>CAXKWD010000010.1:113796405-115228905 GCA_964059195.1 Ectobius pallidus
CCTGCTGTGCTGCATAGGCAAATCATCGTCACGGCCTCGTGAATCCAAGTTAACAATACCTAAATACTGTTAATAATACTGAATTAATAATCAGTCAAGCACGGCATCTTAAACAGTTTGAGATTTCTATGGTAAAAACAAAGCAGGTTATGCTATCAGATGTTTAAAGAATTCTCTTAATATAAATTATTTACTAAGTGCTTACTTGGCTTCTGTACAATCTACGATTTTTTATAATATATTGGTATGGGATTGTGCATCTAATATTCAGAGGGTTTACAATTCAGAAAAGAATTTTAAGAGTAATATTTAATCTTAAACCTAGAGATTCTTTACGTGAGTATTTTAAATTGCATAATATTCTGTCACAAGCATTTTAATTTTTAAAGCTGGTGTATTTTATAAGAAGAATCTCCAAAATTTTAGACTTAATATGGATATACATAATTATGAAACAATACAAAGAAATCATGTGCACATACCTCACTACTCAACTACAAAGTATACAAAATCTCCAGTTTGCCTCATTAGTAGGATAGTAAACAAACTTCCAAACAGTATTTCTAGTATTAATAATCTTCATCTGTACAAGTTAAGGCTGAAGACATTCGTTTTATGATTTAAATGAATTTTTTAGTTTTTAATTGTATTGTATTGTATTGCATTTTGTTATTTTTTTAATGTTTTTTATTTGACGATTCTATCTGTACTGTATGTACGGCAAACAGATAATAAAAATTATTATTATTATACGAAAATTCATATATAGTTTGTTTGAATATCTTGGGATCGATTCTATATTTAATAAATTAGGGTATGACATTTAAAGTCTGAATGCAAACCAGTAATTTTAGTCGCCATTTTTGTTACGTATGGTATAGCATTACAACCTTTGGGAATTATGAAGAGCTGCCCGTTTCCCTGTGTGATATTCAGGTCTACATGTAACAATTCACAGCATTTTGACACGCCAAGCTTTATAAATAAATAAGTAAATGAATAAACACAGTCTATCTCCCCATTAAAAATATGCTGATTACTAGCTTGTATTTTTTTTTCATTGCTCCAATTAATTTGTAAAAAAAATTGTTAAAACAACTAAATATTTTAAAAGTGTTTCAACTGAGTATAAGCTTAAGGGCTGAAATGAAAAAACAACAGCCAACCACACGAACTAAATTATTTGTTATTTCAGGAGCTAGAACAACGGTTGGCCAAAACACAGGGAACCAAAACCAATAAATTTCGCGTGGGAAATTCAAACTATATCGATAACTTCCGCATGTTTTTAACGCTTCCGAGTAAATTCGGGTTTTTTTCATGTCAAAAATGGTTGCTTATGGCAATATCTATTTTGAATTTGTATACGAAAAATGCAATAACTGTTTTTCAAAATTTAATCTTTGTCGCCCGCCTGAGAATTTTGGTCGCCAGTGGCTATCTGGCAGCCCCGGAAATTTCGTGTCCTATTTTAAATTAAACCCTTTTCTCTTAAATACATTAGGGTTATAATTTAGTGCTTGCTTAGGTCTACATAATTCAGATAGTTACAGCGTTTGAACAATCATATTGTATTTGTAGTGTATATTATTATTATTATTATTATTATTATTATTATTATTGACATAATCAAAAGTAGTACACACAATGGTTTTGTAAAATCAACATGAAAATCAATACAATAAACATAGAAGGTAATGATAATAACAAAATATGTAAAAAAAATGCTGAGTGTACTTAAATATAATAATTAGTAAAACAATGAGAAAATACAAAAGTTTAAGAAATTCTGAAGTCATGACAGAAGATCTTTATAATTATAATACGTCTTACTGCATAAACAATGTTTCAATTTTCTTTTGAACGAGTTTAATTCATTTATATTAATTATTTCGGATGGAATCTTATTAATAACAAGGATAGTCGTGTGCATATAAAATGGATGAGGGATTTGTGACAACAGTTTCTCTTAAAGATGATACAAGAGGGGGTTTCTAGCTAACATTAACATCGCTTAAGTCCATTTCAATATAAATCGTCTATACTCGTGTAAGTGGGGTTTCAAATAATAAATTTTAAACGATTTGTTCATTTCCACATTCACATTTTGGTTGCTATAACAACTCTTAACTTGTAACAGGTAACGTTTTTCATAATGAGTCACCCCAACAGAAACAACAGTAACAACAATAATAACTAGGGACCGGATTTTTAGGTTTTTAAAAACACTGTTTTAGGTTTTCCATTAGGTGAAATAGGTTTTTTTAGGTTTTTGTCCAAAATATCGTTTTCGGGTAGAATAATTGGTTTAATGAATTTGAATGTGCTACATAGGATTCAGTACATAATACTTGTATAGTTTAACTTAACAAAATTGACTTAAATTTGTGTAAACTTGCTTTAGGACAATATTATACAATTGAAGAAAGAAAGCATAATCAATCAAAAGAAGCAGTGAAAATAAGATTGTCTCACATTTCCTGGTTACAGTATGTCACAAAATATCTTTCAAGATTATCAACTGTGAAGTTCTTCAAGTTATCTCTTAAAACACATTTGAATGCAGAAAATGTCCTTTCAACCTCACATGACGTCAACAATGGTTGTTCGTACGAATATTTTAAAAGGAATACGCTGGTACTCTTACACTTCCTCTCTTGATACTGTCATCCTAGACGACATTGGGTTGAATGAAACGCTTGTGGTATTAATTTCAACCCGACAAAAATTGTCTCTCCGCAAAATATAGATTTCTCAACTGACAAACAAAAAAGACAAAAAAAGTAGCCTAAATTAGATATTTTAGGTTTTATATCCCGTTTAGGTATAATTAGGTTTTTATACCCCATTTAGGTATTTTTAGGTGCCACAGAATTAATGTGGGTGAATCCTATGGACATGATTCGAAAAAGTGTATGAGCGCTTTTTGTTTTGGAAGCAAGGAAAAAAATAGGTAAAAACCTAAGAATCCGGTCCCTAATAATAACTAGTAATTCGTTGGCATCGTTGAAAGATTTAGTGATCATATCTTATTATTCTTATGAGTTTTCTCTAGGCTACAATTCTCAGTTTTGCCATATAAATTTTATAGGTTTGCCTGCTTTACAATAATTACTAAGGTTTAAATATCTCTCTGGAGGTATTATTTCATCATAAATTCTAACTGGCACAGTGCCTCCACTTTTTTCTTACGTCTCTACTCTCTTGGTAGTGTATATTGTCATGAAGTTTTGTATATGAACATTTTGTGTAAGCTTTTTTTCCTGTTAACTTTCTCAACTTAGTTGCAGTTCTTACAATGAATATTGCAGCAAACAGCGCCGGGTTGCCTCTTGCGGCGGTGCGAAGAAGCTCTGAGTACCAGGCAAATACAGCATATTGTAGCCTAGGGACTTTTCCGTGGTTAGGTTGCCATAGAAACGTGTGAAGTTGTAACTAACTGGCCGGGCCAGATCCAAGAAGCCAAGTTGCAATTTTGCTCTCGGCCTTCTGTGTTTAATACTGTTCCTTGTAACATAAAGCCTTGCTTAGTTCAGCTAAAGTAGAACGCTTTTGCAAAAACCCCATTCTGCTATACCGAGGTTCTTCCTAGACAAGGATAAAAGCGAAAGAATAGTAACTGAGGTCTATATACTATATGTGGTATCCTATATCCCCTATATTGGGGCGAAGGGCCTCCAAGCGGAGGTTTCTGTTACCTATATGAATTTTGTTACGCTTATTTTCCGAGAGAGTGCAGAGGGACAGGTGAAAGCCCATCGCCTCTCAACCCTCCTCCGGAGACTAAGGGCCGTGAAAGGCTGAGAAATTTTGTCCAGAGGCTCTAATTTAGGCCTGGAGTTCATTTACGTGCCGTAAATCTACGATACGGGCCCTCCGGCTTAAAGTCCCTCCCGGAGGACTCCGTGCCCAGGATTTTACGTCCTAAAAAATCCATCGACCGCGTGTTTAATCCCGCGACCTTCGGATCTAGAGGCGGGCACGCTACTTCTAAACCACCGTGGCCGGCATATACAATAGGCCTATACGTATTGTATATTATTATTACTCTAGGATTCTGTCTGTCTGTTTATTCGTCTGTATACGGATTACTCAAAACACGCTTTATCGGATTTTCATGAAACTTGGTATAGGCCTACGCATTTATAACTTCCGTGGGAAGAAGCCTATTGATATTGGACCAAATCGGTTGACCGATACCGGAGTAATGTCCAATTTAGTGCCTATTTTTTGGTAATATATTAGAACGAATTTATTAAATGCAAATCGGTTTTCATGACATTGTTTTATAGTGTTCATATACGGCAGCAGTTCGGCCTCTGATTGGCTGTCCTCGAGAGCCAATCATAACGCTTGGGGGCTTCCTACATCGCAAGATATAATATAGATTTATTCCAACTACCAAAATATTCATATGGATTAACTACTATAAATTGTCAGGGTGTTAGTGTAACACAGTTTTTGGTAAGTACAGAACTTTTATGCTAAAAATGTTGCCCTGAAAATTACAGGGCTTTAACGAAGCCTCTTTGGCTGTGATTATATCGCTAATGAGGAACAGGGATGGAGACTTTGATGTGCTGAGCGCTGATTGGCGGATTCCCCCTACCCTCTCTACGTCATGTCCTGAATTCCTTATCCATGCTGGCCACTTTGAAGCTGTTAGGAATGCACAGGGCTTTCATGTTGACCTCAGGCTGGTTCAAAAGATGTTGTTAAATCAGGGACCGCAATACATGGAAACATTTTGATGCTTGCTGAATAAATTGCTATCTCCGCTTTAGCTATTCTAACTTACGGTACTGTTGTTATTGCTCAGTGGAAGTTTTTTTTTCTCCACCTTTCCTGTTATCCGTCTTTTCTTTCTTTTTCTATTTTTTATTCCTCTTTTTCTTATTTCAACTCTTTTCACAACTTCTTATTCTATTATTCTTAATTTGGTTTTTCAATTCCTATTTTACTTTTCTTGCGTCTTTATTCTAATTAATTTTATTTCTCTCATTTTGTTATATCTTCATGTTGAATTTCTTTTTTAGTATTGATTTATTTCATTTCCAGTAGACATCCCTTACTCTTAGAGAATAAAATAATTCGGACGGGGCAGGAGAAAACTGCTTAAAGATGAGCTTCATAACCTGTACTCTTCACCGAATATAATAAGGGTAGTTAAATAACGGATGTTGAAATGGACTGGACATGTTGTGCGCATGGGGGAGGAAAGACAAATCTAAAAAATACTGAGAGACCGCAAATGGTCTCTTATCACTTGGAAGACCTAGATGTAGGTGGAAGGACAATATTAGAATAGATTCAAAGGAAGTAGGATTTGCGAAGGATGGTTGGATGGAGTTAGCACAGAATATGGTTGAATGGCGGGCTCGTGTAAGCGCGGCAATGAACCTCTGGGTTCCATGAAATAGATAATTCTCCTTTAGCTTGCTTAGGAATTGAGTATTGCCATTTATTAGGCAACTTAACTTTACTCCATATTTTAAGTAACCGTAGTTTACAAAGTATATTAGGGTTATATGTGTGCTTCATAAACATGTAAATTTACCTACTACAGTTTTTTTTATGAATGTTGTGATGAATTTAACAAAATTGTAGAAACAACACTTTCTGTAATAATCAATGTAGTGGTTTACCGTATTATGGATTTCAATATACAACATGTGCTCTGAAATGATATCTATCTTGCTCAAAAACTGGACAGTCAAATATGAAATGTTCAACATTTTGACAGTCTTGACAGGAGCACAGACTTTCGTTTGGCGCTTTTATTTTAAATCCGTCAAAATAATATCCCAATTTACCGTGCCCAGAAACAAACTATGTAGTTACGAATTCAGGCGAAAAATATTTGCACCAAATACGATCATACATTTCTGAGGAAAAAATCTGTTGTAACTGCACCATTAGGACTGTTCTACCAGTGTGTGTTCCATTTTTCAATAATACTGTGTTCGTAATAAGTCACATTAAAAGCGTTTGTATCTTCGCTGGCTGTCTAACATGCGTTTCCATTTTGAGTGAGTAAGAATGTATTTCTAACAAGGGTATATTATAATTAGGGGGCGGATTTCTGTGACATGTCATATTTTCCCCTTTGCATTATTTCAGGTTTCCTACTAATTTAAAACCGACTCCAAGCATCCTGGTGAAAATGGAACGGCTTTTATTGTGCATATAACTGCATATTTAGGAAATTTTTAACTATTGTAGCATATTTAGTATGAATGTGCATATTTAGGTCATATTTTTGGCATATTTGTGTGCATATTAAAGAAATTTTGAAGTTGCATTGCATATTTTGTAAATGTTGCATTATAATGATACTTTTTGAGAATTTACAGATATTTTAAATAATTAACACTATATTTTAGTATTGTAATGAAACTTTAAAAATATATACACAATGTGTAAGTAATAAAGTCATATTTTAAATTTTATTGGTCATATTTTAATGTTTTTAGGTCATAAATGCATGCATATATCCTATTTTTTAGGTCATAGAAATCCGCCCCCTAATAATTATTGACAAAAAATACAATACTATTTAGGTGCATATCACACACATTACAGCATTCATATGATAGAACATAACTACATATATTACTACTAGTAGTATCGTTTAAACTATGCATTACCAGATAGACCTATTGTTACAACTGCTGCATACTCTGTTTTATAGATCGCCGAGGTTGTACGGCAACTTCTCATGCTTACGTGCTGTGCGGGTAGTGTGCTAGTTAGGCGTTGCGTGATCTCGTTAAAGACATTTCTCATCTCCACGAAGCTCTCACCATGAAGCGCAAAATGTCCAGCTTCATTTCAAAATCTGTTTAACACGCAACTGTTTGCCGTTCCCATGACAACGATTCAAATCCAGTTTTAAAAAGTGAATAGCTAGGAAAACAATGCCGCATCGCAATCATTCTCGCTGGCTTTGCATTTATTCTGAGTTTCAATTGAAAGGTTGAAAACAAAAGCAATACGAGTTGTAATTTTATTGTAGTCGGTTTCTATAGCTACAACTCGCAGAGCTATTAACCATGTAATTAATAGTTCTGTTCCGTTACGCTAAGCAGCAGCACTGTTCCTAACAGCAAGATTAGTCTTTTCCTTCGATTTCGGATATTCAATACCTCTATTTCCTGAGCTTAAAGAGTCTTCCTTCGTTCATCCTGTAATAGCGTCTACAGTAAGAACTTCTTTTTCTTTTTTGTCTAGTTCAGCGTCTCTCAACCTGTGGTCCGCGGACCACTGGTGGTCCACGAAGATGGTGCAGATGGTCCGCAGACATAATTAAAAAATATCATAAAGGAAGTGGAAAGTAAAGAAGTAAAAAAAAATTCTGATAGTTCGTTATAATTACCTATAATTAATACCCCAAATATTAAGAATATAGGCCTTCATTTAAAAGTGGGATGTAAAATTAGGGGTCCGTTATTTTTTTTTTTAGACATTTTAGAGGTCCTCGGGTTCAAAAAGGTTGAGAGAAACGCTGATCTAGTTAATTTGAAGTTACGGTAGTATAGGAGTTCTGGCTGTTATCTAAGTATATCTATATTTCATGTTCTATATTTAAGAGTTTACAATAATTTTATTTAAACTTTAGCAAAGCAGGCTACTCTAGTAGCCTATACAAGAAAACTTTAACTTATACATTGTATTTGGCATAAAACTACAGCCCTAATGTACCTTATGGTGAAATCGGGCTAAAATAAATTTTATATTAAATAAATAAATAAACTATTGCTGTACGATCTTTGATTGACGCCGTACATTTTTATAAATTCTAGAATGATAGGGAAAAGCGAATAAGTCAAAATTCCAAAGTTTCAGGAATGACAAAACACAATTCATTTCCACAGCATTGTTACAATATTTAGTTCAGCCCACCAGATATTTTTACACAGTATCTTATACTCATAGACGTAACCAGGCCGACCATATGGGGGGGTTATAACATCCGTGTGGTCTGGGGGGTATGGAATACCCCCAGGGAGAGGGGGGGTCCGGGGGTCCTCCCCCGGAAAATTTTAAAAATTAAGATGCAAAATAACGAGTTTTAAGCTTCCGGGGGATCACCCCCGGAAAATTTTAAAAATTAAGACGCAAAATAACGAGTTTTAAGCTTCCCACGCTTTATACTTGTATTAAGTAATTTATAGGAAGACTTAAAAAGAAATTATACAATTTTCCTTCTTTTTAATCAATGGGGGGGGGGGGTTCAAATCCCCAAACCCCCCCCCCCTCGGTACGCCTATGCTTATACTATGTAAAAATATCTGGGTGGACTGATCTAAATATTGTAAAAATGCTGTCAAATAAAACGTTATTTGTCTCTCCTAAAACTTTGTCATTTTGACTTATTCGCTTTTTCCCTATCACTCTAGAATTATAACCTTAATTTTAACAATATTACGAGTATAGCATATGTCCATTAGTATAAAATGGATGTCAAGCTTTAAATTAAATCGAATGTTTCTAAGATAACAATAAATAAACAGAAAGCTTTGGCACAAACAAATGTTCTCATTGAAGGCTATGATTTTTGGGACATGCAATACAACATGGTTCAAAAACTATTAAAAAATGAATTGGCAATTCCAATTGTGGATTCACATAGCCATTATAACTCCATATCTGGGTATGTATCGCAATAAAACAAGAAAGCGATTATTATAACGGATGATTATTTGTTTGTTACAGACATAGACCTCAACGACCCGGAAACAGAGAAGGCAGCCACTAAGATCCAGGCTGTTTTCCGGGGTCATAGGACGAGGCAGACTATGAAGACAGGTGACGTCTCCAAGGAATCAGTTCAAGACTTGGAAGCCGAATTCAGCCCCGACGATCAAGGTAAGTGTACTATGCACGCAAAACTTTATATCGCCACAAAGTCGCTAGGGGTGAGTACCCGAGATGTTTAAAACATGCTTAGGGTAAAATACTTTTCAAAATGTTTATTATCGGAAGGAACATGTCTATTTATGAAACTGTGATTGTTTTACGTTTTATAAGTATAAAAATAATACCTATTTATATTTCAAGCATGCAAAATATCGCTTTAGCGGAAGAATCTATTACGCCGTAGCCAAAATATTGGATGAGTCTGTTAAAGCTTTTGCGTACGTAGTGCATACAATATATATAGGCCTATATATATTAGGGATGGGTAGTCGATACTTTCGATACCTCGTTACTTTCGATACTTGCATGGTATCGGCATCGAGCGATACTTCAGAAAACTTGCTCGGTACTTTTTCGATACTTTGGTAATTCTGCAATTTAAGGAAATGCGGTATCTCTTTCTGCTTTTAGTAGTCTACTAAGTATAGTAATTAAAAAAAAAATTGTAAGTGGACTGTTTCAAAAAACTAATTTTAGTTTTAATGTAGAGTTTAAAAATAATTATAGCCTACTGATGATATTAAATTTTGTCTCATTAAATATGCACACGTAATTTAGTTGGTATTACACAGTTCTCTCAACTTTTAATTTTTAATGTAGCCTACCTATTTATTGAAATAGGAAATGTTGACGGTATCGAGTATCGAAGTATCGAATATCGAGGGAAAATTATGTATCTGTATCGAGTATCGAGAAAATCTGGTATCTACCCATCCCTAATATATATATATATACTGTATAGTAAAAGCTCTGTAAATTATATGAAAGGATGTAAAAAAACCGTATAACTGATTATAAAAGGCATAGTCAGCTATTCGTTGACGCCATATTCGCACAGCCGCCTGAATCCTATGCTATGAATCAATACGAAATGTGGATGTAGGCAAGATGGCAGTACGGGTTTCTTATGAATAATATAGCTATTTTGTTTTAGTACTATATTTGTTGTTAGCCTATATGTTTGTATTCCAGTAGGTATCGTGAATTATTAGCAGTATTACCGCATTTTACGGACCATAAGAAGCACTTTTTTACTTTGAAAATAGAGCCTTGAAAGTTGGGTGCGTCTAATGGTCTGAAGTACATTAAAAAAATTAAAATTGTGGTAAATATTGGAGGAATACAATAGCTATGAACAAAGTGTTTTAAACGATAAGATTGTTACAAATTTTGGAAGACTTTAGGCCTATTTCAGTGCACTTGTCACAATCGTAAAATGAGGGTATTCAATGCGAAAAGAAAGAAATGTTGAGTTCTTTTATACGAAAGGAGTTGTCTGTGCTGGGAGGTTTAAATGAAGGCAATGGCCTTTAAACAGCCTTGTCTCATTACACTTACCGTATGCTGAATTGAGGATTAGAAAGTGTAAAAGAATTTTCAGTCTTTCCTTGAGAAATTAGTTCAGTTGTTAAAATTTACGCAATGCCACCTATACAGATGAGATTTTCGTACAACGCAGGTTTTAAGTTAGAAGTGATTTACACTGATTCCATTGTACAAGGTTATAATTTGTTTGTGAAATGCAGTGTATTATTCCATTTAAAATTTTTGGTTTAGAATCACATTAAATTCTTTACCTTTAAATTCCCATCCTAAAATCAGGGTGCGTCTTTATGGTCCGTAAAATACGGCAAGTGTTCTGAATTAGCAAAGTGAATGTCGTGGTGCTGTTTAAATTAATTCCTTTTTTTTACTTTGACCTATAATAACGAGCACAATACGTAGTATGATAGACCTAGTTTTTAATACTTAATGAGTTTTGTCTGGACAATAACTGTCAACTTTGAGAACAAGCTGATTAAAGCGTTAGTATTGTGATTCACTGCATGGCGAAAACTCTTTGTTTTAACCACGCAAATCGAGTGGTCACACTTCTATAACACCTACACACACACACTAACAATCATAACTAGGGCTAGGACTTTTAGGTAAATACATATTTTTTTTGCTATTACTTATGATTTCTGGACTTTGTCAAAGTTTCGGTTGGGACCTTTGGATTCAAAATACTGAGTTGCATATCACATAAAAAAAAATATTTTCGATATTTCTTATTTGAATAAATATTTTTGGTAACTTAATTATTTTTACATATTTTACCACATATCATGTTTAGAAATGAATATTTTGACAGTTTTTGTAATATTTTACCACATATCATGTTTAGAAATTAATATTTTGACAGTTTTTGTAAAATCGCGCCATATTTTCAATGTGTTGCGTTGTTATGTTCAGTCAGAGAATAAATCAGGGCGGATTTGGCCTTCATTAGTGAAAATTTCCGTTTCCTCTCACACTGCATTACTAAGTTGGAAACAACAAAACAATTGTTGACAGAATCAATAAAAAGAAATCAAACACATTGAAAACAAACTTAACAAAATCAGTGGTTCAAAAGCAAACAAAATCAAAGAAAAATTCCTGTCATGCCTAAATAAGAATGAAGGGTTACAAGTGTTGCGCAAGATTTCAGAAATTTTAATGGGTAACAGTGTAGAGAACTTGGAGCAGATGGAACATCTGAGTGTCAGTGTTACAAATATGCAAGATGTTGAACATACATTTTCAAGATACAAGTCTCTGTTCCGTGAAAATCGTCACAGCTTTAAGATGCACAACTTAAGATCTACTTTTGTCGTTCACTGCAAAAGTTCTACACTTGCTGACTAGAATGACTACATGAGTAGGGCTACTTCTGTAAATATTGGTTAAATAAGTTAATTAAAATATTTTCATATTTTTTAACATATTTTCGACTTTTTAAACACACAAAAAATAAATATTTTCGTTTTTATAAGCACCTAAAAGTCCGAGCCCTAATCATAACTAATCCCTCAGTGGTTATACAGGCTATATAGTTGCTAAAACATGTGGAAATGATAAGAAAATTATCTAGTGAAACACATTCAATGAGTAACATAAAAACAAGGTACCTTCTCACTTCTATCTCATACTCCACTGTCGCTTATGTTCCCAGGAAGCGAGCTCTACAAGGGCCTGATATTGTTTCCTTATGAAACAAAACAAGCCCTTTTTTTACCCACTTACAGTTTAATGGGCAGTTTTTGAAGTTAAACTTCTTTAGCGGTAATGTGTCACGCTCAAAATCGTCACGAAATTAATGAGGTGTGACGGAACGGACCGCACAGAAAACAAAAATTTAAAATTTAAAAAATCCAAAATCCAAAATTGAAAATATCTAAACATCCAAAATTAAAAAATCGATAATCCAAAATTTTAAAATCCAAAAAATAAATAATTCATAGATTCAAAATTTTAAAAATCCAAAATTCCAAAATTAAAAAATTAAAAATTAAATAATTAAAATATTCAAAATTAAAAAATTAAGTAAAATTTAAAATAAAAAATAAAAAATTTTAAAAATAACAAAATCCAAAATTTAAAAATCCAAAAAATAAAAATTCAAAGATCCAAAATTTTAAAATCCAAAATTTAAAAAATTCAAAGATCCAAAATTTAAAAATCCAAAAATCCAAAATTATAAAAGTCCAAAAACCCAATAATAAAAAGTCCAAAAACCCAATAATAAAAAGTCCAATAATCCAAAATTGAAATCCAATAATAAAAAAATTGAAAAGTAAAAAAAATTAAAAAAAAAACCAGTTTTACTTCTGTCGCGTTGCGTTCCACGCACACTTTTTTTATTTGCATATGTCTATCTGTAATGAAAACCTATCGATGTGCAAAATTTGAGGATAGATTTCTACATGACAACCCGTACGGTTCCATTGTAGGTGCAGATCTAGTTATAGATTTGGTTTTCAACATTTCATAGAAATTAAAGAATCTAGCTTTGGAATATAGATGCTGGTGGAATAAAATTTAAATTATTATGTAACAAGAATAACTTGGAAACCATCAAATACGGAACATATTTTAAACCAAAGGTTCAATTATGAAAAGATATATGAGTTTTACTAGAATAAGTAAAAATATGTACTAAACTAAAATAAACTCCGTGGCGCTACAACCCTGGAGAGACTTGGCCTACCACCCGACCGCTGCATCATCTACCACAGGCAGATGGCAGGATTGGAGGGCATGTGGCCAGCATGCCGACACCCACGGCCGTTAATGGTGGTTTTCATGACCGAAGCCGCTACTTCTCTATCAAGTAGCACCTCAATTTGAATCACGAGGCTGAGTGCACCCTTACCAGACCTCCCTACCTCAGAAAAATTCGAGGAGGTACCGGTGATCGAACCCGGGCCGACGGATCTTAGTCAGCGACGCTAACCACAAGACCACGCCGACGGTCAAAAATATGTACTACACCTTGAAAATGGGCAAATATGGAAAATAAAATATGTCCTAAACAATTCCAAATGCCCCAATTCGTAAACATGCATCCAAATTTTAACTTTAAACATGGAAATCCTAGTCCTGATTATTAATAGGCCTACTGCCAAAACTTTTGACCCAGAAAAAGACCCCCGCGTTAGAACTTTCTACGAAAAAGTATCGTAGCAACCTGTGGGAGTTATTAGATTATGTACTACAGTCTAGAAAGCCGTGAAATACAAATTAGGAACCTTTCAGCATTTCTAAAAAAAATGCATTTTGTTTCGTATCTTAGCAACAAAACACCTCAGTAACCGGAAATAATTCTAACAGTAATAATAAAGCTCTCTGCAATGGAACGACAGGTTCTGTGAATTGCTTGTTATGGCTTCTGCGGATTCATTTCCCCGTAGCTGTGTGAGATCTAGAGCTCTCCTAGATTTCTGAGAAGCAATCACGGCACGAATCTGGCAACGCAGCTGTGCGGAACATTGCTTCAATGATAAGCGGCTTACTCTCGAAACACAGCCTCCTGTCGACTCGTATCAATAGTTATTAATAAACACTGTGAAATACCGAGGAAAAGCCATTTGGGTCTAACACTCTTTTATTCATCACAAAAAGTTAACAGATCGTGCAGTGGCGATTTAACTTCATATTTCTCGCTGAAAGCGTTTTGGGGTTATTGAATGCATCCTGGCCGCTTAAAGCTTAACAAAATGATCTGTAAAGTACACAGGTTACATCTCTTCTATTTAAAGCTAAATGGCTCTAATTCTAAGACTGGCAGTTACTATAACAGTTCATTCTACAAACTAACCTAGTCTAGCGGTATTTATTAAGACACAAGAATGTTTATGAAATGATCGTAGCGAGTTTCATGATATCCATAATGTGTATTACTTACAATTATAGGCAAGTAGCATACCACAATTAAGAGGGTAATTAAATCGCGAAGGATGAAATGGGCTGGATATGCTGCACGCATGGGGGAGGAAAGACATAGGCCTATCTCAAAATTATTGACTGGGAGACCTGAAGGGAAAAGACCACGTGGAAGACCTAGACGTACGTAGGAGGACAATCTTAGAACTGATTTATGGGAAGTAGGATTTGTGGGGGATGATTGGATGGAGTTAGCACAGAATAGGGTTGAATGGCGAACTCAGGTAAGCGCGGCAATGAGCCTTCGGGTTCCATAAAATATATAATTTCCTTTAGCTTGCTTAGGAATTACCTATTGCCATTGAGTTGAGTTAAATAGATTGGGTGACCGTGCCCAATCTGCTGAAAGCAAGTTACCGTAGTTGTTGCCTTCTGCGAGAGACGGCAGCTGATGGCGTACGTTCAAGTCGTTATTGGCTGTTTTCTTTAAAAGAAGATGTTTTTACAAGATGAAATGAACTAAATTTAGTATAGGCCTAATATTAAAATTAACACGAACAGAATGGATTTAATTTTAAATACAATGTATTTATTACGCAGTTTGATATGCTACTGTCAAGGTTTTTAGATCGTTCAATGTCCGCTAATAATCGATACTACACCAATGTTATAATGAAAATCTGTTTCGAAATGGATATCATTATGATACTGTTACATAATAAGTGTATTATAGTAAGGACGAACAAAAAAATAATATCCGGCATTACCAGAGTCTGCTTTATATTGTAGAGATCATCTCGCTGTTGTGGGATGTACAGCCATGACCAACGTGAAATTCAAACCACATTTGTCTCTCGTGCGCTGTGATTGCAGCGTTAACCTGTTCACTGCTGCTGAAGTATAAATGCGTCACATCCCTATAATATAAAGCCACATGGCTGACTGACTGACTGACTGATTCACTCACTCACTCACCCACTCACTGACATTAATGTTTACCCACTTCTAGATGAGCTAGAAACTTTAAATTTGGTACACATATAACTTTTAGGCTGTAAACCACAGGAAAATTCCAAAAAGTCTATTTTTTTAAATTTGTCCATGGCAACGGTATAAGAATCTATAAAGCAGCAGAGAGATATAAGATAATGCAGAAATAGCACAGTATATGTATTAATACTGTAAGGAAACTGTGTGTTAAAAGTCATATTACAACATGTTAGCTGGGCGACACTAGCGCTCCATGCAGCGAGTAACTAAAACTACATTCTGATCATATCAAATGACTCAGGGAAAATACATAAACCCATGACAAAATATGTTATATTAAGAAAGGAAAAAGTGATCAATATTCTTCTTTATTGGAATCCTGAATTTTAAATGTAAGAAATAATAAAGCAGTATTATATTTTATTTAAGAACAGGTAAGAATTACCTAAATAGGCTACTGTTAAGAATCTAGGCCTAGTACTTTTTCCTTTAAAATCAACATTGAAATTATAAATTATATTAAAGGCTTGTCTTGGAATATATGTCTGTTTCGCTGTTCATCCTGCACTTCATTGTTGATAGTTTCTCTATCTTATACGACTTCAATTGTTCATCCACCTACCCTCAATTACTGCAGGATGAACTCCGTTAAACAAAACAAAAAATCACGTTTACTCAATGCTTGCATGCTTATCTAAAAATCTATAGAACCCTCCCTGGCAAGAAGTCTGTAGGAATATTAATTGACACTCAGGCCCTATTTTAAATATTACCTTCATAATTTTCTGAGAACAAAACATACTTTCAGTCAGGGCTTTTTAGTCATACTTATATTTCGTAGTGCTGAGGCTTCCGTTTTCCTGCTAGCAGTTTTGGAGCATTTGAAATTGAGAACACCGTCGGTACAGGAGTTTTTAATTAATACGTTCTTATAGGAATTCATAAACTTATTTTTTCTGTGTGTTCCAAGCATAGACGGCAGTTTTCATTCAAATATTTTACGTAGGTCTTCTCACCGACTCTTAATGAATGGTTCATTTTTTGGACCCGAAATCATTACAACAGAATGGAAGATAAGGGAATGCACCACTGAGATTTGTTAAAAATTGTGAAAAAAAGTCATTTTTCATTTTTGTACTGATAAAATTCTACAAACATTCTAGTTTCAGATTCTATTATCGTTTATGACATTCTGTGTGTATAAAGGGCGTCAGGCGACTATTTAAATGGCCTTGCGCACGTTCCTGACTGCTACCTGCCTGCCTTAAAGATCGTTTATCTAACTATTTTTTTTTTCAGCATTTTTCATAATTTAAAATACTCCACACGATGAAGTCTTTATGCAATTTCTCTTAAATTTTCAGCACATGTTCTTAAGGTGTAGATATAAAAATCTGTCATATGAATTTTTGAAATTATGAATATTTTATTAGTTATGAATTTTCAAAATAAATATATCTTTGAAATTTTGAAATATAAATATATATAACTTACACTTTTTTTATCTCAGGAACCATAAACCTTAGAAAAAAATTATATGATAAACTTTTTCTTCATAGTTAGATAAATAAAGTGCATTTGTAAAAAAATTAATTTTTGAAAATTTTCATCGTGTGGAGTATTTTGAAGATCGCTCTACTTTTATACTATGAAAATTAATAACTAAAAAACTTTTCAAGATATTAGGATGAAATTTTAAACCATAAAATAAATGCACGAGACAAGTGTTTGGTAAAATTTTGAGCTTTATTGCTTGAAAACTTTCGATTTTAGTCATTTCAGTGGTGCATTCCCATAAATAAAAATGAGTTGAAACATAACCACACCAGAACTCTTAGAACTAGGACAGGTATTGAATTATTCTGGTAATAGGGACATGCAGCAGTTAGGACTCGCTCAACCTTTTGGAGAAACATCTGATTTTTCTGTTCTAAATTTTATATTCATTTATTTAACTGTTTATTTAACTATATTAATGTGTTTAGGGCTACTCTGTTCTTAGAAGTTCATTTTTATTACTAGCAGAAATAATTCTGTATTTATAACATCAAAACATTATTTTTTTTCAACGGCTTTCTGATTTAATAAAACTGAATATAACAAACAGCCTATAATATAATACATAGTCATATCAATACTGCCTCTACAACAGAAATACACAGCAGGTGAATTATTCAAGGAGAAAAAAAAATACAATGAATTATGAACTACAATAACAATAACAATAATTAAAAGAAATACATTTCCTCAAGGGCTGAAGATGGAGGAAAGGATCCCATGATACAGGTGGCATTCCCCCTTTGTATGGCAATGCTGATACGTTGCCTCAAATATTCGCCTGCCCTAGGATCCCCTGTTGCAGTAGCAAGTCTTCTACCTATCTCTGAAGTTAACTCCTTCGCTTCTGCACACCAAGTACCAAGTGTCTCGACAGCAAATACAACAAATTGATACTGGTCAATTATGTGAGAATACTTCTTTAACTTCAAAGATACAGCAGAAATCGCAGCCGAGCCAGGATTTTCGCAGGTGACCGGCAAATGTGATGAAGCTAGTGTGTCGACACAGGTTGCATCCCATAAAAGTGATTTACCCCTGACCCAAGGGATCAAGGTCAATCCGTCGGGTCTCTTGCCATCAGATCGACTAAGGCCAACTGGCTCCAAGATAGTCGGGACACCAGCAGAGACTAAGGCTCTTTTAATGAGGTCGTTGATCATGGAATGCCTGGAAAACCTTCCTGCGTTCTTCGGACAGCTTAACCCATGATGGCCGTAAGGGTCAACTCTGGCGCCGCACTGGCATAGGAACTACTTAAACAACAGGATAACTCAACACCTTTATGTTTTTAAATTTTTGTGTAATGGTATTATAAATTTTGTACTGGTGTTGTAAGTTAACATAATTCATTAGCGTTTATTTTGTATATTTTGTAAATACATTTTCACGTTGTACATACTTTTTATAACTGTAAATTTATATTCTTACTTGTATTGACGTGTCCCATAACATGTAATATGTTCCGATGGTCAGAATAAAATAAAATAAAATAAAATAAAATAAAAAACACTTGTCAAAGTTAAGCCTAAATATTACGTATTTTTGTTCTTACCTTTCTTGATCTTCATGGAAAGTGAAGAACGCAATTCAGGATTTATTTCTTTATTATTACTGCAATTTACAAAATAATAAGGACTTTCGAAACACGCTTGTTCGTATAAATACAACACTCCTATTTATTTACATACTTCTCGCAGTAGTTAATGTAGTGTTAGTTCATGGCCGCTACGATCGCTAGGTGTATGCGCGCGCATGCTCATCTGGCAGAAAAAGGGACTGACTTTCGTTACTGTATTAATACGTATACTGTTGTAATAGTTTATTTAAAATAT
Organism: Ectobius pallidus; assembly: GCA_964059195.1. Taxonomy (NCBI): domain Eukaryota; kingdom Metazoa; phylum Arthropoda; class Insecta; order Blattodea; family Ectobiidae; genus Ectobius; species Ectobius pallidus. The sequence continues at coordinate 113,814,894 of CAXKWD010000010.1, forward strand.
GAGGATTTTTATCCGCGTGTTAATATTATGATTCTTGGAGACCATCTGTTTCACTAAAATTTTCCTCGTTGATTTGAAACTTAGAGCCCGCTGATGCTTTCATTTCAAGAATGCGTATATAAATATTTTTAAATTCAGCTCTGAAAGGGTTAAATGCAACTATTTTCTTAAGGTTGGGATTAGGTTACAGTAATGAAGAATTATTCTATTGTCGTAGTAGATCTCCTTCTGTATAAGGGACTGGTTAGCCACCCTCACGAGAAGTTCAGAACTTATATATATATATGTATATATACAGGGTGTTCACTGGTCGGGAAAAGGCCGGGAATTTCGTATGGTCGGGAAAATCCGGGAAAAGTCAATGAATTTGTTAAAATATCCGGGAAAATTCGAAAAATTGCAAAGTGTGATAAAAAAGACTTCTAGACATAATAGGCCTATATGAAAGTATATTTAATTTATTTTATTGTTCCTAATTTTTGTATCTGTTATAGCCTAAGTAATTATTGTTTGCAAATACCTTTTTTACTAAAAGTTTTCCTTATTTAAAGTATGCATAATCCTATAAGTTTTCTTACACAGTTATTAGAAAGTGGTTCATATTTTGGTCGGGAATTTCTGAAATGATCAATGAAAATCAGGCAATAAGCCGGGAATTTCTTCAGCATTACTTGGTGGTATATATATATATATATATATATATATATATATATATATATAAACCTTATATTTAAAATAAGTATGACTATGTTTAAAACCTAGGCTTAGGACTGACGGGCAAAGTGCGGTCTTCAGACAGATTCAATGCGGTCTGCGACAGGAAAGGAGAAAAATATTTTTATTACTCGATTGTTTTTTCTTCTATTTCATGACTCCTTGGGTTATTTTAACATAAATTTTACCATTGACCAAGTCTTGAATATTTTCATTATTCCGGTTACTGTGGTCTGCAAACAGTAAGAAGCTGCCATTCAACACAATTAGTTGTGTTCCAAAGTAAACCTTAATTGCTATTTCTTATCACCTCAAAACATGAATTGCGCAAACGTTTACTAAATTCCAGTTTCCAAATTTGGATTTCTCGTGCCCAGAAAGTTATCGCCATGTTTGCATCTTCACATGTGCGTGAGCAAGTGTTTTCTTCTTTGAAGCTTTGAAAAAGTTGTTTCAGAAACAGACTGACAGATTTTCGACTTCATTCCTGAGACTCATCTCGTTCTGGACTATGGAAACCTATCCACTCTTATACATCTTTATATATAAATAACAAAGAAAATAGTTCTGCAAATTCCACCATTACGGCACTTCAATAAAATAAAATAAATAATATACCAGGTGCTCAACTATTATATAATTTTGAGATTGCTGCCTAGGCCTTTCGGTGCCTTTACACCATCTTCAGGACATCTTTTGCTGGCTTGCAGTTCCAACAGTTAAAATACGCGGCGAAGAGGTCACAGAAGACAGTTCAGTGACATTTTTTTATAAGATTTTATTAATTTTATCTTATTTTATAAATGTGACGACATGCAGTTTTTATTTTAACTATTGGAACTCCAAGCCAGCAAAAAAGTCCTGAAGATGGTGTAAAGGCACCGAAAGGCCTAGGCAGCAATCACAAAATTATATAATAGTTGAATAGTATAATAGTTGGTATCTTATTTATTTTATTTTATTGATCGAGTCACCGGTATTAAACATGTATTTTAATAGCACTTCAATAAATTATTTCAAGCCGGCTTGTGAAATTTCTTTGTCATTTGGCCCGCTCCCATAGATGTTTGCGAATCACTGGATAATACTGGCTTCTTTCTTTGTATCTTGGTTAGGTCAGAATACTGAGTATGTTTCTTTTCGTTGTTGAGGGAAACGACAAATGTTTTGACATGGTAATGAATTCTAAGTGGTTGACTGAACAGACGCTCGGGATGACAATTCTACTGGCGGTAAGGTCAGGGATTAATCCGCCATTACGTCACAAAATCAATTTTTATTCTATACCTTTTGTTACGTAAGCACAGAAACAAAGTGAAGCTATTTCTAAGGACCCTAAGTGACGCATAGAAACGAGGACGTAATAAATTAACATTTGGAATTGAAATCTGTATTAATAAAAGGAAGTGTTTGTCCTTCTGTCTGTCCGCGATGCCCAGCGAAATCTACTGAACGCAGAGATCTAAAATTTTAAGCTTGTGTGGACTGAAGGGTGGGAAAATGCACCTCGAAGCCGGACTTTTTATTTTCGCTTTAGTTCGCAAGTTATGAGTGAAAACGTGCTTTTTTTTTTTTTTTTTTTTTTTCTCTTCTCTTTTGAGGCATCGATTCTCAGTAATACATTTCAGTTGTCAAATAAATTTAGGTGATGTGGAAATAAAATAATCGCGTCATTTTATAAGCCCATCATGGTCGATTCATTTGTTTTTTAATGTCAAGGCACGCAGACGTCTGAATTTTCAACATAGTCGGAAGAGAGATAATGAATATAGGCTTAAATGGACAAACACTGATCATTTTGGACGGAACTCATTATGCAGGGGTTCTCTGGGCCAGAGATCTCTAATTTGACGTCATTTTCCCCAGGCGGCGCTTTCTAATCGTGGAATCTACTCTAAAGCCGGATTTTTAGCTGTTTCTTTATAATTATTAATCGTTTAGTTTATGAATGATTCATGTGTAAGTGTTAATAAACATAATGTTTTAATAATAATAATAATAATAATAATAATAATAATAATAATAATAATAATAGTTTATTTAACCTGGAAAACTTTAAGTCCACTTCACCAGGGACTAATAGTACATTAGTTGTTACAATATAACATAATAAGTAGGGGGCGGATTTCTATGACCTAAAGAATAGGATATATGCATCTATTTATGACCTAAAAAACATTAAAATATGATCAATAAAATTTAAAATATGACTTTACCACTTATACATTGTGTATATTTTTTAAAGTTTCATTACAATACACTTTATTAAAATATAGTGTTAATTATTTAACATATCTGTAAATTCTCAAAAAGTATCATTATAATGAAAAATTTACAAAATATGATTTGAAACCTCAAAATTTCTTTAATATGCACACAAATATGCCAAAAATACGACCTAAATATGCATATTCATACTAAATATGCTACAATAGTTGAAAATTTCCTAAATATGCAGTTATATGCACAATAAAAGCCGTTCCATTTTCACCAGGATGCTTGGAATCGGGTTTAAATTAGTCGGAAACCTGACATGTCATAGAAATCCGCCTTCTAATAATAAGTGACAGAAAATACATTAAAAGAACAAAACATAACACATTAAATGATTCAAGATACATTAAATGACACAATAAATAATATGAAATAATTTTAAGATACATTAAATTATAAAAAAGAAATTAATTGTTACAAATACAATTTAGTTATACAAAAGCATTAAGTGATAGAAACTAAAATTAACATAGGACATGAAAATTATACACTATTAATAGTACTATGTATATGTGCTGTTAACTGCGATCTGAAGGTTGACAGTGACCGGCAGTCCTTGATGTGAGATGGTAATTATGTTGCTCTTATTTTTTTAATTTCTGAATTAATTAATTATAATGACACACCTGCTAGTGAAACAAATAAAAGTGGTAAAGTGATCCCTATACAGGCCATGGAGGCCTAAAGGGTTCCAGGTGGTTGAGGCTCCCAGATTTTGAATATTCGGCACATGAAGGTGGTATGGTTGTCAGCCTTACGCACCGGCCGCCTTTACGCCCAGGGTTGCTCCTGGCACTCATTTCTGTTAAGAGGCTGAGTCGACCCCAGGGCCATGGTGCCACCAGAAGGATTAGGCCAATTGAAAAAATCTCAACGACCTCATCGGGAATCGAACCCGCGACTTTCCGGTTTGCAGCGCAGCGCCTCAACCACTATGCTACGGCGTACCCCAGTGAAACAAATAAAATTCATTAATATTCACTCATTGTGTCCTATGTTCGTAAATTTTTTAATATTAGTAGATAAAGCTATTGTTTTAAATTTTGGAAATTCAAGCCTTGAAGTCCTTGAATTATGCTTGAATTTCTTTGGCTTGCCTCACTGGACACCCTGTTTATCAATTAAACACTAGGCATATGATAGACTGACGAAGGGTCTATTCATTGCACTGTAAAAGGGAAAGTCGTGTGGTGATAATTATGTTGATTGCAATTACAAATTGCCGTATGTTAAGTGACAGGGAATCAATTAGTCACGTGTCGACGGGATGACAGCCGGACGGACACAGAGCACAGAGTATCGATTCGTCTGTAATGAAGTTCTCTATACCCGTGTCGTGTGTGACTCTATCGATTCTCTATACTACACTCTTTGCCATCCCAGCCTCCTGGCTCCTACATCTGCAAGCTTGCAACTCCTTTCAGCCGGATGTGCTATACAGGAGACGGTGTTGTCATAGGTAATGTGACGATGCCAGGTGAATGGGGATACGCCATAGTGCAGTTTGTTGAGGCGCTACAAATAGAGCTGGGACACCAAACTGTACAGATATTACTAGGGGCGGATTTCTGTGACTAGACTTCGGACTTTTAGGTCGTTAAAATTGCTGTTTTAGGTACCTAAAATAGGCTCTAAAAATTTTAAAATAGGTTCTAAAAATCGTAAAATAGTCTCTTATAAAATTGTTAAGTTGCCAATTTTCTGAAATATCTCAATTGCAATGCAGAATATTATGTTTATTGAAGTCACCATTAATCAATAATCATGATAATACACAGATATAGGCCTATGGTACCCATAATTATATAGACCTATTACCAGGGCCTGTATTGCTACCATAACAGTGAAAACCTAATCCCTGCGCCCAGAAGCTATGCATATCATACTAGCATATTCAACCCCTTGTACCCCTCAGTGATTCAGAGAACTACTTTTGTTTTGTTTTTTGTTTGTTTGTTTGATTGTTTTGTTACTGGATGTGGGATTCGGGAGAAAAACACTACATTTTCTTGGGAATTCCAAAGAATTTTCCTACTCAAGACGAAACATTCCTTACTATTTAACCACGTCATAAATGTGTCATGTAGGCCTACTGCACATTCCCAGCTAAAAATTTAGTACGAACTGAAAATAAAAGCTAGAATTTATAACAAAAAATAACTTATTTTGAACTTTAGAGGAAAAACAAGCAAAAAGGCAATATTAGGCTCTAACGTAAAAATAGGCTGTTTTAGGTCCTATAAAAGTATCAGTTTTAGGCATAGTCACTTATGAAACATGCATATACAAGTTTTCGTCCATATAACACTTAAGGATTAAAATAGGTTTTTACCTAAAATCCGAAGTCTATCTATGACCTAAAAAATAGGATATATGCATGCATTTATAACCTAAAAAACCTTAAAATATGACCATTAAAATTTAAAATATGACTTTACCACTTACACATTGTGTATATACGTAGGTATATATATATTAAGTTTTACTACAATACATTTTATTAAAATAGAGTGTAAATTATTTTAAATATCTGTCTATACTGAAAATGTTTTCAGTTTATCACATTTCATCTCAGCTCATTATGGTTTGAATGAATGCATTTTCATAATAGAAATTCTCAAAAAGTATCATTACAATGCAACATTTACAAAATATGATATGAAACTTCAAAATTTCTGTAATATGCACACAAATATGCAATAAATATGACCTAAAATATGCATATTCATACTAAATATGCTACAATGGTTGAAAATTTCCTAAATATGCAGTTATATGCACAATAAAAGCCATTCATTTTTCACCAGGATGCTTGGAATCGGGTTTAAATTAGTCGGAAACCTGAAATAATGCAAATGGGAAAAATATGACATGTCATAGAAATCCGCCCCCTAGATATTACTAAGGCAAGGCATTTAAACACCATAAAATAGTGCAAAAATTCAAAATAAAAAATGCATTACAAATGCAATAAAAATAGTGAAAAATGACCAATAAATTTTTCATTATTATTTATATTTAGATTTTTAAAGTAATGAATTGCTAAAAGCAACTTATGGAAGACAGTGCATTACATATGAATTTACTATATAAAACACACTCATTTTATTGCTAAAGAAGTAAGTAAATTTATACTACTTGGACATCCTTCGCGAAAAAAAATCTTTCTGAACTGGCATGGCCATCAAATTTCCCCCTACCAAATATGTGCCATTTAGAAAGAAAGAAAAATCTTTATTGCTAAAAGACAAACTGCTATGATGTTTCAATAAACCTGAATTAAAATTAATTATGAACACTTGGCGGAGATTCTGAAATAAAAACGATTGTCTGTTGTCTAAAAGTAACGATTTGTTCATGGAAAAGGTCCTCTCTACCTTCACAGAAACATGACCTAAAATGCCAAAAAGACCTATAAATGCCAAAAATCACCTAAAATGCAGAAAATGGCCTAAAATTGCCAAAAAATGACCTATCTCTTGAAAATGACGAAAAATGCAAAATAAAGCAAGAAATGCAAAAACAAATTGCCCTTATTTAATTAAACACATCCTTTATGTATATTCGAGCTATCTTTCAACCTTCATATAAAAAGGATGAAAAATCATCAAATGCCTTGCCCTAGATATTACATATAACTTATTATAGTTAAATTAGTAACATATTCGTTTCGGTTGGCCACGTTGTTACGTCATGTAATACTTTCTTTCTTGCTTGCCATAAATTTACTTCAGATGGCTTTGATTTTTTCATTTGTCTTTATATCAATTCAATGTATGTCTTGGCAATTGTTATTTTAATCTCAACTCCAAAATGATTTATTTTTTTTTAAATAACTACTAATTTATCAATTCTGTTTTTATTTTATTTATTATTATATTTAGCATAGTGCGTTTTAATGTATTGATTAATTAATCTTTTTTTAAGTCAAGCTATTATCATTGGGTTAGCGATTTTTTTATTGTTTTCAACCTTCAGTTGTCCTTATTATTCACTTCAACTTCCTTCTTCAAAAAATGGACAACGATTTGAATGTTCCATTCTCTTTCTCAAGGGCAATGTGCTCTATTCAACAAATCATTTAGCACGTCATACAATAATGCTAAATTTCGGGCGAAAAGCCTTTTATCTTCATTTTGTGTTGGATTAAGAAATCCAATTATCTTGCATCGTTCAACATAATTTCAACATCACAAGGATTCATCTAGACGTCGCTAAAAGTGCTTCGTTTTATCTCTGGACATTGTACCATCAAAAGGAGATATCAATCATTTCAATTCTGTGAGTAATATAATTCACATACCAAAGGTACTTTTTTCCAAGGACTACGATTAGTCTTTTAATTCGGTGAGATTTAATAGTCATAAAGAGATTTTATGCAACTACGAATTGTTAAATAAATACAGACATTTATGCTTGGAAATAAAGTGTTGATAGCTTATTTATACAATCTTGCTTTTGAACTAGTGCTCTGGATAGTTTTAAAATTCAGCATTCAATACAATCTTCTAGCTTCGAAATAACAATTTCTACAAGCTATATTTATCACGTCAACAAATGGTCCTCCGAATAATACAGTCTACCAGTGCATCTATATGTGTACATGGATACAACTAGAACTGCAGAATTCAAGAATTGCATCTATTCCAGACCATCAAGTTTATGTTAATCGAGCAACGTCATCGCCCACGTGTGCGTAATTCTTGTATGTTAATTTACCCATTTGAAGATTGGAAATGCAACCCAATTCTTCTCCTCAATTTTTCTCTCCCCCGCATGTTATCGCCGGGAATCGAACCCACAAATAGTTTTCAATACGGCCCACTACCAGAGGAAGGGTCGCCTCGCGGTAACACACGTCTTTTTACCAATCATCAGAATATTCTCTTTCGCTCCAGCAATGTTTATGTACAACCATGTGCGCATGATCAGAAAATAGGTGATTTGAATCACGAAATGTTAATGAAAAGTTTCATTGACAAAATGTAAAAGATATTTGTTCATAAGCTTGCACAAACAAGTTACAAACATGCTACTTCGTTTATCAACATAAAACTTGTTTAAGCTTGCAATTCATAAACATTATTTATTAACAAAGTTATAAAAAAATATGCCACAGAGAAAATTCTACATTGTATGTATTTATGTTTTTACTTGAAAAAGCTGCATTCTCATCGTTAGAAAAAGAACGAATTAAATATTATGATGTAAAATTCTTAGGATTTCTTATTACGTACATATAAATATCATTCCTAGTATAACAGCCTTTACAAGTAGAGTTTCTTGTACTTAACATTCCCAGCAAAACATCATTAGCACAGCATCCAAGTGGCTCTGCCTACTCATAAATCGGTTGCCTGGATACGAAACGATTGTCAGCTTTCCTCTAATGTCTAAAAGTTAACGACATCTTTATATTTCTTTCACGGCCTTCTAGTCTGAATGCCTGCTTGTTAAATGTCACGTTAAATGGCATAAGATCTACAGCAAAATGCTACTGATACAAACTTTCATGATGTAAACTCAAGGAAGACATTTTATTACTACAGCCAGCAAACCAGCGAGAAGGCTTAACATATTTAATCTTCCCTTCCCCCCAAAAAATTATTTAGTCTTTTCTCAATTAATACAAAGCAAACTATGAAAAGCCTATGTTATCATTGGATAGGAATTTTACCGACTATCTTACTCTCTACCCGTCGTTTTCACAAACTCAATCTTTAATCCGGCCTTTGCGTTATGCTAAGACAACTGAATACACATTCCTCCAATGATATTTCAAGATTTCAAGATTTATTAGCCAAATGTAATAGATTTACATGGCTTTGTCGAGTACATACATTGAACAATTTGAACTAAATGAATTTTATTTACATAATTATACTTAACTTCTAGGTTATGAACTTTGTCTGAACAATACTGAACAAAAAATAAATTCAGGTAAAGAAAAATACTTAAATTCTAGGCTATGAACTTACATTAAAAATTAATAAATTTGTATAATTTACTGAAAATAGCCTACATATCTTATATTTTAGTCCTCTCTTTAAATTCATCTATTTTATAAAAGGCATTTTCTACTAGATAAGATTTGATCCTTCTTAGCTTCAATTGATTATTTGTTACATTTTTCATATTGTCCATGTCCATGTCCAAGGTTTTGTGAGTGCACATCAGATTTTTATTTAAGTGGATTTTTATCTTAGGTAATGTCACGAGAGGTTCGGATTTTATCTATAAATTCAATAGCAATAATGTATCCTGAAATAATCTTGGGAAAATCCGTACACGAGCTACATTGATTATGACTGATTATTTAGCGAATAATTCATAATTATTGCTGAATTTCATCGTTTGTGTTTATTATTGTTAAATGGATTCAAAATTGTAGGCCTAGTTACATTTATGATAATATAATATGATAGTATAATAATTGGGGTATACATCTAGATTAGTTCTCGCACACTAGGTTCAGTTGGAAGACTAAGAGAGCATATATTTCATTTTTAATAAGTTCATGATGTTAAATTGATCTGAAGTTCAATCAAATGTCATCCTATCTGACACATATGTACCTATATACCAGTAGCCTATATGAAGTATGAGGACTGAAGGTTGAAGGTCGCTTTTGATTGAGGTGGCTCCTGATTGGACCGCAAAATAATTTATCAGAGTCACGTAATGATACACCTACACCACACGCCCACGTTCACAAGGATATCTCGCCACTTCGATGTCTAGTTTTAGAGTGAAACACATATTTTACTCACATTGTAAGATATTCCATACTACAGTGTATTGTATATTCCAGTCAACATTCTCTAATATAACAGAAAACCTAATCTGTATAATTAAATCCACTCGTTATGTGTGTGTGTGTATATATATATATATATCTCTTTAGAACGTATAGTTTTCAATTTAATTCCTTAATAAGGCAATTGTTAAAAGTTATTCAAAATTGCAATATACATATATACAGCAAAATTTCAACAGAAATTCTTTATACGTATATATAACATACATATATATAATTGCTGCTGTCACTTTGCTGTATTTATCGTTTTTCTTATCTTCTTTAGTAAAGAGAAAGCTGAATTGCGCATGGTTATGGTAGAGAAAGTTATGTAAAAGTATCACATCAAATTTTTTTCTGATTTTTGACCTTTCCAGAAGAAGTGTGGGTGCAGCAGCGGGAGATAGGACGTGCAGTTAATAACAAATTCAATAAACACCTCACTGACCTTTTAATACAATAAAATATATTAGGTCATTCTTCTCAAACAGGATAGTTACCATTAAATAATTGTACAATTGAAGGGTCCTGGGAAATATCCTGGTTAGTCAAGACTCCCATGTTTCATTTAAATAAGTCAAACTTTTTTTCAAAATGAAACATAAATGGCACACCATCAAAATGATACTATCCTCAACAACAGCTACTTTAGCAGGAAATCTTGTTCACAGAGTATACACTTATGGAGCAATAAATACTAATTAGGCCTACTGGACTTATCATACTGTTTCACTAGGACTTGTCAGATTTTTCCCCTGTGTACTATTTTCTCTGGACTTACCAGGATATTATTCGGTTCAATTGTACCATACAAAACTACATTCCCTCAGATCAGAGTTGAATAACGGGCTCTTGTAAACGCGGCAATGAACTTCCAGGTTCCACAAATTAGATAATATTCATTTAGCTTGCATCTATCTTACTGTAAATTTCGAAAAGTTTGCAAATGCCATGCACCGCCACTGAAGATAATGCATTACCTCTGTTAGCTTTCAATATGAAAATTGCTCTAGACATCAAAGTAAAATTCATGCAGACTCTCTAAATGTGCGAATTCATAGACACATCAAAGCGAATGGATACAAATAAAGCAAAAGGTTGGGAATCTGGACTCCGATCATTTTCGTTCCTGGGGATTTCGGACGTGAGAGGGCGGGAGTGGTGGCCATGTTTTATTCATATGCGCAGGCGCCGAGCAGCCAGCCAGAAAACGAGCTACTTGAAGGGTGTTTAAAAATTACACACACGTATCTTATATGGGAGGTAGTGCAATGACTTCTTGGAATCGAGTGAGTTCCTCAAAATTAATCTGAATTATACATCAGAAGAACTGAAGCCAGGACCATTTATCATATAGAATCGTATTCTTGGAAGTCGTCATTTTTCATTCTGAAACTGTGACATCGGTACTATTGGCAGAGGTGTGCTTAGTATTGAAATTCCAGGTCGAATTTTTTGCAGTAGGCTAATACATTTCTCTTTTTGAGATTCCGAAAATTACTCTCTTCGGAATTATTAAGTGCCAGTATGGTACTTTATGAGATTGTGTAGTGGACGAAAAATGTCTGTCCGTCTGTCTGTCCGTCTGTCCGTGTGTCTGTACGCACCATAACTCAAATACGCTTTTTCGGATTTTCATGAAACTTGGAAAACACATTTATAATGTCCATGGGAAGAACCCTATTGATATTGAACCAAATCGGTTCACCGGTACCGGAGTAATGCCCAATTTAGTGCCTATTTTAATAGATTATGGCGCCTTTCTAATAGAAAGGCGCCATCACTCAAATACGCTGTATCGGATTTCCATGAAACTTGGTATACTCATTTATGACGTTCATGAGAAGTGCCCTATTGAATTTGAACCTAATCTGTTGACCGGTACCGGAGTAAACCCCAATTTAATGTCTACTTTAAAGGCGCAATAACTCAAATACGCTTTATCGTATATTTATGAAACTTCGTATACGCATTTATAATGTCCATGGGAAGACGTCTATTTATAATAGATAAAATCGGTTGACCTGTTTCGGAGTAATGCTCAATTTAGTGCCTATTTTATGGTAATATACGTATTCGAAAGAATTTATTTAAAAAAATGAAAATCAATTATCTTGACAACACTGCCTATTGTTTTACTGTTATCTTATAAGGCCTTGGAAATTAAAATACAGTTAGATATGACAAAAAAATACTATTGTTTTACATGCGCTTATCCAACTAGACCGTTAAACTGGCCCAGGTGACCGAGATGGTAACGTCTTGGCCTCACATTCTGGAGTTCAATGGTTCAGATCCCGAAACCGGTCAATTTGACTTTTTTTTGTTGTATTTTTATGTGAGTGTGCAATTGTCAAGATATCACAAATCTGTACAGTTCAGATGATGCTGGAAGATTTTAATCTGATTAAAAAAAACTAGACGTTTATTCTTCCGTAAGCCCTGCTTAATGAATAAATCTGGAGCTTAACTTGGAAATCAATTTAAAAAAAAAAACATATTCTGCATATCATATTGCAGTCATAACTGATTAAACAAAAACATACTGGCACTTTGTTACATCAGTTTACCTGATTTTATTTTTGTGTGTATCTGTGAAAAAGCCAGAAGGTTGTACCAAAACTAAATGTTTAATTTCTATTAATTATCTCCTGAGGATGAAACTTGAAGCAAATGGACGATTTATCTTATTAACATCACTTTATACAAAGAGAACTTTGTATTCACGATTTTCATGCCACAGTAATTAAAATAGTAAGTAGTTTTATTTTATATACTTGGTGAAAATGGGACTGGAGAAAACTGCATAACGACGAGCTTCATAACCTGTACTCTTCACCGGAAATAGTAAGGATAATTAAATCTCGGAGGATGAAATGGGCTGGACATGTTGCGCGCATGGTAGAGGAAAAATCTTTAAAATATTGACTGGGAGACCCGAAGGGAAAATACCACTTGGAAGACCTAGACGTAGGTGAGAGGATATTATTAGGATAGATTTAAGAGAAGTAGGACTTGTGAGGGATGGTTGTATGGAGTTAGCACAGAATAGGGTTGAATGGCGGGCTCAGGTAAGCGCGGCAATGATCCTTCGGGCTCCATAAAATAGGTAATATTCCTTTAGCTTGCTTAGGAATTGTCTATTGCAATTCAGTACGTAAATAAGTACTGTATGAATATACATTCTGATCCTCTGATCGTAGGCTTCCGCAGCACGAGTTGACAATAAAATCGTCATGGCTTCCAGGTATCTGCGGTAGTTGAACATTTTGAGGTCACAGAACATTACAATGAGTTTGAAAAAGATCCAGGGCACAATCACATGTAGGAGACACATAAAAATAAGAGGAGCAATAGAGATCACGAGAATCCGAACAACATCAAACTGGATGACGGTTAAAAGTAATCAAGGATGTGGATCGAACATCTGCATCCAAACGAAACGAAATATTGTTCCTGAAAAGAGCCATCTTTCATTCCTATATACTGTAACTGAGACCAATCACTGGGAAGTGATATCTGATTGGTTGGCTTGGGAAAACATTATATATACAGGATATTATTCCAAGTGAGTTGATGCATTATACTAGGATCGAAGCCTATGCGAAACACCGCTAGCGTAAGCACGTTTAAGTTATAGGATAGGAACTCGTTTTCATTTTCAGCATTGCATTTCGTATGCAAGTATGGAACGGAGTCGAGGTAATCGCATTGCGGGCGAAGCGGTGACCTCAGTTAGCTTATTTGGTCTGGTGTGGTGAGTGGCACAAGCCTAGATAAAGACCATGGCAAGATGGTCTAAACGTCGGCAGACACCTTAATATGACGCTGCAAATAGCTGGAAGCCAAGAAGATTATATAGGCTGATCTGTTTAAGATGTCAGAATAGTAAAACATTAGCAGAGGGGTGGGTCGACCGAACGCAGTACTTTTTTACGTGTGAAATATTAGAGAGGCATAGATGTTTGTCACACAATGGTTCAAATCCCTGGCGGCAGACTTCTACGACACAGGTGCTGAAAAGTTGGTCCCACGGTATGACAAATGCATCAATTCCTGTGGCGAATATGTTGAAAAATAGCTGAACACTGGATGTGTCTGTTGCAATAAATATTTCCTTGAAATTGTGTTTTGTTTCTGAAAACGGCCCTAGGGAATCTTACTTTATGGACGCGCCTTGTATACCCTTGCCATTAACAAGTCGCAGGTTGTTTAAATCAAGTAATGCAAATAACAACATGTACTTCGAATTACGGGTGAATTTACTCACAGAGTAAGGAAACATTGCATAAAGATTTTCACCCCAGGCTGGGAGTTTGTGGTTTGCACACGTAACGAATACAGAAGGAATTCCAAGCACGTCCTGTGTTCATATTCTGCCCCGCGTCCAGCATGAATCCGATTCATCAGATCCACACTAGACCTGCCACCTTCTTACACCCTTACATCCTTTGAAGCCTTATAGGAAATAACCAACAGAGTTGAATTCGGAAGCGTTGCGCTGAGGTAACCGGTGATAGTGAAGTTGGCTTTGCATTGAATTCAAGAAAATACTCATCAATCAAGTTTGACTATCGAATTTTGAAGTAAATGACCAGTAATTTTTTCTGGGGTTTTTCCTCACCTTTGAGACAAATGTCGGGTAACTTTAGGCCCTTGTGGTCCCCAGATATCATCTGGCCGTCATTATCACCTTCATCCCATCCTCGCCTTGTTTGGAGTGAGTGTGTGTGTGAATGGTGTGTCTCGTCCTATGTGTTCGTGTTGTCTCGGAGGTGGCCCCGGCATTGGGCTGATCACTCATACGGGGAGGCCCTCCATGTCCTTGTCTGGTCAAAAAAGTATGTATGTGATCCAAAGATAATCCCTCTCCAGACAGGTCGCGGCCCTGTAAGGCCCGGGCGGCTTGGGTCGCTTAAATCCTAAAAGGGAGAGGTGAAACTACGGTAAAGAAAGAAAGAAAGAATGACCAGTAAAATTTACTTTAAAATGTCTTAAGAAATAATGCCTAGTATGTATTTTGTCTGATGACCATCATGTCTAATGCTAAAATTCTTAAGAGATGACAAAATAGATTTAGTCATTTTAATTAATTATTTTTTTTTATTTTAATGTAAAAATTCAAGCATATCCTAAATTATAGCAGTGCAAATTGTATGCCGTATGGAACAGGTGGCTAAAACCATTTTTGAACCTCCTTGGGCTTCAAACTGCCAGTGCATGCATACTTTAATCGCCTGTTTTCTTAGTTTCAATTTCATGTTACTTTCCCACATTCAAAATCTATTTTCTCCCACAAAACATACAGATTCAACTGTGAAATTTTTTCACAATATGCTTTGGAATGTGCTCAATAAAATGTGTAATCAGATTTTCTATAAGGTCTTAGTTCTTAAAAGAATATATTTATTATAATCTGAGGGCATTTTTTTCATTTTTCTGGGTAAAATATTTTTTAAAGATAATAGTATAAACAATAACAAAAAAATCCAAATTTGTAAAGTAATCATCATAGAATTTCACATAAAAATGCAGGTTTATATTTTAATATCTGTCGGAGGAAGTAAAAGAAATTAATGATATTAATAAATAACTCTAAAACAAACAGAGATAATAGTTTAGTTTAAGTTTATATTTTAATAATTAGGTTTGCAATATTTCAAGTCTCTGGGACAAGTAATTTAGAAAACGACTCTCAACAGTTTGGTCATCCCTTAAAGCAAAACGTCTAATTTCTACTGTCTTGGTGCATGTTATAAAATGCATTAATAGAATTATTACTAAAAAAAAGGGAAGTGAAACACACAACTTCTTCTGCTCAAATAAAAGTTTTGCCCAATTAAGTATATTCTCTTAATATGTATTGGTTGTAAAATGAAGAGAATGTCGTTACCATATCGCATCACATCCCCGAAGGATACACAACCCAAATAAAATCTGATTAAAACACTCGTTTGGCTTTATTACTAGAAATGTGGGATACACCTTTCTCGCTTCACATTCTGATATAGTATAAGAAGCCGTGTTACAGAGAGCGCGTATTCAGTTGTTTCCACCGGATGCAAAGAATGATTTTTCACCAGGCAATACTGAGTTTCTACAAACAGTGGGTGGCTTATAACTACCCTTCAGAGAATTTTTACGAAAACATGTTCAAATAACATTTTTAGCTCTTGGTATAAGCATATTATGTACAAAATGTACACAAAATCGTTAGAACCGATTTCGAGAAAATCGCGAAAAACAAAATTTTCTTCATGTAAAGTGGCCAATCTTCGTATCGCATCCCTATGGTTTTTCGTTCTTGAGGTAGGCTGTTCACAGACACACAGACACACATAGCATTTTTGGATTCAAGGGCCATCAAAACATGTACTGCACGAGCAGTCTTGGTGTATTACTATGTTAATATTCCTTGTGAAGATATAGCCTATATTTCTTTTCCTCTTTTTAAATAACAGTTGTAGTTACTTTTGAATTTTGAAATCTGTTTTATTTTGCTTGCATAGATATGTATTTGTATTTTTTTGTATTTGTATAAATATGACCTTGAATAAATAAATAAATAAATAAATAAAATGTTAAAACTCAACTTGGAATTTCGGGGTCAATCACAACACTTCCTTTACCTATAGAACTGGAATGCAAATAAAAAAAGACACTAAGAATATGCTGTAAAAGCTATGTTTTGAGAGTTAACGCAATTTTCTTCCATTTTCTGATCTCTCAGAAATTCTGAGAGCATACTTAGTTATTGATCATCCTGTGAGTTTAATAATTTGTGAAGAGGCTTGTCTGAGTGTGCATTCCTCTCTGTTGCCACACACTCGACAGTGCTGCCATGTTGTGCAGAATTATCGAGTGCCTGCGGTTTCAAGAACTGTTCTATAAGGAATGCAACGATGCAGCAAATACACCGAGCGTTATTCACCCAGGTCTGTTCTATATCAGGTTATGTGGCAAGTACATAGATGTCTGCCATAGATAGTCTACGTACTCGGTTATTTATTCACAACCCTTTTTCCTCACATTGAAATTTGTTTCTTCCAACAAGGAAATGTTAGATATTAGCGATTTGTTTACAATTTTTAGTAATATTTTATTCATTAAGACTTTACCCGAAAGAGCACTACTGTCGGAAAAACATAGAGACTCTAGTATGAAGTCTAAAATCTCAAGAGTGGTTTTAGCAAAGCTTCGGAAAATTGACAACAACATAAAAAATAAACAAAATAAAATTATGAAATTCAAGGATTACGTTTACAAGAAACCTATGCGTTCCCTATTAAAATTTGAAAACGATTGTGCTAGCGGTTTTTTTACAATAAAAGTTTGAACTTTACTTTTAGTCCGGCCGGACCTTTAAGAAAACCGGCACTTTTGATGGATTTTAATCCCTAACATTTTTTCGCTTAACCGAAAATTTTTGTATTATCAGATAAATACGTATATAAATTGCTTCAGTTTAAACTTTATTTTAATCGGATGAGCCACTCTTGATATTTTAGACTTCAAACTCGAGTCTCTATGTTTCCCCCCCCCCCGACAGTAGCTCGGAAATTTATGTAAATAAATACATTAAGGGGGACATACAGCTTTCAGTGAAACTGAAGGGTGAGAAATTGGCGAATTTCATAATTTTGCAATCTGGCATACCGTGTAGGGACTATGTTTATGGACTATAATATTTCTCACATTATATAGAGTTTTTGTGCATTTACTTACATTGAATATTATCGGAACTCTAAAAAAAGCATAAATATATAAATCTTGTTATAATTATAATTTGGATAAAGAAAGGCGGTTTTTGCTGTTGGCATTTAACTGTATGTACCAATTAAGTAATTAAAATCCTATAATTGAACAATAACATAAATATAAAACAGACACAACGATGAATATACTAGCATTTCCATACAAATTTGTTGGTCCTTTTTTTAGTTTTGGCCATTTGTTGCATTTCTTTCAGTCATTTTATAGCTCATTTTTTAAGTATTCTAGGGTATCAAAATCCGGGCCCTGGTTATTGATGTAGTTATTAGTAGTATTATTATAAAAATTATAGGCTCTTTTACAGTGAAATAAAAATATAAAGGCAAATTTACAAGTACGTCATACTGGATTATTTTCATAAACATCGTGACAATTACAAGTCAGAATTTCACGTATATAACACGCGAAGGAATCAATTTAATTTATTACTTGAACCAAAAAATGTTACAACTGCTGGAGCTAAGCACTGTTCAAGTTTTGGCCCAAGACCATCCATCATCCTGATCTAAATAGCTTAAACAACAAACAATTTAGGTCTAAAATTAGAAAATTTATATAATTATTACTTCTGTTATCTACTAATACTGTTATAACATTTTTCATATTAAACTTTAAAATTTGAATAGAACTTAATTTCTTTGTTTTTTACTAAAATTGAACAAATAAATTGTTATGTATTATTATTGTATTACCTCGTACCTTTGTATTGTAAATAGAACATGTTCTAACCTATTATACATCATTTTTGTCATACTTCTCCAAATTATGTATTGCTTAAGTAATTGTTTAGTATAAGTTTTTTTTTTCTTCTATATATTGAACTGAACCACCCCCGAACACAAGCTCTGCTTCTTCGGGTGGTTTATCAACTTTTGTATTTTTCGTGTAATTGTAATTGTAAAAAAAAAAAATCATCCGAGACTACAGAATTTTCCACCTTTGTGAGTTACAAATGAAGGATTTGCTTGTGCGTTTCTGATTCCAATATCAGCAACAGCATGGCGCTAGCGAACACTGAATACTTTAGAGAACACAGAGATAATCTGAATCCAGCTAAGCGGGCATTTCTAATTAATTACTGCATACCTCAGTCTGAAATTCCGTGAAACTATTCGTTCCCAAGAATTGTGGACTTCTATTGTAATATGCAGAAGACTGTTCTCATATCAAAGCATGAACTTAATAATAATAATAATAATAATAATAATAATAATAATAATAATAATAATAATAATAATAATAATAATAATCATAATCATAATCATAATCATCCAAAAAGGCAATAGAACCTAGAAGAAATAAAATTGAACTGGCCTTCCAACTAACCAAAAACACATATAACAAAAAGTCCCTCTAATGGAATGCAAAGACAAGACACTATAACACGGTAATCAAACCAGAAGCCAGCCGAAACACTGTCCATCACCAATTGAAAGACTGGAGATCAAAGTAAGATTGATATTAAGGAAAATCCTAGGCCTTAAGTTCCATAATAACAAACTAATCCACATCAGAAACGAAACGCACTACCATAAGACTGAAAAATTCTCAGACACAATGAGAAAAAGAAGAATTGATTTTTATGGACACATCCTCAGAATGAACCCAAATAGACTGACCAAAAATTCTTTGAATATTTCCGCAGCAAAAAGACCAAACCAAATTGGTTTAAGAAAACGGAGGATTTAAAAAAACTCAAAATCACAGAAAAAATGTTCATAGATAAAACTTAAAAAAAAAAGACAAGAAAGAGAGGTCCCAAGTCAAAATCAAAACCAAACGAATGATCCAGATCAGTGAAGACGAAAGAAAAGCAAGACAAGAAAAAAAAAATGAAGCAATACTGGGCTAAAATTAAAACACAAAACACTAAGAAGTTATTGATTCAACATATCCGAAAGTTGGGTGAAACGGAGAATAATAATAATAATAATAATAATAATAATAATAATAATAATAATAATAATAATCCATTTTGTGTGTTGCTCCCTTTATTAATCCATTGTGTTCCAGCTTTTGTATGAATTCCTAACATGTTCTTTCTTACGTGTCGTTAACTTTTAAGAGTCCCTACAGGCATCCATTAAAGAACATGCTCGAAAAAATATAATAGCTTACGGAATATGTAGAAATGTGAAAGGGAATGGAAAAGAGCAAAACATAGATGATGATGATGATGATGATGATGATGATGATGATGATAATAATAACAAGCATAGCGATGTCGTTAAAATATACTACAATCTTAAAAGTCGCTATACTCCTATAATGCTAAAAACAGAAGGCCTAAAATTGAATGTCTTATAGGCCTAGACCATTTTTCCGCTCTTTCTGTTATTCTTCTTGTAACTAAATTTTTCATCATATTTGTTGTGGGATTTTTTAGTCTTATGCTCTTTGTTTGAAATAATTTTGAAGTTTTTAATAAGTTTATAAATAGTTGATTAGCTTCATTTTCTCCAGTGGTATAAATATATAATTAGTTAGTTTAGGTAAATTCCGCCTATATACCACTAATATTAAAAACAAAAAGCTGAAGTTTATATGAGAAGAAAAAGAGAAAAACTAAAATATGCTGTAAATGTATTTATTATTATTTATTGTAAATATTATTTTGACAATACATTGAGCTCAATGTCGTTTTAATATTTTATAAAGTAATGAATTAATTTAATTTATTAAGTATTTTATACACAATAAAAGCTAAATTTACAGCATATTTTAGTTTTTCTCTTTTTCTTCTCATATAAACTTCAGTTTTTTGTTTTTAATATTAGTGGTATATAGGAGGAATTTACCTAAACTAACTAAGTTTATAAATGTATTACATAATAAATGTTATACCCCCAAATAAATTATCAGCACATCTTTAAAATATTGATGCATGGTTCATTTAATTAAATTGTCTCTGTATATTTACATCAAATTCCGTGGCGCAAAATCCCATGGGAGGGCATGACCTACCGTCCGACCACTGCGCCATAGCATGAATAGAGCGTGTGGTGATCATGTTCAGTCTTTCGGCCGTTAATTGTGGTTTTCTTTGCCATAGCTAAGACTCCTCGGTTTTCCTCGGAAACTGAGTGCACGTCGTTAAACCTCAGAAAAATCCGTGGAGTGTCGAACTTGAATCTCTAGATCCAGCAACGCCTTGAATACATGTTCGATTTTTGAATTTTTTCACAACAGCATTGCCTAGAATCATGTTCTTAAGTGTGGGGAAATGTATAAAATTGAAGCTAAGCATTTATTGAAGCATTAACATTGAAGCTAAATGACTTCTTTAATCTAATTTCGATTTTTTATATTGAAGGGTTTTTTTTATTGATCGTCATAATTTTACAATTACATTTATTGTTACAAATTACAGATTACAAAATACAAATTATTACAAATTATTACACATACAAATACAAATAATACAAACACAATTATTGCAATACGAAATGGAGTATTGTTTTCCCCGCATGAGCATAACTCGTGTTTGGGGTTAGTTCAGTCATACTAAAATTATATTACATCATTTTTACATGTTACATAATTTTTTAAAGTATTTGTTTGGTTTCCGTCCAGCCTCAGCTTGTTCCTATGTATTAGCTATCTTCATTAATAAATATATATATATATATATATAACCTAGTACAGACCCTTGGGGAATTACACTAATTATATTAAACAATTCAATAAAAGCTTTTGCACTAACCAATTTATTTTAAAATTGTATTATTTAAAATAACTGGAACAAATAAAGATACTTATTGAGGGAAATGTGTATATTAAATAATAACGAAAGAAAAATCCTACAAACCAAAATAATAAATAAAGTACGAAGTAAATATGAAAAATGCAAGAAAGAAACAGAAATAATAAATGAAAAGACACTAAATAAGTGTAAAAATTTAAAACCTTGATGTGAAGAAGATACAAATAAAATTAAAACAGAGCAGTGAAGAAACAGATAAAAAGAGACACAATAACGAACTGTTACGAAAGAATGAAAAACAAAACAAAAAAGAATAAAGAAAGGAATACAGAAGAAAAGAATTAATGAAGAAAATAAATGACTCAAGAAAGGGATGAAGGAATTAATAAAAATAATAAATACAGAAATAAAGAAACAAAAATTGGAAACTGAAGACAGAATATAAGAGAGACATATGAGAACGTAAGAAAGTAAATGGAAAATAAAAACTTGGATGTTGGAATGACATTGTGTAAGAGGAAGTTCTAATAGAAGTTGATAGTTGAACAGGCATAGTGAAGATGTCTGAGGAGGGATCGGTTATTTTCTGTTTTATTTTGTTAGCTTGTTTTTCTTCTTGGGAAGGTGGCAGGATCTGCAGTCGATAACTTCTCACTTGTACCATGACGTTTTTGGGTCGCGGTGAAGGGGCAGTTTTTGCGTCTATGTGAGGTGGAAAAGCATCTGTGACCACCGCCTTCTGAACGTGTCATTAGTCACCGCAACAGTGTAAACACTCCCGCCGGAGATTTATTAATTCTCATCCTGTAAAATAGAACTTGTAACTTCCAATTTTCCGTATAGATGGCATCTGTTATAGGGGAGGTCTTTACAGTTAGTATTTCCGACTAGCAGGTGCCCGCGGCTTCGCCCGTGATTACTTACTCAACTGCTAGATATTGTGTTTAAATCGTTTATTTAACAGAAAAATAATTAAAACATTACATTTATTAACACTGACATCGTTTTTACATAAAATTCAGGAATTAAATAATTTTACTCTTAATTATATTGTTTATCGTTAAAAATGTAAATAAACAAACGAACAACACTAATCATATGCTGCCATATGGGCATACAAATTCGAAGTCAAACGATTAAAATGAACCACAGATTCATGAACCTTACCAAAATCATTATAAACAATTTTATTATAACGATTGTCAAGTCTCGTTTCATTTATTTCCAAAGTCTTATGTGAAGACTGCCAACAATACTATTGTCAAGTGAACTGTGATTTGGATTTGATAATTCTGTGTAAAAAAATTATTAATTGTGGTTTTTAACGTGTCAAAATTATACATAATGATAATTAATTTTAAAAATACGTAGCGTAATTTTATGCATTGATTAGTTGTGTAAATTCTATAAATGGTAATTGAAATACCATCCTTGTCATTTTTTAATATTTTCTTTTCTGAGGTAGGGAGGTCTCGAACGGGGTGCACTCAGCCTCTTGATTCAAATTGAGGAGCTACTTGATATAGAAGTAGCGGCTCCGGCTTAGGTCATGGAAACCACCATTAACTCCGTGGGTGTCGGCATGCTGACCATATGACTCCCTATGGTAAATGACGCAGTGGTCGGGTGGTAGGCCTTGTCTCTTCAAGGATGTAGCGCCACGGATTTTAGTTTAGTAGGCCAAATCCTAAAAAATTCCCTTTATCTGTTGAGTACTTTCAGAAATTACTCTGCATAATCATACACTCTTAAAAACTTTCCTCTTATAAGTTAAGGTAATTTTTTTATGGATCTACTTCCCTAATGATTGAAACTTTAGTGTGTGTAAGAAATCCGTGCTTAGTTTTTAAGTAGAAAAATATGCAAAAATGTTAAGAGTCAGTAAGGAAAGAGGAAGATATTCAACTCTGTTAAGTTCAATCGTGCGTTGAAATTTATTATTCAAGAAGCTGAATAATTCGCTCCTGACTTCTCTGGATCTAATGAACTGCTGGTACTCTCTTTGAGGGGGGGTTGGGGGGCTGGCGGGGGTGTTTGCATTCCTCCTCTGTGACGTAATAATGAAACGGATCAATGGGGCGCAGACAAAAGAGCATCAATGTCAGGAACACTCGTACATGACGAACATTCATTGCAACTGTTTAAAAAAAAATAAAACCCGAGCACGACATCTGGAGGATGGATGGTGTACCATTTCTGAATGTTTCTCTGAATGCTTCTTTTTTCTGTTGCTTGATTTACAGAAAAAGGGATTTCAGATATCTTCAGAGAATCGTAGGAATGATTACCAGAGTCAAGTTGTTACAAGAGAGAACAAAATTTACTAACAAGTAAATAAATAATAAATAAAATGTATTATTATAAAAAATTATAAAACAAAATTTCAATAAGAATAAAATCAGGTAAACTGATGTAACAAAGTGCCAGCAGAATGCTTTTGTTTAATCAGTAGCTCTGAAATTTTAGGCTCTTAAAAAACTTCGTTTTAGGCATCTAAAATAGGCTTTTAAAACAAGTAAATAGGCTTTTAAAAGAGAAAATGCACAATCACATGAAAATACAAAAGGAAAACATGTCAGATTGGCCGGTTTCGGGATTTGAACCAGGCACCTCCAAAATGCGAGTCCAAGACGTTACTATCTCAGGTACCTCGCTCAGTTTAACGGTCTAGTTTGATAAGCGTATGTAAAGGAATAGTGATATTTGTCATAGCAACTTCCAAAGCTGTATATGAACACTGTTGCCAATATAACTGATTTGCAAGTGAAATTTCTAATATATTACTATAAAATAGGCACTAAATTGGGCTTTACTCCGGTACCGGTCAACCGAATTCGTTCCAATATCAATAGGCTTCTTCCCTTGGACGTTATAAATGCGTATACCAGGTTTCATGAAAATCTGATAAAGCGTATTTGAGTTATCGTGCGTAAAGACACACGGACAGACAGACATTTTCCCTTCCACTACACAATTTCAGAAAGTACCTTTCTGGCACTTAATAAAGATACAGAAACGTGACATGTGTGCCTATAAGTTATTCCTATAAATCTTCGTAATATGATTCTTTACTTCTGTTGGAGTCTGTTATTTTCGTACACGTCAGAATGTGTTAATCAATCTCACACAAATGTCATAGCGCCTGAAAGCATCTCCCTAGACTTCACGCAGTACTTCCGTGCAGGAGAAGTTGCTTTACACAGTAGCCACGGCGTTATCTGTTAATAACGAAACAAGATCTCTTTATATCAAAATAGATAAGAATATGGGCATCTGTATTGCAACTTCCAAAGCCGTATATGGAGATTCTAAAACAATATGTTGTCATGATAACTGATTTGCATTTGATAAATTCTTTGTAATATATTACCATCAAATAGGCACTATATTGGGGTTTACTCCGTTACAGGTCAACCGATTTGGTCCAATATCATTAGACTTCTTCCCATGAACGTTATAAATGTGCATTCCAAGTTTTATGAAAATCCGATTAAGCTTATTTGAGTTATCGCGCGTACAGGCACACCGACGGACGGACAGACGGACAGACATTTTCCCGTCCAGCACACAATCTTAGTACCATTTTGGCACATAATGTATCATAATCATATCCATTACTATGTAGATTTCATTATAACACAGGCTTGGTATCGATTAGGCCTATTATCGAACAAGGAACGATTTTGAAACCTTGAGAACAGCAAATGAAACTGCGTAATTATACAACCTCCATTAAAGTAAATCAGGTAAACTGATGTAACAAACTGCCAGAATGCTTTTGTTTAATCAGTGATAATTGCAATTATGATATGCAGAAAATAAATTATTTTTGTAATTGATCTCTGAGTTAAGCTCCAGATCGATTCATTAAGCAAGGCTTACGGAAGATCAAAGGTCTAAGTTTGGTAAGCATATGTGAAGGAGTATGTGGGTAGTTTTATTTGTCATAGCTAACTAAATTGTAACTTCCAAAGCCGTACATGAACACTGTAAAAAAATATGTTGTCATGAGAACTGATTTACATTTGATAAATTCTAATGTATTAGCATAAAATAGGCACTAAATTGGGCATTACTCCGATACCGGTCAACCGATTTTGCTCCAAATCAATAGCGTTTTTCCTATGGATCGTATAAGTATACTGTAGGCCTACTACGTTTCATGAAAATCTGATAAAGCACACTAGAGTTATCGCGCCTACAGATACACAGACAGACAGACGGGCAGACCTTTTTCCCGTCCACCATGTAATCTTAGAAAGTACCATTATGACACCTAATAACAAAAAGTACCTTGATATTTCTATGGGTAATTTTACGAAACACATTTCAATGCATTCAGTCCGGATAAAATATCCTGTTGCCATAGAAACGAACAGAGAAGAATCCTCTCATTTTTGTATCTTTATATTTCTAGGGGTATGTCTACGAAACACATTTCAATGCATTCAGTCCGGATAAAATATCCTGTTGCCATAGAAACGAACAGAGAAGGATCCTCTCATTTTTGTACCTTTATATTTCTAGGGGTAATTTTACGAAACACATTTCAATGCATTCAGTCCGAATAAAATATCCTGTTGCCATAGAAACGAGCAGAGAAGAATCCTCTCACATTGCAGAATTAATTACAATGTGAATTTAATAATAAGCCTAGGCTTCAAACATATAATCCGTGCGAGCTGAACTCATTGTACATGGTTAATATGGCTAATGAAGTTGGTATTTTTGTTGAATCCAGTGAGCCGTGATATTTGTGCATGTGCCCAGGTCACAAAGCAGGGTTCACACCGGAAAACTACATTTGTTATGCACAATGCAATTATGTACTTGATATCGTGGAATAATGCGATCATATACCACTGATGCCAATATTATTAATGTATTGAGGTAGTTTACAGGCTGCCTAAGCTAATAGACTTACACGAGATAGCTCTAATATCGAAAACGGAAGCTTTTGTTACTATTATTTTTATAATTATTAGCCAGAATGGTGCTTTGTGAGATTGTGTGGGCGACGGGAAAATGTCTATCCGTGTGTCTGTACGCGCGGTAACTCAAATACGCTTTAGCGGATTTTCATTAAACTTGGTTTACGCATTTATACCATCTATGTATTTATTTTGGACCAAATCGCTTGACTGGTACCGGAGCATTGCCCAATTAAATACCTATTATATAGTAATCTCTATATATATAAAAGGCTTTGTCCTGACTGACTGATTGACTGAATGACAGGAATCAACGTACAGCCTAAACTATAACAGGTAGAGACTTGGAATTTTGACAGTACCGGTACCTTCGTTTCATAATGTAGGTGCTCACTAAGAAAGGATTTTGAAAAATTCTGATTCTAAATGCCAAAAATTAAATGTTTTTGAAAATACTTAATCCCTTTTTACATAGAATTATCCATTCCAAATCACAGAATATATTGTTGCCAAATGGTATATGATGGGCTTGGAAAAAACAATTGAAATGCACTTTTGACAAATAAGAGAAGTTATCAAAATAATTCATGTTATAAATAAATATTACAGAATGAAATCCACTAAAATAATGGAATCACATAACTTTCTCTACCCTGGACAAAGAGAAAACAAAACGAGGTATGGTAATGTGTATATTATTATATTATATCGCAGGTTTTTGGAGAGAAAAGTATGAAAGTGATAATGCTTTATGGTAACATAAGAGTGGGAAATTTCCCGCCTCGATATTACAATTTTATGTTACAGGAATTTCTGTTTCTTCTTATTTAAACCTCTACCAGGCTTGCTGTGCACTGTACAAGCGATGGGATGCAAAATTCTAGATCCTCTATGAGCCATAAAAAACTATATCAAGCGTTTTCTGAAGGAATAGTTTGAGTGTAATAAGTCGTTCTTCCTATTTCAAATTATAAATGCCTATATAAGGACCTAGAATTTAAAATTTAAAATCCTTCATAAGCTAATTTCCAATTACAAAATACAAAACCCGGGCGACGCCGGGTCTTTTAAGCTAGTATATTAGAAAGAATTTGTCAAATGCAAATCAGTTCTCATGAGACATATACAGTATTCATATACGGCTTTGGAAGTTGCAAGACATGTAACTATGGCAAATAACACTACCCACATAGGCTATTCCTTCACATATGCTTATCAAATTAGACCTTTGTTCTTTCATAAGCCCTGATTAATGAATGGAGCTGGAGCTGAACTCTGAAATCGACTAAAAATAACTTATTTTCTGCATATCGTAATTGAAATTATCACTGATTAAACAAAAGTTTTCTGGCACTTTGTTACATCAGTTAACTTGATTTTATTGATATTATTATTGAATGGTCAACTATTGGATTTAGGCCTACCAAATGAAAATTGGATTAAAAGAGTTTATTGGCGGCAAACTTCAAACTGTTAGCACCTTATTCACTATTAGATTAACCCCTTGCGAAACTTTCGCATTTTCCCTCTTTTTTTACAAAAGCCAAAATACGAAATTTAGCTATTAGGATCACCATTGACAGTCTTTTACAAGCACATAACAAATGTTTAAGAATAATTGCCGATTTCACAGAATGCACTGGCAAGTGCAATGTTTGTGTATGTTTCACTGAACATAATATGTTCCTGTGCATTTAAGATATTATAGGTTTTACCATATCTTTACCACTGCGGTACAGCACAGCGAAACCACCTTCAAGCTTTAAATTATCCGTCAGCGAATACATTAATACTGACTCATAAATAAGTAAGGAGTGTTTAAAATGATATGTAGGCTATTCTTATTAAAGTTTAGTGTATATTCTACATTAATTTTAGCTTCAAAGTCGATCAAAACCGATAGCATTCATCTTTTGTTTCATTGTTATGAACTGTTCACTGAATGAATCGCCTATGGTGTTTTGGATCGAAACTTATGTTCTCTTCTACTTTAAAATATAAAATAACATTTTGATTTGAATATTTAAGCCAAATACTTAGGCTTAACCGTAAGCAACTTAGTTAAGCAGGAGCAATAAAATATTTCGATTTATACCTTTCGCATACGTAATGATCCAGTATTCGCTGTAAAATGTGTAATTAATAGCGCAAGGTAATTGATGATTTTGGCATCTTTTTTTGTATGAAAGTTAAAAGGTAGCTCGAATATATATCTATATGTATATATATATATATATATATATATATATATATATGTGTGTGTGTGTGTGTATCATGAAATAATTTATTAAATATGGGCAATTTGTTTTTGCATTTTTTGGTTTATTTTGCATTTTTCGTTATTTTCAAGAAATAGGCCATTTTTGGCAATATTGAGGTCATTTTCTGAATTTTTAAGTCATTTTCTGAATTTTTAAGTCATTTTCGGCATTTTTAGGTCTTTTTCGGCATTTTAGATAATGTTTCAGTGGAGATAGAGAGGAGCTTTCCCATGTGCAAATCGTTATTTTTAGACAACAGACAATCGTTTTTATTTGGGAATCTCCACCAAGCGTTCATAGTTTATTTTAATTCAGATTTATTGTAAACACCACAACACTTTGTCTTGTAGGAATAAAGTTTCTTTCTTTCTTTTTAAATGGTACCTATTTGCTAGGGGCATTTTGATGTGCATGCCAGTTCAGAGAGATTTTTTTCTTATAGATTTACTTACTTTTTAGTAATAAAGTAAGTGTGTTTTATAACGCACTGTCTTCCACTAAATTCAGTTGAGCAATTCATTACTTAAAAAACTAATTATAAATAATGATGAAAAATTTATTGGTCCTTTTTTTTAAATGTTTTGTCATTTTTTACTATTTTTAGGTCATAAATGCTTTTTTTTATTTTGCACTTTTTTACTATTTTATGGTCATTAAATGCCTTGCCCTAGTAATTAATTTACCGATTTGTGTCAGCTCGGCCGCTGATTGGCTCAGAGGCGTAACGAGGGGGGGTTTGGGGGGTTTGAATCCCCCATTGATTAAAAAAAGGAAAATTGTACATTTTTTTAAGTCCGCTTATAAATTACTTAATATGAGTATAAAGCGTGGGAAGCTTAAAACTCGTTATTGTGCATCTTAATTCTTGAAATTTTCCGGGGGAGGACCCCCGAACCCCCCTCTACCTGGGGTATTCCATACCCCCCAGACGTTATAACCCCCCCCCATATGGTCGGCCTGGTTACGCCTATGGATTGGCTGTCTTCAAGAGTTAATCAAAACGCTTCGGGCCACCGAACATCGTAAAATATAATGTAGAATAGATTATTCTAGTCTATCGCGGGTGCGCGGGCATAGAGAGTTAAGTCCACCATCCTAAAAAAATTGAGATATGTCCATAGAGTTATAACTTAGATAAAAATGTTCTCTACATTGTATTAAGTCCAGTAAGTCATATTAAAAATTGTACGGTAGTTATGGATGTGTGCCACATAGATTTATCCATCTCTAAAGCTATTTTGGATTGGTATAGTGTGTTAAGGGTATAGCCTATGTACGTGAACAATCACAAAAAGATAAAAAAAAATGCAGGTTCTAAAATATTAAAATTTTACAAGAAAATGAACTCAGAAGTGGACAAAAATTACACGATCCTATAACAAGGCTTACTAGAACATAACTAGCAGATAAAAGTATAAAAAATTAACCGAGTTAATTTTAAATTACACGTTTTATAGGAGCATGAAAAAAAATTAATTCAGATGCACTTATCACTTCCTATAGGCATAACATTTTTCTTTTTTCTCTGACACCTTCTATTTTTTTAATGCATATAATGAATATATTTTTCTGCAAAGTAGACTACTTTTATACAGCTAAAATTATTATTTTTAATGCAATTAATTTTTATATATCGCATATAATATCTTGAAATTTGATCAATATTTTATGAAACATTTTCTTTAATTTTATACCTTTGGGCATCATTGTAGTCTACTTTATGCATATATGCATGTAAAATTAGTGTGAAAAATTTCAGGCTTCTATCTCTAATGGTTGTGGAGCTACCTAACAATATGTGTGTAAAATAGGAGTTACCGGGAAATTCAATTTTAAGTTAATAGTGAATTTCTCATCTGACCTTTCTAAGGGTGTGGCTCAGAGCGTGTAAACATATGTAAATGTCCATTTAAATGGCACAAATAATTTCTAAACCTATATAAACTATATATCAATGGATGCAGAAGATTCAGCACAATTTTTTAGTGCTATAAACAAAAAACCATAAATTTCAAAACAATTCACGTACTCTAAATAATTCACTAAAGTCACTCTAATTCTCAGTAACAAGAAAGTGGACTTAACTCTATTTACCCGCGCATCCGAGCTATATTCTTAAATTTTCCCTACATAAAACTCTTTATTTCCCTCGTATGAAAGCAATGCTTGCATCCGTTCATTTCTCACGACGATTTGTCTGACGCGTGACTTGACTGATATCACCGCCCTCTGTTAAACTTGTAACAAGTGACAAACGAGGAGTATCAAATGCTGAATGTTAGTGATGGATCCGCGCTACCTGGTGGTGACAGCAGAAAGCTCTTTACTGATATAGAAACAAACTGACAAATGTTTTCGCTGAGTAATTGCACCCATTATTTAACTATTTTTCTCCCGGAGTTTTATACAACGCGTTTTATAACTTACATTATGAGTAACAAGAGAATATTCCTGCTTTAAGGAGATTTTCTTTTAGAAAACGAGGCACTAGGATAGGGTTATTATTATGAAACGAGCCTATAATTAGACTTTTAAGACACGAACATAATACAGTGAGTCCCACTCAAGAGTTGGCCAATGACGAGGGATCCAGCGTCGCGGCGGGCATAGCTCCAACTCCCGAGCAATCGGATGAAATGAAATATCTACGCAAATAAAGCCGTGACCGGTGTAATGATTCAGGTTCTCGCATTTATAGTTAAAATTAGGAACTATGGGAAAATAACCATGTACCATAACCATGAAAATAACCATTTATAGGAAAATAACCATGTACCTCATCACAAGAGATGTTGGAAATGTTCTCCTATTGCATCCACACAATACTGGCACCTTTTTAGGAAATTTTCTTTCAAGCGCATAAGTTCAGCTTCCGGGACAAGAGTTAATTTCTCTTGTGATATTGTCTTTAAGTTCTTCTAACAGTATGCGACTATTATTTATGGGGAAACTTGAAAAATAAAGTGTATAGGCCAATTTCCCATTAGAAGTACTTAAAGACAATTTCAAAGGTAAATTAACTCTATCTCGGAAGCTGAACTTATGCGCGTGAAAGAAAATTTCCTAAAAAGGTGCCAGTATTGTGTGGATGCAAAGAGGAGAACATTTCCAACATCTCTTGTGATGAGGTACATGGTTATTTTCACTGTAATTCCAACTGTAAATGTGAGAACCTGAACCATTATGTCGATCGCGGCTTTATTTGCGTAGATATTTCACCCGATCGCTCGGGAGTTGGAGCTGTGCCCGCTGCTTCGCAGAAACCCGCGTCATTGGCCAACTCTTGCGTGGGACTCACTGTATGTTCATAAGAGCGTCTTACACTAAGGGCTAACAATTTTATTAAACACAAATATTCCGTTGAGATTCTAGGAAGGGAGATGAAAGGGGCTGGTTTGTTAATTAAATTAGTTATGTGTTTATTACTGATTTATCTGAAAAGGTATAGTTATAATACAGCTTTCATTTGTAGGCCTACAAACACGGGTGTTAATTTTTGCGTGAGAATGTAACAGCCGAATACGCACTCTCTGCAATACGGTCTTTTATTCTATACACCAGAAATGGTGTTTTATTTCCTAAGAGTAGAATAGGCAAAGTTAGTGAGTATATAACATCAGACTTTCTAACCAGAGCATCCCTTTGATCGACTGTATGCATACTAATATTTTGAGAGTTTATATGTTTATTTTTATGTTTACAGGTAAGTACTGGCTTGGACAGTGTGACTTCCTACGGCTTAACTGTAAGTTAAACATTTTTATAAGCTTAATACTGTATAGTCCAGAAGTTATACTTGTTCCAAGATGACACGGAGCAAAAATAATCAACAGACTTGCCTTGACTAACTGTATCCTGTCGTTTCATTGGTTAATCGCACCAGCGCATACTTCACAATAGTGCTACAAGCTCAGTCAGATGTTTACTTCCATTCCGACACATCGTTAAATTATTTATGTAGTATGTAATTATGAAAACATAAGTTCTGTTAAGTGAGTTGTTTGTTTTCGTATTTATATCATAGGCGTACATGTTTTACAAAAGTATCTAGCACACAAGATTTCTTTTATTTTTATCGTTGCCTTGGACAATTTTTTTATTATGAAAAATACAAGTGGCATAAGTTACTAAAAACAAGACGTATTTTATAACATACTAGCTTAAAAGGCCCGGCGTCGCCCGGGTTTTTTATTTTGTAATTGGAAATTAACTTATGAAGGACTTTAGATTTTGAAATTCTAGGTCCTTATATACGTATTGAAAATTTGAAATGAAGAAGAACGACTTATCTCACTAAACTATTCCCGCTGAAAACGCTTGATATAGCTTTTTATGGCTCATACAGGATGTAGAATTTTGTATCCCATCGCTTCTACACACCAAGCCTGGTAGGGGTTAAGCCTGGTAGAAGAAATAGAAACTTCGGTATCATAAAATAGTATTGTCTTTGCGGAATATTTTATTTCTCACTCTCATGTTACCATACAACCGTTTCGGGGATGATATTAAAAAGTAAATCAATTTCACTTTTATACTTCCCTCCCCAAAAACATGCGATATAATAATATAGACTTCACCTTCAATATTTAATTACAGCAATGCATTATGTCAATAGTTTCGTCAAAGTCCCATTTCAATTATTTCCAAACATACCTGATACCTATGCCAACAATACACTGTTGTCATGTGAACTGTGATTTGAGTTTCACAATTCTGTGTAAAAAGGGATTAAGTATTCTCAAAAACATTTAATTTTTGGCATTTAGAATCAGAATTTTTCAAAATCCTTTCTTAGTGAGCACCTACATTATGAAACGAAGGTACTGTCAAAATTCCAAGTCTCTATCTATTATAGTTTAGGCTCTACGTTGATTCATGTCAGTCAGGACAAAGCCTTTTATATATATAGAGATTTAATTAATTAATTGCACTTTTCATTTACCGTATTTTACCGACCATAAGACGCACTTTTTTATCTTAAAAACAGAGCCATGAAAGTTGGGTGCGTCTAATGGTCCGAAGTACACAAAAAAATTACAATAATGGTAAATATTGCCGGAACGCCATATTTATAAACAAGATGGCACAGACTCTACATTAGTGCATTGTCACAATCGTAAAATAAGGGTAGCTGGAAGCCAGGTGTACAATATGAAAAGAAAGTAATGTTGAGTTCTTTTATATGAAAGGAGTTGTCTCCGCCGGGTGGTTTAAATGAAGACAATGACCTTTAAACAGCCTTGTCCCGCACATTAACCTATGCTGAACTGGCGGTTAGAGGGTGTAAAAGAATTTTCAGTATTTCATGAGAAATCACTTCAATTTTTAAAATCTACGCGATTCCACCTGTACAGAAGAGATTTTCGTACAACTCAGGTTTTAAGTTAGAAGTGATTGACACTGATTGCATTGTACAAGGTTATAATTTGCTTATGTAACGAAGTACATTATCTCCTTTAACATTTTTCGTTTAGAATCAAATTAGATTTCTTTTCCTTTAAATTTCCATCCTAAAATCAAGGTGCGTCGTAGGGTCCGGAGCGTCTTATAGTCCGGAGCGTCTTATACGGTACATAATGTGTGATGATGTATGCCACATATTATAATAAAAAGTAACAGGCATAATCTGTAATAACTTGTATCATAGGAGAACATTGGGAGCAAGGGCCTTCAAAACTTGCGTCACCAATAAAGAAACGTGGAAGAAAAAGATTTATCCAGTCGAGAAGATACAGATTGTAAATGTAAATGTATACAAAACCATCGGTGCAAGATGTAGGAGTGAAAGTGGCGTCATCCATGGGAATAGTTTCAAGTACGATTTTTAAAGTCCTAAAAGAATACAGATCTACAGGAGGTGTCAAGTCACCGGTCAAAATTAAACTAAAATGAAAGACAAAAAAATCACTTGGCAGAATTGGGAATCTTGGCGCTTAATATAAAAAGAGTTAAATTGACTTTAGTGTACGTAATGGACTAACACACACTTAAAAATGAACTCTTGTGAGCTGGGCTTTTTACTTTCACACTAGGTTGTTTACTTTTGCTCCGTACACATCTTGCATCAAGTATAGCAAAATGACGCAACTTGTCTTTACTAGAGAGCACATTCGGGTACATAAAGACCTGGGTGAACTGCACATCCATTATAAACTGAAGCAGGACCTGCGGTCAGTGGATCTATTTCCGAGCAACGAGAACAAACACGAACATTTGCGGCAAAAAATTTTCAGATATATAGTTTATATTACAATAGTTTGAGCAGTGTGGGAGGCAACAATGTATCATGCAACAATGCAATCCATTCTTACACGCTTCACCGTGGCAAAACATTGCCCCCATATTGTGCGAAAAGTCTTCGATGGATTCCGGCTCCTGGTACACCTTCAGACGACAAGAAACAGATCGCTGCACACTGTTATCATTTGGTGCAAGCTCTGAGCGGTGCAGCCATGTTGAATATGCAATAGCGCAACCTTCAATAGAGTCATAACGCTAGTTTTAAACCACAATTTAGCTATGTAACTGCCCAGTAATAACCTTGTATTTTATTTCTGGAAAACTAAATTATTTATTTATTTAATTATTGAGGGTATAATAGGCTGAATGCCCAATTGCAGTATTATCTTATACTAACTACACCAATTTTACAACACTAATATTATATGTTTAATGTAATACTAAAAATATTTAAACTAATACTACAACTAATAAATGTGCAGAAAAAATAAACAAGAAATACATACAATATGAAAATTACACAATGAAGGGAACAAATCAAAACATAACATAGTAGTTTTAGAGGAGACGAAAGATTTAAATAAAGAAAATGGCATGGAGCATATTTTAACTATCACTGTTTTTAAGTTTTCAAATTTTTATCACAGATGTTTTTAAACCGCTGATTGTTTGTATTAAATATAGGCCTATCTATATTGCCCATTTTGTGCAATTGATTGTAGGCTATAGACGAAGCGCATTATAAAGAGGAGAATTATTATGGGAGTCAGTAACTTATTTGCTTTTGAAATAAAAAAATATATATTAGGCAGTATTTATGATCTATAATGTGGAACAAAAAAATATAATTCTTCGAAAATATTAATATCATCTATTTGGTTATTAAGTAATTTGTATAAAAACAACAATGCATGACAATTTCGTCTGTGTGATAATACAGGGATATTGAAATGCTGTAACATATGGTGATCCTTCTTGTTTTTGACAATGTTTAAAGGTAATACATTTTGATCGGTTTTTATGGTAATAAGATTATAATAAGAAACTTATAAAGCGGTTTCATTTTCATAACTCAGTTAATCTTTATCACAGAAATTGCTAGGACCAACATAGCTTCATAACCAACACATGGTTGATTAATGTAGTTCTACTTAAATTTTAACTAAACTATCGCTGAGGATAACCACGAGTGGATTGAAATACAGGGTGATTCAAAAGTCACTATACATTTTAGTGATACAGTTACTGTATTCTTATTTCTTGCAAGTAATGTGACAGTATGCTCAACAAAGAAGAAAGAATAGCTGTTGTTTCTGCTCGTCTACATGGTATGACGTATGAACAGACGCGAGCAGATTTCACTCGTAAATTTAGGAAACCAGGTCCCACCAGCCTTCCTATAAAGAACCTGGTCAGTAAATATTGGCGTACTGGTAGAGTTACAGATGAAGAATGTCCAGGGAGACTGGCCGTATCAGCAGAAGCCGTGCAAAATGTACAGGATGCGAACACTCGTAGCCCCTCTGCATCTACCAGGAGACTTAGTAGGGAGCAAACCACTAGACCTTACATCCTTATACTTTTTTGCCTGGGGGTTTATACAGTCTAGGGTGTACCAGGTAGAGATCCACAGCATTCAACAGTTAAAACAGCGGATTAGAGCCGCGGCTGCTGAGATTACACCAGCTATGCTTAAGAGAGTTTTTCGGAGTGTAATGGAGTGTTGGTCATTGTGTCTAGACGTGCAAGGTGGTCACATTGAAATGCATTGAAATTATGTCCTACTGTGGTATATGTTTCAGTACTATTACATATTGTGTAATAATACCTGTTTAAATACAAAATGTATAGTGACTTTTGAATCACCCTGTATAGCCTAGTTGATTGAAATATAGCCTACATGAACATATATTTAACAGTAGCCTACATAATGGCTGGTCAGAGTTCCCGAGTTTCACACAAGGTCTTACAATTTTCTTTTTTCATCAAGATTGGTTAATTGCTTTTTTTTTTCAGATTAACTAGCAGACATCATAACAGCAAAATTAGCCCAATTACACTTTACAAAGCATGACATATGGTCTCTTTTTTTATTCTTTACGTCTTAATCCTGCCGTCCAATTTCTTCCACAGACCACGTTATCTGATAAAACAGCAATCTTCCCTGTAGGTTATTACAGCTTACGAAGGCATTATCTTTCCCTATGTCTCGCGTGCCCCCTGGAGACCGCAAGGCGAATTACTCTTCTGTAATAACTTCCGAAACTCTATCAATAGATGGTGTTCCTGTTTTTAATTCATTTCAAATAGCGTACACGCTTGAACTCCTTCTCGTGATGTAACAACATTTAAAAGTCATGTACTTAAACATTTCAAGTAAATAGACTACGAAATTAGTCTTCTGTCCTTGTCGGTCTAGTTGGGCTGGATGGCGTAGCGAATATAATACAGTATAGTCAGTCTTCCTGAACCCAATGTACATTGGTACGGTGGCATTTAGGCTACTGTGCATTAATGTGGCAGGACCGTGTCTTTAGACTTACAGGAATTTTGTATTTATCTCTTCTCTCTTTCCCCCTTCTCTCTCCCCCCTTCTCTGTCTCTCCCCTTCTCTCCTTTTCTCTTTCCTTCACTTCTCCCTATCTTCTTATCTCTCTCCTTCTCATTGAAAGATACAGTCAACACTCGATATAATGCCCCTCTTTACAGTGCCACCTTCGCACTATGCCAATAAATGCAAGTGAACGAATCTTCTCCCATATAAAATACATAAGAAACCTCTTTACTGTGCCAATTCATTTAGTGCTATTTTCTAGTGATATAAGACAAGATTCTTACAAAATATAGCTTGCAGTGATTTTTTTTTCAGTTGCAGCAATTCTTTTAAAACTGGCATGAATGTTAAAAGATTATATAAACATACTGTAAATTACTGTAATTCCAAGAAGTGAGTGTTCCCCTGCCACTAACTGTAAATGTAGTATGGTGGAATGAGGAAGCTATGTTAAGAAATCGGACAGACAGCCTACATGAGGGTGGAGCAGGTAGAAATAGCCCTTCTTGCAATGAGACATTCCCAACTTTCACTTATTTTAGTCCAGTGTCTATTTAGCTGTTAAGCACTACACTACAGTTCCTCGTAAGATTGTTAAAATGAAGAGTGCTGTTGTTACACTTCAAGAGAAACGAGAAGTTTGTGAATACAGTGAAAAATTTCCAAAGTCTTGCCAGCAGGCTATTGTATCACATTTTTTACTATTGTGGGGGAAAACTGTTAGTCGGCGATGCATAGGCAATATTGTGAGTGGGAGAGAAAAATGGTTATTTGCCTTTTATTTAATTTTTCTTTCATAATACAGTACATTAAATTAATACAGCACAGTATTATGCTATTTTTATTTAAAAAATTAAATTTCGTTGCCACCCTCATGTTAGACAACGGACGGTGGCATTATATCGAGGGTTGATTGTTACACTTTTGATATAATTTTCATAATAAAATATTATTGTAAGTAATACACCTATTAGACCTACTGGAATAAAATCGTGTAAACTGATATAACAATTATTCCAAATTATTATTTTCTGAATTTAACGTTTTCACCATAGACCAAATTTACAAGTACGTCATACTGAATTATTTTCATAAACATCGTGACAATTACAAGTCAGAATATCACGTACATAACACGCGAAGGAATCAATTTAATTTATTACTTGAACCGAAAAATGTTACAACTGCTGGAGCTAAGCACTGTTCAAGTTTTGGCCCAAGACTATTCAATTCATTTATTACCAACCATCCTGATCTAAATAGCTTAAACAACAAACAATTTAGGTCTAAAATTAGAAAATTTATATAATTATTACTTCTGTTTTCTACTATTGCTGTTATAACATTTTTCATATTAAAATTTAAAATTTGGATAGAACTTATTATTTTTTTTTTTACTAAAATTTGAACAAATAAATTGTTATGTATTAATATTTTATTACCTCGTACCTTTGTATTGTAAAAAGAACATGTTCTAAACTTTTATACATGTATTCTGTCATACTTCTCTAAATTTTGTATTGTTTTAAGTAATTATTTAGTATAAGTTTTTCTCATATATAGAACTGAACCACCCCCGAACACAAGCTCTGCTTCTTCGGGTGGTGTATCAACTTTTTATGTATATTTTTCGTGTAATTTGAAACAATAAATTGTAATTATAATTGTAATGTACCAGTATACTTTTGTTTAATCAGTGATAATTGCAACTGTCATATGCACAAAATAAGTTTTTTTAATCGATTTTGTGTTAAAATACTTTCTAATTCATTGTTCAAATGTAAGACGTATTTAAAAGTAAAGCTGAATAATCCTCCCCTTCTTTATCAGTGTTGATTACAGTAACTCAAGTAGTGATGAGAGAATTTCGTTACATTTATCTCCTTCCTTCAAGTGGAGCATGGGATATTCGCATCATGCACTTGGTCTTGTTGAATATTAATGTAATGTGTTTTACGCACTCCAGTAACTTCAAACATATCTTCCCTCTGTGTATTAACTCCTACTTTGCATATCAAAACTTGCCAATACCAAACTCTCTTAGTTTCCACAAACTCAGCCCCTTTCTAACAAAATACGTTTATTTCTTACTTTATAAGATATTTTCATCCATGTTTCTGAATAGGCTCACAAAAGTAAATATTTCGTGTGGATCTACATTCAAGCATTTATTTTTTTATCTATCAATGCTGCTAAAAAAAGATTGGTTCATACTTCTTAGTTACAAAAGATAAACTTCACATTCTTAAAAAAATTACAAAAGATAAACTTCACATTGTTAAAAAAAAGTCATGTCCTTATCCTCATACAAAACGAATGTTACAGACGAATAAATTGCTAGAAGAGCTTAATAGTAAACCCAAAGATCCTAAACACACGATACGACTTTCATGCTGTTAAAGCGTGCAAAATAAGTAACAATAATAGTAGTAGTAATAGCAATATTAATAATATAGTAAAGAAAATACTAGCCTTCATTATAGATTATTATATTTTCTTGAATGAAAGCATTTTACCTTAACAAATAAAAGTAATTTATTTAATTACAGTTGTATCTATAAATTAAATTAACAACTCATGTAAAACAAACATAATCGTTCAGCATTTCTGTTTGCTTATCAATACTTTTTTTTTTACTTTTCAACGCACGACATGGTGCAATAGTGCCAAAAGAAATCGCCGAATCCACTTTTATATTTGTCTTTTCTCGTTTATGTTATTGTTTATTTTCAATTTTGGATTTTCCCTTCGGCACTCCTGCATTCTTTCCTATTCTCTTTTTATTGCCTTCATTTGAATTTGAGGTTTTGAAAAAAAAAACATTGAATATTTCATAAGGATTTCACGGCCGGCGTTCAATGAGATATCCATTTCCGGGCTGGCCGTGTTCTCTCCGTTGCTATTGCTGATGTTTCGCCACGAACTGCGTCTGGCATCTTCAGAAAAAGGACTTCCAACATAAATTATATTAAACTTGAATACGAATAAAGAATATTGGAAAGAGCATATAGATAGAGTGGCAGAAGCTCAGTTGGTTAGAGGAGTTGAGGTAGGATCTTAGATGAGAAGAGGGAAAGAGGAAGATCTCCAAAGAGATGGGCAGAGAGTGTACCTCCATGCATATCTTCATAGGAAGACGCTTCAACAGGGAAAAACAGGATGCATATCCTACAATAAAAAGAGGAAAATGTGATTTCCTTTTCTGAGTAAGCACCCCAATAAATTTTACAAGTCAGCGCCTACGGTCTAAAGAACATTATTTCTTGAAAACTGGGACTTGTGAGACCCAAGTTGTGCACTAATGAAACTATTTTTCACCCGTTCACTGGCGGGTTAAATTTTGAAAGTTATAATTTTAAGAGTTTTGAAAAATGCAATTTTAAGAAAAATGAGCAAACAACTTATAGACCCAAGAAATTTTAGTTTCATCCCTAAAAGACAAAAAATTCTAGTATGGTGCAAAATTTAATACACCATCCTTTAAAAAAATTCCCGTACAAAGAAAACCAGGGGAGCTAAGTCTGGTGATCGTGTTGGCCAAGCCATTGGACCCACCAAAAATGTATCCACACATCTCTTTCTGCATTGTGGTACTTTCTGGTGAGCACATTTATGAATAGATCCACTGTACGGCACCAGAATGGGTTTTTGTTTTCCTAGATATCCACTATTTTGACATCCTTCTTACATCCCGTCACAGTATAAACAGTTGTCATGCAACACGCTTAGAAAGTGTCGTAAACTCTAAGACGTGCTTGTCTACTGTCACTTGTTTGTTTTAAAGCGAGCTTAATCAGTTTTAAAGCGAGCTTAAAAATTCTTCCACAGGAAGTAAATTTCGTCGAACTAATAAACCGGTAACGAGAACTATAACTCCTTAAAGTGTATGTGGTACCGAAGGAACATATGAACCGACCTTTTATGCCAATAGAATCCTATATTTCCTTTCTTGCATAAAGCAGATTTTATGAGAATGAGTGTCATAAGAGCTCATGAGTAAAGATATCCTCCTTAACTGGAACTCATCTCATGTGGATGGTATATAACCCATGGGACCTCTGACTGGAGCGTTGGTAAAAGCTCTTTGGTCCCAGCTGTTTCTCTGAACACCATCTCTACATTAAGGGCTCGTAACCCTAGGGCTTGCACAGTCCTTGACCTTTCTTCATTGTTGTCTTTTCCTCCCTCCATTCGTTTACATCAGAAAGAGTAACAGCACAGAGACAAAAAGAAAATAGCAGGTAAAAAGAGAATACATGTATTTATGTGGAATGTTGCACTGATTAGTTTGTGTACAATTTTGATAATTCGTGAACCTCGTTAAAAAAAAAAACCGAATGACTGCTTGGATAGCTTCGGTATGACAGCTCTTTCAATGACGAAGATACATATTCGTGACAACATGAATATCACTAGAGCCCGGATTTCTAACCAAAATGCATAATAAAATCAGAAATGTTACATTTCTTGAGACACTCCTTGACAAATAATTTTAACGTCAATTTATAGTACTAATTTTGCTTATTCTGAAAGAAAAACGATTTGGCTTCCTTATTTTATGATTTTTTAACTAAGATAACATATTGTACTCAAAACTGACACATTAAAAAAATTCTAGCATGGTGAAAAATTTAACACACCATCCTTAAAAAATTCCCGTACAAAGAAAACCAGGGGAGCTAAGTCCGGTGATCGTGTTGGTCGCTGACAATGCATCCACACTTCTCTTTTGTTATACCAATGCATTGTGCTGCTTTCTGGTGAGCACATTTATCGACTGTACGGCACCAGAATGAGTTTTTGTTTTCCTGGATTTCCAAAAATCAGAAGAGTCTGGAAAATTCTAAATCGATCACTTACTTATGAAAGACTAAGCATTATCATGGGCTTGATGCATACGATTAAAACTGTAGATGAAAACATCTGACTGTTTGCTAAAAAACACTTGTCTCAAATAGCGCCGCCGCCTGAGCTTCACTTGTTTATATTTTGACATCCTTCTTATATCCCGTCACAGTATATACAGTTGTCATGCAACACGCTTAGCAAGTGACGTCGTCTCTAAGACATGTGCTTGTCTACTGTCACTTGTTTGTTCGCATAGAAACTAACTCGTGGTATTATAAAGTCTTACGTGTGACATTCCCATGACGTTCTCTGTCTTAGACGTGTGGCTATAGAATTTATCATCATTCACGACAACAAATCAGATTTCTTTAAACTTTATCACATAAAATATGTGGGGTTTGTGAAATATTTGTGCTAAATTAGGAGGGTTAACAAAAAGGTAGTATGAACATTTTTTTAAGGCTTTTCGAACAAGAAAATAAGTAATCTTCACAATAAAAGTAGTTTCATGTGAATATGACGATTATTACAGGAGTTACGGACGTTTAAAGTAATTGGTTAAGAAATGGGAGTGTCATATAAAAGCCCTTCAGTAGAAAATGCATGTTACAAATAAATCTCATTTTCACGTAAATTAATTTTTATGTATACATTTTTTCTAAAAAAAATATTCATTGGAACTAAATGAAATTCTTGCGAATTCTACTTAATAACATAGTTAACATCTGAACTTAAAATTTTGCATCTATCGTCGTTGATTTCTCATAGAAAAATAAATTGCATCTAAGTGTTCTGAATTTTAAAAAAATCAAAAGTTATTTTTCTTACTTACTTACTCAATGGCAATAGACAATTCCTAAGTAAGCTAAAGGAATATCATCTATTTTATGGAACCCAAAGATTCATTGCCGCGCTTACCTGAGCCCGCCATTCAACCTTATTCTGTGCTAACTCTATCCAACCATCCCACGCAAATCCGACTTCCCTTAAATCTATCCTAATATTGTCCTCCCACCTGCGTTTAGGATTTCCAAGTGGAGTTTTCCCTTCGGGTCTCCCAGTCAATATATTTGTCTTTCTTCCCCCATGCGCGCAACATGTCCAGCCCATTTCATCCTCAGTAAGCTAACTACCTTTACTATGTCCGATGACGAGTACAGGTTATGAAGCTCATCGTTATGCAGTTTTCTCCAGTCCCCATTTTCATCTCTCTTAGCGCCAAATATTTTTCTTGCAATTAAAAACTAGGCAATGTTCCAGATATTTTTAGTTCAGTTATTTGATATATCCTTGACTTCAAACTGTAAAATTGTTATACCAGTCACTACTATATGTTCTGAAACAAAGAAAACTTTTCTTTGTTGATACGCGTGATTTTCAATGTAAATGAAAATGGCTACCATTTAAAAAGTAGCCTATAATCGATTCCGTTAACAAACTATACGCATAAGTGAAGTTATTAAGTTATTATTTGTTTATTAGTAGGGAAAATATAATTGGAATTTATCAGATACCTTGGGAGAGAATACAACCCCATTCAAACCGATCTTACCTATGTTACCTCCCGTTAAGTGATATAGAACAATAATTATTTGGTTTCTTAGAGGTGAAATATTGGTGTCACGCTATATGCATAAGATGCAGATAGGACTGCTAGATATAAGTTATGTCATCTCATTTTTACCAAAAGGGGAGTTAGTACCTTTCTATACTCAGCTGACGGTATAATGACGTATGTGTCAGTTAGACCAATCAGGGATTTCTACCTCTGTTGATCACCCTTTAGTTCTGTCAGAATGCACAATGTGGAGTTCCACAAGGTTCCATACTAGACCCGCGTAGGTTGTACTAACTAGACATTTTGTTAT
Organism: Ectobius pallidus; assembly: GCA_964059195.1. Classification (NCBI taxonomy): domain Eukaryota; kingdom Metazoa; phylum Arthropoda; class Insecta; order Blattodea; family Ectobiidae; genus Ectobius; species Ectobius pallidus. The sequence continues at coordinate 113,858,856 of CAXKWD010000010.1, forward strand.
AATAATGCTACGTTGCTCCGATTTCAATTGTCCCGCTACTGCAATACATTTCAATCTGCTGAAACGGTTGCTGAGGTTTTTTGCACCTGGTTTAACACAATACGTGCTTCATTTTAATTCTACGTGACACCAATGCGCCGTTCAGTGGAATGTAGTGGAAACTACAGAAACTCGATTAGTTTTCATCAGTCTCTATCCTAAGTACTCTACCCTTTCCATTCACTACAATAATTGTGTATCTAACACTGAATTTGTAGACTTAATGCAATTTGCAATGAAAACGTAATCAAAAGAGAGTTCAAATTGCAGCCAATCCTAGAACAGTTTTTCTTCCATGCTATCCACCCACCTATCCATTCTTTTTTTGTTAGTACTTCGGGTGTGGATGCGGTATTAGTAACATACAGTAGACATAATTAGGCGATTTCACTGCCTCCTTTCTTCCTTCGCGTATTCCAAAATAGGCTTTTTTTTGCTGTTATCTAATTTTGTCTCAAATTACAATTCTAATTATTTTGATGCCATAGCTATTAAAATTGGTCAGTTCTTTCAAATTCAACTAAATACGGACAATATTTCTTATATGAATTTAGCATTCCTATGTTTGGAATACAACCTGGCCGCGGTCGAGGGGTTTTTTCAGGGCATAAAAATCCTGGGCACAGAATCCTCCGGAAGGAACTTTAAGCTGGGGGGGGGGGCGTGTCGTAAAAGAACTCCAAGCCCACATTAGAGCCTCCGGACAAAATTTCTCGGCCCTTTCACGTCCAAGTAATACCTTAGTTTCCTGAGGGGGGGTTGAGAGGCGATGGGCTTACCACCTGTCCCTCTGCCCTCTCTCGGAAAATAAGCGTAACAAAATTCATATAAGTAACAGAAACCTCCACTTGGAGACCCCTTCGCCCCAATATGGGAGCTATAGGGTTCCAGACAGACAGACAGACAGATGTTTGGAATACCGTTCATTCTGTCCTGTGGACTAATGGTGTTATCACTTCTAATATAGTCACCAGGTTAAGTAGTCCTATTTATGCTGAGAACTTTTCTTGGGTGACCGCTCTTTCAAATATATTCGTGTTCATTACTTCAGAGTTTATTTGGGTTTGTATCCTTCGGTGATGCAACAACAAGTGTGACAACGACTTTCTCTTTATGTTAACTACTTTATATGAAGATAATTTATTTTTTCTCGATTTTCTTTCAATATATTAGACGAATGGCATAATTGAGTTGAGACAAATGAATGCACACCTCTTCAATATAGCCGTGTACCGTATGCTGGAATATATTACGGGTAGAGAAGGTTGCGTCTTTCACAAATGATTTTTAATTTAAACTTTGTAGGTAGTTTTCTTTATCTGCTTATCTGCCTGAAAAACATGTGCATAGAAAATCTTATTAGATTATAATATAACGAATTTTAGAAGGGATGAAGGAAATAAAATTTAGGAAGTCATTATCCTAATAATATAAGAAAGATAGAGCTGTGATTGTTTATTAGAAGGCCAACACACAAGGGATATACTCTCATGTTTAAAGATCGTAACTTTGTAAACATAAGAAATATTTATATAACAGAATTTAATTTTCTACCTTCAATATTGTGACATAGAATGAACGACCGCTTTATGGGAGTACTAGTTCGGTTGTCCAATCCTAATTCAGATATTAACCTTATATTGCAATAAGCATTTTTTGTCTTAATCTTGTACAGGTAGGGGGGAAAAAAGCGGTCTTAATCTTGTACAGGTAGGGGGGAAAAAAGCGGACCGACTAAAATATCTAAGTTGCCGATATGAGCCACTGCGCAAGCCTATCGGAATTCACAGGATAGCAGGGAATGTATTGCAATTTGTTCTAGTGTCGACTGTTGTCTTAGCCCATTTCGAAACCCATTAGAAAATAAGCCATTAATTTGTCGGTGTGTTTTCAGACAGAAAAATGCACAGATAACGGATGTATATCAACTGAAATCAGGTACAAGAGTCGGTCCGCTTTCCCCCCTCCTACCTGTACATAATACAAGTTTAAGCCTGTTTTTCAGGTTTTTACTCGCAAATAATATAGGGTGGATCGAAAAGTAACTCACAATGCTTTTTTTTCAAAAAGTTTAATAGGTAGAATTACAAATATATGCACACATGAAAGGACATCTTTTGTGTATTTTTTATATACTCGCCAAGTTTCTCAACACCAACGTGATACCAGTTTCAAAATATCCTGTTCATAGAAGTCCGTTCGGTTGGAGTATAGCCATATGCGGACTGCTGTTTTCACTTCTGCATCTGACGCAACGCGTTTACCGCCCAGGAATTTCTTCATGGAACCAAACAAATGAAAGTCCAACGGAGCCAGGTCTGGACTGCATGGAGGATGCTTGAGCACCTCCCAACCAAATTTGTTGATTTTCCCTATCAACATGGGGCCGAGCACTGTCGTGAAAAAGTTTGGCACCATAAGCATGGATGTTACAGCGTTTGTTCGAGAAGGGCACGACGCAACTTTACCAATGTTTTAACGTAGGCTCTTCACACGTGGACGATAGTAACATGCTCGCCAACGATCCACGCTCGTAGTAGGCCTACGCCCTACATGCTCTGTAAATTATTTTTGTACTTCTTTTACGTCTGGTTTACGTTTTTCAAATATTTTCTATTCTCACTATTGTTCTGATGAGTGGATTTGAATGTACTAGTGAAAACTTGTTAACTAGGTCAAGGGATGACAGAAATAATTTATAATTTGTCTAAAAAAAAATGCTATTTTAACTCCCTATTGAACCATGAATCAAGGCCTCATAATCTAGTATGAATTATTTACTGTAACCAGGCATATTTGCAAGTATAAATTGTTCAGTGTAACATAAGCCTTATTTGAAATTATAAACAGTTCATCGTGAAACAAGCCACTTATGTAGTGTAGAATAACACATGGAGATGATGGTATTTTTATAGGGACTGCAACCAATAGCTCTATATGGAGACTGCTGTCATTTTTATTACATCGATCTCAATGTTTTTATCATCTGTGACGCGCAGAGACCAATGTTATTTCTTTTTCTCGCCCCCAGGCGTCTTAGTGGGCTGCCCACGTCTTTCACAACTGCAAGCAGCTTATATAAAATCTACGTGTATGTTTCTAGCAGACAGAAAAAACTCTCAGAGTGGTATTTTAAATGTCACCATTCCTAAAAGATACAAAGAGTCAAAACAGAAATACAATATGAGATATCAAGTATTCCTAGGTCTTTTAACACAAAAAGTTTGAATAGCACATTTCTTTCTCGTAGTTCATCGTACTATTAACAGTCCTCTCTCCTACCCTTATTTCTCCATGTCTCTTCGCCCTCTCTTTTATTCTGTTCTTCATTCTCTGTTCATTCTCTTCCCATCTTCTCTGATCAGACTGTTTTAATTTTCTTTGTCCTTAAATTTCTGTTTTCTCTCTGCCCTCTCTCTGTTTGCGATTTCTTTCTCTTGGTTCTTATGTTCTTTCGTCCTTGTCTCCCTTCTGCTATTTATTTTTTTATATTTTTTTTCTTTGGTTTTCTCCTTACTTCCACTTTGCTCTCTTTCTTTCGTCCATAAAGTGTTTCTTCCTTTCCCTGTTCTCTTATTCTAACACGTCCTTTCTGTTTTGCCCTTTCTTCTTTTTTCTTCCACTCTCCTCTCTCGTTTTCTCCTATCTCTTTCTCTCTCCTCAAACTCACTTTTTTTTTTTTTTTTTTTTTTTTTTTTGCACGACGTAACTAATTAGTGGTACTTACGAATATTGTTGCCGTGGATCGTAGCTTGACATTCCCGCACGCAATCTGGTGCCATGAAAACAAAAGAAATCTCAGTGCGGTAAAAATTGCAAAAAGCACAAGTGCCGTAAGTAAAATCATCATAATACAAGCCTTTATGAAAGACCGGAACCAAGGCCCCCTAGTTTGTGGCGACTTTAACAGGACAAATATTCGGTTCCCATAACAACAAACACATGCGAATCACATTCTGAAATATAAGATCCATCTTCCATAGTGTATATACATAATATTTTCAGCTAATATCTCAATTAATATAAATAAATTGATATAAATAATAATCGTGCAAAAAAAAAAAAAAGAGAAGCGCAACAAACTCTTTCCTCGATCCCTATGCACCGCTTAAGCTGCGTCTCCATTGATATACATTTAGCACGAACATGTCAATATTAACAAGTTGATATTGACATGTATATTGCAATTTCGCGTTCCAATTGACTTGACATGCAAACCCAGCGTGTTGCACTTAACATTTTCAGGTGTTAATTTGTTTTCCGGAGAAAATGGACAGCATGTCAAGTCAATTGACTAGTCGGTCGATTTCGGCTTTGTTTCGGGAATTTCCGGGAAACAAAAAGCGATCGCCAGCTGAATCGGCTTTGGTTCGGGAATTTCCGGGTAAACAACAAGCAGTCGACAGCTTCCTCAATATTCCCGGCATCCATTTTGTATTATGTGAGTATTTGGTATATCAGTGTTCTCAATAGTATTGCATCTAATTCTAAAATTATTTTTTATGGCATACTCCATTGTTGAAAAATGTGATAGTTATTTTGAAAAGATCAAGATATCTGTACATAATTAGTATTTAAGAAAGTCATAGACAGTTAACAAGAAGATAATAACGAGTATATAAAACTACTCTCGTTTTGCAATGTTGGCTGCCCTCTTCAGAGCCTTTTTTTTTTTTTAATGTTATTCATTTCTGTTCGTAACCTCGCCAACACATGTTAACCTATAATATTGTAGTGGAGACAGTTGTTAATTAGCAAATCACTTGACTTGTATACATCAACAAGTTGATGAAAAACATTTAACATATGTTAACTGCAACATGTTGGTGTTAAATGTATATCAATGGAGACGCAGCTTACCGACACTTATTGCAATATACTCTTTTGTAGTTATTCTGTTTAATGTTTTATTTATTATTTTTTTTAGTTACGGTTGTGTAGAAAGCCCATTGAATGAACTTGAACTTGATACCGAAAAAGTAAAAAAACATGTGATCAAATTGTTTGCTGAGTGCTCCACTAAATGTACAAACTGGTAAATAGTTACCATTACAGCACTAACAGGAAGTAAGTTTTGCAAAAGACAAAGTGAAGTAGCATTACAGAAAAAATGAGTGTAGGCCTACTTACGAATAACAAGAGTGTAATCGGCCTCCAAATGATAAATAAAAAGAATGCTTTGATGTATAGTACTGTTACTATACAGCCAATGTCGGTATTGTGTTCCACGAAATTCATTGAAAGGCCTGTAAATCTATAATAATAATAATAATAATAATAATAATAATAATAATAATAATAATAATAATAAACGTCTGTTTGAGCATAAAGCCATAAGACTTGTCACTATATCTAAGATTAAATATAAATCATACATTACCCACATTTACTTCATTAATACTGTATGGACACAATTGAATTAAAATCTTTCTGATTCGTCTTTTAAAAACTTTCAGGTCATTAATGACTCTAATGCTAACAGGTAGATCATTGTACATCTTCAAACCATACACCATGATGGATAGACATGGGACTGTCGCTTTTTCTGGTATAAATGGCATCGACCGGGGCCAGGATCTAACTCTTAAAGTTCGGAATAGAACCCTGTTCCCTTAATAGCTGCACCACCCAAACAAAGTCTCTATGATATATTTTGGATTTAATGAACAATATTGTCCTGCAATTAAAATGAAAAATTTTAAATTTAAAAAGGCGTAATGAATTTTTTGCACTCCTTAGCTAGTAAGTGGTACTTACGAACTTTGTTTACATGGATCGTAAGTTGACATTCCCACACAGTCTTGTTGCTAAGGGCGGTTGCGATGAGGTTAAATTACTTACGGTCCAAGCGCTACGTCATAATTCATTACGATACACTTCATAATACAAGCCTTCATGGGCACGGCCCCCAGGACAAATATTCGGTTCCCATAACAACAAACACATGCGAATCACTTTCTGAAATAAACATCTATTTTCAAGAATGTATTTACATAATATTTTCAGGTAATATCACAATTAATATAATTAAATTGATATAAATAATCATCGTGCAAAAAAATAGCATGCAACACACGGGCCGTAAAGGCATTTACGGGTCTCGAAAACTCGGTCTCGGGTCTCGGGTTTTCAATCTGTTTCCTCGACCCGTAAACGTGCCTTACGGCACTTGTATCGCAATATACTATTAACATTTTCAATTTTTATGAAACTTTTTCTTTTTAGTAACAGTATGCAAATATTTTTAACTATTCATTATTTTTAACTATTTGAGAGGCATAAAGATATTTTTGCACGACTTAACTAATTAGTGGTACTTACGAATGTTGTTGCCGTGGATCGTAAGTTGACGTTCCCACACGCAATCTTGTTGCTATGTGCGGTAAGTGTTTCCGTGCGTTTATGAATTCACTTACGGCACATCATAATACAAGCCTTAACGGACAAGGCCCCCCAGGACAAATATTCGGTTCGCATAACAACAAACACATGCGAATCACTTTTCTGAAATAAACATCTATCTTCAAGAATGTATATATATAATATTTTCAGGTAATATCACAATTAATATAATTAAATTGATATAAATAATCATCGTGCAAAAAATAGCATGCAAGACTCGTGCCGTAAGCGCATAACGGATCTCGGAAATTGACAAAAACTCTTTCCTCGATCCGTAAGCATCGCTTACGGCACTTGTCGCAATATACTATATAGCACTACTGCGATAATTTGCACCTTTTTTTCGTGTGCTTTGAGTTAGAAGTTCTACTTCATTTCAAACTGTCTAAAAAGTACTTTAGAACATCCTGTATATTTATTTTCTAGAACATCTCAATTAAGACGTTAGTATTTTTTTTTATTTTAATTATTTTAATTAGCCATTACATGAAGCTTCCCACTGAAATTCAATCAGTTAATACAAAACAGGACAATATTTACTAATTCCTGGCATTTGTCATATAATCTGTTTAATTTGATAGACACGGAGTTTTCCAATTGGCTGGCCTCTGTTAACAAGCTTCTATTATTTCGCCTTGTTATGCAAATAGAAACTGCTATTGTCATGGCAACGTATAAATCAAAGCCCACAATAGAATGCGCTTGGTTTTTGTTTTTGCATGATGACCCAATTACAACGCTAGAGACATCTGGTGTTATCACCAGATATCGTTGTCTTGTCCTTTGAAAGACAAAGACCTCGATAATTGTCTGCTGAGTACTTAAGAAAACTAATTATACTTAATGTTGTTTGCAAACTACCCATTACGCATTTTACTGCCGTCTCCGTGCGCTTTTATTGGAAAAGTGCTAACACTGAAGGCTATAATGAAAATTTGCATTTATATCAGCAAAGTAATCCTTACAGGTGGATGAAAGAAATTTCTTTAGGAATTTTTATTTTCTTCAGGAACAGTAGTAAAACGTAATTTGTTCAATTTGATTTTTATAGCTTAAGGTGTTGCAAGAGTGGCTAGAGCGATATTGGATAATCGAAGAGTAGTGTTCGACTCGTCTTTTTAAATTTCCGAGATTTCACAGTGAATTAAACTCCTATTTCCTACATTTCTAAAGCTGTATAGTTGATTTTTCAGGAGTACGCCGTAGCGTAGTGGTTGAGGCGCTGCGCTACAAACCGGAAAGTCGCGGGTTCGATCCCCGATGAGGTCATTGGAGTTTTTCAATAGGAGCGTTTTTTCAAAAGCCGATATCTACATGGATTTCTCAGTGCAAGAGGTGACTAAGTGCCATCAAGAAAAGTGCTAATATTTGTGTGTATTGACCAGCAAAGATCGTATTCTATCTACGCCAAACATGACTAGCAGCCATTACTGTGTCTGTAACTGATACAGTAAGGCTGTTTGTCATGTTTGGCTTAGATAGAATACGATCTTTGCTGGTCAATATACACAAATATTAGCACTTTTCTTGATGGCACTTAGTCACCTCTTGCACTGTGAAATCCATGTGTATATCGGCTTTTGAAAAAACGCTCCTCTATGCTTCTTGCCATGGACGTTATAAATGCGTATACAAGGTTTCATGAAAATCCGGTAAAGCGTATTTGAGTTATCGCACGTACAGATAGGCTACACGGACGGACGGACAGACATTTTCCCGTCCCACACACATTCCCATAAAGTACCATACTGGCACTAAATAAATAAAAATATAATAAGTATTTTCAATTTTATTAATTGGCTTTGAGCGGGCCACACAGAATGAGGTGAGGACCACCAATTGGCCATCCCTGTCTTAAATGAATAACTTACTTATGGAATTCAAATAGGAGGTCTCCATATAGAACTGTAGGGTTTATTCTAAATATTGAACTTTTTGAGAATCAGGGTGTTATTGACACGCGCCAGTAAAAAAGTCTGTGAAGGGGAGAGTCTTTATGGCTAGGCTCTTTGAATATACTCGCAAGTTCCGCTCTTGAGCAGATCTATAGAATAAAAAGTGAAATACGAGCTTGTCTATCCATGCACAGTCAGCTTAAAAAACAACTGACTTCCAAAGAAAAAAATCTCATGTGAAATTTACATAACTTCCTCTGTTCAAATAAAAGTTAGCATCTTATTACAATATAATATTATGTATGACATTTTCTTCATCTAAATTGGTTGTAAAAATGAAGATAATGTCATTATCACGTCACATCACATCCCCGGAGGATACATAATCCAAATAAAATCGGACAGATGGTCTCAATAATGCATAATAGTATCCACATAGTTAAGCACGCGAAACGTTGTAGAATACTGTTATTAAAAGGAACTCGATTCATATAATATGACCTCTTAATTGGTTAATCTGACATTATTTAATTGGTTAATCTGAGGCAATTAATCTGAGATTAAGAGGTTATGACCTCCAGATATCACCACTGGGACAAAATAAATGTAGGCCTAAGATATAATGATACATGTGGTGAAAGGAATTTGTTTTGCTCGTAGGATTACTACACTCGCCCTAAAGGAGGTCGTTTCGCAAACATAACCTCCTCCCAAAATAAAATCTCTTCTTTAACACTTGGATCATAAATTTAGATACTTAATATTGGATCATATTTTAGATAGTCTAAGTTCTTTTAACCTGGAGAAAGTGTCACACTGTCATACTTCAGATTACCAAAATTTAAAGAACATTTTTGATACCGGAATCTAATACTTAACCCTAAACACCTAGTCCTGAACGCGGGAAAGGGATTTTTCACTACTAAAAATACCCCAACCGGGACCGCCGGGGCGGAAGGCAGGCGAGCTACCGACGCCCCACCCACGGCGGCGGACTTATGCTATAACAAATACAATCTAGACCAATACAGGACACTTTGCGATATATCGGGGGACAATATTTTGACCACCATCTAGCGGCCCAACCTGCTACTACTGAATACAATTGCAGTATCTAGATACATATATGTTAAACAGTTTTTAATAGAAGAGCCGAAATAGCCAGACTCGGCATGTTATGTATAAGGGGTATCTACCTAATGGCTCAGAATAGCATATTACAGTTTATATATGTTTTGAATATATTAATTTTTCCCCAAGTTTCTAGGTTGTGCCACCAGGAGTGCTGCAAAATCTGTCCCCCATTTCTCTACCAGTAAGTGTCCGGTATTGTCTCTATAGTATTTGGCTATAATGATGAAACGATCTGGAGCTTTGCTCAGAGATCGATTACAAAAATAAGATAGGAATGACCTGTCATTTAGCTAGCCGTCGATTAAACGAAAGGAAGCCATTATCATGTAAAGAATGCGAGACTTCATCTACGAGTTATGAATAAAGAATACAAATTTTCAGATTTATTTAATAAAGATAGAAGAAAATGTTCTTCTTTGTAGACAAAAATCTGTTAAATGGATTGAATTCCTGTAAACCTTTTTATTTTTATCCCATTTTAAAGCGATTGGTCCTACGATTAGGACGCATAATAGACTGTGCGCTGAGATTCATGTTTCCTATATGGCGTTTGTGCTTTTCTCTTTTTTCGCAATTTTTACTTTCTGGCATATAGGCCTACGTTTTTCTGTGCTATCTTTTAAATCGTATATGTGAGAAAGTTTGCGCAACTTATTTTCCACCATTTACTTTGGGAAGTGTTATATTGCATGTTCACAGGTACCTAGCCCAAATACAAAATTTTCTTTTCCTACGATTTTACATTACAGCAGGCCTTACTGCATAGAGCACGTATTCACAGTAGGTGGCTTATAACTACTCTTCAGATAACTTTTTCGAAAAAAATTTCAAATAAAAGTTTTAGCTCTTAGTATATATAACCCATGTGCAAAATTTAAAGAAAATCGTTAGAGTCGTTTTCGAGAAAATCGCGAAAATTGAAAATGTCTTCATGTAAAAATCCCCTTTAAAATAAGAGAAACTTGTCGCCAATCTTCAGCTCACATCTTCAGAAGGTACCTGACCCAAGTACGAAATTTTGTTTTCATACGATTTTCCGTTTTGGAGCTAGCCTGTTCACATAGTATTTTTGGATTTAGGGGATTTCAAAACGTGTATTTATGTTAAAAACTAAATTTCGAATTTGGGGGTCGAAAACAATACTTCCTCTACCTGTATGGTACGGGCAGAGAAAGTAAAAACGAAGTATATGGTCACGGAACGTCAAAATAATGCTCTACAAAATATCAGAATAGTCGTTAAACAACTAAATAAAATCGGACAAGTAGTCTAAATAATTGCATAATAGTATCTACGCGAAACGTTGTAGAATAATCTTAATAAAAGGAACTCGATTCATATAATATGACCTCTTAATTGCATCACCAGTAGGACAAAATAAACGTAGGCCTAAGATATAATTATACATGTGTTAAAAGAATGATACATGTGTTAAAAGGAATTTGTTTTGCTCGTAGGATTACTACACTCGCCTTAAAGGAGGTCGTTTCGCAAACATAACCTCCTGTCAAAATAAAATCTCGTTTTTAACACTTGGATCATAAATTTAGATAGTTAAAAAACAACTAGATGCTTGAAAAACAACTGAGCTATTTGATTTCCAAAGAAAAAAGATATGATTTGATGCATTCACATAACTTCCTTTACCCTAAGCATGAGTAATACAATTTTCTCACTAACAGGGAGCGTACACAGTTGTTTAAGTCACATACAAAGATATATAGAAAACATGCCTAATTTCGCAATATCTTATTATTTTATTTACTGGAAAATTTGGAACAGTAATGGAAATACTTCATCTTACTGAACAGAAAGAGCAGCTTCTCTTCTAAGTGAGATTTTTTTTCCTTTTTTCAATAATTACTGTTGCCCATTTCGCATTTCGGATTGGATCTTAGCGCTTTAACTATTTAGGCCTATATTATTGTCTCTGATATTTAAAACGGTCGTTCAGACATTTTTAAATCACATCTTTTATTTTTGTTTATTTTACTAACGAAGAAGAAAACCATAAATCAAAGATCTGTACCATTAAAATACTCCTTGGCTCATTAAAGTCAAGACAGAACGAATGGTTGGGTTTCTGAGAACAACTCCTTTCACTAACTTCCCTCTTTCCATTCCATTTACAAGTACTTACGGCTGCGTTTCACTCCAATTACTAGGCCAAGCAAGTGTAGCGCTATATAGTATTAATGTTATTACTTCATTTTTCAAGTGGACAGAATATATCAAAATCTGAATTTAATTAATAAATCAATAATTTGTTGATTAATTTAAGATAATTATTACATAAGCTTCTTTACTTCTGCTAATTTCATAAACCGAGACTGTTTGTCGGACAAGCGCAACGTTACACAAATATCACAATTCGTCAAATAATTTTCACATCTTTTGATAAAAAAAAACTAACTGGGTAGTTTATGCTAATAATACTCCCACTATAACTTACATTTGATAATAAATAGTCTGTTTTGTAGTAAAAAAGTGACCCTTATACAGGCCATGGAGACCCAGAGGATTCCAGGAGGTTGAGGCTCCCAGATTTTGGACATTCGGCACGTGAAGATGGTAAGGTTGTCAGCCTTACTCATCGGCCGCCTTTACCCCAGGATTGCTCCTGGTTCTCATTTCTGTTAGAGGCTGAGTCGACCCCAGGGCCATAGTGCCACCAGAAGGATTAGGCCAATTAAAAAACTCCAACGACCTCTTCGGGAATCAAACCCGCGACCTTCCGGTTGGTAGTGCAGCGCCTCAACCATTACGCTTCGGCGAACCCCCTCTGTTTTGTAGTACAGATGTTATTTACCATAAAATTACTACACTGTAAATTCTACAACGAAGAAAAGTTGCTTCACTGTAACATATTTGTGTATGTTCACTTTAACATTTCATAAGTCCTCTTCATTGTTACTGTTTACTTCAGAACTGTTACTACACCTCTTTCAATGAAGTTGTCCTTGCCTCCGTCATTTTTTTCTCTCTCAGTGTGTGCCATACATTTTCTAGAATCTTCGATTGTAACACACTCCAGTATAATCACAGCATCGTTTGTCTTGGCAATCTAATCTACTCTTATACAATTCAACGGCCCTAAATAGCGTGCTTGCTCGCCCGCTTCGTGAGACATCGGGTATACTCGGCGATGTTCGTCTCTCGCAGTCTAAGCTTTCATGACGATTACAAAATTAGGAAGGAAAACCGTTTATTTATTATATTAGGCCTACGTGAAATGAACACAATGAACAAATATTCTAATTTTATTTTTACTTACAATTTTCATAGCTCTGAACCACAAACATGTTTAATAAACTACCAGTGTAATTTTCTTAAAAATCCTGGAGTCAATGAATAATGGCGGGTGAAGCCGGGGGCAACAGCTGTAAAATATTGATGCTTTTATCTCTTGAAATATCGCTGATAATAATAATCCAAACAAACCATTCCTTCCCTTGATACATTATATAATTTCTGAAAATTACACTGAATTGATAAAATAAAATTCACATCATATTCATGTCAATAAACAGTTGAGAAACAATTGGTATTATCACTGCCTTAGAAGGCAGTGGTATTATGTGTTCACGGGTTCTTTGGAACTGCATAATCGATTCTGATATAGTTTTCGCAGGGGGCGCTTTCTAATCGTAGAATGTATTCTGAAGCCGGAATTTTAGCTGTTTCATTAATATTATTAATGGCTTAGTTTATGAATGATTCGCGTGCAAGTGTTAATAAATATAATGCTTTAATAATTATTATACTCTTAATTTTTAATTTTTAAAAGAATTATCGTGGGCGAAGCCACGGGCACCTCCTAGTCTTATACAATTCAACGGCCCTAAATAGCGTGCTCACTCGCTCGCCCGCTTCGTGAAACATCGGGCATACTCGGCGATGTTCGTCTCTCTCAGTCTAAACTTTCACGAAAAGTACAAAATTAGGAAAACCGTTTCTTTATTATATAAGGCCTAAGTGAAATGAACACAATGAACAATTATTCTAATTTTATTTTTACTTACAATTTTCATAGCTCTGAACCACGAACATTTTTAATAAGCTGCCAGTGCAAATTTCTTTAAAATCCTGGAGTCAATTAATTATGGCGGGCGAAACCGCTGGCACCAGCTGTAAAATATTGATAGTTTAACCAAGGAAGTATCGCGGACAATAAAAATCCAAACAAACCATCCCTTCCCTTGAAACATTATATAATTTCTGAAAATTACACTGAATTTATCAAATAAAATTCACATCATATTCATCTGTCAACAATCAGTTGAGAAACAATACGTATTATGTGTTCACAGGTTCCTTTGGAACTGCATAATCGAATCTGAGATCGTTTTCCCAGGGGGCGCTTTCTAATCGTGGAATGTACTCTGAAGCCGGAATTTTAGCTGTTTCATTAATTACTAATGGTTTAGTTTATGAATGATTCGCGTGAAAGTGTTAATATATATATTGATATAATAATTATTATACTCTTAATTTTTAATTTTTCAATTAATTATCGTGGGCGAAGCCGCGGGCACCTCCTAGTAATAGACATTCGTACAGAGCGAAATAGAAACGGGGCGAGATTCAGGTACACGGAACATAAACAGTTAGGAAATCAGTGGAATGGAAAACTCTACACAACCAAAATACCGCCTACGTTTTCTGCCTCCTACTACTGGATAGCAAACTCAGATCTCCTGGGAATATAAAAGCTACTTCATTCTTATGTTTGTTCTGGCAGAATAGCATCATTTTCACCAGAAAAGGGAACTTGAACTTGCAAAATAAGAGTAAGAAATGTGGACAGTCTTTACTCTACTGTCACTTTGGAATCGATACTGTATTACAGTTCAATTTAGATACAAAGTGCATCCATGCTTTTACAGAATAAAAACATGAAAGGAAAACACGTCATGCGAGTACAGACAGGTTCATAGATAGTAGAGAAAGAAAAGCATCGTATTCCAATTTAGTTTTCCAGTACAGTTTTCATTCACATTGTCTGGGCTGTAAACTTACCGAAGAGATAGGCCTATATGGGAATCACTGTAGACTAGTAACTCAGTAACGGATTACTTTCGTATTTTTAGACTGCCTTAGAGTAAAAGAAGTCTTTTTAACAGTTGACGATACTTTTAGAAATCTGATTTGATTATTAACCTCTTATAAATGTTCTCACTTCGCACTTAGGAAAGCTGGATATTTAGCTAAAGAGAATGGAGCTGCATGTTAGTTAGTTAGTTAGTTAATTGTTTAGTTGGTTAGTTGTTTAGTTGGTTAGTTGTTTAGTTGGTTAGTTGGTTAGTTGTTTAGTTGTTTAGTTGGTTAGCTGTTTAGTTGGTTAGTTGTTTAGTTGGTTAGTTGTTCAGTTGGTTAGTTGTTTAGTTGGTTGGTTAGTTGGTTTGGTTGGTTAGTTAGTTGGTTAGTTAGATTGGTTGGTTAGTTAATTTGCTTACACAGTGCAGTGTTATTCATTATACATTTACATATAATTATAAGCATTTATTAAAATTCCATACATTTAAATTTACTTAAACACCTTTTAAATATTTACCTACATTCTCAACGGCAATAGACAATTTCTCAGCAAGCTAAAGGAATATTTTCTATTTTATGCAACCCAAAGGCTCATTGCCGCGCTTGCCTGAGCCTGCCATTCAACCCTATTCTGTGCTAACTCCATCCATCCATCCTTTGCAAATCCTACTTCCCTTAAATGTATTATAATATAATACGTCTAGATCTTCCAAGTGGTCTTTTCCCTTCGGTTCTCCCCGTCAATATTTTTGAGATAGGTCTTTCCTCCCCCATGCGTGCAACATGTTCAGCCCATTTAATCCTCTATTATTTAATTACCTTTACTATATCCATCGAAGGTTACAGGTTATGAAGCTCGTCGTTATGCAGTTTTCTCCAGTCTCCATTTTCATCTCTCTTTGGCCCAAATATTTTCCTAAGCAGCCTGTTTTCGAGCACTCTCAGATTATATTCGTCCCTTTAAATACAAGATATCAATATACAATTAACAGGTCTATCACAATGGTTAACTTGCTACTTTTAAAGACGTATGCTTTATTAACACAATAAGTTTGAATATTTTAAATTCATATTTTTACTGTACATGGAAAATTACTCAGTGTTTAAATAGTATTTATTCTTGCTAATATAAAATTCAATTGAAATTAAGAATTTAAGAAAGGAATATTAAAATTTACACAAAATATAGATCATTTATATTATAAAAACAATTTTCTTAAATTAAATTAATGAACAACAGTGTAATATAATAATAATAATAATTATTATTATTATTATTATTATTATTATTATTATTATATGCTAGGGCTAATCTATATTTAGAAGTTTGAGGATATTAGGTGAATATATTTATTAATTGATCCTCAAAGGTAGAAACATGAAATTCATCAATTTATGGTTATGTTAATCAGAAGCTTTATAAGGGTTTTTTTGCAAAACACGGTAGCCTACTTCATCATATAACAACAAATAAGCCAACAACTTTTCACATCTTCGTTCTCAAGAGAAAATCACCCTCGATGCATCAGCATTTTAAATGCAATATATTTCTTCTCATAGTCTACTGCTACCGAGATTTCTGGCTTGTATTGAAATTTCCTCTGGGTTTTCACTCATGTTTTCACAAGCTTTTCATAAATACTAGTCAGTATGCATTATTGTTTACAAACAAGCGACTCATATATTATGCATTTATACCGCATTTCATATTGGTACGTACGGTTCATTGTTTTGCTATTCAGGCAGCTGTGGGAATATGACGTTAACAAATGGATGACTTTACCTTTCATTATAATTAACTAGCATGTGCCCACGGCTTCGCCCGCGGTTATTTGTTTCATTTCTAGATGTTTTATTTTAAAAAAAATAAAAATAAAAATAAAATAAACCCAGCTAAACTGATATATCCAAGTGCCAGAATGCTTTTGTTTAATCAGTGCTAATTGCAATGATATATGCAGAAAATAGTATATTGCGACACAAGGGCGGAAAGGCACGTTAAGGGTCGAGGAAACAGATTGAAAGGGGTTAGTTTCCCATTCTACTGGATTCGTTAATTTTGTTTTTTACTCACGTAAAACGGCAAAATTTCATGTAATATTATTCTCCAGAAGATTTAGAATCCATATAAGGGCATCTTTTGTTTCTAAGAATATTTTAAATATGGGTAAAATCGGTAAGAAGTTCACAAAAAACTAACCTAAATGGCGCTCAGAATGGAATCACAATAATACAGAATCAGCTGCTAGAAACAGCGCAGGTGCATGCTGGGAAGAAGCCGATGGGTCACGTGGTGCTGGAATCAGCTGCCAACGTGATAATGGTCAGACAACCCTCCGGAAGATATAATATGCCACATTTTCGAAACCGACAAACAGTGTATCGTACATTATTCGAAAATGCAAGGGCGCTTCGCTTCGGCTGCCGCCTCCGCTCGCGCACTTAACTAATGTGGTTAGTGTTTTGCATTATTTAGCTTTATGTAGAGGTTGCAGGACCGTATGGAACAGACCAATGACATGCAAGGTCGTTGTGAGCCAATGGGAGTGTTGGTCTGCAAGCCAGAGACCGCATACCAACGCCGAACATCGCGTGCCGAAATCCAGTAGAGTGGGAAACTAAACCCGATTGAAAACCCGAGGCGCAGCCGAGGGTTTTTAAGTTTTCGAGACCCGTAAATGCCTTTACGGTCCGTGTGTTGCATGCTATTTTTTGCACGACGGTTACTTATATCAATTTAATTATATTAATTGTGATATTACCTGAAAATATTATGTAAATACAGACTTGAAGAATGGTGCTTATTTCAGAAAGGGATTCGCATTTGTTATTGTTTATGGCAACCGAATATTTATAAAGCGGGGAGGCCTTGGTCATTTCTGCTCGCAAATAAGCATTTGCGGGCGGTAAAGTAACTTTCCGCCCGTCGCCCCTAGCAACAATTCACTTTCCGCCCGTCGCCCCTAGCAACAAGATTGCGTGTGGTAATGTCAAGTTACGAGTCATGTAAACAACTTTCGTAAGAAACACTTACTAGCTAAGGAGTGCAAAAAAGTTATTTTTTTATGATTGCCGAATTAAGCTCCAGATCGATTCATTAAGCAGTGCTTACGGAAGGACAAAGATCTAATTTGATAAGCAAACGTGAAGGAATATGTGGGTAGTGTTATTTGTCTTAGGTAACTGTATTACAGTTATTTGTCTTAGCTAACTGTTTTGCAACTTACAAAGGCGTATATGAAACTGTAAAACAACATGTTGTCATGAGAACTGATTTGCATTTGATAAATTCTTTCTAATATATTACCATAAAATAGGAGCTAAATGGGTACCGGTCAACCAATTTGACCCAAAATCAATAGGCTTCGTCCCATGGACATTATAAATACGTATAACAAGTTTCATGAAAATCTGATAAAGAATATTTGAGTTATCGCTTGTACACACGGACAGACATATGACAGACGGACGGCATTTACTGTCACCACACAAAACAGAAAGTACCATTCTGGCACTTAATAAATGCAGGTGTTTCTAGATTTACAGACATGTAAAATAACTTTGCAGGACAAAATTCCAGCACACCGGCGACTGTTACAAGCCTAACCCGGTCAATAAATAACCATAAAGTCAACCAAACCAAATAGTAAGAAAGCCCACTAGGACAACACAGAATAACAACGCAGACAACACCTGCACCACACGTGTAATAGCAACGCAGAAACCATGCTCAAAAGAATCGTGACAACAAGGAACACAGCCCACACGCGTCAGTTACAAAGCATCCCAGGTGGATGCAGAACAAGGGCTAAATAACAGGAAGTTAGGGACTTTTTTTTTTTTATTCAGATTTTGGTAAGTCCGGAGGCACTCCGAGGGTAAGAGAGGGCACTAAAAAGTATAAACTTCAATTAGATTTTTACACTTAAGTGGGTTGTCGACCAAGAGCTAACCTAAGTTACCTTAGCCTAGTTCACATAGCAGCGCAGGTTTTCATTGTGCCGACAGCAAACTAAACAAACAATAATCTTGAAAGCTTCCGCCTGATGTACCACTAGTTTGTATAAACTTTAAAATAGTAGCCTATATAAGTTTATAAATTAATTTACTTAATAGACGTAATCATCTGTGTTGTATTCCTGATTATATTCTCATTCAGCTTCCAGCTGTGATTGAACAAATGTAGTGGTTTATCAAGCGGAAGCTTTTAAGATTATTGATTGTCCTATACCACTTGAAATAAGAAATTAATCAATTAAAACTAAAAAAAAAAAACTAAGCTAAGGAAACTAAGTGAGCTACTGTACGTCAATTGGGTTAGCTGTGCACATAGTTCCTCGCTGGGTAAGTTAAGCTAGGTTTCCCCCTCCACAAGACATTTGCCTTCTCCCCCAGTACTGATCATTTTCGTTGTAGCGTCCGTCCAACTCAACAAATCACTAACAACTAATTAGCATTCACTTAGCTTTTGGTGGGCATAAATCTTTAGCTTAGCTTAGCTTAGTAGGGCGTAGTTTAGCTCTTGGTTGACAAAGTGGTCCGCGAAGATGGTGCAGATGGTCCGCAGACATAATTAAAAAAATATCATAAAGAAAGTGGAAGTAAAGAAGTAAAATTTGTTCACATATTTCGTTATAATGACCTATAATTAATACCTCAAATATTAAGAATATAGGCCTTCTTTTAAAAGTGGGATGTAAAATTAGGGGTCCACAAATTTTTTAAACATTTTAGAGGTCCTCTGGTTCAAAAAGGTTGAGAAACGCGGACTTAGATCATTTTAACACAAACCCCGTCGATTCACAATCCAATGCACAGCGCGCCTGCTGCAAGCGACTAGACTACCCGCACAACAATTTTGTAGAATTTGTTGTGCAAGTAGTCTAGTCGCATTCAGCAGGCGCTCTGTGCGTAAACCAATCCACAATATCAAAACATTGCAAGTAAAAGTTTCAAACAATGAATTTTCAATGGTGCAATAAAACATTTTACGTCATTAGGTTGAAACTTCCATATTTTTATATCCATTTCTTTCTTATCAAAAATAATACTTTGCCTAATTTTTTAAAGCTTGTTCCTTTTTTGTATTAATTTTTTTTATTTTCCACGTTGCTAAGAATTTCTTATCTATAAACATTTCTCCCGCATTTTCATTGGAACTGCAAAGTGGACACATTCCTTTCTCATATTCTTTCTTGTATTTCTCCACGTCCGGATACCTAATCTCTACCATGCTAAACCTATCCTCTCTACTTTATTATTATTGTTATTATTATTATTGTAAAAATAAGTTCCTAACTTTTTATTTGTTCTTATTTATCTATAAAATAACCCCTGTAACAGTATATATAATTACACTAGCAGGTACCCGCGGCTTCGCCCGCGATTACTTACTCAACTGCTAGATATTGTGCTTCAATCATTTATTTAACAGAAAAATAATTAAAACATATTTATTAACACTGACATCGTTTTTACATAAATTTGAGGAATTGCGTAATTTTACTCAAAATTATATTGTTTAACGTTAAAAATATAAATAAACGAACAAAACGAATCTTATGCTACCATATGGGCATACAAATTCCAAATGAAACTATTAAAATGAACCATACATTCATGAACCTTACTCAAATCATGCATAAACAATTTTATTATAACAATTGATAATTAAAAAAAAAAAGAACTAAAAACCTGGTTTCGAGGTGCATTTCACGATCAAAGTGCGCCACCCGGGGGAAAAAAAGGAACTCAGATTAGAATTCCCTAGCCCAAAAAAAAACCCGCACAGTGTTTTTCGTCCAAATCATTCCATGTTTCCCCATTAAGGCTTTGCCCGCGAAACTTGTAAGCTGTAAAGAAGACATTGATTAATTCAAACATTTCGATTTACTGATTATTTTACATAATCTACAAAATTTTGAGATACATAATTTACTCAAATATAAATTTTAATACCTTCTCTAATTTTCAAAGTCTTGTTTCATTTATTTCCAAAGCCTTATGTAAAGATTGCCAACAATACACTGTTGTCATGTGAACTGTGATTTGGATTTGATAATTCTGTGTAAAAAGGGATTCAGTATTCTCAAAAACATTTGATTTTTGGCATTTAAAATCAATTTTTTTTCAAAATCCTTTCTTAGTGAGCACCTTCATTATGAAACGAAGGTACTGTCAAAATTCCAAGTCTCTTCCTATTATGGTTTAGGCTCTACATCGATTCTCTGTCAATCAGTCAGGACAAAGCCTCTTATATATATACTAGCTTAAAAGACCCGGCGTCGCCCGGGTTTTGTATTTTGTAATTGGAAATTAACTTATGAAGGATTTTCAATTTTAAATTCTAGGTCCTTATATAGGCATTTATAATTTGAAATGGGAAGAACGACTTATTACACTCAAACTATTCCCTCAGAAAACGCTTGATATAGTTTTTTATGGCTCATAGAGGATCTAGAATTTTGCATCCCATCGCTTGTACAGTGCACAGCAAGCCTGGTAGAGGTTTAAATAAGAAGAAACAGAAATTTCTGTAACATAAAATTGTAATATCGAGGCGGGAAATTTCCCACTCTTATGTTACCATAAAGCCGTTTTGGGGATGAAATTAAACAGAAAGCATTATCACTTTCATACTTTTCTCTCCAAAAACCTGCGATATAATATAATAATATACACATTACCATACCTCGTTTTGTTTTCTCTATGTCCAGGGTAGAGAAAGTTATGTGATTCCATTATTTTAGTGGATTTCATTCTGTAATATTTATTTATAACATGAATTATTTTGATAACTTCTCTTATTTGTCAAAAGTGCATTTCATCTGTTTTTTCCAAGCCCACCTGATACAATTTGGCAACAATATATTCTGTGATTTGGAATTGATAATTCTATGTAAAAAGGGATTAAGTATTTTCAGAAATATTTAATTTTTGGCATTTAGAATCAGAATTTTTTTACTGTCAAAATTCCAAGTCTCTACCTGTTATAGTTTAGGCTGTACGTTGATTCCTGTCATTCAGTCAATCAGTCAGTCATTCAGTCAGTCAGGACAAAGCCTTTTATATATATAGATATATATATATATATCTATATATATGGTATATTTATTTCATTTCATATAATTTAGAGAGCATTTATTAAAAAGTATTGCATGCCCTACATACGCAAATACTGTATCGGACTCATCCAGAAACGTACTTTATACTTTATACATAAATAGCTATAAACGTAGGAGTTGTGGAGACTAACCATGCTAAGTAATATCAGCATGTCTGCATTGTTTTGCTGTAAAGCATTAAAATTCCATAACTTTACCCTTGTCAGAAGTGTATTTCCCGTCTCAAGGATTTAGACAGATGTACATGGACTTTACAAAGGAATTTTTCCTCCGTTCTTTAGCCGCTTGATAATTTCACCATATAAAATACCCATGTTATATTTACAAACATTTTCTCTGTGATCGATGAAGTAACAAGAAACTCATGGAAAGTTTCCACATTAAAAAGTTTTCCCTTCACTCAGAGCTTTATTGCAATTCGGGGCACGGCCAGCACGATGAAGAAGAAGAAGAAGAAGAAGAAGAAGAAGAAGAAGAAGAAGAAAGCACTGATACAGAGCACGCCTTACCTGTTTCTTTTGTTTAACAAAAGAATGTAGCATTAGCATGGAGATGAATTCGCTTTGATGATGATGGTGATGATAATAGAATGTAATAATGAACTTAGAGAGGGTGGGGGCTCTTCTCGCCCCCGGGGGCGCGTTTCCATTGTTTCTGTATTCCGCATGCGTCTAGGGGTACTGTGCAGCAATAAGGACCTAAGTCGCGGCAGTAATTCAACATAATGTGAAGTGATATTTGCATAAGAAGCGGGCGAACAAATAAAGAAATTCGACTGCAAGAAGATCTGAAAAAAAAGACAGTCTTCTGCCCTGGAAAACACCCTTAAAAATACTGCCAAATCTGCAGGTATGTCTGGGAAGTTTTACGCCTCTATATGGATTTATATTGTCTAATTTTAAGTAGATTTTCAACAGTGGAAGAAATTAAAAAAAAAAACTCCTTAAATAAGCATTTTATTAAGTGTCAATGTGGTACTTTATGAGATTGTGTGCGACACGGGAAAATATATGTTCATTCATGTGTCTGTACGTGCGATAACTCAAATACCCTTTATCGGATTTTCATGAAACTTGGTATACGCATTTATAATGTCCATGGCAAGAAGCATATTTATTTTGGGCCAAATCAGTTGAGCAGTACCGGAGTAACGATTAATTAAGAGACACATGCTTTCTAAATGGGAAATCATGACTATACTACAAAGCCGCTTTGTTATTCATTGAGGGCCTTGACTCCAATGCAGTCAGATGTTTGTTTATTTCGTTGTTTAAGTTGAAATAAGTGCTACACGAATACTGTTATACAGAAGGTATATTACTCTGAAATAATTAGACCTATTGTTGGGAGCTGACGAGATGATCCGTGATTTGGTGGTGGCATGCAGGGGGAAGACGGTGTTGTGCTATAACTGCACGTGTAGGGGAGCGCTGCTATTGGCTGCAGATAAGAGCTCCTCAGTCTGGCCAGGGATCATCTCGTCAGCTCCCAACAATACGTACATTACGTACGTACATTGTCATATTTGTGCCCCACTCCTCGTATATACGGTTCTAATTAAGTATACCATGGAAACCCGGCTAAAGAATTCCTTACAAATTTGTACCTTATCCAAGATCTCTTTACTGACCTAAAGAGTCATTCAGTGCGTCCATAAGGGAGCATTCACACCGAAGTAGCATGCCACTTGCGACGTGCTACCTGGATGCACGCTGCACGTTACTTATTTTAAATCCCAAATAAACAAGTTCAAGTCTTCACACCGAAGTAGCGTGGCAATCGTGCAGCTCGCAGAGTTGCGACATTCATTTCTTCAGATAGATCTGGACTTATTTCATGCGACGCTACTCGGGATGACGCATGCGTACAGTTGCCTTTTCAGCTGTTTTCTTATTGTTAAGAAAATTCAACACATATTCGCTTGTGTAGCGGCAAAGATGTCATGAAAACTGGTAGAAAGAGAGCTATTTAACATACAATTTGTACATGCGAAGACTATACGATATGGCAATCGAAACTAGTAGGAAAAAGCTTGGATTAAAATTGCTGAAACTATATCCTCTAGGTAAATTACATTACTTGAAATGGGTTTCTCAATTGTTCAAGTGAAAATATATAATGTACGTTAAACTGCAGATCGCATTTGCTACTTCGGTATGAATGCAAAACTGTGAACCATGCAACTCGATGTGCAGCCTGCATCCAGGTAGTGCGATTCGCATGCTATGCTACTTCGGTGTGAATGCTCACTTAAAGATAATTCTAGGAAAAGGTTCCGCCGGCCATAGCATCCCGAAATCTGGCTATCTCAGTTGGTAGAGCATCAGAATGATCAGTTGAAGGTCCCACTTTCGAGTCCCGGTGTCAGAGGAATATTTCGTATAATTATTCCAGTGAATAGAGTCACCTAGTTCGAACCTGACAACAGGAGGTGTTCCGTACTGTTTGGTGGTTATGTTGTCATAGCTACTTCGAAATGTTGGCTCAATTGTTTGCTATTTTAATGAAGTTTTCATTGAGGGTGGCCTATAAAGCAGGGGCAGCTCCCCCCCCCCTCCCGCTCGATACGCCGAACGCGCAGTGCAGGAGGGCCCCGAAGCGAGCATTAGCATTGCGCCCGACCTTCACCCGGCCTGGTTAGGGTCAAGGGAACAGCCCTGCATTGCTTTTGTTAATATGAGTCACCAGTGATTTGTGCGTGTCTCAGCAAAAACAACGCATGTCCATTCAAATGAATTATTTAATTTAATTAGCCTGATAGGGATAAGACCAGCAGGCCTTCCCCTCTACCAGCTTCCAAAAACTACAATTTTAATTAAAAAATTGCAAGAGAAAAATACAATAAGGAAAAGAAAATAGCACTAACACGAAGTTAAGATGTGAAATTACGATAATAATAAATATAATTACAATTACAATGAAAAGGCAAGGCGTCAAAGAGGTATACATAAACTTGTACTCAGGAAATACGAGATATGTCAAAATTGGAAACATATTCTCAGGTAGTTTCATTGTGGGCAAAAGTCTTCGTCAAGGTCGTTGCCATCATGTACAATGCTTAAAATTTTCCTATCTGAGGCTCTAAAAAATTGGAGAATTAAATATTGTCCCATGGGTATACAGATAAATGATGATGTATTGTAATCACTTAGTTTTGCAGATGATCAAGTTATTTTTGCCGAAGATGAAAGTGACATAAACTATATGTTTAGAAAATTACAAAATGAAAATGAAAACAGGGGCTTAGAAATACACTTATGTCAAACTGAATACATGGTTGTTTGAGGTGTAGGAAGTGATAAAATATTGGAAAACGGATGTATTATCAAGTGCTGTAAAACTTTTAAGTATCTAGGAACAATGATATCATACGATTTCCAAGTCACTGTATGATAATTATGGTATTAGTTACTAAATAAATGGTGCAAAAATACGTTGCACAAACTTTCTCGCATATACGTGTTAAAGGCTAGCACAGAAAAAATTAAATTAAAGAGACAATTAAATTTTACTTATTACATTTTCATAAAACTAACAAGTATCTAGAACCGAAAGCATCAGGGTCGATCTTTATGTTCATGCTTTTACCGTGAAATAATAATAATAATAATAATAATAATAATAACAATAATAATAATCAATGGCAGTAAAACTGCATATTATTAGTATTACTACTACTACGGGAAAATTCAAAGATAAGTCGCACCTTGGGATGAATCTGTCCCACCCACCCAACCCACCCTCACCGATGCAGTTTCTTTTCTACCACGATCTAGCGAATTCCTCTGTCCTAGTATTATGAAGAAACTCGTGATTAGACTTTGGAGGTGTGACGTCTTACCGCTAGACGAGAGGTGGCAGGCTGACAAACCTTGCGAGAGATATAATATGCCACATTTTCGAAATCTACAAACAGTGTATCGTACATTATTCGAAAATGCAAGGGCTCTTCGCTACGGCTGCCGCCTCCGCTTCGCGCACTTAACTATGTGGATAGTGTTATGCATTATTTAGCTATATGTAGAGGTGGATACAAGGTACTTGCGACAATATACAAGGGCAGTTGGTCACTCTGCTTCGCTCAGAAACAAAATACATCACACAGTCCGTGCAAATGTGAATATCGAATGGGGGAGCTTAAGGGGCGACTTATATTTGAATTTCGCCACTACTACTACTACTTAGGTAAATATATTGCACGCTTGAACTGCATGTTGGTCATATCACGTGTTTAGTATGTTTGCGTGAACCATTAGTTTATATCAGCGTTTCTTAACCTTTTTGAACCCGAGGACCTCTAAAATGTCTAAAAAAAACTTTACGGACCCCTAATTTTACATCCCATTTTTAAAAGTAGGCTATATGTAGGCCTATATTCTTAATATTTGGGGTATTAAATCATAGGTCGTTATAACGAAATACATTTTTTTTAATCCGACGGAAACACAGTTATTGAATTGGAATGAAACTATTGACAGTAAAATTATATTTTGAACAGACTTTAATATGTATTACCAATTTGATAATATAATTAGGAATTATGTTATTACTCACTTTTAATGAGACGGTTGAGCTTGTCGCCTCTTGCAGAGTTCCTGGATATTTGGCTCAATATTAGTCAAATTTATTCGAAGATCAGCAGATACATTAAGTCGGTTTCTGTATTATGTTTTTAGTTAAACGAGCGATGAAAATCCCTTCTCACAAAGATAGGTTGTTGAATACTGCATGGCGCCTCTAATAACAAATTCCGAAAAAGGCTTACTTTTTAGGGTTTTGAATGAAAGAGGGAACCATAGACGTAGGTGCATCAGGGGTTTGAAACTGTGGTCCGTAACTGCAAAAGTAAGGAAACTTGCAATATGACCTGTATTTTCGAAGATTTTAAAAACTTTGACATCTAGTGTCCATTTTATGTGAATAATTTCTACTTCTTTACTTCCCACTTGCTTTATGATATTTTTAAATTAATTATGTCTGCGGACCATCTGCACCGTGTTCGCGGACTATAGGTTGAGAAACGCTGGTCTATATTAACAACTCATTCGCGTCATGTTTCTATTGTTTAGTGATGTCTTCTTATGCGGTATTCAGTTTAAACGATTATAATATCCAGTGATATAGCGGCGATGAGTTATGGAAAATAAGCAAGTCCTACAAACCCGGAAACTATGAAAAACCCAAGTTAATTTGGGCGGCCACGAGGTTTGATTTGAACTCAGGACCTTTTCCCTGTTAGCCTATACCACCTCGCTGTAATTGGTTTTGGTGTGTTCATTGCGACTGAGCTAAACTGATTGCATTTCACAACAAGAAGTACATTAGGCCTATAGTTTTCTTGTTACTAGGGGCAACAAAATGTCATTCATATTTTAATTGACACGTTCTGAAATTCGCATTTAAGCTGTCCTTATTTCGTTTTTATCTTGATATCTATTAAATGTACAAAGAAATGTGTTAAACAAAAAATGTTCATTTTAAATTTCTCTACAACTTTACTGTGGTAGGTTTTCATGTATCGCCTACTGTAATGGATATAATCTAGAAAAATAGAAACGGCATACGAGTAAAGTGCCCCTTAAGTCATTTTTACAGAAATACGGATATAGCCATTTTATCAGTCATAGATAAGAGTTTCCAATTTTAAATTTTTATTAAAATCGTTAGAGCCATTTTTTCAAAAATCAAAATTTTTTAAAAAGTTTTCATGAAAAGTCCCCTTAATATTCCAGTTGTAAAGCTAAATTTCTGGGCGGTTCGACAAACTTTCGAAAAAGTCCTTATTTCAAAAAATGAAGTAAATACAATGAACCGTTTACCCGCTGTGCTTGTCCACAGACAGACGTCATTCCAAAAATACCTTTTTTGGTTTCTAGGCTTCATGAAACATGCTCTCCCGGTGTTATCTCGACTTCGATTTTTTGTCACGATCACAATACTTTCTCTATACTACGTATATGCGAGAAAGTAAAAATTGAAAATAGTAAAGGAATTGAGTATTTAGCATGAAAACTAGAAGGTGAAAGCATGATTGACTCCTGATAAAAAATGTAAATTTTACTAATTTTTAGCACTGAAACCTGCATGCCCTTTTAAAAATACGTGAATCGCGACTTGTTTGAACTACGTTGATAGTCTAGTTTCAACGATAATCGCAACAACGAATACTTCAGCACTCAGCGGTCTGTTCCCTTCAGGGAATCAATTGATACTTTGTGTACTTTTGTCCCCTCTACCATCCGCAAGTGTTTATCTAGCGATACTGGTTTCCCACAGCCGCATAGGGAGTTAACTTCATACAAAGTGCAGTATGTAAGAGAGTTGGGGCTGTTAACCAAGTTATCCCGTGTTTGCTTGCTCGTCATGAAGGGTTCTCAGACCCTCCATTAGACTACCCCCAACCCTCACCTAAGGTACACTGACTGCGTCAACGTGCCCACGAATCCATACATCTCTATAGCTCTAATCATTCCCACAGTCTACTGAGCTAGTTCTCATTTTACATTTTATTATTTTTTTATTTTTATTATTATTATTTATTATTTATTTATTATTTATTACATTACAATATTACATTATTACATAGAATTGCAAAAACAAATACAAGTACAAATACATATTTATACAAGTAAAATAAAACAATTTTCAAAATTCAAAATTAACTACAACTATTTAAAAAAAGAGGAAAAGAAATATAGGCTATATCTTCACAAGAAGTATTACATTTAGTAATACACCCGAATGAGCAAGACTGCTCGTGCTCGGGTGCCGTTTCAAAAATATCAAAGTGAAGAAAGAGGAGAGACAAAGAAATAGAGTGTATAATGTGCTTAACTAAAAAAAAGAAAGTTAAAAAACATTAAACATAAAAACATAAATACATAAAAGGAGTGAAACAAAAATTACTTAAAAGCTAAAAAATTACAAAAAATTCTTTACATATCTATTAAATTTAACAGTGGAGTATGCTGAGAGATCAGGATATTTTCTGATAATTGAGTTATAGAAGCGCGGTCCAAAATTAATGCTATGCTTTAATCCTGCCGATGTGAGACATTTGGGTTCTAATAGGAGTAAATTAGTATTTCGTCTAGTTTTGTAGATATGTTCACTGGAAGAGTATTTTATACGATGTTTGTGAAAATATTTTAATATAGAAAATTTGTAAATTTGGTCCAAACTTAAAACATTAAATTCCGAAAATATTAGGCTAGTTGGGTAATCAATGTGTTTTCTTAGACAGATTTTTATTATTCTTTTTTGTAAAAGGCAGAGGGGCTTAAGGGTAGTTTTCGCTAATCCTCCCCAGGCGAGAATGCCATATTGAATAATGGACTGGAAAAGTGCTAGATAAACGGAACGTAAAACAGTAATGGGCATACAGTGGCGTAAAATGACAAATTTATGAATTGTTCTGCGTAGTCTATTACAGATGTAGTTAACATGGTGAGACCATTTAAGATGTTGATCAATAAAAATACCCAAATATTTCACAACGGCTTCTTTATTTTTATTAAATGCCAGAATTGTACTATCTGAGATTGAGTGGTGGACTGTCTGTCCGTCTGTATGTCTGTACGAGTGATAACTCAAATGCGTTTTATCAGATTTACATGAAACTTGGTATATGTCTTTATAACGTTCACGAAAAGAAGCCTGTTAATTTTGAACCAAATCGGTTGACAGGTAATGGAGTAATGCCCAATTTAGTGCCTATTTTATGGTAATATATTAGAAAGAATTTATTAAATGCAAATCAGTTCTCATGGCAACATATTATTTTACAGTGTTCATATTCGGCTTTGGAAGTTTCAATACAGTTAGCTTTGACAAATAAAACTTCCCAAATATTCCTTCACATATGCTTATCAAACTTTAGACCTTTGTTCTTCGGTATGCCCTGCTTAATGAATCGATCTGGAGTTTAACTTGGAAATTAATTACAAACTAACTTATTTTTTCTATGTCATAATTGCATTTATCACTATTGAAACAAAAGCATTCCGGCACTTTGTTACATAATTTTAACTGATTTTATTTAGTTATTTATTGGTTTATTTACTTGCTTTACTTCCACCTAGTGTAGTTAGGGCCGTAAGGCCTTCTCTTCCGCTGACCACAGTTCAACACACATACAAACACAACCAATAATCTAATTTGTAATGAGGGGTCTAATTATCAAACCCGGTAATCTCCACTTTGAATAAAATCGATATTTTTAAATATATTTATTTAACTGTATGCTCCATTGCACTGGTAGTGTGCAATACTACATACGTTTATATTAACACTAGCTTAAAAGACCCGGCGTCGCCCGGGTTTTGTATTTTGTAATTGGAAATTAGCTTATGAAGGATTTTCAATTTTAAATTCTAGGTCCTTATATAGGCATTTATAATTTGAAATAGGAAGAACGACTTATTACACTCAAACTATTCCCTCAGAAAACGCTTGATATAGTTTTTTTATGGCTCATAGAGGATCTAGAATTTTGCATCCCATCGCTTGTACAGAGGTTTAAATAAGAATGATGAATATAATAGTTTAAGTTTCAGCCTTAAGCACTAGTATATAATAAGAAACCTAACACGATATTGGAGCTGAAGACGTAGAAAGTATATAGATTTATATTTTACTGTTATTTATTGTTTCGTGTTAGGTTTCTTATTATATACTAGTGCTTAAGGCTGAAACTTAAACTATTATATTCATCATATTTATTAGCACTAGATGAAATGAAATTCATTAATATTTAAATAAGAAGAAACAGAAATTCCTGTAACATAAAATTGTAATATCGAGGCGGGAAATTTCCCACTCTTATGTTACCATAAGGCATTATCACTTTCATACTTTTCTCTCCAAAAACCTGCGATATAATATAATAATATACACATTACCATACCTCGTTTTGTTTTCTCTATGTCCAGGGTAGAGAAAGTTATGTGATTCCATTATTTTAGTGGATTTCATTCTGTAATATTTATTTATAACATGAATTATTTTGATAACTTCTCTTATTTGTCAAAAGTGCATTTCAATTGTTTTTTCCAAGCCCACCTGATACCATTTGGCAACAATATATTCTGTGATTTGGAATTGATAATTCTTTGTAAAAAGGGATTAAGTATTTTCAAAAACATTTAATTTTTGGCATTTAGAATCAGAATTTTTCAAAATCCTTTCTTAGTGAGCACCTACATTATGAAACGAAGGTACTGTCAAAATTCCAAGTCTCTACCTGTTATAGTTTAGGCTGTACGTTGATTCCTGTCATTCAGTCAATCAGTCAGTCAGTCATTCATTTAGTCAGTCAGGACAAAGCGTTTTATGTATAGAGAGATATTTGTAGTCTTTTGTGACAATTTCTTATGTTTTAACAATCCAGAATATTCCAGCATGGAATTCCTTTATATGGTAGTTAGTGAAACATCCAAATTTATAGTGTTCACCAATTCTATGAATTGTTTGCTTAAATGTTCTGGATAGTGCCTCTTGCACCCACCATTATGACTTGGAATTCGATATTCCCATTTTAACATATAATGGTAATTAAAAGTGAAACGTAATTTAGGCCTACATAATGAAATATAGTTATCAGTTAACTAAGTACTAGAGATAATTAAACTATATTAAACTAAAATACAGTAATACAGCATTTATACGATAAATTAATAGTGTGTTCAGTAGGAAGAATAAAAAAAGGACGAAAAATAATTGAAAATCAGCAGATACACAACGGTGAAGTAAGAAGAAGAAGAAGAAGCAGAAGAAGACTAATGTTTGTTTTAGTAAACCTTTAAATGTTTTATCACATTGACAAGAATATAATACAATGCCATTTTAATTTCTAATTATTAATACATGTACGCCATTATAAGAAGATGCCTTGAAGATGGTAGAAGAATGTCGAAAGGCCTAGGCATAAAATACAGTATTGTTGAGTTGCTAGTTTCAAGTTCATTTTATTTTATTGATCGAGTTCAACGGTACTAAAGCGTGTATTTAAGCGTCAGTGTAAGATATTTTGTCCAATATTGGCCAAGATAACAGAGTGGAGTATTTCTTTCCCTTGCAAGTTGCATTCAACATTTACTCTATTCAGAACTTGGTTTTTAAGAGTTCGGTTTGCTTTGAGCCATACGTAGGTAGATTTTGGGATCTAAGTGGAATGTGTTACTATAAATGTGAGGTGTACGAGGATTTCACCCTTGTGTATGAAATGTTAATTCTTCATTTCACCCCCAGGCGGCGTAAAGTTTGAAGAGCGTCAGTTCGCTCGAATAGCATTTTGAGGTACTAAACTCCCGGCGGGATCTCAGTCTCTCGGGATCAATCCCGTGTGTTGTTTAATCTAACTGGCATTCCCAAAATAAACAGTAGTTTGGTCAGCAGTTTCTATAATGAAATAAATCATTACCACAATTGAATCGGTCATTGCAGGAAGAGGATAAGTCGAGGAATACGCGAAAATGAGTTAGGGCTGTCATTGTTCTCTCTCTGTAAACCTATATGCACATTTCCGAGAAAAGGTAATCTGCGCCACTTCTACCTTTTCCCCCCAACCTACACGATATAAATTGCGCCACCGACATTTAAATGGCGTTACCGTCATACTAACGTACTAACATTTTCCTTCCCACTTCTCCAAACCTAGGACTGGCTATGAAATTGCATGGGTGTGGTTAAAGATGTCATATTCAAATTCGGTGTCAACCGTTGTGCAGATTACATACACCCACATTTCCATAAAAAATGGGCTAAGTCTGCTCATTCTCAACGCATATAGGCATCCCATTCGTTGCAGGAATCAGTAGAGGACTGCATTCACACATCTAACAATACACTATTAAAACTGAACCATTTTATTTTTATTTTACCTTCGTAAAACACAATACATACAATTATTACTGGTGCCCGAATGAGCAAAAGCTCGTGCTTGGGCACAGTTTAGTACAGTAACAGAAAATATAATGACTATTGGAATTACAAACAAAAAATTTAGAGTAAAGTTTCTCTACATACAATGCATACACATAAGTACATGGTACATACAAATAAACATGCCAACAACTACATAATATAAACTAATAGTAAAGTAAACATATAAAACATTATGTATTTTTGAGATAAATAATACATATGAATAGCAAAAATGAAAAGCAAACGTTAGGATAATGCAGCGTTTCTCAACCGATGGTCCGCGGACCACCAATGGTCCGCGGACCACCAGTGGTCCGCGAAGTTGGTGCAGATAGTCCGCAGACATAATTTGAAAAATATAAAGCAAGTGGAAAGTAAAGAAGTAAAATTTTTTCATATAATTCGTTATAATGACCTATAATTAATACCCCAAATACTAAGAATATAGGCCTTCTTTTAAAAATTTAATGTAAAATTAGGGGTCCGTAAAATTTTTTAGACATTTTAGAGGTTCTCGGGTTCAAAAAGATTGAGAAACGCTGGGATAATGTAAAATGAGTCATGCATTAGGTAGTATAAATTTTATAAGTTTGTTTCTTGAATCTGCATCGATTTAGTTCATATAGCTCAGGATGAGCTCTTATTAGTGAGTTGTATAATCTTGGGCCGAAATTTATACTATGATTTAATCCAGCAGAGGTAATACATTTGGGTTCATATAGAATATAATTTTGATTCTGTCTAGTAAGGTAGTGATGAGAATTGTTGATTTTGAATAATCGACAATTAATTTTTAATTTATATATTATTGTACTCTCTTATCACCATTATTAGTTTTGAGGTGAACTTTCATTCAAAATAATACAAAATCATTGTCGCAATATTTTGGATCATTTATGTAATAGGAAATTGTAAAAAGTGATTATGTAATTGGCGGAAGTAAATATAATTACACTATGCACATTGTAAGTATTGCAATTAAGTTTTTCAACTGCCAAGTATTCAAAAAAATTCAAATTTAATTGGATATTCCACAAATACGTAAGTCAGCAAATTACCAAGAGATGTCAACAGCTCCAAAATCTTCAGAAATTGATTTGACCCGCTCTGGCTCATACCCCTTCAATTAATATAGTCAGTTCAATTCAGTTTGTTTAAGGTTGAAGAGTTGGTACAATCACTCAACTTCTGCTAGTTGTCATTAAGTTATTAACAAAAGCAGAATACGAAGGAGCTGTAGGGTAAGATATGTGTATTCAAGGGATTTAGCACCATCTCATTTTAGTTTAGCTTAATTTTTCTTAAAGCTGAACAAACACATATGGAGGCCAGCTGAATCATATTAGATTAAAAAGTTTCTTCAGGAGGCCATGACTAAAACCATTCAAAGTCGTTTCCTAGGAAACGAAATGCAATAACACTTCAAATTAAGCCTTTAACGATTTTCACGTCGTTGGACTCATTAGTATAAGTGAGTTTCTAGAAGTTCGTTAGAAAATAGAAAAAACTCGGAAGTCGTAATCTAGAAGTAATTGCGGCATTAAAATGAAATGATGAATAAATTCATGATATTTAAATCATGTTTATAAAATTTTAATCTTCATTTTTAACAACTAAATACGTTTTAATATTCAGAACGTATCAATTAAAAGCAATAATGATAAAATCAAGGTGAATTACAGGAAGTTCAAATAGTTTTTGTTTGGTTGGATATCGAGCATACTTCAGAGCAAATAGGAGCCTTCTATCACTACGAACGCCTTCACAGTAACCAGAAGAAATTGAACTGACTCTATAAACCTGTCTAAAGTGATTTTTGGATCTAACAGAAAGCCAATGATTAAAAATAATTCAACACCTTGAAATTATGTTTCATAATATGCAATAAGTCTAGGCCTGGGATTTAAGGCTCTAAAAAAATTAGTTTTAGTCACCTAAAATAGGCTTTTAAAACAAGTAAATAGGCTTTTAAAAGAGAAACTAGGCACTTAAAATATGTTTTAAAAATGTGTAAATAGATAGAAAATAGAATTTAAAATCTTACAACATGCACTTAAACTGTAACATGGTATACCTATTCTTAACAGAATTAACTGCAAAATTAGGTATCACGAACTATAGTCTATTCACTTAAACAGATGTTCTTTCATTGGTGACTTCCCCCTCCCCCGTCAGTCAGAATTCCTTTAGCAACAATTGTTTGGAATAATCAAGTTTCTGTGAAAACCCCATTTTTGCTGTTCTGCTTTTCATTGAGGGATGTCCATTATAAGATTATAAAAATTATAGAAGTTGAATTTTATTTTAAATGTACAAAATAGGCATTTTAGGTACTAAAATAGTAAAATAGGCTCTAAAGGTCCAAATAGGCATTTTAGGGCACTATAAAACTCTATAAATGTAAGTGATTTATCATGAAACGTCCACATATTTAAACATTTTCATGTTATTTCATAAGGAACAAAATAGGCATTTGACTTAAAATCCCAGGTCTAGCAATAACATAATGGAGCAAGATAAGTCAAAGCCTGTCACTTGTTCTTCACTTCCTTCCGGTGGAGGTTCAATCATGCGTTACTCTCAATTATTCATCATAATGAGTAACATTTTGTTAACCAATCTTGAAACAGTTCCTTACAAACAAACTGTATTATTTTACAGAAATTTAATACATTCATATTATAGCTAAGAATTTGGAATGTACGTAGGCCTATATTGCAAATTTTTCAGGTAATGGCCAATCATGCATACACATGAAGAGCTTCTTCAACTTAAGTATTGCGGGTAGTCTAAACGAACAATTCAGGCGTTATCGTTACAATCATTTGCCAATGCAGGAATACACTGACTTCTACGTCCTGTTTCATAGAACTTTTTATTACTAGGTCCCAGAAAGGTACTTTCTGAGATTGTGTGGTGGATGGAAAAATATCTGTCCGTCTGTCTGTACGTGTGTCTGTACGCGCAATAACTCAAATACGGTTTATCGGATTTTCATAAAACTTGGTATATTACATTTATAACGTCCATGGGGAGAAACCTATCTATATTGGACCAAATCGGTAGATCGGTACCGGAGTATTAGCCAATTTATTTAGTGTCTATTTTATGGTAATATATTAGAAATAATGTATCAAAATGTAAATCAGTTCTCATGACAACATATTGTTTTATAGTGTTCATATACGAATTTGGACGTTGCAGTATAGATAGCTTTGACAAATAACACTACCCACATATTTCTTCACATATGCTTATCAAACTTTAGACCTATGTTCTTCCGTAATCCTTGCTTAATGGATCAATGTGGAGTTTAACTCTGAAATCTAAAAATAACTTATTTTCTGCACATCATAATTGCAATTATCACTGATTAAACAAAAACTTTATGGCACTTTTTTACCTTTTTATTATTATTATTATTATTATTATATTAGTTAATTGACCGAGCTAGGAGGTTCGGGATTTCATATGTTCATCTGTGAATTTGTGTGTTACGTAGGTTAGTTACGACCAAACGCGTGGTTCGGGTCTCTTCCAATTTGGCATGATTTTTCCTTGGAGTCATTAAAATGACGTATGTGTAAGGACTTTTATTTTTTATTCCGTTTCAAGATATTGGTCCTTGTAATGGTTCCATTTCAAGTAACGTTCAGCTTCTTTCAACGATTCTAACCAAAAGGTTCAAGCCAAAAAATTTGAACATATTTTCCCTCTGGAGTGTGCAATTTTCTGCAACTTTGTTCCAGTACGTTTTTGATGTAACTATATTGTTTACTGGCATTTCGTTTATTTGTTATAAGTCACTAACAAATGCATTGTGGTATTTTATTTCAATTTGTCGTAAATTGAAATAAAATAAAAGTTTGAAGAATTTATAAAAATATCATTTTAAGAATGAATTTTCAATAAATATCGCATTAGTTTATATGTAATCTTATAACGAAAGTTGTAGAAGTGGCATATTACAATATCTATCATGTTTCAAATTTTAGTTAATTTCGTATCTTAGGAACGGAAGTATTATCGCTGATAAGGGAGTTCTTTGTTACGTAAAACTTTATTTGTAGTAGGAGAGTGCACAGTAAACTTTTATGAAAATGAAAGTAAACGTAGGCTATTTCTTATTTTCGACGCTTCAGTTAAATTTAAAAAAAAGAAGTTACATTAAATTTTCATAAAGTTTGTCCGGTTTTACGAAGAATGACTCTTAGAAAAACATTTTATTTTTAAAAGGGTAGTATTCTTCACACGAAATAATATTCACCACCGAGCGAGGTGGCCGAGATGGTAACGTCTTGGACTCGCATTCGGGAGGTCCCAAATTTGAATCCCTTGGCCGGCCAATTTGACCTGGGGTTTTTCATGGTTTCCCCAGTCGTAAAGGCAAAAGCCGAATTGGATATTTACATACCATGAATCATCCTCACCATTTCATCTTGTATCATACCCATTTAAATTAACATCAGTTTAAATTTACTCCATAAAAATACACCAATAGAAACAAATGAGAATCAATAGTTCCATGGCCTACCCTACTGTATGAACACACGTTCCGAATTCCTGATATGGCCTCGTAGATAAAGGAGTATAAATACACCAGATATAACAAAAATGAATGTCTTATTTTTGAGAACATGGTATTCTTCACACGAAAGAATATTCACTATTGAAATGAGATAGCATGACTGAATCTCTGAACGGGCTCAGTGTTTACTTTCGTGTTATTAGAGCACGCTACTGTGCATGCGGTATGTTTGTCTGGACATTGCTGTTTGTTTAGCAGGTTGAAGTTTGCCTTCCGCTCCGGTGACTTTCGGAATTGCTTCTGTGGCTATCACACATGCGCGAAACGGCAGAATAATTTAGTAATAATAATAATAATAATAGTATACCATGGGTCATATACCCACCATGCATGCCTCACCTTTGTGAGTGTTATAACTAGGGCAATTCATTTAATGGCCATAAAATAGTGAAACAATGCAAAATATAAAAAAAAACATTTATGACCTAAAACTAGTGAAAAAATTACCCATAATATAAAAAAAGACCAATAAATTTACCATTATTACTTATAATTGTTTTTTTAAGTAATGAATTGCTAAAAGCAATTTAGGTCTAGTGGATGACAGTGCGTTATTTATAAATTTACAATATAAAACACACTTATTTTGTTACTAAAGAAGTAAGTCAATTTATACTACTTGGGCATCCTTAGCGAAAAGGAGATTCCTTCTGAACTAGTATGCCCATCAAATTGCCCCTAGCAAATATATGCCATTTAAAAATAAAAAAATCTCTATATTACAAGGCAAACTACTATGGTGTTTACAATAAACCTGAATTAAAATAAACTATGTACACTTGGCGGAGATCCTAAAATAAAAACAATTGTCTTTTGTCTGAAAATAACGATTTGTACATGGAAAAGATCCTCTCTACTTCCACTGATATATGGCCTAAAATGCCGAAAATAACCCAAAAATTTCCAAAAAATGACCTATCTCTTGAAAATGACGAAACATTCAAAAAAATGCAAAAACTAATTGCCCTTATTTAATCAATTATTTCATGATACACTTTTATACGAGTATATATTCGAGCTATCTTTTAACCTTCATATAAAAAAGAAGCAAAATCATTAAAATATGTCTTGCCCTAGTTATAAGTTACCTGTCAATGCATGGGAGGTGAAGGGTCTACTTTTTGGCGCACGCGGTGCAAGTTTCAACTTTGTCAATACATTTCTACAGTCTCTTACCATTTCTAAAGAAACTGTTGCTAGAATATGTATTAGGGTTTTAGAAGATTCATTATATTTAGTACACAATCATTTATATACCACTTAGAGTTCTTATGTTCTTGGCCGTCATTATCATCTTCATCCCATCCTCACCTTGTTCGGAGTGAGTGTGTGTGTGAATGGTGTATCTCGTCCTATGTGTTTGTGCTGTCTCGGAGGTGGCCCCGGCATTGAGTGATCACCCATCCGGGGAGGCCCTCCATGTCCTTGTCTGGTCATAAAAGTATGTCTGTGTTGCGATCCATAGTTCATTCCTCTCCCAACAGGTCGTGGCCCCGTAAGGCCCGTACGGCCCGGGTCGCATAAAGGTTCCTATAAGGGAGCGGTAAAACTACAAAAGAGAGAGATTTATTATTATTTCACAAATATTAACGGCTATCTACAAATGAGTGTATGACATTAGGTTGTTACATATTTTACAATTTCGTACATATCAAAGCATTATTTAAGATTTATCGTAATTTATTTCAGATTCAAATTTCAAAACCTCGTGGTGTTGATAGTTTTTCAGCTTAATAACAGTGATATATTACTAGTAAATAAAAATCCATTTGGAATCTGTCGAACAACAACTCGAATACTCCCGCCGAAATCCATCAAGCTGTTTGTAAAGCCAACAGTAATCACGAGCACATCACAAAATTATCATGAAGTAATCGGCATTAATCGGGTTTTTCTACCGGTGTATTTACAGATTACTTTAAAAACGTGCCCTGTACTCCATACAGTAGTATGATAATTTTTCAAAAGAAAGTTTTTATTTATAGACTCTAGCTTAAACGAGAAATGGATAGAAATCTCAAGAAAAACAAGTTTCAAAGACTGAGCTGCATATTAATTTATTACAGTGTATTAATTATCACAATACAACTATTTAGTAAATTTAAAAAATAGTATTAATTCACAATGTGCGCAAGGACATGGAGCTGAGACGACTTTAAATTGAACCCCTCCCGAACAAAATTTCACCGTACGCCCATGGTGTATGATACACAATAAAATTAGTTTATTCTGCTCGTAGATACCTATACCCAAAATAAAATCCCCCTTTAGCACTTGTATCATAAATAACAATTTTGTCCTCTTTGTACGCTCACAAAGTTAAGCCTGCTTAGTGAATCCACACATTAATACTTCAGACTCAGCCTGTTAGCTATCAACTTCTTGCACTCACGAGTTCGCAAAGTTTCGCGAACTGCTGACCAGACCATCTTGAAGCAAACTTGTGCTAACTTTCCATATGAAAATGCTTCACTGCGTCTCTTAGGAAGAAAACTTTCCTCCACATTTATTCTATTTTCTTGTATGTAATAAATTAATAATAATGTCTTCATTATCATCATATGATAATAGTAACTACTCGAACATCGGCAGTAAAACAGCAAAAAGCTATATTTTTTTACCCTAATCATTATACTACCCTTTCTTGAAAAGCTGTTTTATCTATTTTTGTTTTGAAGTTATCCCTAAATACAGCGTTCCTCAACCTTTTTTAACCCCCTATAATATGTCACAAAATTTTACGGACCCCTAATTTTACATCCCATTTTTAAAAGTAGGCTATATGTAGCCCTATATTCTTAATATTTGGGGTATTAATTATAGGTCATTATAACGAAATAGATCTAAATACATTTGTTTAATTCGACGGAAACACGGTTATTGAATTGGATGTAAACTGTTGATAGTAAAATTAGATTTTGAACAAACTTTAATATTTATTACCAAATTTGGTAGTATAATTAGGAATTATAACACAGATTTACCGGTATCAGACACTCGGGCCCCTCCAACAATAAAACCCTTGTTAAGAGAGCACCTCTAATAACAAATTCCGACAAAGTCTTATTTTTCAGGGTTTTGAATGAAAGAGGGAACCATAGACGTCAGTGCATCAGGGGTTTCAAACTGTGGTTCGTAACTGCAAAAGTAATGAAACTTGCAATAGGACCTGTATTTTCGAAGTTTTTAAAAACTTTGACATCTAGTGTCCATTTTATGTGAAAAATTTTTACTTCTTTACTTGCTTTATGATATTACTTCCTCTGCCCGTACCATAGGTACTATGGGTAGAGGAAGTATTGTTTTCGACCCCAAAATTCGAAGTTGAGTTTTTAGCATATATACACGTTTCAAGGCCCCCTGAATCCAAAAATACTATTTTTGGAAACATGTCTGTGTGTCTGTCTGTCTGTCTGTGAACACTCTAGCTCCAAAACGGAAAATCGTATGAAAGCAAAATTTTGTATTTGGGTCAGGTACCTTCTGAAGTTG
Organism: Ectobius pallidus; assembly: GCA_964059195.1. Lineage (NCBI taxonomy): Eukaryota > Metazoa > Arthropoda > Insecta > Blattodea > Ectobiidae > Ectobius > Ectobius pallidus. Next base: position 113,899,490 of record CAXKWD010000010.1, read on the forward strand.
TGAGGATAAGATTGGCGACTATTTTCTCTTATTTTAAGGGGACTTTACATGAAGAAATTTTCGTTTTTCGCGATTTTCTCGAAAACGGCTCTAACGATTTTCTTTAAAATTTGCATATGTGTTCCTTTCACTGAGAGCTAAAACTTTTATTTGAAACTTTTTTTAGAAAAAATTCTCTGAAGGGTAGTTACAAGCCACCTACTGTTGACCCACTGTTATAGAACGTTTGAGTGATGAACAACTGAATACGCGCTCTTTCATGGCCTCTTATTCTATAAAAGAATGTGAAGTGAGAAAGTTGTATTGTTGGCCATGCATAGAGTAAATATGTATATGAGGGAAATATTCGATAAATTTCTGAAATTATTTGGGCAGAGGAAGTTATGTGACTTTCACATCAGATTTTTTTTTTTAATTATGTCTGCAGACCATCTGCACCAGTTGAGAAACGCTGCCTTAATACACTTTCAACGAGTATTCTGAAAAGCTTTACAAGTGCCTCAATATTATTACACCTTGAGTAGATTTTCTACTGTAAACTTCTCGTTTGTTTGCATGAAACAAATGAAAGCAGTAGAGCGCGCTGGCATTTTCACAGCACGCTGAGTTACAATTGAGATATTTCTAGAAGCTTCACTTCCTTCATTAACACTCTAGAAGCGCGATATAGACCCTAGAAGGAGTCGTTTGTACTGTGACATGGGGATTAGCAAAGCAGACTGAAGATTCAAATAGAAATAAATGCATCCTGAAAAATACATAAGGGATGAAAACTGGAGCCAGTACAGTAACTTAAGGGGGAACATACCAAGGCTTGTAAACTACAGAGGTAGCGTATTCCGGCGAGTTTATAGGACAGGGGGTTGCGGCGAGCAGGCGAGTGTGTGACGTCACCAGATTCCAGATTTTTTGAACAGTATTTATTTTGTATCTTATGCAAGTTCAACAATTTAACTTGCAAAAGATACAAAATAAATATTGTGCAAAAAATCTTGTAATTTTCGAAGCAATCCCAAAATCATTCGTCGGTTTGTAGGTTATATATTTTTTGAGGGTATAAGGTGGATAACATTTCTTTAAATCTCATTCATTGATACATACCCTCAAAAGGAAAAATGAAATTTATCAATGTCGTATTTAGGGTTTTGGAGTAATATTTATACATTTTTAAGGGCATATTTTTTGTCATATTTTCCTCTTTTTAGGTCATAAATATCCGAACTCTAGTTGTGATGAAAGTCTAAAAATCGACATTTTTCACCCTGACAGAAATTTCTACTTTTACGCGGAAATGTGTTTACCGACTTATGGTCTGATTTCCCTGGCACGGTCACATGGGTATTTTACCCGTTCATTCCATGGAGTCCTGAACTTGGTTTTGCGCGAAGATTTAAGATAAGAGAACTGTTAATTAGGTTACAATAGAGTGGAAAGGGCGTTTGTATTATGCATACAATAGGGAGTTGATATAGATTCAACCCCGCGCCATAAAGAGCTTACCGATCGCGTTTATCCGGAGTATTTAGTGAAGCTATGGTTAAGCCAGACAATGAGGCGGTGTACAGTAATGAAGATAAATATTGACCCATCTTGACCATATCTTACTGGCAGGTGCACAGAGTCTGACAGTTATTTTCTAAACACCGCTGCTAATGAGAACTAACGACATGATAGCCAATCAGCGAGCGTTTCACGAGTTAATTTGAAATATTAGTGAAATCATAATTACATTGGAGAATTCGTTTTGTTTTTAAATCCTATAGCTTATAGAGGCTAAAATAGAATGCATGCCTGAGGTAAAATGCCTTTAGCGGTAATTATGATTGGATGAATGGTTCCAAACGAAAATGGCTCTTCCGAACCGACAGTAATTGGTAGAGCGTGAAGGTTTGTAACGATTTGTGGTTCGACTCCCGGAAAGTTGTCGACAGACTCTTTGTTTTATTTACACGAAGGAATTGTCTAACTGAAACAAACTTTTCACATTTTGCAACACTCAACCGTAGAAATCTACAACCTCTATAACTTACATAGGCTGCTATATTATATTTATTTATATTTATTTACTCTTTTAAATGAATACAGAATGAGTTACATAAGTTACCCCAAAGGAGCAAAGCTCGTGTTTGGGGTTAGTTCATTTGAAATTACATCAGTTAAAAATAAAAATAAAATACAAATACAAATACAAAATATAATTAACATGTAATGAATACAGGTACAATACAATCAATTTAAACTAAAAATACAATAAAATATAGTGATACTAGTACCATTCAGAAAAAGGATAGAAGAGCATATATGTTTTGGGACATTATGATTAACTACATCCCTTTAAGTTAATTGTTGTTATTTTTACCCCTTGCGTGGTCTCGTAGTTAGCGTTGCTGACTATGGATCCATATGTCTGCGATCGACCCCCGGCACCTCCTCGCATATTCTGAGGTAGGAAGATCTGAAAGTAGGTGCTCTCATCCTGGATTGCATCAACGGCGAGAAACACGCGCCCAGTGGAAAAACACCGCGATGCTGGTTCTTAGTCTAGTTTATAATATTGGATCTCCCTGCTTATTTCATGTACTTTTATTATAAATAGTATTATCATCAATACCAGGGCAAGGCATTTGTTGATATTGATATGATTAAAAGATAGCTCGAGTATATATAAATGTGTATCAAGAAATAATTGATTAAATAAGGGCAATTTGTTTTTGCATGTTTTGTTTTATTTTGAATTTTTAATCATTTTTCAACAGATAGGTCTATTTTAGAAATTTTTAGGTCATTTTCGGCATTTTTAGGTTTCGGTGGAGAGAAGATTTTCCATGCACAAATCGTTACTTTCAGACAACATACAATGTTTTTATTAGATAATCTCCAAATATTCATAGTTCATTTTAATTCAGGTTTATTGCTAACACCATAACATTATTTTGTCTTGTAGCAATAAAGATTTTTTCTTTCTTTTAAATGGCAAATAATTGCTAGGGGCAATTTGTTGAGCATGCCAGTTCAGAAAGAATTAATTTTTCGCTAAGGATGTTCAAGTGGTATAAATTTACTTACTTTCTTTAGTAACAAAATAAGTGTTTTGTTTCTAAATTCATATATAACGCACTTTCATCCATTAAATTGTCTCAGCAATCCATTACTTAAAAGAAAAACTAATTATATGTAATAATGGTAAATTGATTGGTCATTTTTTAAAATATAGGGTCATTTTCACTATTTTAGGTCATAAGTGCATTTCTTATTTTTCATTTTTTCACTATTTTGTGGTCAATACATGCCTTGCCGTAATCATTACTATCATTATTATTGTTATTATTATTATTATTTTATTGTTATTATTATTTTCATGCAATAATTGAAACGTCCTGTGAACACCCTCATTTATGTGTTAACCTACGTACGAGTCTCATTATTCAACCTCAGCGTATAATGCATCCATATGTTAGAGTAGGTCATGTTAGTCAACGGAACATATAGTTAAATTGCTTTACTACTCTTGCATGCTGAAAGTTTCATAGAATGTCAAAGAGGGTAGAAATAGAAGTTTTTATTTGTTGCTGTACAGGTGACACGCGGAATTGTCGTTAAGCAGGCTGTGGACACACGCGAACTGAACAGATGAACGCTATACAAGCATTAATCAAACTACTCACAACAACTATCTTAGTTCTTTCCTCCTTTCTATCTCATATCCTTCTTATATTGAATGGGTGTGTAAAACGTATTAAGGAAAAACTAGAAAAATGGGAACAAAAATTCCACAGTAAAAATGTTTGCATCTGACCTACAAACACATTATTTATCTTGCTGGATATAGCATTTTATTTCATATTTGCTATATTTTTGAAGTAAAACTTCTTTAGTGGCGGTAGAGGGTAAATCGGGAAAATCAGTCACACTAAAACCGTCACGAAATCAGTCACACTGAAACCGTCACGAAATCAGTCACACCCAAAACCGAACGAAATTACTTACTTGTTTCGGTGCGGACTGCACAGAAAACAATCAACTCAATGATTAAGAGTAATCAAAGGAAATTTTTCAGACCTTACTTCCTCAATGGCAATAGACAATTCCTAAGCAATCTAAAGGTATATTATCTATTTTATGGAACCCGGAGGTTCATTACCGCGCAAATCCAAAATAAAAAATACAAAATTAAAAAATACAAACTTCCAAAATTTAAAAAAACAAAATTATAAATTATAACATCCAAAAATCCAAAATTTAATAAATAATAAAATCAAAAATTTAAAAATCAAAAAAATCAAAAATTTAAAAATAAAAAAATAAACAATTCAAAGATCGAAAGTTTAAAAAATCCAAAATTAAAAATTCAAAGATCCAAAATTAAAAATTCAAAGATCCAAAATTAAAAAGTCCAAAATCCAAAATTTAAAAAGTCCAAAAACCCAATATTAAAAAGTCCAATAATGCAAAATTGAAAAAATACAATAATCAAAAATTGAAAAAATAAAATAAAGTTTTACTTCTGTCGCGTGGCGTTCCACGCACTCTTTTTTTTTACTTTTTGTTCTCTAAACATTTGCACTACATTCTTTAAGATTAATAGCTATTTATGTATCAAGTAGGCCTGCGCAAAATGCTTTATCGGACGAATCTAGTATAGCGGCCGAGTCTGAAATACTGGATGAGTTTTTCGTACGTGGTGCATACAATATTTTTTAGTAATATCTCTCTAAATTATGTGAAATGAAACAGATATACCGTATAATTAATTGTATTGGAAGGTAACCATTTGTTAAAGTCATATTCTCAAGGCCATCTGAATCGGAGAACAACAATGAACCGTACGTACCAATACGAAAATATAGATGCATAATACATGAGTCGCTTTTTGTAAAGAGTAATGCATATGAACTAATATTTATGAAATGCTTAGGCTATGGAAATATGAATGATAATGCCGAGGAAATTTCAATCCAAGCCAGAAACATTGAATCGGAGGTATTGCCAGCATAGGCGTACCGAGGGGGGGGGGTTTTGGGGGTTTGAACCCCCCCCCCCCCCATTGATTAAAAAAAGGAAAATTGTATAATTTTTTAAGTCTGCCCATAAATTACTTAATACAAGTATAAAGCGTGGGAAGCTTAAAACTCGTTATTTTGCGTCTTAATTTTTTAAATTTTCCGGGGAAGGACCCCCGGAAGCTTAAAACTCGTTATTTTGTGTCTTACTTTTTAAAATTTTTCGGGGGAGGACCCCCGGAAGCTTAAAACTCGTTATTTTGCACCTTAATTTTTTTAATTTTCCGGGGGAGGACCCCCGGACCCCCTTCTCCCCAGGGGGTATTCCATACCCCCAGACCCCGCGGATATTATAACCCCCCCCCCATATGGTCGGCCTGGTTACGCCTATGATTGCCAGCAACGTAACAGCAGCAATAGACTATGAGAAGGAATATTTTGCAAGCCAACCATGGTAAGCAATGATTCTCTTGTGAACGAAGATGTGAAAAGTTGCTGGCTTATGATGAAGTAGAGTACCGTGTTTTGTGAAAACCCCTGGTGAAGTTTCTGATTATCGTGAAGAAACATTCTGGCTTAAATTTGGATGTTGAAACACTTCCCAGCTGAACTTTTTCAGGAGATGTGCTGGGAAGTGGTTCAACGTCCACCCTACAGCCCGCACCTCGCTCCCAGTGATTTTCATCTTTTCCTACCCCTCAGGAAATGACAGAGAAATGGAGGAGGTTGTCACACAGTGGTTCAGATCCGAGGCGGCAGACTTCTACAAAATATGTGTTCAAAAGTTGGTCCCACGGTATGACAGGTGTCTCAATTCCGGTGGCGAATTTGTTGAAAAATAGCTGAGCACTTGCTGTATCTGTTGCAGTAAATATTTCCATCAAATTATGTTCTGTTTATCTAAACGCCACTAGGGAAACTTACTTTGTGGATGGTCCTCATAGCTTTAGGCTATAATTTAACATAAATCCCTGCTAGATTTGTACAGTACTTATAAAGTAAGGCTTGAAGCCATAATTTTACAAACATCTAACTACATTCCGATCAAGGCACTCTGTATTCAATATCAAGAATAGAATAACCCTGCTGAGGTTCTAGTTTCTACATTCATTACTAGGGCAAGGCATTTGATGATTTTGCATCTTTTTTATATGAAGGATAAAAGATAACTCTAATATATATATACAAATGTGTATTATGAAATAATTGATCAAAAAGGGCAATTTGTTTTTGCATTAATTTGCTTTATTTTGCATTTTTCGTCATTTTTTAGATATAGGTCTTTTTTTGGCAATTTATACGTCATTTTCTGCATTTTTAGGTAATTTTTGGCATTCTTAGATAATTTTCGGCATTTTAGATCATGTTCCAGTGCAGGTAGAGAGGAGATTCTCAAATAAAAAGGATTGTCTGTTGTATGAAAGTAACGATTTGTACACGGAAAAATCTCCTCTCTACCTCCACTGAAACATGATCTAAAATGCCGAAAATTATCTAAGAATGCCAAAAATTACCTAAAAATGCAGAAAAGACGTATAAGGGTGTCAAAGTAGCATAAATCTATTTATTTCTTTAGTAATAAAATAAGTGTATAATGTAAATTCATATATAACGCAATGTCATAAACTGATTTTAACAATTCATTACTTAAATAACTAATTATAAGTAATAATGGTAAATTTATTTGGCTTTTTTATTTTGGGTCTTTTTTCACTATTTTTAGGTCATAAATGCATTTTTTATTTTGCATTTTTTCACTATTTTATGGTCATTAAATGCCTTGCCCTATTCATTAGGCCTACCTGCACTTGTCTTATTTCCGTTACATGCTGTTTTAGCAAGTGAACCTCACGTCACATTCTGGTAACATTATCTTAATAGACGTGGCTTTTATGACAGATTTAACAGTATTTCAATCGGATCGCGGTGACTTTGTGCAGCCAGAATCATCTTTGCAAGATTCAGGTAGTTGGAAGTTTGGCAAGACACGGAGACTGAAAAGTTTATGTCATCTATCAGCGGTAATAATCAGGTCGATACTCGTTCTGTTCCGAGAAATTGAAAGAAGTGATGGCTTCTTCGAGCGGAAAATGCTCCTCAATGACAAACCACTCTCCGGAACTTCCCCGCGACCTCTGACGTCATACTTGGCGGAGGAGTCTCTTCTCTTTTTAGTTCCGTTGTAATTTTTGTATTTTTATGTGGAGAATTGGACAAAGAAAAGTATAAAATCAGGTGAAGCATTCTGCATTATTTTGAGAAATAGGTTATGGGATATTGTATTCACAATAGCACAGTATATACTATACTGTGACATAGGGTTGCCATATCAGAAACTTAAAACAGTCGTACCAACAACTGAAAATAGTCGTACTCTAGTTAAAATCGTCGTACACTTTGCGAATTGACGGGATGAAGATGATAATAATAACAATAATGTAATAGTAATGATTGCCAAGTGAGGTACTCTGTACAGACATTTTTTCTGTAAATGGTGGCTGAAATTTGTTTTTGTAAGTTCTATAAACGTGCTACTGCTCCATTCGCGCATGCTGACTTCTACTGACCGCTACTACTCAGATAACTGGTCTCTCGTAACTGTATACATATACCCATTGTTGTTGGTACTTTTTGTCATCGGCTACCTGCAGATGTTGCAGGAAGAAATAAAATATTAATAGTAAAATTACATTACAAACCATAAGAAAGTAAGATTTCCAAATATTACTTAAAGAAAAGTATACACCACTTTTGATATGGACGTGTCAACATAATATGTATATAATATGTATATAATAATAGTATATTATACTATTAATAATAACAATCATAATTATGATTAATATGTTTGGTCAAAATAAAAGAAAACAATAAGACCAGTTGCTCTTTTTAAAATATTTGGAGAAGAATGAGAGAAGTAGCAATAACAATACAACAATACAACTTAAGCGTGGTGCGGCAACGGCCCATAAAAGCCTCTAATAAATAAATGGACAGTTTTATTTGACAATGGTTATTATAACATTCCGCCATTCATTTAGCGATATGTAGCCATATACAAAATAAACTACGAAAAAACAAAAAAACTCCACGTTTATCCAAACTGAAAATTCTGATTTTAGATTGCTAAAAAATTAACTGAAAATGGTGGTAGGCCGATAAAATGCTAATATTAAAAATAGTCGTATGAATAGGCATACGACACATAGTTGCGTCGTACGTCGTACAGATCTATGAAATAGTCGTATGTGTACGACTATAGTCGTACGTATGGCAACACTGCTGTGACTTAGAAATTAAACATTTTTTGATGCTTTTGAACATTTACTAGGATGAATATAGTATAAGCAATCACCGCGTAAAATCATCAGTGAGATATGGAATTGAAATCAATGGAGAACATTTCAGTAGAATATCTGGCTTCTATGAATTACAAATCACATTTGCATATATTTTATATTGAAATTTGTAGCAATAAAATTGTAATTGAAATTCATATTAATTATTTTTGGATATTTTCCTTATTAGTGTTGAATAGTATTTCTCCTAAATTAAACCCATGCTTCAGCACATTTAATTTCAATTAAGCTGAAGAGGCAATTCGTCTTGTGTTATGAGGGGAAAATGTGTTTTAAAGTTATATTTATATTTATATTTATGGAGAAAAGTAAGTAAGTTTCTTTCCTAACTTATAGATTCATCATTATTTATTACATTAAATTCAGAGAAGATAAGTTTCGTTGGGTAATAAAAATGTTTCTTTAAGCAAATCTTTATTACATGTTTCAAATCTTTATTATACGTTTCATGTTAGGTATATGTCACGCTAATTTTAAGACTGATTATTAAGTACCAGAATGGTGCCAGATTATACCGGGGGAAGGGAAAATGCTGCCAGTCTCTCTATCCGTCCGCGTGTCTGTACGCGCGATATATCAAATACGCTTTATCGCATTTTCATGAAAATTGGGATACGCATTTATATTGTGCATGGTAAGAAGCACAACTTATTTATTTCGGACCAAATCGGTTGACCGTTACCGGAGTAACGACTAATTAAAGGTCGCATGCTTTTTAAATGGGAAATCATGACTATACTACAATGCCGCTTTGCTAATCATTGACTCCAATGCAGCCAGATGTTTGTTTATTTCGTTGTTCAAATTGAAATGAGTACTGTTATATACAGAAGGAATATTATTTTGAAATAATTAGGCCTACGTACTTGAAGCGGAGTTCTCTACCAGTGCATTTTGTGAAATGTAGATATATTTTTTTTTTTAATTTATATCAGTGTATACGAGCATGAATTAAGGTTAAGCATCAAACTTTAGACTTTTGTTCTTCCGCAAGCCCTGTTTAATGAATCGATCTGGTGCTTACTCGGAGATCGATTACAAAAATAATTTATTTACTGCATGATCAGTGATTACACAAAAGCATTTTGGCACTTTGTTACATCAGTTTACCTGATTTTATTAAGTGCCAGTATGGTACTTTATGAGAGTGTGTGGTGGACGAAAAAATGTCTGTCCGTCTGTCCGTCTGTCCGTCTGTCCGTGTGTCTGTACGCACCATAACTCAAATAAGCTTTTTCGGATTTTCATGAAACTTGGAAAACACATTTATAATGTCCATGGGAAGAACCCTATTGATATTGAACCAAATCGGTTCACCGGTACCGGAGTAATGCCCAATTTAGTGCCTATTTTAATAGAGTATGGCGCCTTCCTTGGCGCCATCACTCAAATACGCTGTATCGGATTTCCATGAAACTTGGTATACCCATTTATGACGTCCATGAGAAGTGCCCTATTGAATTTTAACCTAATCTGTTGACCGGTACCGGAGTAAAACCCAATTTAGTGTCTACTTTAAAGGCGCAATAACTCAAATACGCTTTATCGGATATTTATGAAACTTCGTATACGCATTTATAATGTCCATGGGAAGACGTTTATTGATATTGGACCAAATCGGTTGGCCAGTACCGGAATAATGCCCAATTTTGTGTTTTTATGTTAACTCAAATATGCTTTATTGGATTTTCCTGAAATTTTGTATACCCATTTATAATGTACGTGGAAAGACGTCTACTGATATTGGACCAAATCGGTAGACCGGTACCGGAGTAAAACCCAATTTAGTGTATATTTTAAAGACGCGGAAACTCAAATACGCTTTACCGGATTTTTATGAAACTTGGTATACACATTTATAATGTACGTGGGAAGACGTCTATTCATAATGGATAAAATCGGTTGACCTGTTTCGGAGTAATGCTCAATTTAGTGCCTATTTTATGGTAATATACGTATTCGAAAGAATTTATTTAAAAAAATGAAAATCAGTTATCTTGACAACATAGCCTATTGTTTTACTGTGATCTTATAAGGCCTTGGAAATTAAAATACAGGTAGCTATGACAAAAAACATATTGATTCACATGCGCTTATCCAACTAGACCGTTAAAATGACCCAGGTGGCCGAGATGGTAGACCTTTCTTCTTCCGTAAGCCCTGCTTAATGAATAAATCTGGAGCTTAACTCTGAAATCGATTACAAAAATAACTTATCTTCTGCATATCGTTTTGAAATTAGCACTGTTTAAACAAAACCATTCTGGCACTTTGTTACATCAGTTTACCTGATTTTATTATCCTTGCTATATGTAACGTCTTTAACAGAGCTCTTTCGTTTGTTTCAGGTAATTCATCCAACTGTTGACAGATGTCTCTAGTGTTTGCTTATGGCCTGTACACAAAATAGTGAGTAATAATCATAGTTGTCTCCTACTTTAGATTTCCTAAGCTAGTTTTCAATGGTGTGTCATAAACCAGGCCAAATTAATGAACCTGCATAAAATTATTCAGGAATAAGCCTAAGTGGGTAAAGTTTGAATGGGGGAGATTATTTCTTGCGTTCCCAACTTTTTTACGACTCTTGTTGTTTTAGTGCCACAAACTTGCTGAAATCCGAAGAGCCGCATAATATTATAATTATATTTACACCAAAGTCTTACTTCGTAAAGCTTTGTGATGCTTATATTTTTTCAATACTTCACATGCCCAAACTGACAGATGCATCTAAAGCAGCGTTTCTCAACCTATGGTCCGCGCAGACATAATTTTAAAATATCATAAAGCAAGTGGAAAGTGAGGTAGAAGTAAAATTTTTCACATATTTCGTTGTAATGACCTATAATTAATACCCCAAATATTAAGAATATAGGCCTTCTATTAAAAATGGGATGTAAAATTAGGGGTCCGTAAATTTTTTTAGACATTTTAGAGGTCCTCGGGTTCATAAAGGTTGAGAAACGCTTATCTAACGAGTTATCATTATGAAACTAGTTATAGTTTTTGTTTGTTCCGAGAACGCGGAAGAGAACTTCAAAATATCAAATAATGATATGATTGTTATAAAATATAATTTTTAAAATACAGGCCAATTAGTGCTTACCTCCGTGGTTCAGTTGTTACTATTGCTGACACCGGATCTAGGATACCCCGGAGTTTGATCTCAGGATTTCTCTCAGGAAGGGAGGTCTGGAACGGTGTGCACTCATCCTCGTGCGGATCAATGAGAAAGTACAGTACTTGATAAAGCAATAGCAGCTCTGTCAAAATACCATCAATAACGACCGTGGAAATGACCTGCTCCTCGATCCTGCATCTTCCGGTGAAGTCTCGCAAGACGGAGGTAGATGACGCAACAATCCTGTCCCTTCATGAAATGCAATAGTACTTGTTCTGAATTTGTAGGCCTATATCAGTTGAAATCTGAGTGTGTTCGAAAACAGGGTGCTTAGGAAAATATTTGGACCATGAGAGATGAAAACGGGGACTGGAGAAAACTGCATAACGATGAGCTTCATAACCTGTACTCTTCACGGAATAAAGTAATGGTAATTAAATCACGGAGGATGAAATGGGCTGGACATATTGCGCGCATAGGGGAGGAAGGATATATCTAAAAAATATATTGACTGGGAGACCCGAAGAGAAGAGACCACTTCGAAGACCTAGGCATAAGTGGCAGGACAATACTAGGATAGACTTAAGGGAAGTAGAATTTGCGAGGGATGATTGGATGGAGTTAGCACAGAATAGGGTTGAATGGCGGGCTCAGGTAGGCCTAATATTCCTTTAGCTTGTTTAAGAATTTTCTATAAACAAATGAATCGCCCAGGAGAGCTCAAATTCAAGAGAACGCGATGCTTTTATGTCTAAGGTATGACAAAAATAGCCAAAGCCACCTGCAATTGTTTTGACAGTTGAAATGTATTACGGAAAACTGATGCTTCGAAAGCGCAAAAAAATGCACTTTTTTGCCAGTTTTTCACTCATAACTTGCGAACGAAAGCGAAAGTTAAAAATCTGGCTTCGAGGTGCATTCGCCCACCTTTCAGTCCATCTATGTTTAAAATTTCAGGTCTCTGCGTTCAGAAGATTTTGCTGGGCATCGCATACAGAGTGACAGACAGACTGACAAACACTTCATCCTATTATATCCATGGATAATCTGACACCCTACATAATATTGGCTTGGTTTTTAAAAAACACAAGGGAAAGCAGTAATTATTTATACAGGGTCCGGGAGAGGAACCTGACGGTTTTTAAATTGAAATTACGACAAAACTGTATCGTTTGCGTACATTATTTTATTTCAGAATTACAATACATCTCAAAGTATTTTACCTACATCAATTACTTTTTGAAAATTGTGTTCCTACTTCAATCCACAAAGCTAAATAAGCCTATTACATCAAAATTATTATTATGGTTTCGTGAAAAGTTGGAATCAGCCGAAACTGCGTAGTGTCGTAACTCGTTGTCGCCAGTACATCTCGCGCTTGCGCATTCAAGTAAAACACAATTGCGAAACTTAGTTATGAAACCTACGTGTAAACAAGATTGCATCAGTTTCGCCGCCATTTCAACATTCGTCAAAATGAGAATATTCTATGTCGGAATACCGTTACTGTTGTGGGTGGCAATTGTTTTTTTACTTGTTTTTTACCTGTATAATGTTTCATTTTATCCATGGATAATATTGTAGTGCCTGACATATTTTCTGCATGTGACCTTCATCGAATTAAAATATATGACGTTGTAGGCTGCAGTCAATGCAATTTCTATGGTAGAGCCGGATATATGTTATTGAAACAGATATCTGCAGCCAAGCGCGTTAATGATATTTTATAAAATGATTTGGAAATGTTTAATGGGAACTGTTCATTATCCTCTGTAATGGAGAATAACAAACAATCGATTAATATAATGGTTTAATCAGGGAGAGTTATTAATATGGATATTAATTTTAGCATTGTAAATTAACTTTTATGGGCTTGTACATAATTTAGCAAAGCAATTTACTAATGTAGCTGATTTCTAAAGCTGTGAAAATCGACAAACCACATTGTAACTTATTTAAGCTTAAGCAAACTCTAGCATGTTTTTTTTAACTATATTACCATAAAAACTTATCTAAATTTATTTCCTTCAGTCATTGTCAAAGTACAAGAAAAAACGCCATTTTTGGTTTCGCTGAATCAAAATTTAAGACGACCAAGGGGCAATTACTTGGTCAAATCTATGGTTTGAAATTGTATAGCACGTTTATTGCTGAGCACCCAGAATATATGAATTACAATCTCAAACAGTTTAAGAGGAAAATAAAAAAAATAAAAATTATATAATATTAATAGCACAACTTTAATTAGGTAGATTTTCGAAGAAAAATCTACCTATTGCAATGGATACCACTTTATGATTTTCGAAAAATTCTTTCATATCTTTACGTTTCATGCTCCCCTAAGTACGAAACCACCGCCCGTTCAAAAAAAATTTTGTGATATTTATATATATATTTATATATATATATATATCTTTACACGATAGCGGCCGTAATTTTGAAGATATTTGAACCAAATTTTATTATGTTATTTCTAGGCCCAATAGTTCGGACAAGTTCGTTAATGGGCAAAATTGGCCCAAGGGGGTGGTCGGGGGAGGGGGTTGAAATTTTAAAACATTTATATCTCGGCCCCTATGAAGTATAGAGGGAAACTTTGTTTGAATAAATTAGAGTACTCCCTATGGAGTTCACAGTGACACCAACAATTCGGGGGTTCGAGTGAGGGTAGGGGTGGGGGTGGGGGTGGGGGATGAAAATTCGAAACTTTTGAAACCACGTCTTGTGGGGTATCGTTGAAAAGCTCTTGATGAGTACTCTACAAATCAATAAATAGTTTCTTGATAGCTCTCATATGACGCGAGATTTTAATGTTTGAACATAATAACACTTAAAAGAATTATTATAATATCATAATTTTGTCTTGTTTAGCGGCTTTGCTAATTTTATTCATTGCTGATCTTGCGCACGGCCTCCCAGAATATTATATCCTATTCTTGTTGTCAAAACAAATTATTGTAGGCTCTTCCTCTTTACCGAATTCAGTTCTTATTACTGCAGGTTTACCATGCCAAGGCTAAAGAAAAAGAGTGCTATGCAGCGACAATAAATTAAACCAAAAGCACTTCGAAATCTACCTCCGCCTGTAGGCCTGCCTAAAGGGATTTTTTTTTTATGTTTCAATGTTTCAACCCAATTAATTCTATGAAAATTTCCTTTTCTTTTTTTTTCGTATTTTCTATATAAAACACTGGTTAATGATGAAAATTATTTGATATACTCGTACATTGTGCTCATACGTTTATAATTTTCGTTTGTAGTATACTATGCATTGATATATAAATATGCTAAAATAGAAATAGTATTTTCTGTTGGTTTGTTTTTTTTTTTTTTACTTGTACTACATGTGAAATAATGTAAATAATGAAATGTAATAATGTATGTATGTAACAATAAATATATAAATATAAATAAATTTGCGCTTTAAAAAAATTACAATAAACAAATAATCAACCTGTCTCCAAAAAGAGGTAAACTCAGTATATTCACAAAATTACATGAAAAAATATTAGGGCTCGGAAGTTGATGAAATGTCAACTTTGTTCGAAGTCATCACAGACAATGCATAAGTTCGTTTTGCCTCAAAACGAAGTCTTCGGTGAGAAGCGTAAGTAACAGCGAGAGCTAAAAATTGTCACGGCGAACAGTCGTTCAGTGTCCGGTGACGGCCGCACGCTACGCACGGTAAAAACCTGGTGGCTTCATCTTTGGTGCGCACTATACAAGCATGAAATAGAACCTCTGCGAGACGAAATTCCGGCACAGTAGCTATAGTTACAGGCAGGGCCGTGGAAAGAAAGCAAGGGCCCCAGGGTCAAATATTCCTGGGCCCCCGTCAAATATTAAATTGTCTACCCAACTCGCCCTGTATAATGTATGCAACAAAAAGATTATGTAATGATATTAGATAATTATTAAGTGCCGGAATGGTACCGGTACTTTATGAGATTGTTGGGTAGACAGGAAAATATCTGTCCGTCTGTCCACGTGTCTGAAAGCACGATAACTCAAATACGCTTTATCGGATTTTCATAAAACTGGGTATACCATTTATAACGCCCATGGGACGAAGCCTATTGATTTTGGACCAAATCGGTTAACTGATGCTGAAACGGAAAAATACATTAAAATGGTCTAATTAGGAACAATTTTATCTGTATGTACCAGTTTATTCTTTTGAAAATTATGATTTTAAATGCCGAACGTTAGTGAGGCCTACTGTTGAGTCCAAAAGGATTTCTGCTTCTACTTTTCAAAAATAGCCATTTTTCTTCAAGAATAATCCGTTTCAGATTAACTGATTAATTCCGTGTCGTCGTTATACGAAAGGAGAATGCAGATAAAACATAACTTAAGCTGTCTATTGACTTATAACCAATTTTATTTTAGAGTAAATTTAGAAAGTAAATAAAACCTGGTCGCCCGGGCCTGCAGCCCGTCGGGCCTGGTTACAGGAGAAAGCAGCAGTAAACCTACACAGTTGTCTTTAAATGAACATAACACAGCTGGGACAACTGAATTTGCATTCCCCTATTGCAGCCACTTACTCCACGTCAGAACTGAGAAAATTGCTCTAGAGTGTAGAGAAAGTCACACGAGTGTCTCACACATTATCTGCAACTTTTCTCTTGTCACAGCTCTAGGTTTCTTTGAGAGCTACGTAGACAGAATCTCCTAGTAACGTTTAAAATGACACAACTTTTTGGTTGCTTCGCAAACTTTATGTTCGACATTTCTTTAAAACAATGTTTTGTTTCTTTTTACAAAATATATATGTTTCTTCGCTTATCGCATTTTCTTCTAGCATAAACTTAGCGCATTCGAAACAATATCGATAAGTTTGCTTTTAACACAACTTCTGCCCATTTGTTTTAGCAACATCTGCCTCCATATATTTTTGAAGTGAAACTTCTTTAGCCGCGGTAGGGGTAAATCGAGAGCTTGAGTAACGCTCAAAATCGTCACGAAATTAGTGTTACGCTGAAAATCGTCACGAAATTAGTGAGGTGTGACGGAACGGACTGCACAGAAAACAATCAACTCAATGATTAGGCTTATCCAAAATTTAAAAAATCCAAAAATTTAAAATTAAAAAATCGAAAATCTAAAATTAAACGATCTAAAAATCCAAAATTAAAAAATCGAAAATCCGATATTTAAAAAGTCTAAAAATCCAAAATTAAAGAATTGAAAATTGAAAATCGAAAATTAAGAAATCCAAAAAATAAAAGATCCAAAATTTAAAAAATTAAAAACTAAAAAACAAAATTCGAAAAAAAATCAAAAGATCCAAAATTTAAAAAATCCAAAGATCCAAAATTAAAAAGTCCAAAAATCCAAAATTAAAAAATAAAAAAATTAAAAATTAAAAAATCCAGAATTAAAAAAAATAAAACATCCAAAATTTAAAAATCCAAAATTTAAAAATAAAAAATCCTAAATTAAAGATTCCAAAACTAAAAAATCCTAAAATTGAAACAAGTTTCACTTCTGTCGCGTGGCGTTCTACGCACACTTTTTTAATATTTGAATGTTTGTTAATTCAACGTCTGTATGCACGATTTTGTTCGACTATAATATAATACGCTTATTTCGTGTGACGTAACATTATCTTAATGACGTAACTAAAGTACTGCCGCATTAAACTACTGTTGTTTTTATTCCAACTAAGTATATCCGATATAGATTAATATCGCATGCGGAACAATCTTCAAGCCTTAAAAGTAGCAACAAAGACTGCACAATAAACAAATTGTATTTAAAATAAGATAAATAATTTAATAAAATAAGATAATTTTAATATTGTAAAATGTAGCTCTGCGTGCTTTAATATGCGTTGCTTTGATGTTAAAATGTCAAATTATTTTAGAGAGACCTTAAAAATTATTTCCTTTACTTTGATAGAGATCCTCTAGGAATATGATTTTAATTAATATTGTTCTTGTAATACCTTAGTTTTAATATAGCGAAATTTTTACATAATACTTGTACGTATAAGAGGTTCTGCATTATTGTGTATTTTCCAACACCCTGTAGCCCGTTGTGATAAATAGCTAAGTTATTTATTCAACACATGTCGATACATGCGAGCAAAAACTTGATTGCATACCGGACGTGTCGAATGGATTTATTCCGTTGCCTAGCGACAGACACATGTGCATTCAAATTAAAAACTGTGATATATTGCAATAAAGAATATTAGATAGTATATTCAGTACAAAGCTTCTAAACCCTTAGATCATGTTTTTCTATAAAACCTTCAAAACCGGACCGACGGTCAGAGCAATGAATTACAATTAATTTAAGCATTGAATGCAAGACTTTTCTGTAGAGTTTTAATTTTAATCGGCCCCGTCTTTATAACTCTATAATCAGAATGTACCCTGAACTCTCTGCGTACTCTATAGCATAATTTAAAACTTATATTATATTTACGTTGTCAGCTTTTCATGAGATACTGTATTTAGGTTTCATTTTTATTCTTTTTTGTACTTCATAAAATATAATGAGACTTTTTCTTCACTATGCTTGTGATCTTTTTGTGGAACTCCATCCAAGCATCAATATTCTTGCTCATTCGGATTTGTTTATCCTATAAATTCTACATTAAAATATATTGTAAAAGTTGTGGTAATTGTGTTCGAAGATGTACCAGTACCAAGTATCCATCAACAGCTCAACTATTTTTAATTTAATTTTTAATAACATCAACATGTACCGTTACAATAGAAATACTAAATGGTTTGTTGTAGTCCGTTCTTTGTACAATTTGATCTTAATTTGTATAGTGTTATGATCTAATGTAACTTAATTTCCAATTATTGTCTACTTAATAGTATTTTCACACAGTGAGAGTCATCGGAGGAATATTCTACTTGGTGGTTTTCTATTTGATTTATTCTATTCCCTAGTTTCCCTGGCCAAGTAATATAACAATTTGATTATTTTTATGTCTATTGCTTTGATGAAGGTATAGCTACTGCATTCATTCATAATGCAGTTTTATCGGCCTAGTATTTGAAAGTCGTCATGGCAATCTATAAACAAAATCCAGATGGCATTGACCAGACACACCAACTTTAACATGGATTTAAGCATATATTTGGTCATAAAACAACAAATTTAAGCCAACATGTTTCTTTATGATAATCATAAACTTGACCAGGGTTTTTCACGAAACACGGTAGTCTACTTCATCATATAACAACAAATATAAGCCAGCAACTTTTCATATCTTCGTTCACAAGAAAATCATTGCTTACCATAGGTTGCTTGCAATATATTCCTTCTCATAGTTTACTGCTGCCGTGTTGTTGCTGGTACCAGCTCTATTTCAATGTTTCTGGCTTGGATTGAAATTTCCTCGGGATTATCATTCATATTTCCACAAGCTTTTAATAAATCCTAGTTTATATGCATTACTGTTTACAAAAAGCTACTCATATATTATGCATCTATATTTTCGTATTGGTACGTAAGGTTCATTGTAGACCGGATTATGAAATTAATTGAAGGTAAAGGATAAATCAGGAATGGCATAGCAAACTGGATAAACGGTCATATATCAATCATAATAAAAAGAAAAGTTGTGAAGGACGTTAAAACAGAAAGAGAAGAAGAAGTGGGGTTGAGAATGAAGTTAATCAAATTAAGAACAAAAACTTGGGCGAAGTAAGAACATAAACTTGATTGAAGGCAGAAACGTGGGTGAGGTTAATAAAATTGGAAATATAAAGAATCCAAATAAGAGAGCAAAGAACACAACGGATGAAAATTCATAAAGTCGGACGAGAGAAGAACCATGCTGTAGTGAAGATATTGTAACAATTATCTAGGGCAAACGAACTTGAATTAGCAGATGCCTCTGTTTTTTTTTTCATAAATTGCCATTTAATCTAGAATCCCGGAATTCTCTGATGGGCCCACCAGACATCCCAGCAAGTTTTCTCCTTAATTTCTAATGAGTAGGGAGCGGATTTCTATGACATGTCATATTTTCCCCCTTTGCATTATTTCAGGTTTCCGACTAATTTAAACCCGATTCCAAGCATCCTGGTGAAAATGGAACGGCTTTTATTGTGCATATAACTGCATATTTAGAAAATTTTCAACTATTGTAGCATATTTAGTATGAATATGCATATTTAGGTCATATTTTTGCAATATTTGTATTCATATTACAGAAATTTTGAAGTTTAATGTCATATTTTGTAAATTTTGCGTTATAATGATACTTTTTGAGAATTTCTAACATGAAAATGCATTTATTCAAACCGTAACAAGCTGAGATGAAATGTGATAAACTGCAAATATTTTCAATAGGCCAATAGACGGATACTTTAAATAATAACACTCTATTTTAATAAAATGTATTGTTATGAAACTTAAAAAAATATATACACAATGTGTAAGTGGTAAAGTCATATTTTAAATTTTATTGGTCATATTTTAGTGTTTTTTAGGTTATAAATGCATGCATATATCCTATTTTTTAGGTAATAGAAATCCGCCCCTTACTAATGAGCCTTCCAAGAATTTGACACTACAGTACGATAAAATGAACGCGTTTTAGGTAGGCCTAGATGATTTATCAATCTACTTTCCTAGTACAAGAATCTGGCGCGATTATGAATTTTTCTCAATTCATTTTATATTTATGACCGTGATGGGTTACTGTTAACGAAACTTCAGTGAAGTTTAGCGCTTTAATATCACTAAGCACCGCCCTCTTTTCCCAGCAACAGGTAATTTTCTCATCCCTCAAATCCGTCCTGGCTTAGGCGTAATCCAAAGGAAGTATAACGTATTAGCTCTGCTATGCTTCTACGAAAAACTTCTTTGACAAGATTATCCCTATACAGTATTACACACAGCTTTTTGTGTTCGCGATCTGTTTTTTATCCTGCATAGTAAAGCATGTACTTTACGAATTGAATAACATGGCGTAAGGTCTCATATGAAATATTAAAACTAGATTTGCTTCATTATTACTACCGTATTTTACGGACTATAAGACGCACTTTTTTACTTTGAAAACAGAGCCTTGAAAGTTGAGTGCGTCTAATGGTCCAAAGTACACTAAAAAAATTAAAATTACGGTAAATATTGCCGGAATAACATAGTTATAAACAAGATGTTGTAAGCAATAAGATAATTACAAATTTTGGCACAAATTTTGGTACATCATTGCAATTGTCACAATCGAGAGTAGTTGTTAGCCAGGTATACAATGCGAAAATAAAGGAATGTTGAGTTCTTTTATACGAAAGGAGTGTCTTCAACGGATGGTTTAAATGAAGGCAATGACCTCTAAACAGCCTTGTTCCGTATCAGTTACCGTATGCTGAATTGAGGGTTAGAGGGTGTGAAAGTATTTTCAGCATATCATGAGAAAACGGTTCAGTTGTTAAAATTTGTGCGATGCCATCTGTACAGAAGAGATTTTCGTACAACGCAGGTTTTATCTTAGATGTGATTTTCATTAATTCCATTATACAAGGTTATAATATAGTTTGTAAAATGAAGTATATTATTCCATTTTTAAAAATTCGTTTAGGATCATTTGGAATTAGATTTCTTTTCCTTTAAATTTCCATTCTAAAATCAAGGTGCGTCTTATGGTCCGGAGCGTCTTATAGTCCGTAAAATACGGTATTATTATCATTAATGTTATTAGTATTATTATTAGTACTGTTATTTTGGTCCACCGCTGTGGCTCAGGGGATGCGTTCACTCCACTCACGCAGTGGGCCCGGGTTCGATTCCTGGTCGGGACAAGTTACTTAGGTGAGGTTTTTTCCGGAGTTTTCCCTCACCTGTGAGACAAATGCCAGGTCACTTTAGGCCCTTGTGGTCCCCGGATATCATCTGCCCGTCATTATCATCTTCATCCTCGCCTTGTTCTGAGTGAGTGTGTGTGTGTGAATGGTGTGTCTCGTCCTATGTGTTCGTGTTGTCTCGGAGGTGGCCCCGGCATTGGGCTAATCACTCATCCGGGAAGGCCCCCCATGTTCTTGTCCGGTCAAAAAAATTATGTATGTTATCCAAAGATAATCCCTCTCCCGACAGGTCGTGGCCTTGTAAGGCCCGGCGGCTTGGGTCGCTTGAATCCTAATAGGGAGAGGTTTAACTACGATAAAGAAAGAAAGAAACAGTTTTTATTATTATTAATAATATTTATTATTATTACTATTATTATTATTATTACTACTATTATTATTATTACTACTATTATTATTATTATTATTACTATTACTATTTCCTTTCACACTTCTGTTCTCTTCACAGGCGCCACATTTGTCTAAATATACTCTAATATGCGGAATATAGTCAAACACGAAATGCTACAAATTTACGCAATGAAAGAAATGAAGGTTACTAAACCTCTTCATCATATATTCAAATTTTTGTTCGACCATACTATAATAGGCCTACGCTTATTACGTGTAACGTAACGGTATCATGACGACACTTATTTCGACATCGTTTTATATCGATTACTATCGAACATGGAACGATCTTGAGACCTTGAGGACAGCAGCAGAAATATACGTCATAAATAACCTGCATTTAAAATAAAATCAATTCTGTTCGTGTTAATTTTAATATCATATTAAATTGAATTAATTTCGTATTGTCAAAATCCGTTGGTTTCATGAAAATGACGAAAAGGATGACATGAGCTGCCATCTGTCGTAGAAAAAAATAATTACAACCAGCTGGTGTGAAAAGAAAAAGATCATGGTACACTGAAGAATGATCCTCTGTTTGAGTGAATCTAAAGTCTAAATTTAAGCATTTAGACTACTTATTGTCGAACAAAAACATTCGTAAGCAACTTGCCCATAATGGTAATTAAGATTAAAGTAAAGTGTTCTCTATACAGGCCATGGAGGAGAAAGTTGAGGCTCCCAGATTTTACACATTCGGTCCCTCAAGGTGGTAAGGTTGTCGGCCTTGCGCACCGGCCGCCTTTACTCCCAGGATTGCTCCTGGTACTCATTCCTGTTAGAGGCTGATTCGACCCCAGGGCCATAATGCCATCAGGCCATCAATCAATCTTTCTTTATTGTCAAAAGGATCTTAAGATACCATGACATTGGCAATATATACAAGTATATTCATCTACAAATTTAAAATACAATATTTGCGGAATTATTGTATAATTCAGCAAGATTATAAAATGGATTCATTATTAAAAATTTGTATAAAACACTCTTAAACCTAGAATTATTAACAACTTGAGCCTCCACAGGTAATGAATTGAACATATCAACAGCTGATGTGTGAAACGATTTTTTCGTAATTGACAAACGTGGTATGGGTGCTACTTAGTAATGATTAAGTCAGAAGGATTAGGCCAGTTGAAAACTCCAACGACCTCATCGGGGATAGAACCCTCAACCTTCTAGTTTGTAGCGCAGCGCCTCAACCACTACGCTACGGCTTACCCCTGGTAATTAAGATACTCATATGAAAATTAGAAATGAGCAACGCGAGTGTCATAAACATACTCGTATATTAATAAGTAGCTTAAAAGGCCCGGCGTCGCCCGGGTTTTTTAATTTGTAATTGGAAATGAACTTATGAAGGACTTTCGATTTTTAAATTCTAGGTCCTTATACAGATATTTATAATCTGAAATAGGAAGAACGACTTATTACACTCAAACTATTCCCTCAGAAAACGCTTGATGTAGTTCTTTATGGCTCATAGAGGATCTAGAATTTTGCATCCCATCGCTTGTACAGTGCACAGCAAGCCTGGTAGAGGTTTAAATAAGAAGAAACAGAAATTCCTGTAACGTGAAATTGTAATATCGAGGCGGAAAATTTTATTTCTCACTCTCATGTTATCATAAAACTGTTTTAGGGATGAAATTAAACAGAAAGCATTATCACTTTCATACTTTTCTCTCCAAAAACCTGCGATATAATATAATAATATACACATTACCATACCTCGTTTTGTTTTCTCTATGTCCAGGGTAGAGAAAGTTATGTGATTCCATTATTTTAGTGGATTTCATTCTGTAATATTTATTTATAACATGAATTATTTTGATAACTTCTCTTATTTGTCAAAAGTGCATTTCATTTGTTTTTTCCAAGCCCACCTGATACCATTTGGCAAGAATATATTCTGTGATTTGGAATTGATAATTCTATGTAAAAAGGGATTAAGTATTATCAAAAACATTTAATTTTTGGCATTTAGAATCAGAATTTTTCAAAATCCTTTCTTAGTGAGCACCTACATTATGAAACGAAGGTACTGTCAAAATTCCAAGTCTCTACCTGTTATAGTTTAGGCTGTACATTGATTCCTGTCATTCAGTCAATCAGTCAGTCAGTCAATCATTCATTCAGTCAGTCAGGACAAAGCCTTTTATATATATAGAGATTTAGAATTTAAAATAGGAAGAACGACTTATCACACTCAAACCATTCCCTCAGAAAACGCTTGGTATAGCGTCTTATGGCTCATAGAGGATGTAGAATTTTGCATCCCATCCCTTGTACACAGCAAGCCTGGTAGGGGTTCAAATAAGAAGAAACAGAAATTCCGGTTACATAAAATTGTATTGTCTTTGCGGAATATTTTATCTCTTATTCTCATGTTACCATAAAACCGATTTGGGGATGAAATTAAACAGAAATGTAATATCGCTTTCATATTTCTCTCTCCAAAAACCTGCGATATAATAATATACATAGGCCTACTACCATGCCTCGTATTGTTTTCTATATGTCCAGGGTAGAGAAAGTTATGTGACTGCATTATTTTCGAGGATTTCATTACTTAATATGTATTTATAACATGAATTATATTGATAGCTTCTCTAATTTGTAAAACTCCCATTTAATTCATTTCCAAACCCATCTGAGACCATTGGAAACAATATGTTGCCATGCCAACTGTGATTTGGATTACATAATTCTGTGTAAAAAGGGATTAAGTATTCTCTAAAACATTTAATTTTTGGTATTTAAAATCGAAATTTTTCAAAATCCTTTCTTAGTGAGCACCTACATTATGAAGCGAAGGTACTGTCAAAATGCCAAGTCTCTACCTGTTATAGTTTAGGCTCTACGTTGATTTTCTGTCAGTCAGTCGTCAGTCAGTCAGTCATTCATCTAGTCAGTCAGGACAAAGCCTCTTATATATATATATATATATATATATATATATATATACAGTATATATATATATATATACAGTATATATATAGAGGTTGTCATTATAGGCTTGTTGCATAAAGAACCCTTTATCTGCGCGAAAACTGAGTCAATCACCCATTATGCTTGTTAACTCCAAATATCTCTAAAAAAAATGAAAATGAACAATTTTGGTTGCAGTTTTATTATTTACAATAAAGTTGTTTATTAATATTTAAACAGTTGAGTAACTCAGTGGCGGGTTTGAGCCCCTGAGAGAGAGGCAGAACGCCTGTCACTCCAAGCACTTTGCGATGATGTTTCTAAATATTAAACGCTCCACTCTAAAAGCACTTGTGCCGCCACTTAAAAGAGAAAATTAAACTCATATGTTGGCTGCCTTGAAAGCTGCGTTAAAAGCAGACACAGACGGCTTTGTATATAAACATTCGTTACAACAAGACGCCACGAGCGAATACTATATAGGCGTACGCCTATAACGTAATGCTGATAATAGTGACAATAATAATAATAATAATAATAATAATAATAATAATAATAATAATAATAATAATAATAATAATAAAATAATAATAATAAAATCAGGTAACCTGATGCAACAAAGTGCCAAAATGCTTTTGTTTAGTCAGTTAAAATTGCAATTTTAATATGCAGAAAATTAAGTTTTTTTCCGAGTTAAACTCCGGTTTGATACATTAAGCAGGGCTTACGGAAAAACAAAGGTCTAGTTTAAAAAATAAATCATACTAAAATCGTCCAGCATCAGCAGGACTATATAGAATGTGATATCTTGACAATTGGACACTCAAAAAAAAAATACAAAAAGAAATGATATCAAATTGGCCGACTACGGGATTTGAACCATGAACCTCCAGAATGCGAGTTCAAGACATTACCACTTCGGTCCCCTCGCTCGGTTTGACGGTTTATTTTGATAAGTACCATACTGGCACTTAATAATAATAATAATAATAATAATAATAATAATAATAATAATAGATTTGACATCATTCGTTTACTTTTATGCTTAATTCATGATAAATGTTAAAACATTTTTCTAATACATTCAACTGAACTGTTTTTATTCCTTTGACTGTAATCGTTTATACAGTGTGTCCCACGCAAGAGTTGGCCAATGACGCGGGTTTCTGCGTCGCGCCGACTACTGCTCTAACTCCCGAGCGAGCGGGTGAAATATCTACGCTAATAAAGCCGCTAATGGCGTTATGATTCAGGTTCTCACATTTACAGTTGGAATTACAATGAAAATAACCACGTACCTCATCACAAGAGATGTTGGAAATGTCCCCCTCTTGCCTCCACACAACACTGGAACCTTTTTAAGAAATTTTCTTTCACGCGCATAAATTCAGCTTCCGAGATAGAAACACCGTGCTTTTGTTGGGAGAGAACTCGTCTTTTTTAAATCCACCAATTGTATCAAAATAAAATGAGGTAACTGATATAAGAACGTGCCAGAATCCTTTTTTTAATCAGTAGGCCTATTGCCAGATAAATCACATGTGTTTTTCTTTGTGAGAACCTGAGCCATTACACCATCAGCGGGCTTTATTAGTGTAGATATTTCACCCGTTTCCTTTGTAATGTACGGGAAGTTGACCTATACACTTTATTTTTCAAGTTTCTCCATAAATAATATTCACATACTGTTAGAAGAACTTAAAGACATAGGCCTATCACAAGAGAAATGAACTCTGTCTCGGAAGCTGAACTTATGCGCGTGAAAGAAAATTTCCTAAAAAGGTGTCAGTGTTGTGTGGATGCAAGAGGAGAACATTTCCAACATCTCGTGTGATGAAGTACGTGTTTATTTTCATTGTAATTTTAACTGTAAATGTGAGAACCTAAATCGTAACACCGATCGCGGCTTCATTAGCGTAGATATTTCACCCGATCGCTCGGGAGTTGGAGCTGTGCCCGCCGCAGTGCCGCAGGAACCCGCGTCATTGGCCAACTCTTGCGTGGGACACACTGTAGTTACTCTTGTATCATTAAACCTAGTCACTTTCTAGGGTATTTTTTACCCCACACCACATTATATTAATATCTACGTATAACTGATTTGAAACGTTCCAGGAATCTTATACTCTCTTATGATATTTTCCTTTACAGCCCTAAAAATTATTTGTTTAAATAATTGATACTAAACGTTTAATTTTATATGAAGTATAAACTTTGAAACACCACTTACCCCCAAAAGTGCAGACATGTTCATGAACGGTAATATAAGGCCTAATTAATGAATTATTTCATTGCTAATTGTGTGAACATGAGAAGGAAATTTGTGCAAAAGTAATACTCTTCTGTGTTCTGTTACAAGAAATGATAAACCTTCTTTGCAAGATTAATAATTATATAAATATTATGTATAGTCAAAGAAGTCTAGAGTTAAATTGATTTTATTAATTAATTACTTAATTTTGTTTTGTTTAAACGTAGTAATCTACTCTGGCCGCTTTATAACTTTGTTTTGTGGTTTAATAATAGAACATCATCACGAAAGTGATGATTTTCCTAATGAAACATATTCGGAGAAAAAATACCGAAATATTGGCTTGCCTATTCTAGAGCAGTTCCGAGGTTCAATAAGCTTTTGTAGGGGACGTCATATCCTTAATCAAACAATGTGTGTAGGCTATATATATATATTTATATATAACGGCTATTAATATGGTTTATTTTAAAATATATCGAAAAATACTATTGTAAGAAAAAGCCCAACAGAGTATGAAAATATTCTTTATTAATCTTCTTTAACCGTTCATCATATAAAAGAAAGTTTATTATTTAGTGCGGGTAGGTTGGACCACAGTAGGCCTACTCATTAAGACGTCTTCTTTCCCGAAAATGAAATGTTTGTTTTTTTAGCTGTTGTGTGGTTCACTGCATTTAGGAATATAACCTACTTTTGTTTATTGTTCACTTTGCCTCCTATGTGATATTAATTGGAATTAACTATAAAAAGTTTTGTTTACAATAATTATTATCAGTGGCTTTGTCCTAATGATATGCTATAATATTGTAGAAAAGCTGTTTGTCCTAAATTAATGTCGCATTATTTTAAAACCGAAACACTGTATTTTAATAGGGTCATTTCAAATGTTCTGCACACTGTAAGATAGAATGGAAGAAAATAATTTATTTTGAAAAAGTCAATATAATCTTCACTCTTGCTTATGACAGCATCCCAACGTTTTGGCAATTTTTTATTCTGGACAGGGCACCTTCATTGTTGATCTGTCTGATTACTCAGGTCACCTCACAGGAAGCTTCATCAATTGTAACAAAACGTGTTCCAAGTCTATGGATGGGAAAGACTTCCTCACCCATCATACAGTCTTGGTTTGAGCTCACCAGACTTGATTTGTTTCCCAAATTGAAGGTACCACTCCGCGGAAAAGTTTTGTTACAATTGATGAAGCTTCCAGTGAGGTGACCTGAGTAATCAGACAGCTCAACAATGAAGGTGCCCTATCCAGAATTTAAAAATTGCCAAAATGTTGGGAAGCTATCATAAGCAAGAATGAAGATTATATTGAAGGCCTGTAAAGGTATTTTGCAAAATAAATTATTTTCTTTAATTTTATCTTACAGTGTGCAGAACTTTTGAAATGACCCTCGTAAAATGCATTTTTGGATGGATAGGTTCACCACTATCTGCTATTCTTAATTTTTTTATTAGTGTCAAAAATGAATAAATTAACATCCACCTTAAGGTCTTTCAGCTTTCCTTATAAGGGATTTCCACTACAGGCAAAGTATAACATGAACAATATAGATTACATATTAACAATATGGTTCAAAAATAGAAATAATATTTTTGTTCATTATTATTGTTAGATTACTGTATGTTGCTATTAATTTACCCTTGTGATATGTATACACACATATACATACATACACGATTTTTAACTAAAAGGTAATCATTATTCAACTAAATTTATCTAAACCATGTTATAATAACAAAATATATAAAGATTAGAATAAATAATATAAAAATTGATACACAGAAACCTATACCAGCAATTATTTGTAAACGGTATAACTTAATAGTTTATAATAGATTGTACAAAGAATATTTCTGTAAATAATTAACCAAATATAGTTTATAATACATTGTACAAAGAATATTTCTATAAATAATTAACCAAATAAACTTACATATAGGTTAGGTGTACAGCATTTATTTGTTTTCAGCCATAATCAACAAATCAAGAATAATAGTGATATAAAGATTTATATTATATAATCCACTATTGGAAATTAAATTCTTCAATGAAACTGTATTTTTAATTCCAATAGCATGATTTTGTTACCTATTTACTTTTTTAGGAATAGGTCTTCAATATGTCCTAAATGTTGGAGTGTTCTATCTCAAAAACATTGGAAGTGGTAATTGTTATTTAAGTTAATGTAGTGTTTATGTAGGTTATAGTGAAAGTACGGGACATCTTTGAGAATGCATTTACTATACGTAGGAAAACGTAGGAAAGAAGAATGAAATATTGTAGCAATATGATTCATTAAATGCATATTGTGTGATAAGAGGTTGCCAAATATAATCTTATTCTATTCAGTAAGTATTCGAAATAAACTTTGTTTCACATTTACTACAACCGATTGTTAGATGAACTATCAAAATTGCCACCTCCTAACCTAAGAAATGGCAAATTATTGTTTACAAACTTAACGAATGCTTCAAGGTTAAGTTCATATTTGGCAGTCTCCTATCACATAAGTGGATAATTTTTGCTACCTATAAAAATCAGCTCTTAAAGGTTGCCCAGTATTTTCGTTACAGCTTGTACCTAGGTATAGTGTGTGTACAGAAATTGTTATATTTTACATTTCTCAGTACAGTGACACAAACACAAAGGGGAAAAAAGGAGGCATGCAGAAAAAACTAATGTAATAAATCACGATAAGAACGATGATCATAATAATAGGATAGTACTTAATTTATTCAGAACGAATAAAAGTGATGCTGTTCAATTTGTTCAGAATTTTATTCTTACAATTTTGATCATTAGGCAAGCTAGAGTCAGTAAGTTTTAGGATTGAAGTACGTACTGGCACTTTAAATTTTAGCTTATGTGGATTGTCGTAAACATTAAGCATATAGTGATAAAACAAAAAAACACTCTCTTGAATTTTACAACCCCTATAACCAACATACTGAGGGGAGATATAGCCCTATTGGACTCCAGGGTGTAAAACTATTTCATGTTGATGAATGTGTTATCTAAGCTTAAAGTGGGGGGAACTGCCCCAATTTCTTGCCCCCACCACGAGGCAGGCCTGGTAATATATATTTTTATCTGTAGTGGGGAGGGGTGAGAGAATTTTGAACAGTTGCCAGTATAGAGAGCGATGTCGAGAGGGTAGTTGTGCTACAAACATTGTAACGCGTTCTTATTCTTACAGAGTGAACTTAAGTATGGCTGAACAGAAGGAGTGGATATCTGGACTGTTCTCAGGTTAGACGCCTGCATGCCTTCTTCTTCTCTTACTTCTACTTCTTGTTCTCTTCTACTTTTCATTTAACATTTTTCAATTACATTATCACTAAGCAGAGGTGCAGTCAGTGGCTTTAAAATCGATGCACGGCCTCCTATATCGCTTTAAGTGGAACAAGTGACTGTTTTTACCCGCATACACGGCCTTCTAAATCGCTTTAAGTGGAACAAGTGACTGTGTTTGTTACCGCAGTGCATTTCCATACACGGCTTCCTTGATTGCTTGAACATGCTGCTTTTGTTTCCGAATTGTCAGAACAAGACAGTGATTGTACGTGTTGTAACTTCATGCACGGCCATCTGTTGTGTCATATGTGGAACAGTGGGCTACTGTACCGGTAGTGACTTGAAGAAAACCAGTGTGACCAGTGTGGTTTTTTTGTTTTTGTTACAGAGACTTAAGGGATGATTTTTATTAACATGATTATTCTTTTGTAGGCTGTATCTATATATTTCTTTGAGGCAGTTTTCTATAATTTATTTGATTCTTCATGGGTAGGCTATATTACCCAAAAGACATTTAGTTTTAAGGTTTCTGTAAATTTAGAAATAAAATTTACCATTAAATAATAGCTTATTAAAAATTATGCAAAACTGGGCAGCGGCCACACAATATTATATATATTATTTAAACAGTTTTTAAATTTTAAAATTACATAAATACAATACACAATATATAAGGTCATGAAACCCCGAAAGAGCAGGAGCTCGTGCTCGGGGGCAGTTCCTTGCTTATATTTACATGTTTTACATTATTGTAATATAAAACCTAAAATTACCTTAAAACTAAATAGACAAAGTATTTTGAAATAGTACTAGGGGAAAAGATAAAAGCTGAGAGTAAAGGCATGACTCAATTGATATAAAATTAATTATAATAATGAAAAATAAATTATTATGATAGTAGTAGGTACCAAAAGATAAACCTATTTTAGAAGGGATGAAAATATAAGTTATGAGTTATTTTTAAGATTTAAAGACTCCATAACTACATTTAGCTAAAACTGGATATAATGTGATTTTAGAATTATACAGACGTTGACCGAAACTAGAGTTATGTGATAGACCAGCAGAAGTATATATATTTAACAATACAATATTACAAATCAAATTTAATTACACTCTTCAGCAAATACATGTGTAACGAAGACAATTTAGGCCCAACGTAGAATTAACATATTGTTATAGCGGAAATACACAAATCATTAACCGTGAAGCGTGTAAAAAATTTCTTGAACATAATTAGGATCGTTATCTGAATATTGACCGACATTTATACCACCTTCGTCTTCACTAGAATCATTCAAAATCTCTCTATCAAGCGATGGCGCGCCATTTCCTTGCCCACTGCTAAAAATTACGCGGCGAACACGCTACTAAACAAATAACACTAGCGGTAGGCAAGGAAATTAAAAGATATAAAGGAATACGTGATAAAATCCCGTCAATTCACGGAGCTTTCATATAAAATGCATCGAAAGTATGATCACGTCAAACGACGAAATCCGCATTTTTGAAGTGAAACTTCTTTAGCCGCGGTAGGGGTAAATCGAGAGCTTCTGTAACTCTCAAAATCGTCACGAAATTAGTGTTGCGCTCAAAATCGTCACGAAATTAGTGAGGTGTGACGGAACGGACTGCACAGAAAACAATCAACTCAGTGATTAGGCTTATCCAAAACTTTAAAAACCCAAGAATGAAAAATTCCAAAATCCAAAATTTAAAAATGTAAAAATTCAAAATTAAACAATCGAAAATTCAAATTTAAATATCCAAAATTCCAAAATTAATAATTCAAAGATCCAAAATTGAATACTCAAAAAATCCAAAATTTAAAAAAATTAAAAATCCAAAATTAAAGAATCAAAATATCCAAAAATTAAAAAATTAAAAAATCCAAAATTAAAAAAATGAAAAACAAAAAATTAAAAAATCCAAAATTTAAAAATAAAAAATCGAAAATTAAAAAATCGAAAATCGAAAATTAAAAAATCCAAAAAATTATAAGATCTAAAATTTAAAAAATCCAAAATTTAAAATTTGAAAATTTCAAAACTAAAAAATTAAAAGATCAGAAATTAAAAATACCCAAAATCCAAAATTAAAAAGGTCCACAAACCCAATATTAAAAAGTCCAACAATCCAAAATTGTAAAAATCCAGTAATCCGAAGTTGAAAAACGGAATTAGCTATCTGAGTGTTAAGTTTGTATTTAGGTGATATTTCCTGTACCTCCTTAGGCTACCTTTTTAGGCTGACTTCTATGAGAATCCATTCTTACGGTTGGGACGGGAATGTAAGCTGTAGCAGAGTTCTCTTTGTAGGCGATGATATCAGTACGTTGCTCTGCTAAAACAGGAATATCCTCATGGATTATATAGCGCCTGATACCGTTTGTAATGGCAGTCCTGATTGGGAGATGTCTCGCGTTACGAAGTGCGTTACCATGGTGACAGGAACCAAGAACATGAGCTAATGTCTCAGTTTCATTGTGACAATGTCGGCAACGGTTATTATAGACAATAATGCTTCTACTAAGAATGGCCCGGTTGCCAGCCATCTTAATAGCGTTTCTCCATTCTGAACAAGTTGAAATATTCATATTAGTGAGGAAAATAAAATAATGTTATCATGTGTATGAGACATCCCTTATAGACGGCCGTTAAAGTTTATTAAATAATAATAATAAATTTCATATTTATTTAATGAATTACATGGCGTGGAGCAGCCATATTGGTGCGCGCAAACAGTTGTTTTTCTGGTACACGCCTGCCAACTTAAGGACAACGCTTTTCACTCACCAAGTATGACGATTTTTGCGATCACCATGAGAAATTTCACATTTAAAAAGGTATAGTGAATTTAAAATTTTTCAATTTGTTTCAAACTGAACCTATTTAATAATCATATTCAATTTTTTTTACTAAAAGATTATTTTCCATGTGAAGCAATTACAGTTCTTACCCCTGTACTGTTATAAATTTATACCACTCGGTGGCATTATTTTCTTCTTTTAAAAAATATCATATACCGTTAAAAATGTTTATTTTACATTCCACTGTCTAAAAAAAGATTCATTTTATCAGCGATGTAGATATGTTTCCTTGTAGTATAGTTGTTGAACTGTCATTTTCAAACTTTATAATGAAGCTTTTTATCATGTTTGGTGCTGAGAATCTCTAAGCATTCTAACTCTGTGAACGTAGCAGTGCTTCCAAACTTTGAAAACATAATTTCTCACTTGCACGGATCAGATTCTGGAAGTTCTCTAGACAGATTGCTTTTCCACTCCACTTTTAACGGTGTAGTTATTAGATAATGCATATCATCAAAGTTAAATAGCAGAGTGAGATTCCAAGTTAAACTAAAATTTGCACAACCTAGTCATCTCTGAATACTCAGCTTCGAGAGTTTGTGCAGACAATACCTGATAAAATTCCTCGGTACCCATCTCAACTGTTTTACTTATTATCGTTTTCTGTATAATAGCGCTTTTTAACCAAACATAGACGTACTGTTAAAAGCGTTTCGTAATATGATAACGCTATGCGAAAAGACAACACGAAACAAGAAAGTTTTATTTAGTTGGGGTGGACAGTACAACAGTGGTCTAACCGTCCTTAGAGGTAACATTTTATTTTGAAAGCATCTGTAGCACTTACCATCTTCCTATACTGGTACTGGACCAATAACGTCTCGTATAGCTAGTATAATGTTTACTCCCTTTAAAAAAAAAATCCTCTTGTGGAATTGCAACAGAAATTTGAAAACCAGGTTCCATAGAAACGAAGAATCTTAGGAGCAGTAATGATGTTCTCATGTTATATTACTAGGAGGTGCCCGTGGCTTCGCCACGATAATTCTTTTAAAAATTAAAAATTAAGAGTATAATAATTATTAAAGCATTATATTTATTAACACTTGCACGCGAATCATTCATGCATTATATTTATTAACACTTGCACGCGAATCATTCATAAACTAAACCATTAATAATTAATGAAACAGCTAAAATTCCTGCTTTAGAGTACATTCCACGACATGAAAGCGCCCCCTGGGAAAACTGTATCAGAATCGATTATGCAGTTCCAAAGAACCTGTGAACACATAATACGTATTGTTTCTCAGCTGTTTATTGACATGAATATGATGTGAATTTTATTTTATCAATTCAGTGTAATTTTCAGAAATTATATAATGTTTCAAGGGAAGGAATGGTTTGTTTGGATTATTATCAGCGATTTTTAAAGAGTTAAACCTTCAATATTTTACAGCTGTTGCCCCCGGCTTCGCCCGCCATTATTCATTGACTCCAGGATTTTAAAGAAATTTACACTGGTAGATTATTAAAAGGTCCGCCGGCGTGGTCTTGTGGTTAGCATCGCTGACTACAGATCCGTCGGCCCGGATTCGATTCCCGGTACCTCCTCGGATTTTTCTGAGGTAGGGAGGGCTGGTAGGGGTGCACTCAGCCTCGTGATTCAAGATTGAGGAGCTACTTGATAGAGAAGTAGCGGCTCCGGTCAAGAAAACCACCATTAACGGCCGTGGGTGTCGGCATGCTGACCACATGCACCCCAATCCTGCCATCTGCCTACGGGAGATGACGCAGCGGTCGGGTGGTAGGCCAAGTCCCTCCAGGGATGTAGCGCCACGGAGTTTAGTTTAGTTAGATTATTAAAAATGTTTGTGGTTCAGAGCTATGAAAATTGTAAGTAAAAATAAAATTAGAATATTTGTTCATTGTGTTCATTTCACTTAGGCCTTATATAATAAAGAAACGGTTTTCCTTCCTAATTTTGTAGTCGTCATGAAAGTTTAGACTGCGAGAGACGAACATCGCCGAGTATACCCGATGTCTCACGAAGCGGGCGAGCAAGCACGCTATTTAGGGCCGTTGAATTGTATAAGAGTAGATGTACTCCCAATTATCATTATTTTTATAACACACTGATTTACGCAACTGAGATAGCTGGAGAATGAAGATTACATCCTTTTTATGGTGTCAGACATTATGTTTAGAAATTAACAAAATGTTATAAACTGATGTAACAAAGTGGCAGAATGCTTTTGTTTAATCAGTGATAATTGCAATTATGATATGCAGAAAATAAGTAATTTTTGTTATCGATTTCCGAGTTAAGCTCCAGATCGATTCATAAGCGGGGCTTACAGAGGAACAAAGGTCTAGTTTGATAAGCTTATGTGAAGGAATATGTGGGTAGTGTTATTTGCCAAAGCTAACTGTATTGCAACTTCCAAAGCCGTATATGAACAGTGTAAAACAATATGTTGTCATGAGAACTGATTTGCATTTGATAAATTCTTTCTAATATATTACCATGAAATAGACATTAAATTGGGCATTATTGCGGTACCTGTCAACCGAATTGGTTCATTATCAATAGGCTTTTTCTTATGGACTTTATAAATGCGTATACCAAGTTTCATGAAAATCCGATGAAGCGTATTTGAGTTACCGCACGAACAGCAGACAGACATTTTCCCGTCCATCACACAGTCTCATGAAAGTACCATTCTGGCACTTGGAACTTATGAAAAAAAAACTATTATCAGCCATCTTTTCTATTAAATAATGTTTCATAATGTGTAAAAAAAAAAGTCCAGCAATTATTCATATATTTTCCCTTTTCTAAAGTGCAAATAAAAATCATTGCAACAGTGGTCTAACGAAGAAAAGAATGTTTCAGGGTCTCATATAGACGATAAAATCTCTCAACGTTCTGAACAGTATACCATTCCCAACAAAACAGGATCTCCAAAATTGTATGAAAAACCACACGTGTAAAACTTTTACTTGCTTTTTCTCTAAATTTACAAAAAAAGAGCATTAGACGACTATTGTGCTGATCCCTTAATTTACAATTGCAAATAAACAGTTTTAACTTACAATCACAATTTACAATCACAATTTACAATCACAATATACAATAGCAATTTAGAATTACAATTTACAATTACAACTTACAATTACAATTTTTAATTACTTGACATTATAATTTATAATTACAATTTTAAATTACAATTTACAATTTTCCAACATTACTATTTTTCCATGAAGATACCAACCCGAATGAGCATCCATGCTCGTGGTTGGGGCAGTCCATAAATGGATATAAATACAGCAAAGAAAGTACAAACTGGAATGATAATTCTTTCACTCTGGCCGTGTGTAGGCTAAGGTTGAAAGGTGAAAGTCAGACTGAAAAATTCAATGCCACAGCCGGGATTTGAACCAGGATCTTCGGCTCTCCGTACCGCTGCTTTTAACAATTGAGCTACAATGGCAACATGCCGGTACAACATTAAATTCTCCAACTGACTCACATTCCCGGCTATGGAATTGAATTTTTCAATCTGACTTCACCTTTCCAAAATACAAATGTATTACCATGAAATAGACACTAAATTGGGCATTATTGCGGTACCTGTCAACCGATTTGGTCTATATAAAATTAGAATAAATGTACACCCATCCACAGTAATAATAGGAAGGAAGTGTTTTACAAAAGAGGAAACATAAAAAATAAATATTTATATAATAATTATTTTCTTAAATTTGTTCAGAAAAAATAACTCAGGGTTATTTTTAACAATGGAATTGCACTGTATAATCTGGGACCAAAACTGGAGCTGTGTATTAAACCTGCAGATATGAAAGGTTTACATTCAATTAAAGGTTTTGTTTGGTTTCGCCTTGTGTCGTTTATATGGGTATGTGGATTTAATCTATTGCTGGAATTTCTATTAATGTAACTAAACATAATATTTGTAAGTTTAATGTACGTTAAATTCGGAAGATATAAATATAGGCGGATAGACTAGAGGTTTAGATAGAGAAATTTTAATTATACGTACTTGAAGCAAAATTAGTGGGGAAAGAATAGTTTTTGAAGCTCCTCCCAATCCAATTAGCCTATGAAGGTTGCGGGTTCGATACCGGACCAAGTCGATGGCATTTATGTGTGCATAAATGTGACAGGCCCATATCAGTAGATTTACTGGCATGTAAAAGAACTCCTGCGGGACAAAATTCCGGCATACCGGCGACGGTCACAGGCCTAAGTTGCAGTAAATCCCCGTCTTAAAATAACCACGTACCACCCAACCAATCCAATTATGCCATTCATTTTAATGTACTGTATTAGAAGTGACCCAAGTAGATTATTGTTGCATCGTGTACTTCTATAATTGAGCTAAGAATAACAGAATGTATATATTGTATCCTGTTTTCTAAATGCGTAGTTTGTTTTTGATCTCATCTCAAATGTTGACAATTATAATACATAAATATTTTACTTTATCGGAGTTAAGAATGGACAGGCAATCTAAGATGGATCACTAAAAATGTATTTAGTCTTTCCAATGCAGATTTCATATACCAATATAAGCAGTCATGAAGTAAAATCATCAGTGAGCTCGAAGTATAAAATCGATTAACAAAAAATTCAGTGAAATAGCTAATTTTTGTGAATGAAAATTCTGACACTTCGACAAAAATGTTCATCTTTTACTTAAAGCAAAACAGTAGTAATCTTTGTAAAATACTTTACATGACCCATTTAAACGTCAGTAGTAGTAAAAAAGTTAAAGGATTAAATTCTTCCTTATGTTGTGTTTACTGTGATAATATTCTAATTCCTGAAGTAAACCAAATTTTACTGATCTAATTTTGACATTAGAACACTCCTAAATTAAACATTCTTGTGAGGAGAATAGAGATAAATTTAATATGTTTTTATTTATTTAGTTGTTTATTTTTCCTTTTATTTCTTCATTTGTTTGCTCTTTTATATTTTACTAGCTTAAAAGACCCGGCGTCGCCCGGGTTTTGTATTTTGTAATTGGAAATTAACTTATGAAGGATTTTCAATTTTAAATTCTAGGTCCTTATATAGGCATTTATAATTTGAAATATGAAGAACGACTTATTACACTCAAACTATTCCCTCAGAAAACGCTTGATATAGTTTTTTTATGGCTCATAGAGGATCTAGAATTTTGCATCCCATCGCTTGTACAGTGCACAGCAAGCCTGGTAGAGGTTTAAATAAGAAGAAACAGAAATTCCTGTAACATAAAATTGTAATATCGAGGCGGGAAATTTCCCACTCTTATGTTACCATAAAACATTATCACTTTCATACTTTTCTCTCCAAAAACCTGCGATATAATATAATAATATACACATTACCATACCTCGTTTTGTTTTCTCTATGTCCAGGGTAGAGAAAGTTATGTGATTCCATTATTTTAGTGGATTTCATTCTGTAATATTTATTTATAACATGAATTATTTTGATAACTTCTCTTATTTGTCAAAAGTGCATTTCATTTGTTTTTTCCAAGCCCACCTGATACCATTTGGCAACAATATATTCTGTGATTTGGAATGGATAATTCTATGTAAAAAGGGATTAAGTATTTTCAAAAACATTTAATTTTTGGCATTTAGAATCAGAATTTTTCAAAATCCTTTCTTAGTGAGCACCTACATTATGAAACGAAGGTTCTGTCAAAATTCCAAGTCTCTACCTGTTATAGTTTAGGCTGTACGTTGATTCCTGTCATTCAGTCAATCAGTCAATCAGTCATTCATTCAGGACAAAGCCTTTTATATATATAGAGATATAAGTTATATTTTACTTTATCGGAGTTAGGAATGGACAACCGTCCATAAAGGGTCCCTTAAAAATTTTTTTTGCCTTTCCAATGGAGAGTTTATATACCAATATAAGGAGTCATCAAGTAAAATCATCAGTGAGTTTGAAGTATGAAATCGATTTTTAAAAATTCAGTGAAATGACTTATTTCCGTAAATGGCAACTCGAATACTTCGACAAAAATGTTCATCTTTTACATAAAGTAAAATAGTATTAATCTTTGTTCAATGCTTTACACGACCAATTTATACGTCAGTAGTAGTAAAAAAGTTAAAGACTTAAATTCTTCCTTACGTTTTTATTCTAATTCGTAAAGTAAACCAAATTTTACTGTTCCAATTT
The DNA here is from genome assembly GCA_964059195.1 of Ectobius pallidus. Taxonomy (NCBI): domain Eukaryota; kingdom Metazoa; phylum Arthropoda; class Insecta; order Blattodea; family Ectobiidae; genus Ectobius; species Ectobius pallidus. The sequence goes on from CAXKWD010000010.1 coordinate 113,938,708, forward strand.
TGACGTTAGAACATTCCTAAATTTAAAAAATTCTTGTGAGCAGAATAGAGATTGATTTAATGTTTTTATTTATTTAGTTGTTTATTTTCCCTCTTATTTCTTCAATTGCTTGTTCTTTTATATTTTATATTATTTTTATATATTTATTTTATTGCTTTGTTTATTCATTTATCCTTTTAATGTTATTGTTTTGTATTAAATTAATTTAATTACTTATTTATTTAATTTTTAATATTTTGTATATCCGTTCGATTATTTTCATGTTTAATTTTTTTTTCCTTTTACAAAGAACTCAAGTCATAGGACGTCAGGTTCATTATACCCCAAGTGTTTCCAAACGTTTGGTTTCGCATGCGTGTCCAGATAAGGTTGTCAGCCTTACGCACCAGCCGCCTTTATTCCCAGGATTCCTCCTGGTACTCATTTCTGTTAGAGGCTGAGTCGACCCCAGGGTCATAGTGCAACCAGAAGGATTAGGACAATTGAAAAACTCCAATGACTTCGTCGGGGATCGAACCCGCGACCTTCGGTTTGTCTGATTTTTTTTTGCACAGACGGCATTGCTCTGGCTTTTTAACTAATATTTGGTACGGTAAATACACACATAGGTGAACTATTGAAATAATACTACATAACTAAACAAATAAACTGGTTTGTAGTTGCAGACAGGCGTCATTTTCAAAGTCTGGAAGAACGCAGGCGCCCTTAAAAAAAGAACTACCTTACTTCCTCAAGATCCTTCTCGGGCAAAGCTAAGAACCGTGCAAATTGCTTTTCTACTCGTAAGAAGGGCGGGTAACCTGCTAGTATTCTATACAAGATTACAATAACGTACAAGTTTGAATAATTACAATAATTTATGCTTACTTCCTTTTTAGTTAAACTCTGTGACATATAAATTCCACTACTGCTGGAAGTGGTCTTGAATTTATAATATTGCAGTGTCAGAGATAATGCACAATTGTCTAGACTCTCTGGTGACCTTCAGTCTGGAGCATTTGGACACGTGCCTGAAGCTGAAGTGTCTCCAAAGTTCCCTGTTAGCTTCGTTCTGATTGGATTACGTTATAAAATGTCACCATGACAACCAAAAGCCCTGCTCGTGATTTATTATATAAGTGGCATGACTGACTGTACCTCAGCCCAACACACTAATGCAAATCCTTATTATTTTTCTGTATTTTAATCGTGCGGAAAATGTTATTGAACTGAAGTCATCATTAATCCTTCCAGTTTCATGTTCCCGCTTTGCTGCTAGCCACCTATTGCTGGTCACGTATACCATGGATCATTAATGAGAATATTATAGGAGAAAAATTCCTCCGACACTGGGACTCGAACCCAGGACCTTTGGCTATTCGCGAAAGTGGGAGCCCGGTCACAAAAATCACTACTTAGTGTGCCTCACAGTACTGCATATGACATAACTTGTCTGTCTGTGAGGCAATTAGTCATAGGAGAGAGGTTCCATCTGGCGCTGAGAGTTGAACTCCGGCTTAGCTCAGTTGGTAGAGCATTGGCGCGAATAGCCAAAGGTTCTGGGTTCGAGTCCCAATGTCGGAGGCATTTTTCTCCTATAATATTCTCATGTAATGTCCAATAGAGACGGTGATCTGTGGTTCATATGCTTATATATCTGTCATAGATCATTAAGCTCCCATGGCTGAGTGGTTAGGCTGCTCGCCTTCACCAATGCGTCTCGGGATCGAATCTCGGTAGATCCATGTGGAATATGTGGTGAACAAAATCTAGTTATTTATTTATATTTCCCTCTGGTGTAGTCAAGGCATTAAGGTTTTCTCTTCCACTAACCAGAGGTGGATACAAAATGGGGTCGGACAGGTTTTTTCGGGGTGCTCCTGTTTCCTCTGCCTTTTCTTTCCACCATTGCTCCATTTATCAAAATAACATAATGTATTGCAATAAGAATTATAACAGTACGGATAATACTTATCGATAGAGATGCATGGTTATTTAAAATTTAGGGGCATATATTTTTTTCCTGGGGTAAAAATTATTTTGAATTTTTTTTGTTTGTTTTCTTCCAAAGAAAACGGCTGTTAAAATCTGGATAGGTATACCAGTCACATTCTGTATATTTACAAAAATAGTTGCGAATCATTGTACGGTGTCTGTATCTCAAAAAAACATGTCCATGGTATTACGTTCACTATTATTTTCCACAGACTATTAATAACAGTGAAATATATATTTTTTTTATGAATGTGAGATGTTTTCATCCCACCCATACACTTTAATACAATACGCCTGCACACTAAATGCACCTAAAACACGGAGAACAAAGTACATTGTTGCAGTTTTCATTTGTTATGCATGGATGCTGAAGTTGGCTATCCTGGCGAAGCTTAACACAATGGGAGACACTTCATATTGGAAAGACTGTCGCTTTTATTTCCTCGTTGTCTGGCATGGTACTGCTTGAAAATAGTTTGCTTTAGATATATGTCAGTAGGCTTTCATTTTGTATAAGCTTCTAGTGCTCGATTTGTTCGCTGTGTCAGTTTCACCATGTTACCACACGTTGAAAGATATTCACTCTATAAAAATAAGAACGTAATACTACTACTTGAAGATTTGCTGAAGATTTGAGTTTTGCTTGCATTCAAGAATTCCTGGACATGGATGAAGCTTATAATATAGACCTTAAGAGGACGTTAAATGTTTTGGTACGTACAAATCCATCTACTTTCATCAACATAGGCCATGAAAAATAACCTTACCTCGTTTCGTTGTATTGGACAAAGGTGGTAGTGAAATAATTACAATAGTTCCAATCAGAGATTATAATATTTATGGGAGGTTAAATATAAGTTTTCAGAGCACCAAAAAAAAGAGTATCAAGAATAATCCGTAACACTCCAAGGTTCAGTTAATGTAAACATTATGACATTACAAAATACATTATTTGGCGTGTGAGATATTAAGACATTCAAAACTAATTTATTGGTTTGATTAAAGAGGAAAATTAACTTAGCTGTCACTGGTAACAGTACAAATCCATTCAACAGATTACAGATGCAAATAGACAATTAAAAAACAAATTCAAGTCAAAATTATTTGCTTCCCTGTGTAAAGAAACATACTATTCTGTAGAAGAATGATTGTGCTGTTAGATAAGTAAATTGTATGTGTTGTATATTAGTTTAGTTACGTTATTTACATATAAATGTAATAACTAACCGATTTCTTATTTTTATTTACTGAATTATAATACTAATTTTGTTTATTATTTGTAAGATTGCAACTAATAAGATGTGCCCCATATAGTATTAATATAAGTACCGTACAAAATTACTGTGCATGGGATCTAGCATACAGTGAAATACTTCTGTGTTGGATCTAATTGGCAGTGAACCGTTCAGTATTAATTATGCCCTTAAATATAACATTATCTAAAAGGCAGTGGATTGTATACATTAAAGGAAAAGTATTGTTTAGATCTAATAGACTCAAAAATTCTTCAATCTTATATAGACTAATAGGCTAAGAAATTCTTCTATCTTATATAGGGCAGATATTAGCTTTATCTTCTATTAAGTTTCCAGAGGACAGTGAACAATGTTTACCTGAGAAATTTAGTAGAAAGAGAAGTTGTCTTTGTTAAGAGGAAGCTGTGATTTTTTCATCCGGAAGTAACGAAATCAGAGGCAAGTTGCAGTGACTTTACCCTTTTATATTATGCAGATTTTATCCTGTGTGGACTAGGTACCGAAAGTGGATGTCTTCCGTGGCTCCTTCATAAAGAAGTAATGCACGTAATTAAATATACAATGCTATATGCACCATAGGTACTATCAGCAGAAGATGTATTATGTTTTACCTTGTAATCTATGTCGCGTTTTCAACATAAATATAAATTATGAGGTTTCCCTGAATCCATTCTCAGAAACATGTGAGGCTATGATCAGCATAATAGAACGAAAAGTGTTTTTTTAAAATGTTTTTGGGGATGTGACATGACGATTGGTGATGATTTTCTCTTACTTTCGTTATCACTTTAAATGAAGAAAAGCTCATTTCTTGCCACTATTTTAAAAATGGGCCTAAAGATTTCGTTACATTTTTGTACATCAGGTGTTTATACTAAGAGCTAAAACTTTTATTCGGACATTTTTCATAAAAATTCTCTGTTGGGTTGTTGCAAGTCAGCAATCATTTTCTATTATCGGGTTTAAGTCTTGCGTGGAGAATTGTACGTATTTCCATTAGGCTGAAATAACTCAATACGCTTCCTGCATTACGGTCTCTTAATCTGTACAGTAGACTATCAGTTTGGGCCGGTAATTTTATGAAAATTCATGTTTTAAATAGTGCACTGTACTCCATGCTGGTGTTAGTTTGTGTACAAGACTTGATAGAAATAACAGAAATGTTTATATGGTTTCGTTTAGCATATTGTTGCATATTTTGATAGTTTTACAATAATGCATCATATTTACTTGATATTAAAATATTTGTGCATATTTTTAATTTATCATATTTATAACAATATTTCTGACAAATTTTAAATATTGTGCATATCTTTTGTTAATTAAAACATTTACAGCATAATTGTTAACTGTAAGTGAATGTTTCGAAAACTAACTCTACAGTAAAGTACAGTATACTACATAGCATAATGTTTTCAGAACTGATTGTATAATATTAAAACATCGTTTCAGTTCATTAGTAATCCATTTTTTTAAAAATTTGATGCATTGACCTTTTTTAAGTTTTGTAATGTAATTTACACAAACTCTACTATTTTTTTATCATGTATGTTGTAATTCAGCTGAGAAGGGAACATAAAGTATTTAAATTACTAAAATGACAGAGCATACTTCATTGGCTCCGGAGCATATTTTACCAATTATCGAGCATATTCCGTTTTCTGATAGTGCATTAACTTCCGGGGCTTAGTTATCTGAGCATATCACAACAGATTTTATTGATCCAGAAAGCAGTGAAAAAAATTCTAGAGTGACAGGGAAAAAGCGAATAAGTCAAAATACCAGACTTTTAGGAGAGACAAAATACAATTTATTTCCACAGCACTGTTACAATATTTAGTTCAGTCCACCTGATATTTTTACACAGTATCTTATATTATGTAAAAATATCTGGGTGGGCTGATCTAAGTATTGTAACAATGCTGTGAAAATCAATTGTCTTTTGTCTCTCCTAAAACTCTGTTATTTTGACTTAATCGCTTTTTCCCTATCACTCTAGAATTGTTAATCTCTATAGTGTAGTTGGCATGGAATTAATCATGTTTATCATCTAGCTGCCAGTGAATAGATCCTGTGTACTATCTACTATACAGGGAATAAATCTTGTAGGCAGTGAATAAATCTTGTTTACCATCTAGTAGGCAGTGAATCTCGCATCAGCATGTAGTCGGCAGAGTTTGTGGGTCACCGGTTTATCGATTGAGTGCCACTAATGTTAAATTTCACTAATCCTCAGCAAAACATGAAAACCCACCCTCACAGCAAACCACCAACATGTTTATGAACATGGCAGATTGTGTGCCCCCTGGGGGCTCATTCCTCCAACCAGCAATAGGAAGAAGTTGCAAGAACAATTTAATCACTGAAAGCCACGAATTAGCTTGCTTACAACTAGAACATGATTTATTTTATTATTTTAAAAATCTCCAAAGCTATTAAGGGATGCCCTATTGCATTTTTGTAAGTACTGAATTTCAAAAAGAAAACAATGAATTTTTTAGCAACATATTTGGCTTCTTATTATTACTTTTATGCTGACTAATCGTTATAACTTTAAGGAGCTCATATATAACTTACTAGTATGTGCCCGCGGCTTCGCCCGCGATAATTATAACAAAAATTAAAAATTAAGAGCATAATAGTTAAATCATTATATTTATTAACACCTAAATCACGTGGACTACATACCACGATTAGATAGCGTCGCCTGGTAAAAGCTACCTCAGATTCGAGTTCCTTGGTCCAGAAAACCCCTGTATAGTGAGTTTCGTCCAAATAAAACAATGTTTGACCATATTAGGGCTTACAACATTCAAGCGATCGCGAAAGTTTCATTTCCAAGGTATGACAAAAATAGACAAAGCCAACTGTAATTGTCAAACTTCCATTTAATTTAATTCCAAACCCATCTGAAACCCACTGGCAACAATATGTTTTAATGTCAAATGTGATTCGGATTCGATAATTCTGTGTAAAAAGGGATTAAGTATTCTCAATAACATTTGATTTTTGGCATTTAAAATCAGAATTTTTCAAAATCCTTTCTTAGTGAGCACCTACATTATGAAACGAAGGTACTGTCAAAATTTCAAGTCTCTACCTGTTATAGTTTAGGCTCTACGTTGATTCCTGTCAGTCAGTCAGGACAAAGCCTTTTATACCGTATATACAGAGATATTTTTTTATTTATTTTTACTAAATGTTAAATTGTTTAATCTGAAAGTCGATTGAACAGATTTTCACCAAATGTTGCACATTCATTGTGCTTCAAAGTTTCTTATCTTAAATATTGCATATAACACAGCTAATCATTGTATATAATTTATAATTCGATATTTTAATCATACCGTTCATTGAGAACTAATAGATTGCGTGATGAAGTTAAAGGGGTAGGAGGTGATATATTCACATTTTTGTCAAAATTAGCATTTTTTTGTTTTTATGTTTAAAATATTATGTGCAGTAATATATATAGCGTAAGTTTCAGTCAACTCAGGAACTTTTTAGTCTCTAATTTCACGACATAAAAAACAACACCCGTTTACTGTGAGATTATCTAAAGGATGCACCTTAGTGAAGTCATCTGCTTTGACATTAACCACATACTCTTTCTAATCTGAATTACAATATTTTTCTTAGATATTTTTTTTATCTTCTAGTTAGAATTTTGTATTGAATATCAACCATTGTGGTCTACCCTCTAATAAAAATTATAAAGTGAACTCCTATGAAATATTTTGATGAAATCAGACATCTTTCTTCAGACACTTTTTTAAATTTAAAAATGGATTTTTTGATAATCATATCAAAAGTTGTGACATGCTCTTATACTTACGTGCCTAGCTTAAATGCATCCTCTAAAAACAGCACTAATAAATGGAACAATTGTCTGAAAATTTGGAATTTTGTAGAGAAAAGCATGAGCTCTCATTTGGCTTACCGTCGAAGATTCAGGTATATGTTTCAGTAAATCATGTAAGAAACAAACTCCAATAGCTGTATGTTATTTTTATGCTGGGAAAGTTTTAACCCAACTAAAAATAAACATATACTTTTTTTAGTGAGGCAGCACTTTCTTTGGTGCTAGAGACTAGTGTTGGTTCTAAACTTTGCTGGCACGTCTGAACTTGGCCGCCCTCTTTTACATGGATGATAGAAAAAGTAGCAGTACATTCATCATCCAGGAAGCTCGGCATCTGTCAAAGCTATGACAAATTGCAGCTCCTGATTCATAGCATATATGTCATCTAATTTATTTGTATCTGTACCGTATACATTTCCATTACAATTTAACACTGATATAAATCCCTTCGGATCAGGTGACCTTTCCTTCACGTTAATTACATTTTGTGATAAATCCACGGTCAAATTTTCACTGAAAAGTTAACATAGGAACTATAAATCCCTATAATTCTGTCAAAAAAGTTTGTTCTCACCGCTTGTCGATTGTTTAGAGATGCCTGTATCACAGATCAATACAGCAGATTTCATTTCATGGCCGACTGAATTTTCGTGTTTCTAAAACGAAGACATGGATACACTCTGCCTGAAAGCTAAAGCATTTGTTATAGAACTAGCAGGTACCGGCGCCTTTGCCCGCTTGTTTTGATTCAGCAACTGGATCCAATTAAATAAGTTACTTAACAGCAAAATAATTCATGTTCATTATTTTATCACTGAGAAATTTTAATTATAGTCTATTGTTTACTTACTTATTTAATCAATGACAATAGACAATTCCTCAGCAAGCTAAAGGAATATTATCTATTTTATGGAACCCGAATCTTCATTGCCGCGCTTACCTGAGCCCGCCATTCAGCCCTATTCTGTGCTAACTTCATCCAATCATCCCTCGCAAATCCTACTTCCCTTAAATCTATCCGAATATTGTCCTCCCACCTACGTCTAGGTCTTCCAAGTGGTCTCTTCACTTCGGATCTCCCAGTCAATATTTGTGAGATATGTCATCCCTCCCCATGCGCGCAACATATCCAGCCCATTTCATACTCCGTGATTAAATTACTCTTACTATATGCGGTGAAGAGTACAGGTTATGAAGCTCATCGTTATGCAGTTTTCTCCAGTCCCCATTTTCATCTCTCTTATGCCCACCCTGTTTTCTAACACTCTCAGATTATGTTCTTTCTGAAGAGTTAGCGACCATGTCTCACATCCATATAATACAAGCTGATTATAGTCTATTGTTAGATATAATAAATACAAAAATTAAAACGATTAAAATGAATTATAGTTTCATGAACGTTGCCCTTAGCGCAAATCATTCATAAATAATTATATTACTAATTAATAGACCTGGGATTTTAGGCTCTAAAAAAATTAGTTTTAGGCACCTAAAATATGCTTTTAAAACAAGTAAATAGGCTTTTAAAAGGGAAAATATGCACTTAAAATATGCTTTAAAATTGTGTAAATAGACAGAAAATATACTTTAAAAACTACAATGTGTGCTTAAACTGTAACGTGATCTCTTTTTACTGTAAGAAACATGGTATACCTATTCTTAACAGAAATAATTGCAAAATTAAGACAGAATTAAAAATACATTTATCAAAAACAGTTTTGGATTATATGAAAAATTTACACAGGATGTCCCTTCTTACTATATACCTGCTATTTGTTGATTCCAGCATTCCTTTGGCGACAATTGTTTGGGAAAATCAAGTTTCTATGAAAAACCCACCCTCTGCTGTTCTGCTCTTCAATCAGGGATGTCTGTTAAATGATTGTAAAAGTTACAGAAGTTGAATTTTATTTTAAATGTACAAAATAGGCGTTTTAGGCACTAAAATAGTAAAAATAGGCTCAAAAGGTCCAAATAGGCATTTTAGGGCACTATAAAACTCTATAAATATAAGTGATTTATCATGAAATGTCAACGTAGGCCTATTTAAATATTTTCATGTTATTTCATAAGGAACAAAATAGGCATTTGCCTGAAAATCCCAGGTCTACTAATTAAACACTAAACATCTGGCTTCGATGTGCTTTTCACGAGTAAAGTGTCCCGCCGGGCGAAAAAGTTATCATATCTGAGTTCCCTCTCCCAAAAATCCCCCACATGGTGAGTTTCGCTCAAATCGATCAATGTTTTTTTCTTCCAGTTTAGGCTTGTATACATGATCCCTCTTCCATCCATCTATGTTAAAAACTTCGGATCTCTGCTTGTTGTCATAGACATAGACACAGATATGTTTATTTTATTTATTTATTTATATTTATACAAAATATTTCTACAAAACAAAACCACCCGAATGAGCAAGCGCTCGTGCTCGGGCACAGTTCAGCCATTTACATTATAAAATACAAATTACAAATACATAAAGAAATTATAATATCAAATCAATACCTAAACAATAATAATAAAAAAGAAAGAACAGAATAATAAAAAGAAAAAAGGAAAAGTAGTAAGGACAAAAATTGAAACCCTGAGTTATTACAAATAAAATCGTTCCTTAATTGTCTACTAAGTACAGAGTGAAGTAACTTTTGAACTATGAAATAAGATTTTTAATAAACTTATTGAATTTTTTGTTGTTCATATGCACTATTTCTGGATGTGACCTAATTATAGAGTTATAGAGTCTTGGACCATAATAAATGCTATGTTTAGAGCCAGAAGAGGTGAAGTATTTTTGTTATAGAGGATGTTATAAACAGAATGAATCAAGCAGAGCGGGCTAACAAAATCTAAATACTCGACGATTTGATCCGTACTGGTGCTAAAAATCATGTGTTCCGCCAGTTTTTTCCTTTATAACTCGCGGGCGTAAGATAAAATTGAAAATTCGGTTTCGAGGTGCATTCAGAGCCCAATCCTCCATGTGTGTAAATAATGTCATATCACTACGTGCGTGGCATCGCACACAAACGGACAAACATTTCCTCTTATTATAGACTGGCAACGCAATTTTTTTTTTTTTTGCCCTAGTGACCCATTTATTTCATGAAGAATAGAGAAAGTCACACAATGTTTTCTCTACATCTCTCGAATTCTGTAATTCGCTGTCTCTTCATTTTAGTTTATACTCTAACCATTCACACTGAATACGCCTTAGCACTGATCGCGACCCACAATTTGAACACCACACAGCTCTGCAGAAATGCGGTCACTTTCAACAATCGATGCGCCTAATTTGCATGCGCCCTCCCCTCCCCCGACTCTCGTTCAGGCCTGGAGGTGCTCTTTGTTAGAACATCATAATAACCCCAGAAACTGCTTTCACTCGAGTTCGTTATTTAATTAAGTTTACAGCCAGCCTATATTCAACAATATGCATCACCATTCTAAATAAGTAGATTATTTATTCATATAATTACCACTGTAACTTAAGTTAAACATTTTTATTACTTCAGCATCAGTATAACCTTATTCCTTCAGGAACCTTACTGATAACTAGACCTGGGATTTTAAGGCAAATGCTTACTTTGTTCCTTATGAAATAACATGAACATTTTTAAATATGTGGACGTTTCATGGCAAATCACTTACATTTATAGACTTTTATAGTGCCCTAAAATGCCTACTTTGACCTTTAGAGCCTATTTTACTATTTTAGTGCCTAAAATGCCTATTTTCTACATTTAAAATAAAATTCAACTTCACATCCCTCAATGAAAAGCAGAACAGCAGAGGTGGGGTTTTCACAGAAACTTGATTATTCCAAACAATTGTCGCTAAAGGAATGCTGACTGACGGGGGAGGGGGAGGATTAAGGGGGAAGGACTACTGTGTCAAGTCACCAGTGAAAGAGCATCTGTTTAAGTGAATAAAGTTCGAGATGCCTAATTTTGCAGTTAATTCCGTTAAGAATAGGTAAAAAAAAAGACCATGTTACAGTTTAAGTGTATATTGTAATATTTTCAAGTATATTTTCTGCCTATTTACACATTATTGAAGCATATTTTAAGTGCCTATTTTCTCTTTTAAAAGCCTATTTACTTGTTTTAAAACCCTATTTTAGGCGCCTAAAACTAATTTTTTAGAGCCTAAAATCCCGGGTCTACTGATAACATAACATAAGACCTGGAAATGTATTTCACACCAATGTTATGTTATTTCAATTATGTCTATTTGTTTTGCTTACACAGACCAAAAACCATTTTGGTGCCTTAGGATTTATACCTATTCTTGGGTATATTTAGGTCGCTGGTGCCAAATGTGCCATTAGTTTTTCCCTATCAGCTTTAGTTTTTTAGATAGTTTACATTTTGCATATTATCTCATTTTATGTTTGATATAAATAAAAAACAGTGCCTATTTGTAGCTTCTAAATCATGCGAAGAAAAAAAAGCAACACACTAACATTACGTTAACATTACAATAACACTATAACATGGAGTCTGTCAAAAAGTAGATATTATCCAATACTGTAGAGTAGGATTACCTCCACAACGTCTCTGGGTTTTTACGTATATACCTTAGGAGCGAGTCTCACCGCTCGTAGAGTTCCTGGCTAGGGGAGGTAGCTGCACCCTGATTGGCTCAGCTCTCCTATCCCACTCCACGTGTTGTCTGTCTCTCTCGCAGCGGCATTAACCCTCCACTCAACTACTATAGTATTTTCTACGACTGGCATGATGTTCACTCTCTGCCCAGCGGTAGCTTACTGATCTTACGCGCACCGAATTCGCGCATCTTGGTAACGAGGCGTAACGAGAAGCTCGCTGGCTGGGTTTGTCTTCAAGGCCAGAGACTTTGTGGGAATAATCCAACTCTACGGTCGTTTATTACTTATGAGCTGTCAATTTGAGGGCCAAAAAATAATCCAGCTTTTAGTTTTTCTGTACTTCGTACAGATTTCGTCCTATGTTTCGTCCTATGTTTCCTATTCAAGAACCTTCAGTAATGTAAATATACCAAGACTCAGAATAGTTATGAGGTGATGTCATTGAATTTATTCAATAGTCTGCCAGAAAGCATAAAGATAATGACTTTAAGTAATTTTAAAAGAACAATCAGAAGATTTTTATCAACTAACCCTCTCTACAGTGTTGAAGAGTATTATAATATTGAGTGGTTTTAATTATAGTTGTAAGTTGTATTTTATTTTATTGACGTTGCTATACATTGAATATGTCTCCAGCAATAAATCTCTATCTATCTATCTATATTATCAAGCAAGATTTTGTTTCGCGAAAGAGGTTATAAGTTAATGGCTCTCTATATAAAAGTAGAGCTGGTAGAGAAAAACTGTTTACATATTTGGAATAAGCACACTAAGTATAGCCAAAATCCGGTAAAACATCTGAGGCACCAAACGAAAAGTTATTTTTTGTTGGGCTGTGTTATTTATTTAAGGTATATTTTAACTTCTAAGGTCACCAGCGTAAGAAACCAAAATACGAGGGTCGTCCAGAAAGTAAAGAACGATTTGGCATAGCTAAATAGTAACGAAAGATGTCAACATAAAAGATACAGTACTTTACTCTATTTTTCAACGTAATTGCCATTACTGTTAAGACATTTACTTTAATGTGGTACCAGTTTTTTCAATGCCGATGTTATACTCTTCTACCGCCAAAGACCTCAGCGAGGATGTCACTGCCGCTTTGAGGTCTTCGTCGGTTGGGAACTCTTTTCCACCCAAAAAGTCTAATAGTTTTAAAACGTGAAAATCGCTGGGTGCCAGGTCAGGGCTGTAAGGAGGATGTCCAACGATTTCCCAATTAAAACGTTGAAGTTATGCCTGTGTTTGAACAGCCGAATGAGGCCAAGCGTTGTCGTGAATCAAAAACTCCTTTTCAGACAACTTTCCACGTCTCTTTTTTTGGATAGCGTGTCGTAGTAGTTGAAGAGTGGCACAATAGGCCTCTGCGTTTATTCCTTGTCTTCTTGGAAGAAACTTCGTATTAACCATAGAACTACCAGTTTTTTTTTTCTGTGTCACAGACTCCGATTCATCTAATCCACTAGAATAAATAACTTTTAAGTGAAGAGAAGGAAAATTTTATTATTTTGCAATTCATTTTAAACTGATTTTGTGACCTGTGGAATACGTTGCTCAAATTGTACTTCTTCATTTTGGTTTTTGATTCTCTCATTTCTTTTTGTCAATCCTATGAAGTTTGGTCGGAATTTTTCTCTTATAAAGAGTACCTTTCTGGATTTTTTTTTAATGAGACGTTTGTCTTTATATATTTATAAAAATAATAATAATTACACTGTAGGCCTACAACAAATTTGAACATTTTTCTTTCTTTTTGGGAAACTATGTAATTCTGTATAAACGAAAGGTTCTTAATTCATATAGGCCTATCAAAACCAAAATGGTCCATCACGTGCCGTTTTGTCGGAGATAATCTTCTCATATTTACGTCAAATGCAAAAATATTGATTTTTGGGGAAACTGTGTATGATAAACAAAAAATAATTACAGATTCGTTATATTCAGCCAAAAATATACAAGAAACATATTTTTATTTAAAGGACATTTTTCATGTTGTACAGTATTATCCTGATTACCTAAGAATGAACTACTCAGCCTATACGACTATAAATTCCAAGGTAAATTATGATGATCACATCTTATATGGAAAGTTTCAAGAACTTGTTATAACCAGGGCCCGGATTCTAATGACATGTCATCGTTTTATTGATGCTGCATAGACATTGCCAACTTGTAGATAAATCCTAATCATGGCCTCTATATTATAGAAATACATTTTTATTAGGTCTTTTTTGTCATTTTATGCATTTTTAATATTTTTAGGGCATTTATTTCAATTTTAGGTAATTATTTTGTCATTTTTGTGTCATTTGCTTCCTTATTTAGTCATTTTCATGTATTTACATTGAGTATATTAACTTTTTTTCGTCGCTACCGGTGCTGTCTTTGAAGCGTTGTTCGTTTAATGCAAGAAGGAAAAATTCGGCGTTAAAGTGTTGTCATGTCTCAGTCGGAAATGAGAATCAAAGAAACACCAAAATTTTGTATTATATTACTACTGTTTACCCTCAAAAACAATAATATAATCCGGCAGACCACAAAATGAAATGCCGAATTTTGACTCACTAGTGCCTCAGTGCCAGTATAAATTTCCGTGAGAAAAAAAAAAAAACATTCACAACATTACAGTTATTTACAGTTTTTCTAATTATGTACAAACTAGTCTATAACTTTGTGTGTACAATAATATTTTTTTATAAATAAAATTTCAGTTTTTAGGTCATTTTTTATAATTATTAAGTCATTTTCTTTAAAATTTAGGGTCATTTTATAGGTCATTTTTCAAATAATTTTAGGTCATCAGAATCCGGGCCCTGGTTATAATATATAAAACATGCAATTGTAAGAATACGTAAGAAAAGAGACGAGGACCACTCATCAATATGTAGGCCTATTTAGATGCCTGCACCTCATGTTTAAAAGCTTGATTGAAAAATTGCGTACGTTAAAATTTGAAGTTTTTTTAAGTGAAACTTCTCTAGCCGCTCTAGGAGTAAATCGAGAGCTAACCCAAACTTGCGTTTCGAACAAAATCGTCACAAAATTGTTACGCACAAAATCGTCACGAAATTAGTGGGGCTGTGACGGAAAACAGTCAACTCAATGATTAGGCTTATCCAAAATTTTAAAAATTAAAAAATTAAAAAATCCTAAAATGCTAAATTTAAAAAATAAAAAATTTTAAAATCCAAAAAATTAAAAGTTTAAAGATCCAAAATTTAAAAAATCCAACATTTCAAAATTAACAAATTAATAGATCAAAAATTTAAAAATTCAACTCCAAAAAGTCCAAAAACCCAATATTAAAAAGTCCAACAATCCAAAATTGAAAAAATCCAATAATCCAAATTGAAAAATTCAAAAAATTAAAACAAGTTTCACTTCTGTCGCGTGGCGTTCCACGCACACTTTTTTTAAATTATGCAAGAAATATTTTCCCCCTTAGTAGGCCTAACTGAAGTCTAACTTAATGTCTAATAAAATTATGGGAAAGAAGTTAGAGGAAACATTAAAGTTTCACATAAAAGTACAGAATGAGGTGCAAGAAATAAATTACGGAGCCTAATCATTGTGTTAAATGTTTTCTATGCAGTCCGGTATGAGTTTTTATATTGTGTGCTAAGTCTCAGGCATTTTAAGTGTTAAGTATTCGGATAATTTTTGCCAAGTTGGTTACTCAGTTATATTTGCGCCGTTTTGTTTTGCCGCATCGCGGTAGAGAGCTGTGCATTAGGTCACACCCTAAGGATGTGAGTATTCCTAGAAGTGATTGAGGAATTCCGAACACGCCCGCTTCGCTGTTGAATCTTCATAACGTACAAGCTTTCAGAAGCCTACTTCAGTGCAACAACGGTATGAGAGAGCCACACATTAAAATCTTATAAACTACGTGGATAATAATACAGTTTATGTTTTTCTTTCAGATGTATCCGTTCTCGCTAAGAAAGAAAATTATACTATCTAAATTACTTATTTAGGCCTATTTCTAGATTATATAAAATCCTAAAAAACGAAATTCATTGCGCTACGTACCTGAAGGGACAGGGCCTACCACCAGACCACTGCTTCATCTACCATAGGCAGAAGGCATGTTTGGGGGCATGTGGTCAGCCTCCACACACACACACACACAATTATATAAAATGGCCATTTAAAATGTATAGCAAGCAGAAAAACAAAATCTCTATGCTAATGATAGAGCAAGTCGTGTGAGTGTTTTATGTATTTTTTGCACGACGTAACTAATTAGTGGTACTTACGAACATAGGCGTAACCAGGCCGACCATATGGGGAAGGGTTATAACATCTGGAGAGGGGGGTTCCGGGGCCCTCCCCCCGGAAAATTTTAAAAATTAAGATGCACAATAACGAGTTTTAAGCTTTCCACGCTTTAAACTCATATTAAGTAATTTATAAGCAGATTTTTAAAAAAGGTGACAATAATGAAATAAATAGTACAATTTTCCCTTTTTTAATCAATGGGGGGGGGTTCAAACCCCCAAACCCCCCCCCTCGGTACGCCTATGCTTACGAATATTGTTGCCGTGGATCGTAACTTGATATTCCCGCACGCAATCTGGTTGCTACGAAAACAAAAGAAATCTCCGTGCGGTAAAAATTACAAAAAGCACAAGTGCCTTAAGTAAAACCATCATAATACAAGCATTTATGGAAGACCGGAATCAAGGCCCCCTAGTTTTTGGCGACGTTAACAGAACAAATTTCAGTCCCCATAACAACCAACACATGCGAATCACTTTCTGAAATAAACATCTATCTTTAATAATGTATATACATAATATTTTCAACTAATATCTCAATTAATACAATTAAATTGATATAAATAATCATCGTGCAAAAAATAGCATGCAATACTCGTTCCGTAAGCGCATAACGGATCTCGGAAATTGAAAAAAAAACTCTTTCCTCGATCCGTATGCACCGTTTACGGCACTTGTATCGCAGTATATTATTTCTTAGTGCAATCATATTCCACTACTTCGCAATGCATTGAAGCTAGCTTTAACAATACTAACTTATTTCTCGCTGCATTTGTTTTTATACGGCAAAGTTTTATGATTGCGTTTCCAAGGCAGCGGATTGTAATCTTTGCTGAGCTTTGAAGTTTTATGAGAAATTACTGAGAACAAATTGTGAGATTGCGTATCAACTGAAGAGTGAAATGTGCACCTCGGAAGGAAATAATACTGCTCTTATCTTTGCTTAGAGATTCTCTTCTGCCCCTTAAACTTCCTTGTGCAAATAATAACTCAGTTTCCTCGAGTCTTCAGTTTCTCTTGGGCATCTAACATAATTGTTTATAATAATTGTGCTCCATTTCTCTGTCTGCATTTCTTTGTACTATTACCCTCTCATTAAAACTTCTTTACTCTACTTTTCTATTTTGTCTACCCTTATCTAGTCTATAACTATTAATCATAAATATAATAAGCCCGGTCACAAAACTCACTAATTAGTGTGTCTCACAGCACTGCATATGACATAACTTGTCTGTCAGTGAGGTAGACCATTAAGGGCAATCAGTCATAGGAGAGAGGTTCCATCTGGTGCTGTGAAGAGAATTCTGGTTTAGCTCAGTTAATAGAGCATTGGCACAGATAGCCAAAGGTCCTGGGTTCAAATCTCAGTGCCAGTGGATTTTTTCTCCTATAATATATATATAATTTATATATATTTATATATATCTTTACACGCTAGCAGCCATAATTTTGAAGGTATTTGAACCAAATTTTATTATGTTATTTCTAGGCCCAATAGTTCGGACAAGTTCGTTAATGAGCAAAATTGGCCCAAGGGGGTGGTCGGGGGAGGGGGTTGAAATTTTAAAACATTTATATTTCGGCCCCTATGAAGTATAGAGGGAAATTTTGTTTGAATAAATTACAGTACTCCCTATGGAGTTCACAGTGACAGCAACGATTCGGGGGTTTTGAGAGTACGAGTGGGGGTGGGGGTATGGAAATTCGAAATTTTTGAAACTAAGTCTTGTGGGGTATTGTTGAAAAGCTCTTGATGAGTACTCTACAAATCAAGAACTAGTTTCTTGATAGTTCTCATATAAGGCGAGATTTGAATGTTTGAAAAAGTGCTCTTTCCTATTTTTTGCAGTTATTATTGCGGGTTTGTCATGCCAAGGCTAAAGAAGAAGAGTGCTACGCAGCGACAATAAATTAAACCAAAAGCACTTAAAAATCTACCTCAGCCTGTAGGCTTGCCTAAAGGGATTTTTTAATTACTTTTTATTTTGCATTTGAATCCTCTAGATTCAAAATCCCCTAGACGCCAATTTATATTTTCTTACTTTTGTACATCACCAGATTTGTATGGATGGCTTAAATTTGTTTATTTAAATGTAAGGTTCAAAACCCTCTAAATTACTATATAATGCAATGTTGAAAATAAGAGTTAAGTTCAAAAACCTCTCTATCCCACTGCTTTAAACGTCAAAAACACCTCTATTTTTTAATGGCGTTTAGGGCCATTAGAATAATGCCTTGCCCTAATCATTACTACAGTATTAACATTATTTAATATGAAGAAAGAAATGTAGCAGGGAGGTACTAAAATCGTAAAAATTGAAGTAGACAATATTAACTTTGTTTTTTAATTTTATTTTACCTTCGTTAAACATAATACAATCTTTACTGGTTCCCGAATGAGTAAAAGCTTGTTCTCGGACACAGTTCAGTACAGTAAAGGCTAGTTTACACGATGACACTTAGTTTCGTAACCACTTTCATGAAAGTGATTTCGTGAAAGTAATCACACACATTTTCTTTCCAATGCAACCGCACATTTCATGTTATTTCTGAAGTTCAAGTTGTTAAAAGACCATATAAACGTTTGAAACACGTATAAATACAGGCATTTCACAATTTCCTCACTTCTCCATTTCATTTTACGAAGTGCGAACAAGCTAAATAAGCGTATAATCTCAAAATTACTATTATAGTTTCGTGAAAAGTTGGAATCAGCCGAAACTGCGTAGTGTCGTAACTCATTGTCGCCAGTACATCTAGCGCTTGCGCATTCAAGTAAAAGACAGTTGCGAAACTCAGTTACGAAACCTAATTTCGTCGTGTAAACTAGCCTTAACAGAAAGTATAATGACTATTGAAATTACAAACCAAAGATTTAGAATAATGCATACATACAGTTACATATAATGCATACACATACATATGTGGTGCATACAAATATACATACGAACAAGGTAAATAGTACATAGCACTTTAACTTTTTGAAAGAAAAATATAACTACTTTTTACCTCAGAGTATCGTGAAAGTTCTTGAAAGGAGCTTTGCACTTACAACTTTTTGTAGTACCGCCGTACAGACAATGGATTACAAATGAATAGCTGGTACGGGAATCATTGCGCTTATATAAGCCACAGAGCAACTGTACAAAGCGAATTATATGGATTATTGCGACACGCGGTATTAGGAGAACAAGGATCTTGGGAGATGTAACTCGGTGTATATGGGTCACAGGTGTACCTTCCCAAAGCCACCTGTGTCGAATCAATTCCTCAATAACACAACACACTCTCATGCACTTGTGTCTTGAAGATCAGTTCCTGCCATGCAGACTACGATATATTATGTGGACTTTGTTTTTTCTTCTTCTTCTTAAACAACTCCATCTAGCTGAACTGCGAACACTAAATCAGACTTTATTTACTTGAAAATTCATCACATGAACTATACAGAGTGGAAGGGATACAACTGCATATATTTTAACAGCTTATTCCTTGGGTAGAAGCAGACAAAAGTACAAATAATATTTTTATCACAAGTGAGTACTTTTTTCATAAAAAAATACTCATCCCTAAATTTTAACTGTCCTTTACTCGGTAATTATTATCTGTACTCGTTTAACTTTTTATTTATTTATTTCTATTTCCGTTTGGTGCAGTTAAGATCTTAAGGCCTTCTCTTCTGCTAACCAGAGGTAGATACATTAAAACATTACTACCAAATAATCTAATTAAAGAATAAAAAGAGAGTTATATGTTTACATTATAAATCTAATTATGTCAATGAAAACTATAAATAAAACTATATTAAACTATAATAATGAAAAAACATCATGGCAAGTAGAAGGGATGAAAAATATAATAGGAAGTAAGAAAAAAACTAACGAAACAATATAAAAATATCAATAATTTTAACATGAAAGTACAATTACAATCGTAATAGATCTATTAGTAAACCCATGTGAAGCCTTGGCACTTCCCTGTTTTTAATAAAAGAAAAAACTTAATTACATAAGAAATGCTCAAAAATATGTTTTCTTTCACAGAATGTATTAACAATTAATAATGTTTTATGTTATTTACTGACAAGTAGGTTATAGCTTTAGCAGTGCCTTACAGGTTAGGACAGGTAGGTGTACAGCAACATTACCTTCAAGCTTTAAACAATCCGTCAGCGAAGACATTAATGCTGACACATAAACAAGTAATAAGTGTTAACAGATAAATATAGGCCTGCTCAATTAACGTTTCATGTAACTTTAAATGAAGATTTAATAAATGCACAAAGGACAACCATAAGCTATCATTTGTAATTTATATCGCTGTTATGAGTAAATCGTCTATGGATGGCGATATCGAATCGAAACGTTCCGATCGACTTTAAAGAATATAATTTTAATTCAATACTTTAACCAGAATACTTCTTAAGTCTCAACAGAATGCAAATTAGTCAACCCGAATGAAGAAATTCTTTCGATTGATACCTCACTTCTAGATATTGATTCAGATTTCGATTGAAAAATGACAAAATGATGGCATTTGCATTACGTAGGTAATAATAGACTATCTCAAAACAGCTGTATGTAGAGAAACGCGAAGAAGAATTTAGTGGGCCATGCTCTAATAGGACGTCACATCTGGTTGCCGTGGACACGTAGCATTATCTGTCATGTGGACTTAGATTTCACGTCCATTGGTTCACTGTATTTAGTATATGTGGATTTTATCTGATGTGTGAATTATATAGAGCGTTCTGAAAATATAAAAATCACATGGCTTTACCAAATAAATCCAGCCTTAGATACTGATTTGTCCTAATGATCGTTTAAAAAATTCTCCACTGTGCCTTATTTATTATTTTTACTAATCGAAACTAATTAAGATTCACATTAAATGAATTTAGGTGTATGCATTCTGTAGGTAAAAGAGTTAAAATAAATTATTTATTACCGTTGAACTCGATCAATAAAATAAAATAAAATATAGAATTAAATCCATTACCTCAACAACCTTTATTTTTGCTGTGTAGGGCTTTCGACACTTTTGCCACCTTCAGGGCATCTTGCAGTGCTGCTGTAGATTCGTTAACGATTGAAAATTAAAGTGCCATTGTCTTGTAGTCTCATCAAACTGATAAAATAATTAAAATCTTTAAAAATTCTGTTAAAACCATCACTGGCACATTTTTCAACTTCTTGCTTCTTCCTGTACGCGAAAAGAAGGTACGCAAAATAACAGTATGTAAACTAAGTGTGTAAAATACCATATAGTTTGAACCCTGCATGTGAAAGTCGGGTTTCCTAAAGTTTTTTTTTTAATGTATGTTTGCCAAGGTGCTCGGTATCGTAAGAAAAAGAAGAATTAAAAGAAAATAAACACAAAAATCAAAATGTATCATCAAAACTAATGGGCTGACAAAAAGCTTGCATTATTATTTATGTGCTTTAATAGTTCTGTACATATCAAACGGAATTTACTTCTATAAGAACAATATTGCCAACAATAGATTTAGCGAGTCTATCAAACTTGGAGCAAGAAACCTGTCATTGCATTTCGCTGAAGATAGTAACAGCAGCTTTCTTTTTAGTATAATACCTAGATAGTAATTTATCTAACTCGCCATGAGCTATGATGTGGTGTACTTTCCTACCGCAGTAATAATAAAATCAGGTAAACTATCGTAACAAAGTTCCAGAATGCTTTTGTTTAATCAGTGATCGTTGCAGTTATTATATGCAGAAAATAAGTTACTTTTTTAATCGATTTCCGAGTTAAGCTCCAGGTCTATTCATTCAGCAGGGAACAAAGTTCTAGTTTGATAAGCACATGAGAAGAAATATGTGGGTAGTGTTATTTATCAAAGCTATCCGTATTGCAGCTTCCAAAGCCGTATAGGCCTATGAACACTGTAGAGCAATATGTTGCCATAACTCATTTGCATTTGATAAATTCTTTCTAATTATCATAAAATAGTCATTAAATTGGGTATTACTCCGATACCGGTCTACCGATTTTGTATAAAATTAATAGGCGTCTCTCCATGGATGTTATAAATGCGTATACCAAGTTTCATGAAAATCTGATAAAGCGTAATTTAGTTATCGCGAGTATAAACACACGGATAGACAGACAGACATTTTCCCTTCCACTACACAATTTCAGTTAGTACCTTTATGGCACTTAATAAAGACAGAGAAACGTAACACGTGAGCCTATGAGTTATTTCTGTAAATCTACGTAATATGATTCTTTACTTCTGTTGGAGTCTTTGTTATCTACTCTTATACAATTCAACGGCCCTAAATAGCGTGCTTGCTCGCCCGCTTCGTGAGACATCGGGTATACTCGGCGATGTTCGTCTCTCGCAGTCTAAACTTTCATGACGACTACAAAATTAGGAAGGAAAACCGTTTCTTTATTATATAAGGCCTAAGTGAAATGAACACAATGAACAAATATTCTAATTTTATTTTTACTTACAATTTTCATAGCTCTGAACCACAAACATTTTTAATAATCTACCAGTGTAATTTTCTTAAAAATCCTGGAGTCAATGAATAATGGCGGGCGAAGCCGGGGGCAACAGCTGTAAAATATTGGTGGTTTTATCTCTTGAAATATCGCCGATAATACGATAATAATCCAAACAAACCATTCCTTCCCTTGAAACATTATATAATTTCTGAAAATTACACTGAATTGATAAAATAAAATTCACATCATATTCATGTCAATAAACAGCTGAGAAACAATACGTATTATGTGTTCACAGGTTCTTTGGAACTGCATAATCGATTCTGATATAGTTTTCCCAGGGGGCGCTTTCATGTCTTGGAATGTACTCTAAAGCAGGAATTTTAGCTGTTTCATTAATTATTAATGGCTTAGTTTATGAATGATTCGCGTGCAAGTGTTAATAAATATAATGCTTTAATAATTATTATACTCTTAATTTTTAATTTTTAAAAGAATTATCGTGGCGAAGCCACGGGCACCTCCTAGTTTTCGTACACGTCAGAATGTGTTCATCAATCTGACACACATAACATAGCGCCTGAAAGCATCTCTCTAGACTACACGCAGTACTTTCGTGTAGGAGAAATTGCTGTATTCCAGAAGCCACGGCGTTATTTGCTAAAAAGAAAACAGAATAATGATGACAGTTCTCTATTTAGTTCTGATATCAGTATATTATTAGTTGCGTACAAAACCTTATGAAATATTTCTTTAAGGGGGATGGTACACAGGACCGTGGAAAGAAAGCAAGGGCCCCAGGGACAAATTTTCCCGGGCCCCGTCAAATATTAGATTCACTACCCAACTCACCCTTTATAATGTAAGCAACAAAAAGATTATGTAATCATATTACATAATGATTAAGTACCGGACTGTACTTTATGATCAGAACTGTCTGATAATCTGACTGTCTGTCCGTGTGTCTGTAAGCGAGATAACTCAAATACGCTTTATAAGATTTTCATAAAACTTGGTATACCATTTATAACGCCCATGGGACGAAGCCTATTGATTTTGGATCAAATCGGGCACGAAACGGAAACATACATTAAAATGTTATAATTAGGAACAATTTTATCTGTATGTACCAGTTAAATCTATTGAAAATTATGATTTTAAATGCCGAACGTTAGTGAGGCCTACTGTTGAGTCCAAAAGGATTTCTGCTTCTACTTTAAAAAATAGCAATTTTTCTTCAAGGATAATCCGTTTCAGATTAACTGATAATTCCATGTCATCATTATACGACAGGACAATGCAGATAAAATAAACACATAAAACATAACTTAACTTAAGTTTATTGACTAATAACCAATTTTATTTTAGAGTAAATTTAGAAAGTAAAAAATTAAACCTGGTCGGCCGTGCCCCCTTTTGGGTCCGGGCCCCGGGGCTGCAGCCCCGGCTGCCCCTCCCTCTCGTCGGGCCTGATGGTACACCTTTATGGGTAAAAAAAAATTAAAATTTTTTATTTTTTCTGTGAAGACTGAACCTTTGTTTTTATTGTTGTGAAAACATGTTTTAAATATCTTAATTATGTACCGAGATATGCCCATTTAAATATACTAGTGTCATGCGGCTTGTCCCTTTAAGGGGAGATTGTGAGCACATTTGATGCAGAAAATTATCTTACACAAAAAACAATGATTGTTCCAAATATATATTCATAAAAATTAGATATGTCTTCTTTTCCATATCCCTCGCTTATGATGTGCGCTTATGATCTGTGGTGTACTTTCACATATTAACATGTGTTATTTCTGTAATATTTCATAGTCTCCACGTAGTTATTTCTCTTTACTATATTCTGTTAGCGTCATTATTTTCAACACGTGAAAATTTGATATCCCTGACACAAATACCATAGCGCCTGAAACCTTCTCTCTAGACTACACGCAGTACTTCCGTGCAGGAGAAGTTGCTTTACACAGTAGCCACGGCGTTATCTGTTAATAACGAAACAAGATCTCTTTATATCAAAGTAGATAAAGAGTGTGGACATCTTTGTTCTCTGTGGGTGCGTGAGATTCTTCTTAGTCTTTCCCATTCCAGTAAACAATACTTACCAGTATGATAATAGGCGTTTATTCCTTAAGAGGATTTTTCTGGCAGCCTGATACTTTCGAGTAAGACAAAACTATTATACTTACCATGGTATTTCTAAAGTCATTCATCTAATCCACAGTTTATTAAATGCCAGTATGGTACTTCATGAGATTGTATGGTGGACGGAAATGTTTGTCCGTCCGTCCGTGTGTCCGTTCGTGCGATTATCAAATACGCTTTTTCGGATTTCCTTGGAACTTGGTATACGCATTTATAACGTCCACGGGACGAAGCTTATTCGTTTTTTACCAAATCGGTACCGGTACCGGAGTAAAGATTAATTAACGATCACACGCTTTTCAAATAGCAAATCATCACTATAGTACAACAAAGCCGCGTTGCTAGCCATAACCACGGCCTCCCACCTCAGATAAGACGTTATATACACTTTGTTCATAGCAAGCGGAATACATGAGTCATTCATTACATTATGCTGAATGAAAATTGTCTTTTTATACAGAAATAGAGAAAATGCCTAATAAATGTTGTGTTGCTGCCTGTACTATACATGCATTTCATGAGTGAGTGAGCCTATGAGTAAAATTTAAAAATCTTGAAATCACTGCTTTGAGGAGCCGTAGTGAAATCCTAAGATATTGAAATTGCATGTAAAGGAGAAGAAACACTCTATAATTCTTTTTAGGTAGATTTAGAAGAAAAATCTACCTATTGCAATCTTTATCATGTCATGGCTTTCGAAAAATTCTTACATATCTTTACGTTTCATGCCTCCCTAAGTATGACACCACGGCCCGTTCAAAAAAAATTTTGTAATATTTATATATATCATTACACGCTAGCGGCCGTAATTTTGAAGATATTTGAACCAAATTTCATTATGTTATTTCTAGACCCAATAGTTAAGAAAAGTTCGTTAATGAGCAAAATTGGCCCAAGGTGGGAGTCGGGGGAGAGGGTTGAAGTTTTGAAAAATGTATATCTCGGCCCCAATGAAGTATAGAGGGAAACTTTGTTTGAATAAATTAGAGTACTCCCTATGGAGTTCACAGTGACACCAACAATTCGGGAATTTTGGGGAAACGGTGGGGGTGGGGGATGGAAACTAAAATGTTTTGAAACCACGTCTTGTGGGGTATCGTTGAAAAGCTCTTGATGAGTACTCTACAAATCAATAACTAGTTTCTCGATAGCTTTCATATAAGGCGAGATTTGAATGTTTGAAAAAGTGCTCTTCCCTCTATCTAAAAACTGTAATATGGTAGTTCATGTCATATTGTAGCTGTGCGAAATTTATTCGTATATTAATTTCATTCAATTTGAAACAAGTCTCCTAAGGACTTTATATTGCATCTTAAAGAACTGTATAGTAATCTCATGTAATATCGTTACTATGCATGTAATATTGATTCCGTATATGAATTTTATCATACTGTGGTTTAATTCTAATGTAGCCACAGCTTCCCTAAATCCTCTCATATTATCATAGCAGGCCACGTATTAACAAACGTCCTAGTATTGTTTATGGCTACATGTAATCTATTTCTCTCTACTAAATTCGTTGAATATATTGATTCCACATTTAACACGGTCGTTTAATTGCATTTTAATCCAGGGATTTCGGGATACTGGTAATTTGGACATTCTGACATCATTTGAAAATTGACTAACAGCCTTTCCATTAAAACATAATAATTAAACTGTTAGAATTTAAATGTTCTGCCTGTGATATTACGTTTCTCTTCTAAAAGATCATAGAAACTGACAGTGGAACTTCTGTTCACACACAGAATGTCACTATATATATATATATATATATATATATGTATATATATATATATATATATATACACACATATATATGGTGTTAATGAATAACACCGAAATATTTTACCTGTGTATAGAGGGAATATAGACAAGATACTTTAATTAGGAGATTTTTGCTCTATGGATTCAATTTTTCCAGTTACAGCATAAAATCTCCCAGGGCATGGCCGCCACTGACTTCTAACTTTAGAAAAAAATGCAAAACAAAGGAACTTCGTTGTTAACACTGTAGTGAGTAGTTATGAATAAAAAAAAGACTAATGCAGTGGCGACCAGTCATGTGATTAGTCTGTAAATTTTGCAGATTATGTAAACACTAAATTATTATATAGCTGTTGACGATTGATTAAGAGTCAGGTTTTTATCGATCACTAGGAAGGCATGAAGTCAATTTAATGAACATTTTAACCCTATTTTGCGTAATTATTTATTTAAGAGCACCAAATTATAATAACTTTAATGCCCTGTAGCATACACATTTTACGGCATAGAGCAAAAATCTCCTAATAAAAGTTGCTTGTCTAAGTCCCCTAGTAGTATGGTTTCCCCACCTACGTCATTGCAGGATTGGCAGGATTAATGACGTCACCGCAGGAGCCGGAGGGGAGGGAGGGGAGGGAGGAATGATGACGTCACAAGTGGGCGTGGCCTATGACGTCACAAGTGGGCGTGGCTATGACGTCAGTGGCGGATTGTATGACGTCACAAGTGGGCGTGGCAATAACCACGTGATTCAAAATGGCGTCGGTTCCGGTTCCTATTGCAAATGGCGGCGGTTCCGGTTCCGTGGCGTACGAAGCGCGAAATTTAAAATTTGAAAATTAATAATATAAATGGCGGCACTTCCGGTTCCTATTTCAAATGTAGGACGAAGCGCGAAATTCAAAATTTGCGAATTTATAATGTAATTGGTTACGTTTCCGGCGCGAAAATCAAAATTTGGAAATTTATAATGAAAATGGCTACGTTTGCAAATGGCGTAAGGTGGGCGGATGGCGGTTGATTTGAAAATTGCAAAAGGTGGAAATTGAATATTACAATTGCAAATAGCGGATGGTGGGAAATTTGAAATTTGTATATTGGTATTGTTTTACAAGATGGCGGCATTGCTTACGTCATTGCAGGATTATGAATTGATGACGTCATTGCAGGATTACGAATTGATGACGTCATTGCAGGATTGGAAGGATTAGATCACGTGACAGGAGGAATGTTTATGACGTCATTGCAGGATTATGAATTGATGACGTCATTGCAGGATTACGAATTGATGACGTCATTGCAGGATTGGAAGGATTAGATCACGTGACAGGTGGAATGTTTTATGACGTCATTGCAGGATTACGAATTGATGACGTCATTGCAGGATTGGCAGGATTAGATCATGTGACAGGTGGATTGTTTTATGACGTCACAGCAGATTTTAATCTATATGTCTTTTTTACACGGAAGTATCGTTTCATCACGTACGCCAGAACATCGCATAAATGCATCGTTATCAGTTTTCTGTAAGATGATTATTTTTCTAAAATCTAGTGACTCAACCTAGAGTAAATGTGGTCGATGCGTAAGGCTTACAACCATACCGACAATCTGGACCTCCTAATTTATTATTAGTTGGAAATGTAGAGAAGCGTTATTTTATTCCTTCGTAAATATGGTAGCTTTCGTGTTAAAACTATATTTTATTTATAAGATTTTAATCCTAGCCCAAGGGGTTAACTCAGCTTCTGGCTTAGCGGATAGTCGTAAATTTTCCTATCATGATCGAAGCATAATCTTACGTGTTGAATTATCTTCAAATCCCCCAGTATAATGTCGGAATAATATTATATCATACTTCATTATTCAAAGGCGTCTTGTAAAGTCATTGTATAGAACTATGCTGGCACACTGTTTCAATGTACGTGACAGAATTGATGCATGTGTATCTCGTTATCTACAACAGTCATATGAGGCTTGTAGTAACCTTGACGTACATCTCATATCTTCATTCACTGCAACTAATCTATCGTATGCTGACCTATTCAAAAGTCTTAAAACAATCTCTTTAATCAGCAGTACTTTTAAATATTAAATCCCTAATCATAGCACATGTCTTATGTATTATTAGTCAACAGTATTTTTATTGCGGTATATTAAAAACTTATATTGTAATATTTCATCGCAGAGTGGTAGTGAACTTATATTGTAATATTCCATCGCTGAGTGGTTCTGAGTTCGATTCAAAGTCAGTAAAGGCATATTCAGCTTTTCTCACATTGCGGGAAATTGAATATACTGTTTCAGAAAAGCGCTGATAAGAAATAAATATCAAATAACGCTTTAACGTATATTTCTCCCAGTGTTTCATCTCCGCTGGAACCTTATATGATTAATGTAGTTTGATACAGAGTATAAAATAACACATTTGTCAGCATTTATTGCATGAAAATTAATATTTTATTTCCGTACCAGAATTAAATATCGGATATCTGTTGATGTCACCAGAAATGAATATTTTTCGCATACGACATCGATTTAATGTGGGAAATCATGAACAGGTATTTTCACAAGCAGGAAACGCGAAATATCTAATTACTACTGACTTAAGCTTTAACGTATATTTCTCCTGTTGCGAGGCTAGTAGAAGTCATGACGTCATCATCCGCGAGGCTAGCTCAAAACATCATATATAAGGCGATGACGTCATGCATCAGGCTCACTTGTTATCCATCCGTTATCAGCTACAGATCTCTTCGGAAAAATGGAAAGCGTCAACTTTGTTCAGTGTACCGAGTGTGATGCGAAATTTAGGCTCAAACATAATTTGACGAGGCATATTAACCATCAACATAAAAAATCTGAATACAAGTGCGAAACCTGTGGTGTGATATTCACACGTAGGGACAACCTATCATCACATGTACGCAATAAACATTCAACAACCGTTAACAACGTCGTGTGTAAAATATGCGACGCATCGTTAAAGTCTGAGAGGTGTCTCAACGCACATATGCAGAACGTCCACCACCCATCGAGGAA
The DNA here is from genome assembly GCA_964059195.1 of Ectobius pallidus. NCBI lineage: Eukaryota > Metazoa > Arthropoda > Insecta > Blattodea > Ectobiidae > Ectobius > Ectobius pallidus. The sequence goes on from CAXKWD010000010.1 coordinate 113,968,114, forward strand.
GGTGGAACCTAGACATATTGGGATCTACACCAACACTGGTCGCTTCCATCTGCCAGCGCATAGCGGGGACGGAGTAGCCCATCCTCCGATGGTTGTAGAGGAAGCCGGGCATTCATCTCATCATTTACAGGTATGTTATTATTATTATTATTGTGCAAGCCATCCAACTTATTTCTTTTATCGTAAAACTCAATCTGTGTTTTATATTGGTATAGAATAGTTAAAAACAAGTCATAAAACTTTATTTCTTTTATCATAAATCTTAATACTATTTTTTTCTGTTGTTATAGAATGCAAGACCAGTGAGTGTAGCCAACATGCAACAGACTTCCACCCATCCAAATGGTGACTTATATCAACCTGGGCCTTCCAGTATACGTCCACAGGTATGTTATTATTATTATTATTATTATTATTATTGTACAAGCCATCAATCTTATTTCTTTTATGATAAAACTTAGTATTATTTTTTTATATTGGTATAGAATAGTTAAAATCAAGACATTAATCTCGTAAATCTTAATATTTTATTATTATTAAGCAAGACAACAAACTTATTTCTTTTATCATCAATCTTAATATTTTATTTTTCTATTGTTGCAGAATATAAGTCCAATGAGTGTGGATACCATGCGGACATCATCCGTCCAGCCAACCACCAGCCATCCTATGCATTCAGGTCAACATTTACAGGTATGTTATTATTATGATTATTGTACAAGCCATCAATCTTATTTCTTTTATGATGAAACTTAATATTATTTTTTATATTAGTAGGCTACAGATCAGATAAAAACCAACATTAAACTTAATTTTTTTTTCTGATAAATCTTAATATTTTATTTTTTATTGGTCATACCATCAAACTTATTTCTTTTATCATAGAACTTAATATGCTTTTTTATATTAGTACAAAGTGGATAAAATCAAGACATTAATCTCATAAATCTTAATATTTTATATTTCTTTGTTATATATACGTTTATAGGTATGTTATTATTATGATTATTGTGCAAGCCATCAAACTTATTTCTTTTATCATAAAACGTAATATTATTTTTTATATTAGTACAGAGCGGTTAAAATCAAGACATTAATCTCATAAATCTTAATATTTTATATTTCTGTTGTTATAGAATGCAAGACCAGTGAGTGTAACCAACATGCAACAGACTTCCACCCATCCAAATAGTGACTTATATCAACCTGGGCCTTCCAGTATACGTCCACAGGTATGTTATTATTATTATTATTATTATTGTACAAGCCATCAATCTTATTTCTTTTATGATAAAACTTAGTATTATTTTTTTTTATATTGGTATAGAATAGTTAAAAACAAGTCATAAAACTTTATTTCTTTTACCATAAATCTTACTATTTTATTATTATTATGCAAGACAACAAACTTATTTCTTTTATCATAAATCTTAATATTTTATTTTTTATTGTTCATGCCATCAAACTTATTTCTTTTATCATAAAACTTAATATGCTTTTTTATATTAGTACAGAGCGGCTAAAATCAAGACATTAAACTTATTTCTTTTTCATAAATCTTAATATTTTATATTTCTATTGTTACAGAATCCAGAGTCCATCCACCAGTTACGACCTAGTGTCATCATGCATACGCGTGATATTCCACAGGTATGTACAGTGAAATGTCTTAGTCTTTTTATTATGCCATTCGCTTACAAAAGTCCCGATACAGTGAAATGTCTTAGTCTTTTATTATGCCATTCGCTTACAAAAGCCCCGATTGCTAATGTTAATGTTTTTTTTTCGTTATTACAGAATCAAGGTGGAATGGATCGCGGCGCTGGACCACTGGGAGCAGCCACAACATCTGCGGAAACAAGTGAGTTTTTCATGCTACAATCTGCATTCAAATCAAGAATTGCTACTTATGCCGCATTAGATTTTCCTGTTGGCGATATGGAGTCTATCCTGTCGTCGTATCAGAACAAAATCGAGAACCTCCTTTCAGAGTCACTAAAGAAATTTACATCAATAAAATTTAACTTATTCGTTGAGTGTAACTTTGAAAATTTAGATGGTCAGGCATCATTATATAACTTCAAAACTAAAAATGAAATTCTGTACAGAACCTCGATCATTAGTGAAATAGTAACTAACCACATTGCTAAATTGAAGAAGGAGCTTGAGGAATGTAGCATGCGGGGCTCTGGGTGGTTTTATAAAAAACTACACAAAGTTGAGGTAAGAATCAATGAACATGTCCCATTTATAGGGCGTGGCCATATGGTTCTGCCTGAAAAATTCCGCCACCTACATTCTCTCATCAATATTAATAATGAGGATGAATTTTGTTTTAAATATTGTATCTTATCTAAATTTGTAGAATCTGGTAAGGAATTGTGGACCAGCTACCTTGAAAGACCCGAATTGGGTAATAAGTACAACTGGAACTGTGTGAAATTCCCCGTTTCACTTCATGATATTGAAAAGTTTTCAAAATTAAACAATATTTCCATCAATGTTTTCGGCCTCGAGGAAAAGCGGGATGGGAAAAATATTTCTCATTTCGTGTTTCCTATAAAAATTGTAGAGAATGAGCTAGATGATCACAGAGATCTATTGTATGTGTGTAACGAACAAAATTCTCATTACATAGTAATTTCAGATTTTGACGCTTTTGTAAGACCATTCATAATGTCCGACAAACATAAAATCAGAGTTTGCAAACGGTGTTTTACACATTTCCAAGCGTATGCTGACAAGTCTGCGGATGAGAGATTGGATAACCATCTGGCTCTGTGTAATTCTTTCACACCTGTCAGATGCGAAATTCCAAAGAACCCTGAAGTTTGCTTCAATAAGCCTGAATATTCGCAAAAAATTAGATTTGTAATTTATGCTGATTTTGAATGCCTATTGGAGCCGATTTCAGGATGTTCAGGAGATCCGCAGAAAAGCTGGACTACACCTTACCAGAAACACACTCCGTACAGTTTTTGCTATTTCATTAAAGATGCAGAGGGTACGTTTTCCCAGTTACGGCTGTTTAGAGGGAAAGATTGCAGCGGGGAGTTTATGCGCTCGCTTGTTGACGATGTCAAAGTCATCGATCGAGTTTTAAACAGCGTAAACAAACCTATGATCCCTCTAACCAGCGAGGAAAACAAAGTGTATATGAGCAGTACCATTTGTCACATTTGTAAGCAGGGTAACTTCACCGATGTGAACTTCAAAGTTAGGGACCATTGCCATGTTAGCGGTCGTTTCAGAGGGGCCGCTCACAGGAATTGCAATCTGAATTATAGAAATCAAAGATTTGTCCCTGTTGTTCTACATAACATGTCCAACTATGATGCCCATTTTATTGTGAAAGAACTAGGATTCGATGAAAACCGAATCAATGTTATTTGTAATAGTCAAGAAAAGTATGTCACATTTTCCAAATTTATTCCCTCCCCCTATTTGAGGAGGGGAGGTATGGAATTGAGATTTATAGATTCGTTTCGGTTCATGGCAAGCAGTCTGGAAAAGCTGGCAAACAATCTACCTAAAGATAAATTTATAGAAACAAGAAATTCGTTTGGTGAACAGGCCGATTTGGTATGTCGAAAGGGAGTGTTCCCCTATGACTATGTATCATCACACGAAGTTCTAAATGAGAAAAAACTGCCGCCTAAAGAAGCATTTTATAATAAGCTTAATAACAATCATATTTCAGATGAAGATTACCTTCATGCCACCAATGTGTGGAATTCATTTTCATTGAGCTCTTTGGGCGAATATTCGGACCTATATTTGAAATCTGATGTTTTGATTCTAACAGATATTTTTGAAAACTTTAGAGAGATGTGTTTTGAGACGTACGGAATGGATTGTTTGTTCTATTCCACAGTTCCAGGCTTTGCTTACTCAGCAATGTTGAAGTTCACAAAAGTTAAATTACCCTTACTCACTGATATGGATATGATACAAATGATTGAGCGAGGGATAAGAGGTGGAATTTGTCAATGCATCACCCGACACGTTACAGCAAACAATGAAATGTGTCAGGAATATGACGAGTCTGAAAAAAAATCTTACCTCTATTATGTTGATGCTAATAATCTTTATGGGTATGCGATGTCTCAGGCATTGCCATCAGGTGAGTTTCGCTGGCTCGATAAAGATGAAATCGAGTCGTTTGATATCATGTCCATACCGGTCAATTCCAACACCGGCTACATATTAGAAGTAGACATTGAATATCCAGAACATCTACATGAATCACATTCTGATTTACCGTTCTGTGCGGAGATGAAAATTCCTCCAGGTAGTAAAAACAAAAAATTATTAACCACTTTGGAGCCAAAAGAAAAATATGTCGTTCATCACACGGTACTTAAACAAGCCGTGCAGCACGGATTGAGATTATCGAAAATCCATAGAGTCATTAGCTTTGAACAGTCAAATTGGATGAAGCCTTACATTGATTTTAATGCCACCAAGAGAAAAGCTGCCAGTAATGAATTTGAAAAAGATTTCTTCAAGTTGATGGTAAATTCAGTTTTCGGCAAAACTATGGAGAATGTTAGGAAAAGAATGAACTTTAGGCTTGTTTCGGATGAAAATTTAATGAGGAAACTGGTAGCTAAACCTAACTTTTTGGATAGAACAATTTATAATGAGAACTTGGTGGGAGTCCACCTTGCTAAAACTAGCTTGGTGTTTGACAAAGCTATCTACGTCGGCATGTCTATTTTAGATATTTCTAAAACTAGAATGTACGACTTTCATTATGACACGATGAAAAAATTGTATAAAGAAGGTTTGAAATTGTGTTACATGGACACAGACAGCCTAATTTACAAAATTGATTCCGATAATCTCTTCCGTGATTTGATGAATATTAAAGATGAGCTGGATACCAGTGTCTACCCTTCTAATCATGTTTTGTATTCCTCCCAAAACAAAGGGGTGGTTGGAAAGTTTAAAGATGAAGGTGCTGGTCATTGTATTAACGGTTTTGTAGGTCTGCGAGCGAAAATGTATGCTATAAAGTTTAATGACAAAACCATAAAGAAATTGAAAGGTATTAAGAAGAATGTTATTGAGAAAGATGTAAAATATGAAGATTATGTCAACTGTCTCAAGGTGGGTCATTCGACTTTTTCCATCAACAGGTCGATTAGATCATACAAACATGATGTGTACTCCATCAGTATGAATAAACTCACCTTGAGCGGTAATGATGACAAAAGGTACATTTTACCTAACGGTATAGATACTATCGCTCACGGACACTACCAAATCATTGATGAGGAGTGTGAGGAGGAACCTCCTACTAAGAAACTTAAACTGTAAAAAATGTAAGAAATGTGTTAAAATTGTATATTTGTGTAAAAAATTTATATTTATGTGTATGAAATGTGTAAAAAAATGTGTATGGTTTGTGTAAAAAATTTATATTTATGTGTATGAAATGTGTAAAAAAATGTGTATGGTTTGTGTAAAAAAATGTATATTTATGATTCAAACAATATGATTTATGATGAAGAAGAATAGGTATGATACAATAAAGTAAGATAACTTTGGGTTCATGTGGGATATAAATAAAAGAAAAAAGTTATAAAAATGAATCTATCTTTTATTTTCCCTAATCACATACAACATCCTTAATATTAACCCATGAATTTTTTGAGCTAGGGAACCCTAACCACTTTACAAACACCTTCTGTCCTTTGTTCTTTAACACTTTTTCAATTAAATAACAGTCTGGAAACTTAGTTTTCTGGAGTTCTTCAGCATAAAAAGCACCTTCAATACTCCCACCCTCCAAATCCTGAAGCAGATACGTGGGAGGAAATGTCGATTGGATCTTCTGTATCTTGAAAATCTCCGTAGTCCACGATGGTAAGTATCCTTTATTAAATAATTTCCTATGTTTTGAAACTCTTACATAGTCACCTTTAGCAAACTTTGGTTTCGTATAGCATTCATTGTAGCGATACACTGTTTTAAGTAGACTATCGTCCTTTACTTGGTTAGGTTTCATTTTAATGGTAGAGTGATACCTATCGTTGTAATGTCTAATGAGTTCTTGCAACATGTCCACCCATCTGTAACTGCCTCTTGCCGAAAATTCGAGATACATGTTAGTTTTCAAAGTTCTGATGAAGCGTTCAGCAATGCACGCCTTAACATTAGAGTATGTAGAATAATGATTGATGCCATATTGTTTCATTAACCCTTTAAAATTAACGTTATAATATTCCTTTCCCATGTCGGTCTGTAAATTTTTAGGTGGAATATTAACAGATTCAAGTATATCTTGCATGGCTGCGGTAACATCTTTTCCGCTTTTACTTTTCAACGGTCTCGCATAAGCAAACTTGGAATATGCGTTTATACAAACCAAAATATATTTAAAACCTCTGTTTTCTCTATGATATGGAATCATTTCAATCAAGTCGCTTTGCCACAAATCGTTTAGTCCTTTCATTATAACATGACGTCTTTGATAATTTATTCTAGCTGGTGCATGAAGTTCGTACGCGATTTCCCGCTTTTTCATGCTATGATTTTTCTCTCCTTCAACTCAGATAAGATTTCTTCTATTTCGTTGTGATGAGAATTATTCCCTGCCGCAGACGAGGACACAAGAAGCCTAAGTCGATCAATGAGCTCATTCGGATCGTCCCAGTATTTATATTCAATTTTACGATTTGGATGTACTTCTTTCATCATACCGCTACCTAATACACGATGTGGCGATCCCTCGTCGGATGATTCTTCATCAGAAAATAATTTCTTGATGACATGTAGATATTTGTGAGTATTGATTCTACGAATGTTTCCACTTTCGTCATAATTTATTTTGTGCGCGTTAGTTTTTTTCAAAATCTCCTTATACACATCTAAATCACGATCGTTGTACAATTTTTTGTCAGGAATATTTTTCATAAGCAATTCATACAACCCAGGGCGTCCAATATATGTCTTCTTACCGATAACGAGGCGATCGTTTCTAATGGTCACAGGTGTTGATCCAATGTAGAATGATTGTCTGTCAGTATCCATTCTCAATCCGTAGATTGGATCGATATTTCTCGGCTTATGTGAAATGAGTTTTTGAATGTAAGGTGTAATCACTGGCCCATAAACTCTTTGTAGCATAGATTTATAATGTTTATGAGGAGATTGTTTAGAGGACTGAAACGTTTCGTATTCCATCTCCGACTCTTCAGATTCATGTTTACCGATGTTCACGAGCTCTTCCAAGGGTTTCGTTATCGGGTTTATAATTTCACCAATTTCTTGTTTGGTCTGAAGATTGGATTTTTTTAGCGCTAAATATTTATTCCGTATAGATTTAACATGATTGGCGATGTCTTGTTTCACTCGTATCTGTTCCTTGCTCAACGAAGGATTCATTTCGACTGATACATATTTAGGGTTTACATAACAATATATTCGTCTATGCCACGCCTGTATCTCCCATCTTCACGATCGTTTTCTTTACAAATTGTTAAGAATCCATACTTTTGAGATGACCAACATTCGCGACATAACTGTTGAAATTTATCGAACGTCATGTCTGCATTTACGTAGTCGTTGTATAAATGTCTTAAATTTAACGCGTCCTGGTTAAATACGATCACCAAGTTACAATTGTCTCTTATCAGATGTTTAGGTATTCTCGCATACGATTGTGCAAGATAAAACATATCTAAAGATTTATGTCGTCCCATGCTAAAGTAATTTCTAATAGGTCCTTGCGGATCGCACATCACATCGTCGAAAATCACCACTGAATTCTCTTTGACTTCTGTCGGCTCAGGCATGGTTTGGTCGCTGCTTTCAAACTTGAAGTAACCAATTTCTGGAACGTTTGCTAAAATTTCTTCAAGCATTTTGTACTTTGGTTGAAACAGAGATCTCGAAAATATGTAAATATTTGAAAACTTTATTCCGTTAGGATGGAGAAGAATATTTATAAGCACGTTGGTCTTTCCGGAATTACTAGGCCCACATATAATAGACCTAGTGCTGTTGGGAAATAGTATGCTGTGCTTGCATTCGTCTTCTTCTCGATATAAGCTATCCATTGGGAGGATCTCCAGAGACACGTTTTGCTTCTCAACCTTCATGACTGTAAATGAGATTTTTACAATGATACGAATGTTTTTATATAAAAAGTTATAACATGAGGATATTGTAATCAGTATGGCGCCGCGAGTAGAACGAAGCAGACGTCGACACAGCGCTCGTGGAGGTAAATTAATAAACACTCTGATTGATAAATTGCCTGTGGAATTACACATACCTGGGTATCGCTTTTGTGGACCTGGAACTAAATTGGAAAAACGACTGAAAAGAGGTGATAAGGGAATCAATCCTCTAGACGAAGCCTGTAAGGAGCACGACATAAGTTACGCAGAGAGCTCAGATATAAGCGATCGACATAAAGCAGACTTGAAATTGGCGCAACAAGCCTCCAATCGTGCCAAGGCTGCCGACGCAAGTCTTGGGGAACGTGTTGCAGCTTACACCGTTTCTAAAATTATGAAAGGAAAAGCGAAGATGGGTGCTGGAATGGATACCATTAAAAAACTAAAGGCGGCATATAGAAAGTTACTATCGAATAAAAAGAACAAGAAAAAGAAGAGAGTGTTGAAATCGCCAAAGAAAATTGGTGGTATATTACCTCTGCTACCTATATTTGCAGGTTTATCTGCACTCGGGGCTCTCGGTGGTGCAGGAGCACATATCGCTAAAGCTGTAAATTCTGCAAAGTCCAATAAGAAACAGTTGCTAGAAAACATTCGTCATAACCATATGATGGAGAGCATAGCCTTAGGGAAAAAAGGATCTGGTATCGTGATGCATGGAAAAGGAATGTATCTAAAACCTTATGCGAGCGGTAAAGGACTTCGTTTAAAAAAAAAGCCCTAACTAACTACGACTTGGAACGATACGCTAAAAAACTAGATATTCCACATTTTAGAGGCGTGTACATGAGAAACAACTTACCATCCAAGCCATATAAGCAGGAGCGAATCATTATAAACCTTGATGATGCCAAAGGTCCTGGTACGCACTGGGTAGCCTTAAAAATGTGTAACAAGAATGCTTTCTATTTCGACAGCTATGGAGACTTACCACCTCCTATGGAAATAGTAAATTACGTTGGACCACATACAAAACTACTTTACAACGTTACACGTTATCAGAAATACAACACTTTGATTTGTGGACATTTGTGTCTAGCATTTTTACTATAAAAACCACCAGCTCTAACATTTAGGTGTTAAAATGGGTTTTACGTTCACACTAAGCGGATCCACGTCCGAAATCTCCAACACGATTCATCCACCTATTGAGCTGAAAGATGGAGCAGACTACGAGATTGCTTTGTTGCGGTTTGAATCATACAATTCTATACCTAATGTGTCTGAAAACAACAATTCGATGATAGTGATCGATGAAGGAGGTAAGGAACATGTCATCAGCATTCCAACTGGAACGTACGAGATTGAAGATATTTCTGATTATATAGCGTACGAAATAAAAGCTATGACAAATTCTACTAGAGACCTTAGTGAAATATTTAGAGTTATTGCCAACACCAACACGTTGCTAACAACAATCTACTCTTTCCTCGAAGTTTCTTTCAACGTTCCAAACTCTGTGGCAAATTTACTGGGATTTGAAAAGTCCGATAGAATTCCTAAAAGGACCACCACCGTTTCCAAGAGACCTCCAGACATAAACGGTGTTAACGTTATAAGAGTGGAGTGTAATCTCGCAAGCGGATCATTTCTGAATGGACAGCCGACTCATACCATTCATGAATTTTTCCCCACGGTGCCACCTGGATACAAGATCACTGAAGTTCCATCATATTTGATTTTCTTACCTTTAATCAACATACAAAAAATATCTGACATTACAATCTCTCTTGTGGACCAGAAAGGACGTCTTATCGACTTTAGAGGAGAGCGTGTATCTGTGAAAATTGTAATAAGGAAAAATGGGTCTTAATTTTAACAAATACGTTCCCACCACGGAGCAATCTCAAAAAATAAGTCTTGACACCGTTAAGATTAAAAAAGTTTATAATCCTACACACTGTGAAAAAGGCCACACTCCAAGTCGTAACGTCGTGAAGGTAACACGTGTGAATAAGAAGTATCTCAAGTCTCTAGGATACAAAGTGTTATAATATGGATATCCTCGCTGTACACTCCAAGGCTATATTTGAAGATGCCATAGAAAATTTTCAATATCATGGATTCAAACCGTATAACAACTCGGCTCTTGGTGAAAACGATGAAATACGGATTCCTATTCAGGCTGAAAACTCGTATGCATTAGTAAGCAGGAGTTTTATTATGGTTTCTGGAAATATAACCGACGATAAGGATGCTGAATATAAGGGAAAGGTTGTAAATAATGGTTTCCTCTACCTGTTCGATGAAATAAAATTAAATCTTCATGGAGAAACAGTCGATCGTAGCAGAAACCCTGGAATTACAAGCTTATTGAAAGCAATTTGTTCTTACACCGTTCTGGATAGTGAAAGATTGGAAAACGCTGGGTGGATTCACCCCTCCGACGATAATGTGGAGACTATAATAAAAAACAAAAAGTTTAATGTATGCATTCCTCTAAGCCACATCCTTGGAATCGCTGAAGATTATGATAAAATATTCGTCAATTGTAAGATGGAACTTGTTCTCATGAGATCGAAAAACACGATCAATGTCACCAAAGGAGAAGTTAGTAAAATTACCATCACGGATATCGAGTGGATGGTGCCTATCATTAAGGTCTCCGATGTCGAAAGAATAAAACTACTGAATATGTTGGGATCTGATCGCTCGCTGACAATAGATTTCAGAAGCTGGCAATTGTATGAGCATCCATCATTACCTCAAGCAACCAACATTTCATGGAACGTTACGACATCTCCTCAGTTGCAGAAACCTAGGATGGTTATCATAGGATTTCAAACTGCTAGGAATAAAAAGGAAGCCGACTGCTCAAAGTTTGATTTAGGTGATATCCAGAACGTATCTGTATACTTGAACGATACAAAGTACCCCTATCACTCTTTCATGGTAGACAGTACAAATGGTTCGTATGGAATCCTTTATGAAATGTATGCTAGATTTCAAGAGTCATACTATCAAAAACCATCCAATCCTCTCCTTAAAAGAAGCGATTTTATCACAAATACACCAGTCTATGTCATCGATTGCACCAAGCAGAACGAAGATCTGAAATCGGGGGCTTGTACCACCAGGATTGAAATTTCTGCAGCAAACAATATACCAGCAAACACAAAGGCTTATTGCTTAATTCTACACGATCGAAGTGTAGAGTATACTGCATTAACCAACATCGTTACCAATGTCGTGTAACAACATGATTATAATCGACTGTCAAGGATATCAGTCAAGGTGCAAACAATTTATAGCTAAAGAGGTTGCAGTGTCTTCGGTGGATGATAGATTTGCACATTTTGTTCTCCAACCACCTAAAAACAATTACCCAGATACAAAGTCGCAGCGGTACATCGAATCCAACATCCATGGAATTCCGTGGCAGAGTGGATACTTACCCTACGATGACTTGAAGCCTGTTCTTGAAAGTGTTTTAAAACCAGTGGATGTTCTTCATTGTAAAGGACTGGAAAAGGTTCGGTTTTTTGAAAAACTGTTGCAGAGACCTGTTATAAACATGGATGATATTGGTGTTCCAAAGCTTGACAAATTAAGAGACTGTGAAACCAAATGTCTTTTTCATAATGACTCTAATATGAAATGTGCATTGCGAAATGTTATTATGCTTACGCTGTGGATGAAATCCCAGTAAGATTGTAATAAAGTGAATAAAATTCTATAATCCTGAGTTGTGTTCTTTATTTCACAGCCCCCTCATCCTAGGAATTAGGAATAGGAGATGTTAGGGAAAACTGGACTTTGTCAAACATGAGAAAATCCAGCTATGAAATAACTTACAAAAGAATACATTTTTTATCACTTTGGTTTTATTGAATATTTACAAGATGAATTTCACTTGAAAAGTCTCCTATTTCTAAAATGAATATCACTCATGATCTTGAGAGTCTCCAACTTCTGAAACACAGAAAAATAAAAAGCACATAAGAATTTAGCTTATGATGGATAAGAATGGGAAATGATTCATGTTATTAACACATACCTTTCTAGAGAAATCGATGAATGTAGGGTGCCGGTTGTCGTGTTGTATAATCACTTTTAGTCTGTTACATACACTTCACACTGAGTATAAAATCTCAAAAAGTTTCCCATATTACACAAAGTTGAGAACGTGGTAGTAGTATCCATCTGACTTCGGCTCCTTACCATAGTACACCAATGAAAGTTTCTCCTCGTTCATCTGTTGAAGCTGATCTTCACTTAACTTCCCGAACCTTGGTGGTAGAAAAACACTGCATCCAATCATTAAGTCTATAACGATTCTCCTTCCATACCTTGTATACACGGAACGAGCTTCCTTTACCGGATAAGCAAGTCCAATTTGCAGCTCGCTCAAGGGTTTGGTACAATTCACATCGGGGATGTTTACAACTGAATACCGCTCTAGAGTGGATACTATAGGCGTCTTCTTATTCTTGGTTTTTTGTGTATTTGGTAAATCCGCTTGTGATGGTTGTATGGTAGAGGACTGCAGCGTTTCCCACAAGTCCTGCGTTGTAATATCCACTATATCAGCAGCAGCAGCTGTAGTAGATTTGGGTGCACTTTTACGACCACGCTTCAATGATGACATGTTGTAAGCTTGAAGATCACTGAGGATATGACGCTTGTCTTGCAAATATTTTAAAACGTTCACTTATAGCTCATACAATCTGTTTCATTTACGACTAACCTTGAACCTGTCCTGCACGTGCCGTGTAAGACCTTGAAACAAGTTTGAACAAGTCCGAGTGATGACGTCATACATAAAGAATTCATGATTCAGTTGTAATGTAAGATGAACTTCCGGCCAGGTGTTCTGGCGTACGTGATGAAACGATACTTCCGTGTAAAAAAGACATATAGATTAAAATCTGCTGTGACGTCATAAAACAATCCACCTGTCACATGATCTAATCCTGCCAATCCTGCAATGACGTCATCAATTCGTAATCCTGCAATGACGTCATAAAACATTCCACCTGTCACGTGATCTAATCCTTCCAATCCTGCAATGACGTCATCAATTCGTAATCCTGCAATGACGTCATCAATTCATAATCCTGCAATGACGTCATAAACATTCCTCCTGTCACGTGATCTAATCCTTCCAATCCTGCAATGACGTCATCAATTCGTAATCCTGCAATGACGTCATCAATTCATAATCCTGCAATGACGTAAGCAATGCCGCCATCTTGTAAAACAATACCAATATACAAATTTCAAATTTCCCACCATCCGCTATTTGCAATTGTAATATTCAATTTCCACCTTTTGCAATTTTCAAATCAACCGCCATCCGCCCACCTTACGCCATTTGCAAACGTAGCCATTTTCATTATAAATTTCCAAATTTTGATTTTCGCGCCGGAAACGTAACCAATTACATTATAAATTCGCAAATTTTGAATTTCGCGCTTCGTCCTACATTTGAAATAGGAACCGGAAGTGCCGCCATTTATATTATTAATTTTCAAATTTTAAATTTCGCGCTTCGTACGCCACGGAACCGGAACCGCCGCCATTTGCAATAGGAACCGGAACCGACGCCATTTTGAATCACGTGGTTATTGCCACGCCCACTTGTGACGTCATACAATCCGCCACTGACGTCATAGCCACGCCCACTTGTGACGTCATAGGCCACGCCCACTTGTGACGTCATCATTCCTCCCTCCCCTCCCTCCCCTCCGGCTCCTGCGGTGACGTCATTAATCCTGCCAATCCTGCAATGACGTAGGTGGGGAAACCATACTACTTCCCCTCTATATACAGGTAGAATGTTTCGGTGTTATTTATTAACACCCTGTATATTATGAAAATACTAAATTCAATTTCAGGCCAACTACAATACTACTTCTGCAACAGTGGAGTACAGACAGAGAAAATAAAATAGAAAACTGCGTAATTCGTAATGGCGCCGAGGTAACAGTTAAACTGTTAATTACCTCGCTATTTCTATGGTTACGAATAAACATGTAAATCCACTTTATTGAACATACCTATGTCGATACCGTAACCCTAGCAACTCATAAATGTAATCCACTAAACCGCTAGCGGAATCTGGTGAGCTAATGTTTCATTAAAAAGCCGAGGAAATTCCATTCCTACTCCCTTGCACACGATATTAATCGGAAATCGAATCGATTGCGCCTTCCATTTGTTTTATTCTGGACACACACCAAAAACACAGCAGTCTCACGAGTGAGAATTCAGTCTTTTGTTCGGTCGCCATGGACACGGGCACAACAATGCCAAGTCCAGCGCTATTAATTATACATAACCTTTCAGCTGTCTCAGATCCTAAGAGACTTAATATGCTCTGTGCTAGACTGTGGTAAGTCCAGTATGGCTTCCAGTATCCCAGATTTCTCTCTGCTGCGAGTTATCAGATATATGCCTAGTCCTTCTCACAATAGAAATGTAAATTAAGAAAGTGCTGGAATAAGCTAAAGTAATTCTGTAGTTTTGTGTCACATCCTCTAACCAGGACCCTCAATTTTTTATTTTACGATTGTGTGTTTGAAATTACTTTTACACAACCACCTGCTTTTAAGTTTTATAAACTATATAAAATAACATCCTCATTTTTTATTTAGATAGTCGACGGTAAAAGAAGCACTTTTAACGGTTAGACGATATTAATTGAAATGAGAAAATTATGCCACTGAATGTTATAAAATTATTTTATTTATTTTATTTATTATTTTTATTTATTCTGGCAGAGCTAAGGTCATTTAGCCTTCTCTTCCGCTCTACCAGTCAAAAACTACATTACAATATACATATTATAGATAATTAATTAATACTTAATACTTAAATACAAAACACTTACATAGCTATTAAAACAATTACTCTAAAAGTTTTTTATATGCCTAATGTAAATTTAAGATTAATTTATAAATTATTACAATTTTTAGAGTGCTATAAAACATTAAATTACAAAAAATAAAGAATACCAAAGAAAATAAACAGGATTATAGCATAAGATATTTAAAATTATACTAACGAATACTAAAGAGAAAAACGTAAGCTACGGGTTACAAGTATCAGAAAGAGCTCCAGTTAAGATTTCTAGTTAATACGATGAAAAACAAAACTAAATTACATTGTTTAGAATTAACATGTTGACTTCTTTCTGAAATTTACCAATTATGACACTCCAGGGTGACCAACTTTGATTGCTTCACTTGGAAATTACTCTTTTAGTTAAGAATAATTGAAGAATGTTTTGACAAAACTCAACATCTCCATTTTTTTTTTGCCAAATTCGTTCTTTAATGGTTTTAGGTGCTTTGAAATGAGATTTTTAAGATGGTGAAAAAAGAACATAAGAAAAGTCAACATAACCAACATTTTGAAGCCTCAATATGCAAGGTTTCTATCTTCTATATGTTAATAATAATACGTGCCGAACGTCTAAGGATAGAGTGCCCGCCTCTGTATCCGAAGGTCGCGGGATCAAAACCGGCCGCGGTCGATGTATTTTTCAGGACGTAAAAGTTTTTCATGCTAGCAGGACCCTCGTGTAATAGCATTATTTAACCTTAAGATATGTTAATTTATTATTTGTTTCCAACAGAACCTACCATATAGTCTTAATGCGGTGGTTGTTTCCAGCTGTGTGTTGGGATCATTGAAGTTGTTGGTATAGCCGACGCAAGTTTACTTCAGTGGTTTTAATTTTATTCATGAAGCCCCGCCGGAGTGCTCGTGGGGACAAAAGAAACTCGCAGCACAATAGAAGACAGTTGGTACAAAGCTTTACGAGTATTCTGTCTGTGTAAACTGCAGAGTTAAAGTAACTGGATTTACTGTTATGGAAACTACATTATGTTCAAATAATAATAATAATAATAATAAAAACCAATAATGTTAATGCATTTATGTGCGATTTCTTCTGTGCATATATTAAGACACCCGTATACCATAACGCTCAAAGTAATGTAGGTACTGGAATATTCCTATCACTGATCTATATTCTGTCTGTCTTTGAACATATGATTACAGTTTAAAGTCAAAGCCCTCATTAGTCACTAGGAAGTACTGTATAGTAAATTTATTAAGTCTTATGAAAAATTATGTGAAATATAACTTCTTCTGCCCAAATAAATTTTTTGCCTCATAGTATATTATACTATGTATGACAGCGCCTCCAATGAATTTTCGAAACTAGGGAGTCCATTCTGCCCCACCTTGTAGAATAAGAGGCCGTGAAAGAGCGCATATTCAGTTGTTTCATACCTGATGCAAAGCTTTATTTTTCACCAGGAACGACTTGAGTTTCCACAAACAGTGGGTGGATTATAACTACCCTTCAGAGAATATTTTTAGAAAAAAAAAGTTTCAAGTAAAAGTTTTAGCTCTTGGTACAAGCATCCCAAGTGCAATTTTAAAGGAAATTGTTAGAACCTTTTAGAGAAAATCGCTAAAAACTAAATGTTCTTAAAGTCCCCTTAAAAATAAGATAAACTTTTCACCAATCTTTGTGTCACAATCTCAGAAGGTTCCTGGCCTTAATTTATATTAATTTTGTTTTCGTACGATTTTCGTTGTGTAACTAGGCTGTTCACAGACACACACATACAGACATGTTTCCGAAAGAAAAAAAATATTTTTGAAGTAAAACTTCTTTAGTGGCGGTAGAGGGTGAATCGGGAAAATCAGTCACACTAAAACCGTCACGAAATCAGTCACACTCAAAACCGACTTGTTTCGGTACGGACTCCACAGAATACAATCAACTCAATGATTAGGAGTAATCAAAGGAAATTTTTCAGACCTTACTTCCTCAATGGCAATAGACAATTCCTAAGCAATATAAAGGTATATTATCTATTTTATGGAACCCGGAGGTTCATTACCGCGCAAATCCAAAATTAAAAAATACAAATTTCCAAAATTTAAAAAAAC
Source organism: Ectobius pallidus (assembly GCA_964059195.1). Taxonomy (NCBI): domain Eukaryota; kingdom Metazoa; phylum Arthropoda; class Insecta; order Blattodea; family Ectobiidae; genus Ectobius; species Ectobius pallidus. The sequence goes on from CAXKWD010000010.1 coordinate 113,985,213, forward strand.
AAAATTAAAAATTAAAACATCCAAAAATCCAAAATTTAATAAATAATAAATTCCAAAATTTAAAAATTTAAAAATCGAAAATACCAAAATTGAAAAAATCTAAAAATACAAAATTAAAAAATCCAAAAAATAAAAAATTCAAAGAATCAAAATTTTAAAAATCCAAAATTAAAAAATTCAAAGATCAAAAAATAAAAAATTAAAAAAATTAAAAATCCAAAATTAAAAAATACAAATTTCCAAAATTTATAAAAACAAAATTAATAATTATAACATCCAAAAATTCAAAATTTAATAAATAATAAAATAAAAAATTTTAAAATCCAAAAATCAAAAATTTAAAAAATCAAAAAATAAACAATTCAAAGATCGAAAATTTTAAAAATCCAAAATTAAAAATTCTAAGATCCAAAATTAAAAAGTCCAAATTCCAAGATTAAAAAAGTTCAAAAACCCAATATTAAAAAGTCGAATAATGTAAACTTGAAAAAATCCAATAATCAAAAATTGAAAAAATAAAAAAAATAAAATAAAGTTTTACTTCTGTCGCGTGGCGTTCCACGCACTCTTTTTTTGTATTCAGTGACCTCAAAACATGTATTGATGTTAAAAACCCATCTTCGTATTTGGTAGTCGAAAACAATACCCATGGTACGGGCAGAGAAATTCATAGATATTATATTTTGTGATTTTTATTGGATATCGTAGCAAAAGGTCCTTGAAGTGCAGTTTTCAAAATAGATACCAATTCGCCTCAGAGGCCGAAGTTATAAGTAGACTTCGGATTTTAGGTAAAAACCTATTTTAATCCTTAAGTGATATATGGACGAAAACTTGTATATGCATGTTTCGTAAGTGACTATGCCTAAAACTGATACTATTATAGGACCTAAAATAGCCTATTTTTACGTTAGAGCCTAATATTGCATTTTTGCTTGTTTTTCCTCTAAAGTTCGAAATAAGTTACTTTTTGTTATAAATTCTAGCATTTATTTTCAGTTCGTGCTAAATCTTTAGCTCGGAATGTGCAGTACATGACACATTTGTGACTTGGTTAAATAGTAAGGAATGAATCGTCTTCAGAAGAAAAATTCCTTCAAATTCCCAAGAAAATGTAGTGTTTTCTCCCGACTCCTACATCCAGTAACTAAAAAAAACAAACAAAAAAACGTAGTTTACTGATTCACTGAGGGATACAAGGGGTTGAATATGCTAGCGTGCGGAGTTTCTGGGCGCAGGGATTAGGTTTTCACTGTTATGGTAGTAATACAGGCCCTTGTAATAGGTCTATAGAATTCTGTGTACCATATCTGTGTTTTATCATAATTATTGATTAATGGTGACTTCAATAAATATAATATTCTGCATTGAAATCATAGGCGTAACGAGGGGAGGGTTTTGGGGGTTTGAACCCCCCCCCCCCATTGATTAAAAAAAGGAAAATTGTATAATTTTTTAAAGTCTGTCCATAAATTACTTAATACAACTATAAAGCGTGGGAAGCTTAAAACTCGTTATTTTGCGTCTTGATTTTTAAAATTTCCCGGGGGAGGACCCCGGAAACTTAAAACTCGTTATTTTGCGTCTTAATTTTTAAAATTTTCCGGGGGAGGGCCCCGGAAACTTAAAACTCGTTATTTTGCGTCTTACTTTTTAAAATTTTCCGGGGGAGTACCCCCGGAAGCTTAAAACTCGTTATTTTGCATCTTAATTTTTAAAATTTTCCGGGGGAGGACCCCCGGAACCCCCTCTCCCTGGATGTTATAACCCCCCCCCCATATGGTCGGCCTGGTTACGCCTATGATTGAAATTAAGATATTTCATAAAATTGTCAACTTCACGATTTTATAAGAGACTATTTTACGATTTTTTAGAACCTATTTTACAATTTTTAGAGCCTATTTTAGGTACCTAAAACAATTTTTAACGACCTAAAAGTCCGAAGTCTAGTTATAAGTTAAGGAAGAGGGAGACTGGCTCCCCTTTCCCCTCTCCCCGATGGAACGCCGGTGGGTAGGTAAAATCAAGTTCCGAGATGTGTTTCATTGGAAATGTTATTGTTCTGTTTATAGTACTGGGATGGCACGTGCCTGATTTAGAGATGGTTGCAGATCCTCTAAATAATTATTATTGCGAGAACCACGGTTTAAAACAGGACTTCTGGCACGAAAATCAATATCACCTCGTCACATACGCCCTTCTTCTACTCTGGTGTTTCATGGATAAACACGTGTGTACACTTTCTTTATTACGTCATTTTTAGAAAAGGTCTCACCACCGGAAGACTACTTTCATCTGTAAGAAGTCTTTGTAACAGTTTGCTTTGCTAACGGGGTTCTTTGATATGGCAAAGGTTAATGCCATTTCATATCCATTTGAAAATTTAATTTTTTAATTTGAACTTTGCTGGTAATTTCTTGAGACACTTGTATTGTTTTGGTGGAGTCATTTCTGTTTTCAATCCTTCTGGCTGTCAAGTTCCTGTATATTACATATTTCTGTAGTATCCATTTTGTTATTATTACTATTAATATTGTAAGGGTAATTAAACCACGGAGGATGAAATGGGCTGAACATGTTTCGTGCATGGGGGGGGGGAGACATATCTCAAAAAAATAGTGACTGGGAGACCCGAAGGGGAAAGACCGTTTGGAAAACCTATACGTAGGTTGGAAAACAGTATTACGATAACATAACATCGAAGGCTTTCACGGCCGGAGTCTTGCAGTTCAAAAACTTCTTCCGGGCTGTTGGGCCATGGTCTTGGCTTAAATCTGCCTGACGTTTCGCCCGTTACTGTGGCGGATATCTTCGGAGGTGCTCAAGTCGCTGGTTGGTGCCGAAGTGAGGTCTCTGACAGCTCCGTCCATTAACTTATTTATACCCTAGCGCTGGTGAAGAGAGGAGGGCTGTAGTTCCCTCTTTGTCCGCATTTCCTTGCTAGGGTATAAATAATGGACGGAGCTGTCAGCTCATACCTTTTGGAGTTAGGGTCAGAAATGCCCAGTGAGTCTATCCTCCTCCTCCTCCTCCTCCTCCTCCTCCTCCTCCTCCAGAGACCTCACTTCGGCACCAACCAGCGACTTGAGCACCGAAGACGCCCGCCATATTTTTAGCTTCTGAATCACGTGAAGAAAAAAAACAACACACTAACATTACACCAACATTACAATAACAATATAACATGGGGTCTTTCCAAAAATGGATACTATCACATATTATACGGTCGTTTATGACTTATGAGCTGTCAATTTGAGGGCCAAAAAATAATCTAGCTTTTAGTTTTTCTGTACTTCGTACAGTTTTCGTCCTACGTGTCCAAAGTATGGCCAAGAACCTTCACTAGCTACGTTATCAAGCTAGATTTTGTTTCGCGAAAGAGGTTATAAGTTAATGGCACTCTCTGTAAAAGTAGAGCTGGTAGAGAAAAAGTGTTTACATATTTGGAATAAGTACACTAAGTATAGCCAAAATCCGGTAAAACATCTGAGACACCAAACAAAAAGTAATTTTTTTTGGGCTGTGTTAATGTGTTATAGTTCCCCTCAACAAACGAGTCATGGTGGTAAATAATTCGATAGATCACGCGTTCAAGTTCCGAAATTATCTATTACATTAAGGAGATTTAGGGCGACTTTTCCATTCGTAAAGGCGAATGCTGTATTAAACAGTCAAAGGGACTAAGGTAAATTTTGTAATTAAAAAAAATATGTTAGTTTAGATTATTGGTTTTCTGCAGACACTGTACTACTCTTAACATACGATATCGCATGTGTACTATCAACTTAATCGTTACTCTTGGCGAGATGTGCCCCTGCCAAGGGTGCAGGTACAAAGAGGGCGCAAAATTAACCATGCAAAATCCCGCCTTTTTTTTAGACTGGTGCAATTTATCAAGCAATAAAAGTTCCACGTTAATGGAAGTAATCTTTCAGGTATTTAAAAATTACTGCATTAAAATTCAAAAAAAATTGTTCAGACCTCCCAGTATTGGAGGGCGCAGATTTATCAAACTCTCCAAGGGCGCAGAAGGACCTTGCTATGGTCCTGCTCTTATTGAACAATAAAAGTGTAGAATTGTACCTTACGGAACACTAAAGACCGGATTCCCAAAATCAGATTTTACTACATAATTTAATACAGCATGCTCTTTTTTCGTAATGCCACCAAACTCCTATCTACGCATCTGGCAACACTGCTCCTTGCTGATGTAGAATCTGAGTGACCCAGTTCGAGATGTGCCCTTGTAGCACTCATGGGCTCACAACAGCCGCATTGCTACCCCGGCTTATAATTCTGCCTCCCCTTCTCTCCCTGTCAGCTATTATTCCTGTTTCGTATTAATGCCAGCTTTATATTGGCAAGCTATACCGCATGTACCACGAGCGACTTGCACTATGCCTATAAATACGCTTATATTTATATAACGAATATAAGTTTTTACTCTGATATAATATTTTGAAATCCGTAGTCTGAAAGAAGAGGCGAAGTAGGCCGATTCGACTGCCAGGATAAAGGCACAAGTACTGTTTGATCAGCAGGGTCGTGATTTTGATGACCTAACAATACTTAAAAAATGATATATAAAATGACTGAAAAAATACATAAAATAACCCAAAAATTTGTTGAAAACTAGGATGTGCCCGCGGCTTCGCCCACGATAATTAATTGAAAAATTAGAAATTAATAGTATAATAATTATTAAAGCATTATATTTATTAACACTTGCACGCGAATCATTCTTAATCTAAACCATTAATAATTAATGAAACAGCTAAAATTCCGGCTTTAGAGTACATTCCACGATTAGAAATTGCCACCTGGGAAAACGATCTCAGATTCGATTATGTAGTTCCAAAGATAACTGTGATCCACTGCCTTCTAAACTGTATAGGCTAATTCTCGTGCGTAATTCTCGAGACGGCGGTGGATAATGGCGTTTTTCAACTGATTGTTGACAGATGAATGAGATGTGAATTTTATTTGATAAATTCAGTGTAATTTTGAGAAACTATATAATTTTTCAAGAGAAGGAGTGATTGATTTGGATTATTATTATCAGCGATATTTCAAGAGTTAAATCATCAATATTTTACTGCTGGTGCCCCCGGCTTCGCCCGCCACTATTCATTGACTCCAGGATTTTTAAGAAATTTACACTGGTAGATTATTAAAAATGTTTGTGGTTCAGAGCTATGAAAATTGTAAGTAAAAATAAAATTAGAATATTTGTTCATTGAGTTTATTTCACTTAGGCCTTATATAATAAAGATACGGTTTTCCTAACCTTGTAGTCGTCATGAAAGTTTAGACTGAGAGATACGAACATCGCCGAGTATACCCGATGTCTCACGAAGCGGGCGAGCAAGCACGCTATTTAGGGCCGTTGAATTGTATAAGAGTAGATACTAGTTTATTCATCAGATTTCTGTCTATTCTACATTTATGTTGTTGACATAATTATAGGCTACATACGGTTAAATGCAAACAGCAAACTCCGTATTTCTGCATCGAAATTGAAATTTTAGCATGATCTATTTATTTATGCTTATTTAGAGTTCCGATAATATTCAATGTAAGTAAATGCACAAAACTCTATGTAGTGCGAGAAACAACACAACATAAGAAAATAATGATTTTATATTAAAAAAATTACCTAAAAATAAGAAATGTGGAACAAATACCATAAAATGACCACAAAATGACATTCACATTGAATTCTAAAAATGACTCAAAAATAAAAATGGGGAAAATCACCAAAAAAGACTCCAGAGACATGATCAGAATATCTGCACTCTAGTGAGCAACGTCCATGATGTTCCAGTTAAAAATTGACATGTCATCAAAATCCGGGCCCTAATGATCAGAGTTAAAGCTGCCCAGTAGAGGATAGTCCTGAAGCAACAGCCTCAAAAGAAGAAGAAGAAGAAGAAGAAGAAGAAGAAGAAGAAGAAGAATACGATGACTACGACAAAAGACTGATTTACTGACGTGACAGATCAAACTGAAACTCGGCAAAACGAAATTGTAATAGTGTGAGAATGTCTAGGCAGGGAGATCGAAAATCTCAGGTTACCCAACATTCTTACTGACATGCTGGCATACTGGCCGGATACGACCCGCAAACCCGTAGTTTGAAACCTCTGGTTTAGAGCAACATGACAAATAAGTCTAGAAAATTTAATTTTTTCTCTTTAAAAAAATTAATTCGTTTTATAAATTTCACACTTTACATAATTACTGGTATTATTGTCCTATTATTATTATTATTATTATTATTATTATTATTATTATTATTATTATTATTATTATTATACGTAATACAATCAAAATGCTATGCTCATTTGTTTTTAAAAACTTGCAATAAACAAAAAATGAATATAAGCAAACGTGAATAAAAGAATTGATAACTCAGTTATTTCTGAAGTCACATTGTTTTTATTTAACTCAGATTTATTACAGTCTTGAAATTTTTTGTTATTTGTGTCAGTTAGTGTTCTTTACAAAAATATATATAAATTTTTCGTGTCACGCCCCAGAAAATATCGAAACTAAATATCTATTTCGTACCCAATTTTTCGTTCTCGAGTTTTAGTCTTCACAGACACACGCACACACACACACACAAAGGAACACAAACACTCGTTTCTGAAATTTTTATTATTAAACATTGCGTGGTCTTCGTAACGTGTTTTATTGATGAAGACATGGAATTTTAGAGTCGAACACAGTAATTCGTCTGCCTATGGTATTAGAGAAATATTAAAAGCTATAAAGATGAGTAAAAGTTTCAATTTTTAACGTACGAGGCGCGTCCAGAAAGTAAGTTTCCCTAGGACCCCTTACAGAAACAAAACACAATTTCAGGGAAATATTTATTGCAACAGATACAGCAAGTGTTCAGCTATTTTTCGACATATTCGCCACCGGAATTGACAATGTTTGTTTTACCGTGGGACCAACTTTTGAATGCCTGTGTCGTAGAAATCTATCGCTTGCGATTTGAACCACTGTGTGACATCCATTTCCTCTTCTCTATCATTCCCTGTCATTTCTTGAGGTGTAGGAAAAGATGGATATCACTGGGAGCAAGATCCGGGCTGTAGGGTGAATGTTTAAACTCTTCCAAGCCGAACTTCTGCGGGAGACTTGCTGGGAGGTGTTTAAAAATCCACTGTATAGCCCGATATCGTTCCCAGTGATTTTCATATTTTCCTACACCTCAAGAAATGACAGAGAATGAAAGAGGCAGAGATGATTGTCACACAGTGGTTCAAATCCCAGGCGGCATACTTCTACGACACAAGCATTAAAAAGCTGGTCACACGGTAAGGCAAATGTCTGAATTCCGGTGGCGAATATGTTGAAAAATAGCTGAACACTTTCTGTATCTGTTGCAATAAATATTTTCATGAAATTGTGTTTTTTTCTGTTAACAGTCCCAGGTAAGCCTACTTTCAGGACGCGCCTCGTAATAGGTTGTACCTCTTTCACTGCATTCATGGTCCAGACATTATTTACGAAGATTTTTAATAAGTGCTGCTTACATTCTAATTAAATTTTTCGCAGATTTTATTTTAGCTATAAGAATTAGCTGGTGCCTCAGTCCACTTTTGCACAGAGTTTGTCGAAATTGAACAAAACACGATCTGACGGGTGGATATAAAGAAATAGTTAATTGTCATGCAATGCGCAGAAAGGAGTTTCATTTGTTATCTATCGTAGATCTCCATGAAGATAGCAGAGGCTTGTCTTGTGCTTTGTGACGTCATAATTATTGCGATTGTCTTCTCTTTCTCTCACTACATTCAATTTGCATTTAATATCCCTTATAGTCATTAGTTAGGTATTTATTTCGTTCCGTGAACAGCTTAATTCTTGTTATTTTCATCCATGATATCTGTGTTACTTGTAACATTTCGTGACTGTTTTCAAACATCTATAAGACGACTTTGTTAGTAATCTAATTTATAAGGGATTTAATTATGTAGTATCTCTTATCTCTTACATATATATAATATGTATATATAACATGTATGATCTCTCTCTCTCTCTCTCTCTCTCTATATATATATATATATATATACCTACTAGCTTAAAAGGCCCGGCATCGCCCGGGTTTTTTATTTTGTGATTGGAAATTATCCAATGAAGGACTTTCGAATTTTAAATTATTGGTCATTATACAGGTATTTAGAATTTGAAATAAGAAGAACTCGGGAAACTATTCCCTCAGACAACGCTTGGTGTAGCTTTTTATGGCTCATAGAGAATGTAGAATTTTGCATCCCATCGCTTGTACACAGCAAGCCTGGTAGGGGTTCAAATAAGAAGAAACATAAATTCCGGTAACATAAAATTGTATTGTCTTTGCGGAATATTTTATTTCTCACTCTCATGTTACCATAAAACCGTTTTGGGGATGAAATTAAACGGAAATGTAATATCTTTTTCATACTTCTCTCTCCAAAAACCTGCGATATAATAATATACACATTACCATACCTCGTATTGTTTTCTCTATGTCCAGGGTAGAGAAACTTATGTGACTGCATTATTTTCGTGAATTTCATTTTTTCTCTAACTTGTCAAGTCTCGTTTCATTTATTTCCAAAGTCTTATGTGAAGACTGCCAACAATACTGTTGTCAAGTGAACTGTGATTTATTATAAATCTCTCTCTATATAAAAGGCTTTGTCCTGACTGACTGACTGACAGAGAATCAACGTAGAGCCTAAACTATAACAGGTAGAGACTTGGAATTTTGACAGTACCTTCGTTTCATAATGTAGGTGCTCACTGAGAAAGGATTTTGAAAACTTTTGATTTTTAAATGCCAAAAATTAAATGTTTTTGAGAATACTTAATCCCTTTTTACACAGAATTATCAAATCCTAATCAACAAGAGTGCATTGTTGGCAGTGTTCACAGGTAGCTTTGGAAATAAATGACACGGGACTTGGACAAATTAGAGAAGCTATCAATATAATACAATGTGATGCAGTCACATAACTTTCTCTACCCTGGACATAGAGAATACTATTTTCTCACTTCACATTTTGATGTAGAATAAGACGTCGTATTGAAGGGAAAGCATTTTTCAGTTGTTTCAGTCTGAGTGCATGCCAACGAATATGCCATATCAGAAGTCTGTAAAAAATTCATAGCTACAGGCTTTGTATTTTAGTTGAGAAATATGGATGTTTATCATAGGTCCTAAGCATGTAAAAAGAGACAAAATAGGATGGAACATTTATTTGAAAACGATGTAAGTGTTAATAAATATAATGTTTTAATTATTTTTTGCACTCCTTAGCTAGTAAGTGGTACTTACGAACTTTGTTTACATGGATCGTAAGTTGACATTCCCACACAGTCTTGTTGCTAAGGCCGGTTGCGATGAGGTTAAAACACTTACGGTCCAAGCGCTACGTCATAATTCATTACGATACACTTCATAATACAAGCCTTTATGGCCCCGGCCCCCAGGACAAATATTCGGTTCCCATAACAACAAACACATGCGAATCACTTTCTGAAATAAACATCTATTTTCAAGAATGTATTTACATAATATTTTCAGGTAATATCACAATTAATATAATTAAATTGATATAAATAATCATCGTGCAAAAAATAGCATGCAACACACGGGCCGTAAAGGCATTTACGGGTCTCGAAAACTTAATCTGTTTCCTCGACCCGTAAACGTGCCTTACGGCACTTGTATCGCAATATACTATTCTGTTAAATAAATGATTTAAATAAAACGTCTAGCTGTTGAGAAAATAATCGCATGCGAATAAGTGTATACTTGCTAGTTCTAATTTTTTTGGAAAGGAATATAAAAATAGTAAAAATGCAAGAATGTAAATAAGTAGGATGTTAATATAATTGACAAATTTCATGTTTGTAGTGGTATAATTTGATCAGCAGTATGGAGAGACTCCGCCTAATTTACCACTCAGGAATACAGTAATGAAAAATCAAGTCTGCTAAGTTTATAAGTAGGGACCGGATTTTTAGGTTTTTAAAAGCACTGTTTTAGGTTTTCCATTAGGTGAAATAGTTTTTTTTTAGGTTTTTTGTCCAAAATATCGTTTTCGGGTAGAATAATTGGTTTAATGAATGTGAATGTGCTACATAGGATTGAATACATAATACTAGTAAATTTTAACTTGACAAAATTGACTTAAATTTGTGTAAACTTGCTTTAAGAGAATATTATACAATTGAAGAAAGAAAGCATAAACAATCAAAAGAAGCAGTGAGTATTTTAAAAGGGATACGCCGGTACTCTCTTGATACTGTCCATCCTAGACGACAATGTGTTAAATGAAACGCTGGTGGTGTTAATTTCTATCCGACAAAAATTATTCTCTCCCCGCAAAATATCGATTTCTCAACTGACAAACAAAACAGACAAAAAAGGAGCCTAAATTAGATATTTTAGGTTTTATATCCCGTTTAGGTATATTTAGGTTTTTATACCCCATTTAGGTATTTTTAGGTGCCACAGAATTAATGTGGGTGAATCCTATGGACATAATTTGAAAAAGTGTATGAGCGCTTTTTGTTTTGGAAGTAAGGAAAAAATAGGTAAAAACCTAAGAATCCGGTCTCTATTTATAAGGAATAGTATTATTTAATCTTTTCAATTATAAACTTGTTTGTTTATTAGATTAAAGTACTGTATTGTATTCATAAGTGTTCCCTCCTTCAGCTTCCAGCTGTAATTGTATAGTGGTAAATTAGGTAGAACCTCTCCATATTGCTGAATATGTTAATGAATCCGCGTTTTTATTCGCTATTATTTTAATTCGAGGTTCGGATGTTACTCATAAATTTATCATAGGTAATCCCACGAGAGTTGACGAGTTTATCGATGCGCAGTCGCGAATTTATCTGATGCAACTCGTCAACTCGAGTTGGATTTATTAAGACTATTCAATGAATAAAAATCCACCAGATTATACAAATAATAATAACTTTCGTGCTTTGTTCTACAAAAACAAAACTAACAGCTGCGAGATCACGGCATACTATGAATCAACCATTCATGAATCGATTCGAGTTACCTTGTGTGACAGTGCTATCAATGGTGCTTATAAGATATAGTTAACGTCGTTCAGGTAAGCTAACAACAGAACAGAATAAAAGCACACCAACTGGCTTGCACCGAATCGAAATTTTGTTTTTAATCCATGTACATTTCTATTATTTAAATTTCAGAACAAGTCATGTTATATAAAATAATCTGTTTTCGTGTTGCTTAATGGCAGCATGTGACGTAATAATCACGGAACATTAATGCTCCCGTTTCCAGTAATGAGCAGACGATTTTACCTCATAAAATAGCATCCTCATATTAATAGCAAGCATTTTGTAAGATAAACTATCGTGATTGGTCTATGTTCGAGGAATTGCAAAACGTTATTGGTCAATATCAAACACGCGGCGTTATGAGTGGAATATTCGACAAAAATCGGGACCTCTCGTTATATTACCTATGATAATTATGTAGAAGACTAGCACAAGCCCGAAGCTTATTCAGACTCTGCTTACAGTAGAAATAACAAAAGAGCCCAGCGGTTTGGAATGTCACCCACTTTTACTGCACCTCCCTGTCATTAGCCATGATATTGCTTGGTCATTCCAGCACTCGGTACGGTAGAAGTAATTACTTCACTACTTTTGACAGTACCTTCGTTTCATAATGTAGGTGCTCACTAAGAAAGGATTTTGAAAAATTCTGATTTTAAATGCCAAAAATCAAGTGTTTTTGAGAATACTTAATCCCTTTTTACACAGAATTATCGAATCCTAATCACATTTGACATTAAAACATATTGTTGCCAGTGGGTTTCAGATGGGTTTGGAATTAAATTAAATGGAAGTTTGACAATTACAGTTGGCTTTGTCTATTTTTGTCATACCTTGGAAATTAAACTTTCGCGATCGCTTGAATGTTATAAGCCCTAATATGGTCAAACATTGTTTTATTTGGACGAAACTCACTATACAGGTGTTTTCTGGACCAAGGAACTCGAATCTGAGGTCGCTTTTACCAGGCGATGCTATCTAATCGTGGTATGTAGTCCACGTGGTTTAGGTGTTAATAAATATAATGATTTAACTATTATGCTCTTAATTTTTAATTTTTGAAATAAATATCGCGGGCGAAGCCGCGGGCACATACTAGTTGTGTATATACTGAGTCCATTGGGTCCTACCTCCGTTGAGAAGGTAATTTGGAGTAATAATAAACAGTATTATAATTATTAACTCCGTTCTAATATTATTGCTGTTACTCCTTTGAGAACCGGATTCCAGTTCAGCTTGCGCTGGTATTCACTTTGCGATTGTCATGACATTCATGTAAACAAAACAAAATCATTTTTCATTTCAGCAATTACCATGGGAACGCTCTAGCTTCCGCTACCACGCCATCACAACTTTGCTTTCATTTCATTGCGAATACCACGAAGTGTAAGAGTGATATAAGGGACGTATAGTAAATGTGACTGGCGTGAACCTCTTTACTTGACCCTCTTTGTAGTTCGAGATATATCGATCCATATCGCATATTTTATCTATGCTATAAGAAGAATTCTCCTCATATAAACTGGGTTGTGTATCCTAATAAATTCATCGAGGTTAGCACAGAAATCTGCCGGATATGTCAGAGTCATATTGTAAATGCAATTATTTTATAGTTACCTGCTGTATGTATTCATATACATAGTGTCCCAGTTATTCTGCGTGCAGTATATATTTCTAAAGGTTTAACAGTGCAAATTTTAAGAGCTTATTATTTTGGTAGATACGAAGATAAAAATGAAAAATACAATTTTAGTCCCAAGTAAAATTTTTCTCGGGGGGAAATCTAGAAAAATAGTAGAATATAATCTTGTATTCTTATTAAAAGGAACATAATATAAACATTTTTAGTTAGACAACTGCCACTGTTTATTTTTCACCGTCTTCTCTATATCTGGTTTTATCTATATTACAGCAATTCTTACGGAGTTCTCTAGATTGGTGTTGGTCATTGGGGTTCCAGTTGAGCATTTTTTACAGTCTCCATTCTTGAAAATAGTTGTTGACATATATAGGTCTTCCAAGAACTTACAAACATTCTCTCTCGCTGTGTATTGCGGGTTTTCTAGTCGTTGTAACCAGGCGGTGCTGCAAAGATAAGCAACCAAGGAATAATATTCTTAGAAGCATTCTCTATCCGCTGTGTATTGCGGGTTTTCTAATCGTTAGTAGCAGGCGGTGCTGGAAAGATAAACAATCAAGGAATATTTAGATTATGAAGTGATCTTAAGGGCATGAGAATACAATTTGTGTGAATTAGGCCCTATCCAAATATCTGGAATAGAAATCAGTGACTCCAACGTCGCTAACTTTTCTCTTGGCACACAGTTACTCTGCATTACCTGTTTCCATTTGCATTTCAATAGGAGAATCATCAATAGCCACAATGAAGTGAATTTTGTGGGTGCCATTTCTTGAAGACTTTTTTTCCAAGAACTGCCTCTACCCGCTGCCACCCTAATCCTCTTTGATCTGTCAATCAGGCTATACAACGGAAATTAGGCGTATTCACACTTGTCTGAAGTCCTGTACATTGTTGCGAAATACGTACCACAGCACGTTTCCTTCACTTGAGAAGTGGTGAATGGCAGCGGCAACACTGGGGAAACCCGCACGACTACAAGAGCATCTGTTCTTTGTCGATGCAGATTTTCGGATTAGGGAACAATTATATATTCTTTTGTAGATAGGCGATGATTTGGGACGAGGTCTTCTTCAGACGGCACGAGCTGTAGAAAACATATTAATAGATTTTCTTAATTTCTTTCTTTCTCTTTGTGCCTTACAGGGCCGCGACCTGTCGGGAGAGGGATTATCATTGGATCACATACATACTTTTTTGACCAGACAAGGACATGGAGGGCCTCCCCGCATGAGTGGCCAGCCCAATGCCGGGGCCACCTCCGAGACAACACGAACACATAGGACGAGACACACCATTCACACACTCACTCCAAACAATTCGAGGATGGGATGAAGATGATAATAACGGCCACAAGGGCCACAAGGGCCACAAGGGCTACAAGGGCCTAAAGTTACCCGACATTTGTCTCGCAGGAGAGGAAAACCCTCACCTAGGTAACTTGTCCCAACCAGGAATCGAACCCGGGCCTGCTACGTGAGAGGTGAACGCATCCCCTACGTCACAGCGGTGGACTAATAGTTTTTCAACTGAACTAAATTCTTAAAACCTATTACTGAATACAGTTTTTAATTCAGAAACTTCTGAAATATATTTTGCATCTACAACAAATTTCTGAGAGGCAAAATAAACTTCTTGGCTAGTCGCATGTGGCCCGAGTGCTGCGAGTTGCAGACCCTTGCTGCAGACAGTAGTTTATTTCTTTATCTGAAAAGGAGAAAAACTCCTCTTAAGCAACCACTCTTCTGAAAAGATGAATTTTTCATGCAACTTCAGTGGTCGTTTAATACAGGGTTATGTTTCTGAAAGCCATACGCAAAGTTGTTTCTAGAACACTATTGTCTGTGCTGAAGAACTAATTAGAGGAGTATCGCTGTGGAATGCATGCTAACGAGACTGTTTATGCCGTCTGGCTTTTCTAATTGTTATAAACAAACCGCATTAATAACAATGCTAGAGGTCTCCTCGCTTTTTATTGCGTCACAAACATGGCCTCATTTCTTATTGTCACGTCATACTAAGCCCCCTCGTAATAAACCTGCTTTGAGGAGAAAATTAAAACAGCCAGAGCTCGGTGCAAAGAGAGACTTATGTAAGAAGTAGTCTAGCGTAGTAATGTACAGAACGTGGCATGGGAAAAAATAGGGAAGGCCATGAATATGTAGGGTTTATTAGAGAAAATTTTACTATGGAATGTTCTAATGATAATGATAATGATAATGATTGGAATAATGATTGGTTTTTACTACTGTAGTTGACTAGACTGTTTCAACTAGAGTTGAAATACTTATTATATTAATCTTAACTCTTCTATAGTGAATACTACACTACTAGATAGTGTACTTAAAGTTATAAGTCTAATTTAAAATCGCATTATTCACGAGGTACTACATTTTTTAAGTTTAAATTTTAAGTTTTATTAAATTACAATGATATTAAAATAAAATTTAAAATTAGTCCAGATTATAATAATAATTATTATTATTAATTATATTGTTATTATTCCTATTATTAATAGATAGTATACTTAAGATTATAATATGTCTAATTGAAAATCTCATTATTCACGGGATATTACATTTTTTAAGTTTAAATTTTAAGTTTTTAAGTTTTATTAAATTACAATGATATTAAAATAAAATTTAAAATTTGTTCACATTATAATAATAATAATTATTATTATTAATAATTATATTATTATTATTATTATTACTATTATTACTAGATAGTGTACTTTAGGTTATAGGCCTAATATAAGTCTAATTGAAAATCGCATTATTCACGAGGCATTACATTTTTTTAAGTGTAATTTTAAGTTTTTAAGTTTTATTAAATTACAATGATATTAAAATAAAATTTAAAATTTGTCCACATTATAATAATTATTATTATTATTAATTATATTAATAATAATTATTATATTATTAATTATATTAATAATAATTATTATATTATTAATTTGTTATGAAGAACCCGTCACATTTCTGCAGGCTTGTGGTCGGAGGCAGTCCAGAAATGGATATAAATACACCAAACGAAACTAGAAAACTAGTCCAAATAAAAATACAAGCAATTAACACCTATCCAAAACAATAAACAGAAAAATGTAAAAAATAAGAATCATGGAAAAAATCTTTATGTAAGAAACTTTATTATTTTCTTAAATTTGTGATTGTTTAAATTGATTGATTCAGGGTTATTTTTTAAAATAGAGTTATTTAATCTAGGAAAGAAACTAGAGCAGTATTTTAGACTTGCAGACGTTTGTGTTTGTGGAATTTTTTGGTTTAGTCTTGTGTCCGACTGTGCAGCAGTAGCGAATTTATCTGATGAAACTCGTAATCTCGAGTTGGATTTATTAAGACTTTTCCATGAATAAAGAGTAACGGATTATATAAAGAATATTATGTTCTAATATAAATACTTATTGCTGGTTTCTTCAAATTAAAATCGTTAATAGTGCCAGCTGTCAGATCACGGCATACTAAATTAATGAACAGTCTGCATTATGGAATACCAAGCAATGCTGCCAACAAGTAGTGACAAAAGAGTTATCCTTAATATTAAGGTAAGCTAAAATCGGAACAAGATAAAAACACGTTTTTTCAATAACTTCTTTTTCATTTCTAAAACTTGGTGACCCTAGTAGGTAGAGTCTACCTACCTGTGGTACTGGTAGAGGAAGTAAAAATTGGAAACATTTTGTAGAGCAGAAGATCAAACAGAATACAAAACTGGCAAAATGATAGAAGCTGGATGAGTAAGAGGAAGCAATGAAGAGAAATGTGAAAGGGCATGCAGTATAATATCACCATGGCAACGTTATGAAGAAACTTAAAAGAAATACCACGATAATATTAAATTTATAGAGGGCTTTGCCAGTAAACTTTAATTCGGTCTTATAAAAGTTTTGAATAGTAGATTAAACGACTTGATTAGAACATTGTAGGGTCTTATTTTCCAGTTCATATTTCTCTCGCGATTTACAATTCCCATGATGAAACCCGACGCTTAACTCGTCTGATGAAGGAAGCAATCGAAGACAAAGTGACATCAGGCGGATTGGAGATGAACATCAAATCCCGTCCCGTCGCAATTTCATCTCTAAAAGTGATGGCGTCAGCGTTGATTAAAGCCAAGGGCTTTCATCGCGGAAGAGATGGAATCTTTACAACGTGCTAGAAGAATTGTGAAAAATGTCGTTCAGTTCATTTCCCGGGTTTTACTCAATGGCAATAATCAATTCTTAAGCAAGCTAAAGGAATATTATATATTTTATGAAACCCGGAGGTTCATTGCCGAGCATACATGAGCCCGCCATTCAACCCTATTCTGTGCTAATTCTATCCAACCATCCCCTGCAAATCCTACTTAAATGTATTCTAATGTTGTCCTTCCGCCTACGTCTAGGTCTTCCAAATGGTCTCATCCCTTCGGGTCTCTCAGTCAATATTTCTAAGAATTTCTTTCCTCCCCCATGCGCGCAACATGTCCAGCCAATTTCATCATCCGTGATTTAATTGCCTTTATTATATTCGGTGAGTCTGCCGCCATGGGTGTATAGGTAACATACTTGCCTTCCGGCAAGGAGTGCACTCAGCCTCGTGATTCAAAATGTGGAGCTACTTGAAAGAGAAGTAGCGGCTCCGGTCATGGAAACCACCATAAACGGCCGTGGGTGTCGGCATGCTGACCACATGCCCCCCAATCCTGCCATCTGCCTATCGTAGATGACGCAGCGGTCGGGTGGTCAGCCTTATCCCTTCTGGGATGTTAGCGCTACGGAGTTAAGTTAATAGTAGGCTATAAATGATTTAATTAATTATATACCAAGATTTAATGTAATTAATCCTGCTATTGCTCAAGCAATCCTGCGAATAGCAGTAAAATTAGGGTTATACTTTGAAATTTTCGTTGGTTTGTCTGTGCTTTTTTTGCTGGTATAAGACGTAAAATACTCCTTTACGTAAATACTTCGTAAAAGTCTGGTGTTATGCACTCATAACTTGATATACCCTGGGTATGGGCAGTATAATTTTCTTATTCCTGAATGACATTCTTCTTCTTATGGTGAGGAATGATATGTACTGTAAATAGATTATTGGGCAACAGTCACCAATGTTTGTTGATCCCTTTGTGAAGCCGTTGTCAATAGTTGCTTAATCTTGCGTGAAGCTTTCGTCTTCTTAATAAAATAATAAAACACACGCATTATATAAAACGTAAACACTAAAAATTGCAACTTCACAACAGGAATCACATCACAACGTTTCACGAGACAAGAAGAACGTCTCGCGTTTTCAAGTGAATATTAGCGACGAGATGTTCGGTCGCGAAGCCTTTGTGAACGTCTAAACATGACTGTGACTGTAGGTGCATCATTTGAAGTTGGCTTCACAAAGGGATCAACAAACATTGGTGAGTGTTGCCCAATAATCTATTTACAGTACATATAATTTTCTTATTTCATATTCTGATTTAAAATAAGAGGCTGTAAATCTGTAGTGCCTATTCAGTATGCTAAAACGGTAATTTCTCATAGCCTATTGTGTGTTGCTTCTTAAAGAGTTACTAAATGTAACAACTTTTTTCTATCAAATACAGAAAATGAGGGACAAAAATTTGAAGATAACGAATTCTAACATCAAATACAGTAGAGCCTCGGTAATTCGAGCCCCGGTATTTCGAGGTTCCGTGTAATTCGAGCGGGTCTTAAGAAAATTAAAATTTTCCATAAATCTAGAGTAATATCCCGTTTTTATACGGTGTCCGCATGTAAGTTTTACGCACTTCCGAATGTATTGCATTTTGAGCTTTCTTTAAGTTTTTTCCATGTACAAAAATGCAGGTAAAACTGTTCCACTTGGGTTTTCGTTCATAATACAGTACACAGAAATAACCTTGGCTTCAGGCTGCCTAATGCATGTTATCTATTACAGATTGACAGAAACCGTAAGGTTCGATCTTTCTTTTTTCGGGACCTCGTGTCAATCAATTGTACAGTATGACTTAATCCTTAAAGGATGCCGTTGTAGCAAATTGGAAATGTTTGCCAATATACATACAGGCGTAATACAGGTATGTAGGCCTACTATATACTTTATTTATTTACTTTTAAAACCATTATTGTGCTCACTAAAGATTTATTTATGATTTGCCCATTGATTTAGTGATATTTCCGCAAATCCGAGTTTTTTGTAATTCGAGGTAGCCTCAGCCCCAATTAGCTCGAATTATCGGGGTTCTACTGTATTGTAGTATGCAAAGAGGTATTTCAAATTGAAGTGCGTTCTGATTAATAATTGATCTTTGTTTTTTTTTTTGTTTTTTTTTTTGTTTTGTTTTTTTTTTTTTGTTTTTTTTTTTGTTTTTTTTTTTTTTGTTTTTTTTTTTTTGTGTATACACTTCGCTGAGTATTTAATTTCAACATCCCAACAAAAGACTAAACTATTTGGGGGGGGGGGAAGGGAAGTTGAATAAACGAAATATTCGCACGAGTTCACTGGTAAACGACAAGGCAAAGACTTAGCATATTTCTACTGCTATAGGCACAAAGATCGTGGCCTTTGCAAGTGATATATTCATTTATGACTTCATAACTTCTACTGACGGAAACATTCTCTAAGTGCAATTAGCTCTATCACATCTCTAGGGACATTTGTTTGATGCGGCTGTTACGTTGGCATTCACTGCGAAATTGCTTTATGAAGCGAAAGTTGTAATAGTCTCACGTGCTGCCGTGTTTTAAACGTAAAGGATTGCAGCACGAAAGAGGCGTTGGCGTGTACAAGTTTTCTCTTTATCATCCGAACATGCCTAACCATCACGGTGGCTGTGCTCGCCGTCATAAAAGCGTAATGATCTTGTCTCACGCAGGTTTTTACGATCCAGGTATCCTAGGATGATCTCAATAAAGCTGTTGATGCATCAGGCTACTTACCTCGTGTCGTAACAATATCTATGTTGCCATGACAACACTTTTACGGCTTCCTTATCATAGTACAAATACTGTACCTCGTATGTTTTTTTTTTTTTTTTTCCCTTTAAGACCTCAATATCAATCATTTTTACCACCGGGATCTATTTTACATCTTTATATACAGGATGATACGGTGATATACATGATTTTCCTTATTAACTACAGCCGTGACGTGCATGAATAACTCGAAATGTTAGAATTATTAATATTCTAGCTTCAGGCAATGATATTCTGGGCTAAATATATAGTCTAATGTAATTTTAAATGGCTGTGAATGCTACTAAATTTGCAACAATACTCGTTGTACTCGGAGTTTTTATAAACAATAATAGTATAATCGCGGGTGCGCGGGCAAAGAGAGTTAAGTCCACCTTCCTCAAAATTTGAGAAATATGTCTTTTTGAGTTATAGATAAAAATGTTCTCTACATTTGTGTTAAGCCCAGTAAGTCATATTCAAAAACGTACTGTAGTTATGGATGTGTCTCTCATAGGTTTATCCATCTCTAAAGCTATGTTGGGCTGGTAAACTGTGTTAAGTCACTCTAATTCTCAGTAACAAGAAACTGGACTTAACTCTCTTTACCCGCGCACCCCCGAATTAAACTTTGCGGAATACAGATATAACTAGATTCGATAGATATAACTGTTAGAAGTAACATAAAAATCTTTACGAAATTTTCAGCGACGCAAGTAAACAAAAGCCTTCAATTTTGAAATCAAGTAAACCTATTAACTTCAGAAGTATTACTAAGACTTATCACTGTTTTGCTCAAAAAAATTTACTTAATCGATTTACCCTGGCAATGAGTCAAACGTGTTTTGGAATATGAGCTTCTTTCCTTTTTTTCCCACCATCACAGAGATGAAACTTGGCAACACAGGCACACTTTAACATGATGGATGGCGCTAAGGAAATGCACTTTCCTAAGTGATAAATTCCAATTACAGCCAACGTTGCTACGGCAACGGGGTCACTTTTCCAATTCCGTCTCTAAACGTTTTCCATTTCCTGCTATTCTTGCTGAAGAGGTTGCCAATACGCGCTCTTCTTGTGTCTGACAAGACATATACAAATATTTGCGGAGGCTGATACCAGAGCTACAAAGACACGAGACACAACTGCGACCAGGAAATAAATTTCCCTCCGTACTCATACGCTTGTCTCACGGCCTTCTGAATACGTAATAGCAGTCACTTGTCTCTATTTATGTGGCCCTCTAGTAAAAGCTTCGTATTAATAAAAGACTGACATTCATATGGCTTGTACTTTTTTTCGCTTCACTTGTTTTCTCTAAAGCAGGGGTTCCCAACCAGGGGGGCGTGAGGCTCTGGGAGGCTTGCAACAATTTGAAATTCATATTTTGATATAGTGCTGTTGCCTTGTCGGTCGTCAAGAAGTTTTAATCAGTTAATTTTAACCAAACAATTACACAAGACACATACCGTAATTAACAAGAATAACAGAACAGTGTGAATTTACATTTTATAATCTTATAATTTATGTTTTTCGGGGATCTATAGGGTTTTTTTTTATGTCATAAACTTTATACATACAAAACAAGACCACCCGAATGAGCAAGCGCTCGTGCTCGGGCACAGTTCAGCCATTTACATTACAAAATACAAATTACAATTATAAATTACAAATACATAAAGAAAATATAATTAAATCAATTGTAACTATATTTTCCCTGTCATCTTAAATAGTCATATCTTGTCCTCAACACGTTTATAATAATTTGTAAATCCAAATACGAGATACGAGTTAATTGCTTTGTGCTCTGTCATACATAAACTCTAATATCTCAGAGCTGGTGAAAGCAAAACAGTGCCAATCATCTCACTAATATTCAGTTTTTAACTCTACATTGGACATTTGTGTTTCTACATTTAACTTCTTTATGAACTGTACTGAGACTCAAATAAGATTCACAATAATTAGATATTCATGTTCTTTTTTTAAATATGTGTGTGTGTGTGTGTGACAGCAAAAGCATCACGGGATAAATAAGAATAATAAAAGAGTTGAACAATATTAATTTTATTTTTACAAGTATTATGGGATCTTTTAAAGTACAAAAGTACTGACAATCACTTTTTAGGCCTTCTTCTCCCCATCACTATCAAAGGGGGCGTGAGGATTTCAAGACATTCGAAGGGAGGCGTCAGCTGAAAAAGGTTGGGAACCAATGCTCTAAAGGCTTTTATTTTCTTACACCGAGTTATTCAGTAACCTTCTAGAAATGTTACTGGAACGGTTTTATTCCATATTGTAGCAATTTAACCAAAAAAAGTGCGTGGAACGCCATGCGACAGAAGTAAAACTTTATTATTATTATTTTTTTTTTACAATTTTTTATTATTGGATTTTTTCGATTTTGCATTATTGGACTTTTTAATATTGGTTCTTTGGACCTTTTTAATTTTGGGTTTTGAACTTTTTAATTTTGGATCTTTGAATTTTTTATTTTGGATTTTTTAAATTTTCGATCTTTAAATTGTTTATTTTTTTATTTTTCAAATTTTTTATTTTTGGATTTTTAATTTTTTTATTTTTGGATGTTATAATTTTGAATTTTGTTTTTTTAATTTTGGAAATTTGTATTTTTTAATTTAGGATTTTTAATTTTTTTTATTTTGGATTTTTGGATTTTTAATTTTGGATTTTTTTAAATTTGATTCTTTGAATTTTTTATTTTTTGGATTTTTAAATTTTGGATTTTAGTTTTTTTAAATTTTGGATTTTTAGATTTTTTCTATTTTGGTATTTTCGATTTTTTAATTTTTAATTTTTAAATTTTGGAATTTATTATTTATTAACTTTTGGATTTTTGGATGTTTTAATTTTTAATCTTGTTTTTTTTTAATTTTGCAAATTTGTATTTTTTAATTTTGGATTTGCGCGGTATGAACCTCCGGGTTAAATAAAATAGATAATACACCTTTAGATTGCTTAGGAATTGTCTATTGCCATTCCGATTCCGATTGTGACTGATTTCGTGACGGTTTTAGTGTGACTGATTTTCGCGATTTACCCTCTACCGCCACTAAAGAAGTTTTACTTCAATAACTCATAAGGATTGTGCTTGCTTCCTTAGGGTTAAGAATTGAAATGTTGTGATTAGAGATGGGGAAATATCTTCTAATAGGCCTATGTAAAATCGATGGTTTGTATGTTTATTCCCTATACAAATCTACATTTCTTGACCAATTTGCACGAAATTTTGAACACATACCCAGCTCAGCCCGGAAAGTAACGCGGTCAACATTAAAATTCAAACAAATCAATCCTTCCCTACAAAATTTGTATAATTTCTGAAAATGCAATTCAGTTCTCATGACAACAGTGCATTGTTTACAGTGTTCACATAGGGCTTTGGGATCTACATAATACTGGGCTTTAACAAATTCTGATGCTATCGATGTAATACATTGGTTAAACTAATTAATGAAGAATGAAATCTACGAAAATAAAGCACAATTTGTTGCAGTCACATAACTTTCTGTACCCTCGACATGGGAAATATTTTATCACTTCACATTTTGATGTAGAATAAGAGGTCGTATTGCAGGGACTACTTAATCCAGCCTGAGTGTGTACCAACGAGTAGGCCTATACTGTAGCAGAAGTCGGTAAAAAAATCTTATCGAATGATACGTTATTCAAAGCCGTAGGCTTTTTATTAGTTGAGAAATAGATATGTTTATCATAGGCTCTAAGAATCTGCAAGAAGACAAAATAGGATGGAACATTGTCAGTCCTATGCCCGCAGTATATAAGTCCCAGGTTTTTGGGGAGGAAAGTACGAAAGTGATATTAAACTCTTTTTTATTTCTGCCCCGAAACGGTTGTATGGTAACATGAGAGTGAGAAAAAAATTGTTTCCGCAAAGACAGCATAATCTTATGCAACCGGAATCTCTGTTTCATCTTATTTCAACCCCTTCCAGGCATGGTGTGTAGAAGCAACGGAATGCAACATTTGACATCCTCAAAGAACCATAAAAAAGCTACAAGCTTTTTCTGAGGGAATAGTTTGAGTGTGATAAGTCATTCTTCCTCATTTCAAATTCTACATAGGCCTACCTATATAAGGACCTAGAGCTTGAAATTCGAAAGTCCCTCATAAATTGATTTAGAATTACAAAACACAAAACCCGGGCGACGCCGAGCTTTTTAAGCTATTTCTTTATACTGTACTAGCTTAAAAGGCCCGGGTATTGTTTTTTGTAATTCGAAATTAACTTATGAAGGATTTTCAATTTTCAAACTCTAGGTCCTTAATTAACGAAGTCTCCTCTAAAACATTTGATTTTTTGCATTTAAAATCAATATTTTTTTTCAAAAACCTTTCTTGTACATATGATACGAAGGTATACTGTCAAAATTCCAAGTCTCTACCTATTATAGTTTAGAGTTTAGGCTCTAAGGTTGATTCTCTGTCAATCAGTCAGAACAAAGCCTCTTATATATATATATATATTTATATATATACCTATAGAAGAGAGAGAGAGAGATTGCGTATGTATGATAAAAATAGGACCAATTTTGACATATCAGGATATTCGTATTGCTTTGAGCAATAGTCTTGCGTTAGTGTAACTTGTATGTTATTTCGGAGAATTCCATTGCCGAGTTTTAGGGGTTATAAGTTCTCCAGCTAATTTATCAGTTAAAAGTATGAAAAATTAATCATTTATCCAAACATAGTATAGTAATTTTCACCTTATAACGTTAAATACTGAAATGTATAAACTACTCGGTATCTTCAATATCTTTAACAAAAATTCCAGGATTAAAAAACTTTTAAGCACGTGGATCAAAAATTGAATTTTCATTATGATAATAAAATAGTGGGCTGCATTATGCAATGAACCAAATAAAATGGCACTTTATTAGGATACGAGTTAGCACAATATGCAATGAGCCTATAATGACATTTTATTCAGATACGAGTACCTTATTAGGCCTACTAGAGCAGTAGCTAGGCGGTGGCGATATGTGCCCCCGCCAAGGGCGCAGGTACAAAGAGGGGGCAAAATTAACCATGAGAAATCCCGCCTTTTTTTAGACTGGTGCAATTAATCAAGCAATAAAAATTCCACGTTATTGGATTGAAGGGCGCAGATTTCTTAAACTCGCCAAGGTCGCAGAGACCTTGCTACGGCCCTGCTTATTACCATTCTAGGCAAGCTGCGTACGACTGTGTTTGTTCGACCATCATTTATTCAATATTTAAGTTTTTAGATTCATAAAAAGAATAACAAAATGGCTGAACGCGCCGAACAGCTGTTACTAAGTTATCGTAGTTCTTTACTTCTGCGATAGATGGCAGCTGTTGGCGTACAGTCTAGTCTATATTAATAAAAATGAATTTACAAAAGGGTTGTTGCCGCATCGCTTGAGAACGGCTCGACCGATTTGGCTGATTTCGTTTTTGTTGTGTTCGTAATTGTCAGGACAAGGTTTGTGTGATTTTTTTTTTTTTAAATCCACGGGAAAAGTAGGAAATGTAAAATGAGGCACAGTTAGAGAGTTCTGCTGTCAATTGTTTACATAACAAACAAAAAGATTAAAAAAATTGAAGTGTGACAAAAGAAGTGTGACAAATTCAGAATTTGAGAGTAGGCTACCGCTTTCACGTGTTTTCATAAGAAAAAAGAAGTGTGAGTCTTGCAACTAAGCCATATCGAAAGTGTGTATGTATGTATGTGGGTATGTTTGTTCCGTATACAAATCTACATTTCTTGACCAATTTGCACGAAATTTTGCACACGTACCCAGTTAAGCCCTGGAAGTAACGCGGTGAACACTAAAATTCAAACAAACCACGCATTCCCTTGAAAATGTATATCATTTATGAAAATATTATGCTGAAAAATGAAATGCAATTCAGTTATCATGACAACAGTGTATTGTTTGCAATGTTCACATAGGGCTTTGGGAAATACATGAATACTGGGGTTTAACAAATTCTGATGCTATCGATTTAATTAATATATTTGTGAAAATAATTCTTGAAGAATGAAATCAAAAAAAATAAAGCACAATGGGATGCAGTCACATAACTTTCTCTACCCTCGACATGGAAAATATCATTTTCTCCCTTCACATTTTGATGTAGAATAAGCGGTCGTATTGCAGGGATAGCTTAAGTGTGTGCCAGTGAGTATGCTATATCAGAAGTCGGTAAAAAATCCTATCCACTGATACGTCACTGTAGGCTTTGTATAGGGATGTTTATCATAGGCCCTAAACATCTACAAGAAGACAAAATATGTTGGAACATTTTCAGTCCTATGCCCGAAGTGTATTATGTCCCAGGTTTTGGGGGAGGAAAGTATGAAAGTGATAATGATTTTTTTTTTCAGCTCCGAAACGGTTGTATGGTAACATGAGAGTGAGAAATAAAAATTTCCATAAAGACAATACAATCTTATGTAATCGGAATATATGTTTCTTCTTATTTCAACCCCTCCCAGGTATGGTGTGTAGAAGCAACGGAATGCAACATTCGACATCCACTGTGAGCCATAAAAAGCTGTATCTAACGTTTTCTGAGGGAGTAGTTTGAGTGTGATAAGTCGCGTTCTTCCTCATTTCAAGTTATATGTAGGGCTACATATTATACAAGGCCCGAGAGTTTGAAAATCGAAAGTCCTTCATAAGCGCGGAAAAAATGTACAAATTTAAATTTAATAATACATAATTATAATTTTGATGTGAATTGTAAATGCTTACCACTGAAAGAAACAGCCGTTGTGAAATATTTGGGTATTTTTATTGATCAACACCTTAAATGGTCTCACCATGTTAACTACATCTGTAATAGACTACGCAGAACAATTCATAAATTTGTCATTTTACGCCACTGTATGCCCATTACTGTTTTACGTTCCGTTTATCTAGCACTTTTCCAGTCCATTATTCAATATGGCATTCTCGCCTGGGGAGGATTAGCGAAAACTACCCTTAAGCCCCTATGCCTTTTACAAAAAAGAATAATAAAAATCTGTCTAAGAAAACACATTGATTACCTAACTAGCCTAATATTTTCGGAATTTAATGTTTTATGTTTGGACCAAATTTACAAATTTTCTATATTAAAATATTTTCACAAACATCGTATAAAATACTCTTCCAGTGATCATATCTACAAAACTAGACGAAATACTAATTTACTCCTATTAGAACCCAAATGTCTCACATAGGCAGGATTAAAGCATAGCATTAATTTTGGACCGCGCTTCTATAACTCAATTATCAGAAAATATCCTGATCTCTCAGCATACTCCACTGTTAAATTTAATAGATATGTAAAGAATTTTTTGTAATTTTTTAGCTTTTAAGTAATTTTTGTTTCACTCCTTTTATGTATTTATGTTTAATATATTTTTTTTTTTTACTTTCTTTTTTAGTTCAACACATTATACACTCTATTTCTTTGTCTCTCCTCTTTCTTCACTTTGATATTTTTGAAACGGCACCCGAGCACGAGCACTCTTGCTCATTCGGGTATATTACTAAATTTAATACTTCTTGTGAAGATATAGCCTATATTTCTTTTACTCTTTTTAAATAGTAGTTGTAGTTAATTTTAAATTTTGAAAATTGTTTTATTTTACTTGTATAAATATGTATTTTGTATTTGTATTTGTATTTGCAATTCTATGTAATAATGATAATAAATAATAAATGATAAAATGATAAGTTAATTTCAAATTACAAAATAAAAACCCGGGAGACGCCGGGCCTTTTAAGATAGTTTTTAATGAATGTTTTTCTCTCAAATAGTTCTCAAAGAAAGATTAAACTATTTACAATAATCGAAATAAATTAATGTCTTTCAGCTACGATTAATAAAATATTTTCTTATTACCAGATAAGTCTTAAATTTATATTTTATACTCGTAACTCGCAGGTGAAGTCCTACGTTGTTTACTTAACATAGCATCTTCTGTGTAATCATCTGCGCTCTATCACTTTCTTTGGGAATATTCTTTTTAATTTTTGTAATCGATCTACGAGTTTAGCTCTAGATCGGTTCTTATTAACCTACTAGCTTAAAAGACCCGGCGTCGCCCGGGTTTTGTATTTTGTAATTCGAAATTAGCTTATGAAGGATTTTCAATTTTAAAATCTAGGTCCTTATATAGGCATTTATAATTTGAAATAGGAAGAACGACTTATTTCACTCAAACTATTCCCTCAGAAAACGCTTGATATAGTTTTTTATGGCTCATAGAGGATCTAGAATTTTGCATCCCATCGCTTGTACAGTGCACAGCAAGCCTGGTAGAGGTTTAAATAAGAAGAAACAGAAATTCCTGTAACATAAAATTGTAATATCGAGGCGGGATATTTCCCACTCTTATGTTACCATAAAGCCGTTTTGGAGATGAAATTAAACAGAAAGCATTATCACTTTCATACTTTTCTCTCCAAAAACCTGCGATATAATATAATAATATACACATTACCATACCTCGTTTTGTTTTCTCTATGTCCAGGGTAGAGAAAGTTATGTGATTCCATTATTTTAGTGGATTTCATTCTGTAATATTTATTTATAACATGAATTATTTTGATAACTTCTCTTATTTGTCAAAAGTGCATTTCATTTGTTTTTTCCAAGCCCATCTGATACCATTTGGCAACAATATATTCTGTGATTTGGAATGGATAATTCTATGTAAAAAGGGATTAAGTATTTTCAAAAACATTTAATTTTTGGCATTTATAATCAGAATTTTTCAAAATCCTTTCTTAGTGAGCACCTACATTATGAAACGAAGGTACTGTCAAAATTCCAAGTCTCTACCTGTTATAGTTTAGGCTGTACGTTGATTCCTGTCATTCAGTCAATCAGTCAGTCAGTCATTCATTCAGTCAGTCAGGACAAAGCCTTTTATATATATAGAGATATTTCTAATACCTTAAAAAGAATCCAGGTTTTTATTACTTTCTCCAACTCTACCATAGGTAAGGTATTGCAGGCAGCGAAACTACTGTTTTCTTACATTAAATTTGGTGACTAGTAATATATAAAATTGAAAGTATGTTTATGTATGGATGCATGTATTATGTATTTATTTATTTATTTATTTTGTTCCCTATTTAAATATACATGCTTAACCAATTTTAAAGAAATTTTGAACACATACACACTTCAACCAGGAAAGAAAAGCGGTCAACAATAAAATTTAAACAAACCACCCCTTCCCTTGAAAAATTACACAATTTCTGGAAAAAAATATACACTGAATTCATCAAATGCAATTCAGATCTCATGACAACAACATTGTTTGTTGTGTTCACAGGCGGCTTTGGAAGTGCATGATACTGGGCTTTAACAAATTAGAGAGGTTATCGATACAATTCATTGATTAAAATAAATAATGAAGAATGAAATCCACGAAAATAATGCACGATATGATGCAGTCTCATAACTTTCTGTACCCTGGACATGGAGAATATAATTTTCTCACTTCACATATTATTTAAAATTAGAGGTCGTATTGCAGGGACAGCTTTATCCAGTTGTCTCAGAGTGCCTGAGTGTGCACCAACGAGTATGCTATTTCAGTAGTCGGTATATAATAAATAATAAATGTAATCTTCTAATTACTCAAGTATAAATGTATACATGCTGTGAAAATAGATAAATTGAGAAACCCAAGAAAAACTCATTAAACACAAAAAAAAGAGTGCGTGGAACGCCACGCGACAGAAGCAAAACTTTTTTTTATTTTTTCAATTTTTTATTCTTGGATTTTTTCAATTTTGCATTATCGGACTTTTTAATATCGGGTTTTTGGACTTTTTTAATTTTGGATTTTGGACTTTTTAATTTTGGATCTTTGAATTTTTAATTTTGAATTTTTTAAATGTTCGATCTTTGAATTGTTTATTTTTTAAATTTGTTTTATTTCTTTATTTTTAAATTTTTATTTTATTATTTATTAAATTTTGGATTTTTGGATGTTATAATTTTTAATTTTGTTTTTTTAAATTTTGGAAATTTGTATTTTTTAATTTTGGATTTTTAGTTTTGGATTTGCGCGGTAATGAACCTCCGGGTTCCATAAAATAGATAATATACCTTTAGATTGCTTAGGAATTGTCTATTGCCATTGAGGAAGTAAGGTCTGAAAAATTTCCTTTGATAATCATTGAGTTGATTGTTTTCTGTGCAGTCCGCACCGAAACAAGTAAGAGTGTGACTGATTTCGTGCCTGATTGTGACTGATTTCGTGACGGTTTTAGTGTGACTGATTTTCCAGATTTACCCTCTACCGCCACTAAAGAAGTTTTACTTCAAAAATAAGTACAACTGCCCTAATTTAATCTTGGGACCGAAGAATTAAAAATAGTATGAAATTTCTTATATTTCACAAGTAGCCTATTTTTTAACTTTTTTCCAAGTTCCACTACTTCCTCGTGTTGTAGTAAGAAGAAGGGAATTTTTTTAAATAAAAAAATTGAAACCATGTTTATCACATTTCTTATTAATTCTGAAAGAAATCATCATTAGGCCTATATAAGAATGTACAGTTTATCTGTATGACAGTTGTATTTCTTTAAACAGAAACGTCCACTCTAGGCATTTTTCAAGAAGCCCTTACAGAATATATTTATACACAATCCAAGCGAATTCAATAGAAGGGAATTCTGCCTTCCATTTCCTCAGTTATGACATGAAAAAGATGGATGGGTAATGTAAAGATTTCTCAGGATATGGCAAAGTTCAAATGGAAAATCCATCGACTTTTCTATCTTATTCATAAGAGTAGAAGTGACGTCTCCTGTCAAAGTTATAACAAAAGAGATCGACGATCAAAATTTATCCCTTTACCCATAGTTCTTTACCTTTATATCTCATAAAAGAGGTTATCATCGGTAATATAACAAGAGGTTCGGAATTTATCACTTTGAGTAACACAATTAGCATCGGAAAGATTGAGTTAGACTGAAAAGTCCAATGCCATAATTAGGGGGCGGATTACTATGACATGTCATATTTTTCCCCTTTGCATTATTTCAGGTTTCCGACTAATTTAAACCCGATTCCAAGCATCCTGGTGAAAATGGAACGGCTTTTATTGTGCATATAACTGCATATTTAGGACATTTTCAACTATTGTAGCATATTTAGTATGAATATGCATATTTAAGTCATATTTATGGCATATTTGTTTGCAAATTAAATACACTATGAAGTTTCGTATCATATTTTGTAAATTTTGCATTATAATTATGCTTTTTGAGAATTTACAGATATTTTAAATAATTAACACTATATTTTAATAAAATGTATTGTAATGAAACCTAAAAAAAAAAAATATGCACAATGCGTAAGTGGTAAAGTCATATTTTAAATTTTATTGGTCATATTTCAATCTTTTTTTTAGGTCATAAATGCATGCATATGCATTTTTTAGGTCATAGAAATCCGCCCCCTAAAAATAGTAATAATAATAAAAATAATAATAATATCTATATTGATCATTGAGCAATTACAATAATGCAATAGATATCGTCATAATATAATACAAAAAAACAAAACACTTACATAATTAAAATACTTAGGCCTACATAAATCTTCAATCTAACACTTTAAATATCATCTAGCACAGATTCTTCAAATTCAGATAGGACAGAGAACATTGGATTAATTAATAACCATCTATGAAGTCTATCTTTAAATGTATTTAATCGGAAGTTTCTTATGTGGCTTGGTAGTTTATTCTATAATCTTTGATTTTTCAGTCGGACTCAATCTTTCCACCTTAGCCTACAC
Organism: Ectobius pallidus; assembly: GCA_964059195.1. NCBI lineage: Eukaryota > Metazoa > Arthropoda > Insecta > Blattodea > Ectobiidae > Ectobius > Ectobius pallidus. Next base: position 114,016,736 of record CAXKWD010000010.1, read on the forward strand.
ACGGCCAGTGAGAAAGAAATATCATTCCACAATTATTATCATCGTTGATTCCTCTCCAGATCCTATCATAAAGAATTCTTTGTAATTCAGTAGTTAATAGCTAACATTTTACATATTTCAATAAAAAAAATCAGGCAAACTGATGTAGGCTAACAAAGTACCAGAATGCTTTTGTTTAATCAGTTGTTATTGCAATTATGATATGCAGAAAATTAAGTCTTTTTAGAAATCGATTTCGAGTTAAGCTCCAGATTGATACATTAAACAGGATTTGCGGAAGAACAAAGGTCTATCTTTTTTTTTAAATCAGATTAACATCGTCCAGCATCAGCATAACTAAACAGATTTGTGATATCTTGAGAATAGCACTTTCACATAAAAATGCAAACATGTCAAATTGGCTGGCTACGGGATTTCAACCAGGGATCTCCGGAATGCGAGTCCAAGATATTACCATCTCGGCCACCTCGCTCAGTTTAACTGTCAAGTTTGATATGCATTTAGGTGAAATAATAGTGTTATTTGTCAAAGCTACCTGTATTGCAACTTCCAAAGCCGTGCATGAACACTGTAATACAATATGCTGTCATGAGAACAGATTTGCATTTTATAAATTATTTTTAATATAATACCATAAAATAGGCACAAAATTGGGCATTACTTCGGTACCGGTCGACCGATTTGGTCCAAAATCAATAGGTTTTTTTCCATGGACGCTTTAAATGCATATACAAAGTTTCATGAAAATCCGTTAAAGCGTAGGCCTATTTATTTGAGTTATCGCACGTAAAGACACACGACTGGCTGACAGATGTCCACCACACAATCTCAAAAAATACCATTCTGGCACTTAATTCAATTCAATCACTGGCGAAGGAGTTGCGAATTTGTCTATATTACATGACAATTTCTTTTCACTTTTTGTTTTATTCTTTTCTGTTATTTTTTCTTTCTTAAGATTTATTTTCCTCTCTGAGATAAATATGAACGGGTGACTATGCTGTTCGAATACTTTGGTCTGAGCTTCACTTAACGATCGTTGCTTGAAAACCTGGTTATAAAGTTATTTCAGTGTATATTGCCCGCTTGGAATGCTTATCACGAACTGGGGAGAGATTGGAATTTTTTAATCCTCTCAAGAGACGAGAATAAAAATATCAAACTTCTGAACCGATAGAGCCCATCAATCTCCTCTTGTCGACGTGTGTTTTATTAAACATTACAGGATTGGATATTGAAAAATTGATTCAAGAGATAAGCGTACTCGTCCTTCATTCTCAACGCAATCGGTTTTGTTATTCCTAAAGTCTAGAATACAGTAGGTCATGGAATTATTATTCTTTCGCAAGATAATATGTTGAAGATTTGGTTTGTATAAACCTTTTTGCACGACGTAACTAATTAGTGGTACTTACGAATATTGCTGCCGTGGATCGTAACTTGACATTCCCGCACGCAATCTGGTTGCTATGAAAACAAAAGAAATCTCCGTGCGGTAAAAATTACAAAAAGCACAAGTGCCTTAAGTAAAGCCATCATAATACAAGCCTTTATGGAAGACCGGAACCAAAGCCCCTCAGTTTGTGGCGACTTTAACACGACAAATATTCCGTCCCCATAACAACCAACACATGCGAATCACTTTCTGAAATATAACATCTATTTCCAGTAATATATATACATAATATTTTCAGCTAAAATCTCAATTAATATAATTAAATTGATATAAATAATCATCGTGCAAAATATAGCATGCAATACTCGTGCCGTAAGCGCATAACGGATCTCGGAAATTGAAAAAACTCTTTCTTCGATCTGTATGCACCGCTTACGGCACTTGTATCGCAATATACTATTGTATGGCTGAGTATTAGCGCAAGGCATTTAGTGACCATAAAATAGTGAAAAAAGCAAACTAAAAATGCATTTATGACCTAAAAATAGTGAAATAACAACACAGAATTAAAAAAAAAAAAAAAAAAAAAAAAAAACAATAAATTTATCATTATTACTTATAATTATTTTTAAGTAATGAATTGCTAAAATCAATTTAATATATGAAAGTGCCTTATATATATTTAAATCTACAATGTAAAACATACTTATTTTGTTACTAAAAATATAAGTAAATTTATACTAGTTTGACACCCATAATGAAAAAATTAATTCTTTCTGAACTGGCGTACTCATTAAATTGCCCCTAGCAAATAAGTGCCATTTAAAAATATAGAACAAAAATTATGTACTGTTACAAATCAAACTGATATATATGGTGTTTACAATAAACATGAATTGAAATGAACTATGAAAACTTGGCGGAGATTCTTACATAAAAATGATTGTCTGTTGTCTGAAAGTAACGATTTGAACATGAAAAAGCTCCTCTCTACTTCCACTGAAACATGACCTAAAAATGTCGAAAATTACCTTAAAACTGCCAAAAAATTACCTATTTCTTGAAAATGATGAAAAATGCAAAATAAAGCAAAAAATGCAAAATAAAGCAAAAAATGCAAATACAAATTGCCCTTATTAAATCAGTTATTTCACGATACACATTTACATATATATATATATATATGGTAGTACTCATGAAGTATCCTTATAAAGATACGAAAGAAGAAATAAGGGCAGATGTTCCCGTCGTTAATGCATGAGGTAGCACTTATGCCCTTGTTGTATGAGGGCTTTATTTCTTGTATTTTTAGAAGTGAAAACTAAGCTGTGGTATTAAGTCCATTGCGAAAAACAGCGGAAGGGATGAAGCTGGATTCGCTCTTGTTACTTTTCCACTCCACTACCCCCTAGTCCTCATGCTGCCTTAATACTATAACACAGTGGCTTCTTAGTGGTCTCTATTGTTATCATCCTTATTCTTGCTGCTCTTACCATTGTTTTCTTTAAATGCCTTACTTTGTCTGCCATATTCGAATTCTAGTTTTCAGCGTTTAGAATTAGAATTTATTTAATTTTGTTATTTATGATACAAGAGTCAAAAGCGAGATTTTATTCTGCGAGTAGGAATGATTGCGAAACGAGCGAAGCGTATTAGACCATTCTTACTATTTCGTATCTGTGATGCTCAGCGCTGTTGTGATGTTCATTTGTTTCTTCTTAGTATCAGTGATTTGTTTTATTGTTTGGATTTACATTTGACTGTGTAGCGAGAATTTGTGAATAAATAGACAGGTTTTTGTTTATGAAGTGCCAGAATGGTACTTTCTGAGATCGTGTGGTGGACGGGAAAAGTCAGTCCGTCCGTCCGTACGATAATTCGAATACGCTTTATCGGATTTTCATGAAACTTGGTACACGCATTTATAACGTCCGTGGAAACAAGTCTATTGATTTCGGACCACATGGGTTGACCTGTACCGGAGTAATGCCCAATTTAGTGCTTATTTTATGGTAATATATTAGACAACATTTATCAAATGCAAATCAGTTCTCATGACAACATATATATAGTGTTTATATATGGCTTTGGAAGTTAGCTTTGACAAATAACACTTCCCACATATCCCTTCACATATGCTTATCAAACTTTAGACCTTTGTTCTTCCTGCTTAATGAATAGATCTGGGGCTTAATTTGGAAATCAATTACAAAAAATAACTTATTTTGTGCATATCATAATTGCAATTATTACTGATTCAACAAAAGCATTCTGGCAGTTTATTATATCAGTTTACCTGATTTCTTCACTTTTATTATTATTGTTATCATCATCATTATAGCTAACAGCGCGGAAGAAGCTGTTAAGTCCATAGAGTAATGAGGATTACACAAGTTGGCCTCCCTGAGGGGTGTTTACCCCCACCATCTGTAATCAGTTTGACCCGCTTTCTCTGTACTAAGTTTGCTCGTCACGCTACGTGTTCTTATTCAGCTACAGGGTGTTCGCAAAAAAATTCGTTAATTTGTTTTCTCCATTCGTTCACTGTAGAGAAGATTACATGTCTTCTAATATTTATAGAAGTTGTTGGGCTGATGGTGGTAGCGAAAGGTACAATTTTTCCCGTCTTTGTTGGCTTCCACCCACTTTTAGTTCTTATCAGGAGTTTCTATGAACTGTCTCTCTACTGGCAGTTGAAGACTGTGTTGCATTGTACACACCACATATAAGTTTTGTAAGTTTTGATGAAGCTACTCACTCTTGCAGCTCATCGTAGTAGTAATAGTTCCATCGTGTTGCAAGCGACCCCTGGTGATCCCTTAAGGGGATATTCTCAGCTAATTTGTTTCCAGGGTCCACCAGTCCCCTACCTAACACTTAAACCTAAAGATAACACAAACATCCATTCCTGAACCCTATTTTCCACTAGTGAAAATCCCCAACCCTAACGGGAACAAACCCGGACCGCAGGGGTGGAAGGCATTCGCGCCACCGTCTCACCCATGTATGGCGGTTGATCTTGCAGCTCATAGGAACTCCATAAAAGGATAATAAGGTAGTCAAATTAATCATATGTAACATTATTGACTGAGCGAAGCGGGGTCCTGTTTTAACTCGACCATTTGACTTTTGTCTGTCCGATTTTCTTCTAATTTGGCATTTTTTTAGGTATGCCTGTGTGTAAGGATTTTTATTTTTTGATTCCATTTCAAGGCGAGGTCTTCTTAAAATGGCACGAACAGTAAGAGTTAATTATAGGACCTGAAGATGGTGGACTTGTTAATGTTTTAGAAAGTTTGGTACACATGTTTTACAGGACTGAAGAAAATAAATTCTGATCACATTTTTAATTTTTCTTTATGGGCTTTTGTGTCTGATGGCTTTAAAATTAGCTTGATTAATATATGACGTGAGTTAACTACCTAAGGGGTTAAGAGCTTTCTCAGCATGAACTTTTACATCACATCTTGCAATTTGAACTTCACATTCTCATGGGACACTTTTCCACTTCTTCAAAGCGTAGTGCTTAAAACATAAATCTCTCATTTAAATGCTTTGAGATAAACGCACTGGTAATACAATGAACAAAAACCTTCTCTTCATTTTTTTTCTCCTTATCCAGTTCTCTCCTTAATTAAGAGGATGGGAGCAATCGCACCAGAAAGCAAAAAAATAACTATGTATTCCTCAATGGCACGCAGAGCTCGTTTTAAAGGAGAAGGAAATTTTTCATAGTCTGCATACACACATTCTAGCATCAATCAGCAATACGCGAACTCCCGACGCCCCATTTGCCGGTAAACAATGTTTCATATAACATGTTTCTAGAAAAACTAAAAACATGTAACTGATTTATGGAAACGATGTTTCAAATACATGTTCTAGAATGTGTAAAACATCTAAGTGATTTTATGGAAGCAATGTTTTAGGTGTATGTCTCTTGAACTTTCAGGAACCTCTATGTGATGTTATGGAAACAATGTTTCATATACATATTTCTAGAACATCTACCTAGGTAGAAACTTTTAAGTGATGTAATGGAAACAATGTTTCATATAAGTATTTCTAGGAAGTATAGAGACATCTAAGTGATGTTGTGGAAAAGTGTTTCATATACCTAACAAGAAGTATATGTGAAGTATAGAAACATCTTAGTGATTTTATTGAAACAGAGTTTCGTTTGCCGCAACAATGTTTCGTCTTGTACATGTTTCTAGGAAATGTAGAACATTTAAGTCCAGTTATGGAAACAATGTTTCATACACATGTTTCTAGGAAGTATGGAAACATGGAAGTATGGAAGTATGGAAGTGATGTTAATGGAAACAATGTTTCATATACAGGGTGTTAATGAATAACACCGAAATATTTTACCAGTGTATAGAGGGGACATAGACAAGCAACTTTTATTAGGAGATTTTTGCTCTATGGATTCAATTTTTCCTGTTACAGCATGAAATCTCCCAGGGCATGGCCGCCACTGACTTCTAACATTAGAAAAAAATGGAAAACAAAGGAACTTCGTTGTTAACACTGTAGTGAGTAGTTATGAATAAAAAAAATACTAATGCAGTGGCGACCAGTCATGTGATTAGTCTGTATATTTTGCAGATTATGTAAACACAAAATTATGATATACCGGTAGCTGTTGACGATTGATTAAGAGTCAGGTTATTATCGATCACTAGGAAGGCATGAAGTCAATTTAATGAACATTTTAACCCTATTTCGCGTAATTATTGATTTATGAGCACCAAATTATAATTACTTTAATGCCCTGTAGCATACACATTTTAAGTCATAGAGCAAAAATCTTCTAATAAAAGTTGCTTGTCTAAGTCCCCTCTATATACGGGTAGAATATTTCTGTGTTATTTATTAACACCCTTGTATATATTTATAATAAATACAGAAACATGTAGCTCTAAGTGATGTAATGAAAATAATGTTACACATACACGTTTCTAAGGAGCGTATAACTTAAATTAATGTTATGGAAACAATTTTTCAGGGATTTTGGAGTCCACAATAAGTTTATTTCATGGTGTCTGGAGCACCAGCTGCCATAGCACAACACAAACGAAACCGTAATGCCTCTTTTCTGTGTCTGCTGCTCCGCTCTCTGTATTTTTCGAGAATAAGGCATCCATCTGGTTAAGATATTATAATACTAATCAATACGCGAACCATGATGCTATTCGAGACGACAATATCACCAATAATAACATACGGACTGGAACTTATATGGGGGAAACTAAGCACCACTGATATGAGAAAGATAGAGAATGTAAAAACAAGATTCTTGAAGAGGGCGCTGGGAGCAGGGAAATATGCACCGAACAGGATGATCTATGCACTAACCAGAGAAACATTCTATATTGAAGACCTACGAATTACACACCAGCTGCCAATGACCAGGTCATACGAGGAAGAACTAGATAGAAGAAAGCAAAAACAAGAACAAATTGACATAGATTTCTTCGGGACAGATGCAATGTTAAACAGGGACTGGACAGGAACAAACCAACGCCAAAGATATGCAATAATAGGTCTAGCGATCCACGGCTACCACCAAATGATATGCACCAACAAAAGATTCCACCAAGCCGGGGAACTGTGCGTATGCGAGCTCTGTGAACAAAAATGTGAACAATACCACTTCGCAAAATTTAGAAAGAGAACAAAATCTCTAAACGACTATCTGAAGAACAGATAGGCACTACATGACATATGCTCTTTCGAGTGCACCTTTCTCCTTTATAATACTAATCAAAATTAAGTAATTTTGCTGCAACCTTCAATATGATTAGACTAAATAAAATTCTCCCCAGTTTCTCTAAAGTTGGTTAGGTCTGTTATATAATGTAATAAATAAAAATAGACTCTTAATAGCCTTTTGAAGTAAGTCGTGGCCTACAAATTTTGTTCATCAGTAAAACTGTGTACGTGCTTAAATTCAGGACTCATGTATTGTTATCTCTATCTCTATATATATAAAAGGCTTTGTCCTGACTGACTGACTGACTGAATGACTGATTGACTGAATGACAGGAATCAACGTACAGCCTAAACTATAACAGGTAGAGACTTGGAATTTTGACAGTACCTTCGCTTCATAATGTAGGTGCTCACTAAGAAAGGATTTTGAAAAATTCTGATTCTAAATGCCAAAAATTAAATGTTTTTGAGAATACTTAACCCCTTTTTACATAGAATTATCCATTCCAAATCACAGAATATATTGTTGCCAAATTTTATATGATGGGCTTGGAAAAAACAATTGAAATGCACTTTTGACAAACAAGAGAAGTTATCAAAATAATTCATGTTATAAATAAATATTACAGAATGAAATCCACTAAAATAATGGAATCACATAACTTTCTCTACCCTGGACATAGAGAAAACAAAACGAGGTATGGTAATGTGTATATTATTATATTATATCGCAAGTTTTTGGAGAGAAAAGTATGAAAGTGATAATGCTTTCTGTTTAATTTCATCTCCAAAACGGCTTTATGGTAACATAAGAGTGGGAAATTTCCCGCCTCGATATTACAATTTAATGTTACAGGAATTTCTGTTTCTTCTTATTTAAACCTCTACCAGGCTTGCTGTGCACTGTACAAGCGATGGGATGCAAAATTCTAGATCCTCTATGAGCCATAAAAAATTATATCAAGCGTTTTCTGAGGGAATAGTTTGAGTGTAATAAGTCGTTCTTCCTATTTCAAATTATAAATGCCTATATAAGGACCTAGAATTTAAAATTGAAAATCCTTCATAAGCTAATTTCCAATTACAAAATACAAAACCCGGGCGACGCCGGGTCTTTTAAGCTAGTATATATATAAAAGGCTTTGTCCTGACTGACAGGAATCAACGTAGAGCCTAAACTATAACAGGTAGAGACTTGGAATTTTGACAGTACCTTCGTTTCATAATGTAGGTGCTCACTAAGAATGGATTTTGAAAAATTGTGATTCTAAATGCCAAAAATTAAATGTTTTTGAAAATACTTAATCCCTTTTTGCATAGAATTATCGAAACAAATTCACAGAACATATTGTTGCCAATGGTATAGGTGGGTTTGGATTAAATTAAATGGATGTTTGACAAATTAGAGAAGGTATCATTATAATTCATATTATCTATATTAATAAAAGGAACTGTCCTTGATGTCCAGGGAAATCTACTGAATGCAGAGATCTGAAATTTTAAACATAGGTGGGCTGAAGGGTCGGAAAATGCACCGCGAAGCCGGAATTTTAATTTTAGTTTTCGTACGTCAGTTATGAGTGAAAAACGGGCAAAAAAGGTGCATTTTTTGCGTTTTCAAAACATAAGTTTTCAGTTATACATTTCAATGTCAAATCAATTACAGTTGGCTTTGTCTATTTTTGTCACACCTTGAAAATAAAACTTTCGCGATCGCTTGAATGTTGTAAGCCCTAAATATGGTCAAACGTTGTTTTATTTGGACGAATCTCACTATACAGAGGTTTTCTGGGCCAAGAAACTCGAATCTGAGGTCGCTTTTACCAGACGATGCTATCTAATCGTGGTATGTAGTCCACGTGATTTAGGAGTTAATAAATATTATGATTTTACTATTATGCTCTTAATTTTTAATTTTTTAAATAATTATCGCGGGCGAAGCCGCGGGCACATACTAGTACAATATATTTTATCTTATGGGTGGGTACCTACTGCGCGCGAAAGGGTCAATTTTTTCCCAACTGCGCGCAAGCTACTGAATTTTAAACAGCCCAATTGCGCGCGAGCTACTAAATTGTAAACAGCCCAACTGCGCGCGAGCCTACCACAAATACGTCAAATGCTTGTGAGTCTTTCTCATCTCAGTAACACTAGTAAATAATTTTAGTCATTTGTTTCGAGAATAGTTGTGTCTATAGGTTATAGGGATGGTAGCACTATTAATGACTATCGATTGTTTGAAAATACAGGCAAGGAATTATCTCACGATTTCATTTCCTAAAGAGTGTTTGTTATTATTACAAGAAGGCACATAATTTAATTGCATTTCTTAACTTCTTGACAAATGCTCTGTTCTAATACGGGTATGACTAGATATTTTAACTACTTGACAAATGCCCTTCGGCATGTATATTAAGACATGCATTTTAACCAGGCAAATAGGCCGGCATTAATAGAGAGTCCTAAGTCTCCAAAAAATGGGAAGGAAAATGCAGGAATAATCGTCGCGCACAGTTGACCTATACGCAAAACGGACCTCCGCGCGCAGTCGGGCACTTTAAAACAGTTACAATTTACAATTTACAATTTATTACTCCAAAGTACACGAAAAATATATACAAAAGTTGATACACCCCCCGAAGAAGCAGAGCTTGTGTTCGGGGGTGGTTCAGTTATATATTAGAAATACTTATACTAAACAATTACTTTTAAAAAAATGCATAATTTGGAGAAGTATGACAAAATGTTATGTATGAAAGGTTAGAACATGTTCTATTTACAATACAAAGGTACGAAGCAATACAACAATAATACATTACAATTTATTTGTTCAAATTTTAGTAAAAAATAAAGAAATTAAGTTCTATCCAAATTTTAAAGTTTAATATGAAAAATGTTATAACAGTAATAGTCGATAACAGAAGTAATAATTATATAAATTTTCTAATTTTAGACCTAAATTGTTTGTTGTTTAAGCTATTTAGATCAGGATGGTTGGTAATAAATGAATTGAATAGTCTTGGGCCAGTTAGAAATTTATCTTGCTCGCAGTCGGGGTCCTCCGTATCTTATATCTTAAACTTTATTTGAAACAAAATCTCGTGGCAGAGTAGTTGAGTAACCTGTGCTGTGTATTGTGTTTTGCAGAGTTGTGTCACGCCGCCACCAAGATCCAAGCATCTTTCCGAGGTCACATGGCGAGGAAACAAGTACCCACGAACGCCGGAAATGGCAAGGGAAAGCCCGAGGACGACCTGAGCAAGGAGCTGCAGAAGCTGGACGCCAAGGTAAACCTCAAGTCCCTGGTAATGTGCTCTTCTTATCTCTGTACTCTCATCTTTCTCGTATTTCCAAGTTAAGTTCTTTAATTATTAAGGTTTCCATGGTTTAAGTGTTTTATTTGTATTTCTACTGATGTCCATGTGGTAAGAAAGATCAGTGACTTATTAATGTATGAATTTGTTTTTTTGTGGGGATTACGCAGTGTTTTGTTATTAACTGGTTTCCATGGTGATTATCTACTTAAAAGTTTAACTGTTTTCTATGGGTAACAACTAAGAACTATTTTCTTGCTGATGTTGTAACTAGTTTTTCATTTAAATTGGATGTAATTTTGATGTAATTATCTTAACTGGTTCTATCATAAAGAGTAACTAAATACTCATTTTTTATACACGAATCGGTTTGCGTATTAAATACATATCACTGTGTTAATGAATGGACAAGATTTCATTATGATGAAGTGATACTGTTCAGTTAATTTTTACACCTGTTTTCATCGGGACAACTATTTTTAAACCCCGTTTTCTTAGAGGAAGCTTGTATTACCTAATTTAAACAATGTCTATATCTTCTTTGCACATTCCTTTCTTGGTGTCCGAACCGGAATTTTATTGAAAATATTACATAGATTGTTATTAAATTTAATACCGACATAATTGCGACGATTCCAACATTATAGTGGATAGATAAGGTATCTGATTCCCGTGATATATTCATTTTTTCAGTAGGAACATTTTATTTTTAATATTACTTATAATTTATTATACTGAAAATATAACAGGCTCACTGCCTATTCTCTTACACTAATTGCACCAGTTTTACAAAATGTCGTTGCAACACTATGGCATTACAACAACACTAAGACTAATATGACAACACTACAACACTAATATTAGATAATTAATGTAATACTACAAATTTATAAACTAATACTACAACTAAAAAAACGCATACAATATTAAAATTACACAATGAAGGGAACAAATGAAAAACATAAATAATATGTCTATAATAGTTTTTGAGGAATATATATTTACATAAAGAAAATTACATGGAGCATATTTTAAAAATTACAATTTTAAAGTTTTCAAATGTTGATCACAGATACTTTTTTTTACCGCTTATTGTTAGTATTAAATATATCTATATTGTCCATTTTTGTGCAATTGATTGTATAGACGGAGTACATTATAAAGATGAGAATTATTATGGGAGTCAGTGTTTGCTTTTGGGATGAAAAAAAGATTTTACAATTTATAAGATCTATAACGTATTATATTATAAATCATTACTAGGGGTGGATTTCTATGACCTAAAAAATAGGATATATGCATGCATTTATGGCCTAAAAAACATTAAAATATGACCAATAAAATTTAAAATGTCACTTTACCACTTACACATTGTGTATATATTTTTTTAAGTTTCATTACAATACATTTTATTAAATTCTCAAAAAGTATCATTTTAATGCAAATCTGCAAAATATGACATGAAACTTCAAAATTTCTTTAATATGCACACAAATATGCAAAAAATATGACCTAAATATGCATATTCATACTAAATATGCTACAATAGTTTAAAATCTCCTAAATATAAGCCGTTCCATTTTCACCAGGAGTCTTGGAATCGGGTTTAAATTAGTCGGAAACCTGAAATAATGCAAAGGGGAAAAATATGACATGTCTTAGAAATCCGCCCCTTGTTATAATATTTCATGGGACGATTGTCTAAAACTCAGGAATCATTAACCTCCAGTGGACGTAAAGCTCTCCATGACCTACGTAAGAGTTACCTCCCATGCAAGTTTATGGACTAGCGCCTTTGTGTAGCCTGGATACTGCACGCAATACACCCGTGTCGGAGAAGTGTTCGCTACTGTACGGCGCTTCCCTTCGTATAGTGGAGTTCATGCGAACAGCTTTGAGAAAATGACTCTCCAATTGGAATATGAATAGCATATTGTATTTCAATACTTAATAATCATTTATTAACGTGACTTAGCTTAATTTAAATTATTGTAGGAATTTTTCCAGGGGTTTTATACAGAATGTTTCCTTTCTCTACATGTACCAACATTGTGGTTTCATGATTTCATTATTCAATATGGATATACAGAATGCTAATGAATAACACCGAAATATTTTACTTGTGTATAGAGGGGACATATACAAGCAACTTTTATTAGGAGATTTTTGTCTAGGCGTTCAGTTTTTCCTGTTACAGCATAAAATCTCCAAGGGCATGGCCGCCACTGATTTCTAACATTTGAAAAAAAAAAAGCAAAACAAAAGAACTTCGTTGTAACACTAGAGTTATGAGTAAAAAAAACTGGACGTATATAAAACCTGAAAAGTGGGTACAGAATTTCAGGGTGGAGCATAGCGCTGCCATTAGTTATAATTAGGGGGCGGATTTCTGTGACCTAAAATATAGGATATATGCATGCATTTATGACCTAATAACATTAAAATATGACCAATAAACTCTAAAATATGACTTTACCACTTACACATTGTGTATATTTTTTTAAGTTTCATTACAATACATTTTATTAAAATATAGTGTTAATTATTTAAAATATCTGTAAATTCTCAAAAAGTATCATTTTAATGCAAAATCTTCGAAATATGATATGAAACTTCAAAATTTCTTTAATATGCACACAAATATGCAAAAAATACTAAATATGCTACAATAGTTGAAAATTTCCTAAATATACAGTTATATGCACAATAAAAGCTGTTCAATTTTCACCAGTATGCTTGGAATCTGGTTTATATTAGTCGGAAACCTGAAGTAATGCAAAGGGGAAAAATATGACATGTCATAGAAATCCGCCCCCTAATCATTACAATATCTTACATATGTATTTTATTTTAAAGTCTCCAGGTGAGGTCGTAGAGATAAATAATAAACTATTTTGTTAATGTTTGAACCGTTTTAATAGGGTTAAAGTATGTAGTAATTTGAACTATTCGTTTGGTTGGAACAATTAGTTAGACACTGACTTTCTGTTCTCAAGTTCATGAGTTTGATCCCTGATCAAGGAAATGACATTTATGTACCCATAAATGCGACAATCTTATTTCTGAAGAATTTAAAAAAAAACCTCCCAAGAGGCTGCCTTTCTGAGTGGTTAGACCGCTCGCCTTCCACCGCTGGGACCCGAGATCAAATCTCGGTGGGTTTATGTGGAATTTGTGGTGGATAATGGGGTCGGGGCAGGTTTTGTTTTACTTTTATTTATTTATTTAATAATAAAGAACATTACAGGTATAAAACCCAATTACTATGTCCATGCCAAAAATACAATGCATACATGCAAAATAATTAAAACATAAGATACAAAAGATAAAAATACACCAAAAAAATTACAGCAATTTAATAAGCAGGAAAAGACATTCCTAGCCACATCTGGGTTCCAGCAGTTGCCAGGTTATCTTTTCTAATCACAGTACATAATGCTTTTGAGAATTAAGAAATGAAAGGGGTGCCTCTGTTTCCCCTGCTATATATAATTCCACCAGAGCTCCATCATAGTATGAAGTAAAGAATTATTATTAAAGAACTCCGAAGAGACACAGTGCTGACATACCGGCAACACTTACAAGTTCAGGTATCAGTACACAACCGTCTTAAATAATCATATTGGTCAACATCTCTAGGAAGTAAAGACAGCAAAGAATGGTAAATTTCACATCTTTATTTTTAAGCAGTTTTTCCTAGTTATCTTTGTAGCAGACTAATGGCCGGTTTCTATAAACTCGCGAATTACCTACGGGTAAATTATCCAATGGACAGAATTTACACAAGAATAACACCACACAAACACAAATAATTTAAAGATAGCAATCACCTACACTTGTGGCGAGTTTCTAGATAAATGTCCTGTGGGTAAATATGAAAATGACAGAAAAAATGTTCCTACAAACTCTGGCTAGATCTTTCCAAGGGTAAATCTTTGGGTTAATTTATCCTTTCATGGATGGCTGGATAAAATTTAACCTTTCATAGGATCAATAGTAATATTTAAACAATGAGAATCAAAGCCTTCTGAATTAAATTAACTGTACAACTCCAAGGCCTTGCTCATTATACATTGTAGGTTAAATGGAACTAATTTGTCCATGGATAATTTACCCATAGGTAATTCACTAGTTTGTAGAAACCGGGCATAATTTACCTAAATGAAAATGGAAGTCGATTTATCACAAACCGTACACTCGATTCTCTATGATGTCTCCTGTTGCCTGTAGATGGAACACCATTGCACTTTGAGCTTGTAGTTACTGTAAACTGGCTTCCTATCTTATTGGATTAAGCCAAACATCGTTTGACTGTAGGCTTTTCCTAGTGCAGATGTCAGGATTCCTAGCAGTGCATTACTTGTCATGTCGTGGTGAACTTCCTCTGAAAGCATGGTAAGACGATCTACTTGCTCCTTTTATAGAGTCTAGTGTATTTCTTACTACATTATGATTTACATGTTTGTAAGTAAACCCCTCACTCTGCTGTGTTGGCACCGATCCTGATCAGTGGCTGAATATTACAAGATCTGTTCCCGAGAGTAGTAATTCTACGAGTAGAACGCAAGTAAACAACTGATTAAGCTCGATGTAGCTTTGTCGTGTCCTTTCCATCAAGGCTTAAATTTCGTGGAATTACTCAGTCTTATTTGGGTAGAAGCAGTTATGTGTTTCACGTCATATCTTTTAAGCAATTTATTTTGCAGAGTAATCAGCTTATTGTTATCATTTTCCTATTTGGCAATTGAAAATTAAATAAAATAGGCTATAAAGACATAGTCTACAAGTGTTTATTCGAAAGAATACTCAGTCCCATATCTAATTAATTATAATTTGTGGGCAGTTAAAAGTGATATAATAGAAAACATTCGAATAATTTCTAAACGAATAGATATATTTGAAATCATTATTAGTAGAGCTTGGGTTTTTATGTAGTAAAATTTGGAAAAGATGTACCTAAATATGTAGTGCAAAATGATGGAATATGTTGAAAAATATTTAAAATCATAAAAATATATAATATATATTTAATACCATTTATTCATCGACACGATTAACAGACAATCACGCGTTAGATTTTTCTGCACAGTGAACAATTAATAGGCCTACTTTAATCATTTCTAGGGTGTCATTGATTGACACCTATCTGAAAGACTGTTCTTATAGGTGGAAAATGACCTTTCAACTCTTGGAACCTGACACACACTACGAAATGTTGAATATCCAGGGTAGAGTTGGAATTTCCAAAATTATATAAAAGAACAGTGTATGCCACTCATTATTTGGATAAATATTTCCGGAATCTTCAAACCATAGGTACAATTATACAGTTAAAACACCATTGTACAAATAAGGGCGAAAAGAGTTGTTTTGTTGTCAAAGACGTATACAGTTAATTGGAATCTCTGGTAAAACCTATTTAAGTGATTACTTTACTTGCTGTTGACCTCTTTTAGAACTGTCAGTCATCTTAATCCATCTTGTTGCAAGTGACAATAGGCACAGCTTCTTTGACAATGCAAGTCTCTAGATCTGAGTCTCAACCAGTTTGACGTTTTAACTTCAATCAGATTATTTAGAACTAGGGATGAAAATCGATTAAAATTTCTAATCGAGTTAACGCTTGACTTTAATCGATTAATCGACAAACAGGTCAGTATTTTAAACGGAACCAAAATGTACATTTAATATTGTTTTACACATTTAATAACTACTACACTACCGATAATCAGAAGAAATCCTGAATTAATGAATACCATTATTAGTTAACTAGTGAAAATATATATATATACAAAACTTACATTTCCGGTTAACTGAGCAGCAAAATCTGCTAGATTCCTGTAAGATAACTTTCTTCCCTTTAGCATACTGAATATTCAGTATCGCGGTAAACCTTGCAAAACTAAACTACCCTTCAGATTTCTGAATAACGGGAATTATATGGACACAATAGGGTGAATGACACATGATGTGCCAAGGCCGTAGAAGCGAGAGAAAGGAGTTCACTCATTTGACCCATTTCTCGAAAAACGTTTTTTCAGAATTCGACTTACCGATTAATCGGAAAATGTAATTGATCGACGATTAAATGTTTAATCGATTAATCGGTACAACCCTATTTAGAACCCTGAGAATATTTTTAAAATTTCAAGAAATCAATTAAAAACAGCTATGTCTGGTTAGCCTAGGTATAGTAGGCCTACCTGTATTAGGCCTAGCAAAATAAATCTAAAGAAAAATCAACATAACTTCAAAATAAAGACATATAGGCTTTTAGTATTTCTCTATTTATATTTTTTCTTTATATCCTGTATTTTTTAATATTTTAAATCAGAACTTCCTCAGTCTGTTCCCCGTAGATAATGACGAGCCACACTAGCCCCCCAAGGGAATGGACAGCTAGTGAACAATGTCCTATTGTTCAACAAAACAGCAATGACTGATTCTCCTGCGTGAAAATGGTGCACAATAGAAATTTCATCACTTGGAAAATATATTTTCCCCACTTGAGCTTTTGTCCCGCTCTGAGAGTAATTCCGGAAACCAATAAAACGCGACAATGCGGTCGTCATGACAACGCTAGGTGACGTCTTTGTGAGCAGAGAGAATAGAACACTAAGGTGTTATTGTTTGTATTGAAGATACGCTCTGTGGAAAATTGCTATCTCTTTTTCACGCTCTCGGCGTCTAAGCGATCTTCAGATAAAAGAAGTGAGAGGTTGAAATTGATCTCGATATTATGCAATTCAGTAGTATGCAGAATTCCTATATCAGTGCTATAAATATAAATTCTATGAAAGAACATGAGAGAGTAAGAATTTTATTTTACGTTATATATTCGTTTGCAACAACAGCTATTCGTCACTGGAATTCATTGCCTAGATATCTAAGGACCTGCCAAAGACTTCACAGTTGAAGCGTCATTTAATAAATTTATTATGCAATAACATTTAGGAATTGATACTAATTTGTAATTTTTTTATTTTCATTATTTGTAATAACTAACTTAATAACTTTATAACTTGTGTTATATACTATTCAAGTATTTATTGTTTGAATTTTTTCCCTTGTATTTAATGTACGTTTCTTGTATTCAGGTATATCATTTCTTGTTTTTCATTAATTTTTATTATTATTATGTATTTCATGTTTTTGTCCTGGGTGAGTGGTAGAGAAGGCCTTATGACCTTAACTCCACCAGGTTAAATAAATAAATAAATACAGTAAATATATTGATTATACGAACAAAATTTTCTGTTTTAAAGGGATTATAAGAACAATATTTTTTAAAAGGAACACTACACTTCCTAATTCTGAATTTATCTGATGAAACTCGTCAACTCGAGTTGGATTTATTAAGATTATTCCATGAATAAAATATAACGGATTATAGAAATAATAATTACTTTCGTGCTTTGTTGTATAAAAAGAAAACTAACAGTTTGAGATCACGGCATACTATGACAATCATCCATGAAGCGATTCGAGCTACCATAGTGTAATCAGTGCTACCAGTGGTACATATAACACATAGTTAACTTCATTCAGGGTAAGCTAACAACAAAAGAGAATAAAAGCACACGAACTGGCTTGCACCGAATCGAAATTGTGTTCGTAATCAATGTACATTCGACCCTAAAATTTAATGTAGAGTTTTCAGAATAAATACATATTATTGTACAGTTGAGCTCAATCAATAAAAAATAGATAAATAATACCGTCAGGTCAACAAACTTTATTTTTATTTATTTATTTACTTATTTATTTATCCTGCCATCTACAGGAATAAATCCCAGTTACAGTTGGCCTAGGTTCGCCAATAATTGTTGTACAACATCATAGATTAATTACAGTTGTATTATACAGTAAATGTGTGGGGACAAAGAAGACGATACATTAATAATAGTTGTAATAAATATAATTCATTTAATGAGATAACTAAAAACTAAATCAAATTGTATGTAGTCTAATATTTAACCATTAATGAAAAAAGTCTATGTAATGAATTAGTCATAATCTAAAATCCAGAAGAGCATAAAGTGACAGAGAATTATATTTTTTACACGTCTGAATGATAGGAACATATAAGAATACAGTAGAATCCCGCTAACTCGACTCCCAATTTCTCGACGTTCCGTATAACTCGATGATCACATTTAAAAAAAGAATAATTATTTCTGGTGATAATCAGAATAGTAAGATCAGGGTATTTAAATCACGGAGGATGAAATGGACTGGACATGTTGCGCGAATGGGGGAGGAAAGACATCTCAAAAGTACTGTATTGACTGGGAGACCCAAAGGGAAAAGACCACTTGGAAGACCTAGACGCAGGTGGGAGGACAATATTGGGTAGATTTAAGGGAAGTCGGATTTGCGAAGGATGATTGAATGGAGTTAGCAAATAATAGGGTTAAATGGCGGGCTCAGGTAAGCGCGGCAATGAACCTTCGGGTTCCATAAAATAGATAATATTCCTTAGCTTACTTAAGAATTGTCTATTGCCATTGAGTAAGCAAGTAGGGCCAGGGCCGTGGAAAGAAAGCAAGGGCCCTAGGGACAAATTTTCCCGGGCCCCCGTCAAATATTAAATTCTCTACCCAACTTGCCCTTTATAATGTATGCAACAAAAAGATTATGTAATGATATTACATAATTATTAAGTGTCAGAATGGTACCGGTACTTTATGAGATTGTTTGGTAGACAGGAAAATATCTGTCCGTCTGACTGTCTGCCTGTCCGTGTGCCTGAAAGAGCGATAATTCAAATACGCTTTATCGGATTTTCATAAAACTTGGTATACCATTTATAACGCCCATGGGACGAAGCCTATTGATTTTGGACCAAATCGGTGAACTGATGCCGGGCACGAAACGGAAAAATGCATTAAAATGTTCAAATTAGGAACCATTTTATCTGTATGTACCAGTTTAATCTTCTGAAAATTAAGATTTTAAAGGCCGAACGTCAGTGAGGCCTACTGTTGAGTCCAAAAGGATTTCTGCTTTTACTTTTCAAAAATAGCAATTTTTCTTCAAGAATAATCCGTTTCAGATTAACTGATTAATTCCATGTCACCGTTATACGACAGGACAATGAAGATAAAATAAACACTTAAAACATAACTTAAGCTGTTTATTGACTTATAACAAATTTTATTTTAGAGTAAATTTAGAAAGTAACAAATAAAACTTGGTCGGCCTTTCGGGACCCGAGCCCCGGGGCTGCAGCCCCGGCTGCCTCTCCCTCTCGTCGGGCCTGAGTAGGGCAGAGAATGTTATGTAAGTTAGTGAGTGTAATATGTAATGTTTTTTATTTATATTCGCTAGTCGGAAACATATTACAAGTCTCGAAATCACTCTTACATTTTGTAATAATTACCTTTGCATTTTTTCACAACCAGGTAGTTTATATCAATTCACAAGAGAATTCTTTCCTCACGGCAGGCAATCAGGTGTGTTACTAGTAGGAAACATAAAACACTCAGATTGTATGTACTAATTGAATTGCATGTAAATAGCTAGCGTATGTTTGTTTTGCAGCAACGAGTCGGCGAAGCTTTGCGTTGCTATGGCAATCCACGTTCATAATGTGTTGTTTTATGAGGCCGTGGTAATTGTTAAGGTGATATTGCTCTCTGCCATGCTACCACCTCGCCCAGTCGTCTGTCAAATCACGTGATCCCTGAGCCACGCCCCCAACTCCAAAACTTTACTTTTTGCGGCCCTAATTGTAAAAAATGCTTCCTTATTATGAATTGTCAATACAGTTAAATCACGAACGCAAGCGCCGATTGTAGTGGGGGAAAAGGCATTTTTTGACTGATAAAGATTATATTTCTGTTTTATTTTTCACTAGCGGGATCTTGCGTCTTTGCCCGCAACTATTAATTCAATCGCTAGATTTTTATGTAATGTATTTAGGAGCAAAATAATTAAAACATTGTACCTATTAACACTTAAACGATAATCATTCATAAACTAAACGATTAATGGTTTTAAAAAGCCTGACTTACACGACAGAAAGCGCCGCCTGAGGAAAACGACCTCAGATTCGAGTTCCATGGCACTAAAAAAAAACTGCATAGTGATTTTCGTTCAAGTAGTTCAAAGTTTTCATGATTAGGCATACATTCATTATCCCTCTTCCGTCCACCTTTGTAAAAAAAAATCAGATCTCTGCGTCCCGTGACATTATAAACAAATGAATCCATCAGAGCGGGCTAATAACAAAATATCTGTTTCACCGATGCTCTTCTTTCCCGGTTATGGCTGCAGAGCAAAGCTACCTGCAATCATTTTACAACAAAAATATTTTACTGGAAACTGGTGCTTTGCTAACGAAAAGAAGCTATTGTTTGCTGCCATTTGTTCGCTCATAACACGCGAACGAAAATCGAAAATCCGACTTTGAAATGGATTAGGACACCCTTCAGTTCATCTAGGTTCAAAATGTAAAATCTCTGCGTGCCCTAGATTTGGTAGGACGTCGCACAAAGATGGAAGGCAGACATATTATATAGATAACATATGCAATTTATTTTACACAACTTATGCCATATCATTGTTATTAGTTACATTCTTTAAACATTATAAATCTTAATATGAACCTTGTTTGAAAACTTTATATGAGCTAAGCTTGTGTTTAGGAGCTTCAAGAAAAATATACAAATATCTACAGAAGTTAAACGTTATTTATTTACTAGATTCAAAATCCCCTATACACCAAATTATATTTTCTTACTTTTGTACATCACCAGATTTGTACGGATGGCTTAAATTGGTTTATTTATATGTGAGGTTCAAAACCCCCTAAAGTACTATATAATGCCATGCTGAAAATAAGAGTTAAGTTCAAAAACCCCTCTATCCCACTGCTTTAGACTTCAAAAACACCTCTATTTATAAATGTTAAATTCATTCAATCAAAGGAAGATAATTTAGTTTTAATCCTTAAATGCGTGAGACTCAATTATAAATCTGCGCCGGACTGCACAGAAAACAGTTTAAACAATGGTTACGCTCACAGTTTATTTCTTTCATCCTGTCCTGTACCATTTTCATGATTTTTATGTTTTCTTTAGAGTTATTTTCCGTTATTTTATGACAAATCTAACAAGAGAAACGTTTCTGTCGTAAGGATATTTAAGGTTTAAACTTTTTTTTTAGAAAATATGATTAAATAGTTCAAGAATACAGTAAACAGAATGTATAAAAACAAAATAGTCTTACATCAATACCAGCTTAAAAGGCCCGGCGATTCCCGGGTTTTTTATTTTGTAATTAAAAATTATCTTATGAAGGACTTGCTATTTTTAAATTATAGGTCATTATATAGGTATTTAGAATTTGAAATAGGAAGAACGACTTATCACACTCAAACTATTCTCTCAGAAAACGCTTGATATAGTTTTTTATGGCTCATAGAGGATGTAGAATTTTGCATACCATCGCTTGTACACACCAAGCCGGTAGGGGTTCAAATAAGAGGAAACATAAATTCCGGTAACATAAAATTGTATTGTCTTTGCGGAATATTTTATTTCTCACTCTCATGTTACCATAAAACCGTTTTGGGGATGAAATTAAACGGAAATGTAATATCTTTTTCATACTTCTCTCTCCAAAAACCTGCGATATAATAATATACCATATTACCATACCTCGTATTGTTTTCTCTGTGTCCAGGGTAGAGAAAAGTTATGTGACTGCATTATTTTCGTGGATTTCATTCTTTAATATTTATTTATAACATGAATTATATTGATAGCTTCTCTAATTAGTCAAACTCCCATTTCATTTATTTCCAAACCCATCTGAGACCACTGGCAACAATATGTTGTCATGTGAACTGTGATTTGGATTTGATAATCCTGTGTAAAAAGAAATTAAGTATTCTCAAAAATATTTTATTTTTGGCATTTAAAATCAAAATTTTGAAAAATCTTTTCTTAGTGAGCACTTACATTATGAATCAAAGGTACTGTCAAAATTCCAAGTCCCTACCTATTATAGTTTAGGCTCTACGTTGATTCTCTGTCATTAAGTCAGTCAGTCAGGACAAAACCTCTTGTATATATATATACTAGCATGTGCCCGCGGCTTCGCCCGCGATAATTATTTCAAAAATTAAAAATTAAGAGCATAATAGTTAAATCATTATATTTATTAACACCTAAATCACGTGGACTACATACCACGATTAGATAGCGTCACCTGGTAAAAACGACCTCAGATTCGTGTTCCTTGGTCCAGAAAACCCCTGTAGAGTGAGTTTCGTCCAAATAAAACAATGTTTGAGCATATTAGGGCTTACAACATTCAAGCGATCGCGAAAGTTTTATTTCAAGGTATGACAAAAATAGACAAAGCCAACAGTAATTGTCAAACTTCCATTTAATTTAATTCCAAACCCATCTGAAACCCACTGGCAACAATATGTTTTAATGTCAAATGTGATTCGGATTCGATAATTCTGTGTAAGAAGGGATTAAGTATTCTCAAAAACATTTGATTTTTGGCATTTAAAATCAGAATTTTTCATAATCCTTTCTTAGTGAGCACCTACATTATGAATCGAAGGTACTGTCAAAATTCCAAGTTTCTACCTGTTATAGTTAAGGTTCTACGTTGATTCCTGTCAGTCAGTCAGGACAAAGCCTTTTATATATATAGATTGCTATCTATTGATAGAAATAATAATAGAAGTCATGTGGATCGACTTCAGGAATGAACCCCAGTTCTCCCCGAGTAAGGAACTCAGTGCTTAATTCAGAAAACCCGCCCAGCGTAATTCTGTTGTTCAGTTCATTTTCTTTGCTAATTTTACTATGGTTGCTAATGGTAACTCATCAGGACGCACTGAAAACCAGATCCATCAGGACGTACTGAAAGACAGATGAAGATTGGCTTAAAGTGAAATACGCAGTAAAACATCCCGCCAGAGTCATAAAATT
The DNA here is from genome assembly GCA_964059195.1 of Ectobius pallidus. Lineage (NCBI taxonomy): Eukaryota > Metazoa > Arthropoda > Insecta > Blattodea > Ectobiidae > Ectobius > Ectobius pallidus. Next base: position 114,040,120 of record CAXKWD010000010.1, read on the forward strand.
CCCATTTACATAAATTGAAATTACCTCCGATTTTCTCTCCGCGGGAGAAACTTCGCCAAGTTCCTTGCTTAATGTATTTCGCGATAGCTTTATGGGGCTATATTTCAGTATACTTTTTTATAAGTGGCAATATAAAAAGTGAATTAATAAGGCTTGTTTTCTGCTCGTCGAAGTAACTTGTTAAAAATATTCAAAATACTCTGCTATTTAGGATCTAAAACACTAAAGTTTCCAGACAATAAGTAGGACTACATAATTCTTATTATGTACTTTCTATTCAAATTCTAGCGGGAATTTTTATTTTCATAAAGTTCGAGTATACGCTTAGGAGAAAAATCGCGTTTTCTAAATAAATGACTTTTTTTACGAATGAAATAAAATTATACTAACATTTTTCACTATACGAAATAAAAATAAAATTAACTTACTTCAAAAAATTTGAAAATAATAAAAAGTGAAGTGTTCTTTATACAGGCCGTGAGGCCCTTAGGGCTCCAGGGGTGAGGCTTCCCCTGATTTTAGACAATCGGCACATGGAGGTGAAGTAAAGCGATCCCCTGTACAAGCCGTGGAGGAAATTAGGATTCTGGGAGGTTGAGATTCACATATTTTTATACATTCGGATCATGAAGGTGCTGGCCTTACGTATCGGCCATCTTCACTCCGAGGATTGCTCCTGTACTCATTTATGTTAGAGGCTGAGTTCACTCCAAGGATATAGTGCCACGAAGATGATTAGGCCAATGGAAAAATCTCAGGATCCAATCGGGGATTGAAGTCACGATTTTCCAGTACTGAATTAATTACCAAATAATTCAACCATTCAAAAATGAATCGAACGTAGTCTATACTACCCTAAAGCTAGTAGCCGTCAACCGATTGCTACACGGGCCATTGCAAGAAATAGCTTCTGTTTCGGCTAGGCCTATTCTGCTGTATTCTAAACATAGTGAGAAATTTAAGCCAGATATATTTTACATCAATTAATAAATTGGGTTATCTTTATTAAGGTTTCGTCAATATATCTGAAGTAATAAACTACATCAAATAATATTTTGGGTTATCTTCATTAAGGTTTTGTTAATATATCTGAAGTAATAAACTTTATTTTTTAAACTATAAATTAGCCTAAATAGACCAATTATACACAGTAAATTTCGTGTAAATAATTTCTGTCGTTGTGCTCACTTTGTCTACCCTAACATGGAGCAACATTACTACTTCTGTAGGCCTAAAATTCCATTAGAATTTCACGAACAATAGGCTAATTAGTACAAATTGAAAATGATCTTGGTGCCAACACTTAAGCTCAATATTACTTTTTTCAGTGTCAAAATAACTATGTGGTTATTGAAAGGGAGACAGCTTCGTTACAAAAAGAAATGACAACAATAATATGGCATTAATATGGTCAATTCATAGATACATAAGCATTCATGAGCCACAGATTATTGTCTCTGTTGGACACTACATGAGAATATTATAGGAGAAAAATTCCTCCGGCACTGGGACTTGAACCCAGGACCTTTGGCTATTCGCGCCAATGCTCTACCAACTGAGCTAAGCCGGAGCCCAATTCACAGCGCCAGATGGAACTTCTCTCCTATGACTAATTGCCCTAATGATACATATGTATCTATCTTGAATGTCAACTGTACAATAACAGTGGGAGCCCGGTCACAAAAATCACTACTTAGTGTGCCTCACAGTACTGCATATGACATAACTTGTCTGTCTGTGAGGTAGACCATTAGGGCAATTAGTCATAGGAGAGAAGTTCCATCTGGCGCTGTGAATTGGGCTCCGGCTTAGCTCAGTTGGTAGAGCATTGGCGCGAATAGCCAAAGGTCCTGGGTTCAAGTCCCAGTGCCGGAGGAATTTTTCTCCTATAATATTCTCATGTAGTGTCCAACAGAGACAATAATCTGTGGCTCATGAATGCTTATGTATCTATGAATTGACCATATTAATGCCATATTATTGTTGTCATTTCTTTTTGTAACGAAGCTGTCTCCCTTTCAATAACCACATAGTTATTTTGACACTGAAAAAAGTAATATTGAGCTTAAGTGTTGGCACCAAGATCATTTTCAATTTGTACTAATTAGCCTATTGGCGCGAATAGCCAAAGGTCCTGGGTTCAAGTCCCAGTGCCGGAGGAATTTTTCTCCTATAATATTCTCATGGTCAATTCATGCTATCGAAATAAGAAGTACGGTATATAAATACCTATTAATAAGAATAATTGGACAGAAAGTGATGTGAGAGATAAAAAGGGATGAAGGAATTAGGAAATCTTTGTTTAAGGAAAGGTAAAATAATAGTTAATTTATTCAACGAGTATAGAAAGCGACACTTTTTTTGAAAGCGCATATTAAAAGAAAGAAGCTTTCTATACAAGCTGCATACATAATTTTTTTCCTCTACCTAATTCAAAAATATGTAATTGTGTCCGTAGTATTTCATATGTGTAATGCAATACGAATTAATTATCAAGGTCCCCTGGTAATTAGCGGTGTAGGATTTAGTGAAAACTACTTTGCTAGGCCCGTTGTCATGGTAAATAAAATTCTGTATGGTCGTCCATTTACAGTTATTAAGTGCCAGTATGGTACTTTATGAGATTGTGTGCGGGACGAAAAAATGTCTGTCCTTCTGTCCGTCATTACATTACATTCTGTCCGTCTGTGCGTCTGTACGCACCATAACTCAAATACGCTTTTTCGGATTTTCATGAAACTTGGAAAACACATTTATAATGTACATGGGAAGACGTCTACTGATATTGGACCAAATCGGTAGACCGGTACCGGAGTAAACCCCAATTTAGTGTCTATTTTAAAGACGCGGTAACTCAAGTACACTTTACCGGATTTATATGAAACTTTGTATACACATTTATAATGTCCATGGGAAGACGTCTATTGATATTGGATTAAATCGGTTGACCTGTTACGGAGTAATGATCAATTTAGTGCCTATTTTATGGTAATATAAGTATTCGAAAGAATTTATTAAAAAATGCAAATCAGTTATCTTGACAACATAGCCTATTGTTTTACTGTGATCTTATAAGGCTTTGGAAATTAAAATACAGTTAGCTATGACAAAAAAACACTATTGTTTTACATGCGCTTATCCAACTAGACCGTTAAACTGACCCAGGTGGCCGAGATGGTAAAGTCTTGGCCTCACATTCTGGAGTTCAATGGTTCAGATCCCGAAACCGGTCAATTTTACTTTTTTTTTTGTATTCTTATGTGAGTGTGCAATTGGCAAGATATCACAAATCTGTACAGTTCAGATGATGCTGGAAGATTTTAATCTGATTAAAAAAAAACTAGACGTTTATTCTTCCGTAAGCCCTGCTTAATGAATAAATCTGGAGCTTAACTTGGAAATCAATTTTAAGAAAACATATTCTGCATATCATAATTGCAGTCATAACTGATTAAACAAAAACATACTGGCACTTTGTTACATCAGATTACCTGATTTTATTGTAACATACGAGTTTCTTAAATTAAAAATCTAAATAACATGAACTCTGAAAGCGATGAAAACGCAATTCCACATGACATACAGGAATCAGCATTGGGTATATACGTAGAAGATTGTGTTGAAAAGATGAAGACCCCAAATGGTGCTTTGGTTGTGAAAAGCCACAGACGAGTAATATATCTCAGCTGAATGATTACAGCATTGATTTTGATGTAGCTTCAAGTTCACGCGTTATAAACATTAGTAAAATGTCGAACAGTACAATAACAATCAATTTGTTAAAAAACTGAAAATTCTGTTGTAAGTTATGTTGAATAAGAGGCTAATGGGCCATTCAGATAGAAACTTAACCGTAAACGTAAGAACGTAAACTTAAACGCAAACTTTAGCACGGCATTGAGCATTCGCAATGAAAACATAAACGTAGATAACAACCAATCACAAAAGAGAACGTGAACAGCTGATAAAATGGCTGCAGCAGACGAAAATACTTTCATGTTTCTATTAAACATGTGTAGGCCATTAAAATTTTAAATCATACAAGCATATGCAGACATATATAAATTAACAGAATATTATATGGGCTGTATTTAATACTGTGTTCATTTCTTGGGGAACTAATTTTCATATATTTTCCCTCAATATAATGGATGCTATGTATCATAATGTCGAGTTTCTCATTCATAGGATCCATTTCTTGGTTACTTCCACTTCCGTCTCCTGTCCTGTTCTCTGATTGGGTGTGTCGTTATTTTTCCCAGAAGCTTGGTGTTCGCAAGGTTCTACGTTACGTTTAATTTTACGTTTATGTTTCACATTGAAAAACATGGCCCCAAACTTTTAAGTTTACTTCAGGTTTACGGTTAATTCTCTATCTGAATGGCCCATAAAAACGGTGCAGAAATGGCAAGCTTTTGTATATTTTAACAGATTCTCACGCAAATTACAAATCTATGCCGGACTGCAAAGAAAACAGTAACACAATGATCAGGCTTATAGCCTACAGTTGTTTATTTTATTGTACCCTATTATATAATTTTATATGCACCTAACATTTTATTTCTAGCTATTTTCTGTTATTAAGTGCCAGTATGGTACTTTATGAGATTGTGTGTGGGGACGAAAAATGTCTGTCCGTCTGTCTGTCCGTCCGTCCGTCCGTCCGTCCGTGTGTCTGTACGCGCGATAACTCAAATACGCGTTGTCGAATTTTAATGAAACTTGGTATACACGTTTATAATGTCCATGGGAAGAACCCTATTGATATTGAACCAAATCGGTTCACCGGTACCGGTGTAATTCCCAATTTAGTGCCTATTTTAATAGATTATGGCGCCTTTCTATTAGAAAGGCGCCATAACTCAAATACGCTGTATCGGATTTCCATGAAACTTGGTATACTCATTTATGACGTTCATGAGAAGTGCCCTATTGAATTTGAACCTAATCTGTTGACCGGTACCGGAGTAAACCCCAATTTAATGTCTACTTTAAAGGCGCAATAACTCAAATACGCTTTATCGTATATTTATGAAACTTCGTATACGCATTTATAATGTCCATGGGAAGACGTCTATTTATAATAGATAAAATCGGTTGACCTGTTTCGGAGTAATGCTCAATTTAGTGCCTATTTTATGGTAATACTAGCTGAAAAGGCCCGGCGTCGCCCGGGCTTTGTATTTTGTAATTTGAAATTAACTTATGGAGGACTTTCGATTTTGAAACTCTAGGTGCTTATATAATATGTATGTAAAACTTGAAATGAAGAAAAAGATTTATCACACTCAAACTATTCCATCAGAAAACGCTAGATATAGCTTTTTATGGCTCATAGAGGATGTCGAAAGCTGCATTCCGTTGCTTCTACACATCATGCTTGGGAGGATTTGAAATAAGAAGAAACATAAATTAAATAAGATTGTATTGACTTGACGGAAAATTTTACCATACAACCGTTTCGGTTCTGAAATAAGAGAAATGCAGTATCACTTTCATACTTTCCTCCCCTAAAACCCGGGACATAAAATACTGCGAGCATAGGACTCAAAATGTTCCATCCCATGCTTAGGGCCTTATTTCTCAACTAATATAAAGCATACAGCTATGGATAACGTATAAGCGGAAAGGATTGTTTACCTACTTCTGATATAGCATACTCACACACTTAAGTTATCCCTGCATTACGACCTCTTATTCTACATCAAAATGTGAATTGAGAAAATATTTCTTGTGTCGAGGGTAGAGAAAGTTATGTGACTGCATTACAATGTGCTTTATTCTCGTGGATTTTATTCTTCAAGAATTATTTTTACAAAACGTTAGCATCAGAATTCCAATGTTATGTAATGTCCAGAGCCCTATATGAACTGTGTAAACAATACACTGTTGTCTTGACAACTGAATGGGATTTCATTTTGTTTGCATAATATTCTCAGAAATTATATAATTTTCAAGGGAAGGACTGATTTGTTTCAATTTTAATGTTGACAGCTATACTTCCCGGGCTTAACTGGGTATGTGTGCAAAATGTCGTGTAAATTGGTAAAGAAATGTAGATTTGTATAAGGAACAAACATACATACATACATACATACACACTTTCGATTTTATATATTAGATACGTATTCGAAAGAATTTATAAAAAAAAATGAAAATCAATTATCTTGACAACACTGCCTATTGTTTTACTGTTATCTTATAAGGCCTTGGAAATTAAAATACAGGTAGCTATGACAAAAAACACTATCGATTTACAAGCGCTTATCCAACTAGACCGTTAAAATGACCCCGGTGGCCGAGATGGTAACGCTTTGGCCTCACATTCTGGAGTCCATGGTTCAAAACCCGAAACCGGCCAATTTGAATTTGTTTTTGACATTTTTATGTGAGTGTGCGATTGTCATGATATCACATCTGTACAGTTCAGGTGATGCTGGAAGATTTTAATCTCATTAAAAAAAAAACTAGACCTTTGTTCTTCCGTAAGCCCTGCTTAATGAATAAATCTGGAGCTTAACTTGGAAATCAATTTTAAAAAAAAACATATTCTGCATATCATAATTGCAGTCATAACTGTTTAAACAAAAACATACTGGCACTTTGTTACATCAGTTTACCTGATTTTATTTTATTATAAATTTAAGGTTAACTGTTGTGTAGTACAGGATACATTAGGTCTTTGCATTTAAAAGTTAACTATATCCCGGAATACATTTCAATGGAAATGTAATAGGCTACACATTTTTTTTCACACATTTATAAGACTTGCTTTACCTGTGCCATACATATTGTAGGTATATAAAGTATTGTGTTCGACCGGTAAATTCGATCTCGAATTTTCAACATAAATACACGTTTTGATGTTCCCTGAATCTAAAAATACAATTTGTAGAGACTGTATGTCTCTGAGTCTGAGTCTGAGTCTGTGTGTCTATAATCAGGATCGAGAACGAAAAGTCGTATAAAAATAAAATGTTATATTATTAATAATAATAATAATAATAATAATAATAATAATAATAATAATAATAATAATAATAATAATGATAATAAGGTTTTATTTTGCCTGGCAGAGTTAAGGCCATAGAGCCTTATCTTCCACTCAACCAGGATAAATACAAAATAATTAAAAGGAATCTACAAAAAACAAATACAATAGCTGATATCATACTTAATAATACAAAATGCTATAAATAGAATAATAGCCTATTACAATATTGAACTACCTATATTAAAACATAAGACAAAAATGCGTCCAATAATATGCCGAGAAAACAAAGTGAATTAAAGAATTATAATATAATTGGATGTGTGTATAATTATATTATACTATAATATACACTAAAATTGAAAGTTAAAACTAAGAAATTAACAAATAGAAGCAATATAGGCTAAGTGCTATGAAAATCGTGTACGATATAAATTTACCTAGGCTAGATGGGTTAGATATCTTTCGGGGATGTAACACTAAGAATGACAACAACTTTCGCTCACACAAACTATCACATTACGGACAGAAGATATCATTTCCGGAACTTCTTCGAAAACGGCTATAATGAATTTTCTAAAATGTTGTACAGTATTTCCATATATTTACGCTACACTGCTTGGCATACAGTAGGCCTACATCTTACAATCAGGCTAAAACAGCTAAATGCTCTCCCTGCAAACTGCAATACAGCCCCTTATTCTATATCAGAAATATTTGAAGCGAGAAAGACGTATTGCCCATGCTTTAGTTAAGGTAAAGGAACTTATGATGTGACTGTATCATATCAGATTTTTTTTTTCTTTCTATTTTTCTTTTCATTCCGGTTTTATTACACACCAACAATGGCACGTTCTTCGACAAACATTAATCACAGAGGGCCGTGTATGGGATCCATTTTAAGATTGAACCCAACATTCAATTAATTTGATTGTGTTTTGTTGGAGCATGATAGAAGCGTTGTTTGAACTTTTGACTCATGAACTTTCCATACAATCAACACAGCCATTGTCACAAGTTTGCAGAATGTCCCACCAGGGGGTCATTGCTATGGAAGCGGGCAATATTTGGCTTTCGCGTGGTGGTACTCACATTTCACTATTTATCTGGCATTTCTGAAATAGATCCTCGTGTTTGATTATCAAATACGTAGCTTATTGTTCCGCTCAGCTTGCCAAGACATGATATTAACCATTGATTTACGCAGATTTTTAGCATCTTTCTTTTCTTCACTCTGCTTGGGTGGTCCAAATACACGGGTAAATTTTCACATCACTGTCTAACATTTTTAACAATCATAATTATTAATGTCAATAAATATAGTGACTAAAACAAGAATATAATAAAATTTTTCTTCAAGCTAGTCTATAAATTGTACCAGCACTAAGGGCAAAGAAAAATCTAAATATTTTTGGATAAAATTTCCTCTCACGCTGGGATACGAACCCACGACCAACGGCTTTACATGCCATGCTCTACCATCTGATGTAGTCAGAGTTCGAGTCACAGCGCCAGATAGAATCTCTTTCCTATAAATGACTAGCCAAAATTGTCTTCCTCGCTGAAAGACATTTATGTCATTTATAATATTGTAAGGCACTCTCATTCGTGATTTTATGACTTAGGTTTCCACTGTTCTTGTACAGTAACATTTAAGTTGTAGATATGTGTTCATGAAAACACTTACCATACCTAGGCTGTTGTTGCTTATGTTGAACATTTCATAACATATTTTAGGAGAAAATTTCCTCTGATACTGGGATTTGAAGGGGTACGCCGTAGCGTAGTGGTTGAGACGCTGCGCTACAAACCGGATGGTTCGATCCCCGATGAGGTTGTTGGAGTTTTTCAATTGGGCTAATCCTTCACGTGGCATTATGGTCCTGGGGTAGACTCAGCCTCTAACAGAAATGAGTACCAGGAGCAATCCTGGGGGTATAGGCAGCCAGTGCGTAAGGCTGACAACCTTACCACCTTCACGTGTCGAATGTCTAAAATCTGGGAGCCTCAACCTCCTGGAACCCTCTAGGCCTCCATGGCCTGTAATAGGGAACACCTTACTTTCACTGCGATTTGAAACCCACGACTTTCTGCCTTACGTATATATTTCACATTAAACAATAACGTTTATTAATGTTTTATTTGTGTTTTACTTAAAAGTAGGAAAAATCTAAGTTCTTGGAAAAAATCTTAGGCTATATAAGCTAATGTCAATCGGTAAACTACATCTGAACAAAATAAAATGCAATAATAATAGACAGTAATAATAATAATAATAATAATAATAATAATAATAATAATAATAATAATAATTAAACACACCAGTCTTCTAATTCGTGTTCGTATCTGGTTTGATTCCTATTCGCTTCCTAGATTTCACTTGTTTTATTTGCCGGCCTCCTCTGATTTCTTCTGAAGGACTCCCTGATCTATAACGAACAGTTTGCATTTTCCCACACCAGGTGGCCGTCACGCGATCGTTTTCAAAGTGAAAGTTGAAATGCCAGGAGCGTGTTCAGTATTAGCAGAAAAAAAAAGGTCAGTGCAGAAATTAGGTCGTTCGGGGGCCATGCTCCTCGGAAATGCCAAAACACTTTGCAAGGCGCCATTCTGTTTCTACATTTTTGTATTAATGAAGTCTTCTAGATGCAAAGCCGGCTGACACTGATTTCAACTTAAAGCTCAAAATCCCCTGCTCTTATTCATAAATGTGAATCCGTGCATAGAACAGTCTTTCCTTTATTATTTCGAGGGATTTTAAACTTTATGTACTTCTCTTGTACTTCCTTATTCCAGGAGGCTTACAATCCACTAGAGGAATGAGAAGAACTTCAGATTTTTAAAAGTTTTACAGTGTTGTGGTGTCTTAAATATTCTATTACCCTAGAATCCTTTATAATGTATTGTTGCAGTTATCAATATTCATATATTTATTAAGTGCCAGTATGGTACTTTATGAGATTGTGTGGGGGAGGGGAAAATGTCTGTCTGTCCGTCCGTCCGTCTGTGTGTCTATACGCGCGATAACTCAAATACGCTTTATCGGATTTTAATGAAACTTGGTATACGCATTTATAATGTCCATGGGAAGACGTCTATTGATATTGGACCAAATCGGTTGGCCGGTACCGGAATAATTCCTAATTTAGTGCCATTTTATGGTAATATTATAATAACCTTCATTACCATGGTCCGGATTTTGATGACATGTCATCTTTTAGCTGTAACATCATGGACGTTACACACTAGTGCAGATATTCTGATTATGACTCTTATTATAAAAATAGTAATTTTAGGCTAATTTTTGGTTATTTTTCCCAGTAATTTTTTGGTCATTTTTATAATTTAATGTCATTCTCTGGTAATGTTTTGGCCATTTTACGGTCTTTTCATCCTCCAGTTCATATTTGTAGGTAATTTTTAGACAGACATATAAGCATTCATGAACCACAGATTATTGTCTCTGTTGGACTTTACATGAGAATATTAGAGCATTAGAGTTGGTAGAGCATTGACGCGAATAGCTAAAGGTCCTGGGTTCAAGTCCCAGTGTCGGAGGAATTTTTCTCCTATAATATTCTCTTAGGTAATTTTTAATTTGAAGTCATTATATTCAAATTTTTTGTTGTTTCTTGCATTATAAAGAGTGTTTTTGAATTTACTTACATTCAATAGCCTACTATCGGAACTCTGAAAAAGCATTAAGAAATAAATCTTGTTATAATAAAATTTTAATTTGTATGTAGAAACACGGTGTTCTCTGTTTGCATTAAAACGTATGTAATTAGCTAATTACAATCCGATAAGTGGGTCAACAACATAAATGTAGATAGGCACAATTCTGATGAATAAACTCTTTGTCTCTCTTTTTTTTTTTTTTTTTTTTTATTTTTTTTTTTTTGCGGTCATTTTATAGCTCACTTTTAAGGCATGTTAGGTCATCAAAATCTGGTCCCCGTTCATTATATATATGACTATGCCTATAGCTCCTTTACTGGATGCTGACGACTGTAAAAAACAAATATATGAAATACTGTTGGGGGATTTTTATTAGAACGTAGAGAAAATGTATTCAAGCGGAAACGAACCAAATGGAAATATTTATGAGACATGGATTGCCGAGGAAGCAATTAATTACGGTACTGAATAAAGAATAGATCGGTAATAGGAGAGTTCCTTAGAGATCGTTAAAAAGGGGTAAAATAAGAACACCCACACACATATATAATATAATCTCTATATATATAAAAGGCTTTGTCCTGACTGACTGAATGAATGACTGACTGACTGATTGACTGAATGACAGGAATCAACGTACAGCCTAAACTATAACAGGTAGAGACTTGGAATTTTGACAGTACCTTCGTTTCATAATGTAGGTGCTCATTAAGAAAGGATTTTGAAAAATTATGATTCTAAATGCCAAAAATTAAATGTTTTTGAAAATACTTAATCCCTTTTTACATAGAATTATCAATTTCAAATCACAGAATATATTGTTGCCAAATGGTATCAGGTGGGCTTGGAAGAAACAAATGAAATGCACTTTTGACAAATAAGAGAAGTTATCAAAATAATTCATGTTATAAATAAAAATTACAGAATGAAATCCACTAAAATAATGGAATCACATAACTTTCTCTACCCTGGACACAGAGAAAACAAAACGAGGTATGGTAATGTGTATATTATTATATTATATCGCAGGTTTTTGGAGAGAAAAGTATGAAAGTGATAATGCTTTCTGTTTAATTTCATCTCCAAAACGGCTTTATGGTAACATAAGAGTGGGAAACTTCCCGCCTCGATATTACAATTTTATGTTACAGGAATTTCTGTTTCTTCTTATTTAAACCTCTACCAGGCTTGCTGTCCACTGTACAAGCGATGGGATGCAAAATTCTAGATCCTCTATGAGCCATAAAAAACTATATCAAGCGTTTTCTGAGGGAATAGTTTGAGTGTAATAAGTCGTTCTTCCTATTTCAAATTATAAATGCCTCTATGAGGACCTAGAATTTAAAATTGAAAATCCTCCATAAGGTAATTTCCAATTACAAAATACAAAACCCGGGCGACGCCGGGTCTTTTAAGCTAGTATATAATATACACAGATATGCACACAAATCCTGTGCCCGATGCTCTTTATTCTAAATTCGCTTTTCTCCTCTTAGCCTAGGCTCTCTGTATTTAAATCAACATCAGATCACTGGTACCTAGATAACACACGGCTTTGTTGATTTAGCTTGAAAAAGGTTATAAATTGTTACGAGATTACAACGCAGACAGATGATTCAGGGGGCTTTGTTTGTGGAGCTCAGTGCTTAACTAAACCCACCGCATTGATTTCCACGGCCCTCTTTAGCGTGCAACATTATTAACTCGTATTCAAAGAAACTTGAGATAAATGACGATCTTCTTTTCCTCCCGAGGATAAAGAGCAGGAGTACCAACTTTGTGGAGTCGCGCCACGTACTCACAGGCGAGTTCATAAATCTCCTCATACCCCGGGATGAGGTTGGCTGCCTTCGGGATTTATTAAATGAACAGGGTGTCACAAATAAAACTCTTATACTTCCACACGAAATTATATTTTTATTTTCTTTTGCGGTGTTTATGAACGAAATGTGATACAGCCAAACCACTGTATAACAATATAGTCTACGTGTGGGCCCTAGCAGAATGAAGACTGAATGCAGATTACTTTCTGATCTGCAAAGTAATTCATGGAGCGTACATGCAAAAAAACTAAAACAATTAACCAAAAAAGTAAGAGCGCTGATTTTGTTTTTGCACGATATGACTAATTAGTGGTGCTTACGAATATTGTTGCCGTGAATCGTAACTTGACATTCCCACACGCAATCTGGTTGCTATGAAAACAAAAGAAATCTCAATGCTGAAAAAATTACAAAAAGCACTAGTTCCGTAAGTAAAACCATCACAATACAAGCCTTTATCGAAGGCCGGAACCAAGGCCTCCCAGTTTGTGGCGAGTTTAACAGGACAAATATTTAGTCCCCATAACAACCAACACATGCGAATCACTTTCTAAAATATAACATCTGTCTTCAATAATGTATATACATAATATTTTCAGTTAATATCTCAGATATTATAATTAAATTGATATAAATAATCATCATGCAAAAAATAGCTTGCAATACTCGTTCCTTAAGCGCATAACGGATCTCGGAAATTGAAAAAAACTCTTTCCTCGATCCGTATGCACCGCTTACGGAACTAGTATCGCAATATACTATTTCAAACTTACTCGTTTCCAATGAGCAGAGATCAAAACTACTGAAATAAATGGTGCAAAAATATATTGCACAAACTTTCTCCCATATACGTGTTAAAGGCTAGCATAGAGAAAAGTAAATTAAAGAGATAATTAAATTTTACTTATTACATTTTCATAAAAACTAACAAATATCTAGAACGGAAAGCATCAGGGTCGATCTTTATGTTCAATGCTTTTACTGTGAAATAATAATAATAATAATAATAATAATAATCAATGGCAGTAAAACTATGGCAGTAATATTATTAGTACTAATACTACGGGAAAATTCAAATATAAATCGCACCTTGGGATGAATCGGTCCCACCCAACCCACCCTCAACGATGCAGTTTCTTTTGTACCACGATCTAGCAAATTCTTCTGTCCTCGTATTATGAAGAAACTCGTGATCGGACGTTGGAGGTGTGACGTCATACCGCTAGACGAGAGGTGACAGGCTGACAAACCTCGCGGGAGATATAATATGCCACATTTTCGAAACCTACAAACAGTGTATCGTACATTATTCGAAAATGCAAGGGCGCTTCGCTACGGCTGCCGCCTCCGCTTCGCGCACTTTAACTATGTGGTTAGTGTTATGCATTATTTAGTTATATGTAGAGGGGGATACAAGGCACTTGCGACAATATACAAGGACAGTTGGTCACTCTGCTTCGCTCAGAAACAAAATACATCACACAGTCCATGCAAATGTGAATATCGAATGGGCGGAGCTTAAGGAGCGACTTATATTTGAATTTCGCCACTACTGCTACTACTTAGGTTATATTGCACGATTTAACTGCATTTAGGTCATATAACGTGTTTAGTATGTTTGCGTGAACCATTAGTCTATAGTAACAGCTCATTCGCGTCATCTGCATCTATTGTAAAGTGATGTCTTCTTATGTAATAATCAGTTTAAACGATTATAATATCCACTGACATAGCGGCGATGAGTTATGGAAAATAAACAAGTCCTACAAACCCGGCGTTTGCCTTTGCGAACGAAGAAATCATGAAAAACCCAAGTCAATTTGGGCAGCCACGAGGTTTGATTTGAACTCAGGACCTCTTCCCTGTTAGCCTATACCACCTCGCTGTAGCCTAATTGGTTTTAGCGTGTTCATTACGACTGAGCTAAACTGACTGCATTTGCAACAATAAGTACATTAGGCCTATAGTTTTCTTGTTGCTAGGGGCAACAAAATGTCATTCATATTTCAATTGACGTATGTTCTGAAATTCGCATTTAAGCCGTCCTTATTTCGTTTTTATCTTGATATCTATTAAATGTATAAAGAAATGTGTTAAACAAAAAATGTTCATTTTATATTTCTCTACAACTTTACTGTGGTAGGTTTTCCTGTATCGCCTACAGTAATGGATATAATCTACAAAAATTGAAAATGGATACGAGTAAAGTACCCCTTAAGTCATTTTTGCAGAAATACGGATATAGCCATTTTATTGGTCATAGATAAGAGTTTCCAATTTTCAATTTTTATTAAAATCGTTAGAGCCATTTTTTCAAAAATCAAAAATTTTAAAAAAGTTTTCATGAAAAGTCCCCTTAATATTTCAGTTGTAAAGCTAAATTTCTGGGCGGTTCGACAAAATTTCGAAAAAGTCCTTATTTCAAAAAATGAAGTAAATACAACGAGCCGTTTACCCGCTGTGCTTGTCCACAGACAGACGGACAGACGGACAGACAGACAGACAGACAGACAGACAGACGGACAGACGTCATTCCAAAAATACTTTTTTCGGTTTCTAGGCTTCATGAAACATGCTCTCCCGGTGTTATCTCGACTTCGATTTTTTGTCACGATCACAATACTTTCTCTATACTACGTATATGGGAGAAAGTAAAATTACTAAGAAGATTGGTTTAATGCAGTATAGGCAAAGTCTAATTTTTTATTAGATTTATGTTACCTTTCTTCCACTTAGATTCATATTTTATCGTTAAAACTATCAGGTCTTCGCCTGCGTTTATTAATTCAATACTTAGATTTAATCATTTATTTAGGCCCTAATTAAAAATCATTAAAACATTCCTATTTATTACCGCTTATATGCAAATCATTCATAAACAGTTAAAGCGATTAAAAATTAAAAAGCTAAAAATCCGGCTTCGAGCTGCATTTCACGATTAGAATACGCTGCCCGAAAAAAAAGACCTCAGATTCGAGTTTAAAAAATCCAAATATCTTCGTGCCGTGAGGTAATAAACAAATGAATCAACCAGAGCAAGCTAACAAAATCCAAGCGATCGGCAGTTTGATACGTTATACTCAATGGCAATGGACAATTCCTAAGAAAGCTAAAGGAATATTATCTATTTTATGGAACCCAAAGGTTCATTGCCGCGGTTACCTGAGCCTATTCTGTGCTAACTCCATCCAACCATCCCTCGCAAATCCGATTTACGTTGAAAACCTATTTAAACGATGTTCTTCTTTTCCGGTTGCTATTAGCAGCAAACCAAGGCCACTTGAAATTAATTGTACAGTTTAAATGTTTTAACGAAAACGGGTGCTTCGATAGCGCAAAAAGTTAGTTTTCTGCCATTTTTTTTCAGTTATAACTATCGAAAGAAGCTAAAATTAAAAATCAGGCTTCCAGGTGCATTCGGACATTCTTCGGCATATCTATGATTAAAATTTCAGAGCTATTTGTGCCCTAGATTTGGCTGTGCCTCGCACTCACACAAGGAGACACACTCACGCAAACACTGACTCTTATTATGTTATTATATTAAAATAATGAACGCAATTTCAGCAAGCCTATACTTGGGCCTACACAAGCAGTCCATCCTCTGTGGGCCTATCAAGGAAATAAATCACAAAAGATAATAAATTTCTATATTTTTTCTCTTGAGATAGCATTTTTGTATTTCATATCACAGCAGACTGACTATGAAAAATATGTCACTCGAGATGATGTATACTAGAGCTGACAGTTTCATAAAGAGAGAAATGTCAACAGGTTTTCTCCATTACAGTGCCTGGCTGAATTAAGTGCAAGAGTGGGGGGGGGGGACCTGGAAAAATGTTTGCATTCCTTCGCGTCTCATACAATAATATTGTAGCGAGCGAGGTGGCCGAGATGGTAACGTCTTGGACTCGCATTCGCGATGTCCCGGGTTCAAATCCCGTAACCGGCCAATTTGACATGATTCTTTTCAAGGTTTCCCCAATCCTAAAGGCAAATACCGAATTGCTGAATTGGATGTTTACAAACCATGAATCATCCTCACTATTTCATCCTATTTCACTTCCATTTAAATTAATATCAGTTGATATTTACTTTATAAATACGCCAACAATAGAAAATAATTGACAATCAATAGTTTCATGGCCTGCTGAAGCATAGGACCGAACTCCTGATATGGTCTCGTAGCTGAAAGGAGTTTAGATACAGCTAAATTTAAAATAATAATATTAATAAGAAAAAGAAGATTATTTAAATACCGCCGAATATTCACATCACATATGAAAAGTTTTGATATTTCTTATTAAAGTCTTTTTTCTTCTTCTTATTCTTCTTTCTTAGCAAAAATTATCAAGGACCAGAATGACCCTTTCTAAGTTTACTTGGCCGAACGGAAAAAGTGCCTAACCGTCTGTCCATTTGTATGTTTGTATGCGCGATAACTCGAATACGCTCTCTCACATTTTCATAAAACTTAATATACACACTTATAAAATCCGTCGGAAGACCCCTATTTATTTTGGACTAAATCGGCTGTCCGTTTTCAAATTATTGACCAATTAACAGTCACATGCTTTTTAAATAGCAAATTTATATCAATCGATAGAACTCAGTATGCTGTTGGGAACTGAAGACAAGTGACGGCGTATTTGAACGCCTTCAGATGTTTTGGAAGAAATAAGGGATTTTGTTGACGATAGAAATCTAATGTGTTCTGTTATTCTAGTAGTCCCACTTATTCCTTATGCTGATCAAACATTCTCTAGAAACAGTGGCCTAAAACTCAATAGTTTCTTAAATATGGCCTATTAATTCTATCTGACACTTAGTTTACCTCATTATATTTCAATAGAGACATGGCGGAAGTTTTTCTGACCTTTCATTTCTTATAGATAGCATTACCATCATTATTACAGAAAATATTATATTTTTTTGTTGTTCACAATCAAAAAGGCTAACGGAAATGAATTTCATATAGGCCTAGCAATACTAGCATACATCAAATACATAGTTCCAGTTACTAGTTTTTGTTTGCAGGCTGTCAAAGCAATTGATACTTCTTTACGGGCCGTCAAAAATTAAGCCGCGGAACGCATGTGGCCTCGGGCCACGGGTTGAAGACCACTGCCTTGACGATCTATATCCTTATCTACCTCAGCCCCCTATATACTCAAAGGCTTAAGCTGATAAACTAAGGGAAAGCTCTGGAAGAAGGCCTTGAAATTCACCGACACTTTGATACTGTATTATATTTACAGACACATTGAAGGAACTGAATGAATACCAACTTAATCACAGTAGGCCGAATGTTTTCATGGTTATGAAAGAGGTGTGAAAATGTAGGCATAATTGATTTTGCATTAAGGCCGCTATCAGGTGTAGCAACTTAAACAGTTTTGCTTAATTAATTACTAGTCATCCTTTCCTCTTATCGCCATCATAACACCAGGCGTGGGAAAGCAGGCGTGCCCATGTGGGTGAATTTATGAACGCACCTGGGCTTCTCGCTTTGAATTTAATGATATCGATAAATTAGCATTTCGTAATGGTTAATGTAGCATATTATAGATAATCTAGTAGAGAGATTTACTTTTTTAACATTGACGAAGGCGTAGATTAATTCTAGATCATCAAAGTCATTATTTTAACTTCATCAACACCTATTTGCTATAAGTACATCTTGTTTATGTTAAACGAGAAAATTAATCATGGTTAAATGTAGGCTAATTGGGGAAAGGACAGGAAATAGGCCTATTGGTAGGCTATATTATTTATGTTATTTTATACGTTCAAAGCGAATACGAATCAATACGTACGAATGAGATCAATTTAAAGATTTTTCATTCTGGTTTCACAAATTTTTCATACCGTTTAGTTTTTAATAAGTATTTTGGCTGACCACATTGTTATATTTTGAAGTAAAACACAACGTTTCCTCTCGATGCCTTGACCCAAAGTCCCATAGACGATTCATTGTGAATGTGAATGTTTAAACATCTCCCAGCCGAACTTCTGCAGGAGACTTGCTAGGAGATGTTTAAACATCCACCCTACACCCCGGACTTCGCTCCCAGTGATTTCCATATTTTCCTACACCTAACGAAATGAGAGGGAATGACAGAGAATGACAGAGAGGCGGAGTTGTTTGTCGTCACACAGTGGTTCAAAAGTTTGTTCCACGGTAAGACGAATGTTTCAGTTCCGGTGGCGAATATTTTGTAAAATAGCTGAACACTGGCTAAGTCTGTTGCAATAAATATTTCCTTGAAATTGTGTTTTGTTTCTGTGAACGGCCACACGGAAACTTTCTTTATGGTCGCGCCTCGTAGATAATATTCCTTTAACTTGGTTAGGAATTGCCATAGAAATTCAGGAAGTAAATTATAATGCTGTGAATGAAAAACATTAAAAAATATTAATATGATGTTTAGAAAACATATTCATAGGGTTGTTTAACAATAATCATGAAGCTGTTTAAAGTATATTTGCATATTTTTATATAACTGTGATGTTGAAGCACAGTCAGTAAATAGCGTCTGGCAATTGAGGTTAAACAAGCAAGACCAGACTGCAGTTAACTGAATGCTATCAGTTCATCTCTTTTTATTTTCTCTTTGTGTAACTTGAATAAACAATCATTTGCTCATTTGCTATATAAATCCTCCTACACGTTTCCATAGCGACCATATGATGGCATTACTTGTATTAACAAAAACCACATTGAACAAAATCTAAATAGCGGTTCATTTGTTTTCCATGAGATGTGAGCTTCTACTTAGGCCGTTTTTTTTATCATCAGGGGGCTTTACACATCCTGGTTGTGGAGAAAACAACCTAAGGCAATTTCATTAGGAACATTTCTCTAAATGGATCGTGTTTTCAACGTGGAAACTTTAAATAAACAACAGCCAGACATTTGCACCGGTTTCTCTCGTTATCGGGAAATAAACTCCTTCCCTGCAAATTTAATTTAGTTCAGACTCGCTGAGTTAGATCTGCTTTGAATTCGATTTCAAGGCTCAGCCGAACAGCCGGTTTGTTTACATGGGCAAATTATTTTTTGTATCCCATCTTTGTTCTATAGCTTTTTTTTTTACATTTCTAGAGTTTTCTATGTCAAACCATGCTTCAGTAGTTTTCTTTCTATTTTTATTTCATTTTTACGATTTCTCACTTTCTTCCCCTTTTATTTTCATTCCTTTTTATTGGCTGAATGTATATCTGTTTTTCTTTATGTATACTTCATTTCTTTTCATTATTCTTCAGACCTTGAGTACATCTTACTTCCATAGCTTCTAAAATTACAATATACGAGGAGCGTCCATAAAGTAAGCTTCCCTGAGGCCGTTTACAGAAACAAAACACAATATCTTGGACATGTATATTCCAACAGATACAGCAAGTATTCAGCTAGTATTCAACATATTTGCCAACGGAATTGAAACATTTGTCTTACCGTGAAACCAACTTTTGAATACTTGTGTCGTACAAGTCTGCCGCCAGCGATTTGAACCACTGTGTGACAAACATCTCTTCCTCTCTGTCATTCTCTCTCATTTCTTGAGGTGTAGGAAAATATGGAAATCATTGGGAGCGAGGTCCGGGCTGTAAGGTGGATGTTTAAACACCTCCTAGTAAGTCTTCTGCAGATGTGGTTCAAATCCCCTCTATTGTAATGGAGATAGCCTGGGAATATAAAAGTGAACACAAGTAAAGTGCCCCCTTAGTATTTTTTTACAGAGAAATTAATATAGCCATTCTATCAGTCATAGATAATTGTTTCAGAATTTACATTTATATTAAAACCGTTAGTCATTTTTTCAAAAATTAAAATTTTGAAAATAGTTTCCATTGAAAAGTCTCCTTAATATTTCAATTACAGTAACCAAATTCTTTCCGATTCGATAGAATTCAAAAAGGTGTTCAATTAAAAAAAGAAGTAAATACGATGAACCGTTCAGCCGCTACAAATGTACACAGACAGACAGACAGACAGACGCCATTCCTAAAATACATTTTTCGGTTTCTAGACATCACGAAATCATATTTTCCCGGTGATAACTTATCTCGATTTTCATTTTTTGTCACGATCACAATACTCTCTCTATATAGCCTACTGCGTATATGCGAGAACGTAAAATGCACTGTTGGATATCATTACTAAAAATGAATTGGACTACATTATCTACATTGTTATGATTGTTTGACATAAAAAAGGTAAAATATAAGTTTCTATACTGTAAGAAAAGATGGTGATCGTGGTCATGTCAAATGATTTCACAGTAGCCCACCTATTTAAGAGATATTTATTGTGGAATATTAAAATTTTCTAAACATTTAAGCTTTTCTTTTGTACATAGGCCTACATTCTTTGCTCGAATATGGGCAGGTAATATTTTGTCAAATGCATGATTTACTTAGACAAATACAATTTATTGATGATGTGTATACCCATTCAAAATATTCACCCTCCGTCGATTATTAGTGTTATTGTTTTTATTATTATTGTTGTCATCAATATTTCAAGGTAAAAGCATTGTGCATAAAGATCGGTCCTGATGCCTTCTGTTCTAGATACCTGTTAGTGTATTTTTAAAAATTAAATGTATTTAAGAAAAATAATTGTCTCTATAATTTTATTTTTTCTGTGCTAGATTTTAACATTTGACCCCCGGCGTGGTCTTGTGGTTAACGTCGCTGACTACAGATCCGTCGGTCCGGGTTCGATCCTCGGTACCTCGGATTTTTCTGAGGTAGGGAAGTATGGAATTGGTGCACTCAGCCTCGTGATTCAAATTGAGGAGCTACTTGATAGAGAAGTAGCGGCTCCGATCATGAAAACCACCATTAACGGCCGTGGGTGTCCGCATGCTGACCACATGCCCCCGAATCCTGCCATCTGCCTGTGGTAGATGACGCAGCGGTCGGGTGGTAGGCCAAGTCCTTTCAGGGTTGTAGCGCCATGGAGTTTAGTTTAGTTCAGTTTATTTTACACAGTATTTGCCTTCTTATACCCTCTGATACTAAAAATAAACACACTGTGACACTGATATTTATGTGTAAAGCATTAAAAGACCATTAAAATATATGTACAGATTAAAATTAATCACAAATTACACACAGGTCTACGCTGTAAAAACACTAAAATGTATAAAAACATGAATTTCCCTATTATTGAGAGTCATTGCAATTTAGATTTTCAGATGTACTGTACTCGTATATGCGAGAAAATTTGTGCAACAAATTTTGCACCATTTATTTATTTCTAAAATGTGTTATAGTTTTGCGTTTTCTTGATCACTTTACGTATATTCACTTAGCTCTTTCTTCGCATTTCCGTCCTACTACATTGAATCACCTTACATCTTCTGTTTTCCTGGCTTTTACGGCCTCTTCTTCGCTTCTTATTGTGAATGCTGATGGTATCGACTCTACATCTTTGTTCGCTTTGTAAGGTGTGAGATCTTCTGCTTGAAACTTCATCCCTAGGGATCATCCTTCACAGGAGGGGAGGAGAGAGTGTGAAGTCGGCTCATACACTCCCGCACTTCCCATGGGAATATCACTTGCACATGTCCTCATAATATGATATCTGATTTCTACCTCACCCCTAATCTAATGTTCTATCGGTTAGGCTCGTTTCACAGTTTAAGGTATCCATCGACCCTGGATGTGAAAATCTGAACAATTAAACTCCATTTGTTATTACTAGGGAAAGGCATTTAATGACTATAAAATAATAAAAAAATGCAAAATAAAAAACGAATTTATGACCCAAAAATAGTGAAAAAAATGACACAAAATTTCCAACAAATTTACCATTATTACTTATAGTTTTTTAAGTAATGGATTACTAAAAACAATTTAAAGGATGACAGTGCGTTACATATATCAATTTACAATGTAAAACTTATTTTGTTACTAAAGAAGTAAGTATTGATACCAGCTGGACACCCTTAGCGAAAAAGAAATATTTCTGGACTGGCATGCCCATCAAATTGCCCCTAGCAAATATGTGCCATTTAAAAAAAGAGACAAATAATAATCCTTTATTGCCACAAGGCAAATTGCTACAGTGTTTACAATAAACCTGAATTAAAATGAACTATGAACACTTGGCGGAGATTCTCAAATAAAAACGATTGTCTGTTGTCTGAAAGTAACGATTTGTACATGGAAAAGTTCATCTCTATCTCCACTATAACATGACGTAAAATGCCGAAAAAGACCTAAGAATATCTAAAATGACCTAAAAATGCAGAAAATGACCTAAAAATTTCCAAAAAATGAAAAAACAAATTGCCCTTATTTAATCTATTATTTGACGATACACATTTATGTATGTTCGAGCTATCTTTTAACTTTCATATAAAAAAAGATGCAAAATCATCAATAATATCTAATGGTGTTTAATTGGTCCTAGCTCATGTGGTTTGGAGTTTCCAAAAATAGTTATCCAAATAATGAGTTTGGCATATTTTGTGGTTGTAACCATGCACGGCTAGGCTTGTTAGCATGACTACAACTTCAACATGACTACAACATGTTGTTGTTGTTAGACTACGCAGAACAATTTACAAATTTGTCATTTTACGTCACTGTATGCCCATTACTGTTCTTCGTTCCGTTCCAGTCCATTATGCAATATGACATTCTCGCCTGGGGAGGATTAGCGAAAACTACTCTTGAACCACTTTGCCTTTTACAAAAAAGAATAATAAAAATCTGTCTAAGAAAACACATTGATTACCAAACTAGTCTAATATTTTCGGAATTTAATGTTTTTAAGTTTGACCAATTCTACAAATTTTCTTTATTAAAATATTTTCACAAACATCGTGCAAAATACACATCCGGTGATCATGCATACAGCACTAGAAGAAATAATAATCTACCTCTATCAGAACCCAAATGTCTCACATCAGCAGGATTAAACCATAGCATTAATTTTGGTCCCCGCTTCTATAACTCTATGGTCAGTAGATACCCCGATCTCGCAGTTTACCCCAATTTTAAATTTAATAATTATGTAAAACATTTTTTGTAATTTTATTAGCTTTAAGTCATTTATTTTTATTATTATTTATTGTATGTATTTGTGTTTAATATTTTTTGTCTCCTTTTTATAAATTTGTCTTTTCTTTTTCTAGCTCTGTTTAACATTTTTTACCTTTTTTTTATAAGTGTGTCATTCTTTCTCACTTTGTTTTTTGTTTCTCCTCTTTCTCCACTCTGATGTTCTGAAACTACACCCGAGCACGAGCAGTTTGCTCATTCGGGTGTATTTCTAAATAAATATTTGGTTCTTTTCTTTCTTTTTCTTTTCTTAAAAAGTATTGTACTTTCATTTTGAAATTTGTAAATGTTTTTTTGTTTATTTGTGTATTTTTGTATTTGTATTTGATTTGATTAACAATAGGCAGAAATAAAATTTAAAATTTTTTTAAAAATGTGTCGTAGGTCCTGGTTGGTCTTTTGTCCATCCTCTGTCCATCTTGGCATCAGTACAATAGAATTCTAGCCATGTATCTTCCCTCTTCCGATGTCTTTCTTGTAGGTTGGCCGTGAGTTCATAGTAGAGGCAGTGCTAGTCTAAATCTGAGGTCATCGATCAGGAAATATTCCTGTTCTTTTATGCAACTTCGGAAATTCCAGCTCTGCCCTGGTTATTCAACATTTCGTACTGTGTGCCAGGTTCTAAATGGAAGCATTATTGATCCTCCCGAGGGAATTTCCTCAGAACATTCTTTCAGACAGGCGTCAATCAATGACCACAGAGAATTTAGAAAAGTATTTAATTGTTCACTGTTATTGTTATTCTATTTATGTATTCTGTGACAGTAAAACTACCTCCAGACTACGGCTTAGTTGTAATAAATAAACACATACATACAGAATGTTAATGAATAATACCGAAATATTTTACCTGTGTATAGAAGGGACATAGACAAGTAACTTTTATTAGGAGATGTTTGCTCTATTGATTCAATATTTTCCTGTTACAGCATAAAATCTCCCGGGGCATGGCCGCCACCACTGACTTCTAACATGTGAAAAAATGCAAAACAAAGGAACTTCGTTGTTAACACTGGACTAATGAATAAAACACTAATGCAGTGGCGGCCAGTAATGTGATTAGCCTGAAAAATTTTCATATTATGGAAACACTAAATTATGATAGGCCTATAGCTGTTGGTGAATGATTAAGAATCAGGTTTTTCGATCACTAAGAAAGTACGAAGTCAATTTAACGAAAATTTTAACCCTATTTCCCTTCATTATTGACTTATGAGCAACAAATTGTAATTACAGTACTTTTGTGTTTTGTAGCCTGGTATAGGCCTACACATTTTACGTCATAGAGCAAAATTCTTCTAATAAAAGTTGCTTGTCTATGACCCCTCTATACACAGGTAAAATATTTCGGTGTTATTCATTAACACCCTGTATATATATTATTAATTAAATAAATGATAACAAAACGCGCTGTGTGCTGCAGCATCCAGTGCCCATTATTTCATAGAAAAGGGAAATAAATAAAATCTTCACAGCTCTGGTTTATGTATAATAGGCTATTGTGTTGTTCGGGAAGGCTATTCTGTTCTGTATAGATCCTAGCTGTGAATTTGTAAAGAAGTTTTTCATGTTTTGTGTAGATGCCGGAATAGCGTCATGGTCAAGGGAAAAAAAGGACGATAAAACAGGATTTACAGCTTCTTGATCAATAAAACAAACCCCTTCGGGGGAGAGAGAGGGTGGAAATGCTGAGGTTTTTCTTCGTACTCTAGCGAACCAGGCTCTGCTCGTAAACCTGTCTTTCTTCTACTCTGACAGATTTTATGTCTTCTTTGTACAAAGTGTGACATTCAGGGACAGTCCATCCTTTTTGCGAAGGTGTAGAAGTACCTCGGAATGTTTCATATCAATTCCTTATCTCAGGGTGAAAGAAAGGTAGTTTTCATGCCCTGAAATGCTCGATAAAATGAAAAATACCATCTACTGATATTTTTATGAACCCAGTTTCAAGAAATCTATTGTTATTTATGATAAAAGTTTCGCTCGTGACTTGCTGTATGAACCTGAATTTTAAGAAGAGAGAAGCATAGGAGAGCAAAAGCATTGTAAAGTAACTTGTACCATTTTTTTATTAGGCCTACACCCTAAATTAAATACAAGGTCATGAATATTATTGATGTGTATCGTACTGTCAAATTCGACGAATCATCTATTGATTATACGCGAATAAAATAGATCAACTGAAACTTGCACAGTTAACTTAACTCGAAAAATCAAAATTTCAAAGATTTCAACTGAATTTTACACGGAAAATGATTGGTTAGAATATATAATTTTTTTATGGTAATAACATGCTGGGAAATTGCTGCAATATAATCAGTTATATAATAACATAGAGAAGATAGCCTATATTGGTGTATTAAATTCATTTCGTCAAAAATTGAGGGATCTATTAGCAAATCCGGCAATCTCCATTTTGAAAAACGATAGAGACGCTTACTTCTAATGTAAATTAAGCATTTCCTCTACATATATATATATATATATATATATATATATATATATATATATTGGTGTATTAAATTCATTTCGTCAATAATTGAAGAGTCTATTAGCAAATCCGGCAATCTCCATTTTGAAAAACGATATAGGTGCTTACTTCTAATGTAAGTTGTTGCATTTTCTCTTACATATATATTTGTGTATTAAATTAATTTCGTCAGCAATTGAGGAGTCTATTAGCAAATCCGGCAGTCTCCATTTTGAAAAACGATATAGGTGCTTACTTCTAATGTAAGTTGTTGCATTTTCTCTTACATATATATTGGTGTATTAAATTAATTTCGTCAGCAATTGAGGGGTCATTAGCAAATCCGGCAATCTCCATTTTGAAAAACGATATAGGTGCTTACTTCTAATGCAAGTTGTTGCATTTTCTCTTACATATATATATATATATATATATATATATATATATATATATATATATATATTGGTGTATTAAATTCATTTCGTCAGCAATTGAAGAGTCTATTAGCATATCCGGCAATCTCCATTTTGAAAAACGATAGAGACGCTTACTTCTAATGTAAATTAAGCATTTCCTCTACATATATATATATTGGTGTATTAAATTCATTTCGTCAATAATTGAGGGGTCATTAGCAAATCCGGCAATCTCCATTTTGAAAAACGATATAGGTGCTTACTTCTAATGTAAGTTTAATGCATTTTCTGTTACATATATGTTGGAAATCCGACTTCCTACATAAAGGAGGAACACTACATATGTACCAGGAAATTCATTATGCTTTCATTAGAAGTTAGCACCTCTAGCTTTTATCAAAATGGAGATTGCCGGGTTTGCTAATAGACATCTAAATAACTTACAATGAGGATATAAGGTGGATAATTCTTCATGAATAAACGTTTTATGATAAGTGTTATTTCATGTCATAATACCAATATTGACGAAGTAGTGGTTGAAGGTATTAAAGAGTGATTAAGTTTTGTGAATATTTACTGTGTATTTCATGTATGTTAAATGTCTATGTGTTGTGTGTTTAGTGTTCAGTGTAATAATATAAGAATTTGTGTTGTTGCTTCTGAAAGACTGATACAGACGAAGTGGCTGACATCGATCTCAATGATCCAGATCTACACAAGGCAGCAGCGATTATACAGTCGACGTTCAGACGTAAAATGCTCCCCGCCAAATGGCCGCGGCCTACAGAGAAGGAAAGTCCCTTCCCAATTATTTGCATAATAACTGCTCGGCGATATGGAGGCCCTTAATGCATTGTGCATGCTTTTGGAAATGAATTGTTTTCCTATAGTAACATTTATTTCTTATTATATTACTTTGATTCACTTTATACCTAGATGATTGTTTGTGATGGATGTATATAGTATGCAGTCTGCACACTGGCAAGCGTCAGAGCATCTTAATACAGTCAAACCTCTTTATAACGAAGATCGATATGTACCCGCATTTAGCACTTGATTGACTACAACCTTCTCTTATATTTAAGGGGACTTCATATGAAGAAATGTTTGTTTTTTGCGATTTTCTAAAAAAACGGCTCAAACGATTTCCTGTAAATTTTGTACATGGAGTGCTTATACCAAGAGCTAAAACATTTATTTGAAACTTTTTTTCAAAAAAAATTCTCTGAAGGGTGGTTGTAAGCTACCCTACCCACTGTAGAAATTCCCTCTTATTCTATATAAGCACGTGAAGTGAGAAAGATATAGGCCTACTGTTGGCCATGCTTACAGTAAAGAAATATCTGGAGGGAATATTCGATAAATTTCGGAGATTATTCTTAATGGCGGAAAGTTGAATAAACGTTTGCAGCCACTTGTTTATCTTCTTTTTTGTTTGTTTGTCCATAGCCTGCGTTTTTAGTCGCAACATTCAAAGTAGCTATAAAGTATTTATAGCATAATTAGCGTAAAATTGTTTTAATTGGGCAGAGAAGTTATGTGAGTTTCACGTCAGATTTTTTTCTTTGGTCCTGGCAAATTTCCTATCTTAATGTTAAACTTCACTCAATACAACGATGAAGTTATGTTATAAACACCCTTTTATAACAATATTTTGATGTTAATTTGCTATTGCAAACCATTATTTTAGCCCTGCGAATGGGATCTGGTATCAGATTATTGTCCATCCCAGCCATCAAGATTTATTTTCTAGGGTCCTGATAACTGTAAGGCCTACATTCTTTTGATATTCCAGAAGATAAAAGTTGTGTAGGTAGTAGTAAATAGGTCATTGAGGGTCAAACCATCCCTTACATGTGCAGAAACGTATAAGGTGAGTTCGGTTGCTACTTCAATAGGCCTATGCACATCATATGTAGTCAAATCACCATTCCGAGAAAATGTTTTAGTTTTGCCTTAGCTATAGGGCGAATTTGCTTTTTGTCCTTTTTCCCACTCTCTTACGAGTTTGGAATTTCTGGCACAGACCTATGCGGTCTTTAAGATTTGGATTTGTGAACAATTATTTTTAGCTTCTTTATGCTTCTGTTCCTTGAATTATCCTACAGATAATAAAGTATTATGATTAGGGTTCGGATGTTTACGACCTAAAAAAATGGAAAATATGACTGGAAATATTACCTTAAAAATGTCCAAATATGACCCAAAAATCGTAAATATGACCTAATAAAATAATAAATGTTCAAAAAAACAAAAGCACACATTTAAAAAGTTTAAAGACACTAAATTCTTACATCACATGAATTCAATCACTTTCTAATATCACAGTTTTACTTGTAATGAACTTATATTTTTTAAAGAATTTTCTCCTGTTTGCTCGCTTCATCAGCTCCAAATACTCGTAATATTTTGTAGACCTTGCATGTCCCTATAAAATATAAACAATAGCATTAATTTTAAAATGTAAGTTACTATTAATTTGGCATAAACATTCAATTAATGAAATAAATTTCAAATTTAACTCGACCGGAAAAAGGCCTACACTGTATAATTGTGCTCCTTTACTGAATTTATGACTGAAATATGTCGTTAAATTACAAATGTAACCGAAATATGACCAAGACAATGAAATATGACTTTACGTGCAAAATAAAAGCAGTCCGATTAGGATTACGAATGTGCAATTCATGTTTAATTTGAGAATGGAGGTAAGGACAAAAAAAACATGTCATAAACATTTCGAACCCTAATTATGATTGTAGTCTTCCTACTGAGGTAAATAACCGCCCCTCAATATAACAATAACACCCATATAACAGTACAATCTTCTAGGTCCCACAAATAACGCTATACGGAGTTTTGACTGTATTAAGTTCAAGCCATTACTAAAACATAAAACACACGTGCAACTCTCGCATCTAACTTAAGCAATGCTTGGATAATAATTCTCTCTCGTAAGAGCTTACATTTAACTTCATAACATTGCCACGATTCAGTGCCTTCTACATCTGTAACCATATTGATAATAACTTTGCATAGTATGGAAGTCTCCATAACAAAGTGGCTTATAGTTGTTTTATAGACTGTTCACCTCAGTCTGTTCAACTGCCGATTGAGAGTTAAGAAACTAAGTCAGAGCCATTTTTCGTAGGCAATATAACGAGCGGTCCTCAACTTACCTTGACAAAATCCGGAACTCGAGTGATATTTTTTCGACTATTTATTTTATTTATTTTGATTAGCGAGTGCTTATAGAAATAAAACCTGAAAAATTAATCAAATACATCAGCTTTCGCCATTGACAACAGTGGCAGATTCAAAGAGAGGCCATAGGGGCCGCGGCCCTCCCCTTGCTGTTTCTTTTACGTTGATCTGACTCTTTTATTCGTCGAAAATAATTACTTAATAAAATAACGGTAAATTTTAATTGTATACAAAACAAAAGTAAAAGCATTTACATACGTACTCGCCCTATTTCAAGCTGAGGATTGCAAAATGCATGTTGAATAGTGATAATATTGTAGGAGAAAAATTCCTCTGACACTGGGATTTGAATCCAGGACCTTTGGCTATCAGCCAATGCTCTACCAACTGAGCTAAGCCAGAGTTAACTTCACAGCGCCAGATGGAAACTCTCTCCTATGACTGACTGCCCTTAATGGTCTACCTCACTGACAGACAACTTATATGACATAACTTATGCGATATTGAAATGAAATTAAATATTAATTTTAGTTGACATTTTAAATGTGAAAGATTTAAAATTTCTAAGACAAAAAGTTTATAAAACGACTTCGGTCATCCCTTCAGAGAATTAAATACAGTGAAAATTATAAAAATATAGAAATTTTAATTTTTTCCTATATCTGGATCTCCTTTATTTTCATTAATTATTCATCACAAATATCGGTAGACCTAAAAAAAAATCAATTTCATCGTTTCTAATGTACATAAAGGCGATTAAAAAATACTTTTTGCACTCCTTAGCTAGTAAGTGTTACTTACGAAAGTTGTTTACATGGATCGTAAGTTGACATTCCCACACAATCGTGTTGCTAAGGCCGTTGCGATGAGGTTAAATTACTTACGGTCCTTGAGCTACGTCATAATTCATTACGATACACTTCATAATACATGCCATTATGAACAAGGCCCCCAGGACAAATATTCGGTTCCCATAACAAGAAACACATGCGAATCACTTTCTGAAATAAACATCTCTCTTCAAGAATGTATACACATAATATTTTCAGGTAATATCACAATTAATATAATTAAATTGATATAAGTAACCGTCGTGCAAAAAATAGCATGCAGTACACGTACCGTAAGCGCATAACGGATCTCGGAAAATTGAAAAAACTCGGCGCGAGCGCCTCGTTTTTTTTTTCAAACTATTTCCTCGATCCGTATGCATCGCTTACGGCACTTGTATCGCAATATACTATTTACACACCCATAAATATGGATTCCAAACCCTGTTCTTCACTTGTTTGATGTGTGGAAGATGGTACATACTATAGACATCTTGTATAATGTTTCGTATTTTGCACCTCTCTATATCGCCGAGTAAGAGTCCCCTTGCATAGATGTTCTAAGTTTGAATTCGTGTTACACAGACTGAAGCGGACGAATTGGCAGACATCGACTTGAATGATCCAAACCTCCACAAGGCTGCTTCAATTATCCAGGGAACTTTCAGAAGAAGCAAAGCAAAACTAAGTCAACCTGTCGCACCGAAGGAAAGTGTTGTTTTGTGCTTAGTACTTTCTGCATTTTTGCCCCCCTGTACAGTGACACCCCTGCCTTGCTTGGTAGTAACTTTATTTTCAGGAGCAGAGGAATGGACTTGAGGGGACGAACTGTTTTGATTTACATTGTAGAAGTAGATGTTATCATATTGCCTTGGTACTTTACCAGTTACCTTTTTTTAATCTTTAACAAATCGAGAATATCAACTTAAAATATTTCGCGTGATTTTAACCTTCCAATACTTAGGGACAAAGTATATGGATGCTCTGATTCAATAATATTAGGAACTTCATTGAGTGGATCCCTGAAAGAGTGAGCTATCCCACTGTGAAGTGAAATAGATCAAAATAGAATCGTATTACAATCCTAAGATTTAATGTTTGCCCTCTTATCATAGCCCTTTTTATCTTTAAGTTATTTATACTCCATTGTATGTAAAAAAAATGTCATTGAGCATTCAAAAAAGTATTAGTTGTGGATTTGCTTGTGTTTTAAATTGCAGAAAGTAATGGGAGCGCACACTGCATTAATAGATACAGATGCATAATCAATGGAAAAACAGGTTTTGATTGAAGTTTCAATTCAAAGAACTTGAAGTCATAATTTAGTTGTAGAGTTAAAATAAATAAATAAATAAATAAAAAATAAAAAAGCAAAGTGTTCCCTATACAGGCCATGGAGGCCCAGAGGGTTCCAGGAAGTTGAGGCTCCCAGATTTTGGACATTCGGCACGTGAAGGTGGTAAGGTTGTCAGCCTTACGCACCGGCCGCCTTTACCCCCAGGATTGCTCCTGGTACTCATTTCTGTTACAAGCTGAGTCGACCCCAGGGCCATAGCACCACCAGAAGGATTAGGCCAATTGAAAATCTCCAACGACCTCTACCCTGCGGCGAACCCCTGTAGAGTAATAACAATAATATTAATAATAATAATAATAATAATAATAATAATAATAATAATAATAATAATAATAGCAATACACTAATGAGAGTAATAAAGACAATAACGGTATTAAAAATAATTATGACAAATAATTACGACAAATTGACTATATCTCCGGGTTTATGATATATGAATATGTTCTTTACATACGAACGGGCCATCCCACAAACACATAATTTGCGGACAACATCAAAGATGGCATAAGCAATCATAAACGGTTAGAAAATCGTATTTGTTAGAATTGTGAGATAGTTCACTCTATCAGGGACCCACTCAATTGTGTTCACCGTTCACCAGATTTTAAGAATGAAGATAATTCTGAACTTCTGTAAATCTGATACGAGAGGGTAAAGAGATAATTTACATAGGTCAAACATAAATTCACTACCACCACCCATCCAAGTCCAAGATTATTTTATAAGGTGGATGCATCCATTTGGCGTTGATGATCAGTATAGTACTTCTTTAAACTATTTATATTTATAGATATTAATGCCAGCTTTCATAGAGACAAAATTGTAAAACATTGGCTTCCTCCGGACCTTAATTTACTGGGACATTGTGCGTTGAATATTTTAAAATAATCTCCATTTGAAATAAACAGTATCGACTGTTTTGCTGGTCTCAAGCACCAATTTTAAAAGTTCGAATTGGCGACTATCCTTCCGTTATTTATTTATAAAGACGCCTGAAATTGCAGTATTATAGTAAAAATATATACAATATACATTATAAATGTCCCTATCTCGGGTGTCTGGGTGGAAATGCCACTCCCATAGTTTCTGTCTTCTTCAGGGCTAGAGTGTGAATGTCGGAGGAGGAGGATGTTCTGGCTTATATACCTAGTATACAGGGTGTTTCAAAAATACTTTTACATACATCGGGCGTGGGTTTCTTACACCAAACGAAGGAAAAAAGTTCATATGAACATAGGTTCTATAATCCTTTGTTTTCTCATTGGGAACTGTTCAGCACATTGAGTCAATTTGGGGAGATGTTAAACAATGGGTTGCAAGCAGGAATACAACATTTAAAACAAATGACGTAGAAGCATTGTGTAGGCAAAGATTTCAAGAACTCGGCCAAGCAGAATGGGAAAACGTATGTAGGCGCGTTGAAGAAATTGAACAGGAATATTGGGAGAAAAACTGCATCGTGGAGGAAAGAATTAAAAGGTTTATAATAGAAGACAATGGTATGGAAAGCAGTAATGATGATGATGATGAATATGTGGAATATCAGGTTGAACCAACGGAAGGCGATGTCATGTCTGGTGTTAAAGAAATTGAAGAAGACTAGATGTAAGCATTACAGTACTTATTTAGTTATTTCAATTAAAATTATGTGTTATATTATAGTGACTGTACCGCTTCCTCGTGGTGACCGTAAACATTTAGATAGCTGACAGCTCTGTACCAAAACAAACATCGCCATCGCTTATCGGTGACTTCTGACTCAACTCAACTGCAGCTGTCGCTAAGTACGTAACTCGCTTTCATGCTTCCATTACAATTTTTCATTCGTCTAAATCAATTGCGATACCTGTACACTCGTAACACGTCAACACACAAAACTCATAACAAATGCTCGAAATGTCCTCATCTTGCTTCTAGAGAAGTATGCAATCGTCGAATCATGGAGCAGACATCCCGGATGAAGAAACTTATCATCGACGTGTCATGGAAGCCTGCGAAACCATTCAACACCATCCCGGAGTATTTGAGAAGGTGCGACAGTCCATGATTCGACGAGTGCATGCATGTCTAGAGGCAAGAGGAGGACATTTCGAGCATTTGTTATGAGTTTTTTTGTGTGTTGATGTGTTATGAGTGTACCGAAAACAAAGGATTATGGAGCCTATGTTCATATGAACTTTTTTCCTTCTTTTGGTGTAAAGAACCCATGCCCGAAGTTTGTAAAAGTATTTTTTAAACACCCTGTATAGCTTGAGTTGTTTTGCGGCTCATTCATATTCACGTTCCAGCCCTGAAGAAGACGGCAGCAATAGCTGTGGAAACTCAAGATGCACCACTCTGACAGGCAAATAGTTACCCTAATCTGGCCGCGAGAGTCTTCCAAACCAATATAATAGTTTCTTCATCTTCATTATAGATTGTGTAAGCTACATTTTGTCATTTTAACTGATTTAAACTTACTTTAAAACACCATATATTGCGATATAAGTATTTTCTGGTAACTGGTATATTTTGAAATTGAATCACACTTGATTTAGCAATTTTAGTTGTAGTGATTCATTAAAATTTTCTATTTGGTAAAAAAATTGTTACTAAATATTTTACATTATCTTATATTATTACAAATTGCAACTACAAATTATGGTATGAACACTTTCTTTATGCCTGAACTGTACATATATCATTATTCTTGCATCGTTCTAGATAAAATTTTCAGTTATGTACATGATTGCTTGCACATTTATTTCTTACCAACATTACGTAGTTTAGAACAGCACAACAAGCCTGAGTATGCTGCCACTGGTGGATGGATAAAGAAGTCGCCTTCGGGATCAGCATGCTGACTCCGTGACATGGTAGGCAAGGTTACATTCTGCTGCTCTTAGCTGACTGCAATTGCAAATTTTCAGCTTGCTTCATAAAAAAAAAAAATATGGACTTAAGGAGCTTGTTTCTATTGATGATGTAATTGTTTTTTGCTGCACAGACGTAGAGTTTGGTTTAATTAGTTTGTTCTGTTTTACCTAACTGACTGATAGTTTCGATGTTTTCTAAACAGACGGATGAAGATGAGTTGGCTGATATTGACCTCGAGGATCCTGAACTTCACAAAGCCGCTTCTAAGATTCAGGCAACGTTTAGGAAGCGAATGATGCCTGCCAAAGTGAACAGAGTCGAACCACCTCCTGAGCCTATGGCGAAGGAAAGTTGTTTCTTGTCTAATTGCCTGAATGCTCATTTTGCTCTTAGCGCTTTCATTTATAGGCAGCATCTCGCCGAGAGTTCTTCATTCATAGATCTGTAGTCATCAGTAGAGACCGGATTTTAAAGGGAAAATTTTCACCCAAATAAAGGACCGAAAAAGGGAAAATTATTGCCAAAAAAAGGTGGGAATAAAGGGAAAATTATTGCCAAAAAAGGTGGGAAAAAAGGGATATAAAAGTAAGAGAGTGTAAAAATTCAACAGAGAGATACATGTTTGTTTTATGTAAAGCCTTTGCTTGCTCTACAGCTGCTGATTCTGTAACATCTAATGACTGAAGAAATTTTTTGATCTTGTTAAAATTCTCACAGAGGAAAATAGCACACGAAATCCATGTTCCCCACCTTGTTATAATTGGAAACTTAGGCAATGGCAAGCCTGTGATTTCCCTGTAACGCTCTATTCTGCTGGGAGGAATTATTTTTTTCAATGGTGAATCAGTGAAAACAATTTTTAATGTTTTCATATTACCAAATACTGGGTAATTTACGAATTTTGAAAAATAAATTAGCAAAAAAAGGTACTGGAAAGGGAAAGTCCCTAAAAAAGGGAAATGAGCCTAAAAAAAAAAAAAAAAGGACGTTAAAACCAGGTCATTTGCAGTTGAAACTTACTCAGTAATGTCCTGTTCAATTTTATCACGTTTTGTGTTGAAAAATAAAAAAAAAAGGAATTCCCTTTAAAATCCGGTCTCTAGTCATCAGCAATTTAGAGTGAAAGTGCATTAGACAGCAATACCACCATTTCGTCATCACCATCATCATCTGCATTTTATACTAGATTATTATAATGTACAAATAGATTAAACAGTTCGACAAAAGTTTGCCTGAGTGTTTCGTTGAAATTAGCCTTAGCTGTACATACAATTGCAACACTATTTTGTAGTTCTGCATACATTTACACAAACTATTAGAAACAAGTAGACTATGGGTGGCGTGCACCAAACTCATGCCATTTACTCTTTTAGTAAGCCTTACTTCTTTAGTTCTAACTACTTTAGTAAGCTACTCTTTTAGTAACCGTACTCTTTTAGTAAGGATGGCGTGCACCAACCAGGAGTAAACTAAACTCGGCGGCTTTCAACATAGAGGAATGTACTAAAGAAGTAAAAATTTTATTTACTCCCAGAGTAAATGAACTTACTCCACAAGTGGTGGAGAGCACCAACACGGAGTACGTTACTAACGTAGTAAGTTGTGGAGTAAATAAGGCCAATATTTACTCCTACTCAGGAGGTGGAGTAAAGTTGTGGAGTAAGTTTGTTCTGTGGCATTTGCGTGAGTTATGAGTTACATATCACATTAAATGGATTACATAGTTCAAACTGAGGATAAGTTATTGAGATGAAGAAGGTTGTATACCAAAAATGAGAGTTGTGGCAGGTGATTTAATAAATATTAAGCGAACCATACCTAGTAGGGCATTTAATAACGTAAATAATTAAGCTCATAAATCCTTACATGAAATTTTGGCGTTTGGAAGAAACGATGTCAGATTCTCACTACATCCATGTGATTTCAGCCAGTCAAATGTGGAAATATCATTGCGGAGAGCGATCCAACTAGGAAGACGTCCACCAAAGGTGAGGGGAAGAGTGAGTGGAAGGGACGTTTGCATTGCACGGTACAAGGAGCTCATGTGCTCTTAAATATCTTCCTAGATGGATCGGCCTTTAGATGTTGCAGTTCTCCCTAACTTTGGGTCAGAAAACGACGATGTATTTCAAGCTAATCATATGGATACAGATATCGGCGAGGTATAGTACATTCCAATACATGAAAGCCTCCGTTCTTGGAGCTACCCAGAAAACACTTCCCCCTGCTACTTAACCATAGAATTACTGAACAATAGGTGATTTTCATTGTTAAACGATTTAATGTAATTATTGTAAATTAATTTTATTACATTACACTTCTATAGCTTAACTTAAAGCACAACATTGCGAATGCCAGATTATAATAATAATTATAAGAGCTAAAAGTTCAATAGTTGCACCCGCAGTGTTAATGAATAATATGTCCTTTTTTCTAACCCAGGTGTAAAAATGTCCAAACAGGCCACATCGGAAGAAAATTTGACTGACTCTGGGATTAGCGTACATTGAGAAGGGGACACATTGTAAAACCATTCCTTAAAGACTCCCCAAGTCTCGAATGGAGGAGTGAGACGAGACTTTCATGTTTGGGAATAAACTATAGCAGATGCTGCAGGTCTATAGTATGCTGCTAACTATTTTAATTAACCCTGTGGACAGGAAAGTGAGAAGCATTATAAACTATATAGAAAAAAATGCCAACATGAGTGCCGAAAGAAAATTTTAAGGAGGGGCCCGGAGGTTGAAGCTGCACAGGATCTAGAGAAGTAGTCACTGAAATTATTTTTAAACACACAACCATCTACATAATTATTATTGGAGTTCATAGCTTGCGAAATATTGTACCGCCATTTTTTGTTTAAATATTACATTTCTCAGTTGTAATATTATTATTTTTATAAGGTAATATTTTTTAAGTAAATGTTCTGTGCATTTGAAAAAGGTCAGAAACATAATGCCCCTTATTAGTTTTGTTATCCTTTTTATCCCCACTTTTTCATGATTTCGTGTAATACTTCTTATTAATATTGTTAAACAGTCAATAAGTATTAATAATTCATTTATTATTATTATGAGAAAAATAATTATAATATTGACAGTGAATCAATTATGAAAATCAACTGGAAATTCCAATTGTTTGCATTATAATACAGAAATAGTTTGCACAAAAATTGTAATCACAGTACCCATACGTAGGCTACTAAACTGAAAATACTCAATTGAAGGAAATAAAATTAGTAATGAATAAAACATTACTATTAGACCTATTTTAAAACATGAAGATTGTCATTAGTAATATTTAGAACAACCCAAATTCATATTCATTGTTTCAGCGAACCTTTCCTTTTCATTATCTGGCACTTGAATAATACTGGCAATTGAAAAGCACGTGTTATGCTGCGCTGCACTAACATTTCTGCTCTGTTCTGCGCAGAATTCGACTACTTCTTTAGTAAAAATCGCTTACTACTTTAGTAACAACTAAAGAAGTAACTATCAATTGAGCTCTCCAACACCAACTAAAAGAGTAAGTTACTAAAAGAGTAGCACTAAAGTAGTAAATTTAGGAAGGGAACCTTACGTAACAAAAACCGGTTTGTCTGTCTCACTCTAGCACATATATTAGTATGACTTAAGAGTGAGACAGATGTACTGGTTCTTGTATACTCCAGGTCTCCGTCTTAAATTTACTACTTTAGTAAGATTTACTCCTGGATGGTGCACGCCACCCTATACGTTGACATGCATCTAGACACTTTACTGTAGACCAGCGATGCCCAACCTTTTCTCTTACGAGCTATTGACGTCACATTGTCACTTTCCTTTGCTTCACTTTACCCGTCACCGAGTGACTGAGTGAAGTGAAAACGCGATCATATACTGTCATGGATTACTACAAACACAAAACAAATGAGTTGGGGTAAAGCGACAATGTGACGCCATTAGCTTCTAGGAGAAGAAGTTGGGCATCGCTGCTGTAGACACTTAATTCATTACATATAAACAACCGTGATTAGTAGTATTGTTTATTTGAATGTTAATTGTTTAATATTCGTATCTTTCTTTATTTGTCAAAGTAGTATTTCAGGTTAATTAAGGTATTAAGGTAAAATGAAATGTCCTTGCATGGACAGTAAGTTCAAAATAGCTATAATCCTTTTAAATTATTTTTGTGTAGTACCATTACACATACACAGAAGAGACACGTCATATTAAAAATTGTAATTCACTTGGTAAGATGTTTTATCGTTGATGTCGAAGACACATCTTGGCGGTTATGATGTGAAGTTTTTCTAGTTAGATTTTTTAAATATATAATTGTTATAATAATTTTATAATCCAATAATACGGATTGGACGTACTATTTGTTTATTTCGTTTATTTTGATAAAATTTTATTCTCTTCTAACTATAAACAACGATCAGTGTATTACTTTTTTAATTCATGAAAAATTAAGTTAGAAAAATTGCATTTGAAAATCGTCTTGACGTGTTTTGATTTTTAAAACTAATTTTTGTTTTAACAATAATTGTCATATTTTAATTGCAATTGTGATAGTATTTGAGAGAGAAGATGGATCTTCTGGAAATGTTTGTTGTTACAATGTAACTTATATCATATTGTATGTCAGTGCTTCCTATAATTTTTAATATTTTTTTGGAAGTAAATTTTAAATATATTGTTGAATGGCCAGTTGTAGAAACATTTTTCTGCACGATTAAAAACATAAAGTACATTGGTTCTCCGAAAATTCAATTTGTAATTGATCTAGACAATGGTTTTGTTTTTGTAGACTTTTAATAAGAATTTTTGTATTTCAATAGAACGCATGTGTAGAAAATACACCTTGTACGGGGAAAGCCTATATAAAATGTTTAATTATGTCTCAGAAACATAAGTTTATTGTTTCGCGGTTTTCGCCCATAAAGAGAAACTCAAAAACGTTTTTTTTAATCTCTATTCAAATTCAATATGAGCACCATTTGTGGCACGCGTTACATCCAGACGAAAATCAACTTCCTCCCACACTCCAGAGAGCATTTCTAGAATCTTAAGTGCTTTGGCTTCAATGAATCAACGTCGGAAATCTTCCAAGTCTGCCACTGTTACATGAAGATACACCCGATCCATGACAAATCTCCACGAAAAGAATTATAATGGTGTCAAGTCCGGCGATCTTGATGGCCCTGGCGCTAGTTCGCTTTGGGCGATCCAGGAGTTAAACTTCTCGGCAAGAGAGATGCATACGATGTTTGAATAGTGAGGAGGGGTTCCGCCTTTTCGGAAAATAATAATAAAGTATGTATTGCGCACAGTGTGCATTTTCTTGTAACTTATTAGTTTCCTGCCAGCTCGCTTATTGAGCATGTTCTCTCAGAGCACCTTGTGATGTGATACCTATCACACGGTCCACCACAAAGCTCACACACGCACTGATCACTGGGGTCATGATAACTTTTCGTTGCACATATCCTGTGGTGGAAGCCGTGCACTACTAAGCCCGTGACTATCCTTCTTAGCTTGAAGTCTGTCCCTGTCCACTCTCGTGTTATCATCGCTTCTGTCTGGTAGAAACCTTCCCATATATCAGCTTTCTTGCTGTCCAGTTCCACTATTAGTCTATTATATGCCTCCGTAGATGGCACAAGTAGTCTTACTCGCAAGTCTTGAATGAAATATGACTCTCTGGCTAGCACATACACCAATCGCGACAAGGAAAATTTTGATAGACCCATTACCCTCTTTAGGTACCGTGCTTTTATACTTTCAATGGATCTAAGTTGATTCAGTGTCAGATGCTCCCATATGATAT
Organism: Ectobius pallidus; assembly: GCA_964059195.1. Lineage (NCBI taxonomy): Eukaryota > Metazoa > Arthropoda > Insecta > Blattodea > Ectobiidae > Ectobius > Ectobius pallidus. The sequence goes on from CAXKWD010000010.1 coordinate 114,080,635, forward strand.
CCAGGCCATATGTGATAGTCGGACAGACTTTCACGACAAATAGCTCCATCGCGGATTCCATCGATAGCTCAGTGTAATATGATATATCATATATGGCACGGACGGCTGCGATCATTCTCTCCTTCAGGTGAACGGAGAAGGTTACTCCTGTCGTCTGGAGGGTCAGGCCAAGGTATTTTGTAGAGCTCTTTATCTCCAAGCTTTTACCCTTGCATACAATCCTTTCTTTCTCCATTACTCTTCCCCCTTTCCTGAATACCATCATCTCCGTTTTGTTCTCATTTATAGCGATGTCATTGCTTTCTGCCCACAGTGATAGTTGGTCTGTTGCTTGCTGTAGTTCCTCTATGTTCTCCGATGCTAACGCCATATCATCTGCATACATATATAACCTTATTTTGCTACTCTTGATGGCTTCTCCTACATCATGCGTGAGGACATTAAATAGCACAGGGCTCAGTGGGTCCCCTTGTAGTATGCCATTCTTTTGACTCAGCCACTCTGATCTGTCTACACTATCATTAATTTGTACATAGTTCTCGGCCATGATATTAGACACTAGTCTGGTTAGGTCTGATCTCCCAATCATCGATTCCAGCTTTTCCATTATGATTTGCCTGTTTGCAAAGTCAAAGGCCTTTGAGTAGTCTATAAACACTACATACAGCCTTCCTTGTCCCTGATATAGTGTCTGTTGGATGTCCATCAGCAGATTTTCAATTGCCATCATTGTGGACCTTTTTGGTCTAAAACCAAATTGTGCATTAGGTAACAGCGGTTCTACAAGTTGTCGGAGTCTCTCTGACAGTATCCTCGTAAGTAGCTTCAGACCCACCTCTTCCAATGCTATTCCTCGGTACGAATCAGGGTTGTTTACGTCTCCTTTACCTTTATATAGCATTCTTATTGTAGATCTCCTCCATCCTTCTGGGATATCTCCGATCTCCAGGCACTTATTTAGCAACACTTCCCATGTAGGTATCATGTATTTCATTGCTTGTTTGAAGTGTTCGTTCCGTATTCCATCCGGACCCGGGGCTCTATTATTCTTTCCTCCGAGTATAGCTCGTCTTATCTCCTGCTTGCCAATAGGTGCACATTTAACACAGTCATCTCTTGTGTCTTTTCCTGGTCTCGTTTCCTTATGTGCTATAATTTGATTCATATGTTTCTCCCATGATTGAATGGGGATGCTGGCAGGGAATTTTGGTTGTTTTGCTCTTATAGCTTTGTAAGGATCTTCCCTAATTACCTCAATCATCTTTGCATGTTGTGTCTCGAGATACATATTTTCCTTCGTTTTCAGCAGCATTTTATATTCCCTTCTTTTTCTTCTGTACTCATCTAGAGCATGTTGACTTTTCATGTCCTTAGCTAGGTGCAAAGCATCCAGTGCTTGTCTTCTCTTTATGTAGCACTCCTTATCGAACCATCTTTTACCTTTCCTCTCTCTATTCTCTGGTATGGCTTCCTTTAACCACCCTTCTATTATCTCTATTGATTCTGTTAATCTGCCTTCCTGGGCAGCAAATTTGGCATCTTCTAGCACTTCTGATGTTTTCTCTAGTTTATCAGTGTCGATCTTCTTTGACAGGCCAATATGGTGTATGTCTCGCTTTCTATCTTTCCTCCATATAAGTTCTGTGCCCAGAGGGATGTGTTTTCTCATTAGAGGACCATCAGTCTTTACCAATGCCCCTTGTTTGTCTACTGTGAAACCTCTGACAAACACCAGGTCTATCGTACTCCCACCATTATGACATATGTATGTTCTTTCAGTGGGCTTATTTGTGAGTGTTAGACCTTCTTCCTGCAAGTATTCCAGCACTAAATCGGACTTAATACTATTCTTATCTATGGGGCAATTAAAATCTCCCGCAAGCACTATTCTGTCTGAGCTTTGTGTTACACTCATGGCGCGTTGTATGCATTCAACTACTTCATCTGCACTGCAGTCTGGTCTACAATAAACGCAAATTATAACCCCTAATTTCAATCGGATAGCTAGGACATCATCATCCCGCAATATCACCTCGAAAGGTGATAGCTCTGGTCTTATTAGGCACGTCACTCCTCCAGATGGTCTGCCTCTCATTTCCTTTTTCGCAAATGAATGTATGTTATAGAAGCCCTTAACATTTATCACTGTCTCTGCCATGACAAAAGTCTCTGTTAGTACACATATATCATATTTCTTGAATATATCACTAGGAATGCTATTTATCACTCCTTTTAGTCCTTCCACATTCCAATTTAGTACGCTAACCCTATTGTCTGGACCTCCGGTATCTCCATGGGTCACGAAAGGGCCGACAGATTATACCTTCATCCCAGAATGCCTCATTGTGTATTATGTCCACTTCTTTCAATGGTACTCCAATTTTGAAAGCTCTATTCACATCTGAGTTGCTCACCATTTTGCAGACGACTGTTCCGCTTATACCTCCTTCTTTTATATATTCTATCATATCATCTTCAGTAGTGCTAGGTTTTATTTTGCCTACGTATAACCAGGCAAAGTTTTCTGCCGCTTGGATTTTGCTGGGCCCTTGTTTTATCCCTCTTATCTTAGTGCTTGCTTTTCGGCTTTCTCCTTGGCTTGTTACCTGAGCTCCATCTAGCTTTTCCACATCCTGTGACATCCTGTTGCTCTCCATACCTTTGAGCAATGCTGATACCTCATTTGATGTAGACCGTCTTTCTTCCGATCTGTTGATCTCCTCGTGCTGGTTCGTACTTTGGCTGCCTTGACTTCTTATGGATCGGCTTTTTATAACTCTCCATTCGCCTCCATTCTCCTCAGGATCACTTTTTTCTGCAGTTTCATGCTCTGCTTCCATGTTCTCCTCAACATTACATTCATTTCTTATTGGGGATCCTGTGTGAGTTGATGAGCTCTTCTCTTGCATATTCTTTTCTGTTATTAGTACCTCTCCAGTGGGGTTTGTATTTCTGCTTCTCATCTGCCTCTGTTCATTTTCGGTTTCTTGTATGCTCTTTCCTTTCATTGATTCCCTCCTAGCCTGGTCTGGTTCTCTGCTTCCCCACTGCCTCTGTTCCTTGTTGTTCACTTTATTTCCTCCCTTGGTTTCTGTTGCATTTATTCTGCATGCAGGCAGCCTCTCCGCCATGTCATTTACTTTAGCATTCAGGGAATCATTTCCTCCCTTGGTTTCTGTTGCATTTATTCTGCATGCAGGTAGCCTCTCCGCCATGTCATTTACTTTAGCATTCAGGGAATTAATCCCTTGCAGTATCTTTTCACACTGGTTTCCCATTATGAGCTCTGCGATCATTTCTTTTATATGCATAACTTCATGCTTTAACAGTTCTTGGTTTTCTTTCAATGTTTGTATGTCATCTTGTATTCTTAAGTCTGCTAGCAATCCTGTACATTGTTGACATAACCATTTTACACTACTCTTTATGTTCCCAAGAACATTGTATTCCGCGCCCGTGATCTTAACACACTTAATGTGAAACCGCTTTTTGCACTTGCCATCACATTCTACAGCTTTCTCTTCTTCACTGCACCTTCCTTTGCATTCACCGCATCGTGCTAGGTCCCTTTTCGGAAAATGGTTTCTGGTGTAACTGCGGGAAGGCATACTTCTCCAGCTCATCAGATAGGTGGTAACATAAAAAACCTCAATTGAGCCCATCTTCACTATTTCAACATCGTACGCATCTCTCTCTTGAGAAGTTTCTTGACTTTTGGATCCGTCATGGCCACCAAGATCGCCGGACTTGATCCCACTAGTAACCTTTTTTTTTTTCTTGCGAGGACTAATAAATAATAAACTTATTAGTTTCTGAGATATAATTAAATATTTTTCACTAGGTTTTCCTCGGACACGGTGTACTTTGTGAAGCTCTTATTCATTCACCCTATCACTACACACTCCATAGCGTCAGCAACATTGTACATAACTCATCAGCTGCATCGTGGCTAACTTTTTTTTTATTTTTTACCTGAACAAACATCACACTTCACTCAGCCGTAGTTCCGTCAGATTATGGCCAACGTTTCCAATTCGCTGATCGTCGTATCAAATTATAGCTTTTAGTTGGAAAGAGAAAACTCGACGAGGTTTCATTCGCTTTTTAAAACTAGATTGTGCACTTTAACAGTTGGTTTATTGCATACATAATTCATAATATATTACAGTAGTTAGGTAGTAAATTACCGATCGTTTGGTTTGGAATTAGGAATGACGTATTTTTGCATGAACAGTGAAGTATACATTATCTATTTCAATACATCAACAAAACTGGGAACATGATATTCAGACTTGCTGCATGACACATAACATAATTAATGTTGAAACATAATTACCATAGGCCTACAGTACAGTAGGACACATTTCATTTAGTAATTATCAGTTACATATTATGAATAACAACTATAAATATTCATTTACACAGTTTCTCAGTAATTAACAATATATTTTCATTGTTCACACAACTTGTTTGTACTTTCCCTTCTCATTGTATTTTCTACAAACAAATTCAATAATCCACATTTGCAATAGATTCCTCAAAAGTTTATGATATGTTAGTTACATAGTAATTTCAAGTTTCCATTTTGTTTCTCTATTCTCTATCATTGAGTTGTTTATACTATTTTTGTTTTGCTTAATTGTTAATTTTTTATTTTAAATTTTTCTTACAGATCTTCAGGGCCGTAGCTAGGCGGCGGCGAGATGTGCCCCCGCCAAGGGCGCAGATACAAAGAGGGCGCAAAATTAACCATGAAAAATCCCGCCTTTTTTTAGACTTGTGCAATTTAGGCCATAAATAAATACTATGCATTTTTTCATTTTCTCATTACATGTTGCAGAAGCTGTTTTAAAAAGTTTCTATTCGAAAAAAAATACTTTTACCTATATTAATGTGTTAAACATTTTAGTAGGCCTCAGGTCTATTATGTACTTTACTTTTGATACTAGATTTTATTATTTTTTTAAGTAGTTCAATCGTCTAAGGTTTTAGTACCTTGAAAATCCAACACTTAGTTCATTTTCAAATTGATGTTTAGGTTTTCTTTGATAATAACAGTATTTTTATGTTAAAATAATAAACAATTTTACAGAAATTTAAAGAAATTGTTCAGGGAGGGCGCAGATTTGTCAAACTTGCCAAGGGCGCAGAAAGACCTTGCTACGGCCCTGCATATCTGATTTCTGTAATAACTTCATCACATGATTGCAAAGTTTTTCACAGAATTGAACCGTTTTTATTTTTAAAATATTTTCATTCATGTTACATGATTACTATTTCAAAATCACAATTATTTTCCATTTACCTTTCAGCTTCGTTATTTATTTATTTATTTATTTATTTTAACGGTAAAAATTATACTTCATACCTTCTATATTCTATATTCTTTAGTCAGTTATTTGAGCTTGAGTGTTTTCATTTGATTACCTATTTTTTAGTGATTCTTGCATTACACTTCTTAATAAATTATTCTCCATTAACTTAAAATGTATCTAATAATATTTTAAATTATTTACATTTCAACTTCGTTATTTATTTATTTACTTATGTAATAATTTTAACAGTTGAAAATTTACTTCATATATCCCTCTGCCATACCTAGAAAAATTCCTCTGACACTGAGATTTTAACCCAGAACCTTTGGCTATCCATGCCAATGCTCTACCAACTGAGCTAAGCCAGAGTTCACTTCACAGCACCAAATGGAACCTCTCTCCTATGACTTGTTGCCCTAAAACAACAGGAGAGAAGTTCCATCTGGTGCTGTGAAGTAAACTCTGGTTTAGCTCAGTTGGTAGAGCATTGGCACGGATAGCCAAAGGCCCTGGGTTCAAATCCCAGTGTCAGAGGAATTTTTCTTCTATAATATTCTCATGTAATGTCCAACAAAGATAATAATATGTGGTTCATGAATGCATATCCATCATACTTAGAAGTTTCATAGCCATAACAAGTTTTAATAATACAAAACTAGTACAAAGGCTGTGACTGGTGATGTTGCTTGACGTGGTGGTGTATTTGTGCGTTCCTCCCTTTAGGCTAAAACAGAAGAGGACGATGATATTGCAGACATCGACCTCAACGATCCTGAACTGCACAAAGCAGCTTCCAAGATACAGGCGACATTCAGGCGTCGCATTCCGCCAGCTGCAGCAAAGGAAAGTCACTGATTGCGCACGCGCATTGCTTTTCCTGTAGATTTCTTCCTCTTCTTCTTCAGTTGCAGGCCATAATGATGCTGTAGAATTTCTCTACTCAATATAGATAGACGTTTGTGATTCTAAACTCGTCTTATTTCAGCTCTTTGAAAATAAAAATGATAAAATATTGACTGTAGTGATTCTAGAGTGCTTCCTGCCATAAACAAAACAAAAATGTATGTTGAGACAATAAAAATGCATTATATGTTGAAAATAACAAGTTGTTAAAGAATTGTTTGAAATGCATTGTGTTATATATATATGGTCTTTGTTATTTAAAATATTGACATTGTTTGTTAGTTCGGATAGAAATAGATATTTTCTTGAGTTGTATATTGTTTGTTATATGCTTTTTTATATATATTAATGCCTTCAATTTCCTCATTCCTTGCTCATCTCCAAACCATGATATACATCTGAGCAGATATATTTAGTATCCAGGAGTAGATGTATTTTCATAGACAGCATGGGAATGCTACTCGAGTCAAAAACATAGAAATTTGGATTTTAATTTTTTTTCCCTCTTGTATTTTTGTTGGCTGAGTCTAAATATGATTCACAGACAGACGACACTCCTGCCAATATTCCAGTCAAAACCGACAGCAGAACTGCAGATCAGATCAAGCAGGACGAAGAAGATATCGCCGACATTGATCTGGGCGATCCAGGTCTGCAGAAGGCAGCGTCCAAGATCCAGGCGACATTCCGAAAGAAGATTAATATACCTAAGAAACCTGCACCGGCTGCGACGGCGGAACCAGAAGCAGGAAAAGCGGAGTAGACGAAGCGTTCTCAAATGCTTGCTGTACATAAACTGACCTTAGTATTTTGCTTGTTGTAGCCCAGCGGCTTAGAGGAGATAAAATCCCAACTACCTGACTAACATAGTGCGTGCTGAGTAGGAAGGTACTGGAGTTTACAGTTTGTATCTTTATCCAGGTTCAGAATTGCAGGTATCTTCCTATGCTATCTACTCAGTACAGTGTAGAAAGATACTTGTATCTGGTATTCATTATCCTGTGATTACCATCTACTGAGATCCAGCCTGTGTGGGATTTATTTAAGTTGGTGTTTACTGCTTTCATTCTTTTGGTAAACAGAGATATTCGAAAATTAATGATACAGACTCTACCATTGAAATTTTCATAGTGCTGAAGTGATTTGTTAAAATTAAGTAATACAGATATCTCCTAGGTTATTTATTTATTAATTTTTATTTTATATTGATTTATGTTTGTAGATATATACAGTATACTTATTTTTTCTTATTTATTATATTTATCGTCTAATTTACAATTTTGTTATTTGTATAATTATTTAATTTACTATACAAAATTGCATCTCTATAGTCTAGTGGTTAGCGTTGCTGACTAGGGAGCTTCAGGTCCAGGTTCGATCCCCCGTACCTCCTCTGATCTGAGATAAGGAGGTCTGGAACAGGGTGCACTTGGCCACGTGACACCAACTTAGTATCTGCTTGATAAAGAAGCAGGTGCTCCGGTCTCAGTGTCAATCTTTAACGGCTGTGGAAGTCTGCATGCCTATGGTAGATGATGCAGCGGTCGGATGGTCGGCCTGGTTGTAGCATCAAGGAAGGCTGAGTCGATTCCAGGGCCATAGTGCCACCAGAAGGATTAGGCCAATTGAATAACTCCAATGGCCTCATCGGGAATCGAACCCATGACCTTCTGGTTTGTAGTGAAGTGTCTCAACCACTACACTACAGCGTACTCCCTTTTTTTATTATTATTTCAGTTAATTGCTGTACCTTTGTTTTCCTTTTTTATTTTTTATTTATAGCTTCATATTGGTTTTAATCATCTTTACTGTTATCTGTTATTATATTCCCGTCACCAGGATCACATTATCTTATCAAACTTTCAAATTAGATTTTGCTTATGTATGTATCTACCTTTGGTTAATGGAAATTAAAGCCTTAACTTCACCAGAGGCATAGAAATAATTGAATTTAATTGAATTACTGAGATGTGAAAAGAGGTTCACATGAACTGTCCAAAACCAGGCTGGTTTCTGCAGTGGAAGGCATGTCTCTACGCAAGGACTGATGCAACATCATCACAGATACCTTCCTATGATGTAAGCGTAATCTCTTTCATGTGCTTGTATGTAGATGTAGTGTACCCTGAACAACGAAACCTCATCAGCGGTGGAAGAGAGCAGCTACAGTCACCCAGCACCTCACCCCCCCCCCTTCATAACCCTGTCACCTGCTAGCTGTCCTCCTAACCTCTTCTTAATTCAAAGTAGAACTACTTCAGAATTACTAAAATAGGATTTTAAACATTTATGTTAATTATTTTGTAAAATTATATTTTGTGTAGTGTACGAACTTACAGTATTCTCACTATTAATATTACTAGAAAAGCACAGTGAAGTGTTAACATCTGTAGAAAGTTTGAGTACGGAAATATACACGCTAACTTCACTATTAGGTATATTTACCCAGAATGATCATTTCAATGGGTATCCCCATCATCATCAGCTGATTCTGACTGAAGTATCCCCAACTTCAGTCAGAATCAGCTGATGATGATGGGGATACCCATTGAAATTATCATTCTGGGCAAATATACCTAATAGTGAAGTTAGCGTGTATATTTCCATACTCTAACTTTCTACATATTGAGTTTGAGTACGGAAATATACACACTAACTTTACTATTAGGTATATTTACCCAGAATGATCATTTCATTGGGCATCCCCATCATCATCAGTTGATTCAGACTTCAGTCAGAATCAGCTGATGATGATGGGGATACCCATTGAAATGATCATTCCGACTTCAGTCAGAATCAGCTGATGATGGTGGGGATACCCATTGAAATGATCATTCTGGGTTGTTTCCGACTTCAGTCAGAATCAGCTGATGATGATGGGGATACCCAATGAAATGATCATTCTGGGTAAATATACCTAATAGTGAAGTTAGTGTGTATATTACCATACTCTAACTTTCTACAGATTACAGTATTTTCCCTTTCATTGTACGTGTGTTGGTATGTTGGTTGTTGGATTTGATGCAATTCCTGTAGAAGAAGCCCTGCACGTTCAGTAGCAGCCGTATCTTGTGTGTTGTTATGCAAAAGTAGATAGAAATCTTTCTTCATATTTTCACCGACACACGGACATAGTATTTAGAAAGTAAACCTAGACTTCCGTAGAAGTAGTCTAAAGTTCATAATATTTACTAAAGTATTTTACTTTGATATTGTATTATCATTATGACGAGTAAACTAGTCAGTCAGAGTTTGTTACTTGGTTATGCTGTGCATATAAAATGAATAAGAAACTGGCTCTAAACTTTTTCAACCTTTTTTTGAATACTTAAATTTGTGTCTGGAAATACTGAAATATTTTTTGTATATAATCTGTGCTTCCTACAGATAAGTTAGGTAGCAGTCCCATTTTCCAGAAAGTTGATTATTTACAGAGCCAAATATTTTGTTAGAAATCTTATGTAACCTTTTAATTTTTTTCCGAAGCAGGAACCTGAAATTGTTGCTAAGTTTTATAATATCTCTGCAACTTTTGCAACTCCAGGTTTTTTATGTAAATAACCATTCATTCCAGGATGCAAAATCGCAGAGGGTTGGGGGGTTTTCTCATACCGATGATTTTGTTGTGAAAAAAATTCCCGGAGGATGGAGAATCCTTTAATTATGAAATGACAAATAAAACATACAATAAATATATTATTGAAAATATAGGCGCTGATTTCAGGGGTTCTCGGTCCCCCAATAATATTATAAAAGTGGTAGTGTTGAAGTAGGATTTGCGAGGGATGGCTGGATGGAGTTAGAACAGAATAGGGTTGAATGGCGGGCTCAGGTAAGCATGGCAATGAACCTCTGGGTTCCATAAAATAGGTAATGTTCCTTTAGCTTACTTAGAAACTGTCTATTGCCATCGAGTAAGTAAGTGAGTATGTATAAAATAATGCCAGACAACATATATATGTGCTTTTTCATGAATTTATAAAGCAATACAAAACAAAATGGTCAAATTACTGTGTTTCTTACAATCAGATAATACAGACAGCCTAGTGATCTTTTGCTAGAACCCAAGAGAAATGCTGGAAACCTTTTATTTTAAAATCCAAATCCTAATACTAGAATATGTTTATGGAATATTGGTTGAAAAAGTATAGTACCATAAATCTGAATCAATAAACAATAGATTGCGAAGTAGGTATATCCTTTTGAATTAGTTAGAAATTTTGCCTTGGTAGTTCAAATCATAGTAGTTTGTAGTTTGATTGCATAATATTGCATTTTAAAACACAAAATATTCCATTTTGCTCAGAATTTAAATAAAGAAACTGTAATACTAGTATTTGTATCTTTGATTATGTTTTAATTCAGTCTCAATTCTTATTACATGCCTAACACTGTTGTCAGTTTTTCTCTGGTATTTCTTTTTCTCCACTGCCTGTTATAATTGCATGAATGTAGCGTATTTACTACTCTTACACTTAGAAATATTCTATTTTGTCTGTTCGTTATTTTTCCTTGTACATACTTTATTTTCAAGCATAATTTGCTATTCAATATAATTTTTTTTAAATACCAGAGGGATATAGTATGCTTTTGAGTGTACTGTTTAATATTGATATTCAACTCAATATACAGAGTGCTTCAAAAAAATGTATACACACTTTGAACTGTCGTAGAAAATTTATGTCCCTTACTACAAGGTTAAATTTCTGGGAGAAAGTAATGTTATATTTCTTTAACAGAGGCAGCAAATTAGTTTCAACAATCGTCCAACAATCGTGCCAATAATATTCCTACAATGAAAAGTATCTAACAATGCTTGCTGAGTCCATATTCCCTGCCATTCGTGCATTAAACGGTTTTATTACCAACATGGTGATGCCCCGCCGCACTATCATAGGGACGTACAAACATACCTGGATAGAAATTTGCCAAGGGAGTGGATAGGACGCAGGGGGCAAATCGAGTTTCCTGCATTCTCTCTAGACCTTACGCCGCTGGATTTCTTTATGGGGCACAGTAAAAGATGAGGTGTACACACATAAACCACATAACCTAGACACACTTTGGAATGAGACTCAAGCAGTGTGCGCAGAAATTTCATTGGACACTTTGGTACAATGTACGGAATCAGTGGTGACTCATACTCAGAAATGTATTGATGCTGAAGGCCACCATTTTGAGCATTTGAACATTTGAACTAATCCATTTTCATCAGAGAGTCATTTATTTTTCAAAATGGACTTGAAGCTTTCCATTTCCAGAATTTTAACCTTGTAGAACGGAAAATAGACTTTCTATGACACTTCAAAGTGTGTATACATTTTTTTTTGAAGCTCTCTGTAACATTTTTCCTTAAACACAATACACAGGAAAATTTATGTCAAAAGAAGTGCAACTACTAGTATTATTTTAAGTACAGTCTTTGATTTAGAATATGGATACATGATTTCTTCCATAATAAACATATTTAACAGTTTTATAGGTCATATTGTTACTCAGAGAAGACTTAATACATTTGATTTATAAATTTTACATAATTTTATTTTTACAATTTTTATAAACATATATTTTGAAATAACATATTTTTTAATTGAACGTGTTTTTCATGCTCAACAATGAGATTTTTAATTTTTGTATAAGTAGGATCAAAATGTACACTAAAAATATTCATTTAAAACTATTTTAGATATTTTTCTTTGTGTTTTGGTATGAAGGTGGATTATTGTTACCATAAATGTTTACATAAAATTCTATGTTAGGCTAATTGTTGGTTTGTTCACTGTTGCTTTCTGTAAGAGTTGAGCTGTAAAATTCACGTATCTTTCTCTGTAACTTCTTTTCACTGTCTTCTGTTTTCTGTGTGCCTACTCCACATCTTTTCTTACCCATTTTTCAAATCTCTTTGGTGTTTATCAAATGGAAGTGACTAAAGAAATCTAAATTAGGTTGGATACAATAATAGTTTTATACAAAGTCAGAGTAATAGAAAGAATAAGAATAGATTTTAACAAAACAAAATATATTGAATGTAGTTTGTTTTTAGTCATATCCAGATCATTTAAACTAATAATCAATTAGTAACACTCAAGGTTTATTGGAAATTCTTATTCAGTAGCTTCAGATATGAATTGATTCCATTAAAAGGAACTGATACAATAATTTAAAATATGAATAAGGATTCTGACATTCACTTGCAATAGCTTTGCAATAGCTTTCAGGATTAGTTTCGGGGAACATTGGATTTCCCATCCTCAGCTAATGGCTAACTGCAGTTTGCTGTTCCTATTGCAGCACTGGTGTCATCTGGTTTATGCAGAATAAATTCCCGTCCTCCAATGAGAAATTAAGATAAGATATTTTTTAATAGTTCATCTGAACTTGTAAATGTCAGTTAGCAAATGAATTTCAAAACAAAATGAACATACAAAATTTACAACATAAATGTTTTTATGATGGTCTCTCGGGATCCTAACTGAGTGAAAATGTTAGCTTTCGGCTGATACAAGGTTGGACCCCACTTACATTTTCACTCGGTTGGAATCCCGAGAGACCATCATAGGTAACCTACGCTGGGAAAGTCTCAAGTCTCTTATAACATAAATGTTAATAGTTAAAATTGTATACAATATGAGGTTAACAGAAAATTCTGAATTACTCGAATGTAATGCACGCCCCAATTTTGAAAGTTAAGATCATAAAAAAGGAGTTTGTTGCCATATCAGTTGTATTTATTTTTTAGTTACTGTATTTGTTATTTTATCTTGGTACCAGTATTTTGTTTCAAACAACAATGGATTTGTGAAAGCCAATGAATAAAGGTTGGTATATATAACGACTTATGGCCGGTTTCTATAAACTCGCGAATTACCTATGGGTAAATTACCCAATGGACAGAATTTACACAAGAATAACACCACACAAACACAAATAATTTAAAGACAGCAATCACTTACACTTGTGACGAGTTTCTAGATAAATGTCTTCTGGGTAAATATGAAAATGACAGAAGAAATGTTCATACAAACTCAGGCTAGATCTTTCCAAGGGTAAATCTTTGGGTTAATTTATCCTTTCATGGATGGCTGGATAAAATTTAACCTCTTTGTAGGATCAGTAACAATGAGAATCAAAGCCTTCTGAATTAAATTAGCTGTACAACTACAAGGCCTTTCTCATTATATCATTGTGGTTGAAATGGGACTATTTATCCATGGATAATTTACCCATAGGTAATTCACAAGTTTGTAGAAACCGGGCATTAGAGAGGAGAATATGAGACAATAGATACCTCCACTTGGTGTTTAGTTTGAGTTTTGAAATAATACGTTAAATCACGGCCTCGTACAATAAAGGAGGCCGTGGTTAAATTCATTCTGCATTTTTGCCTACAGGACGCCAACAATAAATGTCATAAGTCGAGGATGACAGCAATGCATTATTATGTAAGAGATCAAAGCTATTGCCAAACTACATAATGGATTTGCATTTGTAGCTAATGTGCACCCCAATTTTGAATGCTAAAAGTGGACAAAAAAAGGTTTACATTAAATTAATATAAAAATGGTAAATCCTGCCTTATATAAATGGTTCTTCACTGAATCTGATTATTCATAATGTGAAACATAATAATTATATGAGGCTAAGAATCGGTACTATATAAAATACAAAGAACACAATTTTAATTAAAAAGAGCAAATATAATTAAGACAGACGTTCATTTATGGTTAATGTAGTTCCTCCAGCCTTAGCAGGTACTATAGGCTTACATGTACCAATCCTGAACAACAGGGAACCAGAGTCATCCTACTTATACCAGCTGGCACAAGTGCAGCAAGAGGAACAGGAAACAGCAGCCGGTCATTAGCTGAAGATGGGAAATGCAATGTTTCCAGAAATTAGTCTTAAAAAATATTCTAAATAAGTAAGTGTTACAACAGCTGATTCCTTATTCATATTATTAGGCCTAATATAACAACTTCACTATCATCAACTTACTATACAATAATTAGTTGTTACAAGTTAATTACACTATGTAAAATTTCACATTTTCCTTGATATGGCAGAAAAATAATTAATGAAATTATAATTTCATTAGTACCTCCTTAAAGCTGTAATTTAAAAAAAAAGCATTCATCTGTCACTTCTACTTTGAACACACTTTTTGGAATGATCCTGCTGTATACCACCTGAACCTCCTAACACCATCACCATCACCACCACCCCTTACAGACCCATGTGGCGACGCAACTGTGGTTACGGCACCTTGGAATAGTGGATTAACATTCTTGCGTCACTTATGCTAATCACATTTGCAGCCGTGTGTACGTGTTCTGTCGTCGTCCATTGCTTCTTCTTCACTTGTGTACCCTTCTTTCATTTTCTGCTGCTGCTGAGGAATTCAGCAATTGTGGTGGAAACTATTCTTACCTGGAATGCATTTTGTCTTGTGACCTTTCCTATTCACTTACTTTTGTCTGTGCATCTCTGTATTATTTTATTTTAATGATAAAACAAAAGATGTTATTGTGAAGTTAATTTGAGAATAATAATTAATCTAAATAATATATTAAACAGATATAAAATAATGGCCTTAATGATTTAATTTACCGTGAAATCTATAATCGCTTGCCAGGTATAGCAGTATACCCACACCTACCCCTAGACCCCTAGCGGTCTGTTGTAGGATGGTATTTATAAACCCCTGCCAGCTAGCAGTGGGATTTTACAGTGATGTGGCATCTGCATAGATATATGAGGTCGGCTAAATCTTAATAACAAACACTAATACAGGGAAAACGTCAATATAAATTTTCACTAGTATTTTTTAAATCTTTTTTGGGGAGTACTAAAAATGTTCTTAACAAAATCTTCTAAGTGACTGCCACTTATTACTATTAATATATATACTGTATTACTATTATAAGTGACTATCTTAATAGTAATAAGCATCAGAACATTGTATTATTGAAAGTAGAAGTTGGCAATAGTGATATATTATGATGACCGCGCGGAATATGTTCTGTTCAAGTGGCCAGCAGGAACCAGTCTGCTTCAAATGACAGTTATTGGTGAGGCTTTAGATGTGGCAGTCCTTTATAGATCATTTGCCAAATAGCTGGCAGAGAATGCTTATCTGGCAGCGGTTCATAGATACAGCGGTTAATGTGCTTGCTTGTTAATAAAAATTGTACTAATAAAAATAACCAATAAATTTAAATTAAATAGCTTCTACCTATATGCATAAATAAACATAATACTTGAATCCACCTGAAGTGCTGAATTCCCAGGAAATAAAACCATTTATGTCCCCTTAGGTGACAAATACTGTAGCGAGGCTTGTGCTATGTTTTGTGATCTCAGGTTGACGATGAACTGGCTGACATAGACCTGACTGATCCAGACCTGCACAAGGCGGCTACCAAGATTCAGGCTTCTTTCCGAGGCCACAAGGTTCGCAAAGATGTGGTGCCAAAAGAAGGCGAAGAAGAAGGAGAAGAAGCGGCGGGTCAATGAGCACTTGCCATATCACGACGCCCATCGCGATGCCTGAACCACCTGGAGTCTTGTTATTTTTTTTTCTCTTTATATATTAACTTAAATAGTCGGTGCAGGAATGATGGTGCACAGACAATGTTTAAGAATCTAGTCTTTAAAATCTAGTTCGCAGGTCAAATAATTGTTGAAGATAAATAATGTACTTGTTATTTATATATGTACATGTTAGCGGCAAACGCCTAGTCTTACCAGTGACCCCATTCCAAAATATTAGGCTTGTGATGTACAAAAACGAAGAGTTTACTCTACAATTCTGAAACAAAAAAACTATAGCTTTGATTTAAGATTTAAACAGATTTACATCATCAGACAGACTCAACAGCCTAACAAATGAAATAGAGGAATCATATGAAACTGTTTCTGTCATGTTTTTCCATAACTCTGTCAGTATTATTTTCAAATTGATAATATTATCCCATCATTTGTCGCTGATGCACTTGTCGCATATGAGCATTTTACTCATGTTGCTAATTATAATTGAAAGGCAATTAACTGTTATAAATTTTAAAATTACACATATATTATTTAATATAACACATACTACATGCAAGTTAAATTTGTACAATATGAAGAGAGAAAATTTCAATATGATGATGGTGAGTTGTTCAGTCCGAAGGCTGGTTGGATCCATGAGAGGAATCAACCCACCCACAACATAGTAGGGAAGGCAACCATGGTTCCACTGCCATCTGTGGGAAGAGACAACAAAATACCCAGTCCTGAACCCAGAAAGGGAATTGACAATAAACTGCCTTGGGATTTCACTTCAGCCTATTATAGGGTCAAAAGAGTTATTTGTTCATTGTCTCATTGTTTTTTAATTGTACAAATATGAATAAAAGACACTGTGGGTATAGATAAGTCCTTACCATACCTTTATTATGTGTCATAATCTGACACGCAGAAAATACACAGCATATCATAATTCAATAATGTGATTTATTACTTAATGGGGCAAATGCTCATGGCTGTGACTTAGCTGAAACAGGACTAGTTTAGGCTAAAATGAAAGACATCATTGTTCAATCTAATCTATGTTTAGGGAAGATTTAAAGCTAGAAAGAGGAGGAAGTTTATGCTTGGTAATGTCTTGGACTTGCGTTCAGGAAGTCCCAAGTTCAAATCCCAGGGCCGGCCAATTGACAAGCAATAGTTCCATGGCCTACCCTACTGTACAGACACAGATCCCGAACTCCTGATATAGCCTCAAAGCTAAAAGGAGTATGAATACAGCTGAACTAAAAAAATTAAAAATTAAAAAAAGTTTATGCTAGCCCATTCCCAACTTTTCAGAAGTTTTTTTTAAAGATGTGAGCAAAATGTTCAAATAGCAACAAATGACGGGTTAATCCACTTTAAACATTACACAACAGACCTGTACAAAATTAAACCTTTAAAAAATTGATTAATTATACTTCAGTATTGACATTATTCCCTTACTTGTAAATGAGCTTTAAAACTTAACCCAATGTTGTTTTTAAGATACTGTGAATGTAACTAGCTAGCTAGCTGTACAGTGATCATTTTAGTTTAGGCGATGTATAATTACCACTGCCAAGGACATGTGTGAGGTCACTGGATGGATGTGGGTGACACAACCCTTTTTTTCGAGTGCGGTTACGATTATACAGTCCCAAGACGCATCATGGTTCAAACATCGGATTTGGACTCCGTCCGTTCAGCCGCATAATGACGTCATCACACTGCCTCCTGCCATGCCAGCTTCAAACAAAACACAAACACTACTGGATCAATTATGAGATCTCATAAATCATCGAACATGCTACCTACTAGCTCACAACATTCATCAACATCAGTATGATTTCAAAACAGACATTTCTTCTATTGTATTTTTTTTGTTAAGCATTCCATTTCAGGTTTTAGGTTTTATACATTTCCATAACTTTAAATGCACAGACATATGACCATTTTTATATCACAAAAACACTGACTTCAATTTGAAGTGAAGGCATGGCTCTTCAGGAGGTAGTTATAGAATCGTCTCCTTCTTCATTCCATCTCTGAGTCTGTAAATGAAATGAAAATACAGAACAGTTAAATAAACTAAAATCTGCTAAACGAGAAAGTGTTCTACTTTCATTAAACAGAAACAGTATTTTGCTTCCGCTTTGTGTAAACAGCTATTTTACTTTGGGTCAATTCTTCGCTTGCTTCCGAACTATCAGCCTCAGTTTTAGGGGCTATGTTCGTACATTCGTGCAGCGTTGAAAAAGCCGTGATTTGTGACTAGGGACTTACTGCTTTCGGATGATTTCAGCATTTTATATTATTCTTTCTATAATTATGAACATTTGTTTTTTTTTTTTTTCAAAAAATACCTTCAGGATATGAAATTGACAGGCAGCTTGCAAGAAAATGTTTAATACAATGAATTAAATTAGTAGAAGATAACATAGATAAAATCATTTCTGTCAATTGCAGTTATTTAAAATTATTGAAGTGTTTATGATGAAATGCCCAGAATAGTCTTTCAGTGACATTTCCTTGTATTCCTATGCCAAAATTTCCTTTGTATATAAATATGAGTTATGCCTGTTAAAGGAATACATATTGTTTAATTTTTAGCAATGTTATAGATCATATTCATATGTTAACAGTATGGCACAGATATCCCTAGTAGAAAGAGAGAGAGTACTATCACTACATTACTATTCCCACCAAACTATGGAGCAAGCTGCTAGCTGTAACTATTGTAATCAATCTTTTAGCTACTAGTGACTTATTATATCGTAGTATAACGTCAGCTATTTCTATACTATTCCACTCATTATACATAACACATCATCACTTCATGTTCTAATTGTTCACTTGATATTGTTGTCAAACAATTCTTGCTTATTATTGTAAGACTCCATTCGTATCAGTATTATGACCTCACAAATATTGTTAAAGGCATTTTGGCGTTAGAGAAATGAAAAGAGTGTTAGGGAGTAAGAGATTGTTGTTACCAGTGAGAAAGTTGGAATGGATTGCTTAACATTTTGTCATGTCATGAGTGTATTTTCATATCATCTGCAAACATTGCAGTCAACAAGGCCTTCTATGTCATAAACATGTAGTGTGTGACTTCGCTACGAATATGAATGGAGCCTTGACAATAAACAACCATTATGTACTAAAAAAACGCTTTTTGGTGGGAAATTATGCCTGTTTTGTTTAAAATTATCTACGAAAATGATATGGTTTTTAGTATTATTGGAGTTTATGTTGAACTATGTAAACCATATTTTACTGTAGCCTATTTGTTAAATAAAGAAAATTTTCGGCGAATTTGCACTTGTATTGAACATTCTGTATTTTTTTTCATTATACTACCATCCTTGCCAGGGTGTACCAACAGTGATGGAGGCCTAGGGCGCTAATCAGTGTTCACAATTATTTATACCATTCACACAGTCTACGCCAATATAAGATAGTAAGCTGCCTATTTATTTCTGCGAACCCTGAATAAACTATTTCATAATGGATTACTTTTTTTTTTTTTATTTGCAATTCACATGTTTATTTCACATTAGAAAACTTTACATTTTTACCACAAGTTTGCTTAGAGAACCAGTACCAGTACTGACTTGTGGCCAGAGGAAATCCACGTTAGTATCCAATTCCTTCGGCTGTGGCATTGAAAAGGTATGTCAACTAAATAGTTATGATTTCACAATATTATTAAATGCCAGTATGGTACTTTATGAGATTGTGTGTGGGACAGGAAAATGTCTGTCCGTCTGTCTGTCCATCTGTCCATCTGTCTGTGTGTCTGTATGCTTGATAACTGAAAGATGCTTTATCGCATTTTCATGAAACTTGGGATATGCATTTATAACATCCATGGCAAGAAGCATATTTAGTTTGGACCAAATCGATTAACTAGTACCAGAGTAACAACTAATTAAAGGTCACATGATTTTTAAATGGTAAATCATGACTATAGTACAATGCCACTTTGCTTAATCATTGAAGGCCTTGACTTTAATGCAGTCAGATGTTCGTTTATTTCGTTGATCAAGTTGGAATGAGCACTACATGAGTACTGTTATATATTAATTCTGTTTTTAAATGGAAATTATGTGAGTAATGTGGACCCAATTGGTTTCCTGTAACTGTACTTGCAGGCAGATTAAAAGGTAAACGAAACTTTAGGTGTCTCATTGCCTAATATTTAGTTTATCTTTAATCTTTCCAGAAAATTATGAAAGTTGCATGCATGGGGGGAAAAAGACATATCTAAAAAATATTTACTGGGAGATCCAAAGGAAGATACCATTTGGAAGACCTAGACGTAGGTGGGAAGACAATATTAAGATAGATTTAAAGGAAATAGTATTTGCAAGGGATGGTTGGATGGAGTTAGCACAGAATAGGGTTGAATGGCGGGCTCAGCTAAGGGCGGCATTGAACCTCCGGGTTCCTTGAAATAGATAATATTCCTTTAGCTTGCTTAGGAATTGTCTACAGCCATTGAGTGAGTGAATAAGTAAGTAAGTGAATACAACTGAACACAGTTGTTTCATTAACTCAGAGGACTGCAATATGGCATCATCTAGTGTTGGACTTTCTAACTAGGTTGAAAGTTAAAATCAATACATTTGTACACATTAAATTGTATCCCTTGTTCATAAACAATTATGCTGTTTATTCTTTTTTATCCATAAGTGTTTGCAACTATATTGATTTTAATTTTGGGTAATTTTTGCTGTTTGCGCTCAATCTGTAGTGAGGAACTGCAAATTATAAACTACTTTTGGAATAGATGTTGGCGCCATTCTGAAGAGCGAAGTCTGCTCACAGTGCATCTCTTTGCAGCACAGTGAAGGAAAATGGCGGCTTTTAAAATTGTTTCTCTTGATGCAAGGCAATGCTTTATTATAATAGCTATTCATATTATCGAGTAGACTTTTTCTGTGTGTTTCACTGAGAATAACCAACAAAGCAGAGTACCCGGTACCAGGTTAAATATTTATTATGTATTTACTCTGTATGCCTATATAGAACGTCTTTGGTATGCCTTGTACACAGAGCACAACCTAGTGAGAGAAAATGGAGTGATCATGTTTTCCAGTGGCTGTGTCTAGACGCTGTGGTAGCGCGTTATCACGTGATGTTAGTTAAGGCGTAAGCCGACCGTGGCGTTAAAAGCGAATAAAGCATTATGGCGGAATCGGTCGTGGGAAGCATGTGCTTTTGCGTGGTGTAACTAACAGCGTGTGAAAAGATTCTTGTAATTGGTAATTTGTTCTGGGGCACAGTACGCGGTAGTAGTTATGCCGCGATATTATTGTGATTTCTGCGATAGAAGTTTTATAGATGATTTGGAAGCGAGAAAGAAACATCTCACTGGATCCCAGCATATGAGATTGAAGAAAGAACATTATGATTCTTTTCGAGGTAAGTAGAAATTCCATCATGTCTAATCCATTTTATTCTCGTATTAATAGGGAAGTCTACAGCGCTTGTGGGCATTAGCGATCTTTGTACGTATCCTCTGTGATTTTTTTGTGAAGGTACGCAATACCGGCACTTTTTTTTTTTAAATAAAATTTGGATATTACTCGTAATATTTATACTGTATCACAATTCCCATAAAATTATGTTTTACTTCAAATCAAGCTTGTTAGTTGGTTTTGTTAGATTTCTGCATATATAATATATACATACGAGCACATGATGGTTCCTGTAAATTGCCTTGGCTACAGTACTGCAAGAGAGTTGGGGGTGGGTTTTTCCAACCCTCAGCAAACTGCTCCTGTGGTCAAGGCCATTCTAACGGAACAGCTTTGTCCAAAACCTGTTTTCTCTGTAGCCTATACGAGACAATAGGAAAAGCTTGAGTTTCGAAGGTTAAATCATAAACAAAAAATTCTGTAGGCTTATAATGACATTAGTTTATTGGTTTTGGGAAAAATATATATTGCGACTCACCCGAGTCCCCCACCACTACCGCGTGGAAAGTAGGGGTTTTGGGTGGGGAGAAAAATAATTTATTTTTCCTTTCTTCTCTTTCTTTCCCGTCTCTTTCCTCTCTTCCTCTCACCTCCTCGTCACCCTACCTATCTATCGGAACCCCTAGCGTTATAGCTGGGCCATTCCAGAAAAAAGTCAACCAGGACATGGATTTCTAAAAGTGAATCTAATTAGAAAGTAAAACCATATTTATGTAGGAGAAGGATTATATTTCACGGGGATATTTTGTTTTTTGAAGATATATTTTATTTAGTGCAGTTAGGAACTCATGGAAAAAGAACCTCTTTTACACCAAGTATGTGACTGAATTTCTTCACCATTGTCATTGATAATTTTCTTTCAAATAAAGGTAAAAAACTTAACAATTAATCATAGAATTAGTATCTGGCATTCATTAAGATTCTTTAAATGCATTTATACATGTATTTTAAAAAGGTTTTATGTATTTTAATTAATAGTGGATGTTTCTGTGCATTAGGCATGTAATTCCGTCACGAAAACGGACATTTTTCTCTGTTACTATTAAAGTAATGGCAGTAGGTGGGTGAAAATTTGTATGCAAAGCTAGTTTTGCCTGCTTTACAGCCAGACCATATCATTTGTTTCACACGATTACATTTAAATCAATATTTAGGGTCGTGACGGAATTACATAACCTGTTTCACACACTGAACCTCGACTCAACTTTGGAATAGGTCCCTTAAAAAAAAGTTTCCATTTCCTGCGTTTTTCTTGTATTTCAGAATTTTTAAGGCCCACTCGTCATTAACATTATTTTCTGTCTTTTTTTTTTGGGAAAAATATATATTGCGACTCACCCGAGTCCCCCACCACTACCGCGTGGAAAGTAGGGGTTTTGGGTGGGGAGAAAAATAATTTATTTTTCCTTTCTTCTCTTCTTCTCTTCCTTTCCCGTCTCTTTCCTCTCACCTCCTCGTCACCCTACCTATCTATCGGAACCCCTAGCGTTATAGCTAGGAGTCTTAACCCACCATGCCACGAATGACAGTTGAGCAGTGAAGAAAGAAAGATTTCATATATAGTTACTAAGAGTGACTTCATGCATTCGCGAGTGTTAACGCAAGAATCGCTTTTTCAAATTTTGAAATGTTTTGTTTGTTACGAAAAGAGTACTGTTGGTGCAAGGGAATTTTTCTGCATCGATTGAGTCATGTTTTATATCATAACACGGCGTTTTTAAAAATTGGGAAATATTATGTAAATTTCGATTTTTTATATTATCAAATCGGTGTTTAAAGATCGTGAAATGTGATGTTTGGTACAAGGGTATTTTTTTAATTGTTCGACATTTTCTATAATTCGTGAAATTTTATTTTGTTTTTTATAATGGTAATTGCAATTATTAGAGCAAGCTGCGGTAGCGGCCGGCTGCGCGCGGGAAGATGCGTAGTAGGCGGTGAGGGGAAGCGGCCGATGGAAAGGGGAGCAGGGTGAGTCGGAAAGTTTATCCTTGCCAAATTACACAAAAGTTTATATCATTTATTTATATAAACAGATTAATTGTACATTCGACGAATTCTTTACTTGTCAGGCACGCGCCATTTTGGATTGGAGACGTCATGTACTGCTGCCAACATTGCTGGAATTGTGTACCCTAGGTCACGCTACGGGTGAAGCTGCAGCTAGCACTTCCAATTAAATTAAAAGTACCGAAATGTTTGTTTGTTTGATCTATTTGTGATGGAAATGAATGTATGCAATTCTAAAATTAGTAGGCCTGCAATACCTCAAACACTAGTACAATATTTACAATAATAATAATAACAACCATAGGCGTAACCAGGCCGACAATATGGGGGGGGGGTGTATGGAATACAAATTTTAAAAATTAAGACGCAAAATAACGAGTTTTAAGCTTCCCACGCTTTATACTTGTATTAAGTAATTTATGGGCAGACTTAAAAAAATTATACAATTTTCATTTTTTTAATCAATGGGGGGGGGGGTTCAAACCCCCAAACCCCCCCCCCCCCCTCGTTACGCCTATGATAACAACATCTGGCTTATTGGGTGAAGGGTTCGCAGCCCATCTCACTGTAAACCATAGCCAGCATTTCGTAAATGATAGAAGATAGCCTATCAGGACTGTTTATCCTGTAGACTAGAGTTTAAAGTTAAGTAGGTTTAGCGCCTTTACTTGTAAATAAATTATTATTATTATCATTTTCAGCATTCTATAAACAATGGTTTTCCGAAACACATGTTTCACATTTTGGGACTTGAACCAATCTGCTGAACACATGTCTGGGGTTTTGGTGCATATATTGGCAGCAGTGACTTCAGATGTTGCCTCCATTCCTAGTCTCGGCACTTCGGGAAAAAACTTCGGGAATCTTCGCAGTTCATAGCATATCAACGTGTACTTTCGGACTTAGAAAATTTTCGAGGGACTTATATCAAAGTTTATCCCTGAACCTCTTACTAATAAACAGTGCTTAACATGAACTAAGTTAGTGTAAGTTGAAAAAAAGGTATTTAATACTAAAATAAGAATAATAGGCATACTGGAACTTTATTAGGCACAGAAAATTATCTGTAATATTTTATTGGTTTATTCGGAGTATCAATTTCTTCAGTGACCGTAATGTGTAAAACAGCAGCAGAACGTCAGCAGGAAAAGAAAAAAAGAATACAGGATTACATGAAGAAATGAAAAAGACAGGGAGCAGAAAGCAATTAAAAAAAAAAGCATCTCTGAACCATCTTCAAGTCAATGAACTAAGATGACTACAGTGTTTTGCAGATGACAAACAATTTGTCCTTCTCCTGCTTAGATACGCAGTCCAATCAGAGGTGGCGAGACGGAGGGGAGACTCTTACTGCTGGCAACACTTCGTTCGCTCTTACACTTGATTGGTGGTGAAGGAAATTGCTTCCCATTTGAAAAATACTGTAATTACATAGCAGTCCAGAAATTAAGAAGTAAGAAAAAAGAACGTAGAAATACTGTAGAAGTTCCCTCAACTAGTGGCCATTTTGCTTCACCACATTCTCCATACAAATCAAGACAATCTTTTTGAAAAGCTGTGAAAAAGGCTCTGAATACTCTCCCTGCAAGTCCACGAAAGTGCTCATCTGTGGTCAAGGATTTAACTCCAATTACAGATAAAACTGAAAACCTCAATCAGTAGGTTGTCAAACTGTACAAGCCCTTTTCAATCTTGATCATATAAGTTGAATGTGCCCAGGAAGTAAAGATTTTATATATAAAATAAAAGAGAATCTAGATCCAAAAAAGGTACATGTTGATGACTCTCAAAGAAGCAAATGCCTTATTCTTTGAAACTCATACCGAAATAAGTGTAGATTTTCTTTAATTTGCAGTTTGCAAAGGTTATGAAAGATGGAATAAAGTCAAAGGCGTGTCACATTCCAGAGACATTCATCATGTTAGAGTAATTGATCTGTACAAAATTTCTACCAAACTGTACAAATCCTCAGAATATTGCGATAGCCTATACATTATTTCATAAGCGTAACTGATAAACAGGAAGATCATTCCGATGAAGGCCAGGTATATACAATTGTGATTTTGTGTATGCCACTTATGCTAGGGGAAAAAGCAAACATGTTTTTTTGTAGGTCAAATAACCTCCACAAGTTTGAAGTTCTTAAAGATGATAAAGGAATTAGCTCTTTCTATTTCATGGACAAAAAATTAGATAGGCCTAGTTACATGCCAGTAAAAACGTAAAAAAAGTGAAGTGTTCCCTATTAAAGGCCATGGAGGCCCAGAGGGTTCCAGGATGTTGAGACTCGCAGATTTTTAAATAATCGGCACATGAAAGTGGTAAAGTTGTCAGCCTTATGCACTGGCCGCCTTTACCCCCAGGATTGCTCCTGGTACTAATTTCTGTTAGAGGCTGAGTCGACCCCAGGGCCATAGTGCCATATGCCAGTGACCTGCAGAAATTACCTGAACAACCAGTATTTCAAGTAAGAGGGTGTCGTAGTCATGTTTCCACCAAAGTGTTATGGGTGAATAATCTTAAACAAGCCAGATACTGAAAATAATTATATATTTAAGTATTCTTTATATAGGCTATATGCAACCTGATCCTATTTTATTTTGTTTAATAGCATTAAAAACTCATTTAAGTGTTAACTAGATATAAACAGTCTACAATCTTAATGAATGGTATGAGTACTGTTCAATTACATAAATTTTAATTTCACAGGAAAATTTGAAATTCCGTCACGTAATTCCGTCACACTCATTCATTCGTTAATGGTATCTAAATAAAAAGATGTAACTAGTTTAGAATTTAATCACATAAACTACAGCTCTTCTAGTTTAGAATGATATGTAAATAAAGTTCCTCAATCCTTAGAGTTCACAGAGTTTCAGAAGGTTTCACGCTATGGTTTGTATGTGGTTGACTTTTTGTAATTCCGTCACAAATATTAAAAACATTTTTTCCCTTCTAAAAATTGTTTAAATCCAGTAAACTTATATATGCCTAGAAGCGTCCATACATCACCTATCAACACACAAAGAATCACTTTCTCTCATAAACATAGCTCAACGTATCTGTAAGGACTATGGCAAAAAATACATGCACTTTGTAATTCCGTCACAAATGGAATGGCCCAGCTAGGAGTCTTAACCCACTATGCCACGAATGACAGTTGAGCAGTGAAGAAAGAAAGATTTCATATATAGTTACTAAGAGTGACTTCATGCATTTGCGAGTGTCAACGCAAGAATAGCTTTTTCAAATTTTGAAATGGTTTGTTTGTTACGAAAAGAGTACTGTTGGTGCAAGGGAATTTTTCTGCATCAATTAAGCCATGTTTTATATCATAACACGGCGTTTTTAAAAATTGGGAAATATTATGTACATTTCGATTTTTTATATTATCAATTCGGTGTTTAAAGATCGTGAAATGTGATGTTTGGTACAAGGGTATTTTTTTAATTGTTCGACATTTTCTATAATTCGTGAAATTTTATTTTGTTTTTTATAATGGTAATTG
This sequence comes from Ectobius pallidus, assembly GCA_964059195.1. Classification (NCBI taxonomy): domain Eukaryota; kingdom Metazoa; phylum Arthropoda; class Insecta; order Blattodea; family Ectobiidae; genus Ectobius; species Ectobius pallidus. The sequence goes on from CAXKWD010000010.1 coordinate 114,107,385, forward strand.
CAATTATTAGAGCAAGCTGCGGGCTTAACACAGCAAGCGGCAGTAGCGGCCGGCATAGCTGCGTGCGGGAAGATGCGCGGTAGGCGGTGAGGGGAAGCGGCCGATGGAAAGGGGAGCAGGGTGAGTCGGAAACTATATCCTTGCCTTGGTTTTATGTATGGTAAATGTTCTTTTAGCATTATTGGAGAAATATCTGGCGAATTGGAACTTAATGTCGCACCCTTCCACTTGCTACCCGCCTGGCCGGCCGCTTCCCCAATCTTCTCTTATGCACCCACCGGTTGCTGTTGAACGCCGGTAATATTTCGCAATTAAAAAAAGACCCTTGCACCAAACATAATATTTCACAATTATAAAAATCCCATCTAGGCCTACCTATATGCCAACAGAACATTTCACAATTCACAATTATAAAAAAGGGAAAAAATAGTTTTAGGTCGTGCACTAGGCTCCTCCCACCAACTCACTAATGTGACCCGTGTGGGAAGGCAGGGTTTAGGTTTTCATCGCAGAAGAGATTCACCGTGAGATATAATAAACCTCGTGCTATTCAGTAGGCCTATATATTGCTCCTAGGCAAACTAACATAAACGTTCCTAACCTAACAAAACCTGTCACTGACCTAGAATTTACCTATCATTATTTAACTAAATACAGAAGCTTTTTACCCTTCCACACATTTCATAAATCATTGTTACAATCTAGGGCTCTAGGAAGCCACATGGTACAATAGTGAAGTGCGTGCGCAGGCTCGGAAGCGAGGGGAAGCAGCCAGCAGGCAAAGTTTGGCTGGTGTGCGACCTAAATATATCTTTCACCATAAAAAACAACATTTCCTAATAAAAAATCCCTTATACCATATCCAATATTGGCTCAACTTTGGCATAAGTCCCTTCCAAAAAAGTTTCCGTTTCCTGCGTTTTTCTTGTATTCCAGAATTTTTAAGGCCTATGCGTCATTAACATTTTTTTCTGTATTTTTTTTTTTAATTGCACAAACGTTTATATCATTTATTTATATAAACAGATTAATTGCACATTCGACGAATTCTTTACTCATCAGGCACGCGCCATTTTGGATTGGAGACGTCATGTAATGCTGCCAACATTGCTGGAATTGTGTACCCTAGGTCACGTTGCCAATTTCCAACATGAAGACACTGACTCTAATGCGCAATTTCGTAACGCTACGGATGAAGCTGCAGCTAGCACTTCCAATTAAATGAAATGTACCGAAATGTTTGTTTGTTTGTTTGTTTGATCTCTTTGTGATGGAAATGACTAAAATTAGTAGGCCTACAATACCTCAAACACTAGTACAATATTTACAATAATAATAATAATAATAATAACAATAACTTATTTACAAGTAAAGGCGCTAAACCTAGTTAACTTTAAACTCTAGTCTACAGGATAAACAGTCCTGATATCTTCTATCATTTCTTGAAATGGATCTGCTAGCCGGTGCTTACAGTCCAGACGCCACAAGTATTCTACCAAATGGGTACCGGTATCTACCTGTTCGCGTCTGATACCGCCCCTGGCTAGGCGTGCACAGAGAGATCGCCAACGTGACTCGATATCGTTCGTATGAACACCAGTCACCGGATTTACGATTTTCACAATTTGGGGACTTGAACCCATCTGCAGAACACGTCTGGGGTTTTGGTACATATATTGGCAGCAGTGACTTCAGATGTTGCCTCCATTCCTAGTCTCGGCGCTTCGGGAATCTTCGCAGTTCATAGCATATCAACGTGAACTTTCGGACTTAGAAAATTTTCGAGGGACTTATATCAAAGTTTATCCAATAGTATTTAACAATTATAACAAAAAAAAAATGTTATATAACATAAAATACGGCTTAATTGATGCAGGAAAGTTCCCTTGCACCAACACTGCTCTTTTTATAACTAACAAAATATCTCAAAATTATAAAAACTGATTCTTGCGTTAAAACTCTCTTCATGTATGCAAGCTATCATAACTAAAATATACTAACTTAAAGCTTCCTTCACTACTCAACATTCATTCGTTGCGTAATGGATAAGGCTCCTATGGTGCTAGGAGTCTCGAGATTGAATCCTGGTCAATCCAAAATTTACGGTTAGGAATAGGTCTCAAATAGGTAGGTAGGGTGAAGAGGAGGTGAGAGGAAGAGAAAGAGAGATTAAAGAAGAAACATATTAGCCTACTTAATTTTTTTTGTCACTTTCACCAGTTTACACATAGATGGCGCTAACGTCGCCACTAGTAGTACAAATGCCGCTGCTAGATGTCTTCCCCACCCAAAACCCCTACTTTCTAGGCGGGTCCCCTTAGGGAGTAGGAGGGGGACTTGTGCACAGCATAATGTTCCATTTTCCCCCCAAACCATATGCAATAATTATGCACGAATTTCTTCTAAAACCTCACCCAGATCCTCAAAATAACTGTCCATGGTTCTGGCTTGAACTGAAATTCGTACTTAGTCCTATCAAGTCCCACTTTATAAAGTAACTACGTCATAATTACGACTTGTTTGTGCCAGAATGGCTATTTCTCATACATAGCTCTCTAAAACATAAATAGATGAATTCTCCCTTCACTGCTCAGCAGTCACTAGTGGCGTAGTGGTTAAGGCTGTTAGCTATGATGCTAGTTGTTCCGGGTTCATATACCGGTCTGTGCATAAAATTTACGACTAGGAATAGGTCCCAATTAGGTAGGTAGAGGGAAGAGGAGGTGAGTGAAAGGGAGGAAGGCAGAGGAAAAGGAAGAGAAGAAAGAACAAATTATTTAATTTTGTCCCAGTTTTGCCTTTTGCATAATGGTGTTGCTAGTAGTTCAGATGTTGCCGCTAGATGTCTCACTGTTTCCGCAACCTAAACCTCTCCTTCCCAGGTGGGTCCCGTTAGTAAGTTGATGGGAGGGGCCTATATAGATGTAGATGTAGATATCTCGTCCTGTAGATCCTGTGTTGAGCGGGGCTCAAGGATATAGAACACGTCAGATCAAAAAATACATGCATGTTATAACAATAATATAGGCCTACAGAAACTGCAAGCTGCCAAATTTATCCAAGCTGGAAATATTCCTCCAAATTGCAAAAGGTGTGAGTTAATAAAAATTCCTTGACAGCTGTTTTGAAAGGTTTGCTCTTTCTTTGAATACATAATAATTTAATGTTGTTTGGAAGCTTGTTATATATCTGTACTGCAGAATAATAAGCACCCTTCTGAAAGAGTTTTAACGAGTTATTTGGTCTGTGTAGATCATTCATGTTTCTGGTAGTACATCCATGTACACTAAAATTAGTTTGAAATTTATCAATATTATTCACTACATAACAAATAACAGAGTATATATATTCCCCTGTAAGAGTGAGGACTTTTAATTTTTCAAATAGCGGTTTACAAGATTCCCTTTTTTTCTTTCCACATATTATTCTTATCGCCCGCTTTTGTAATCTAAATATTTTCTCCCTATGGGAAGAGTTGCCCCAGAATATGATCCCGTACCTCATTACCGAGTGAAAATATGCAAAATATACCATAAGTAATGCATCCTGTTTTGATATATTATTCAAAATTCTTAAAGCAAAGCACGCTGAACTCAGTTTTGGACTTATCATTTCTATGTGTGTCTTCCAGTCAAGATTTTGGTCAATTTGCAGTCCTAAAAATTTTACATTTCTAATTTCTTGTATGATTTGTGTTCCATAATTAATTTCAAGATTTGAGATACATCTGTTTTTTGTCCCGTTAGTAAGTTGATGGGAGGGGCCTAGTGCACAACCTGAAACTATTTTATCCCACTAATTTATTTTTAGCCTACATTAATTCTTTGTTGCAGATGCAAAGACGCTGTATGCAGAAGAATGTGCTAAGGAACCATGCAAGCGCTTTTTGCGCACAGGAGAATGTGTGTTTGGAGCAAACTGCAGATTCTCGCACTACTCACAGCAGCAGCTTGAGAAACTGAGATTGCAAAGTAAGTTGATCAAAAAATTGTTGTTTCATAGAACTCTCCAATATTAGATGTATTAGGCTGTAGCCTTTTTTTATGTTTGATAAAATTCTGCTTCATAAAGATTTACATAGGTCTACGCTAGGCTACTGCTAATAAAATCATTTTCCTGATTTTTTATCTGCTATGGTAGATCACTTTGAATTTGGGAACCATACAAGATTTCATCCACGGCCACATTTCTTATAAATAAATAGCTAGAAGCTAATCAGAGGCAAATTACTCTTCTGAGGGCAATAATTTTGCATGTATTGAAGCACATAAGTACCCATTACAAAATTACAGTGATAATCAGTTCATTGGAAAGCTTCGACTTTTGAAAAACTCATCTCAGGAGGTAGCAAGAACTGCAACGTGATGCTAGAGGTGCAAGGATACTATCGTGATTTAAGTTTAGTATATTTACACTTAGGCCTATGTTATGTATTTTGACATGAATAATTTTCTTATCAAAAACTGATGGTTACAGATAAAGTTGGTGCCATTTTATGAAGGCCTCTTCCTAACCCATTGTCTGTCTACAAAAGAATATAATAGCATTGTTCCCTAATCCGAAAATCTGCACAGATTTCGACACCGACAAAGAACAGGTGTTCTTGTGGTCGCATGGATTCCCCATTGTTGTCGCTGTCATTCACTACTTCTTAAGTCAAGCAAGTGCCATGGTACATATTTGGCAACATTGTACTGGACTGCAGACAAATGTAAATACGCCCAATTACCTTTCTATTCACTGATTGACAGGTCGAAAAGGATTCGGGTATTAGCAAGTAGGGGAAGTTCTTGGGGGGGAAAAAAAGTATAAAAAGTGGCACCCACATTACCTCTGGTTCGTATTATTGTTAAATAGGCCTACATATTAATAAACATAGTGATAACTTCACACAAAAACTCCTGGTTCCAACAAACAGAATCTTCATAGTCTTAAATTGTTTTTGCAGCTTTATTTTGTCATAACGTTAAGAAGTGTCAACTGGCAACGAGTTTTTTTACATACCATATTTACTCAAATGTAATGCACACCCCAATTTTGATACTTTAAATCACAAAAAAAAAAAAAGAGTTTGTTGGCGAATGTAATGCACATTAATGGCAGAATATTATAGGCTGTCTTTGTATTTTATTTTATTTTATACTTGAATGGTTTTGTGAATGCTAATGAATAAATGTTGGTGTGGGGATTGGACCAATAGATACCTCTGCGTTGAACCCCATGGCCTTTAAACACGCTTGAAGTTCAGCAAGTGTCAAAATATTAATGTTAACTTCAGTCTGCATTTTTGTGCAAATTGGAAATAGTCCTGAACTACTTTATATGGTCTTACCGAGCACTGAAAGCAACAACACAACTGGCCCATACACCTCTCATGCAATACGAATCCTTAATGTACTCGTCTTCATCTACTGCACATCCATGCTTGGACTGTCACCTCTGATTAGAACCACTGTACATTCAGAAAGGAGCACAAGGGCAAAGGTGACTGCGAATCAGTGCAAAATTAGTCACTGTTTGTAACATTTGTGTCATCCAGTATTACAGATTCACCATGAAAGTTATCACTTTCACTATCTCATGGAATCAGTTCATCCCTCAAATCTTGATTGAATAATATCGGAAACAGTTAATTATCAATCAGTGCCTTTTTGCATGCTCTATAAAGCCGTTGCTTCTCAGACTTCTAATATGCTGTAAAGTGGTCTAGGCCAATAAAGTTGCCATGGTAACCCCTAATGTATGTAGTTCCAACTATGGCTCCTAGATGTCTCTACAGTGTCTCTCATTGTAAGTTCAGTTGTACATGTTAAGGATTTTATTATTCATTGTCTGATAAGCATAGTAAACCCTGTCATTTAGAAATCTTGAAATTAAGAAATAAATTTGATAACAATAACTTTTTATAATTTTTATGTCTGGGGGTAGGCACGAACATGCGCCAGCTTAGTCTCCTAGACAAGTGGTAGTTGAAAGAAACAGCTTCAGATGAGCCTCTTGCACAATTGCTTCTTTTAACAAGGCATAGTAAGTTTCATAGCAGAAAATATGATAAAATTTACATGTAACTGGAATTTTTGTGGCAAGTTAACACTTTGCGACCCGAGCGGCTCCCCTTTCCATCGCCTTCTCCGCCAGGCAGGCTTCCCCTCCGCCTACCGCGCATCGCATCAATGTTTAAAAACGATTATAAAAACAAAATAAAATTTCACGAATTATATTAAAACAATACCCTTGTACCAAACATCATATTTCACGATCTTTAAACACCGATTTGAACGAAAAAAAAATTCACAATATATAAAAAATCGAAATTTACATAATATTTCCCAATTTTAAAAAACGCCGTGTTAATTGATGCAGAAAAATTCCCTTGCACCAACACTACTCTTTTCATAACAAACAAACCATCTCAAAATTAGAAAACCCGATTCTTGCGTTAACACTCGCTAGCGCCAACTAAATTAGATAACTAAAATATACCGGAACTTCCTTCACTGCTCAACTGTCCTTCGTAGCGTAACGGATAAGTCTCTTGGCTACGATGCTAAGGGTCATGCGTTCAATCCCCGTTCGATCCAAAATTTACTGTTAGGAATAGGTCTCGAATAGGTAGGTAGGGTGAAGAGGAGGTGAGAGGAAGAGAGGAAAGAGACGGGAAAGGTAGAGAAGAAGAGAATAAAGGAAAAATAAATTATTTTTCTCTTTCACCATTTCCTTACTAGATGTCGCCACAGTCGCTACATTCCTAGTAGTTCTAATGCCGCCGCTAGGTTTCTCTTAGTGGTGGGGGGCTCGGTTGGGTCGCAAAGTGTTATTTTCCCGATGTAGATATATTTAGTCTAATTAATCAACGTTATTGTCTTAACGATTTCTTTAAACTTTTTTTTAAGGAAAAGAAACAATCCACAGCAAACGAAGTTTATAAACATGCACTACTGATACAATCGCCATTATCTTTGCTTTCTTTACGCAGAATCATATTGAAAATTAGTGAAAAACTGAGATCGTTACGGTAGTAGTAAAATTAGAGAACTTTCACTGGAAACTATTGTATGCACCAAGTACGCAGAAGCTTTAACGGATTCATCCAGTATTTCAGGATCAGCCGCAAAACTAGATTCGTCTGCTAAAGCCTTATTTTCTGTAGGCTACTTGATACATAAATAGCTATTATTTATGCTACAAGAACTGGCAATACAACTTTTACACCTGCACTGAAAGAAGCTTGGGTCACATGAATTTCACATCTTTTTCTGAACACAGAAGAAACCTCAAACAAAGATTGTTTCTACCTGGCAGGGTTGGAAAAAAACATGTTTTTTTTTAAAGAACAAAATAAAAGGTTTTTTTGTTTAAAACATTATTTTTTTGTTAAACCGTTTTTTATGTGAACAACAATGTTGGTTGTTTTAAGCGTGTTTCTTTAAAAACATTTTTTATGTTTACAACAATGTTGTTGGTTTAAAAAAGTTTAAGTTCATTTTGTTTAAAACAACCATTTTAATGTATTTAAGACCTATTATATATATATTTATATATATAGGCCTATATATATATATATAAAACGTTTTAAACAAACTTAAAAAAACACAAGCACTTGTTTTAAACACTTGTTTTAAACATTCCAACCCTGCTACCTGGGAAGAAGGGAATGTATAGGCTACATGCAAACACCATCTCGTACCTGAAGAAAGAATTACATATTATGTGTGCAGTTCTGGTCACGAGATATATAGAGAAATACCCATTCTTAAACAAGTTAGTTGCTCTTGGTACATTGGACTTGAGAACTCTTGGACAAGTTATGTTGTCCCTGGGAGTAAACATGCATACCAGATAGGTTTGGGTCACCAATGCCTTTTTCTTTTAGTTCGGGTTTCTGTCAGTAGATGGCATGACATGCCTTAAAGCTAAGGAAGTTGTCTATCGATTGGTATGTGTTATGGGCCTAAGTTTAATTCTGTATGATAATCTAGAATCGAGTGAGAACAACAAAACACCGTCACCAGCAGCAAAATAACTGCCCTTCAGAGAATTTTTTCAAAAAAAAAAAAATGTTCCAAATAAAAGCTTTTGGTAGCTATTTGTATCAACACCCTGTGTACAAAATTTAAAGAAAATCATTAGAGCTGTTGTCGAGAAAGTTGTGAAAAACTAAAGTTTCTTCATGTAAAGTCCTCTTAAAAATAAAAGAAAGTTGTCATATCCTCAGAAGGTACCTAACCCAAATACTAAATTTTGTTTTCATATGATTTTCCATTCTGGAGCTAGGCTGTTCACAGACACACACACAGACATACGGTATTTGCAAAAATAGTATTTTTGGATTCAGAGGACCTCAAAACATGTAGGCTATCTATGTTAAAAACTCAACTTCGAATTTGGGGGTCGAAAACAATACTTCCTCTAGCTGTAGTACCTATGGTATGGGCAGAGGAATTAAAAACGTGTGGATAACCAAATTAACCAAACTTTAACTCACAATTAGTTACAACTTTCAGGCTTGCATTATTTATTTATTAAACTGTTAAGTCTGAAACATAATGACTGAAGTCAGAAGCAATGCAGGAATCTTGAAAATTCAGGTACGGTAGGTAAGAAAATTAATTGGTATTAATTAATTAATGAGTGTAGCGATTGTTATAGGGTTTTCTTTTGTATATTAAAATGTTCACTAGGCATATCCACTTGTACAGGGAATCCATTTTATGCGGAAACTTTTTAACAGCGTTGCCCCTGCTCACACTTTCCCCGCTGTTGCGCTTGCACCGGCCGGGACCGTGTTCCGTTACTATCGGCAAATCAAGACTTTAGAAACAATACAAAATAGAATAACTCGACCAACTTATTATCAAAATAGGCCTACATGTAGAGGCTTATTACTCACCATTTTGTACGGATGGTACAGTCAGGATATTTACGAGAAAATCTCCGAACGCACCTTCTATGGTTATTTCTCAATAAGTAACATTCCACCAAATAAATTCGCTTATTTCTCAATAAGTAACATTCCACCAAATAAATTTGCTGTTCAACCGTATACATTTTCGATTATTGTCTTACGTAACACACAACAATAGACAAACGTCTCACTACATGACACCAAAGCAACTAACCGCTTGTATGCTGTGTACAATGCTAATGCGGCAGTGATGCGAGGTTTCCTCATAAAATGGACTCACTGTATATCACTAATAAAAAGTGTGAACTGTAGGTAAATAGCTGAGAATTCAAAATAAAGATGCACCATTTTGTGTTCTTACTAGGGCTGAAAATCGATTAAAATTTTTAATCGAGTTAACACTTGACTTTAATCGATTAATCGACTGATTAATCGACAAACAGGTAGGTATTTTAAACGAAACCAAAGTGTACATTTAATAATGTTTTACACGTTTAATAACTACTGCACTACAGATAATCAGAAGAAATCCTGAATTAATGAATACCATTATTAGTTAACTAGTGAAAAAATATATACAAACTTACATTTCCGGATACTTTTTCAGCCAAGACTTGAGACACACGAGTTTGTTACATTCAAGACACGGTCGTAGCTTGTTTACAATAATACCGGCAGGACTAAAAACTCTCTCACTCGGCACTGAGAAAGGAGTTTGGTCATTTGACCTATTTCTCGTAAAACATTTTTCAGAATTCGACTAAACCGATTAATCGGAAAATGTAATTGATCGACGATTGAATATTTAATCGATTAATCAATTCAGCCCTAGTTCTTACTCCATTAGAATTAATTGACAACGGGACTGTGTTAGCCAATTGTACTTGCAACTATGCCTAGAGTATGGGAATTTAATTCAGACAGAATAATATTGTATCTTGATTGATCCCGCTGGTAAATAGCTGAGAAATCAACAAAATAAATATGCATTATTTTGTGTTTATACTCCATTAGAATTCATTGACAAGGGGACTGTGTGAACCGATCGTACTTCCAACTCTGCCGCTAGAGGGTATGGGAATTTAATTCAGACAGAATAATATTAGGTTTGTTCGCAAAGCAGTCAGAAACCAGGAACACATCGTTCGCGCATGCGCTCTTTCTCCACACGCATTCGCAAAGCGAGAATCCGTGGTTCTGATTTCAATCTTCTGTTCGCTGTGTTCTCACAGACAGTTTCTGTACTATAAGACAAGTTTGCAGGCTCTACCATGTATTGTTATCAATGACATGCGCAGTAACCTATTTTCTCGCGCCTGACTCCTCTCTTCAATAACATTGCGCCAGATTTATAAGCATAGGCTACTTATATGTATGAATAATGGAAGATAATTGAAAGTTTCCCAAAATATAGTTTATATTGCCGATATATATTGCATGTATAACATGTTAAAGGGAAATATATATTTTATTTGCATATCATATCGATTAAACGCAGAAACTATAGATTCCAAATTCTTGTAACCGTTTGCAAAGTGCAAATCACGGATAAGTTACATACTGGACATGCACAGTACAACAAACTCTCAAGCAGTCACGGATCTGCTTTGTGATCAAACCTATTATATCATGATTGATCAATAAGGAAACAAGAGTAAGAATAATTGAAATAACTTTCATTAATATTGTAACATAATGTACTGTAGACTCAGATAGGCCACTAATACCCGCAGTTGTTGTTCAAAGAGCAGATGTTGGGCTGTAAAAACCATACTGGCTAGAAAAAGTTATGAATAGAGCTTTAAGAAAAGGGAGGGCAATAAAACTATATTGAAGGACTCCAAAATTGAAAAGATCCCTAGCAGGTGTATGAATGACTCACATGCATTGTCCCTATCCTGAAAGTGTTTCTGGAAACAGTTAACCATACCATAAAAGTGAAAGCTGGAACCCAAGGATTCACACTGGAAACAAAGAACCATACCATAAAGGTGAAAGCTGGAACCCAAGGAGTTCCCATCTACCCTTCTGCCCCTTTATGCATCATTAAATAATGAACCAATGACCATAGAGTAAGAAGTATGGGGGTGGTGATTAGCCAGTAGGAATAGCTGTTATATATATAGAGTAGGCATGGCTATGTCTATGTATCATATATATGTAATTGAGTTAGAAAGAGTCTGTCTTGATATTTGCTTGGAATAACATCGAGTGTCTGAGAAGTTATTCGCTCCAATAAGTGGAGACTCTATCTTGAAAATTGCTTGGAGTAACATCGAATATTCAGTCATAATTATTTAATATGTAATTCAGTCAGTGATAGTCTGTTGTGATACTTAATCGAAGTAACATTCAGTGCTTAACTAGTTATTGCATTCCATAAAAGGTAGTAATTAACAAGTGTTTACAGTAAGTCTTGTACTAAAAATAAGTGAGTAAATCAGAATGCTAGAATCAGTGTAATGATAACATACGTGCTTGAAATAAATCAATTAAGTTCATTAGATTATGATGTCATTGTACAGTAGTGGATTAAATGATCCTATCCTGAGATTAGAGATTTTGTGTATACGCTGATCTCAGCGGGCAAATGGAAGACTTCACGATCGCACAAAATGGCAAATCCAGGACCCTGAGAGCACAAGAACTGCATCATGACTTCACAGAGTGAGTACCAGTGAACTTAAACAATAATTGCTCCATACCGTAGACAAAAAAAAACTGCATTACACTATCGCACCAACATAGAGTGAATAAACTGTTTTATACTTCCGGCCAGCAGTGGTGCATTAAGGGGAAGAGAATCCCTACTCGTGGGTGACAGTTTCATCTTCCAATTCTGCCAATATTACAAAAATGACCCTTGCACCATATCCAAAATACACAAATGAAAAAAGGGTAGAGATGGGAAGTTGGTGAAGTAGCATATTCTTTAATGTATTTTTGATATGGTGCAAGGGTCATTTTTGTAATATTGACAGAGTTGGAGGATGAAACTACCACCCTTGAGTAGGGGTTCTCTTGCCCATTAGCGACAGAGTTGGAAGTACGATCGGCTCTCACAGAATTCTACTGGAGTAAAGGCTCGTGTCCACATGAGAGCTGAGAGTGCGAGAAACTCTCGAGAGTACTCTCAGATGGTGTGTCCACTTGAGAGCGCTAGTCGAATCCTGAGAGTAGCTGAGAGCAAAACTCGCGACATTACTCTCAGAACCGTGTCCACTAGAAACAAAATCGCGCAAGTTTTCGTCTCGCATTTACAAACAAGATGGACGCACAACAATGTATTATTCGTTGTTAATATTAATGTAAGCATTTTATGAGGGCTTCCTGAATGCTTTTAAGTGAGTACGTTCATTTAATTACTAAGCGTTTAGAAGAATTTGACAATCTAATATTGTCAGAATATCATCAGAACAAGTATTGGTGAATTCGATAGGCCCACAAATTAACTAAAAAGACATTGAAATGTGATATGAGATTCTTGTTAAATATAAACTAATTGTCACTTTGTGCTTTTCCGGAATCAAGCATGTGATTTTTAATTTATAGCATGTCAATTATTCGAGTGGAGTGATCCTATCAAACTGTGAATCTAAACTCCGTGCATCTACATGAACGGATAGGTCTACTATTTATCCTCTGCGTCCACGAAGACCAAGAGCCAAAAAAGTGTTCCTTGTTGATTGGTCCTTTAGCACTAGAGCAAAAGCATTTTGTGCATCGCAGTTACATGTCTACTTTTATACGCAATAGACTCATGTACGTCATCTTGGTCCCCTTAACAGAATACAAAGACAACCATCAAGACTGATTACGCTATAGGCGCCGTGTTTCTAAACTCCGATTTGCAGAATATTTGGAATCTTATGTAGTCTACACTAATATTGTGTTCGTTTATTTTATTACTTAACGATTGCAACTTAGGCCTATGACGGTCACCGCTGTTCCGGAATTTTGTCCCGCAGGAGATCCCTACATGCCTCTAATCGACAGACATGAGGGTTACTGCACCCGTTACAGCTTTCTTCGCCTCAGAATATTCTGTAGAGGAATCGATGATCGCCGTAGTGAAGCATGGAGATTATCAGTGTTTCATTATGTTTCATAAATGAATGTAATGTAAAAATTTTATTATTGTTCAGTAATTCCCTTATGAACTTACTACATTATTTCATGATGAACATATGAACAATAAACGATACCGTATTATAATCTATTATCATTGAATATTATTGGATTTAGATTTCGTTTTTAGAAAATATAAATCAATATTGAAGGCAAATTAAATAATTTTATCATATGGCTTGTTGGGCATAATAGGCCTATACACATTATCCACTCTCAGAGAACTCTCAACTATACGAAACAGATTGGTATAATGCGAGCTGCTCTCGGAGATTGATTGCAAAGGCGTGTCCACCTGCGAGTTGACTCTCTGAATACCACTCTCAGCTTCCTCTCAGACAGTGCTCTCAGACGCGTGTCCACATACCCAAATGGAACTCTCGAGAGTTTCTCGCACTCTCAGCTCTCATGTGGACACGAGCCTTTAGAACACAAAATACTGAGTCTTTATCTTGTCGATTTATCAGCTATTTACCCGGCAGTTCACACTTTTTATTAGTGATATACAAGTGGATATGCCTAGTGAACATTTTAATATACTAAAGAAAATCCTATAATAACTGCCAAACACACTCTCCTACCCATTAATTGAGCTTCCACTTACCAGTTGTCCTTCCCAAGGTGTATATATTATTATACAACAAAATTACAAACTGATCTTCCCCTTAAAATGGTTAAATTTAAGACATTTAAATACCCTGCAATATCTACCTTGAATATCAAGTCTTCAAGCCAGTTACTATTGTCATATATCTTATTGAGTTATGCACCTTTCAATTCTAAGAAAACTAACTTCTCGAAGGGACCAAATTACAAGAAAGCCAATTAACTTTTTAATGGCAATTTCTCAAATTCACTACCTTTATCACTATAAATATAGGAAACTGATGTTGATTCAGTGACAGTCCCCTGCTGAAATGAATAAAATTCATGTTACAGTATGTATTTGTACATTTTACCTAAAAACTTAGGGAGCTGGGAAAAATGGAACTTTAGGTCGCCCCCGAGTCCTCCACTTGTACTGTCTATGTGAAATATTATGTATGGTGCAAGGGTCTTTTTTTATTATGAAATATTAATTCGTTTTTTACAATTGTGAAGTGTTCTGTTGGCATATATAAATTGTGAAATATTGTTTGGTGCTAGGGCGACCTACAGTTCCAATTAGCCAGGAGCTGTTTGACACACCTATCCTAGGGTAACTCAGTGGTTCCCTACAACATCAGACGAAATATTAGCATGCTTTGCATTGCACTAGCATTCCTCATGACCTGAATAAATAAAAATAAAAATTTACATACAAAATTCCTATTTTTGCCCGAAAATACTACCGTATTTTTCGGACTATAAGACAGTCCGGACCGTAAGATGCACCTTGGTTTTAGGATGATAATTTAAGGAGAAGGGAATAATATACTTCATTGCATACATTTTCATGACTTTCTACAATAAATGAAATGAGAAAGGTTCGACCAAGTAGGCATTGATTGACTGTTTCACTCTTTGCTATATTCCGTCAGAGATTTTTATCTGTTTCGGCACAACGTAATATGGTATTTATCACATCTCTGCCCACAAAGTTCGCACACGCATCTTTCATTTGGGTTGTGAAAAAATGTATTTTTGCAAATGTTGTGGTGAAAGCCGATGACTTTCTACAATGGATTCAGTGAAAATCGCTTTCAGTGCTCAATGTCAGGCTGTTGAGAGAATTACAGCTCATTGCCTTCATTTAGACCACACCACAGAGACAACTCCTTTTGTATGAAAGAACCCAGCATTCCTTTCTTTTCACATTGTATACCTGGCTTCCAGCTACCCTCCTCCCACTGTGGCAAGTGGGCTGATGTACAGTCTGTGACAAAATTTGCAACTAACTTACCTTTGTAACACCTTCTGCTATGATTATGGTATTACTGGCAAAATTTATGCCTATCGTAATTGTATTTTCTTGTAGTTTACTTTGGACTATTAGATGCACCTAACTTTCAAGACTCTGTTTTCAAGGTAAAAGAGTGTTTCTTATGTGGCAAAAAATATAATGGAACCTGCCATGTGTGGAGGAAAAAAAAAGTACTGATGCTTTGAATTCCACTAGCCATATGCGAAGAATGGACTCTTTTAGTAGTAATCTACAGTTATGTTTCCAGAATTGTCTTTGAAGTTGAATTATATACCAGTAGCGAATGTTTTCTTCAAAACTGAATAATGATGTAGCAGCTGACTAACTGCATGAAAAGAACATTTTTTGAAGATTTCTGTTGGATGGGGTTTACATTATTTGAAGAAAGAAGTAACTTTTAATGAATGGTAAATATCTATTGCCCTTACTTAAGTAGATATATGGTTTTTAAAGTAGCTTATACAAACATTTAGAAATACTCTATGATTCTAATATTCTTATTAATATTAATATCATTGGTGGTGGGTATTAATTAAATATGTGTGTGTTTGTAGTTACATATTTACAATAATAAATCTCCATTCAGTCAGTTTCCTGGTACAGTGAAATCTCAATATAACTAACGTTCATCAGTTTAGAGTAGGCCTACTTTTCAGTTTTAAGTACATAGTTTATTTTAAATCCTTCTTCAAATCCTATACATTATAATACAGAAATATTTCATTTTTACGGTTCCATTTCATTATTAAGTACAGTGAACACCGCTTAATGTAGTTGCGGATAATGTTATAACTTTTATGAAGTCCCGTACAGGTGAATACTTATGCATTGAAAAAATGCTGTTTATTGTGATCAAAGATCCAGTTTATGTTATCACATTTTACTTTTTTCGGCTTTATTTCCAAGTACTGTACGTTGTTCAAAATTTCATTTATAAAGGTTTTATGTGTAAGTCAACTGTGTTGTGTTGTACTGGAGGTAGCAGGGTGACCAGTTCGATGGGGTTTTCCTAACTTTCTCTTTTAAGCAATAAAACATGTTTCACCCCACTGTTAAGCTGCAGCTTTTGATTGGTGAAGATTACGGTGCTGCCATGCAGTGATAGCTAGTGTAAAATGAAAAGACTTGAATAGACAGGCGTTAGATGTTTTCTATGTAGTGTTCACCACAGATCAGTAAAGACTTCCAAAAACACTCGTAACTGAGTATGGAGTATTGGTTAATGGACTCCTAAAAGAAAGTAAAAACAAATTAAAAACTTTGTTACTGGTTGAAAAAATAGTTGCTTGCAGTTTATTACTGTTTTAGCCTATGAGATGTTCAGTGATTCACAGTTAGTATATTTTATCAATAAACATTTTTAATTCTGTTTTTTAGTGTATTAGGCTATCTTATAATCATCTTAAATAACCTTCATTTAATTCCTTTGGCTACTGTTATCAATCGGTTAATATTATCAAATTAGCTGCGTCCCGAAGTGATCACAATAAGTGGCATGCCACTGTGTATTAAAAATTAATTGGCTTTTACTTCTTTATTTTGTTTGAAATTATTATGTTCAAACAAAATGTATATTAGGTGTATACTAAGAGCCTATACAATTTAATCCTTTTTCTGCACCGTTTTGGCAATAGTGATCAATTGTTTAATATTGTATCTACTTCAAAAGATAGTAGGAACGATAGACAAAGAACGAATACAATATGGTGGCTGCACATAAGAGTACAATTGGTATATTTGTGATGGAATGAAGCCAATCGATGTGGCACATGTTTACAATATATAACTAAAAACACTGTTGACTGTGTTCAAGGACAGAAAATTCTTCAAATCTGTGAACGTTTACAAAGGCATAGTGCGATGTTGAACGACTCTTCTTACCATATTACCGGTACTTATTGTAGAATCACAATGATCTTTTTTTCGACCAGTTAAACTGCAAAATGTCTTTGATTTCAACAAGATTTGCTTGATTCAGTATAGCATACTTTTCAGAATAAAGTATAAGGGTCATTCCATGTCAAGTGAACCAATTTTTTGTCAATTTTGAACATGACCATCTCCGATTTTAGTCATACTTGGTTGTCATGAAGTACCACCTGAGATATGTTAAAGTGCAAAATATCAGATTTTTATGTGTTGTAGTTTTCCAGTTATACCCTTCTGAAATATGGAAAAAAACCAAATTTTCTGCATAAGTGCAATCACAAAATGACGCATAAATCAAGCTGGAATTGACATAGATGAGTGGGAAAAGTATCAAAATGTAGCTTATATTATGAGCTTTAATTTGATACGTCACACGAGTACTTTCGAAAAAAAATATTTTCAAGGTTACCCAAAAAAAATTTGAAAACTGAATTTTTCAAAAACCTATATTTTGAAAATTTTGAAACAATTCTCATAGAAACATACATATTTCAGCATCATGTCCTACAAGTTTTGATAAGGGATCGCAATGGGATCATATTTTTTTACATTTATAACTAGGGTTCGGATGTTTATGACCTAAAAAAGTGGAAAATATGACTGTATATATGCCCTTAAAAATGACTAAATATGACTATAAAATTCTAAATATGACCAAATAAAAGACATAGTTTCTAAAAATAAATGTTCCCATTTAACATTTTTAATTACACTAAATTACTACATCGCATGAATTCAATCAGATAATCATTTTTAAACAATTTCACAGGTGATTTACAGGTTTACTTGTAAGGAACTTTTAATTTTAAAAGAGATGCTCCTGGTTTGCTCGCTTCATTAGCTCCAAATATATTGTAGATCTTGCGTGTCCCTATAAAATATGAATAATTATATTATTTAAAAAATTAAGTTACCTATTAATTTGGCAAAACATTAAATAAATGAAATAACTTTCAAATTTAACTCGACCGTTTAGTGCATGTACTTTATAAATGTGGTCCTTTACCAAATTTATAATTTAAATATGACATTAAATTATAAATATGACCAAAATATGACAAATACCATAAATATGACCAAAATATGACTTTATATGCAAAATAAAAACGGTCCGAAAAGGGTAACAACAGTGCAATTCGTGTTTAATTTGTGTTTTTGGCGAGAATGGCGGTCAAGATAAAAATATGACATGTCATGAACATCCGAACCCTATTTATAACAAATACTATGCACGCTGGGTAAGAATATATGGCACCGTAATCTTGCACTTAATTCTAAAATTTCATTACAATCAAAAAGAAAAACTTACAGAAAACATGTTACCTTCCCTTCTTCAATGACAAAAACGTGAATTTATTGTCTACAGTAATTTTCTAGAGCCATGGTTGCCGCATCCATCTCTTCCTTCGAGAGGTAATAACTACGGCCAGTGGGACATGTAGGTTGCACAAGGGTGAGGATCTGAGAGAGAGGCACAGTCAGTTTATTTGGACAGTCACTTTTGAAAGTAAATGATGGAGAAGGACCTGCAGGGTGCAGAAACATCAGTTCCACTATCTGTGCTGTCTCATTTTTGTCCACAACTACACCAAGCCACCAATGATTGTTGTTCTCACATGTAACATATCCTTTTACTTCTGCTAGCTTCAGCCTCTGTTGCACACGTGGTCCTAACACTGAAAAAGTGGATGACTGTTCACTTCTTGAAAATACCTTTGTCAACAACACTTTATCTGACAATGGGATGAAACTGTGGAACTTCTGTGTGCCTGGTATTGCTTTTGTAGACAGAAATCTGTCTGCAAGTATTTTTTCCTCTTTGTTGTATTGTGCTTCATTGAAGAAGAAGAACTGCATGGAGTCGATGTTTTCCTCACTCCATGTAAACAGCTGTGCTGGTGTCATGATTTGATGCTCGTATGGCCGCTGTAGGCTTGCCTTTCCTGCAAGTCTTTTCACAGTACCACCCAGACCGTCACATACTCCTTTCCCATGGGCTGTTGCATAGAAATGCCACTCTGCCTCAATTCCAAAATCATGAACATGGTGGCATAAGTTTGAAAAGTTTTTTCTGTTTTTAAATTGCGCAGCTGCACCATCTGAGAAGTAGTAAATTTTTTTCAAATCTCTAATTACTTCCAACTTCAAATGAGAGATAAGCCTTTTCTGGAATAAATGAACAGCAGTGGTGTCATGCTGTAGACATTCAGAGATACATACAATACTTTTGTAGTGTATATTATGATCATTGTAGTAGACTGCTATAGGAAAAATAGTTGCTTGATCATTGTTCCAATGAAAAGACTGGGCTTCATCCTGTAGTACAAACGAATAATTTTCTGCAAAGTCCATACATACCACAGCTTCATTTACTCCAATATTCTGCTTCAAGTGATTATAATATTCTGCCTGTCTTCTTGCAATAAAAGAATGTCTCTTCAAAATCAACAACTGTTCACACAAAGTTTCTATAAACTCATCTGCAGTTTTGATGAAGGTTACTAAATTACATCTGTCAACAGAAACCCACTGCTTGTATGTAATGTTGTCCACCAGTTCATTATCTAGCAGCAACTGTAACTCATCTTTCAAATTATCTACACCTGGACATGAAGGACATTCATTAAGGTGGCATGCTGTGCCTGGCTCTTCACACATTAACTTCGCTAAACAGGAATTATAATTACTTATATCTGTGCCATCATTCAGTGTAATTTGTTTGGATTTCAACACTTGTAGCATTAATTTAACATTCTGATGCACTGTACAAACGCATACTGTGTGGGTACCACTTCCTCCAGCCAAGACGCAATGTTTAGGTCGTAAATCAGCAAATTTCGAAAATCCAATCTTATCAGTAGGATTTTTGTTTTTGAACAGCTCGTACACTTCCTTCAAGTTGCCCATCACTAGCCTCTTCTGTACATGAATTCTACTACTGTCACCCGTTTTCACAGAAACAAAATCTTTTTTTCCAGGCATAAGACGGCTGACATCATCACTGTTGTAGAACCCTATTACCTTCTCAATCACAGATTCATTTAAAACCTTTCCTGGTTTAGGATTTGGTGTTGCCAGAATACCCTTCGCTTTCACCAATGCTTTAGCTTTTCTTGCCATTCTGTTGCTAACCTGAAATTCATTTTGTATTTCACTGCATGACCAGCTTTTAGGTAGTACTGTTAAAATTTGCAATTTTTCACTAACACTTATATTTTCTTCTTGAAACTTTTCTTTTAGCTGACAAATGACTTCACATGATTCTGATTTATGGTCAACAGTTTTCTCTGTATTTGTACTTGCTGCTGTTAGTACCTTTTCTGTCAAACATTTTTTTATTTTACTGTATTTTTTATCACAGTATGATTTCATTTGCAACTTCCTCTTAGCAACAGGTGACTCCTCTAGAGAGCTTAGAGACTTATTAAGGTACTCTAAGGTAACATCTAAAGCTACAAATGATTCATCAACATTAGTAGGCCTAGTGGTATTGGCTACTGGTACTAAACAGTCATCTGTTGTATCTGTAACCTGTTTCTGCTTTGATAGTTCTTTCCTACAACTGTCACAAATTTTCATACCTACCACAATGGTGTCAAACATGTCACACATCCAGTCAGTAACAGGCCTCACACTTCTTTTCACACCCTGATGTCTGTCTTTCTTGAAAGGGTTGCAGCAGAAAATCTTTGCTGTTTCACTTACTTTTTCAGCCATACTGGGGAAATACACAATGCCTATTTTAATCACTGAACCCACTACTTTACATGCAGCAATACAGTCTTTGTACAGCCTTTGAAGAAAGGAAGCACACTGCATGAGAGTCAAGGCACAACTGAAGCCAGGTCCAACAGGTTACAACTTGCATTCCCTGGCTGACTCACATGCTTGCAGACTGTGTTTACTCATACCCATTTGACCACTTGCACAAGTTGGTATATGCATGTTGGTAAACAACTCCCTGGACAAAGGAATGGATTTTAGAATTAAGTGCAATATTCCTGTGTCATATATTCTTACCCAGCGTGCATAGTATTTGTTATAAATGTAAAAAAATATGATCCCATTGCGATCCCTTATCAAAACTTGTAGGACATGATGCTGAAATATGTATGTTTCTATGAGAATTGTTTCAAAATTTTCAAAATATAGGTTTTTGAAAAATTCAGTTTTCAAATTTTTTTTGGGTAACCTTGAAAATATTTTTTTTCGAAAGTAGTCGTGTGACGTATCAAATTAAAGCTCATAATATAAGCTACATTTTGATACTTTTCCCACTCATCTATGTCAATTCCAGCTTGATTTATGCGTCATTTTGTGATTGCACTTATGCAGAAAATTTGGTTTTTTTCCATATTTCAGAAGGGTATAACTGGAAAACTACAACACATAAAAATCTGATATTTTGTACTTCAACATATCTCAGGTGGTACTTCATGACAACCAAGTATGACTAAAATCGGAGGTGGTCACGTTTTTCCATTGGTTCACTTGACATGGAATGACCCATAAATAACATGTATTTCTTCCATGTATTCTACTGAGATTTCACTGTAATAAGGACCCCTTGAAGCCTCACCCTCCCTTAAAAATTACCAAATATGACAAAAAATCCTAAATATGACCTTAAAAGAATGCATTTTCTAAAACTAAATGCTCCTTTTAAAACATTTGAATTTTAAAGGCACTAAATTATTACATCACATGAATTCAATCAGATAATCACGTTTTAACAATTTTACAGGTGTTTTCCAGTTTTACTTGTAACGAACTTCTAAATTTAAAGAATTTGCTCCTATTTGCTTGCTTCATCAGCTCCAAATAATATTTTGTAGACCATGCA
The DNA here is from genome assembly GCA_964059195.1 of Ectobius pallidus. NCBI lineage: Eukaryota > Metazoa > Arthropoda > Insecta > Blattodea > Ectobiidae > Ectobius > Ectobius pallidus. Next base: position 114,129,093 of record CAXKWD010000010.1, read on the forward strand.
TGTCCCTGTGAAAATATGAACAATTGCATTAATTTTACATTTAAGTTGCCTATTAATTGAGCATAAACATTAAATAAATTTTAAATTTACCTCGACCATTTGCTGCATACACTTCAACTTATAATGTGCTCTTTAGCAAAGTTATAGCTGAAATATGTTAAATTACAAATATGACCAAGACCATAAACATGACCAAAATATGACTTTATATGCAAAATAAAAACTGTCCGATTAGAATAACAAGCATGCAATTCATGTTTAATGGCCAGAGTGTTGTCCTACCTACCTAAATGTCATTGTGACCCAAAAACATTAAGTTCAGAAAACAGAACACCGTCCAGTTTAATATACCTTAAATTACACCTACTTGTTAATCTGTAGTGTGTCATTCTTTGGATGTAGGTGGTGGTGGTGCATGCAGCTGATACAATTATAAATTATATGAGTAGTTGAAAGCCTATAAGTTTTAAGCATAAATTATTTGTTAATATCCTGCTGTTTGTTTCTAGTTGAATCTGAGAAGACAATTCAGGCAAGCAGAGAGATCAAGTACCAACCAGGAGATGGTGCTAAGAAACTGGCAGAGTGGATGCAACGAAGGACACTACAACAGTTGCCAACACAGCTACAACCAGAAAGCAAAGTGCTCTGGGAGCTACCTTCAAGTCTGCAAGGTAGGACTGATCTCCCTCCATCGCTCCAGCCAATCACCCTGGACAGCTTCACATCGGCACAGTTTGAAGAGTGGGGCTGAGGTATAATTAAATCGTTATTCATTTACCCATTAATAGAACCGGATTTATAAGCAAAACTGTAAAATAAATAAGCAAAAACAAACTACATGAAAATTAGGGATGGGTCCTCGATACTTTCGATACTTGCATGGTATCGGCATCGAACGATGCTTCAGAAAACTCGCTCGATACTTTTGTAATTCTGCAATTAAGTGAGAATGCTAGTATTTTCTAACAAAAACTTGTAAGTGGACTGTTTCAAAAACTAACTAGTTTTTAATGTAGAGTTTAAAAATAATTATAGGCTACTGATGATATTAAATTTCGTCTCATTAATATGCAGACTTAATTAATTTAGTTGCTATTACACAGTTCTCTCAAGTTTTAATTTTTAATGTACCTATTTATTGAAACTGAAAATGTTGACGGTATCGTGTATCGAGGAAAAAATCATGTATCGAGTATCGAGAAAATCTGGTATCGACCCATCCCTAATGAAAATCAAATAAATTGTTAGTATGTAAGGAAGGCCATCTGCAGATTTTCTAGTGTGAAGCTTCTGTGTCTGTCGGTTAAGAACAATTTGTAAAGTGAAAATGTTTTTTCAACATTGCAAAACGTTACAGGCACATGTGACAAGTAACACAGTCCATCAACAAATTCCTCTTCAATTTCTTTCTTCATAGGAATGCTTTTTAGAAATCTGAGAGTATGTTATAACCCAGATTTTTCAGTAATTCTTGTTAACTGGCAAAACAAAAGAAACTGGCGATAGTACATATACGTATACCTGCATGTAATTGTAGAAAGGGCTGAACACTGAAACATCTTTATACCTGTATCTTGAACAGTCATTGAACATAGCCATTGAATTAGTGATAGGTTGTTAGTTCATTTGAACGACTCATTCAAGTGTAAGGATAGTTTTTTTTTTTTTATTATTTATTTATTTATTTTATTTTTTTAACTCCAATACATGTGACCCTATTTTACCTTGAAGGCATGTTAGGGTGCTAAATAGAACAAATTAACAAAATTAATATTAACAAACTATCTTACAAGTAACAATAATAAACAGGAATGAACATAATTTACGAAATGTATAAAATCTTGCTTGCATCACTCCCTTCTAAAAAAAACTGTCAGTGTGCTGAATGTGTAGTGTCACCACCAATTAGTTTGCAAATCTGGATAGTAGTTAGTTAGTGCGGTTTGTATGTGCTGGCATGATTGTGTGCTCCAGAACTGTGCTGTTGCAGCTGCCAGCTGATAGTATTGAGAGAAACGAGGAAGTAGCAGTGAAACCAAGACAGCTTTGTTTGAGCAGTGGGCAAGGGAAGCATAGTGCGGGCTGTGGGAACTGGGGAGAGATTCAGTCTTCCACTACAGTAGGGGAAGGGGGATATTATGCATTAGTCCTATATATCTTACCTCTTGAAAACCTATTCCTTCTCCTTGAGTCCTTTCCCTGCAACATTCAACTTCCAGTGGGAAATTAAACTAAAACATCATAACGTAATTAAAAATGAAAAGAAAACTTAAGCGGAACATGCACCAGATAACTGTTTCACAAAACCTATGCAGATCGGATCCTTCCATAAACTAAAATCCTCACCTCCTTTCACAAATAAATTTATGTGCAAGAAATCCCAGCAAAATAGAAAGAGCAGTATCGATATCACAATATTATCAGAACTGAAATATTGATGTCAAAATATTGGATATCGTAAACAAAATATTGATATCGATATCCCAACTTTACTGTTTGCTCATTGGCATAGAAGTTGGTGTGCTGTTTACTTTTCTGGATTACAGAATACATTTTTAGGGCCAGTAATAGGATTACTTTCAGAATTTTGAAGATCTAAATGCAGTTGATGATATACCAAAACCCCGTTGAGAAGTGATAACCACTTTTACAAACTAGAAAAGAATATGAATCTTGCTTAGTGTTCATGATATTAATGCCTCAAGTGAGTGATACATGTTGAGAATTAGTAGAAACTGAACCTACCATGGGAAATGATCCGAATGTAATGGTTCCATTGAAAATTAACCTTGTTAGGCAGAAGTATATTGTGTAGCTGAATATCGGTCGTAAGCACTTATTAATTGTCGTACGACAGCGTACAATATAAATCTAATTAAATGTTTGATGTTGCATTGAAAATGCACAATAGAATTTATGATAATTTGAAGCTGAATGAGTCCACTGTCTATATTTATGAGGATTACAAATTTATACTTTGGGTGCCAGCAGTCCTCCAATGTCATTACTAGACCTGGGATTTTAGGCTCTAAAAAAATTAGTTTTAGGCACCTAAAATAGGCTTTTAAAACAAGTAAATAGGCTTTGAAAAGAGAAAATAGGCACTTAAAATATGTGTTAAAAATGTGCAAATAGATAGAAAATTGACTTTAAAATATTACAATATACACTTAAACTGTAACATGGCCTTTTTTTACTGCAAGAAACGTGGTATACCTATTCTTAACAGAAATAACTGCAAAATTAGGCATTGCGAACTATATTCACTTAAACAGATGTTCTTTCACTGGTGACTTGACACAGTAGTTCTTCCCCCTTAATCCTCCTCCTCCCCCCGTCAGTCAGCATTCCTTTAGCGACAATTGTTTGGAATAATCAAATTTCTGTGAAAAACCCACCTCTGCGGTTCTGCTTTTCATTGAGGGATGTCCATTATAAGATTGTAAAAATTACAGAAGTTGAATTTTATTTTAAATGTACAAAATAGGCATTTTAGGAACTAAAATAGTAAAATAGGCTCTAAAGGTCCAAATAGGCATTTTAGGGCACTATAAAACTCTATAAATGTAAGTGATTTATCATGAAACGTCCACATATTAAAAAATTTTCATGTTATTTCATAAGGAACAAAATAGGCATTTGCCTTAAAATCCCAGGTCTAGTCAAAACATACCTTATTCAACTAGATCCACAGCAGTCGACACGAGCTCTTCTCCTCAGGTTTATCGTGGAGTGAATATGGACATTTACTCAGGAAAGTCACAGGAATGAATTTATCGCTAATTACATGAAATGAAAGAGTTTGTGACAGTATAACGAAGAACAGTTCTTTATTCCTGATAATAATTTCTACTTATCTCACCAAGATGCGAGGGCAAATCAAAAAGTCTTTGCCCCTATTTTTTTCCTGGTAAATAAGATGCCTACAGCCAACTAAACGTATTGTTCTCGACCTATAGTTATTTTCCGGTAAGTCATTGACTTGAAATGAATGAGAATAGCAATCACACTTTCCAGGTTTGAACGAAAAAGCATCTTTATCCTTTAAGAGAATAGCAAGTAGTTCTTCCTTTTGTTTGGGATTTAAATTATATGCGGAATTTGCCTTTTCTTCTAAGAGCTTATTTATCGATTCTTCTACTCCAATCTCATTAACTACAACATTGTAAACATCATTTTGCACTATTTCTTCTTCCATTTGCATCTGCATACTTCGTACATGAATCAGCTCTAGCATACATTCTTCACAATCAATATTAGTGCAATTACAATCAACGTTGTTGCCATGAATTTCTGACGACGTAACAGGGTTTATCTTAACTACCTGCTGGTTATCCTCTATCGATAAATACTCCACTATAAAGGTCTCATATGGAATTTGCGTTTGATTTTCATCTGACTCTCCTATCTTGTCTTCACATTTATCATCAAAAGGAATTTCTATTAAACTACCTGCTACATTCATAGTAAAATAATGCTTATCAAAATTTATACTGCTATGATATTCTGAAAACAAGTCTCAACCTAATATCAGATCACTAACCAATTTGGGAATTACTAAGAAGAATATCCTCCAATATTCACTGACATCATACATTGGTACTTTATCAACTGTTTCTTACGCGAAATAGCTACAGTACACATCACTCCACACAAAGGTAAAGAAACTATTTTTATACCCATTTCTGATAATTTATGGTACAAATCTTCGCTAATCACATTATTTGTGGCACCTGAATCCAACAAAGCGGAAATTTCAATATCATTTACCTTCAAATGTACATGAGGAGGCCCTACGTTATGCTCACTTTCGCAATTCTTACTAGTATCATTTTTCTCATGATAAGTTTGCAATGTACTGACAAGTCCTTGCTCCTGGTCTAGAGCCTGTACATCACCCCACACTACCTTCGGATTTTGAACAAGATAAGGGGTTGTTAGTGTAGGCTAGTGTGCCTAACAGAATTTGCAATAGGATTTTTCGGAGGACCACTGGATTATAATCCAGAAATATTTAATCTTAGAAGTGCAGGAATGTTGAAGGAAGCAGGAATAATGGAGAATAAGAATTGTTACTCTATTCTTCTTTTCTTGAAGACTACTGCTTCTCTTCTTACCTGGAGTTGTATTTGGTATAGACCAGTATTTAATAGTACTTGCTATTTTGCACTAGGTATATTTCAGTTTAGTTGTAAAACATGAGGTTCTTAATAAACAACAGTAATAGTTTTTATTGATGAATTAACAAGTTACAATATGTATTAGTTGAGCTATATTTGCTCAAAAATGCTACGGCAGCTTCTTTGGACTGCTCGTAGGGACAAAAGGAGCTGCAAGTATGCCAAAACTCCTGGACACTTATAAATGCAGTTTTTACTTGTATAAGCTAATAATTTGCTAGACCATTCCTTGGTCTTTGTGAATTATATTATAGTTTATTCAAAACTACTACGGCAGCATATTCGGCTTGCACGTAGAGGAAAAGAGGAGCTGCAAGGATGCCAAAACTCCATTTATATAAGCAGACTTACTTTATAGTAATGTAAAGATGCTAAGCCCTACTTGGCTTTTGTGAATTAATACATGGTTTAGCTTGATTTACTTAACTTGTATTGCGACTACATCTGATGAGAATGTGACTGCATTTAGCCGGACTGTAGTTAAGGTAGGATGTACAGTTATCGATGCTGAAGTTCTATGGTGCTGTGGGTCATCCTGAACGGTGGCCAGTAGCGAGTCCTTCCATGGCTACAAGCTACGCTCCACGAAGTTCTAGTGATGTCCTAGAATCCACCTCCTGGTTGAGGAAGTACGATCGCCGATTATTAGGCCACTCTGTTGGGAGCCAAATTTGATGTTGGTCGTCACCGATGTTTGTATTTCCTCAGCTATTTGTGAAACTCTCTCAGGGATTTCGTGTGGTCGATATTTTAAATAATACACACTTATGATGTTGATTGTAGTTTATTTAAAACTTGTACGCCGATATTAGCCACTGTAATATTATAATAAAGCTAATGCAATGAGGCGGCAGTTTGGTGAATCCGGAGGACGTCTGTACTCGGCGAGTGGCGATCAAATAATACATTGTTACATGGCGACTGATGAGTGAATAATACGTGCGGGTGCTGAAGGATTGCCATTTATATAGCCTCCCTTTTAGTTCTCGTGAGCCGCGATATCTCGAATGTAAAAGGGTTTACAACTTTAATTCCATAATAAATCTGACTCTGCCATTGGCTAATTATTCAACTTTAACCAGCGTCCTTCTTTGAAAATTCTGTTAAGCGGACTCAATGGGGAATTCCCTTCACACACGTTACTAGTTATACCTTAGGACATAACAGGCACAAGTACAGCGTCATCCTGATTGCAACATGATAAAATCTCGAAATTAAGCTTTTCTGACTTACTAATCAAAATTTCTATATTGAAATAATAATTTCTGAATTAAAATATGCCTATAGGCTAGTGTAATATCTTATTACAGCTTCAAAATGCCCCTTAATATAAGGAAACATTAAACTTCCAAGCATTAAGTTTAATTTTTCTTATATTAACAACCTCAAAATAACTCAATAATTTTGATTTTAAGTGGCACACTATTCAAGATTACAAAATTTAAATACAAATAATGATTACATGAGTATACATTGGATATATTACATATGAAGTTTAGAATTAAAGAAAATTATGTTCACTCATATCATGTTTTCCTTATCATTTCAAAAATTAAACTTATCCTTTTTCCTATATTTTCCTCCTAATCATCATTATCATGGATATTCATCCTATCTTAGTTTCCTTCATCAAGTATTTCTTTTATACTTTCTTTCAACAGACCATCTTATATTTAACTAAATTCTTTAGTGATTATAAGGGTTACTATTCATCTTGAAAATCTGCATTAACTATGAACAATATTATCAATATTTTGTTCTATTCAAAATAACTAAATTAAAATAGAAAAATGTAGTGATAAACATAAACATACATACATTACATAGTAAATATCATACTTTTAACAGATAGCTATCATTATTTACATCCCTTCATCGAATTACTACAACATGTGGGGTATTTATTTTAAATCATACTTGAAATTCAATCACACTTGATTTATTATGAAAATTACATTTATACATTCACTTGCTCATATCACCACGACACATGGAAACGCATTCGTATGTCACCCAGACCATACGTTGGATGTAAACAATGATGCTATAGGTTATGGATTAGATTCACACTTTCTAACCACAAAATTTTTAGCCTTTTCAATTCTTTACGAAGATCTTAGTGGATGTATCAGTGGAATATATTGGAACTATGTTCATGAAGGCTGGTTAGAATTGGCATACCATCATGCATTAACATTCTAGCATCGATTAATCATTCGCAAGGGTGTTTTTCACTCTGTTTGGTAATATTATGTGGAGAACTCTCAACACGATCATTCATTCTTATACAATACATAACACTCAACATTCTTTGTTGATATTGGTTATTATTTTGGCGTTGTGCCTTTACCTTGAAAATTCTTTAGATAATTGTTATTCATCCTAGTACAGCAAATTCTATATATGTATCGGTCACAATAGCTTATATCAACATTTTATTTTTCCTCCATCCAGAACTTAAAATTTTTTTATTTAAAATTGATACGGCACTGTAAATAATTTCAAATACATCAGCTATATGTTTATCATCCTCATTTATATTTTCTTTTGACACAGTAATTATATTTATCTTCCTTTGGTAGTTACTAACTTCAATTGTGTATTTCCTATCAAGTCAACCTTATATACTTGGCAAAAATTAGCGTAATCAGCAAAAATTTTTTTTTTTAAGAACCATATTTTATCAATCCTCAGTAAAGTAAGTTAAATGCTATCAATCTTTTCTCTTAAGCATCTCCTCCATGAAATTCTTATTTCCCTTACAATTGTAGTCCCTTAATACGCCATGAACATATTTACTTCACAATAACATCTACTCAACAGTAGGAATAATAATATCGTTGCTTATCCTCACAACTATTTATTTACTTAACATCATGGAACTCTCAACATGATTTAATCATTTATTTCCTGTGGCTATCTTCTATCTCATTCACGCATCTATGGCGGGTATATGTTCAATAATATAATTCTTATAGGGAACACTACACTATTCTCTTCCATTAGTTGACACCATCGGAGGGCAATTTATAGAATCTTTACTACTCAATCTTCAGATCTTAGGAAAATGGTTAAAATTATAATCAATCCTATTGATAAAATATTAACTACCTATATTGACTTTAATTATTCAACTTGGTTGTAACAAAATTCATTAATCACGCTGATATCTCATATTCGTTTATATTTTCATTATGAGGAAAATCTACAATAACATTTTAATTTATTTGTTTTTTTAATTTTGCCGTAAAACATATTCTGTTCACTCATGACTTTTCAATTAATGGATGGGTAATCTAACATTTTTCCAGAATGTTGTTACATGCTATTATGTACCTAGCCTTTTATTAAAACAATGACATTATTCACATATCCCTATGAATGTATTTCAACATGATCGACATCATTTTTATTTATATCAAGTTAATAAACCTCATTCCAAGATTTTGGATACGGTAACGTAGGAGGATTTAGATTCCTGATTCTCCATGCACCTTTATTTATCAACTTTCCTATATGTGATTCATGTTTAGCAATCTTATTGACGCGTCTAAGTTTTTCTGCAAGTGTACTATAACCTTGACCTACATTCCAAAGAATACTATAGTTGTTCCTTTGATTCTTGGCAGTATACTGGTTGAAATTTTCTATTTCTTTCTGAATATTCATCATCATCCAATCTACCTGAACATTCTTTTGTTCTGGGAATCTACTCCAGTCCCTGAAATTTTCTGCCCCTACCTCAAATTTTTCAAAATTTACATTTTGAATACGATCAATATTTCTTAAGCATGATCGAAAATTATCCTGGTTACTAGTTGAAATGTTTGCATTTTTCCTAACACTTTCTTTGAAATTAGAATCAACATTCTTTAGATTTCCTGATTCTACATTTTTCCTATCATCCCTATTTTCCTGGATAGCAATTTCAATAATCTCAATATTATCTAATTCTGGAGTCATCATATTATCATTCTTGTATTTGCTATCAGCTGTTTCTAACCTTCCATTAGTTTCATCACTAACCTTGTAATCAGCTGTTCCTGACTCTACAGAAATACTATCTTTGACCTCGCTATCAGCTGTTCCTAACTTTTCCTTAGTTTCATCGTTGGCCTCGTAATCAGCTGTTCCTAACTTTTCAGTAACAATCCTATTATTGACCTTACTATCAGCTGTTCCTACATCAGGATTTACATTATTCACTTCTGCTCCTATCTGACTATCTACCTCAGTATCTTTTACTGGAATTCCTTCTGTTACTGGTTTATTAAGATCCCTCCTTATTTCTTTTATTACCTGACGGACACTTTGCATCATATTCATTAGAACAACATCATCTCTTGACCCTCAAAATTATTTACTCTAATCTTTTCAGTATTCTGTTCTAAGTTCGCCATTTTTCCTGATCTATGTAAATTTTCATCACACGCAATTTTCTTCTTTGGAGCACTTAGTAAATAAAAGGTCTTACTTGAGAATAGTATGTTTATACTATTTATTGGTGCTTCCCTCGTAGTGAAGAATTCATCAGGTCTAATGTTGCGGGTCCAATGTTTTCCTCGCGGTCTGTACAGCCAGCAGATCACCGCCTCTCTCAACTGCCTGCCTCCGGTTGACCTTGCGCTCAGCTGTTCCACTCGCTGTTGCTCTGGACTTCCCCGCTGTTATTCCATGGATGTATCTTCGACACTGGATCTGCGCCAGTTGGGCCGCCAAATTTGAGGAAGTACGATCGCCGATTATTAGGCCACTCTGTTGGGAGCCAAATTTGATGTTGGTCGTCACCGATGTTTGTATTTCCTCAGCTATTTGTGAAACTCTCTCAGGGATTTCGTGTGGTCGATATTTTAAATAATACACACTTATGATGTTGATTGTAGTTTATTTAAAACTTGTACGCCGATATTAGCCACTGTAATATTATAATAAAGCTAATGCAATGAGGTGGCAGTTTGGTGAATCCGGAGGACGTCTGTACTTGGCGAGTGGCGATCAAATAATACATTGTTACATGGCGACTGATGAGTGAATAATACGTGCGGGTGCTGAAGGATTGCCATTTATATAGCCTCCCTTTTAGTTCTCGTGAGCCGCGATATCTCGAATGTAAAAGGGTTTACAACTTTAATTCCATAATAAATCTGGCTCTGCCATTGGGTAATTATTCAACTTTAACCAGCGTCCTTCTTTGAAAATTCTGTTAAGCGGACTCAATGGGGAATTCCCTTCACACACGTTACTAGTTATACCTTAGGACATAACAGGCACAAGTACAGCGTCATCCTGATTGCAACATGATAAAATCTCGAAATTAAGCTTTTCTGACTTACTAATCAAAATTTCTATATTGAAATAATAATTTCTGAATTAAAATATGCCTATAGGCTATTGTAATATCTTATAGGGTTACCACAATTCCTAATGTCAGGACTCTTTCGGGGTCTGCGGACTCTTCAAGGACTAATTCAGGTGGCAGGCTGTTGGTCCATAGATCTTAGGACCATTCTGCTCGCACCAATAAACTGTTAACAGCCTGCTTTAAACAGTTTATGGCAGCTGGAAGGGTAAGCTCTCACTAAACCCTTCTGGGGGAAAACTTGCTTTCATCAATTATGACTATTTTTGAGGTCCCGTCGTCATTTAAATCCCCAATTGTATGGGGCGTTCTTCCATAAATTGTTCATACACATCTCTTCAGAAGTTTGCCCAGTCCACCATAGTCCTTGTGCTATACGGTACAATGTCTGCCTGGTAAGCACATTCTTTTTTATCCATTCTGCACCCCCAACAATAAATGAATATCAGTAATGTGGCAACTTACTTTCAGCGAAGAATGATTGGTCCCTAATGCTTTGATCTTGCTGCATCTGCAGCAGAACCATTGATATCCGTCTCCTATTCGAGCACACTGTTGCAAAGACATTCTGCACATATGTTCGTTTTAATCAGTTTCCTTGCTGCCAGTCAGCCAGCCACTCACTCATTTTTATCTTGTCCCCGTTCCCTGTCGCATGTGAGAGTGTTTATATCCTCCAGTTTTCCGTCAGCACCTTAATTAGCCTCTTAGCCCACATCCAAAGATTTTCTACATTTTGGGTATGACCTCTTGATCGTTTGGATCAACAAAAAATAATTAATGAATAATGACATTATGTTCGTAAACCCCCCACCCCTCTATGGTACAAACACTTGCATACAAAGCCCACCCATCCGAAACAGTAATTCTACCAGGCAGTATGAATTGGTAGATTAATGCCACCAGCCTAGCGTTCTGAATTGCTTTCTTAATAGTATCTTCTGAGGTCTCTCTTGGAACGTGCCAACCACTATGCGTGGCCTGAGTTTTCCAAGCTTAGAGGCTTTGAAGCCTTTGCTCTTAAGGGCTTTGCTGTTTATGATCTTATTTGCTTGCTCATCAGAGGTGGTGGCCCAAGATGTCTTCCCGCCTGTTAGGCCCTTTGACGCGAAAACATTTTCTCATACCCCTCTCTGCTCCACCAAAAACCCAGTCTCCTTAGCTTCATAAGCCACTGTTGTATTTCCTGAGAAAAAACTTACTTTTTATCAATTTCTACCACTTTTGATGTCCCATCATTATTTAATCCCCCAATTTTACTGGGTGGTCTTCCAACCATTTTTCACACACATCTCTACAGAAGTTTGCCCAGTCCACCATGGTCCTTCTATTGTACCTTTGTTGTGATGTCTGCTTGGTAGGCACATACTTTATGATCCATTCCATGCGCCAAACAATGTATGAATATGATTAATTTGTACATACGCAACTTATTTTGAGCGAAGAATGATTGGTCTCTGATGCTTTTGCTTTTGCTGCATCAGGAGCAGTACTATTGAAATCCATCTCCTACTCTTGGACAACGTTGCAAGGACATTGCATCATTGCACATTGCGCACAACTGTTCACTTTTTATCAGCCTTCTTTGAGCTCGCCACTGAATGACGCCCCTGGCGTCGCCATTCATTGTAACTGCGGCGAGGTCTGTTATAGTCTATGTCTCTCCTAGCACTTCGGCCCTCTTGAACACATTGGGCACAATTCGGGTGACCCTTTCCCGCTGAGCTGCCATTGCTGTAAATTACCTAGTCTGGCCATAAATACTGTCACAAACTTTTGACTTGTACTGTACAAATGGTTTTCGATATCATAAACCAAGCCTGCACGGAAATGTACCCTAACCCATTGTGTATTAAGCTGTGAAAGGGAATGGTTGTGTCTTCTATCGCTTAGCATGGATTGGGGCGAATACGAAAACAGAGTAGCTGTAATTGCTCTTCATAAAGTAGGAAAGTCTCCTGCTGAGATTTTCCAGACCTTAAAAACCCTGAAGATCAGCAAAAGGTTTGTTTATCGGACCATCCAGAGATTCAATGAGACTGGCTGTGTTAAAGATCGCCCGAGAAGTGGTCGGCCGCGTGTTGTACGAACAGTGGCGGCTGTTAAAGCAGTGGCGTCTCGTATCCGTCGAAATCCTGTCCGGAAGCAGGTTATTATGGCACGGGAGATGAACGTCTCGCGGAGATCAATGTCCAGGATGATTAACGAAGACCTTGGACTTAGAGGTTACCGACGGAGTACCGGACATTTCCTGACGCCGCAACTAAAGAAGCAGAGGGAGCTCAAATCAAGACGACTCCTGCAAAGGTACGGCAAAAATGGACACCGAAGGATTCTCTTCACTGACGAAAAAGTTTTCACCATAGAAGAGTCTTTTAACCGGCAAAATGACAGGGTTTATGCATCAAGCTCTCGGGAAGCTCGTGAGAGAGTTCCCAAAATTCAGAGAGGCCACCACCCCTCTTCAGTCATGGTTTGGTGGGGGGTGAGCTATGAGGGTGCTACCAGGATTCATTTTTGTGAAAAGGGCTTAAAAACTAACAAAAATGTGTATGTGGAAACTGTGTTGAATCCACTTGTGAAGCCCTTAAGCCAAACCATGTTCAAGAATGAACCCTGGAGCTTTCAACAAGATTCAGCCCCAGCTCATAAGGCTAAGGTTACGCAGCAGTGGTTGGAGGCCAATGTACCTGACTTTATCTCCATTGCTGATTGGCCTTCTGGTAGCCCTGATCTGAATCCCCTAGACTACAAACTTTGGTCAGTGCTAGAGGGGACTGTCTGCAAGAAAAGGCACCCAACCATTGACAGCTTGAAGTCATCCTTGATGGCAGCAGTGGCGGATTTTCCCATCGAGACCATCCGTTCTGCAATAGATGCCTGGCCAGAAAGACTTAGGGCTTGTGTAAAGGCAAAAGGTGGACATTTTGAGGTCTGATTGGTGCTGTGTATGTGCAATGTGTGTAAATGTAACATACTAAAAGGAAATTGAAATATTTTGAACCATACTCGATTTATTCACTAAATAGTGTGTGACAGAATTTATGGCCAGACTGGGTAGATTATTTCCAGGGACATAACAGTTCCTTTGTTTATGCCAAGAAGAAGAAGCAAAATAATATGAGTTACAATATGTATGCCTCAAAACCACTGGAAATGCAGTTTTTAAGATAATTTAGCGCTAGCACTTTTTACATTTCTTTTTAAACATCTTTAGATAAAATCATATATACCCCATAAACAAGTTGTGAAAACACTGGCAAATTATGTGGATATTCCCTTTTGAAAGCTTGTCTCCACAGGAATTAATGGAAGTAAGATGGAAAGGGTGCCTCTGATATTCCATTCAGCCTTCTAATTTGCCTTTTGGCCCTCATCCATAAATTTTCTACATTTTGGGTATGAACTTCTCGATCGTTTGGATCAACAAAAAAATCTTTCATGAATAATGACTTTATGTTCGTAAACCCCCCTCTATGGTACAAACATTTGCATACGAAGCCCATCCATTCGTAACAGTAATTCTGCCAGGCAGTATGAATTTTCGGATTAATGCCACCTGTTAAGCACTTCGACGAGAAAACATTTTCCCATACCTCTCTCTATTACACCGAAATCCCAGTCTCCTTTAGTTAGCTTCATAAGCCACTGTGGTATTTCTTGAGAAAAAACTTACTTTTTTTTATCAATTTCTACCACTTTTGATGTCCCATCATCATTTAATCCCCCAATTTTACTGGGTGGTCTTCCAACCATTTTTCACACACATCTCTACAGAAGTTTGCCCAGTCCACCATGGTCCTTCTATTATACTTTTGTTGTGATGTCTGCTTGGTAGGCACATACTTTATGATCCATTCCATGCACCCAACAATGTAAGAATATGATTCATTTGTACATACGCAACTTATTTTGAGCGTAGAATGATTGGTCTCTGATGCTTTTGCCTTTGCTGCATCAGGAGCAGTACTATTGAAATCCATCTCCTAGTCGTGGACAACGTTGCAAGGACATTGCATCATTGCACATTGCGCACAACTGTTCTCTTTTTATCAGCCTTCTTTGAGCTCGCCACTGAATGACGCCCCTGGCGTCGCCATTCATTGTAACTGCGGCGAGGTCTGTTATTGTCTATATCTCAGCCAGCACTTCGGCCCTGTTGAACTCATTGGGCACAATTCGGGTGACCCTTTCGCGCTGAGCTGTCATGGCTGTAAATTAGATTATTTCCAGGGACATAACAGTTCCTTTGTTTATGCCAAGAAGAAGAAGCAAAATAATATGAGTTACAATATGTATGCCTCAAAACCACTGGTAATGGAGTTTTTAAGATAATTTAGCGCTAGCACTTTTTACATTTCTTTTTAAACATCTTTAGATAAAATCATATATATCCCATAAACAAGTTGTGAAAACTCTGACAAATTATGAGGATATTCCCTTTTGAAAGCTTTTCTCCAAAGGAATTAATGGAGGTAAGGTGGAATGGGTGCCTCTGATATTCCATTCAGCCTTCTAATTTGCCTTTTGGCCCTCATCCATAAATTTTCTACATTTTGGGTATGAACTTCTCGATCGTTTGGATCAACAAAACAAATCTTTCATGAATAATGATATTATGTTCGTAAACCCCCCTCTATAGTAGAAACTTTTGCATACGAAGCCCATGCATTTGTAACAGTAATTCTGCCAGGCAGTATGAATTTTCAGATTAATGCCACCAGAGTGTCTTCCCGCCTGTTAAGCAGTTCGACGAGAAAACATTTTCCCATACCTCTCTCTATTACACCGAAAACCCAGTGTCCTTGCCCCCACAAAACTTACTTTCATCAATTTCTACCACTTTTGATGTCCCATCATCATTTAATCCCCCAATTGTACTGGGGTGGACTTCCAACCACTTTTCGCACACTTCTCTACAGGAGTTTGCCCAGTCCACCATAGTCCTTGTACTGTTCGGAGCAATGTCTGCTTGGTAGGCACATTCTTTTTTATCCATTCTGTACTCCCAACAATGTATGAATATGATTAATTTGTACAGGGGCAACTTATTGAGCGAAGAATGATTGGTCTCTAATGCTTTGGCCTTTGCTGCATCCGCAGCAATACTATTGAAATCCATCTCCTAGTCGTGCACAACCTTGCAAGGACATTACATCGTTGCACATTGTGCACAACTGTTCATTTTTTATCAGCCTTCTTTGAGCTAGCCACTGAATAACGCTCCTGGCATCTCCATTAATTGTTGCTGCAGCGAGGTCTATGATGGTCCATGTTTCTGCCAACACTTCAGTTCTGTTGAACACATTGGCTACAATTCTTGTAACTCTTCCTCGGTGAGCTGCCATGGCGTAAATTAAATTATTTCTCAATAGGTTTTACTCTACAAAACAATGTTTAAAACGAAATGCCATTCAAGATTGTATATAAAGCGATGCTTTGACTATATTATGTCTAATAATGAAAGCAAACATGTAAAATCATAAATTGGCCCTGAAAAGAGCGGGGGGGGGGGGGGGGGGAATATTTATTTCCGCAGCATTAATTAATTCTTCAGGATCTTGTGTGTGGCACACCATTGAGATCTAACACTCGTCTCTCGGCAATATCATAGTACTATCTCTTACTTCTTCTTTCCCAGCTTTCGTCCCAATACATGTAATAATAACTGATAGTACGATCCATATGTGGCCTTGTTATGAAATATTGATTAATGCTGTGGAGGCATTCTATGAGTGTTTCAACCGATAGGCCGTTACCATATGCAAATGCAGCAATAACCATCCTATCAGTATTCCACTCGTCCACCACTTCTGTAACATGTATTAGGGCCATTCCTTCTTATTACCAATTACATCTTGCACCACAAGCGAGGGTACAGACCATTTTCTACGTAAGGCAGCGTTCTTGCTTGGGGTAGGCATTCCAAGTTACAGCTGCAATGAGCACAGTATTTTGTTCAGCCGAGGATTCCCGAAATGTGTTAGGGTTTAAGTACCGCTAGTTTTAACCAGCCAAGAGGAAGGAAAATTACAGATTTCTCCCTAAACATGACAATTATGATTTTGTGCACTCTTCTTTACTTCCTTGTATTAAGCTGGTGGATATTCCCTTTTGAAAGCTTGTCTAAACAGGCATTCATGTAGGTAAGATGGAAAGGGTGCCACTCATATTCCATTCTGCCTTCTAATTTTCCTTTTGGCCCTCATCCATAAGTTTTCTACATTTTGGGTATGAACTTCTCGATCGTTTGGATCAACAAAAAAATCTTTCATGAATAATGATATTATGTTCGTAAACCCCCCTCTATGGTAGAAACATTTGCATACGAAGCCCATCCATTCGTAACAGTAATTTTGCCAGGCAGTAAGAATTTTCGGATTAATGCCACCAGAGTGCCTTCCCGCCTGTTAGGCACTTCAACGAGATAACATTTTCCCATACCTCTCTCTATTACACCGAAATCCCAGTCTCCTTAGCTTCATAAGCCACTGTGGTATTTCCTGAGAAAAAACTTACTTTTTATCAATTTCTACCACTTTTGATGTCCCATCATCATTTAATCCCCCAATTTTACTGGGTGGTCTTCCAACCATTTTCACACACATCTCTACAGAAGTTTGCCCAGTCCACCATGGTCCTTCTATTGTACCTTTGTTGTGATGTCTGCTTGATAGGCACATCTTTATGATCCATTCCATGCACCCAACAATGTATGAATATGATTAATTTGTACATACGCAACTTATTTTGAGCGTAGGATGATTGGTCTCTGATGCTTTTGCTTTTGCTGCATCAGGAGAAGTACTATTGAAATCCATCTCCTAGTTGTGGACAACGTTGCAAGGACATTGCATCATTGCACATTGCGCTCAACTGTTCACTTTTTATCAGCCTTCTTTGAGCTCGCCACTGAATGACGCCCCTGGCGTCGCCATTCATTGTAACTGTGGCAAGGACGGTTATTGTCTATGTCTCAGCCAGCACTTCGGCCCTGTTGAACTCATTGGGCACAATTCGGGTGACCCTTTCCCGCTGAGCTGCCATGGCTGTAAATTAGATTATTTCCAGGGACATAACAGTTCCTTTGTTTATGCCAAGAAGAAGGAGCAAAATAATATGAGTTACAATATGTATGCCTCAAAACCAGTGGAAATGGAGTTTTTACGATAATTTAGCGCTAACACTTTTTACATTTCTTTTTAAACATCTTTAGATAAAATCATATATATCCCATAAACAAGTTGTGAAAACACTGACAAATTATGTGGATATTCCCTTTTGAAAGCTTTTCTCCACAGGAATTAATGGAGGTAAGATGGAAAGGGTGCCTCTGATATTCCATTCAGCCTTCTAATTTGCCTTTTGGCCCTCATCCATAAATTTTCTACATTTTGGCTATGAACTTCTCGATCGTTTGGATCAACAAAACAAATCTTTCATGAATAATGATATTATGTTCGTAAACGCCCCTCTATGGTAGAAACATTTGCATACGAAGCCCATCCATTCGTAACAGTAATTCTGCCAGGCAGTATGAATTTTCGGATTAATGCCACCAGAGTGTCTTCCCGCCTGTTAAGCACTTCGACGAGAAAACATTTTCCCATACCTCTCTCTATTACACCGAAAACCCAGTGTCCTTGCCCCCACAAAACTTACTTTCATCAATTTCTACCACTTTTGATGTCCCATCATTATTTAATCCCCCAATTGTACTGGAGTGGTCTTCCAACCACTTTTCGCACACTTCTCTACAGAAGTTTGCCCAGTCCACCATAGTCCTTGTACTGTACGGAGCAATGTCTGCTTGGTACGTAAATTCTTTTTTATCCATTCTGTACTCCCAACAATGTATGAATATGATTAATTTGTACAGGGGAAACTTACTGAGCGAAGAATGATTGGTCTCTAATGCTTTGGCCTTTGCTGCATCCGCAGCAATACTATTGAAATCCATCTCCTAGTCGTGCACAACCTTGCAAGGACATTACATCGTTGCACATTGTGCACAACTGTTCATTTTTTATCAGCCTTCTTTGAGCTAGCCACTGAATAACGCTCCTGGCATCTCCATTAATTGTTGCTGCAGCGAGGTCTATGATGGTCCATGTTTCTGCCAACACTTCAGTTCTGTTGAACACATTGGCTACAATTCTTGTAACTCTTCCTTGGTGAGCTGCCATGGCGTAAATTAAATTGTTTCTCAATAGGTTTTACTCTACAAAACAATGTTTAAAACGAAATGCCATTCAAGATTGTATATAAAGCAATGTTTTGACTCTATTATGTCTAATAATGATAGCAAACATGTAAAATCTTAAAATGGCCCTGAAAAGAGCGGGGGGGGGGGGGAATATTTATTTCCGCAGCATTAATTAATTCTTCAGGATCTTGTGTGTGGCACACCATTGAGGTCTAACACTCGTCTCTCGGCAATATCATAGTACCATCTCTTACTTCTTCTTTCCCAGCTTTCGTCCCAATACTTGTAATAATAACTGATAGTACGATCCATATGTGGCCTCGTTATGAAATATTAATTAATGCTGTGGAGGCATTCTATGAGTGTTTCAACCGATAGGCCGTTACCATATGCAAATGCAGCAATAACCATCCTATCAGTATTCCACTCGTCCACCACTTCTGTAACATGTATTAGGGCCATTCCTTCTTATTACCAATTACATCTTGCACCACAAGCGAGGGTACAGACAATTTTCTACGTAAGGCAGCGTTCATGCTTGGGGTAGGCATTCCAAGTTACAGCTGCAATGAGCACAGTATTTTGTTCAGCCGAAGATTCCCGAAATGTGGTAGGGTTTAAGTACCGCTAGTTTTAACCAGCCAAGGGGAAGGAAAATCACAGATTTCTCCCTAAACATGACAATAATGATTTTGTGCACTCTTCTTTACTTCCTTGTATTAAGCTGGTGGATATTCCCTTTTGAAAGCTTGTCTAAACAGGCATTCATGTAGGTAAGATGGAAAGGGTGCCACTCATATTCCATTCTGCCTTCTAATTTTCCTTTTGGCCCTCATCCATAAGTTTTCTACATTTTGGGTATGAACTTCTCGATCGATCGTTTGGAACAACAAATAATCTTTCATGAATAATGACATTATGTTCGTAAACCCCCCCCCCCCTCTATGGTAGAAACATTTGCAACGAAGCCCACCCATCCGAAACAGTAATTCTGCCAAGCAGTATGAAATGTCGGATTAATGCCACCTGCCTAGACTTAGACTGTCTTCCCGCCTGTTAGGCACTTCGACACGAAAACTTTTTCATGCCTCTCTCTGTTCCACCGAAATCCCTGTGTCCTTACCTTCATAAGCCACGGAGAGGTATTTCCTGAGAAAAAACTTACTTTTATTGATTTCTACCACTTTCGATGCCCCATCATTATTTAAACCCCCAAGAATACAGTACATTGTAAATTAAACATACTATGCACGTTGGTGCGCTGTTCCTTTCATTCATTTAATCCCCCAATTGTACTATAGTGGTCTTCCAACCATTTTTCGCACACATCTCTACAGAAGTTTTCCCAGTCCACCGTAGTCCTTATAATGTACGTTGCAATGTCTGCTTGGTAGGCACATTTTTTATGATCCATTCCACGCACCCAATAATGCATGAATATGATTAATTTGTACATAGGCAAATTACTTTGAGCAAAGAATGATTGGTCTCTGATGCTTTTGCTTTTGCTGCATCTGCAGCAATACCATACCTAGTCGTGCAAGAACATTGCATCATTGCACATTGCGCACAGCTGTTCATTTTTTTATCAGCCTTCTTAGAGTTAGCCACTGAATGACGCTCCTGGCGTCGCCATTAATTTTCGCTGCTGCGAGGTCTATTATAGTCCATGTCTCAGCCAACACTTCAGCTCTGTTTAGCACATTGGCTACAATTCTTGTAATTCTTTCTCGGTGAGCTGCCATGGCTGTAAATTAGATTATTTCGCATTAGGTATTACTCTACAAAATAACGTTTAAAACGAAATGTAATTCATGATTGTATATGAAGCGAGGTTTTGACTATGTTATGTCTAATAATGAAAGCAAATTTGTAAAATCTTAAATTCTCATTTCCAGGGATATAACAGTTCCTTTGTTTATGCCAAGAAGAAGAAGCAAAATAAGATGAGTTACAATATGTATGCCTAAAAACCACCGGAAATGAGGTTTTTAAGATAAACTAGCGCTAGCACTTTTTACATTTTTTAAAACATCTTTAGATAAAATAATATATATCCCATAAACAAGTTATGAAAACACTGACAAATTATGTGGATATTCCCTTTTGAAATCCTGTCTCCACAGGAATTAATGGAGGTAAGATGGAAAGGGTGCCTCTGATATTCCATACTGCCTTCAAATTTGCCTTTTGGCCCTCATCCATAAATTTTCTACATTTTGGGTATGAACTTCTCAATCGATAGTTTGGATCAACAAAAAATCTTTCATGAATAATGACATTATGTTCATAAACCCCACCTCCATGGTAGAAACATTTGCATACGAAGCCCATCCACCCGAAACAGTAATTCTGCCAGGCAGTATGAATTGTCGGATTAACGCCTGTTAGGCACTTCGACACAAGATCATTTTCCCATACATCTCCCTCTTCCACCGAAAACCCAGTGTCTTTACCGTCATAAGCCAAGGTGGTATTTCCTGAGAAAAAACTTATTTTCATCAATTTCTACCACTTTCGATGTCCCATCTTCATTTAAACAGATAATAACTGAATGACCCTCAATTATTTGCCCTTCATCTTGGGTAGATTCGAACTGCTCACTATGTTCATCAACAACTTCTTTAACTTTCTCTCCGACATTGCAACTCATGTTGGGTTACTAGCGTCCTGAACCTACGTCTCCGATCGCGCCCCTCACATCAGCTGGGCAGACCACCCACGCTGAATCACTACTACTGAATCACTGAATCACGCTGAAACATGGCATTGAGGACTTATATATTTTGTCTTGGCTTATGAATTTTAATTAATTCGTAGAATTCTGTTCTCAGCTTGCCTGTAGAGAATGGTATTTTGTTCTTCAGTAACCAGTACTTATCTTTTTTCCTCGATGAAGATGTGGGGCACTTGTCACGAATCACATTACGATAGGAAAAGTTGTCTATGATGAGAATTGAATTCTGAGGTAGATTCGTCTTCAGTTTTTCATGTAATAAGTATTGTTAATTTCTAAATAATATTCGCCTGTTTTTCTATTAGATTTGAAAATCAGTTGTGTGCCCTGATTGAAATTTCCTGTATGAACTATTATTAATCTTTTTCAAGCCTGTGCTCAGGCCTATTACCAGAACACGACGTGGATTTGAAGCCTTTCGGCTTCACTTCAAAGCCAGCACGGCAGTGTTCCCACTGGGTTGAGCCGTTTTAGGATCCTTTCATATTTGGTGTCTGGATTTCTGTTCCTCAGGTAGTACTTGGTTGAGGTATAGGTTCCCTCCAAGCCGTATCTTCTCAAAGCCAAATATTAATCTTTGTTCTTAGATGCCATATTATCCTTGAGAACTATCATCGGCCCATGCTGTGGTCATCGTATGAGAACTGTGAATATTGGTCTCATCCTTATAGACTATTGGGCAAGCCTCAGTTCAGCATTTCGTTATTAAATGTAAAAATGAGACACGTGCACTTCTCATCTTGTTTCTCTATTAAGACATCACTTACCTGTTGTCTCACATCTTTTTCCACTGAACTCCAAGGGTTTTGACCACCTTTAACAAACTAGATTCTTTCCCTTTGTGGTTTATGGTTTTCTGTAATACGTTCAGCACAACGTAGAATGTTTAATTTATCAGTCTTGGGATGCTTTTTCTCCATTATACATGTATCGACACCTGCTAGGGATATTGCTCTTATCTTGATGTCTCTGTGATGACAATCATACCCTACTAGGGTGTATGAGTCATGGTCAGGATTTGCTTTTGTGCTTGGATATCTAAGGTAATGGATAGCACTCAATAGCCATATTACCCTAGACTTGGAAGAAGAAGAATTCAGCTGTTGGGACGATTTAAGGGAAAAGTGGAAATATTGGATGCTGAAGGAGGAAGCAGAGGATAGACAGTTTTGGAAAACAAAATTCGCGTACCAAGTTTGAACACCTGCCGGAAGGCAGAATACTTACTACTACTACTACAACGTAGAACTAGTGAATTGTACTGCGAATTGCACACGTGTCAAAATCATCACGATCTGTGCATGGTCTCAACCTGTTTTGTTTCCTTTCAGAGCGCTCAATGAAAGCGCACCCTTTATGGCCTGTCGGGACTTAGGAGTCCCGCTTATTGTAAATGCTTACAGTCAACAATGTTTTCGACTGAACCTCACGGGACTTTCAGGTCGTCATTAGAAATAGTTACCTTAACTGCCGGCAGAGGGTAGGAACTGCTTGGCTGAGTGAATTGAAGAAGACAAGCATCCAAAGTGAGCTGTGTAGCCATTTTAGTTGCCATCTTGGAGCTGTCTTGACGTGCTGTGTAAACTTACGGTTTTGAATGGGAATTTGGACTTCTGGAAACCCAGATATTTTTTATTTTGTTCCAGAGTAAGTATATTTTAATGTAAAAATACGTAATTATGTTGTATAATAATTTTGCTATATATATCAGTGCTAAATATATTTTGTACTTGTAAGTCCCGTTAGGTCTCATGGTTTTCAAGTTTTGTTCACAGACTTCATAATGTATCGCCGCGCTCTGCAAGAGGACGAGATATTGAAGTTGCTGGAGGAAGATATACCTTCAGATTTTGAATCATCATATGAAAGTAGCGATGATGATACTGCCACAGAAGTACTAACAAGTTCAAAGACGAGTGAAAATGTAGTTTCAGGGCCTTCTGAATTATCTCAAAATGTTTCAGAACTGGTACTGAATAATAGCGGTAGTGAAAATGAAAGTGATAGCGAAGTGAAGGAAATGGATAATGAAAATAACAGACCTAATACTATACACAATTTCACTGGCCAGAGTTAGTAAAAAAACAGAGGAAGATGTGAATTCTGTGCTAATAGGAAGGTTGAATCTCGACCCCACTGCAAAGTTTTCTTGTATGTAGGCCTAAATGAGAAGAAAAATTGTTTTTATGAGTACCATTTTGCATCATCTCATGTATAGACTTGGCTGTCCAATAATCCATTTTACAATTTGACTGAGTATATGGAAAATCCTATCTCTCTGTGATACTTACAATTTCATTTTATTTGACCATGCCTATTGTACAATGTATCTAAGGGCTAAATAAAGTTATTGTTATTATTATTATTATTATTATTATTATTATTATTAGAGACTGAACAGAAAACAGAGTGTGAGGATGAAGATTTTCTGCAATGTGTGTGTATGAAGGGAATATTTTTATTACAAATACCACTCTCTCTAAGTGTGATATAAGTATGCTTGCGACCTGTAGGGACTCCTGAGTCCCATTCAAAAAAATATATTTGGAAATAATTTTACTTCAACTTATTTTATTTTTCCATTAACAGTACACTTTTATCATCCTAATAACACTTTTAAAAAATAAATTTCTGTTTAAAATAAAATTCAGGCCATAAAGGGTTAACATTTCCCCGATTGTACCTTGTAGAGCAGTGGTCTTCAACCTTTTATTAATTAAGGGCCAAATTATTGTCATGGAGGACTTGGAGGGCCGCATTGATTAAGCGTGTATATACATATACATATATATATGTATGTGTGTGAATTTTGTCTCAGGTTAAAATAATTTACATGAATTTGTTATAACATTTTATATTTGTTGATAACTGTATTAAACATCAATATTGAAAACAATATAGGTCTACTTGACATATATTTAAACATGTTATAAAACTCAAAATTAAACTGAAAACATCAAATTTGTGACTTTTGTAGTTTAGTGAGAAATTTGACATTGTTTATCTTTTACTAATCTGTCAACATTAGCTTTTATGTCAGATGTGGCAATTCGAAGAGAGTTCTCTAAATGAGTGTCAGAGATACGGTTTCTCAGTTTCAATTTCACGTTCTTCATTCTTGAAAATAGCTGCTCACAGATGTAAGTGCTGCCAAAAAGAGATGCTGTGGCCAGAGCATGAGATCTGATTGCTGGAAATCGATCACCTTCAACATACAATGAGTAAAACTCCAGAAGTCCAAAGTTTTTAAATTTCTCCTGTAAATCGCTATTGCACTGAAAGTCAATAAGTTCCATTTGTATATTTCCGGAATAGTCTTCCACATTAACACTGAAAGGAGCACAAAAAAGCTTCATCATAGTTTTATTTTGCTTGAAGTCTAAAAACCTGTTGCTAAAATCTTGCTGTAACATGGAGAGTGCTTCGCTGTACTTTTCTTTGTTTTGAACTTCACATTGTGACAGTGTTGGAAAATGTGTGAAGTCGCCTTGTTGTACTTGATTCTTCCACAAACTAAGTTTCCTCTCAAACGCCTCAACTTGATCAAAGAGATTGTGTATCATAGCATTCTTCCCTTGTAGCCTAATATTCAAGTCATTGAGATGTATTGAAATATCAGTTAGGTACCCAAAATCAGCCATCCAACTGGGATCTTTGAAGTAGTGAACTGCCTTCCCTTTACTCTCCATGAACATGCAGATTTCTTCTTTCAAATCAAAAACCCTTTTTAAAAACTTTCCTCGACTGAGCCAACGAATCTCTGTGTAATAAATTACATCACCATACTCTGCATTCATCTCACTAAGGAAGGTTTGGAATTCCCTGTGGTTCAGTCCTTGTGATCTGATAAAATTCACGATTTTAGTCACATCTTTAATGACATCTTTGAAACAAACACTTTTTGCACACAAATTTTCTTGATGGATAATGCAATGATATTGTATGAACTTTTCATTTTCACTTGCATCTTTTCTAATCAGAGCTACAACACCTTCATTTTTTCCCGTCATTGCTGGGGCCCCATCAGTTACAACACCGCTCAAGTTATCCAGATTTAGGCCAAACCGGTTTAAAGTTGAAGTCAAAGCCTTGTAAATATCAGTGCCTTTAGTAGTGCCCTTCATTGGAAATAGTGCTGCCATTTCCTCGGTAATAGAGAAATTTTGATCGATTCCTCTAATAAAAATGGCTAACTGAGCTGTATCTGTAACATCAGTGCTTTCATCAAGTGCTACTGAATAAAAAACAAACTTTGAAGCACGGTCTTTAAGTGAGATTTCAATATCCTGAGATAGCTCCTCAATTCTTCTGGCAACTGTGACCCCAGATAAACTAACCTTTGAAAACAAATGTTTTTGTGTTGGGCATAGGATTTCAGCTGCCAATTCCATACACTGCTTTACAAACTCACCATCTGTGAATGGCTTTGATTGCTTAGCAATTTGTTCAGAAATGATATAGCTAACTTTAACACTTGATTCACTTTCGGCGTTTTGCCGAGTAAACGTAAATTGTTGATTCTCAAGTTTTTTCCTTAAATCTCGCACCTTATCCAATCTAAACTGACCTTGTACTGCGTCCATCTTGGAAGCGTGCTTTGTGTCATAATGCCGCTTTAAATTGTACTCTTTCATTACGGAGACAGACTCATTACAAACCAAACAAACTGGTTTGTTTTTTATATTTACAAAAAAGTATAGATCAATCCACTTTTCTTGAAACACTCGGCACTCATCGGTAATCTTCCGTTTCTTACTACACGAAGCCATTATTCACTAAACTTAAACTAACATTCACTTGCGGGCAGACAATAGAAATAGGTGAAACAGACTGAGACAATGACACTGGCGTGGGTTGCGATGCTACGAGTGACCTTGAGCATCAGGGTTGCCACTTAACGAATTCCCTACTACGGCCGAAGCAATTGGCCAACTTCAGTGCTGCAATGTTTTCCTATTTGTTTGGAAACAAAATCATTCGGCGGGCCACAAAAATATACACGGCGGTCCGCAAGGCGGGCCGCGGGTTGAAGACCACTGTTGTAGAGGTTGAAAATCCAGATCTTTCATTGAATAGAAGAAAACAAATGCACATATATAATCTCACATTTATCCTAATTACTCAGCTCTAAGACATCCTTATTTTCCATAAGTTAGTGTTTTAGAATGGAAGGGGGTCTTATAGGTGAAAATAGGCCAGCGGATTGGGGGGTGGTTAATATTAGGAGAGTCTGCGACGCGTCCAACTCCGTTTCCGCTCGCAGAAGATAGTTTCCCTGGGGGTGAAGGAAGCTATCAACCAAATCTTGGCTGGTTAAACCATCGGCAGCTGAATGACCCTCAATTATTTGCCCTTCATCTTGGGTAGATTCGAACTGCTCACTATGTTCATCAACAACTTCTTTAACTTTCTCTCCGACATTGCAACTCATGTTGGGTTACTAGCGTCCTGAACCTACGTCTCCGATCGCGCCCCTCACATCAGCTGGGCAGACCACCCACGCTGAATCACTACTACTGAATCACTGAATCACGCTGAAACATGGCATTGAGGACTTATTTCTTTTGTCTTGACTTATGAATTTTAATTAATTCGTAGAATTCTGTTCTCAGCTTGCCTGTAGAGAATGGTATTTTGTTCTTCAGTAACCAGTACATATCTTTTTTCCTCGATGAAGATCTGGGGCACTTGTCACGAATCACATTACGATAGGAAAAGTTGTCTATGATGAGAATTGAATTCTGAGGTAGATTCGTCTTCAGTTTTTCATGTAATAAGTATTGTTAATTTCTAAATAATATTCGCCTGTTTTTCTATTAGATTTGAAAATCAGTTGTGTGCCCTGATTGAAATTTCCTGTATGAACTATTATTAATCTTTTTCAAGCCTGTGCTCAGGCCTACTACCAGAACACGGCGTGGATTTGAAGCCTTTCTGCTTCACTTCAAAGCCGGCATGGCAGTGTCCACGCTGGGTTAAGCCGTTTTAGGATCCTTTCATATTTGGTGTCTGGATTTCTGTTCCTCAGGTAGTACTTGGTTGAGGTATAGGTTCCCTCCAAGCCGTATCTTCTCGAAGCCAAATATTAATCTTTGTTCTTAGATGCCATATTATCCTTGAGAACTATCATCGGCCCATGCTGTGGTCATCGTATGAGAACTGTGAATATAGGTCTCATCCTTATAGACTATTGGGCAAGCCTCACTTCAGTATTTCGTTATTAAATGTAAAAATGAGACACGTGCACTTCTCATCTTGTTTTTCTATTAAGACATCACTTACCTGTTGTCTCACATCTTTTTCCACTGAATTCCAAGGGTTTTGACCACCATTAACAAACTAGATTCTTTCCCTTTGTGGTTTATGGTTTTCTGTAATACGTTCAGCACAACGTAGAATGTTTAATTTATCAGTCTTGGGATGCTTTTTCTCCATTATACATGTATCGACACCTGCTAGGGATATTGCTCTTATCTTGATGTCTCTGTGATGACAATCATACCCTACTAGGGTGTATGAGTCATGGTCAGGATTTGCTTTTGTGCTTTGATATCTAAGGTAATGGATAGCACTCAATAGCCATATTACCCTAGACTTGGAAGAAGAAGAATTCAGCTGTTGGACGATTTAAGGGAAAAGCGGAAATATTGGATGCTGAAGGAGGAAGCAGAGGATAGACAGTTTTGGAAAACAAAATTCGCGTACCAAGTTTGAACACCTGCCGGAAGGCAGAATACTTACTACTGCTACTACTACTACAACGTAGAACTAGTGAATTGTACTGCGAATTGCACACGTGTCAAAATCATCACGATCTGTGCATGGTCTCAACCTGTTTTGTTTCCTTTCAGAGCGCTCAATGAAAGCGCTTAACATTTCCCCGATTGTACCTTGTAGAGGTTGAAAATCCAGATCTTTCATTGAATAGAAGAAAGCAAATGCACATATATAATCTCACCTTTATCCTAATTACTCAGCTCTAAGACATCCTTATTTTCCATAAGTTAGTGTTTTAGAATGGAAGGGGGTCTTATAGGTGAAAATAGGCCAGCGGATTGGGGGGTGGTTAATATTAGGAGAGTCTGCGACGCGTCCAACTCTGTTTCCGCTCGCAGAAGATAGTTTCCCTGGGGGTGAAGGAAGCTTTCAATCAAATCTTGGCTGGTTAAACCATCGGCAGCTGAATGACCCTCAATTATTTGCCCTTCATCTTGGGTAGATTCGAACTGCTCACTATGTTCATCAACAACTTCTTTAACTATCTCTCCGACATTGCAACTCATGTTGGGTTACTAGCGTCCTGAACCTACGTCTCCGATCGCGCCCCTCACATCAGCTGGGCAGACCACCCACGCTGAATCACTACTACTGAATCACTGAATCATGCTGAAACATGGCATTGAGGACTTATTTCTTTTGTCTTGGCTTATGAATTTTAATTAATTCGTAGAATTCTGTTCTCAGCTTGCCTGTAGAGAATGGTATTTTGTTCTTCAGTAACCAGTACATAGGCTATCTTTTTTCCTCGATGAAGATGTGGGGCACTTGTCACGAATCACATTACGATAGGAAAAGTTGTCTATGATGAGAATTGAATTCTGAGGTAGATTCGTCTTCAGTTTTTCATGTAATAAGTATTGTTAATTTCTAAATAATATTCGCCTGTTTTTCTATTAGATTTGAAAATCAGTTGTGTGCCCTGATTGAAATTTCCTGTATGAACTATTATTAATCTTTTTCAAGCCTGTGCTCAGGCCTACTACCAGAACACGACGTGGATTTGAAGCCTTTCGGCTTCACTTCAAAGCCGGCATGGCAGTGTTCCCGCTGGGTTGAGCCGTTTTAGGATCCTTTCATATTTGGTGTCTGGATTTCTGTTCCTCAGGTAGTACTTGGTTGAGGTATAGGTTCCCTCCAAGCCGTATCTTCTCGAAGCCAAATATTAATCTTTGTTCTTAGATGCCATATTATCCTTGAGAACTATCATCGGCCCATGCTGTGGTCATCGTATGAGAACTGTGAATATAGGTCTCATCCTTATAGACTATTGGGCAAGCCTCACTTCAGTATTTCGTTATTAAATGTAAAAATGAGACACGTGTACTTCTCATCTTGTTTTTCTATTAAGACATCACTTTAACAAACTAGATTCTTTCCCTTTGTGGTTTATGGTTTTCTGTAATACGTTCAGCACAACGTAGAATGTTTAATTTATCAGTCTTGGGATGCTTTTTCTCCATTATACATGTATCGACACCTGCTAGGGATATTGCTCTTATCTTGATGTTTCTGTGATGACAATCATACCCTACTAGGGTGTATGAGTCATGGTCAGGATTTGCTTTTGTGCTTGGATATCTAAGGTAATGGATAGCACTCAATAGCCATATTACCCTAGACTTGGAAGAAGAAGAATTCAGCTGTTGGACGATTTAAGGGAAAAGCGGAAATATTGGATGCTGAAGGAGGAAGCAGAGGATAGACAGTTTTGGAAAACAAAATTCGCGTACCAAGTTTGAAAACCTGCCGGAAGGCAGAATACTTACTACTACTACAACGTAGAACTAGTCAATTGTACTGCGAATTGCACACGTGTCAAAATCATCACGATCTGTGCATGGTCTCAACCTGTTTTGTTTCCTTTCAGAGCGCTCAATGAAAGCGCTTAACATTTCCCCGATTGTACCTTGTAGAGGTTGAAAATCCAGATCTTTCATTGAATAGAAGAAAACAAATGCACATATATAATCTCACATTTATCCTAATTACTCAGCTCTAAGACATCCTTATTTTCCATAAGTTAGGGTTTTAGAATGGAAGGGGGTCTTATAGGTGAAAATAGGCCAGCGGATTGGGGGGTGGTTAATATTAGGAGAGTCTGCGACGCGTCCAACTCCGTTTCCGCTCGCAGAAGATAGTTTCCTTGGGGGTGAAGGAAGCTATCAACCAAATCTTGGCTGGTTAAACCATCGGCAGCTGAATGACCCTCAATTATTTGCCCTTCATCTTGGGTAGATTCGAACTGCTCACTATGTTCATCAACAACTTCTTTAACTTTCTCTCCGACATTGCAACTCATGTTGGGTTACTAGCGTCCTGAACCTACGTCTCCGATCGCGCCCCTCACATCAGCTGGGCAGACCACCCACGCTGAATCACTACTACTGAATCACTGAATCACGCTGAAACATGGCATTGAGGACTTATATATTTTGTCTTGGCTTATGAATTTTAATTAATTCGTAGAATTCTGTTCTCAGCTTGCCTGTAGAGAATGGTATTTTGTTCTTCAGTAACCAGTACATAGGCTATCTTTTTTCCTCGATGAAGATGTGGGGCACTTGTCACGAATCACATTACGATAGGAAAAGTTGTCTATGATGAGAATTGAATTCTGAGGTAGATTCGTCTTCAGTTTTTCATGTAATAAGTATTGTTAATTTCTAAATAATATTCGCCTGTTTTTCTATTAGATTTGAAAATCAGTTGTGTGCCCTGATTGAAATTTCCTGTATGAACTATTATTAATCTTTTTCAAGGCTGTGCTCAGGCCTACTACCAGAACACGACGTGGATTTGAAGCCTTTCGGCTTCACTTCAAAGCCGGCATGGCAGTGGCGCTCAATGAAAGCGCTTAACATTTCCCCGATTGTACCTTGTAGAGGTTGAAAATCCAGATCTTTCATTGAATAGAAGAAATCAAATGCACATATATAATCTCACATTTATCCTAATTACTCAGCTCTAAGACATCCTTATTTTCCATAAGTTACTGTTTTAGAATGGAAGGGGGTCTTATAGGTGAAAATAGGCCAGCGGATTGGGGGGTGGTTAATATTAGGAGAGTCTGCGACACGTCCAACTCCGTTTCTGCTCGCAGAAGATAGTTTCCCTGAGGATGAAGGAAGCTATCAACCAAATCTTGGCTGGTCAAACCATCGGCAGCTGAATGACCCTCAATTGTTTGCCCTTCATCTTGGGTAGATTCGAACTGCTCACTATGTTCATCAACAACTTCTTTAACTTTCTCTCCGACATTGCAACTCATGTTGGGTTACTAGCGTCCTGAACCTACGTCTCCGATCGCGCCCCTCACATCAGCTGGGCAGACCACCCACGCTGAATCACTGCCCATGTGATCCAGCTTGCCCTCTTATGATGGTGGATAAGCATCACCATCTTGAGGATGGGGGTGGAACAACACAAGTGCCGCTCTTGCCCGCTATGGGATTTTTGTGGGCTAATTCTTAATTCTTATTCTTAATATTAGGAGTAAATAAGAGTACCAAAGGTTAGAACATGTTCTATTTACAATACAATACAAAGGTACGAGGTAATACAATAATAAAAACAAAGAAATTAAGTTCTATAAATTTTAAAGTTTAATATGAAAAATGTTATTATTATTGACATGTAGTTATTGTGAGGTAGTCCATTACCGGCGGCTGGGTCCGGCGGATCTGTAGATGTTGGGCGCCAAAGCTCGAGTGCGCTTAATTTACTGCCTTGGCCTGTAGCACTCCCTTGAATTTTCTATACCACAAGCTGTCGGTCGGTACATGTAGACTCTGGAGTCCCAGATTCGAACTAGGAGAGGTTCAACCAGTCATAATAATGAAATTGGACGTCGTTAAACTATCACCTTTTATTGAAGACCAACACTGAAGTAGATTTTGTACTGTAAATTCACAGGTGATAATATTCTGGCAGTCGGACAATCCATAGTCGGTATGATAGCATCACTCCAACAAACGATGACTGGCTTTTCTCTTCGTGACTTACCGACGTATTACTTTTTACTACAGATATATAAGCATTCATGAGCCACAGATTATTGTCTCTGTTGGACACTACATGAGAATATTATAGGAGAAAAATTCCTCCGGCACTGGGACTTGAACCCAGGACCTTTGGCTATTCGCGCCAATGCTCTACCAACTGAGCTAAGCCGGAGCTCAATTCACAGCGCCAGATGGAACTTCTCTCCTATGACTGATTGCCCTAATGGTCTACCTCACAGACAGACAAGTTATGTCATATGCAGTACTGTGAGGCACACTAAGTAGTGATTTTTGTGACCGGGCTCCCACTGTTATTGTACAGTTAACATTCAAGACAGATATATAAGCATTCATGAGCCACAGATTATTGTCTCTGTTGGACACTACATGAGAATATTATAGGAGAAAAATTCCTCCGGCACTGGGACTTGAACCCAGGACCTTTGGCTATTCGCGCCAATGCTCTACATATGACATAACTTGTCTGTCTGTGAGGTAGACCATTAGGGCAATCAGTCATAGGAGAGAAGTTCCATCTGGCGCTGTGAATTGAGCTCCGGCTTAGCTCAGTTGGTAGAGCATTGGCGCGAATAGCCAAAGGTCCTGGGTTCAAGTCCCAGTGCCGGAGGAATTTTTCTCCTATAATATTCTCATGTAGTGTCCAACAGAGACAATAATCTGTGGCTCATGAATGCTTATATATCTGTCTTGAATGTTAACTGTACAATAACAGTGGGAGCCCGGTCACAAAAATCACTACTTAGTGTGCCTCACAGTACTGCATATGACATAACTTGTCTGTCTGTGAGGTAGACCATTAGGGCAATCAGTCATAGGAGAGAAGTTCCATCTGGCGCTGTGAATTGAGCTCCGGCTTAGCTCAGTTGGTAGAGCATTGGCGCGAATAGCCAAAGGACCTGGGTTCAAGTCCCAGTGCCGGAGGAATTTTTTTTCTCCTATAATATTCTCTTACTTTTTACTGTTACTGACTCTCTCTCAACAGCTATACTTTTTACTAATTTCCGAGCTCTGCAGCTCAGCTGTATATATGGTCCTGGTTTTCTACCAAAAATCAACAGATGTGACAAGTGATATGTTGTCTGCATCTTCTCTAAATTCTTTTGGTATAGATCTTATAGAGGAGAATGCTTTACACCTAATTGTTGATAAGTTACCACACCTGGCTAAAATTATTTTGCCGCTCCAAAATAAATTTGACCTTTTTTGTTTAACACAACTGAAGAACCTTCGATTGGTGCCTTTGGGCTTATGATCTTACTACAGTTTGGACTTAAGTAATCTCTTATGTTTATATGTAGACACTAATGGAGATATTGAGACACTTCCAAAGCAACCTTTGAAAACTTTTCCAAGTTTTAGAACAGTTGAATGTCTAAAAGTAAAAACAATTTAGAATTATAACAACTTATCATGCTTGGCCCTGGATTTCCACTGTATAATTTTAATAAAACTATCTGTTAAATGCACTTTGTCTCACAGTGGATAAACTTACTGCATAGTTGGAACAATGTTTCGGCTCTACCTTTAAGCCTTCCTCAGGTGATTCGCTGTTAGCAACTGTCTGCTAGGAAGAAGATTCATTGTCATCCATTGGTTGTTTAGAAACGCACATGAACAGAGTGTTTCTCGAATGTTCCCTTTTCCACCCCTCAGGTACGTCATAGCTGGTATTCTCCATTCTAGGATTATGATTGGATAGTATTATTGTCCACTGGTTAAATATAAAGGTACTGAGCATTGTTGTGGCCTGTCAGCCTATTGTTATTGAAAGTGTCCTCACTTGCACCAGTCTCACAAACTTAGAAGAAATTCACTGGTATCCAGCAGTAAGAGCTAATAACAGTTGCCTTGAAAAATTATGATTGAATTGTCCGAGCCTTAACCTAGTACGTGGACTAGGTTTTGATTTTGCTATCTCAGGGAGTGTCCCCCCCCCCCCCCATGAATTCTGCCCCTTTTCACTGAATATTTTGATGTAAGCTTGTTTCTGAACTGCATAAAAACAAGCATTTCCTGATTTGAGTCGACACTTAACTTCTGCCTTAATGTTATTTGTGTTTGTAATTATTGCTCCCATATATTTGAATTTTTCCCTTTTTCAAATGATTGACCGGCTATTATAATAATATTTTGTAGAGCATTATTTTGGCGTTTCATGACCGTGTACGTTTTTCTGTATTAATTTTCAATCCAACATTCCTGCAGGCATCGAAAAGACTTTCTGCATTTCTCTAGATTGTGTTTATGTCATCGCCCAACAAGCAAACGTCATCTGGATAAGCTAAAATCAGGTGACTGCCATTTCATTCTATTCCTACCTTGTTTTCCTAATGGCATATTCCAAAGTGAAATTAAAAAGTACATTTAGTAATTGATTATAGAAATTTTTCCACCTATTCAAAATATTGTTTGAAGCTGCAAGTATAGTGCCATCATTGTCCTGAATTATGTTTGTTCTGGGTTGATATCCTTCTTGAACTCGTTAATTCCCTTGTAGAGATCCCTAACATTTTTCTTTTAATTCATTTACTTTGTCTTTGAGTTAATTTCTTTTCTTTGTTCTAATGGTTCTAGAGGTTTCTCGTTTAGCATTGTAGAGATTTTCAACAGTAGTGTCATTTGGATTCTGCA
Organism: Ectobius pallidus; assembly: GCA_964059195.1. Lineage (NCBI taxonomy): Eukaryota > Metazoa > Arthropoda > Insecta > Blattodea > Ectobiidae > Ectobius > Ectobius pallidus. Next base: position 114,164,011 of record CAXKWD010000010.1, read on the forward strand.
ACCACTGTAGTTTTTCCTGCTTTCTGGCATTTACTAATTTCATGCACTAATTTATTCTAAATTAGTATAAATACAAATTCTTTAAGAAGTGCTTTTACAATTTAATTTTAATTATTTCTATGAATTAAAAATCATAATCTTGATCTACTTTTGCCTAACAGATATTTATACTTTCTTCATGTTATACTAAAATGTACTTTCATACTTACATATTATTCTTGACAAAACTTCCTGCGTCGCCATCTTCCAGAATTACTTCATACCGGTGAGACGTTCCTGCTGTCTGGTACAATATAGCCTTCCACTATAACTTTTATAACAGTAAATTTTCCCCCCCCTTAGGACCTAACATTCTGGCAAATAACAACCCCAAATTAAAAAACTGGAAGTCAGGTTTTTTGTAAATGAAACACAGGATTTAAGTTTTAATTTTTAACATTTAATTACATATAAATTAAACTATATACAAGTACACTATACTACAAATAACTATATACATACACTATACTACAAATATATATATACACACACACGCACACAAAAAAAAAACATATAAACCTACAAATTGATTAAAATTTGTCTACAAGTTTGTTCAGCAGTCCAATCAGTTGTTGTCTCGCAGCTTCCGCCAGCTCCAAGTCGCACCTGTAGAGCTCCAGGAAGGGGTCTGGTTCACTATTCTTCCTCTTCCGCCTTTCTGGTGTGCTGCCTGAGGACTGGGGGAAGAGAAAATGGAGGGGAAGGGGGCGGGTAAACCGTCAAAGTGGGAATGGGGAGGAGCAGGACAAGGGACCTGCAACTGGTTGAAATGAACCATTTGCTGAGGAGGAGAAAGCAGTTGCTGCTGGGCAGGAGGAGGTGGATTCACTGGATCCTTGAACATCCACCTCCAGGGGAAGGGAGGAACTAATCAAGAGGGGTGGATTTATGGTGTGTTTCTTTGACATAATGTTGTGCATTATGTCAAAAAAATCCACCCCGTGGGATTACCAGTTCCCTCAGTCGACACACGAGTCGGAGGGGCAATGATGTCTTTATATCTGCGCATGACGTTATCCCATCTAAAAAACAATGAAACGGATTATTATTATTATTATTATTATTATTATTACAATTGTAACACAAAAAACATTCCTGACAGAGAAATAAACCAATGGAAGTACAGTGCGTTTCACATAAGAGTTGGCAAATCTTGCAGGTTTTTGCATTGGGGCGGCCACGGCTGTAACTCCCGAGCGATCGGAGGAAATATCTATGCAAATAAAACTGCTAACAGTGTAATGATTCAGGTTCTCACGATTACATTTAAAATTACGGTGAAATTAACCACGTACCTCATGACAAGATTGCCCTGCTCTTGTATCCACACAACACTCGCACCTTTTTAGAAAATTTTCTTTCATGCGCTTAAGTACAGCTTCTTCCTGTAATACTGTCTTTTTAAGTTCTTGTAACAGTAGTCTATGTGACTATTATTTGTGGGGAACTTGAAGAATAAAGTGTATAAGTCAATTCCCCACACATTAGAAGAACTTAAAGATAGTATCACAAGAGAAATTAACTCTTGTCTTGGAAGCTGAGCCTACGCACGTGAAAGAAAATTCCCTAAAAAAGTGCCATTGTTGTGTGAATGCAAGAGGAGGACATTTCCAACAACTCTCGTGATGTGGTACTTGGTTATTTTCATTGTAGTTTTAACTGTAACTGTGAGAACCTGGATCATTACACCGTTAGCAGCTTTATTTGCATAGATATTTCACCTGATTGCTCGGGAGTTAGAGCTGTGGCCGTTGCGATGCAGAAACTCGCATGATTGGCCAACTCTTAATTGAAACGTACTGTGGTACCCTGATGTTCATGTGAACTAAATAGGGTCGGCAAAATCCAAAACAGGTCATCCCTTAAGCTCTACCTACTCCTTGAGTTGCCATGGTGACCCATCATGTGATGGACGGTAGAGGTTCATTTGGGAAGGAGAGTTTTAGATTTCTATGTTATGCTACCCTCAGGACGAGTTCATTAGTAAAACCAAAATGACCCTTAGGGGAGTTAGAGAAAAATTGAATTATCCAAATTTCGAATTAACCAAAACTGTTACTTTTTAAATGAAAATGCCGTAAGAACGTAAAAAATAAACTCATCGCAATAAATAATTATTGTATAGTGAATCATACCTTAATGACTGCCATCCTGTTGTTATGATGTTAAATAAAACCATTTTTTTCCACAGTAAAATTGTAACCTAAAATGTAATAAAGGAGCACAATGGCCCATTTAAGGGATGTTATGATCACGCGACTGCTTAAACAATTTTAGAGTGCACTCGTCAACACTGGGAAATTCCCCAACCCTCATACATTTCCTATCTCCCCCATTTTGTGTAATCCAACTTTCCAAGATTTTGTCCTTATTTTTTATGTAGGTGGACAAAGTGTTCCCTTATTTTTTATGTAGGTGGACAAAGTGTTCGGTAAAATTTCGTATTCCTTTGCAATGTCACACTTCTTTCTTTCCCCTCTCTCCACCTCTCGTAACACTTCCACTTTTTTTGCAAGCGTTAAACTGGTGTAGGCTCCATGCTTTGACATTTTCAAACACAGTCACACTTTGAGGATAGAATGAACTAAAATTTTCACAGAAGTGTTGAATCCCTCCAAGACTGCAGCGGAGGGGGTGAATTTCGCATTCCATTGAACATCTATTCAGCAGGAGGAAGATAACAGAGGTTAAAAATACACTTTAGTACGGTACCTGCTGGCTGCTAGGAACTAGGTTTCTTCACCGAAATAGAGAATTCTTGTGGAATTTGTGTAAGCAATGAACTCTTGGAATCCTTACGACATTAACATGAGACAAATTTTGGCTTTGATTTATCCAAATTAAACTTAAAAAAATTCGAATTAATTGCAATTTTTTAACATACATTTATATAGGAATTTCAAGGGAAATGAGTATTTATTCGAATTATACAATATTTCGAATTATCCAATGTTGAATTAACCAAATTTGACTATATATGTAATTCTATATCTTCTTTTGTTCCTGAGTAGCTTATGTTTAGCCAATTGCTGTGTTCAATAGTTAATTGTGTTTTATCACAGAAGCTACAGGTACAGCAGATGTTTCAGCTTTCAGTGTTCATGAATTTAGATAGAAAAAATAATTGCATATACAGAGTGGCGCATGAAATGTCATACACTGAAAATATGTAATAAAACGTTTAATTTTGGGTTTAGAACTTTCAAATTTTATGACGATTTGCCTTAGTCCATGCCTGGTTCGTTAGAAGGCAGCACTTGTCAATGCCGCGCATGCGTGGTGTCACCCGATTCGATTTGTGAAACATTGCACATTGTGCGCATTTAACATTGTTATTATTTGTGAAACATGGCGGACTAGGGACGCTCGAACAGAAAGTGAAGACGGTGTTGTTTTAAGCGGAATCAAAGAGTGTAGCCGCGAATCAGGGATGTTTTCGTGTTTATTTTCGTACGAGGTGGGCTCCCTGCAGACAGACAGTGTATAGACGAGCCGCAAAATATGAAGCAGAACGTTCCTGTGTCGCGGCTACACTCTTTGTTTCTGCGTAAAACAACGCCTTCTTCACTTTCTGTTCGAGCGTCAACCGGCCCTTGTCCGCCATGTTTCACAAATAATAACAATGTTAAATGCGCACAATGTGCAATGTTTCACAAATCGACTCGGGTGACACCACGCATGCGCGGCATTGACAAGTGCTGCCTTCTAACGAACCATGCACGGACTAAGGCTAATCGTCATAAAATTTTAAAGTTCTAAACCCAAAATTAATCTTTTTTGCCACCCTGTAGGTGCGATACAATGAAAGTGATAACAATGAAACGATTACTTGAAATTCCACATATTCTTACACTGGATGAGCTACATAGTCAAATTAATCTTTCACTGCCATCATTGAGTATCAGTATTGTACATGCCTAAAGTCTGTTTTGCAGTAAGGTGGCAGTAAATGACAGATGGAGGCCAAGTGTAGTTGTAAGGCTTAAAGATCTTTTTTTTTCTCTTTGATAATTGTGTACCTGACCCTACAAAGGGGCTAACTGACAAATTTAAAAAAAATGACATTTTACTTTACAATGGTGGTACATGGCATCCTGCATTGCCCTACAAAAGCTCTAAGTGAAATTTATAATAGTGTGGTTGCAAAGTTGCTCGAGAGAGAGAGAGCACCGCAGGTAAGGACCAATGCTATTTCTTTACAGGGATTTGTTGATTATCTCAGAAACTTAATTTTGGTACTTAGCCCCTTTGTCAGGTACACAATGTTTTATGAACTGCATAAACATCTGTGAATGTGTCAAAAACTATTACAAAATAGGCACTGCATAAAAATTAGATTATCATGGTGTGATTATTTTGTCAAGTAGTTAGTCATCTGCAAAACACTTTAGTATCCACTTGGTTAACTAAGGCGCGTGGAGCCGTGGACTACATTTTCACTGTGGTCTTTAGCGCTCCACGCGTTCGCACTGCCAACGGCATGTTCGAATTTTAACGGTCGCGAAGCTTTCAGATTCCAGGCGACCTCTGTAAAACTGCATCTTTAAACACTACCCTACGAGATAAGCCGTTCCTGATGTCTTCTATAATTTGTTGAAATAGATCTGCTAGTTGTGCTTACAATCCAGATGCCACGAGTATTCCACCATATGCAGTGTGATCAAAAAGTTTCCAGAATGACTATAAATATAGCCCCTTACCTTGACAGGGTGTCCACTGGTCGGGAAAAGGCCGGGAATTTCATATAGTCGGGAAAATCCGGGAAAAGTCAATGAATTTGATAAAATATCCGGGAAAATTCGAAAAAATTGCAAAGTGTGATCAAAAAGACTCCTAGACAATAATAGGCCTATATGAAAGTTTTCTTTATTTATTTTATTGTTCCTAATTTTTGTATCTGTTATAGCCTAAGTAATTATTGTTTGCAATTACTTTTGTTACTAAAAGTTTTTCTTATTTAAAGTATGGATAATCCTATAATTTTTCTTACACAGTTATTAGAAAGTGCTTCATATTTTGGTCGGGAATTTCTGAAATGATCAATGAAAATCAGGGAATAAGCCGGGAATTTCTTCAGCATTACTTGGTGGACACCATTCCTTGATTGTCTATTCCGCAATGTCACCCTCAAAGTAATCTCCTTGAGAGTTAATGCACCTGTCCCAACGCTGTTGCCATTGCTGGAAGCACTTCTGGAAATCTTTATCTTGGAGCACCTCCAAAGCCACCTGTGATTCTCTCTGGATATAACTGCCCCTGAAGCCGCTTTTTAAGTTGTGGGGACAAAAAAAAAGTGCTGGAGGCAAATTGGGAGAATATGCAGGGTGTGGAATAGCAGACATCTTATTTTTTGCCAAATAACGGCAGACAGAAATGGCTCTGTGTGCATGTGCGTTATCATGATACAAGAACCAGTCACCAGTCCTCCTTTTCTCAGGCCGTTTGCGTCGCACACTCTCAATCTTTGTAGCACTTGTTTGTAAAACGTTCGATTTCTGTTGCATTCTGCGGAACAAATTCTTTGTGAACAATGCCTTTAACGTCGAAAAAAACAATCATCATCATCATAATAAATAATAATAATAATAATAAATCATTGACTTCACATTGGACCGAACCTGTCTAGCTTTTTCTGGACGTGGAGATGCAGGATTCTTCCATTGTAAAGATTGTTGCTTCCTTTCAGGATCGTATCCATAAATCCATGTTTCATCACCTGTAATAATCTTTTCCATAAATTGTGGATCATTTTGAAGTTGTTCTTTAAGATCTGTAAAAGCAGTCACACGTCTTTCCTTTTGGTCATTTGAAAGGATGCGATTCATGAACTTTGTAGCAATTCTTCTCATGTTCAAAACATCTTTCAAAATGCTTTGAACACATATGTATGTCACACCACTTTTAAATTTTGAAAGCCATTGAATTGCCTGAGATTTGCATGGCATCCTCCCCATAAGCAGTTTTAATCATTTGATATCTTTCTGTAGCACTTTTTCTGAGTTTAAAGCAAAATTTGATGCATGCTTGTTATTCCGCATAATCCCGCATTATTGTTATGAATGAAAATCGCCGCAAGTATAAAACACGCCTACACTTCCAAGGCTTTATCTCTGCACTAGAATGTCTGAGCAGGTGGTGCGACCCCTCCTTTTAAATACAAGGAATTTGTGCATATACAGTCTAGGAAGAATAAAAGACACCTAGTGACAAATTCATTCTGAGGGCATTCCGAAAACTTTCTGATCATATCTTGTATTTTTTCACATCTGATATCGCCCCTGGCTAGGCATGCACGAAGAGATCACCAACGTGACTGGATATTGTTTGTATGAACACCAGTCACATGATCTACAAAATTCTGGCTGTGGTTTACTCTGAGATGGGCTGCGAACCCTCCACCCAGAAAATCGCTGTAGCCTCTCCAGCAATTAGTATGAATTGCAGAAGCGAGATCCACATGCTGCACAATTAAGGCAAACAGTGCTATCATCTCTATTGTTGTTGGGGTACACTGTCATGCGTACCTCCTCTGTGTTCACGTTGATCATCCCTAAGATCCAGTTTCCTTCAACAATGCGACCGTGATGATAATTTCTTCTGCCGATCTTGCATTAGTCGATCTGAAACGTGTCAAGCACTGCCAGTTCTCCCCCTATTTGCATATTTCGTATCCATGGAAATCATGCACATTTCTTTGCAGTAGCTGAACCAAAAGCTACTGTAGCAGAACTGACCTGACTATTTCGCAGATCTTTGTGAGAACTTTGAATAATAGTGAAGTCATAGGAGAGAGAGAGTAAGCAAAACAGTAACTTACGTTATTATCAGTACTTGGTCAGGTAAGATTTTGGCACCTTCAAATCATGTCCCCTTTTGCCATGGACTGTGAAAACTGTTCATGTCCTTTCCTACAGGAGAGAATTTGATATTTTCCCCCCTGTTTATTTACAGGGTGAAGGGGGGCATAACACTCCATTCATAGCATTCACGTTCTTAACAACCCTTGTCCATCTCTCTCCATAGAAATAGCTGATATATGTACATAACTATTCTGGCGACGTACGTTTCTGTTTTGATTGCGAGCATTCGGAACTGGATGCGCTGCATCGATGTTCAACAGGTACCATGTCGCGTGGTTGTTGTGTGGTCCTGGTTGTTTCATCAGCTGGTAGCTAAAAGCTGTGGCCATGCCGTATGTTCCAGGAGTGTCACTAAGTAGTGACATGACCCGTGTGAGTTGATCTACACATCGGGTGGCATCTTCCATTACCGGCCGTTCTATCACCGTTTGGGCTTGAGACCCGTGTTCAGCTAAGGTGGTAAAATTGATTGGCGTCACCTTGAACGTTTCCGTGTTTGCGAGTCGTTCAGATATAGCTTAGATGAATGGAACGTTGAGTGCAGCATTGTTTATGGAGAATGGGAAGGCATCAGCGAGCATACCCTCAGCAAAGGCGAGGTTCTTAACCTCGGCTCTTCTGTGTTGTAAGGGTCAGAACCCTAGCGCCGACATTCAGAATTAGTCCCGAAAGAATTATCTTAAGAGCCAATCATTTTATCTTATGCGCCACTTTGGGCTGGCACTTATGATAAAAATGCGGGAACAACTCGTTCTTTAAGTTGCCGGGCATTAAAATAATTATTTGGTTCTTAAGATAAAATACACCAGCATTTTTCTCCCGCCACATAAGGAGTTCGTGCAAGATCTTTTGCCAGGACATAAAACTCAGTTGCCTCTTTCTATTCATGTTAAAAAGTCAATTTTAGAAAAAGTGGCGGTTAAGATGTTTTGCCTTTCACCCATCGATATATCATCATGTTTCTTGGGGAAAACGAATCGACCAAAGCATCTGTGCTACAATTCCAAAAACTTTTCTAAATATTTAATTTTCAAACTACTCCTAATATTAGGCTAAAGAAGGAATGTTTAAAACTCTTAGTGTTTTCCTAATATTTTATCCATTTATAATGGAATTCTGAAGAAAATTCTTACCTCTAAGGGGTCGATTACCTCCTGATGGCCCTCAGCGGATTCCCAGCCAATGAGAACCATCAGCTCCTCCTCCAGGTCTGTCAGCTTTTTGGGGAGGCACCACCACCCCCAGTCCCTGCAGCATATGTCCTTATTTCTTGTGCTTTGCTTTTTGTGGTGCACTTCCAAACCAGTAGCGGCTCGTGGCTCAAAACGAGAGTGTGCTGCAAATACCATTTCATACTTTTTCCTCCATTTACCTGGAAGAAAATGGCGTCCTTAGCAAGCTGTCCACCGAATTCATACGTCCACAAACATTCACAAGTCACATGCTACGGTAGCACTGAATCACTCGTCTGAAAGCATGTGTGTAAACACAAGACACCGTAATGCTTCTAGTGGCTAAAACAAGAACTACAGTTTCATCTATATTCCAACAGATGTCGCACCACCCACGGAGATCCTCGACGTTCTCCCCCTATTTGCATATTTCGTATCCATGGAAATCATGCACACTTCTTTGCAGCAGCTGAACCAACAGCTACTGTAGCAGAACTGACCTGACTATTTCGCAGATCTTTGTGAGAACTTTGAATAATAGTGAAGTCATAGGAGAGAGAGAGTAAGCAAAACAGTAACTTACGTTATTATCAGTACTTGGTCAGGTAAGATTTTGGCACCTTCAAATCATGTCCCCTTTTGCCATGGACTGTGAAAACTGTTCATGTCCTTTCCTACAGGAGAGAATTTGATATTTTCCCCCCTGTTTATTTACAGGGTGAAGGGGGGCATAACACTCCATTCATAGCATTCACGTTCTTAACAACCCTTGTCCATCTCTCTCCATAGAAATAGCTGATATATGTACATAACTATTGTTGCGACGTACGTTTCTGTTTTGATTGCGAGCATTCGGAACTGGATGCGCTGCATCGATGTTCAACAGGTACCATGTCGCATGGTTGTTGTGTGGTCCTGGTTGTTTCATCAGCTGGTAGCTAAAAGCTGTGGCCATGCCGTATGTTCCAGGAGTGTCACTAAGTAGTGACGTGACCCGTGTGAGTTGATCTACACATCGTGTGGCATCTTCCATTACCGGCCGTTCTATCACCGTTTGGGCTTGAGACCCGTGTTCAGCTAAGGTGGTGAAATTGATTGGCGTCACCTTGAACGTTTTCGTGTTTGCGAGTCGTTCAGATATAGCTTAGATGAATGGAACGTTGAGTGCAGCATTGTTTATGGAGAATGGGAAGGCATCAGCGAGCATACCCTCAGCGAAGGCGAGGTTCTTAGCCTCGGCTCTTCTGTGTTGTAAGGGTCAGAACCCTAGCGCCGACATTCAGAATTAGTCCCGAAAGAATTATCTTAAGAGCCAATCATTTTATCTTATGCGCCACTTTGGGCTGGCACTTATGATAAAAATGCGGGAACAACTCGTTCTTTAAGTTGCCGGGCATTAAAATAATTATTTGGTTCTTAAGATAAAATACACCAGCATTTTTCTCCCGCCACATAAGGAGTTCGTGCAAGATCTTTTGCCAGGACATAAAACTCAGTTGCCTCTTTCTATTCATGTTAAAAAGTCAATTTTAGAAAAAGTGGCGGTTAAGATGTTTTGCCTTTCACCCATCGATATATCATCATGTTTCTTGGGGAAAACGAATCGACCAAAGCATCTGTGCTACAATTCCAAAAACTTTTCTAAATATTTAATTTTCAAACTACTCCTAATATTAGGCTAAAGAAGGAATGTTTAAAACTCTTAGTGTTTTCCTAATATTTTATCCATTTATAATGGAATTCTGAAGAAAATTCTTACCTCTAAGGGGTCGATTACCTCCTGATGGCCCTCAGCGGATTCCCAGCCAATGAGACCCATCAGCTCCTCCTCCAGGTCTGTCAGCTTTTTGGGGAGGCACCACCACCCCCAGTCCCTGCAGCATATGTCCTTATTTCTTGTGCTTTGCTTTTTGTGGTGCACTTCCAAACCAGTAGCGGCTCGTGGCTCAAAACGAGAGTGTGCTGCAAATACCATTTCATACTTTTTCCTCCATTTACCTGGAAGAAAATGGCGTCCTTAGCAAGCTGTCCACCGAATTCATACGTCCACAAACATTCACAAGTCACATGCTACGGTAGCACTGAATCACTCGTCTGAAAGCATGTGTGTAAACACAAGACACCGTAATGCTTCTAGTGGCTAAAACAAGAACTACAGTTTCATCTATATTCCAACAGATGTCGCACCACCCACGGAGATCCTCGACGTTCTCCCCCTATTTGCATATTTCGTATCCATGGAAATCATGCACACTTCTTTGCAGCAGCTGAACCAACAGCTACTGTAGCAGAACTGACCTGACTATTTCGCAGATCTTTGTGAGAACTTTGAATAATAGTGAAGTCATAGGAGAGAGAGAGTAAGTAAAACAGTAACTTACGTTATTATCAGTACTTGGTCAGGTAAGATTTTGGCACCTTCAAATCATGTCCCCTTTTGCCATGGACTGTGAAAACTGTTCATGTCCTTTCCTACAGGAGAGAATTTGATATTTTCCCCCCTGTTTATTTACAGGGTGAAGGGGGGCATAACACTCCATTCATAGCATTCACGTTCTTAACAACCCTTGTCCATCTCTCTCCATAGAAATAGCTGATATATGTACATAACTATTCTGGCGACGTACGTTTCTGTTTTGATTGCGAGCATTCGGAACTGGATGCGCTGCATCGATGTTCAACAGGTACCATGTCGCGTGGTTGTTGTGTGGTCCTGGTTGTTTCATCAGCGGGTAGCTAAAAGCTGTGGCCATGCCGTATGTTCCAGGAGTGTCACTAAGTAGTGACGTGACCCGTGTGAGTTGATCTACACATCGGGTGGCATCTTCCATTACCGGCCGTTCTATCACCGTTTGGGCTTGAGACCCGTGTTCAGCTAAGGTGGTGAAATTGATTGGCGTCACCTTGAACGTTTTCGTGTTTGCGAGTCGTTCAGATATAGCTTAGATGAATGGAACGTTGAGTGCAGCATTGTTTATGGAGGATGGGAAGGCATCAGCGAGCATACCCTCAGCGAAGGCGAGGTTCTTAGCCTCGGCTCTTCTGTGTTGTAAGGGTCAGAACCCTAGCGCCGACATTCAGAATTAGTCCCGAAAGAATTATCTTAAGAGCCAATCATTTTATCTTATGCGCCACTTTAGGCTGGCACTTATGATAAAAATGCGGGAACAACTCGTTCTTTAAGTTGCCGGGCATTAAAATAATTATTTGGTTCTTATGATAAAATACACCAGCATTTTTCTCCCGCCACATGAGGAGTTCGTGCAAGATCTTTTGCCAGGACATAAAACTCAGTTGCCTCTTTCTATTCATGTTAAAAAGTCAATTTTAGAAAAAGTGGCGGTTAAGATGTTTTGCCTTTCACCCATCGATATATCATCATGTTTCTTGGGGAAAACGAATCGACCAAAGCATCTGTGCTACAATTCCAAAAACTTTTCTAAATATTTAATTTTCAAACTACTCCTAATATTAGGCTAAAGAAGGAATGTTTAAAACTCTTAGTGTTTTCCTAATATTTTATCCATTTATAATGGAATTCTGAAGAAAATTCTTACCTCTAAGGGGTCGATTACCTCCTGATGGCCCTCAGCGGATTCCCAGCCAATGAGACCCATCAGCTCCTCCTCCAGGTCTGTCAGCTTTTTGGGGAGGCACCACCACCCCCAGTCCCTGCAGCATATGTCCTTATTTCTTGTGCTTTGCTTTTTGTGGTGCACTTCCAAACCAGTAGCGGCTCGTGGCTCAAAACGAGAGTGTGCTGCAAATACCATTTCATACTTTTTCCTCCATTTACCTGGAAGAAAATGGCGTCCTTAGCAAGCTGTCCACCAAATTCATACGTCCACAAACATTCACAAGTCACATGCTACGGTAGCACTGAATCACTCGTCTGAAAGCATGTGTGTAAACACAAGACACCGTAATGCTTCTAGTGGCTAAAACAAGAACTACAGTTTCATCTATATTCCAACAGATGTCGCACCACCCACGGAGATCCTCGACGTTCTCCCCCTATTTGCATATTTCGTATCCATGGAAATCATGCACACTTCTTTGCAGCAGCTGAACCAACAGCTACTGTAGCAGAACTGACCTGACTATTTCGCAGATCTTTGTGAGAACTTTGAATAATAGTGAAGTCATAGGAGAGAGAGAGTAAGTAAAACAGTAACTTACGTTATTATCAGTACTTGGTCAGGTAAGATTTTGGCACCTTCAAATCATGTCCCCTTTTGCCATGGACTGTGAAAACTGTTCATGTCCTTTCCTACAGGAGAGAATTTGATATTTTCCCCCCTGTTTATTTACAGGGTGAAGGGGGGCATAACACTCCATTCATAGCATTCACGTTCTTAACAACCCTTGTCCATCTCTCTCCATAGAAATAGCTGATATATGTACATAACTATTGTTGCGACGTACGTTTCTGTTTTGATTGCGAGCATTCGGAACTGGATGTGCTGCATCGATGTTCAACAGGTACCATGTCGCATGGTTGTTGTGTGGTCCTGGTTGTTTCATCAGCTGGTAGCTAAAAGCTGTGGCCATGCCGTATGTTCCAGGAGTGTCACTAAGTAGTGACGTGACCCGTGTGAGTTGATCTACACATCGGGTGGCATCTTCCATTACCGGCCGTTCTATCACCGTTTGGGCTTGAGACCCGTGTTCAGCTAAGGTGGCGAAGTTGATTGGCGTCGCCTTGAACGTTTTAGTGTTTGCGAGTCGTTCAGATATAGCTTTGATGAATGGAACGTTGAGTGCAGCATTGTTTATGGAGGATGTGAAGGCATCAGCGAGGATACCCTCAGCGAAGGCGAGGTTCTTAGCCTCGGCTCTTCTGTGTTGCAAGGGTCGGAACCCTAGCAGGTTGTTGCTTGCTACTTGACCGACGGGGGCCAGGAGGATCGTCGGACACTGTGTGGCGAACTGCTTCGGCCATGACGCCTAAGCAAGGAATCTCTTCATAGAGTACGTGGTTATCGTTGTTGATAGCTCCGTAGTATCCTCCATGATTGGCTACTTGTTCCACAGGTAGTGGTGGAAACTGTGCGTAGAGATGCTGACCGCTCTTAGTCATGATGTTGCCTAGCCGTTGTAGATACAAGCGCTGTGGCTCCAACACGTTGAAATATGTGTTTGCGATCATCTCTAGCGTCAAAATTCGAGATGGTGCTACACCAAATGCAAGCTAGTACGAAGATATCCAATCATCGTTGCCAAACTTTCGAGATGGTGAATTTGAATAATATTTTTGCGTAGGTCCTCGTCGCCAGGTTGTAACTATACAAACCATATGATTAATGATGAACATGTATACAGTCAGTGATATTTTTATTCACTTCTAACACAATAATACACATAAGTTAACATAATTTGTACTTCTTTGTAGTGAAATTAACAAATGATCTCTTCTTAAATGTCTGTAAATAATGTTCACAAGAATAATAAATCTCTTTAAAAATATGAAACTGATAATGTCTATAATTCCACATTTAACCCTGCAGTGCTCGCGTGGCGTCTGACAGACGCCAGACCAGATTCATTTCACTATATCTAGAATACCTATGAGGCCATTGTGCTGACCTGCCATCTACCTTTCGGTCAACTACTCTTAAATAACATATCCAAACGGCAACCCTCCAGTTTTCACCTAGCAACGGTGGGGTGAAGTTATTGTTGCGAAAATGTAGATGGCGTCTGTGAGACGCCGCGCGAGCTTTACTGTTACAAGGTAAGTTACTGGTTTAAAATAAATTTCTTGCAGAAACTAGTGATCATAAACCTACAATACCAATCTTTTCTATGGAAATTATTTATCTTTAGGCTTGGCAATGAGTGGAAAGGAGAAGAAATAGCATAATCTTTCTGATCCAAATGATTGGAAGATAGTGCAAAGTTGCTAGAAGAAGAAGAAGATGATGTTGAACTTGATTCCGATAGTGATCCTAAAGAAAACATTTCGGAGTCTAGAAGTGAGTCAACGGACACTGGACAAGAAGCAGATGATGATGATAATGATTGTAGTGAATGTGATAGGCCTAAATATTTCGTAGGGCGGGACAAAGTTTCTAAATGGAATAAGAAGAGATCAGTAACTAGTAGTAAAAGTTGTTATACCTATAGTCTTAGGACAATAATATTTTAAAATTATTTTAAAATTGTTACATGCCTAACAACATTGTTTTATTATTAATTAATTGAAGTCATAATGTGCTAACAGTGATTTGTGTCCAATATGGTTAGTTAAATGCTCATTTTCAATAAATTGACTTAATACACATATTTTTAATTAAGCAATGCATGCAAAACATGTCCAATAATATTAAATAAACTACGACAACCCTCAATAAACAAAATGAACACTCAAAACAACATAAAACAATAGAAACAACGTAAAACATGAACGGCGTCTCTCAGCTTCTATGTCCTGAAACAGCGCGCGAGCACTGCAGGGTTAATGCAGACTTGAATAGAAATTGTGTCTGTAGAGCATTCATTAAACATGCTCACTATTACATGATTTAGTACTTAAGAACTGTCTGTGTTTGTTCATGTACATTACTCGTGTAATATGATTGTACTAAATACTGTCTATATTTATTCATATGCTTCAAGTGTTATATTGATATTCATTGACATGAATGTTAATTCAGAAATAACTCACGTAACTTTGCACTGTTGCGTAACAAGGTCAATGACTGCTGTTGCTGTATGCTGTGCTGTATGCACATGACGTGCGCTGACGTGATGATACAATATTATAGTTACTGACTATAATACCCACTGCTGATGTTGTAAGAACAAACGTTCTTTGTAGAAGTAACTTCTGCTGAAGTCTGTTGAATTGTGATGATTTGTCTTTCATAGACAAAATGTTGATACAGAAGGGCAGCTGATGCCGCTGACTCGATGCTTCGAGAATACTCTGATGAGGGGCGGTTGCATCCGTCTTTAGAGAGAGAGGCGGCTGTTGCCGCTGATGCAACTGCTGGTTGAACGTTGCTGAAGTTCAACTGATGAGAGAGAATGTGCATCACCACAATTCTGGAAACTAACTCACACTCACTGAAGATTCCGAAGTTTCGGCCTCTCCAAGAAACCTAGCCTGATCGCTAGGGGCGCTGAGTCGCTGCTGCCATGTGACGGTGACGTCATTAGACGTATGGAATTGTGAAATAGTTTAAAGATTTTTGGAAATGGTATTTGTTTTATGTACCTTGTGTATCAGGGTTTATTTAAAGGATATTATTTAAAATAATGTTCTCGATTTTTCTCGAACTCCACTAAACTGCTGTGGTTCGAGTAGAACCAACTATTTTAACTAAACCTACAATACAGGGCTAATGGTCCATGCATAAACCCAATAACCTGCATTTGCTGTCCTCAATATACAGCCAATTGTAGGAAAGTATTTAGAAAGAAAATGTATTTAATATAGTTTTTTACGCTCGAGTTTAGATATTTATAAATATAGATAGGTAGCTACTCTATAAATGCTATTATTCAATGTTTCACGAATATAATTATCTGCTGCAGGGTTCATGCATGGAGCCACAGAATTATACAACTTAACATAAACCTAACTCTAAAAACTATTATAGCAGAACCCTTGCAAAACAAAGTTTTTGTACTACTGGTTACAGCCAAAAAAAAAAATGTTGAATTGATTTAAAAAAAGTCCATATAATATGTAATATATCAATGCCTGAAAACAGTAATTTGGAATCGTGAAAGTTACGTCTTTCCCCTCTCCCAGTGCTCCTGCTGCTGCTGCCACCACTCCAGGGTAAAGAGATTAAGCATAATAATAATAATAATATTTATTTGCCGTCCATGGAGACCACAATTAGTCTTTCGGACATTGCCAGATACAAGTACATACAATTTAACATCTATAATAAGGATACATCTTACAAATTACATACAAATTGCCATGGACTGTGAAAACTGTTCATGTCCTTTCCTACAGGAGCAAATCTGATATTTTCCCTCTGTTTATTTACACAATCTTACTAGTATAACTGATTTATATATGTACAGTGAAAATACTTTCGTTAATAAATGTATCTCTGCATGATATTCTTTCATTTATTCTGTACATTAATCGCATACATCTTTTCTGGAGAATTAGTACTCTTTTCATGTAGGTGTAGCAACATGCCCCCCATAGTTCAATCCCATATATTAAGTGAGGATATATTATTCCATAATAGGCCATTTTAAGTACATTTTTCTCTAACATCAGATTTTAGAAACCTGAGCCATCCCTTTCATCCCTTGGTATACGTGCAGGTGGAAGTGGAGGAAGATCGCCATCAACTGCAATTACATCCCCTGCACTCAAACAAGCATTATGCAGAACAATACAGGCTGCAATTACTTTTGTAGTTTTTCGTAATTTCACCTCTAATGGCTTTAAGAAAAATTGCTGAAACCTTGTTTTCCTGGCCCCAAACACCCTTTCAACAACAATCCTGGCCCTGCTTAAAGAGTTGTTAAAAGCAAGTTTCTGCTGGGTCAGACCATTTCCGGTATGTCAAGACGTATCGTGAGAGGTTGTGGAGAGAGAGAGACATTCAGAAGAGTCAACTCACAGGTGGAGAAGCCTTTGCGATCAACCTTCGAGAGCAGCTCGCACTATATGAATCTGTTTTGTATAGCTGAGAGTTCTCTCCTTGTGGATAATGTGTATACTACGTCATATTATAAAACTGATTTAAAGAAATATCATGATTGTCGATTTTAGGTCCTTTACATAATATGTAGGCCAAATATTAAATTTATTATATCCGTACAATTTTAAATATTTATACAGGAATTATAAAATAACTGATTTTTTGCCGAGAAAGAAGAAATAGATACATAAAATAACTTGAAAGATATTGTGGTCCACGGACCATAGGTTGAGAAATGCTTGACCAAAGCATCTGTGCTACAATCCCCAAAACTTTTCTAAATATTTAATTTTCAAACTACTCCTAATATTAAGCTAAAGAAGGAATGTTTAAAACACTTAATATATTCTTAATTTATCCATTTATAATGGAATTCTGAACAACATTCTTACCTCTAAGGGGTCAATCACTTCCTGATGGCCCTCAGCGGATTCCCAGCCGATGAGGCCCATCAGCTGCTCCTCGAGGTCGGTAAGTTTTTTGGGGCAGGCACCACCACCCTCAGTCCCTGCAGTGTAAGTCCTTATCTCTTGCGCCTTAGACTTAGTGGCACACTTCCAATCCTGCCAAGACTGTAAGAAAGAAGAAATAATACATAAAATAACTTGAAAGGTATTAAGACACTACCAAAGGTAACTGAAACAAAAATGTCGATTGAGTATAAAACAACATTTTTATGCACTGAATAGATGATCAACCTCACACAATATTTTAAGATTAAGTTCAATGAAATAGTTTATTATAGGGCAATTACAGCTAGTCATAAGTCATAAGAACAATTACCAATAGGCCTACTTAATGTGTTACAAGAAAAATATATGTTAAAACTTGTACAGTACCGATACTTTAAATTACTCATGGTAATTTCATTAGTAAGGAGAATGTTAAGATTAATACTTACTTTCTGCCACTGTTTCTTATCCTTGGTGGCCCCACTTGCAAACGAATTGAGCCTCTCGGCCAGTTCGCCCCACAACTTTTCTTTTTCCTGGGCCCCATTTAGGCCACCAAACTTATTTGTAAACAGGCACCTGTTGGCCTGCATATATCCCAACATCTCTTTTCTTTTTTTTAACAAAACAAAAAAAAGTATTTTTTCTTTGTTCTAAAGAAATTTTCTTTGCCATTTCTGTGAAAGAAACTAATATTTTAATATATGGCAAGCTAAAACCCTTAATAGCCTATTGCAGGGGTGCTCAAACTTGAACTGCTGGCGATCTACCTCAATATTTTTAGACTACTTACGATCGACTCTGAGAGACTGCAAGTGTGTGTGATGCAGGGTTGTCGTACATACACGATACACCCTACCTACCTAGGGCGTACCGTAGCATATATAGATATTAGCTTTCTGCGCAGTATAGGTACATTATTTTAGTCAAGGTTTGGGTTAGGGTTAGGTTTAGTTAGGTTCTTCTCTACAATATCAATGAAAAAACTCATAGTTATTCAAAATTGCGAGTTTATTGGTTGTTACAAAACAAAAGAGTTACTAAGGAGTGGCTTTGGATGTTGAAGCGTGGCACTGCATGTCCTCAGCATACTTTTCATAAGATGGTACGTAACCACTGAGTGCTAATCGCAAGCATGATGACATATGATCGTCAGTTAGTCGATTGCGATATTTCAGAAAATGCAGACTCGCACAAGTAAGTTGACCCAAAAAATGCCGTCAGTTGAAGGGCGATTTGCCTTACATTCGGATATTTATCTTCAGATATAAAACACCAGAAATTTGTATCAGATGCTGTAGCTTTGAGATGTATATCTGATATAATCTGCACCAACTCATTTTCAACAGAACATGAGTTCATATTAAACTGACTGGCTATTTCAGTAGCTAATTCCTCAATGTTTTTACATGAAAAAGGATAACTCATAAATGATGCTATATTTTCCAATTTACTGCAATCATGAAAACGCATTTCGAATTGTCCCAAAATATTTGATAATTCAGCCTCATACGTATCATAATTCAACTGAGGAATCCTTGCTTTCAAAGACGGAAAATGTTTCAGATCCTTTCTTTTCAGTTGATCTATCATAAGTTGCAATTTACTTTTGAATGCGTTTACTGCGCTAATCATCTCAATAATAGTTTTTCCTTTACCTTGAAGCTCCAAGTTAACGGTGTTTAAGTGCATTGTGATGTCAGTCAAAAATGCCAAATCATTTAGCCATTTTTCGTTTTTCAAAATCTGAGTGTCATCACCTCTTTCGTCTAGAAAAGCTGTTATTTCGGGCAATAATTCTTGAAACCTTTCTAGGAATTTTCCGCGACTCAACCACCTGACGTCCGTGTGAAGAACTAAATCAGTGTGTTCAGCTGACTCCCTATCTTCCAACTGCAACTGAAAGAGCCGCCGTTGCAAGCTACGTGCACGGATGGAATTCACAATTTTTGTCGCAATGCCCATAATTTCCTCCGTGTTTAAAACTTTTGAACACAAAACTTGTTGATGTATAATGCAATGGAATGAAAAAAATGAAGGGAATTCTTCATTAGCTCGACACAATGCCACAAAACCGTCTTTGTTTCCAGTCATTGCTGGTGCTCCATCGGTTGTAATGCACACTAATTTATATATTGGTAGCTCGTAGTTTTTTACAAAATTGAAGAAAACGTCAAATATATCTTCGCCACGGGTCTTCCCCTTCAGAGGTATGATTGTCAAAAATTCTTCCTTAGCCAACATGTCATTGAATACCATCCGAATAAAAATACACAGCTGGGCAGTGTCTGTCATATCGGTGGATTCGTCGAACTGTAAAGAAAAGTATGTACATTCCATGATATCATGTTTTAGTTTATCTGCGATGTCCTGGCTCATGACTTCAATATGCCTTGTGACAGTCGGACGAGATAACTGAAGTTCTCTAATAGCAGACATGATTTCTGTTTTATTTTTAAAATCTCCAAATAAAGTCTCACCCGCTTCAATAAATGCTTCCTTCACCACCGATCCATCTTCGAATGGTTTCTTGTGTTTCGCCAATATATGAGATATTTTAAATGACGCGATCGTAGCAGCTTTTGATTGTTTGACTGGTCTTGTGAACATGGATTGTTCTTTTTTCAAACAAGATATCAAATCACGTACCTTTAGTTTTCTTAATTCACTCTGTGGCGGAAAATCCTTTTCATAGTTTTTATGAACCGTTTTATGATGCCTCTCTAAGTTACCACGCTTAGGTATTGCAACTGACGCACGACAAATAACACAAATGCACTTATCCTTCACCATACAAAAGAAAAATTCTTCCTCCCAATCCTTATTAAAATGATACGTTTTAGATTTCTTCACTGCACTCATTTTCCACTATTTAATAATAAACTTTGTACTTATCGACGTAGTATCGCCATCAAGTTACAATTCAGAATGACTCCAATTCCTGCAGGCGCAACATTTATATCGGCGTGAACGAAAGTCTCGAATGTTCCCGTCAAACGCGCCGCCCGAAACTAGACTGTACTGTCTCTCGTTGTTTCTAGACTAGACTCCACTGTCTAGTCTAGAAACAACGCGGCTTTTCTTTGACAAGTGCCGCGCGTTCCTTTGATAAAGCCACCTTTTGCCGCAAGCAGTGTTATTTTATTAGTTACCTACCTACTTATTAAAATTTTTTTTCTTCTCGAGATCTACTCAAAAAGCACTCGCGATCGACTTGTCGATCGCGATCGACCGTTTGAGCACCCCTGGCCTATTGTAACATTACAATTTTTTATTCTTTTGAGGAAACGTGCTTTTACTTTTTCTAGACTTATGAGGTCTGATGTAGTTAGTTTTTCCCATATTAGTTCTAAGCCATATGTGGCGATTGGGCATATTTTAGCCCAACATCGCTTTAGATATGGATAAATCCATGATGCACACATCCATAACTACCGTTAGATTTTGAATATGACTGAAGGGACTTAACACAAATGTAGAGAACATTTTTATTTATAACTCTGTGGATATATCAAGTTTTGAGGATGGTGGACTTAACTCTTTTTGCCTGTGCCCCTGCGAATTTAGAGGTTCGAGCATTTTTTAATTTTAATTTTCTAATTTGGTTTTGTGGCTTGACAATGTTGTCTTTGATCACAATTTCTAACAGGTTGTAGGAACTTGTTCCCATTTCGGGCCAGAGTCTCCATCGGACATCGCTACAGACCATGTCTCAAGATATGAGTGACGTCTATATTTGATCAGCCGAGTCTTGTTTGATAGGTGGGCTCGGCATTGTTGCTATTGAGGGTAAACCAGTCCAGTTCAGCTATTACTTCCTCCATGAGTGCACCATTATTATCTGTGTTTGGATTGCCCCATAAGGGGGATCTTCCATTCGTATCAATGCCAACTGCTCGTAATTTACTTATTATTGGTTTGGGGGGCTCAGCAGGTTGGAGGTAGGCGCTAAGTAGCATGAGATCTCCGATTACGGTTGCTGTTTTAACACAGGTTACATGTGGAAGGTAATACTGAGATTGCTTATGCATTCTATTTCTGGGTTTTAGATAGCTATTCCCGTCCAGGCATACTCATCTGTGGTATATGGTTGTCTATGGACAATGCATATTGAAAGAATAGTTGAATGATTTCTCATGCTTTGGTATAGACATGTAGATTCAATCTTTGATGTACTGACTTCATTACATGGGCATATATAATGACTAGCTCTCCCTGGCATGAACCTAAATCAATCTGTCGAACAAGAGTGGCTTCTCCTCCCTTTGTCTTTATGACTGAAAAGGTGGGAGTATTTATATGGAAAGTTCCACAAGGTCCAAAACCTATGTTCAATATCCGGTACAGAGGAAGTATACTAGATCTAAATATTAAGGGCATGTAAATGATCCCGCTTATCAATGCTTGGTTGCATCGTGATGGGTAAGAATGAATCTTGAGGCTGAAAGGATACCAGGCACATCCAAGTCATGATGTGAAATCTGATAAGGGGTCAGTGTCTCTTGGATCAGTTTAAGAGAATTGGAAGGTATTACCTGCGATTCTATGGGTACAACTGCACCCGGAAATCTAGTTTCCATGGTAGGCATAGGGTTCCTGTAATAAAATAATATCTACATCATGAGTAAATGCTTCTTCTTCTTCTGCACTTCAGGGATTAGGCAAGATTGCCTGTTCCGTCTTCACATTATTTCCATCTATTTCTAGGACGTCCGACATCTCGTTTCCCTTTGGGTTTATATTTATCTATGATTTGTGGAATTCTTTCTTTATTCATGCGGTCCATATGTTCCTTCCATTTTAATCTATTTTCATCTATCTTTTCGTTGATATTATATATGTTGAGCTCAGCACGTATATTTTCATTTCGTATGAGATCTCTCCTCGTACAACCTTTAACTTTTCTTAGAAATCTCATCTCAGCAGCTTGTAGTTTACTTTTGTCTTTCTGTTTAGTTATCCACGATTCACTGCCGTACATTAAAACTGGAACCGCCATTGTTTTATAAAATTTTATTTTAGTGTCTTTTCTTGTTTTATTTTGTAATGTTTTAGATATAGTACCAGATATTTGTTGAAATCTATTTATTTTGTTTTCTATGTCTCTATCTATATCGAAACTAACGTCGCATCCTAGATAATTGAAATTACGGACTTGTTCCAGACTTTTATTTTGAATACAGATTTTTGATCGTATTAAATGTTTTCCATAATGTGCCATTACCTTAGACTTCAGTGTTGATATTTTTAGATTATAGCATTGGCTGCTCATTAGATGTAGTTTATAAACAGACTTTTGAAGGTTTTCCTCATTGTTTTGAATTATTGTGATGTCATCAGCATATAGCAAAATATTTAGAAATTTATTATTACTTATCTGTATTCCTGGATTCACTTCCAATTTCCATTTTTTTATAAGATCATCAACATAGATGTTAAAGAGGGTTGGCGACAAACTGCATCCCTGTCTAACGCCTTGGTTCACAGATATAGGTTCTAATTTTGTTGTGCCTAAATTTATAATTACTTTATTATCTCTATAAAGACTTTTAATAACTTCAATGATCTGAGGAGGGTAGCCTGCATTGTGCATTATTATCCATAATTTGTCTCTGTCTATAGAATCAAAAGCTTTTTCGAAGTCAATGAAAGCAATATGTGTTTCTAAATTGACTTCACGTCTCTTTTCTAAAATTCGTTTTATGCTAAAAACATTATCATTGCAGGAGCGTCCTTTCCTAAATCCAGATTGTTCTTCCTGTAAACAGGCTTCGGTTATATTCTTTAGTCTATTGTTTATTATTTTGGCGTACAGTTTGTAAGCAGTATCGAGAAGACTTATACCTCTATAATTTGCGCAATCATTTCGTTGCCCTTTCTTAAATATTGAGATCACCTCTGCAGTTCTCCAAGAACCAGGTATGTTATAGCTCCGCCAGCACTCATTGTATAGATGTAATAGCCTTAACTGGCATACTAATCCTGAGTATTTTAGTAATTCTATGTTCAATCCATCTGGACCATTGGCTTTTCTATTTTTCATGCTCTTTAAAGCTCTTTGTAATTCTTCTAATGTTATTAAATCTATGTTGTCATTATAACTGGGGATGATATCCTCAGTACCTGTCACTTTCTCTTTGTACCATAGTTTCGTGTAATGTTTTCTCCATTGGTCTTTTGGTATTACATTTAAATTAGCAGTATCTCTTTCTGCTTTATTAAAATGTCTCATCATTTTATAAGCTAGCATTTGTCTTCCATGCAGATCATGTTCTATAGTTGCTATAAACTGGTCCCATGACTCTTGGTGGGCTTTATTTACTAGTTGTTTTGCTAAATTCCGTTTTTGTTTATATTCTTCTCTAGTTCCTTCAGTTCTCTCTTGAAGAAAATGTATATATGCTTTCTGTTTTTCTTTTACTGCTTTTTCTATATCTGCATTCCAGACTCTTAGACTTTTCCTTTGGTTGCAGTTGGAACGTCTGACCCAAAGTGGGCGGCTCCAATCAAGGTTAGAACTGCTGCCTTGCAGTCGGAGTTGGTTCTCCAAAGGCTAAGGGAAGACAACCCTGAGTGTAAATTACCTGGTCCTCCAGGTTGGGGGTTGTGCAAGGGGCTGGTACCCCCTTCTAGTAAAAATTAGCTTACTCAAAATCTTCACATGAGTAAATGCTTCGGAGCGTATTTGATCTGTGACTGCTTTAGCCCTGTCTCTGTTGATCTGCCATATTTTTTAAGTTTTTCTAGCCATTGCCGTAGTCTTGTCATTTCTCTGAGTCTCTTTATCGCGGTTTGGCGAGAGGGACAAAGAAGGTCAGTCGTCAAATGTCTGGAGTCTTCCTATAGCGTGTGCAAAGCATACAGACCGGGGGGGTTGTAGATTTTTGTGTGGGCAGTCAGAGAACTTGTGTCCTTGTTTGGCTGCATATTTTGTATCCATTGAAATTATGCACACTTCTCTACAGTAGCTGAACCAGTCGGCTATTGTAGCAGAACTGGCCTGATTATTTCACAGATCTCGGGGAAAACTTTGAATAATAGTGAAGTCATAGGAGAGATAGTCAGCAAAACAGTGCTGGGGCAGGTAAGATTTTGGCACCTTCAAACCATGTCTCTTGCCATGGACTGTGAAAACTGTTCATGTCCAAGAATCTGATATTTTTTCTCCTGTTTATTTACAGGGCATAGCACTCCGTGCATAGCATCCACGTTCTTAATAACCCTTCATCATACAAGAATTGCATGCATTCCTCTTCATTATAAACGAATTCAAGATCGTGAAAATTTATCATTTCTAGCTTATTCCTTTGATTGATAGTCATGGTGAGCTTTTATTTTACAGAACAAATAGTGTACAACAGTACAGGTACACAAAATGCTGAATTTGTCAGCAAGTAATAAAGACAAATGAACAATTTCCATTTCTTGGTAAGCAGTATGAAATACATTAATCTCCATACGATACAACATGCTTAGGTTTGTCTCAGGCGGCATCAGGCGTTGATCCTCTTGCTTGGGGTAGACGGCAGGAGGAGAGACAGGGTTGTGGTAATAACCTATGAAATATCTATGGTATCTGTTGTGGGTTTATTCCACCTCTCACTGAGATGGACCTGTTGGTGCAGATTTTTGATAGACTTTATCCAAAATTTGTTGGCGTGGTGATTTTAGGAGTCTATGTTCGTTGATCTTTAGTTTATCTCTACTACAGTACTTGTCTCCTACCTCAGTCAATGCAGACTGTTCGCACTGCGCATGTGGTGTACGCTCCTAATCTAGTTAGCCTGATCACTTTCCCTAAATGGTAGTCATATACCATATGTCTTAGTGAACTTAATTCGTGATACTTTAACTGTTAACGTGTAGCTCAGCCTACAGACAAGTATACGACTATTTGGTACCGAGAGAGATCTCAGAACCATTTTAGTATGTGTCCATCCTCTACATGTAATACTTGGCGATCGAAAGATAGCGTTCCCTTTGTGAAATTTTTCACAAAGTGAACTTCCCGATTTACCTGGACCTGGATTTGCAACCTGGGTATCTACATTTGGATGCAAAATTTTCATTTGAGTATTTAGACAACTCCATCAATCCTAACTTCCTGAGTGGGCGGTTTTACAACTCGCCTGTACTTTCTCTTTGGTGTAGAATTTTCCTCTTCTGAGGAATAGTCTGCTGCACTTACTGGATTATCTGAATTCACTAATACCACCATGGGCGTCGGCCATGCCCCCCTCTGGATTGCCTTATGGATTCATTTATTTGTGGTACTCTTTGTCAACCTACAGTTTTAACATGGAGAACAAAAAAAAATTACTTTATAATGAGTTTAGCAAGTATTAACTAATTATAACTATAATATGTATTTATAATAATATCTCACCAAGGTCATTGCTCAAAATAGCGTATTCTGTTAACTCAAAAAACTTTGTAGCCTCGTCAAATTCTGCTTGGGTTCAAAATAACGATCCGGTTAACTAAGTGAATATTAATGTGTTTAGCCTAATCATTTAAAATTGAGGTCCGAAATTGATTTTGCCCCCCCCCCCCCCCTTCATAAAATTCCTGGCGATGCTGCTGAATACCTCTAATTGAACCATCAAATTTCACAAGAGAGGTAGCCAAATGAAGCCTGTAAGAAATGAGTGGCAGTTGATCCTTCTTTTTGACCACTTTAGCTTTGCATGCCCTTCTGTACATCAACCAGCAATTGACAATTACTAGGTCAATAAAATGACTGAATGCCTTAACTGGCCACTTTTTAGTGCAAACATAACTCCTGTAATAGGCAAGAAGTCTGTTACATAAATCAATTCCGCCCATCATTTGATTGTAGCTTTGTACAATACTTCGACGTGGTGCATCAGTTTTTCCCCCCCCCCTGTTTTGACCATCTTTTGCAAGACCCAACAGGATGACAATTTGCATTGATTGTTAATCTAAAAATGCATTCAGGCCTGAAAAAACATTTAAGAATGCATAAAACAAGCTAAAATCCTTATACCTCATGAATTATTGCAATATATCTGTACTTACGTCGCATGTAATGCTGACTGGCTGTCATCTTCTTCGATACTATTTTTCAAGACGCCATGTATCGAAGCCAAGCAATGGCAGAGTGCTCCGAGCGGTAAAAATCGAAAGCTTGGAGGTTCACGTATGTGCACATAAGTCCGAAGCAAACAAAGAAATTCACAAAAATTGGTAGGAGCCTTTCAAACTGAGGTGCACAAATGTGTACTTAGAGACTGGAGGTCACTTTTAAGAATCCGTTGAACGGAGCATCTGGATACTCGTATTCCCAGTTGTACTGCTGCCTTTCTACACAATTTGCTGGGGCTTCTCTGTACAGTAACTCTTACTGCTTCCATATTCTCTGGTGAACAAACGGGCTTCGGCCGGGGTCGCTTGGGTTCCAATATTGTTCCTTCCCGCACAAATTTTTCATACAGCTTGTGAATTGTTCTGTTGCAAGGGGCCCATCGTGTATTAAACTGTTGTCGAAAACGCCTCTGAGTCACAACAATGCTTATTTATAATACACGTGTGAAACAGAGGGAGAAGCCATATTGACAAAAAGTTTGGGACACAAAGACACAACCACCAAACAGGAAATAAGAACAACACCACGGGAAAACAGCTACTCCTAGGCACACTGTGCGCTATCATACTACACCACTAAAAGCAAAGAACGGGGGGAAAAAAGACATAACACATAAATAAAAGAAAAATGGGAGACGAAGATCAGAAAAACAACAGCAGCAGAAATGATGATGATCGTTGCGGAACATGCGACAAGAAAGTAAAAGAAGAGGACAGCTTGAAATCTGTGCATTATGGTATGACGACAGGAGAATTCGATATGTGTGAATTTAACTATATTTTGTTTCTTATCCAACTGAGGAATAAAAGTGATATGGTGTATGTACATTAACCCTCAAGTGGAACCACTTAAGGAAGCTATGAAAGTTCACCACTTAAAAGACTAGCCCATCAAATTGAGATAAATAAACTATATGAATACAATCTTTGAAATCATAGCTACTCTAGAGTAAAGAATAATGTATACAGTACATATTAATTGCTAAATACTATACCATAAAATAGAAGCCTTTACACAAAATCACCTTAACAGCCAATATCCAGGCCCTAAAGGTAGTCGGCGCTTTGTATAACTTTCCCAACTCATCCACCCGCTTAGCAAATTCCTTATCGCCCAATTCAAGCTGACCCATGAACTTGGCTTTGGTGTTTTTTGACACAGTGCGCCAGTATCTGCCCAACTCGGGTGATTCTTCAATGTCGCAATTCTTGAACTTGTCCAAAAGCCCTGGGAATTCACGGGCAATAACGTTAAGGTCCGGATAAGTTTGGGTGTATGTGAACACATACCAGTGCATTTGATCAAAGCCATCCCTTAGGGCCTCCACTCTCTGCTCTTCAAGTGCAATCGCATCATGATCCACCAAGGGGGTCTACCTTCAGCGGGTGCACAAGACACCGCTGGTAATGCACAAGCCTCCTCTTCCTCTTGAGGAACGTCGGTGCGTTCCTGCTCGCGCTCAAAGAGCGAGGGAGGCTGTATAGTGACGTATTTGCTGCCTATGAGAGAAAACAGGTCGATTGTGGCATTGCCAGCATAGCAATGGAGATCTTCTCCGACCTGCTTTTCCCAATAGGTTACATCCAACCCAGCCTCTTCGGTGAAATATTGTTCGATAAGGGACTTTTCCATCTCGTTGAATCCCCTATGCACGTTGGCGCCATTGTCGTCAACAAAGACACCCTTAACCACCTTGACTACAATTGGTGGCACATAAGTCGGATCCTCTGGCGAAGCTCTTATTGCCTTAAAGAACACCACAGCCCTGCTGGTATCAATTTCTTCAGTGGGTATGGGGATTCTTGGCGGCACCAGTTCAGTCCTGTGTTTTGAGAAAAAGCTACCAACATCGTTGATGCAGGACAGCCAAATCTGTCATTGCAGGGGGCTACACCGGGATGGTACGGGCAAATCCAGAGCCTTCAAGGATGCCAGGTGGAGCTTGTTGGCGGCATGGGGGTCGTGCTCGGATAGGTAGGGGACCAGGAAGTGGTCAATGTCCGCCCATTGGATTGCTCGAGACATAGCTTCAACAGGATGGTCATGGCTAAAACAGAGACCAGAAGAAGGAGAACCAAAATTCCCCAAACCGTACGCAGCATCGCCTTTGTACTTGAGCAAAGCGCATGCACCAACCGTTCCCAAGATGTCATCAGGTAGGGACCAAATAAGTGACCCGGTTGTTCCATCGGACTGTTCAAAAGTTGGTCGTCTAACACTGGCTGGTCTGACAGTGACATTGAAACGTTCGGATAATGTGCCTGCTACAGTGTACATTTGGACCTTAAAAAGGTATTCAAGTTTTTTCCAAGCTTTATTGCGCACACAACTGGCCACAAAGGGATCTTTCAGCAATGTTCAGAATTTCTTTAAATTGTCAAACTTGAAACGATCTAAAAGCAAATCTGTCAAATGAATAGGATCGAACTCTATATTCATGAAGTCCTTGTCGTGAAACCAGAACTTCGGTCTTTGGGATATTTCGGGTTCCGGTTCCCGCGTATAGTAGGATAAATATCACACTCCGAAATAGTGAATCTCCAAAGTGGAAACATAAAGCATACGGCGTAATTATTACACAAAAGTAAAAAGTCATAGTGAATAGAGCAAGCAAGAGGTAAGTGAGTAACTACGCGATACACCACAGAAATTATCTAACACGTGTGAAACAGAGGGAGAAGCCATATTGACAAAGAGTTTGGGACGCAAAGACACAACCACCAAACAGGAAATAAGAACAACACCACGTGAAAACAGCTACTCCTGGGCACACTGTGCGCTATCATACTACACCACTAAAAGCAAAGAACGGGGGGGAAAAAAGACATAACGAATATCAAGAAAAACAACAGCAGCAGAAATGATGATGATCGTTGCGGAACATGCGACAAGAAAGTAAAAGAAGAGGACAGCTCTGTACAATGTGATGGAATCTGTGCATTATGGTACCATAAGAAATGCACTGGTATGACGACAGGAGAATTTGATATGTGTGAAATTAACTATATTTTGTTTCTTATCCAACTGAGGAATAAAAGTCATATGGTGTATGTACATTAACCCTCAAGTGGAACCACTTAAGGAAGCTATGAAAGTTCACCACTTAAGGGGGAGGTACAGCTTTCCAATAGCAGAAATTCAGATAATTTCAAATTTCTATTACTCAGTAACTATAAATGCTACTTAAACAAAATTTTGCTTGCTTAATGTGTACCCATTGCAATTCATAAGACTGCTTTCAACGTTTTAAAAATGCTAACCATTACTTGTAAAAATATCATCAAATATTTATAGTATTTTTTATCCGTGCTAATGGCGTTTTCCAGATAGATTCTGTAATTCACTGAATATCTGCAGGATTCTTTTACTAAAATAATCTAAAGACCTATATCAACAACATATACTAGGATCTTTAACATTTTCCTACAGATATGGTTTCTTTCTCAATCATAACTTTCATATTATTTTTTTTCTTAATTTTGCATTAATGATTTCACATCAAAATTGTAACTACTTATGATAAAGAAAAGATTCTAGTATATGTTGTTCATATGGATAAAATACACTAGCATGCAAACTTTGATGCAAATATCTTCATTAGTTTTTGAGTTATGAAGAAAACGGTGTGTAAAAATTGAAGTTGTAGAAAACGAGCGACCAAGGCCCTATTTCATAAAAGTTACAATTTTACAGGTGACAGGTGGCATATAATTGTTTTACAAGTTTACATTTTGACAATTCCGTTTTTCATAAAAGCTGACAACTTTACATAAATGTCATGACAATTTTGTAGAATTGTATGACAATTTTACATATTGTTGTTTCTCAAAACTTTTGAGTTTACAGGTAAAAGTCAGACAAATATGTCAAATTTTAGGATACCTACCATTTATGAAACATTACTTTTTGTTGACATATTTACAAATTTACAAAAAATGTAGAATTGTCATTACCGAAGTGACAGGCAATCTTTCATATGTAGGCTAAGTCAGCAGGTTATGTAAATGTGTGGCATAACTTGGCAAAGTGTTTTTTGTGATTTAAACTTTCTTGTTAATAAACTTGCTAAATTGTCTTGTTAATAATGAAAACTAGTAGTAGTGATATTGGTAGCAGTGAAAATGATTAATAAATAGACATGAGACCTCGCAGGGTTTTTAGGTTAGGGATTAACCTAACTTTCAATTTCAGTGACTTTTCATTAAAAGAGAAATATAAATCACTTATTTTCGATAGTAATAATTGATTGCTTAGGTATCACATTCAATGCTGAGATCGATTATCGCACGCGTATATGAGAGCCCTCTACAATGTACTAAAGTAATCTTTAGGTGACATAAAATTGTCGTGCTTATGAAAAGGGTTCTTTTAGTCTTGACAATTTACATTAATTTGCCTGTAATGTAAGGAAAAGTTGTAATATTTATGAAAAATACAATTGTCATAACATATTGACAAATTTGTCAGATTTGACATAATTGTCGTATATGTCACACCTGTAGAGTTTTATGAAATAGGGCCCAGGATTGATATTGTTGGACTTACATCAAAATTCACCTGGTGCATAAACTACACCTTCCTGCTGCTTCTTTTCATCTTCTTTTTCCAATCTCAGTCTCTTTCTGCACTTCCTGGCTTCTTTGGTGGACTCCATTGCCCTTTTATTGGCAGAAAGTATTGTTTGTCATCCTCTTCTTTGAATGCTTTGACACAATATTTTCCAACAACTAGCCCCAACTTCTCCAACACTTTAATTCTTGCTTTCATGCCATCATTAAATGTTATGATAGCATCACTTACTGCTATTGAAACAGTTTTCCTTCCAGCAAAACCAGTTTTTGGACAAATTTTCCAGATTTTTGCATTGTACGACTCATTATTATTCTGAGTGTAACTACCAACACACTTTTCTAACAGTTCTGTGGCCACAAGATTTTTTAAAACTGGCTTAATTACCTCCATCACAGCAGGAACAAGGGTATTTTTGTGCTTGTAACAGTTCACTGTTCCATCAAGCACAGCTCTCTGATATGGACACCAAGAATCAGCAGTTTTAGGGCAAAAATAATGCATTGGAATCTCATCTGACGAACCCTTATGATACCTAATTGCCCAAATTGCCTTTCTCATTTCATCTACAGAAGTACTATTACTTCTTATGGCATTTCCATAGTAAACAGTCAGTGTATTAATTACAGAATCAGTAAGCCTGTTTTTACCACCTAGGGGCTTACCGTCACTCAACTTTTTTCCTTTGAAGCTTTCTTTTTTCTTTCTTAGTTGTGTCCCCATTCTTTTTTGGACATGCCCCACACATTCCTTTTTCTGAATGGTAAATCCTGGTCCATATGGTTTACTTTCTGTCACAGCCTTATAACTTTTGGTGTCACCATCACCAATATAATTCAAATACTTCAAATTATGCCTCTTGATGCTACGGTGAAAAATCATTTTCATTCCTTCTACCTCCATATTACCAGGGCTTCCAGTATGGTTGATTGAACAAACCTCTTCATGTATTTCCCACCACTCTTGATATTCTATAGTATTCTCTTTCCCTGTCCATTGTTCACAGCCCTTACAACTTAGCGACAGGACCTGTGTGTCTAAAACTTTTCCACTCTTTGCTCCTATTACACTACACACCCCATGTTGTGAACTGTGACCTCTGGTTAACCAAGTCCCATCACAACTTACAGAAATATCCCTGAAGCCTGTAAGTGCTGCTTCCTCTTCTGCTGCTGTACTTGCAGATTCTAAAGCTGCCTCCTTACTTGCTGCTTCAATTCTATCATACACCAGCATGTAGGTAGATTTTTTCACTGGGGGAGGAAGATTCATGAGGCCACAAAACATTTTTAATCCTGCCAATCCCTGACCCAGGCATCTCATAGCATATATGCTACGTCTGTTTATAGAAAAAATATGACTATTCTGTCCTATTTTGTGGCAGTTGTCAAAGGAACTTATCTGTCCACATACACTACACAGTATTATAATATTACAACCTAATCCCACTGTTTTATAACAAATATTTACAGTAGCTCCACAAACACAACGAAGGCATTTTTCAAGTTCTTTGAACATAATACTAATATTAAAAATAATATTTACATCTTCTGTACAAGCTCTCTTATCAGTGTTGCCGAAAAGTTTCCTAGCTGATGCACTCTGAGTTTGTAGGTTAGGATCAACATGTGTTGCACCATTATTAGTATACCTGTTCCCACAATTTTTTTTTTTTTTTTTAGGCTTGTACACAGTCCTTTGTTTACCCATGTTGTACTAGAACGCAAAGATAATAATATGACACCTTTTAAACAACTGAAGAGGAAAATGAAGCAATTACAAACTTTCACAAACTCAAGCCAAACAAACTACGAAAAACATAAACACCTTTCGATTATTATGACAAATCGGCTCGATTACTTCGATATATTGTATCGTTTACTTCGAGAAAGACATCAGTAGTGCCAATGACATGATTCGAGCACGGAATTCAAAATGAGAAGTAAATAAAATAGGAAGTAAGTAGTGGGCGTGGCAGAGACGAATTTAAAGGTACATGCCAGGTGACATGTATGGACATTTCTAGTCATAACTCTTGAAATAATGACGATAATTACAAAATTCTTTCACCAGATTAAAGAGGAAAGTATGCACTACAAACAAAAATATAAATTGAAAAATGTCATTTTTTGACCAATAAAGCTGTACCTCCCCCCTTAAAAGGCTAGCCCATCAAATTGAGATAAATAAACTATATGAATACAATCTTTGAAATCATAGCTACTCTAGAATAAAGAATAATGTATACAGAACATATTAATTGCTAAGTACTATACCATAAAATAGAAACCTTTACACAAAATCACCTTAACAGCCAATAACCAGGCCCTAACGGTAGCCGGCGCTTTGTATAACTTTCCCAACTCATCCACCCGCTTAGCAAATTCCTTATCGCCCAATTCGAGCTGACCCATGAACTTGGCTTTGGTGTTTTTTGACACAGTGCGCCAGTATCTGCCCAACTCGGGTGATTCTTCAATGTCGCAATTCTTGAACTTCTCCAGAAGCCCTGGGAATTCACGGGCAATAACGTTAAGGTCCGGATAGGTTTGGGTGTATGTGAACACATACCGGCGCATTTGATCAAAGCCATCCCCTAGGGCTTCCACTCTCTGCTCTTCAAGTGCAATCGCATCGGGATCCACCAAGGGGGGTCTACCTTCAGCGGGTGCACAAGACACCGCTGGTAATGCACAAGCCTCCTCTTGCTCTTGAGGAACGACGGTGCGTTCCTGCTCACACTCAAAGAGCGAGGGAGGCTGTATAGTGACGTACTTGCTGCCTATGAGAGAAAACAGGTCGATTGTGGCATTGCCAGCATAGCAATAGAGATCTTCTCCGACCTGCTTTTCCCAATAGGTTACATCCAACCCAGCCTCTTCGGTGAAATATTGTTCGATAAGGGACTTTTCCATCTCGTTGAATCCTCTATGCACGTTGGCGCCATTGTCGTCAACAAAGACACCCTTAACCACCTTGGTGGCACATAAGTCGGATCCTCTGGCGAAGCTCTTATTGCCTTAAAGAACCCCACAGCCCTGCTGGTATCAATTTCTTCAGTGGGTATGGGGATTCTTGGCGGCACCAGTTCAGCCCTGCGTTTTGAGAAATAGCTACCAACATCGTTGATGCAGGACAGCCAAATCTGTCATTGCAGGGGGCTACACCGGGATGGTACGGGCAAATCCAGAGCCTTCAAGGATGCCAGGTGGAGCTTGTTGGCGGCATGGGGGTTGTTCTCGGATAGGTAGGGGACCAGGAAGTGGTCAGTGTCCGCCCATTGGATTGCTCGAGACGTAGCTTCAACAGGATGGTCATGGCTAAAACAGAGACCAGAAGAAGGAGAACCAAAATTCCCCAAACCGTACGCAGCATTGCCTTTGTACTTGAGCAAAGCGCATGCACCAACCGTTCCCAAGATGTCATCGGGTAGGGACCAAATAAGTGACCCGGTTGTTCCATCGGACAGTTCAAAAGTTGGTCGTCTAACCTTGGCTGGTCTGACAGTGACATTGAAACGTTCGGATAATGCGTTCCATCAAACCATCATTTTCCCAAGATTGTTCCTCCAATTTCAGAACATGTTCACACGTTTTTCTCCACTCGTCCGGTGTAATTGAATCGCGGACCTCATGCATAAGATTTTCAATATCAGATGTCATTTGTGTCACATTCCTCTTCTTTACCCTGGTCTTAACTGTATTCCATACGTACTCTATGGGATTAAGTGGGATTATCACACTGATAGGGGGTAATCTAACAACTTCGTGTCCATAATGTTTAAACAGATTGTCGATTATGTAGGAAGGTGGAGGTTTATGGACTTTTAATAGTGCCAGTAATTCAGATTTTCTAGCAGAAGGTAAAAAAGAATCTTAATATTAAGCCAGTCTCTAATGCTGTGTATTCGGGAGCCTGTAGTTGGGGGTTTGTTGTCCAGAGATATGGGGCATTGTCCATCACAATTATGCCACCTCTGGTGGTAAATTTGGTATCAGTCGTTCTGTCCATTTCTTGAAATTTTCGAAATACATTTCATCATGGTAATCGTCAGTTTTCTGTTTGGCTTTGAAAACTAATTTGGCACAGGGGATGATACCATTTCTGCCTCCAGCATGCACAATTATGTAACGCTGACCAGCACTATCATTTTTCCTAATGCTAAATTCTGTCTCGCTTTGCCAACATTTATTCACTGTATAGTGAGGGTGTATCCATGTCTCATCTAGATATGTTACTGGTTTCTTTTCAGCTCATAGTTTGTAATTATTTCTAATTCTTTGCAAATAAGAAAGATTGTAAAATATGCTAAAATTTTGTATTAATCTCAGTTTTTTATCTCATCTCCACCGTAAGTTATGATTTTTTAAAATTGCATGTCAGCAGGAAATTGATTTTTTTTAAGAAGATTTTGGATGGCTGTAACTTAAAAATCACAACAGATAAAAATCTAAAAATGTGAATATTTTTACAATCTCTGTTGGTACTGTAAATGAGCCAAATTTGGGAAGAAAGAAAGAGACAAAAACAGGATGGTTAGGTTTTGTCAGGGGATCACTTGACTTGCCTGGATTGAATATCAGGCTAATTCAGGAGCTGATAAACTTTTTCACAGTAACTTATGCATTACTTGACAGTCATGCGAGGATTTGTTGGAATATTCGCAAACTAATATCCAAATTTTGGTATAGTTTTATGATGCTTTGAGTTAAACCCATATATCATTATGTATCAGTTGATTATACTGTATGAAATACAAATTCTCACGTCACATGTACATCTCAACAGAGGTTTAATGTTTACTTGGCCGTCTGGGCAAACCTATTTGCCAGACAACTGGCATGTCAACTTGTCAGCTAGTGTTTTTAGATGCAAATTCAAATTTAGATACTGAAAAATAAAGGTAACTGCTTCTTGGGAAGTGTTTACAAGCAAATGTGCTGGCGAATAAAATGGTTGTTGAAAGGGGGAAAAAAACACTGTGTAAATCACTCATTAATGAGGAAAATTCTCACACTTGCGACTTACTGAAAACTATTAATTAGACCAAAATGTATGTCCATTGTTGAATCTAATATAAATATGTTTTGAGAAGGTAAAAAATATGGTGTTTTGTATATTCAAATCATTGAGTAATTTTTAGCTTTGTAATTTAAACATATGAAAATTTGTTTTAAAATGTCCACTATTGGGACATTGTCAGTTACAGGTAATTTAGTAACTGCTGCAGTTTGAGCTTCCAACTGAACCAGCAGAGTTAAAAATATTTTAAGAGAAAAATATATCTGGCACCGGGATTGAAACCCTTGACTTTTGGCTTTCCATGCGAATGTGCTACCTACTGAGCTAGGCTGGGTTCAACTCATGGTTGCCAGATAGAATTTTCTCCTAATCATTATCCTTAAGGGTCAACCTTACTGAAAGCCATATACATATACACATATATACAGAGTATAACCCCACAACAAGTTTGGGAGCATGGTTGGAATACAGAAAAGGGTTGGATTGTCAGAGGAACTTTTATTTACATAAAAACATGACATGAAGACATTGTTTGCACAATGGAAAATGTTGTTGACAATCCTGTACTACATAGTTTGAAGTAAACATGGTAATTGAAGGGGTCGGAAGAGAGTGTTAACCCATAAAATCTTAATTTTAGATATTACATTTACAAAGTTAGTTCAATTCTGCAAATCTTATTTTTATCTTTCTTTTGATACATATTATGTTACTAACAAGACTTATTGACAGTATTAGTCTATTTTCAGAAACATTGGAATAAATAGTGACTAAGAAAAAATATAAATAGTGCAACAATAATAACTTTTACAAAAAGAGGGTTAGCACTATCTTCCGCCAACCCCTGACATCAACACACATCCATAAACTGTCTGTAAATGAATAGTATTACTACAAAACAATCTGATTACACATTGTTGATTTTGATGGAAGCATGGCTGGACTAATCAGGGAGTTGGATCATTAAAAGTCAGACTTATATACCATATGTATGTATGTGTGTGTGTCTATATATATATATATATGCAGGGTGTTAATAAATAACACCGAAATATTTAACCTGTATACAGTGGTACCTCGAGATACGAGTGCCCTAACATACGAGTTATTTTAGATACGAGGAACGGCCAGCTGCGACGCTGCACACGGCCCACCAGTTTACTGCGCCTGCACCTCGTGCGTCTCGCGCATTATCCCACGTATTTCCCCAGTGTGCTTGTTTACCTCGCTGTCGAAGCATCTTTGCTAAGTTTTTCTAGGGCTTTGCGCTTTTTGTGCATTTACATACTTTATCACATTTCTTTTTATAACCATGGGTCCGAAGAAAGTGTAACAAATATGTATGTACACTTTATAAAACCAGTTTTTCTTGCTTTACATTCTCTTTTATTATGTTTTTATACAATATTTGTCATTTATAAATTCATTTTTCTTATTCAAAAACACGTAACAAAAACAATTGGGGGTAGCATTTTTGGGGCTGGCATTTCAATTAATATCAATGGGGAAAATTGCTTTGAGTTAAGAGCAAATTGACATACGAGCAAGGTTACGGAACGAATTAAACTCGTATCTCGAGGTATCACTGTATAGAGAGGACTTTGACAAGCAACTTTTATTAGGAGATTTTTGCTCTATGACGTAAAATGTGTTTGCTACAGGGCATTAAAGTCATAATTTGGTGCTTATAAGTCAATAATGAAGCGAAATAGGGTTAAAATTTTCATTAAATTGACTTCATGCCTTCTTATTGATCAATAAAAACCTGATTCTTAATCATTCATCAACTGCTGTATCATAATTTAGCGTTTTCATAATCTGTAAAGACTAATCACATTACTGGTCGCCACTGAATTAGTTTTTTTTTTTTTTTTTTTTTTTTCATAACTACAGTGTTAACAGCGAAGTTCCTTTGTTTTGCATTTTTTTTTTTTCTAATGTTAGAAGTCAGTGACAGCCATGCCCTGGGAGATTTTATGCTGTAACAGGAAAAATTGAATCCATAGAGCAAAAATCACCTAATGAAAGTTGCTTGTCTATGTCCCCTCTATACACAGGTAAAATATTTCGGTGTTATTCATTAACACCCTATATATTTCAGATTCTGTGATCAAGTTTTCGCTGTTATTGTAATGTACCATTTCATGTGTAGATAA
Organism: Ectobius pallidus; assembly: GCA_964059195.1. NCBI lineage: Eukaryota > Metazoa > Arthropoda > Insecta > Blattodea > Ectobiidae > Ectobius > Ectobius pallidus. The sequence goes on from CAXKWD010000010.1 coordinate 114,202,065, forward strand.
TGAATGTACTACAGAAACAGTATTCTGTAGATAAATAAACTTATATCTATAGCTGAAAGATAAAAAACCTGGACCACCAAATAATATACTTAAAATATCAAGAGTTATGATAGTACCTGCAGGAATATAACTTGTGATGTGTTGAACAGCTTCCACTGTTGTGTAATTTATTCATGAGGTATTTTATAAACAAACACATGTAAATTATGCTGTGACAAAATATATATTTTGATATTTTGTTTAAGAATGTGTTTTTATTTATTAAGGATGGTTGTCTTTCAGCTGTCGTTAGTGTGTGAAGAAAAAGTATAATAAGCTCACAGAATTTTGGCAGAGATCACTGAAGAAAAGCAAGGATTAACACAGAAAACGAAGCTTGAGAAAAACGTTAAAATGTTTCAAGCTTTATACTTCATAATAATATTATTATTATTATTATTATTATTTTAACTGACATAGTCTTGTTTCAGTCTTAAAAATAGTATTAGTGTTTTAACGATTTTTAATCAACCACCTTCTTAAAGGTTTCACATTTTCCCAGGGACAATCCTGGTTTTTCTCTGTGTATCATATTTTCAACCTTTTATTTCTGGACATTCCTATTTTCCCTCCTAATTCTATCCCTCTGAATTCAAAGATGCCCCAAAATACTACCAGACATGAGGTTGTTGTCTCTTTGAAATAAGCTGAGAGTGATTGTAAACAATGGGAGAAAAAATCACAGCAAGAAGATGGCCTTAGCATACAAAGTATTTTTTTTTTAAATACTAGAATAATATTACATACTAAACTAGTATTCTGTGAACAGCAGACCTCACATCCAAAAAAGATCTGATCTTCATCTTGATACAGAATAAAAATGAATAAAATTCCTTACACATACGTTGTTTTTTATTACTTCAAGGAACATTGTGCCAGATTAGAAGAAAATCAAACAATGCATTTGGTCGTAACTGCATAACACAGAAATTTACAGACAGAATGCCTTGCTCTCATTTTGTTTCAGATGAACTATATCTGTGTTTTCATAATTCCTTTTGTCCCCTATGTGACAGGCCTGCAGAATTAAGAGCCTTTTCACACTGGCCATTGTCACCGGTGAAGAAGCATTGGTTTAAATGAGAGCTTTCACAGTGGGACACTTGTAATGGTTGCCGCACTTTATGATTGCCAAAAATGCAAGTTGTATTACTTAATTCATTTGTATAATACAGCTCAGCAAAACTAGTTATCCAGCCATGAGTTTAGATTTGATTAATACTGAAGATTTTGTAAGTGAAGTGGAATGTCAACCTGCCATTTCGGATGTCAAAAGCGATAAAACAATTTATGTTTTATCATGTAGCTACTATTGGCAATACTAGTGGTGACCGTCACAAGTGACCCAGTGTGAAAAGTTCGTCACTTTTGACAGTCACTGCTAGTATTGCCAATAGTAGCTACATGATAACAAAATTTGTAATCACTTTTGACATCCCAAATGGCATGTCGACATTCCACTTCACTTATAAAATCTTCAGTATTAATAAAATCTAACCTCATGGCTGGATAACTAGTTTCGCTGAGCTCGATTATACAACTGAATTATTTATATACAACTTGCATTGTTGGCAATCCGGAAATGCAATGACTGTCACTTGTGTCCCAGTGTGAATGCTCCCATTTAAACCAATGCTTCTTCGCTGGTGACCATCACAAGAGACCAAGTGTGAGAAGCCTCTAAGAGAGTCAAAAGTGCAAATGTAAACAATGCCTATGAGGGCTTAAATTTGAAAAGAATATATTAAGTGCCAATGTTTTCCTAAAATTGCCAATGATCCTCTAATTGCAGTGACTGCGATTATTTATTTATTTATTGTAATAAGAATGTTACAGGCTAATGCCCAATTACAGTATTCTCGCTTATATTAATATACCAGATTCTAATATTAAATATTTAAAGTGATATTAATAATAATTAAACTAATACTATAACACAAACAATATGACAATTACACAAGGGAACTTAATATGAAAAACAAATAATAATATAAATAATAATATAATAGTTTTGGAGGAAAATATATATATCAGAAAGATTCAAATAAAGAAAATGACATGGAGCATATTTTAATAATTATTTTAAAAATTTCAATTTTGTTTATGTAAAGCAGCTCTCTGTCCAGTCCATAAAAACCTAGTATGGGAAAGTAGGCTCATAATTGACTTTCTTCTCTGCATCAGCCTCTTCAGGCTATCTGCTATGGGTCTCAAACCAGACAGTTGGGTCAACTATGATGCTTCTTTTAGCAGAGGGCGCTATCATATGAATGCATGTAGTGCTGCCATTAGTAGCCATACCATCAACTTCTTCATAGGCTTTGAAGCCTTGAGCTCTTGTGCCTTCTGATATCAAGTTACTATTTATATAATTTTCAGTTGTAAATTATTTTATTGGCCTTAACGATTTGTCTGAATACAAGCTTTGTATGTTAGTGGTAAAAAAAAATGAAAGTATAAAAAATGGATTTTTTTGTACTTTTTGTCACTAAATTTGAAAACTTTAAAAGAATATGGAAGAGGTTCTTCCAAGTCACTAACTATTGTAATTAAGGACTATTGGGTGGTTTTTCACCTTATACCCTCGAAAACAAAAAGAGGGTATAATGCCAAAACCCCCGTAATTACTACCATCCCACAAAAAATGAAATTAATTAATCCTACTAATATTGTGTTGACTTTGATCCCAATTTTGTCTGGTTATACTTGCTAGATTATTGAAATCTTGATAAGAGCCTGTTCTGAGTACGTTCCAAATAGAACTACGGTTATATACTTCTAAAATTTGCTAACTTTTTTTCCCCCCTTTTACTAATCATATGTCCTTACTTCATATCTTCAGGTAAACTTATTTAAAAAATTAAGAAATTTATTAAATTGTTAATGAATATAGATATCAAATTAATATACACATTATAGAACTAAAATATCAAATGTAAGGTGATTAGCTGATCCCAGGTGTCTTTATATATATATATATATATATATATATATATATATTTATTATTATTATTATTATTATTATTATTTTTTTTTGCCTCAATTACGGACCAAGATTGTGTAACAGAATTGTTTAAACACTTCCAGAATCAGGAAGAACAAGTGTGTGTTACTTTAAAAGTGTTGAGCAAGTACTGGGATTATTAACTCAAACACAAACTTTCTTTATATTTTATTATGTGGTATGTTAAACGACTATACTTTTTAAATGATTGAACTGGGCGGTTCAGTTGCGCACGAAGGGAGAAGTAAGGAATGACTTCACACCTTCGGAGTACTGCTCGACGGGCCTGCCTTAGAAGTTAGAACTAGGGATGGGTCGATACCAGATTTTCTCGATATTCGATACTCGATACCGATACATGATTTTTTTCTCGATACCTTCAACATTTCCAGTTTCAATAAATAGGTATATTAAAAATTAAAATTTGAGAGAACTGTGTAATACCAACTAAATTAATTAAGTCTGCATATTTAATGAGACAAAATTTAATATCATCAGTAGCCTATAATTATTTTTAAACTCTACATTAAAGCTAAAATTAGTTTTTTAAACAGTCCACTTAACAAGTTTTTGTTAAAAAATACTAGCATTCTCACTTAATTGCAGAATTACAAAAGTATCGAGCGAGTTTTCTGAAGTATCGTTCGATGTCGATACCATGCAAGTATTGAGAGTATCGAGGTATCGAAAGTATCGAGGACCCATCCCTAGTTAGAACCAATCATTTGCCGAAATATAAAAATAATAGTAATAATATGCATCATAATTACTCTTACTCTAGTTGCTCACTCTTCGGGAAGAACATAATCTGAGAGTGTTCGAAAATAGGGTGCTTAGGAAAATATTTGGGCCTAAAAGAGATGAAAATGGGGACTGGAGAATACTACATAATGTCGAACTTCATGACCTGTACTCTTCACCATCTATAGTAAGATTAATTCACGGAGGATGAAATAGGCTGGACATGTTGCGCGCATGGGGGTTGAAAAACATGTATAAAAAATGACTAGGACACCAGAAGGGAAAAGACCACTTGGAAGACCTAGACATAGGTGGGAAGACAATATTAGGATAGATTTAAGATATGTGGGATGGTTGGATGGAGTTAACGCTGAATAGGGTTGGATGGCGGGCTCGGGTAAGCGCAAAAATGAACCTTTGGGTTCCATAAAATAAATAATATTACTTTAGCTTGTGTAGGAATTGTCTATTGCCATTGAGTAAGTAAGTAATATGCATCATAATAAATTTCCGGTTCTGGTGGATGGTAAAATAGCTTGAAAGAAAACTGGATTAGGTTATGTCATGGGGAATTCATGGAGATGAGAATGTAATGTAATAATTTACCATCTGCACCTAGGGGCCTCACGTTTTGAAGCCCGTTGTTTCCCAGATGTTGAATGTTTTGTATTTTGGGTAATATGTTTTTGAAATGGGGTGTAGTAGTAGTAAACACGCGGGAGTGCGGGCCAATGAATCGCGTGGTACCGGCGCATGCGTAGAGGATCCTAATGCAGCATCGCTCAGGAGAAGTTGTGCAGTTGAACGAAAGCGTTCGAACGAGTGGTGAGTTGTGTAACTAATATCTAGCGTTCCTCCCGATCATGCTTTCTCCACCCCCTCTGTAGTGTGATAAGTGTTAATTAGTGCTCCAGTGTAAAAGTGATACAAGTGACACACGTACCGGCGAACTGCTTGATCTGTTTTCGGTAAGTTGACGCTCTTTTGTTGTGTTTTGGTCTGGGTTTTCTTCGTGATTTCACATTGACCAATGCTTTTGTTATTGTGGACAGACGTTGCTGTTGTTTTTGTAAATCCTTAGCGGTCGTTTGAGTTGAAAACATGGAAGATGAGCGGGAACTGCTTTAAGTTTTTCTCTTTATAATTGTTTTCAGATGAAAGCATTAATGTTACTTGCTAAAAAAATAAACAGTTATTAAAATTGCTGTATGTTAGAGGCTACACGCATGTATAGGCTACTGTATCTTTCATGACAGTGAAATCGCTTAGGAGGTTAAGGGATTGACTAATTTATTGTTTTGGGATCAAATTTTAGGGGAGTATTGCCGTTTTACTAGTAAACCTGTGAGCAGGGCCGTAGCTAGGCGGTGGCGAGATGTGCCCCCGCCAAGGGCGCAAAATTAACAATGAAAAATACCACCTTTTTTAGACTGCAATTTATCAAGCAATGAAAATTCTATATTTTATGATTGAATTATTTTTTAAGTAGTTCAATCTTCTGAAAATAAGGTTTTAGTACCTTGAAAGTCCAACACTTAGCGTAGTTCATTTTCAAATTGAGGTTTAGGTTTTCTTTGATAATAACAATGTTTTTATATTAAAATAATAAACAATTTTACAGAAATATAAAAAAAAAATTGTTCAGACCCCCCAGTATTGGAGGGCGCATATTTGTCAAACTCGCCAAGGGCGCAGAAGGACCTTGCTACGGCCCTGTAAGAAAATTTCGCTCCTTTTGACAGGTGCCCAGGAATACTAAATTTTGTTAAAGTTCTTAAATATTCTCCCCTACAGTTGCATATAAAATGCTTAGGCCTATAAAAAACATGTACTTACGTACTTGCTCAATGACTATAGACTTCCTAAGCAAGCTATAATGGAATATTATCTATTTTGTTGAACCCGGAAGTTCATTGCAGCGCTTACATGAGCCCGCCATTCAACCCTATTCTGTGCTAACTCCGTCCCACGAAAATCCATACTTACTTTCTCAATGGCAATAGACAGTTCCTTAGCAAGCTAATGAAATACTGTATCTATTTTACGGAACTCTAAGGTTCATTGCCGCCCTTACCTGAGCCCGCCATTCAACCCTATTCTGTGCTAACTCCAGACATATACCTCGCAAATCTTACTTCCCTTAAATCTACCCTAATATTGTCCTCCCACCTACGTCTAGGTCTTCCAAGTGGTCTTTTCCCTTCGGGTCTCCCATTCAATACTATTGAGGTATGTCTTTCCTCCCCCATGCGCGCAACATGTCCAGCTTATTTCATCCTCCGTGATTTAATTATCCTTACTATATCCGATGAAGAATACAGGTTCTGAAGCTCGTCGTTATGCAGTTTTCTTTAGCCCCATTTTCATCTCTCTCAGGCCCAAATGTTTTCCTAAGCACCCTGTTTTCGAATACTCTCAGATTATGGTCTTCCCGAAGAGTAAGCCTTCTTGTATAAATATTCTAAATGCAAGTAAAATCACTAAGAAGTTCGCCCAAATTAACCTAAAATGGAGCTAAGAAGTTAGGCGTATTCACGAAAATTGTTTGCTCAGCTGAGGGAGGGAGGGAGTCATTGTTACGTAATCCAGAATCAGGGCTGTAAACCTGATGGGCAATCAACACTAATATAACTGTTCCTAACCTACTGCCATTTTACATAAAATCCGTTAATGCAGTTTGCACAGGGAAAATGGACCATATGCCCTGTCTGTGCATAAAAGAAGCAATGGCTCAATTGTTCCAATGGAATAATATAATAGGCTATTATTTGTTTGTTAAATCACGGTGAATGAAATGGGCTGGACATTTTGGGCGCATAGGTCAGGAAAGATATATCTAAAAATATTGACTGGAGAGACCCGAAGGGAAAAGATCACTTGGAAGACCTAGACGTAGGTGGGAGGACAATGTAACAGTAGATTCAAGGGAAGTAGGATTTGCGAGGGATATGGTTGGAGTTAGCACAGAATAGGGTTGAATGGCGGGCTCATGTAAGCGCGGTACTGAACATCCGGGTTCCGTGAAATAGATATTATTCCTTTAGCTTGTTATGAATAGACTATTGCCACTTGGTAAGTATAAATAGACAAAGTACTGATAAAATAGGCCTAGGTATTAAAACACAGATTTATATAAATATGTCCAACCGGAATTTTAGAAACCTCACTCGTAAGTATTGATACAGTAGGTATAATATATAGTATCTTGGCCTTAATAAGCATATCGTTACGGTTAGTAAACCATACAAATTATATCTCACTTCCAAGGAATTTTTGTTTCTTTTCGCACATTCTTGTCTGTCAGAACGACCTTCAGGAAGGCCAGTATTTTCCAGACATTGTGGTTTATAGTGGCATGTTTTAATTGCCGTGACCACAGGGTGTTTCGGAAGTTATATTCTCCATGTTTTCATCGTAATATCTGTGTTATGTAAGGAAACTTTCCACACGGAGCTAACAGTTGAGTAGCTCGTTTTCATCCCCTTCACGGTGCATCCCTTTCCACTGCACTCGAGTGTGGCTGCAGAAGAATGTGAAAAATGTGATGCTAAACACAACTTCCTCTATCCTTATTATATTCCGCCATTGAGTATATAGAAGTGCAGCGTTTCTCAACCTATGGTCCGCGGACCAGAAGATGGTCCGCAGACATAATTAAAAAAATATCATAAAGCAAGTGAAAAGTAAAGAAGTAAAATGTTTTCACATATTTCGTTATAATGACCTATAATTAATACCCCAAATATTAAGAATATAGGCCTTCTTTTAAAAATGGGATGTAAAATTAGGGGTCCGTAAAAGTTTTTAGAATTTTAGAGGTCCTCGGGTTCAAAAAGGTTGAGAAACGCTGTAGTAGTGCCTTTAATTTTTCGGTTTTTAATTTCTTCTGCTTATTTCCACTCTGTAGGCATCCAGAAAATAACTGTAGTGACAGTGGTCGTCCAATTTGATTTTCTTTTAAATTTTTGGGTAGTGTTCCTTGTGAAAGCCCGCTCTTCTGAATCGAGTAAAAGTGCATGTAAGAAGTTTGCGTTCTACTCATGCATTGGTATCTCCCAATATTTATATTACAGATAGATACACGACTCGTCATGGAAACACTGTACAGTATTTAATATAGTCTGCTCTCTATTGAGGGTGACTCCAACAAACCAGAATTCAAGAGAATTTTTTCTTCTTCTGAATGTTGAAAAAGTAGGCTATATACCGCAACATTGATAATTTAAGTTTTATACAGATGGTATTGCAGTAACTTATATGAATGGAATTGATAATTATATTGTTTTTATAACACAATATAACCATTAGCCAGTTGGATTAACAGTCACATTCGTTAAAATCTACTCTTATACAATTCAACGGCCCTAAATAGCGTTCTCACTCGCTCGCCCGCTTCGTGAAACATCGGGTATACTCGGCGATGTTCGTCTCTCGCAGTCTAAACTTTCACGAAAAGTACAAAATTAGGAAAACCGTTTCATTATTAACGCCTAAGTGAAATGAACACAATGAACAAATATTCTAATTTTATTTTTACTTACAATTTTCATAGCTCTGAACCACAAACATTTTTAATAAACTACCAGTGTAAATTTCTTAAAAATCCTGGAGTCAATTAATAATGGCGGGCGAAGCCGCGGGGACCAGCTGAAAAATATTTTTGGTTAAACTCTTGAAATATCGCTGATAATAAAACTCCAAACAAACCATTCCTTCCCTTGAAACATTATGTAATTTCTGAAATTACACTGAATTGATCAGATAAAATTCACATCATATTCATCTGTCAACAAACAGTTGAGAAACAATACGTATTATGTGTTCACAGTTAGCTTTGGGACTGCATAATCGAATCTGATATCGTTTTACCAGGCGGCGTGGAATGTACTCTGAAGCCGGAATTTTAGCTGTTTCATTAATTATTAATGGCTTAGTTTATGAATGATTCGCGTTCAAGTGTTAATAAATATAATGCTCTAATAGTAATTATAACTTACTCTTAATTTTTAATGTTTATATTAATTATCGTGGGCGAAGCCGCGGCACCTGCTAGTATTATACACTACAGTAGGCCTACAGTTCAAATGTATAAATTAATTTAGTCTATAAAACGGACTTCTGTAATTACTAAACAGTAAAGCTTGCTAACAAAATTATTTTTAATATGTATAGTTTACTAAATTGAGGTTTGCAACAAAACAGGATCTGAGAGGTCCCAGTTTCAAATCCCGTGGCCGGCCAATTTGACCTGGGTTTTTTCATGGTTTCCCCAGTCGTAAAGGCAAATGACGAATTGGATATTTACATGCTATGAATCCTCCTCACCATTTCATCCTGTAACATATCCATTTAAATTGAAATCAGTAAAATTTACTCCATAAAATACACTAACAATAGGAATAATTAACAATCAATAGTTCCATGGCCTACCCTACTGTGTAGACTCAGATCCCTAACTCCTGATACAGACTCTCAGCTAAAAGGAGTATATGTACATGTACATGTACATAATGTCTGTACATTTTAAATGAACATAGACATTTAAACCTTTGTAGGTCTGTGCAATTCATCCATGAAACCGAATTAGTCTAAACCCAAGATTGTGAGCCTAAACCGACAGCTAAAGTAAGTGAAGATCTAGATAATCTAATTCACATGCAATAGAAAGTGGTTTACAGCGTTGTGTAGCATGTCACTTTTAAAAATATAACCTTCGTGTAACTTATGATAACCACTGCAGTAATGTATTGTGTCCTGTATAGACCTTCCAATTACACCAGACCCTCTCACACGTTCATTCAGGTTGAGACAGGTGGAGTCCTTAGAAACCTGTTGTGTTCAAGTTTTTATTTTCGTTTTCATTGAGTCAGCATGCAAGTACCTTTCTACCCCTCTCTGTCTTGTATTTATTTATCTGCCACTTTATATATAGACTAGCTTAAAAGATCCGGCGTCGCCCGGGTTTTGTATTTTGTAATTGGAAATTAGCTTATGAAGGATTTTCAATTTTAAATTCTAGGTCCTTATATAGGCATTTATAATTTGAAATAGGAAGAACGACTTATTACACTCAAACTATTCCCTCAGAAAACGCTTGATATAGTTTTTTATGGCTCATAGAGGATCTAGAATGTTGCATCCCATCGCTTGTACAGTGCACAGCAAGCCTGGTAGAGGTTTAAATAAGAAGAAACAGAAATTCCTGTAACATAAAATTGTAATATCGAGGCGGGAAATTTCCCACTCTTATGTTACCATAAAGCCTTCATACTTTTCTCTCCAAAAACCTGCGATATAATATAATAATATACACATTACCATACCTCGTTTTGTTTTCTCTATGTCCAGGGTAGAGAAAGTTATGTGATTCCATTATTTTAGTGGATTTCATTCAGTAATATTAATTTATAACATGAATTATTTTGATAACTTCTCATATTTGTCAAAAGTGCATTTCATTTGTTTCTTCCAAGCCCACCTGATACCATTTGGCAACAATATATTATTTCTAAACTATTTTCTTCCGAATAGCCTACTTGTCTGTATTTCTCGTTTGGATAAATATTTTTCCTCGCCATTTACTTGACATTTTATCTGAATTCACTTCAGTGCCAGTGTCTGGACTTACTTCTTTGTGTCATTAATTATGTCACTCTCGTATTGGTTTTTATTATCTATCTAGCAGACTTGCAGCAATGTCGTACCATAATGCCCTAGTAAGGATACGAACCCAAGGTCAGCCATGACAACAGGTTGCACTGATATGGACAAGGCATCTGCCAATGCAAGAGGCAGGCATCAAATCTAATAGTATATTGCGACACAAGGGCGGAAAGGCACGTTTACGGATCGAGGAAACAGATTGAAAACCCTGGCGCAGCCGAGGGTTTTTAAGTTTTCGAGACCCGTAAATGCCTTTACGGTCCGTGTGTTGCATGCTATTTTTTGCACGACGGTTACTTATATCAATTTAATTATATTAATTGTGATATTACCTGAAAATATTATGTAAATACAGACTAGAAGAATGGTGCTTATTTCAGAAAGGGATTAGCATTTGTTATTGTTTATGGCAACCGAATATTTATAAAGCGGGGAGGCCTTGGTCATTTCTGCTCGCAAATAAGCATTTGCGGGCAGTAAAGTAACTTTCCGCCCGTCGCCCCTAGCAACAATTCACTTTCCGCCCGTCGCCCCTAGCAACAAGATTGCGTGTGGTAATGTCAAGTTACGAGCCATGTAAACAACTGTCGTAAGAAACACTTACTAGCTAAGGAGTGCAAAAAAGACTTTTAGAGTGGATATTCTTATGGCTTAAATTCTGTACCATTTCATAAGTTAGGCCTATAATAGTGTTGGAATGTAAAGGCCAGGTGCGCTAGGTAGGCCTAATGACGAAATACTGGTATAAACCGAAAAGTTTACTCAACTGGCAGTAAGTCGAAAGTTTACAGCCGTTAATTCCTAACAGACTTCGGTGTACCCGGGCCAAAGATATATGCATATATGCATTCATGAACCACAGATTATTGTCTCTGTTGGACATTACATGATAATATTATAGGAGAAAAATCCTCAGGGTCTTTTTTGGTCATTTTTTCATTTTTAGGTCCTTTGGCTATCCCTGCCAATGCTGTACCAAATGAGCTATGCCAGAGTTCACTTCACAGCGCCAGATGGAACCTCTCTCCTATGACTGATTTGCCCTTAATGGTCTACTCACAGACAGACAATTTATGCCATATGCAGTCCTGTAAGGCACACTAATCAGTTATTTTTGTGACCGGGCTTCCACTGTTATCGTACAGTAACATTCAAGATGGATATTATGCATTCATGAACCACAGATTATTGTCTCTGTTGGACATTACATGAGAATATTATAGTAGAAAAATTCCTCCTCACTAATTAGTGTGCCTCACTGTACTGCATATGACATAACTTGTCTGTCAGTGAGGTACACCATTAAGGACAATCATTCATAACAGAGAGGTTCCATCTGGTGCTGTGAAGTGAACTCTGGCTTAGCTCAGTTGTTAGAGCAATGGCTCGGTTAGCCAAAAGTCCTGGGTTCATATCCCAGTGTCAGATGAATTTTTCTCCTATAATATTCTCATGTAATGTCCAACAGAGACAATAATCTGTGGTTCATGAATGCATATAGCCTATATTCAATAAGTCGAAATTTTAAAGCCGTCAATTCCTAACCGACTGTGGTGTACCCGGTCCATAGTATTTGGCGTTAAATAATATTCCTGTTTTCTTGGGATAAAAGTCCTGCAAGATTATTGAAGTTGCATCCGCAAAAGTCATGTTTTCCAAGACATTTTAATTAAAATTTTACCATAGGTTGAGCGTGTATAGTAACTAATAATGCTAAAATTCAAGAAATACATTACACAATATACGACCACATATATCTGTGTCAATAGACGTAGAACTCTAAAAAATCATAATTAAATAGATCTTGTTATAATTTTAATTTGGATACTGAAAGACTATGTTTGCTGTTTGCATTTAACCATATGTGCCAATTGACTAATTACAAGACTATATAATGGGTTATTATAAAGAGAATTGTCCACCTAACCACAAATTAAACTGGACCAAAAGTTCAATGAATGCAACGTTTACTTAGCCCTTTTTTAGTCTACAATGTAGTAATATTAATTGAATTCATACATATATAGCACTCCTGTATAAGGTTTTCATACATATTGTTACACATTCCTCAAAAAGTGTTCCATATCTTGATGGTGCTGAGTTATAAATGTTTAACTATTGTCCTAAAATATATATGGTAGTAAAAATTATGCAGTCACATAGTACACATTTATACTTTAAATAATAAAATGCTGTACGTATCCAATTTAAAAACATAAAACCACTAAAATTATATTATCTTATATGTTGCGTAAAATTTAAAAACATTAAGTTGCCAAACCATTGTATCCTAATGATTAAGCGTAGGCAAATTTGCCGAATATATCTCAGCAAATAGTCAATGATATGAAGTTAATCTTAGGTACACTGGAGCTAAGTATTGTAGATTAATTATATAACATTGTCTGTTGCCTATCTATTGAACATAAGTAAATTTGCCGAAGATTTCTCAGCAAATAGTCATTAATATAAAATTATGCCTGAGTACACTGAAGTTTAGTAGTTGAGTAGCCTATTATTTGTAGAAATAAAAATAGCTGGATTGATGATGGCTTGTGGTAGTATCCTGTTGCATGAATTGAACTTGTGGCATCTATTTCATTCGGATATGCGCATGTCGATCTGCATGATGATCATCAGTCCTATTAATGATTTCCGAGGTTTGGAATGCCTGAGTACAGATATCATACTACATTTCTACAATGTAGAATATATTCAAATCTGATGAATAAACTAGCATTTTCACGTATATCTTTTGGGTCATTTTTGTTAATTTTTGGGTCATTTTTCTGCATTTTTCCAGTCATTTTATAGCTCATTTTTTAAAGTATTTTTAGGTTATCAAAATCCGGGCCCTGTTTATTACTAAGAAAGAATTGTCAGGGTCGTATTATGCATGTGCGATAGTTCACAAACTTACAAAGGAATAAATAATAACTTTATCTGAATGTGGTATGAAAGAGTCCATTCATCCCTTTGAGACTCGTGCCGAGAATTTTTTTTTATTGAGAATTCGTCTCGGCATTCCAGACACGGAAAGGAAAGGGTTGCGGAGAATTTCCGATCACGAGCACAAAGAAGTTGGTTAATTAGGGGTTGGGAGCCCTGATTTATAACATGGGGTTGCTCCGACTCCACAATTAAGGGAAGAAATGCTCGGGTTTCCCTTCACGCGAGTTACTTGTTTTTAAAATTGTGGGTGCGGTCTTGGCACGTCTTTTAAGAAGTTCAACACTTTACGAAAATATATAAAATATTGTAATATACTAGGAGGTGCCCGTGGCTTCGCCACGATAATTCTTTTAAAAATTAAAAATTAAGAGTATAATAATTATTAAAGCATTATATTTATTAACACTTGCACGCGAATCATTCATAAACTAAGCCATTAATAATTAATGAAACAGCTAAAATTCCTGCTTTAGAGTACATTCCACGACATGAAAGCGCCCCCTGGGAAAACTATATCAGACTCGATTATGCAGTTCCAAAGAACCTGTGAACACATAATACGTATTGTTTCGCAGCTGTTTATTGACATGAATATGATGTGAATTTTATTTGATCAATTCAGTGTAATTTTCAGAAATTATATAATGTTTCAAGGGAAGGAATGGTTTGTTTGGATTATTAAATTATCAGCGATATTTCAAGAGATAAAACCATCAATATTTTACAGCTGTTGCACCCGGCTTCGCCCGCCATTATTCATTGACTCCAGGATTTTTAAGAAAATTACACTGGTAGATTATTAAAAATGTTTGTGGTTCAGAGCTATGAGAATTGTAAGTAAAAATAAAATTAGAATATTTGTTCATTGTGTTCATTTCACTTAGGCCTTATATAATAAAGAAACGGTTTTCCTTCCTAATTTTGTAGTCGTCATGAAAGTTTAGACTGCGAGAGACGAACATCGCCGAGTATACCCGATGTCTCACGAAGCGGGCGAGCAAGCACGCTATTTAGGGCCGTTGAATTGTATAAGAGTAGATTATTTGAACTCCTGTTTCCGTGCACAACCAACGCCACCTATTAACAACACTGTATTAAATTTTGAAATTTTTTTGAGGTTTTCTTCCTACAACGTAGCATAGTGGTTGAGGCGTTGCGCTACAAACCGGAAAGTCGCGGGTTCGATCCCCGATGAGGTCGGAGTTTTTCAGTTGGCCTAATCCTTCTGGTGGCACTATGGCCCTGGGGTCGACTCAGCCTCTAACAGAAATGAGTACTAGGAGCAATCCTGGGGGTAAAGGCGGGGTTTTTGAAGTAAAACTTCTTTAGTGGCGGTAGAGGGTAAATCTGGAAAATCAGTCACACTCTTACTTGTTTCGGTGCGGACTGCACAGAAAACAATCAACTCAATGATTAGGAGTAACCAAAGGAAATTTTTCAGACCTTAGTTAATCAATGGCAATAGACAATTCCTAAGCAATCTAAAGGTATATTATCTATTTTATGTAACCCGGAGGTTCATTACCGCGCAAATCCAAAATTAAAAAATACAAATTTCCAAAATTTAAAAAAAAAAAAATTAAAAATTATAACTAGGGCCCGGACATTCCTAAAACAAAGTTTTATATCCAAATTGAGGTTCGGAAAACGCAAATTCCAAATTTTATTTCACATAAAAACACATATTTTACCAAAAAAGTTATGTGAATAAATATTTTCGATATTTTCTCCATAAATACATATTTTAGTACTTTTCCGGATTTTTTATGTAATTTTTTTTTTCCTGATGCTCATATCAAGGTCCGAAAACAGCAAATTCTAAATTTTATTTTACATAAAAATACACGTTTTACAAAAAAAGTTATATGAAAAATATTTTCGATATATTCTCTATAAATAAATATTTTAGTACTTTTCCTCATTCTCTTTTAACATTTGACAACAAAAATTTGTATCTCGAATGAATTCAACACAAATGCTTCACTTGCAATGAGGTGAGAGTGATTCACTTGCACGGGGAAGAACAGAACCCAATCTCAACATTGCGTAGTTCAGTTAAAGTAATACATTATGTTGAAAGGTAACTTAACACTTTCTCAGGTTCGAAAATAGAAGTTCTAAGAACAAAATTTAAAGGTATGTTTGAGAAAATTGGTGGCTACCAAACCCTCTGCAAAGTCGCTCATGTTTTGGAAGGCCAAAACATAAGTGAACTTGATCGTGTGTGTCTTAGTGATATACAGTACACCTCTTCAAATATGCAAGGTTAACATTGTGTGATATAGAACGTTCCTTTTCTCAATGTAAGGCATTATTCTCGGATAATAGGCAAGGATTTGTGATCCATAATCTGGAGATGACATTTGTTGCACACTGCAACTCCAGTCAGCATTTTATATCTGATGTTTAGCTGCAATTGGTGAGTTTCAGTACGCATTCTGGTGTTTTTGTGTCTTTTCAGAAATAAATATTTTTTTAGTTTTAGCACATATTTTTAAAATTTTAGCACATATTTTAAACATTTTTAGCACATAAAAAATAAATATTTTTAAGTTTTTTAGCACATAAAAATCCGGGCCCTAATTATAACATCCAAAAATCCAAAATTTAATAAATAATAAAATCAAAAATTTAAAAACAAAAAAATAAACAATTTAAAAAAAAATAAACAATTCAAAGATCGAAAATTTAAAAAATCAAAAATTAAAAATTCAAAGATCCAAAATTAAAAAGGCCAAATCCAAAATTAAAAAGGTCCAAAAACCCAATATTAAAAAGTCCAATAATGCAAAATTGAAAAAATCCAATAATCAAAAATTGAAAAAATAAAAAATTTACTTCTGTCGCGTGGCGTTGCACGCACTCTTTTTTTTTAAGACTGACAACCTTACCACCATCATGTGCCGATGTCTAAAAATCTGGGAGCCTCAACCTCCTGGAACCCTTTGGGCCTCCGTGGCCTGTAATAGGGAACACTTTACTTTACTTTTTACTTCCTCGGTATGCCTTAGCAACGGGGGAAAAAAGAATGAAACTCACTATGCGAGGGTTTTTGAGCTAGAGAACTCCAATCTGAGATCTTTTTCCCTCGGGCACCACAGTTTCATCGTGAAATGCACAGCGAAACCAGTATTTTAGCTTTTTAATTACACAGACCAACTGCCATTTCGGTGCCTTAGAATTTATACCTATTCTTGGGTATATATAGGTCGCTGATGCCAAAAGTGCCATTAGTTTTGCCCTGTCAGCTTTAGTTTTTTGAGATATGGTATTACCATCTGCCAGGGGAAAAGTAAGAAAATATGTTTTGCGTATTCCTCTTAAGAGCTCTGTAATTTCATGACTACATTATTGCGTAACAGAAGTCTTGTATTGACATAATCCAGTGCTCACATCAGGTTGGTATAAAGCAAGAGCTGAACTGACCACAAAGTCTACTCGAATTGCTGTACATGGCTCAACTGTAACCAGAGCCCCTTGCTAGTGGCTCACTTCATTAATCATATTCATATTACATTCCAACAGCCCCGTTTCCTGGGGACAGTTCCTGGATTTCTCTTTCTGTCTTTCGTTTAACTAGATTTACGATTTTATAAATGTTGTAAATAAATACCGTATATAAAGGTAAAAGTAGGGCTGAAAATCGATTAAAATTTCGAATCGAGTTAACGCTTGACTTTAATCGATTAATCGACAAATAGGTTGGTATTTTAAACGAAACCAAAGTGTACATTTAATATTGTTTTACCCGTTTAATAACTACTACACTACAGATAATCAGAAGAAATCCTGAATTAATGAATACCATTACTAGTTAACTAGTGAAAAAGTATATACAAAACTTACATTTCCGGTTACTTTTTCAGCCAAGACTTGCAAAACTAAACTACCCTTCAGGTTTCTGAATAACGGGAATTGTTTGGACACAATAGGCTAAATGACACATGCTGTGCCAAGACCGGAGAAGCGAGTTTTTCGGAATTCGACTAAACCGATTAATCGGAAAATGTAATTGATCGACGATTAAATGTTTAATCGATTAATCGATTAATCGGTACAGCCCTAGGTAAAATATTTAACCACTCCAGCCTGTATAGAAGTTTTCCAGTCCCAAGTTAGTGTTAAGTGGGAGGAAATGTCTTTGTAGTAATTCACATCATTTTCTTTGTAGGAATTATTTATCAATTTGTAGGAATCACGTATCAAAATCCTACAAACCGTAGCTTTGTAGGAATTTACTTAAACAGATTCCAGTTTCTAAAGAGAGACTGAAAGATTTTTCGTATTGATGTCCAGTAGGTCTGTTAATTATTTGATTTTTAATATTTAAGATCTACACTGCTATAGGCCTATTTAGTAGGAGGTGGAGTGCAATTAAGACGTCCATTCATATAAAGTATACTTCCCTAAGATTTTCCTCTTCTAGCCGAATAGGCCTACATAGAAAAACTCTGGAATGTAAAAGACTGAACTATATTAATATAGGCTTAAATAATTTTTTTTTAAATTTTAATTAATTGTATACTCTTTTTAAAGGAAATTATTTGATAATAGTAAAAGTAAAGTAAAGTGTCCTTTATACAGGCCATAGAGGCCCAGAGGGTTCCAGGAGGTTGAAGGTGGTAAGGTAGTCAGTCTTACGCATCGGTCACCTTTACCCCCAGGATTGCTCCTGGTACTCATTTCTGTTTGAGGCTGAGTCGACCCCAGGGCCATGGTGCTACTAGAAGGATTAGGCCATTTGAAGAACTCCAACGACCTCATCGGGGATCGAACCCGCGACCTTCTGATTTGTAGCACAGCGCCTCAACCTCTACACTACGTCATACCCCATTTAATATAGACCCATGCTCATTTTATTTGGAATCTCTAAACATACTCTCAGGTTTCCTAATGTGTATATTTTTGTTAACCGCTTTTGAAGTTTACTTATTTCTGTATAAATGTATACTTGTATAATCGTTATTAATTTTGTTTCAGGTAAGTGTGACTATAATTTATTTCATCTTGTGTAGCCTACTTCAGCATGTAAGTGACATATATATATATTTTTTAATTCATATGTCAGTTTGTAGTATCTATGAAACGAAAATACACGATCTTGTCAAATAAACTATATTAGGCCTGTACCAGCGGTGTCCAGACTCGACCCCGATTTGGGGTTTTAAATTATTATTCACAAACCTCTCTCCACTTACTGTGACTTAATGTCATTCATTCATTCTTTTACAAAGAGAGTCCTACAGAATCGTAAAAAAACATGAAATAAATATAAGAATTTATATAAAGTATGAGAGATGTGCACATGCAAATATGAAAAAAAAAGTTATTTATTATACAAATAAATAGTATATTGCGACACAAGGGCGGAAGGGCACGTTTACGGGTCGAGGACACAGATTGAAAACCCTCGGCTGCGCCTCTGGTTTTTAAGTTTTCGAGACCCGTAAATGTGTTGCATGCTATTTTTTGCACGACGGTTACTTATATCAATTTAATTATATTAATTTTGATATTACCTGAAAATATTATGTAGCCTATATACAGTCTTGAAGAATGGTGCTTATTTCAGAAAGGGATTCGCATTTGTTATTGTTTATGGCAAACCGAATATTTATAAAGCGGGGAGGCCTTGGTCATTTCTGCTCGCAAATAAGCATTTGCGGGCGGTAAAGTAACTTTCTGCCCGTCGCCCCTAGCAACAAGTCACTTTCTGCCCGTCGCCCCTAGCAACAAGATTGCGTGTGGTAATGTCAAGTTACGATCCATGTAAACAACTTTCGTAAGTAACACTTACTAGCTAAGGAGTGCAAAAAAGATATTTTATTTTGATTGTAGGTATGAGCCCGTAATATTTTTACCATGTGTACCATCCATTATATTTATTAAACCTATTTTCTTTAACCTATTTTGGATATTAATCTACACCATACTGTCCGTTAACACTATCTTCATTACACAGCCTAGACTAAAAAATCTTTTGTTTTGCCTGTCTAATTCTAAGTTACATCGAATTTTAACTTTTTATACTTAGAAGGCAGTGACAAAAGTTCAATGAATGTCATAGGTCAGAGACATTAAAGAACGCTTATTCAAAGCTATTGAACTACATTTTGTCGCTGCTTCTGTTGGTTTGGATTCCATTAGGCTGCGGGCTTCCATTCCATTAAGTGGGACTGAGCCTTTTGTGTTTTTATTTAGCAACTGTACACAAATTCGGATCGAAACTCTCTCTGCCACACGTACATTAGGGAACAGCTTTTACCAGATTTTCATCTTACAGCTTAATCGATGTAATCTTGCACGCAAACAAAATCTCGCCACATAAAAACACCTCCTTTCTTGTCGTAAAATTAAATTTCATCGCACTAGTTATTAAGCTGAACTGAAATCTGTTTCAAATCTTTTAACTTTTTAAGACCTAGGCCTTTGCCCTACCCGATACAAAAACTGTCGTTCAACACATCATATTTCCACATACGAGGGCCGTCCACATAGTAAGTTTCCCTGGGGCCGTTTACACAAACAAAACACAATTTCATGGAAATGTTTATTGCAACAGACGCAGCCGGTGTTAAGCTTTTTTTCAATATACTCGCCATCGGAATTAAGATATTTGTCATACCGTAGGACCAACTTTTGAATACCTGTGTCGTAGAAGTGTGCCGCCTGGGATTTGAACCACTGTGTGACAACCACCTTCGCTTCTCTGTCATTCTTTGTCATTTCGTGAGATGTAGGAAAAGATGGAAATCACTGGGGGCGAGGTCCAGGCTTTAGGGTGGATGTTTAAACACCTCCCAGCCGGACTTCTGCAGGGGGCTTGCTATGAGGTGTTAAAACACCCTACAGTCCGGACTTCGCTCCCAGTGATTTCCATATTTTCTTACGCATCGAGAAATGAGAATGACAGAGAGGTGAAGGTGGTTGTCACACGGTGGCACACTTTTACGACACAGGTATTCAAAAGTTGGTTCCACGGTAAGACAAATGTTTCAATTCCAGTGGTGAATGTGTTGAAAAATAGCTGAACACTGGCTGTGTATGTTGCAATAAATATTTCCTTGAATTCTGTGTTTTGTTTCTATAAACGGCCCCAGGGAAACTTACTTTATGGACGCGTCTCGTACATAGATTAAGCGGCTGTAAGCGGCTGTGAATTCTTCTTGCAGATCCATAGGCTGATAAAAGACTTGTCAATTATAATTACAACTGTGAACCGAAAGAACAATTGCTTGTGTTGTGGGGTCGGTTCAGTAATTTGAACAGTATGTAAGAGAACACTTAACACATATTCACAATTTTAGTACTCATAGATAGTGACTTGTTTTTGTCTGGTAAATCTAAATATAGGAAGTTACAAAAATAATTAGGCTAATAAAATATGCCAAGAAAACAAATAAAAACTATTTTTGTCTTCTTGTATATTCTTCAGTCTGTATAATGTTATGTATTTGGAGATTTTGTAATAATATAGTACTGTATAGTCTTATTCCAAAACTAAAGGCAATGATCGTCCCCTGACCATGACTAGTGAACATCTTTCTGAGAAAAGTCAGATGGGAAAAAAAATTGTAAATTATAAAATAGGTTTGCATTAATAATTATCTTTCTCCGCATTTTTATGCATACAGTTCGCTGGGCGTTGAATTCCAAAACAAGATAATTTTTGGTGGTGGGAGTGAGAAGGTTGAAAGTTTGAAATTTTCGGACAGATTTACTGGTATTTTGTAATGCACTTACCGAATTATTACGATATTTATATATTTTTAGGAAATGTCTTCTCTACACTTTACATTCTTGTGTGATGACTAGACCCCTGGGGTTTTAAGGCAAATGCCTATTTTGTTCCTTATGAAATAACATGAACATTTTTAAATATGTGGACGTTTCATGATAAATCACTTACATTTATAGAGTTTTATAGTGCCCTAAAATGCCTATTTGGACCTTTAGAGCCTGTTTTACTATTTTAGTGTCTAAAATGCCTATTTTGTACATTTAAAATAAAATTCAACTTCTGTAATTTTTACAATCTTATAATGGACATCCCTCAATGAAAAGCAGAACAGTAGAGGGTGGGTTTTTCACAGAAACTTGATTATTCCAAACAATTTTCGCTAAAGGAATGCTGACTGACGGCGGAGGGGGAGGATTAAGGGGGAAGAACTACTGTGTCAAGTCACTAGTGAAAGAACATCTGTTTAAATGAATATAGTTCGTGGTGCCTAATTTTGCAGTTAATTCTGTTAAAAATAGGTATACCACGTTTCTTGTAGTAAAAAAAAGACCAAGTTACAGTTTAAGTGTGTATTGTAGTATTTTAAAGTCTATTTTCTATCTATTTACACATTTTTAAAGCATATTTTAAGTGCCTGATTTCTCTTTTAAAAGCGTTTTTACTTGTTTTGAAAGCCTATTTTAGGTGCCTAAAACTAATTTTTTAGAGCTAAAATCCCAGGTCTATTCATGACTAGAGTAGAATATAAAGTAGACGTACCTCACGGGTTTCAACAGAAGCTTATTTAATAAACGCTCTTCGCCTGTGTTTGTCGGTCAGTAGAGATGGTTTTCTTGATTGCCTCCGTGCTCTGGAGAAATGCATTCTGCTTTCAATTTAGAAGTCATTCCATACTTCGCCTGGGATATAACGGTCATCCTGTATTAGCATGTAGGCCTGTACAGGATGAAATTAATACAATGTGCCCAGTCATAAAGTGCACAAACGAAAGGACTTGAAACTAGGCTGAAAATTATCGTACAAAAATAATTTTAAACACTAAAATAATCGTAAATAACGTGTAATGAAAATGAAATGTAAAAATATCCAGATGAAATAATTTTTTATTAGAAAAATCATAGTAAAAAATAATATTCCAAATTTTTGCATTATTTTTTCTATTAAAGTGATTTTTTTTTTCGGAAAAACAGCCACGTAATCCCAATTTTTTTACTCTTTGTTAATCTACATCTAAGTATCCTTCAAGAAAAAAGTGATAGAAATTCAAAGATAATTTTTTCTTGAAGGATAATTAGATTTAGATTAACAAACAGTAATAAATAAAGTGGGTTACAGGGCCGTTTTTCCGAAAAAAAACCACTTTAATTGAAAAATACTTAAAACATATTTGATATTATTTGTGTGTTTCACGTACGAGTTGGCCAGTCATGCAGGTTTCTGCGTCTCGGCGGCAACAGCTCTAACTCCCGAGCGATCGGGTGAAATATCAACGCAAATAAAGCCGCTAACGATGCATTGACTCAGGTTCTCACGGATAAAGTTAAAATTACAATGAAAATAATCAGGTACCTCTTATTGCATCCACACAACACTGGCACCTTTTTAGGAAATTTTCTTTCACGTAAGTATGGGGGTTTAACCTATAACTTTAATTTCCAACTTCAATCTCGGGTAAAATATCTACGTAACTGAAAAAAAATTAGGTTACAGAACAATTGACTGCTGATGGGAAAAAACGAAATTCACCTACTTCTCAGTACCCAAACTTCTACGTCCCCTTTAATGGAAATGAATAGACGTAATACAGGTGCCACTTTTTAAAGACTTTTTTTCTAAGAACTTCCCCTACCTGCTGCCACCCTAATCCTCTTCGACCTGTCAATCAGTGAATAGAAAGGTAATTAGGTGTATTTACACTTGTCTGTAGTCCAGTACAATGTTGCCAAATACGTACCACAGCACTTACACTACTTATGAAGTAGTGAATGACAGCGGCAATACTGGGGAAAGTCACGCGACTACAAGAACACCTGTTCTTTGTCAGTGTCGAAGTCGGTGCAGATTTTCGGATTAGGGAACAATGCTATTATATTCTTTTTGCACGACTTAACTAATTAGTGGTACTTATGAATGTTGTTGCCGTGGATCGTAAGTTGACATTCCCACACGCGGTCTTGTTGCTATGTGCGGTAAGAGTTTCCGTGCGGTAAGAATTTACTTACGGCACATCATAATACAAGCCTTTATGGACAAGGCTCCCCAGGACAAATATTCGGTTCCCATAACAACAAACATATGCGAATCACTTTCTGAAACAAACATCTATCTTCAAGAATGTATATACATAATATTTTCAGGTAATATCACAATTTATTAATATAATTAAACTAAACTCCGAGGCGCTACATCCCTGGAGGGACTTGGCCTACCACCCGACCGCTGCGTCATCTCCCGTAGGCAGATGGTAGGATTGGGGGCATGTGGTCAGCATGCCGACACCCACGGCCGTTAATGGTAGTTCTCTTGACCGGATTAATATAATTAAATTGATATAAATAATCGTGCAAAAAATAGCATGCAATACTCGTGCCGTAAGCGCATAACGTATCTCGGAAAATTGAAAAAAAAACCCGGCGCGATCCGTATTCATCGCTTACGGCACTTGTATCGCAATATACTATTGTAGGTAGACGATGGTTTGGGACGAGGCCTTCTTAAAATGGCACCAACTATAGTTTAGTTGTTTCGCTAGTTCCCAGTTTTGACACCTCCCCTATTCTCAACATGTGTAAGTTACTTACAGGATGACAAGCTGTTGAGTATTTTTGGTTTCACATGAAAGCGTGCCGCTACCCGCGAGATGAATGCAGTCACATGATCTGTCTGGCGAGGAGCCATCCTCTGTAATCGTGCGCGATTTCATTCAACCTCTGAGGAGGAAGGAGGAAGTCAAACTTTACGAAATAAAAGTGACTTTCCAAACGGTGCTGAGTCAGTATAGCTACTTTTTCTGGAATCACTATTATTTCTAAACGGAAATACCGTGAGGATATTGAAAGGAGACTTTGGCAGTGAATACATTACGGGAAATGAGCTTCTTGATAGAATTTAATATTTGGAATTTTTTATGTTATGCTCTGTAACATTGCTGGTAAACTTTTTATGCTATTTTGAATCGTAAATTTTAAAAGGAAAATAATTTAGTTTCCCTAGTGCTTAGACCTATATATAAAAATACTCTATTTGATAATTTCGTATGTAGCGGAATTCAGGCAGTTTTGGTTGGCAACAATTTGTTTGAAACAAAACATATCAGCAACACTGCTCAAAATACTAAATCATTATCTATTCGTAAATAAATTTATATCTCTCTTGAAGTTATAGAAAGGCAAATAACGAACCGATACTGTATTGAAAAATCCTTTGCTATGATAAGTAGCTGCATATGTTTAATGCATGAAGAAAAACTAAGTTCTGAAGTAATGTTTTGATTGAAACTAAATATTGAGTTGGTTTACGTTTGTACTTTGTCAATAACCATCAAGTTTATGGAGCAAATCCTCAAAACTGAAATATATATATTTGTACTATTTTGAATTTAAGTGATTAATGGACACACGTTAATAGTAGTAGTCGGATTAATAGTATATTATGTAGTGGTTAAAATGAAGGAAATGGATAATTATTTATTTTTACGAAAGGCAGGAGAACGACAGTGACATCTGGTGACATCCTCAATAATCGCTATAACGTGCTAGCACCTTTTTCTTTGTCCTTAATGGGGTCAGTCCTTAAATTGCATTTTGACATAGACGGAGAGAGTTCTTTTAAACAATGTTTAAGATTCAAAATAACTTTGTGTTATGTAAGAGTGCCTATGAGGGAAATACATTTGATGGTATAATGTGGAAAACCAATAAATATAGCACTACAGGAGAAACTGCCCAGTACTGTATCATAAAATTACTTATTTAATCATTAACGTTCACAGACTTTGCGAATCGATAGATCGACTATATTTAATTATAGAGTGGGTGCTTTTCTTAATTTATATTAATGACGTGAGCAAAATAAATCTGAATGGTACAGTCACAATGTTTGCAGATGATACAACCATATTTTATGTAGACGATACTATTGATGCCGTAATGAATAATATGCAAAAAGACCTCAGAATCTTAGAAAAATGGTTAGCGTCCAATAAATTATCACTAAATGCTCAAAAGACAGTATTTATGATATTTCATAAACCTTCAATCATTCTAAACATTAATTCTGCAATTACAATAAATGATGTACCTATACAGCAGGTATCAAATGCAAAGTATTTAGGTTTAATAATAGATGAACATTTAAACTGGGATATGCATATTTTAAGCCTTTGTAGTAAAATTGCGCCAATAATTGGAGTATTACGACGATTGGGTGGAATATTATCACATTCTAGTATGAGATCTCTTTATTATTCCCTTGTACACTCTTACATATTGTATATGGTATTTATATGGGGACGTTCAAAAAAGAAATATTTGCATAAGATAAAAATTCTTCAAAATAGGGCTGTAAGAAATCTTTCAGGCTGTCATTACTTAACACCAGTCAAAGTATTATATGAGCAATCAGGAATTCTTCCATTAGAATTAATCATAAAGTATAGTGCTGCAATCTTTATATATAAAGTAGTAAACAAACATGTTCATAATAACATTGCATTGCGTTTTCTTGAAAATGTGCATTCTTATGGCACGAGAAACAAATCAAATATTTTCGTCACGCATTCTGAATTGGTTACATATGGACTAAGGGGAGTGAAAAATTATCTTGCAAATCTTTTTAATGAAATTCCACTGGATATAAGATCTGTAAAAAACTTAAATAGTTTCAAAAAAAAGTTGAAGATTTTTCTATTAAATGATTAAGTGAACAATATTTCTATTATACTTACTGTGTATACTTATTTGTGTAAATTATTGTAACAATTTTATTATAATAACTTTGAATTTTGTCATCCTTGTAATACTGTCCCTTAATGTGAGCAATTGGCTCGTTGGGACCTTTTGTTAAATTAAACAAAAAAAAAATCTTTTTCCAAGAACTTCGCCTATCTGCCGCCACTGTAATCCTCTTCGACCTGTCAGACAGTGAATAGAAAGGTAATTAGGCGCATTCACTCTAGTCTGCAGTCCAGTACAATGTTGCCAAATACCACAGTACGTTTACATCACTTGAGGATTTTGAATGACAGCGGCAACTCTGGGGAAAACCACGCGACTACAAAATCACCTGTTCTTTGTCGGTGTCTCGGTGGTCAGTGCAGATTTTCGGATTAGCGAACAATGCTATTATATTCTTTTGTAGATAGACGATGGTTTGGGACGAGGTCTTCTTAAAATGGCACGAACAGTACGGTAAATTCCAATCTGGCTTTCTCTTCTGTGGTTGTGGAAATCCACGAAAACTCAAATACCGGCCAAGGGATTTGAACCCGCGACCTCTATAATGCGACTGCTCATCAACACCACCTCGCTGACCTCACTTGATTGATCATGATCTCATTTTGTTCTTCATAAATGCCTCATAGATTTTTTAATCCTTGGGTTAGAAAATCCTGAAATAGAACCCTCAAGGCTTTTACCTGAATACCTTTATTTGACAGCTTTTAGTGTTGGGGGAAGAGAGTTAATAATTTCTTGGAATTGTTCCTGTACAGGTAAAGTGAGGGGAGGTCAGGAACGGGCCCTGAGGTATGAATTCTCCATGCAACAGAGAAGTTTAGTTTTGTTGTTTCACAAAACACCCGATGTTGAGTTTGCGTATGTACGGTTGTTAAAAATAACACACATGGCCGATTTCACCGACCTCGGTTAAGGCCGTTTAAATAACACGTAGTAGTTAACCAGGCATTTTCACGAATTTCCATTTCATCGACCCCGGTTACGAGTTGAACGACACTAACCGGGAGAAATTAGCTAACCGGCCCCGAGCGCGCGGTTAAGTCGTTAACCAGGAGTACACCGCATACTTGAGCGCTTATAGCTGTATGTATTCTTATAGTAACCATGAGGCGGTGTCTGCCTCTGCAGCATTCAAGATGTAGTAGGATAACTATTTATTGTATGCTAGATATTTCGAACATCATGAGAGAAATCGGGAAGTAGTGAGGGAACATTCGAACACCTTGACTGAAGAAGTATTTCGTCTAAAAAAGGAGACAATTTTATCTGTTCTGGAACTTCTTGGAGAAAGATTGGACTTCCCAACGAAAAAAAAATGTCCCGTGTCTCCAAGAAATCGACTGCTGACTTCGCTACGATTCTATGCCACTGGATCTTTCCAGGAAGTAATTGGTGATACCACTGGTGTAAGTAAGAGCACAGTGTGCAGTAGAATTATCCACCAAGTGTCTGAAGCAATAGCTTCTTTAGCTCCTCGCTTCATCAGAGGGAAGTAATGGAAGAATTCTACAGGATTCGTGGCTTCCCTGGTGTCTTGGGTGCATTAGGTTGTACCCATATCCGGATCCAATCCTCTGGAGGATAAAATGGGGCAATAGAAAAGGTTATTTCTCCATTAATGTGCAAACTGTAAGCGATTCAAACCTCCTAATCAGAGACATGGTTGCAAAATGGCCTGGTTCAACTCACGACAGCACCATCTTCCATGAATCTCATCTGCGAGCATGTTTAGAGACCAGGGAGGTACCTAATGGCTATCTGTGTGATGGAGGTTATCCATGCAAGTCATATTTGCTTACAACTCTACAAAACCCTGTCACTCAACCAGAGCAGCATTACAACAGGGCCCACATCGCAACTAGAAATGTTATTGAGGGACAGTATGGTGTGCGGAAGAGGAGATTTCCTGCTGTTACCTTGGGTCTCAGATGCCACATCAGAAATGGGCCTACGATTATAGTTGCAACAACAGTGTTGTACATCGCTATTGCAGCTAGAGAGAACGAGCCTGTGGGTGATCCTGAAGCTGTTCATATTCAGCAACTCCTGCAGCCAGCAGGGACCTAAGGGGAAGTGATGTGATGTTAGCAGATTACATAAACGCTAAAGAGACTCTGGTGATTATAACTCTGATTCGGTACAAGGACCGTTTTGTATTGTAGTAATTAGTGCATATGATTTGGTAGAAGGGTCGTTTTTGAGAACAGTGCAATATAACAGTGAGCTGCATTGCTGGCTTCATAGCCATGGTAAAGGTTGAAAACTTGGGGAAGTGAGCCGTCACCATTGCAATGCCCTGGATATTAGGCAAGAGTAGGCGGAGCATCAGAGGCGACAATTCACCTTTCGTCACATAATTTCAAGATATGTCCTCTCATAAGACACTTCAGGCATTTTGCTCAAATTCTGGTGCCTGATGTGAAAATAAGTTAGGAATACTAATGGCCGATTTCTGAAACAACTTTTATCTGCTTTCGCAAAGTTACCTGTGGTATAACACGCTGGTATGTGCAAAGATACTGATACTGTGCCGCTAGTATATGTTCTCATGAAGTATTAGTATTTTTCAGTAATTTCAGTAATTTTTCAGTATAAAGTACCGAAATGGAGCTTACATCTTCATCATCATCTTCGTCATCCATAACCTCATCAGATTCAGATTCTTGGTCTTCCGATGAAGATGATTTGGATTTTTAGGGCTGTAGCTAGGCCTAAGGTGTTCAGAGCTCCGAAACATCCTTTTGAGGCTTATGACGACCGAGAATTTTTATGTGATTGTACTATTTTATGTAATTATTGTAATTTTTACCCCATTGACTTCGTGTTTTTCAGTTGTGTAGCTGTCTTATGGAAATAAAATTAATTGCATTGAACTGACAATGCATTAAACCCAACCATACTGAATACCTGTTTATTGGTAGGCCTACATAAGTGTGCGAAATACAATCAATTTCCTTTTTATTACCAAGAAATGGGAAAAAGGTATTTTATGCCGCTCACGAGTTCCCCACTCCCACAATTGTGAAATATGATTTTTGGTGCAAGGGTCTTTTCTTGTTATGAAATATTATTTTGTTGTTTATAGTTGTGACATATTATGTTTGGTGCAAGGGTCTCTTATTATTCAGTGGAAGGAAAACCTGTGCGCGGCATAATTACCATTTCGCCCAAGAAATTTTTTAAATTGAAAGCTCACCATTGACCCCCTTACATTAAAAGTACAGTGCAGATTACTACGGGTAAGTTAATTTTTTGCACAAACTGAAATAATTGAAAAAATTACTAAACAAAATGAGTAAATATATAAAATGTTACCAAGAAGAGTTAATTACCTGCTTTTTGATAAAAGGTTCTATATATAAGTTAATTCATGAAGAAGTAGACTCAAAATTAACATAAAAAGGCACTGACAATGCCATTATATCAGGTGGCTGAAGTTCTATTGTTGAGCGGTCAGTCACATGGAGATAATAAAACCTAACATTTAACCAATCACCATGTTCAGAATGGCTACTTCAAATTTGTTTATTTCTCCTATTTATACAACTAATAAAGCAGCATGTAGACAAAGTTAACAAGTATCTTTTGGTTGTGTTTGAACTACCCCAGGAAACAAATCTATCCCACACTCACTCATCACATTAAAAATAATAAATTACAGTAGATTCCTGCTAATCTGGATTAACCTTAATATGCATATTCCGTGCTGTAATTAAAGTTTGAAATGGGTGAAACTATAAAAATGTATGGTTCGCTCTATAATTATAAGTTTTGCTAAAACTTAATGGGCCTATTAGTTTTAATAAGTACTAGGCCTACTGTATACATCGAATTTTTAACCTGCAAACTTATGTAGGATTAACAAAACGGCTATTTTGATTAAAATGCAATTTTTTTTTAAAGTTATTCATTGCTTTCCACTGTTAAATATAACCAAACAAATAAAATCAATGAATTACTCAGTGGATCTTACAAATCCTTCACGGTACGACGTTTTCGTGTATTGATCTTGAAGCTCAATTCGATCTGAATTCTTTTTTTCCGATACATATAGATCACCTAATGAAGGCTGAGTTGTACTGTAAACATACTTTTGTATCCTTGTGCA
The DNA here is from genome assembly GCA_964059195.1 of Ectobius pallidus. Taxonomy (NCBI): domain Eukaryota; kingdom Metazoa; phylum Arthropoda; class Insecta; order Blattodea; family Ectobiidae; genus Ectobius; species Ectobius pallidus. The sequence goes on from CAXKWD010000010.1 coordinate 114,232,268, forward strand.
TAAGCATGGCGGGCGGGAGTGCACAATCAAAACAAACACGAGACTCTGTTGCCTGTTACCTACTTTCCTTCCTGCACAGCTCAGTAAAAAACATGGGTTGGTCATTCTTGTATAACGGCCATTATTATAACGATCATATTATGTAGAAATAAATAAGATTCAAATATAATTGGTGTAAATTGAAAACCTGTTTATAATTATATCTTGATTATATCTTTATATTTTGATAGATTTTTAACGTTATTAAACTGTTGGAATAAGCAGGTGAGTTTAGTGTTGCGGTCAAGACCACGTGCTTGTGTTACATTGCAACTCAGCTTTCATTAGATAAACTGTAGATCCAGATTAATGACCATAAAAAAAAATTACAAATGTTACAAGAGAGAAAGAAGTTTATTTGCAAGAAAATCTAATTGCAACATAATTATAAGGTTTTGTTCATATTCGGCCAGTACTTCAGCTTTTCTTCTGCTATTTCTCGTTTTGTTTCAAGAAGAGCCAATTCCAGCCTATGCATTTCTTCTTTGTGAAGAAGATCCTAATCTAAGGACTGCTGCTGAAGCTCTGCTGTTGTTCTTATGGCTTCTGTTGTCATACGATGCTTTCTTTGTCTCTGTGTAGATCTGTTATTAACCAATGGGTGCTGTAAACAGAATTGGGCATTATTTTACTTATTCCTACTGTGAATTATAATTTAAATATGTAGAAAAAATGGGATACAGCAGCAGAATTCATGAGGAGCAAAAATATTAATGCCAGCAACTAATGACACTGCCCTCCGAAACTGCAAACTAAACAATTAATCGCTAAAAATATTTCTTACTACGTAATTAATTTAAATTTGAATACAATAAGTTGTGTAGAAAACAAGTCATGCTTTTGTAATCCAAGTGGAAAAACTGAGGGCATCATATTATTATAGGGCACTGGTACCACAATAAATTAAAGCTCAAATAAGACATAGCATCTAGGCTATCTTTGTTATTGATAATGTCATACTAGTAGGATTATATTTAAGTTTTCCTTAAATTTTATTTTAAATTACGTTGTAAGTTTGACGGCTTACCTTGCTGTAAGTGGATGTGGGTGTTGCCTCTGGAGACTCCTATTCTCTTATCTGACCACCCTTTTTTTAACTCCTTCCATCACAATCATCATCCTTGTCACTCTCGTAAGAAGTCACCATATACTCTCCCTAAACAAAGAAAATATTCAGAAATGAGTCATTTTTAAGTTAGGCCTCTACTTGCAATTGCTAATGCCGCGATTGTTCAGAACCGTAGCAGAAATTATTTCAAATTCAGAAGAGCACACATGCCACTAAATAATCATAGGAATTTAAAAATTTCAATCGGTCCTATTTTTGTTGGAATATGACTGTCACAGTGCTGCAATGAGTCACACAGTTAGGCACCCACTGGTGATGGTTCTGTTACAGATCTGCATGAGTCCTGTTCTGGTGTCTGTGTAAAAACACTGCAAATGTCTGTCAATGAATCTACTGGAGGTGATGGACTAATATTAGCACTGACTAATACTGATGTACCGTACTGAGAGAGCGGTTTTTCTTAATAAAATATTAGGCCTATTAATTTTAATAAAGTAGGCTATTATTGATATGTAGTTGGACATAACTACTGCCATTTATACCTTCCCACCTGAAGCAGCAAAGAGCGAACATACAAGCAGTTTTAATGACATCTATTGGAAAACTACTCTTATACAAGGAATCATTACTATAGTGTGTGCACCATGTAGATTTTCTACGACAGCGATTGTTTGATTACTGCAACTAGAAACTGAAAGTAGAGATCTAGCCTTAAGGATATTATACAGTTGGCTCCATGCTGTGATATTTTTTCTTCTTAGGTCGAAGAATGGCATAATTTGAGGTTGTAATTTTCTTGGAAACTCAAGAGAGTTCATATAAACTCACTTTGCCCCTAAAAAGATGCCAAATATAAATAAATCATTAAGATTCCATAATAACCTTACGTTTATATGAAGATTCTAAATAGCCTATAAGTAAAATCATGAAGTAAACACAAATTAACCTACAATGGTACTGCGAACAGCTGTTAAATCACCATTCCCTTGTGATGTTCTATTGCTGGGCTGGGAGAGGGTCACCTGGGCGGTATTCAATGCTCAAAAACCAAATGGTGAAAACGTGGTCTCTGGGGTTCAGTCCTTAATGAAAGCTTTCTACCAGATACAGAAATTTGATACCTGCACCGGATCCCCTTCTTATTTTTCTATACTGGAGGCTGGTTAATTATAGGTTGCATAACCAGCCAAAACATGTCATGCAGAAACAGAGCAGTGTCGTACTAAACCCACTACCTTTAACCTAAGGTTATTATTACCGGTAGCTAAACTAATGTCACTGTTTACATTCTGCATGGAATTCACCAGATGTTACAGCACAGGTTATGTGGTCCTTACACTGTTTGCCAAGACGGATAGGCTACAATGTTGCAAATAGCTATACATGTAGTAGAAAGATGTTTGGAACAATCTCGGTTTGCGAAGGTAAAGTTAACTTAGCTAAGGCTAGTTTACCTGAGTGACAGTCAGCTCTAGCGGCAACACCATAACCACTTCAACATCATCAGACTGCTTATGCTGTCTTATAGTGAGATTCATTCTGCACACTGTCTTGATCACCTGCCATACCAATACATATGTCTATTATGCCATTTTTAGATTAAGTTATGTAAGGACTGTTCATTTTTAAAAACAAACAGATTTTAAATATGAATTCTATAAGTTCTGAAGAACATAACCTCAAATATGGCCCTTTTCCTTATTACTAAAATAGGACTTTGCACTGTTGTTAACTTAACATGGCCTACCCCAGGATTCTGTCATAACCGGTACCTGTCATTTAACCTAAAACTAATTTCTCTGCATGTAAAGCTGTTGGCAACATCGTAAAGGCTACAAACGAATGATCGCTGGCAGAAATTGGGAGAGATTCTATGGACTGCATAACTGCAAGGAATATATCGAGCAGAACTAAAGTAGACACGATTTCAATTAAAGTAATTGACTGTATGATCGTACTCACAATAGCTATATTTTCCAGCACATCAAGGGCACCTTGGCTGGTACTTGCACCTCTAATTTGGTCATATTCTGAAAATAAAAGAGTTCAGTAAAACACTACAGAAAAAATACCTTCAAACATATTCTGTCAAATGTGAATAGGCCTATTTACCTGCTGTCACCCCATAGCCTGCATCACAATCATGGGGGCTTACTAGGCAGGTATTTTTGCTCGAAATAATGCCCAGCACTCTTTTTTCCACTTCGTGAAGTTCAGAAGGTAGAACAGAACCACCCCCAGTTTCATAAATTTCCACCTTCTCATTTGCATTCGCCCTCCTTGCCCTTCTTTTTTAAGTTCTCGTATGCAGTTTTCAATATTCCAGAATTTCTTTCTGTAACACCTGTGGATAAGCAAAAGTATAAGAAAATGCGCTGTTTTATGTGGCATAAATCATAGAAGGAAACAGTACTTTCTTTCCAAATTACCAGGCACACGTTGAACTCAACGCATAACTTTCTCCAACTTTCTTCTTTTTGTTGCAGAGTCTGTTTATTTTCTGTAACTGATTTGTGTTTTTCACTCAAATCAATCAGCACGGAATTCTCGTAAGCGCTGAAATTCGGAGCCCGTGCTCTTTTAATTGGCATTCCTTCCTTGGGTAATATTATTTCACAAAGTCAAAACAAATCTCTCTCCGCTACGATGGTGAAATATCAACACATCAGTCACTGCCGTCTAAATACTACAGACGAATCGCTCCAAAGAGGAATAATGGCGAGATGAGCAGGCGGCAGATAACCATGGATTCTTAACCAGGCCAAATTGTCGGTGAAACGGCTTTCGTCTAACCATGGTTATTGTGGTCAAGTAACCGGGCATCCTAACCGAGGTCGGTGAAATCGGGCAACAGACGTTTTCTCAACCATTGTCTGGCTGGAGTACAATAAACACAATTTTAAATTGAATAAGAGAAAGATAACAGCGTTATATGCCAAAGTGCGATTGCACCTTCCCTTTTTTACTTCCTCTACCCGCACCATAGGTAGGCCTACTGTTGGTAGAGGAAATATGTTCCGTCCCCGAAATTCGACATTGAGCTTTGAACATAAATACACGTTTTAAAATCCCCTGAATCCAAAATGCTATTTTCATAAACATGTCTGTATGTGTGTCTGTGAACAGCCTAGCTCCGAACCGAAAATTTGTATGAAAACAGAATTTTGTACTTGGGTTAGGTACGTTCTGGGAAATCCCCGATGAGGTCGGAGTTTTTCAAATGGCCTAATCCTTCTGGATGAACTATGGCCCTGGGGTCGAATCAGCCTCTAACAGATATGAGTACCAGGAGCAATCCTGGGGGTAAAGGCGGCCGGTGCGTAAGGCCGACAACCTTACCACCTGCATGTGCCGAATGTCTAAAATCTGGGAGCCTCAATCTCCTGGAACCCTCTGGACCTCCATGGCCTGTACTGTAGGGAATACTTTACTTTCACTTTACTTTCTGGGGATGTGACACAAAGATTGGCGACGAATTTATCTTATTTTTAGTGCTACTTTGCATGGAAATTATGTTTTCGCGATTTTCTAAAAGAAAAACTGATCTTACAATTTTGTTTAAATTTTGTACTTGAAGTGCTTATATTAAGAGCTAAAACTTTTATTTGAAACTTTTTTACAATGATTCTCTGAAGGGTAGTTATAAACCACCCACTGTTTGTTCAAAAAAGGTGTTATTTGTTCTGTGTATCGTTGGGGAAGCGATGTGGTAACTAGATTTTCATATTTACAACCCATTTACGTGAAGAAAATACCGTACATAATATATTATACTACGAGGTAAAACTTTTATTTGGACAGAGGAAGTTATGTGGTTCGCATCAGTTTTTTTTATAGCATTGCCGAGCATGTAATAATTTCTGCTTTAGAAGATATCGTATAAATTTAGTGTTGCCGTAATTAAGCAATGGAAAACCATTCCATTAGGTCTTTTCATCTGATCGATAGTCGATATTAATACCATATTCTGAAATATGCATTATACAGGATGTTAATGAATAACACCGAAATATTTTACCTGTGTATAGAGGACATAGACAAGCAACTTTTATTAGGAGAATTTTGCTCTATGGATTAAATGTTTCCTGTTACAGCATAAAATCTCCCAGGGCATGGCCGCCACTGACTCTAACATTTGAAAAAAATTGCAAAACGAAGGAACTTCGTTGTTAACGTTGGAGTTATGAATTAAAAAACAAACAAACGAATGCAGTGGCTGTCAGTCATGTGAATAGTCTGTAAATTTTACAGATGATGAAAACACTAAATTATGATATAGCTGTAGATAAATGATTAAAAATTAGGCTTTTGTCGATTACTAAGTAGGCATGAAGTTAATTTAATAACCATTTAAACCCTACTTAACTTCATTATTGACTTATGAGCACCAAATTGCAATGACTTTAATGCCCTGTAGTATACACATTTTACGTCATAGAGCAAAAATCTCATAATAAAAGTTGCTTGTCTATGTCCTATATACACAGGTAAAATATTTCGGTGTTATTCAGTAACATCCTGTATGAAACAGTGCTATAATTTGTCATTGTCACATTCATTTACATGAGAGAAGCATATTAACCATATGTTCTCTCTTCAGTAATCTGGAGTAGAGGTATGACTGGGTGCAGGAAATTCGAGTTTCTACCATTATCCAATTTCCTACCAAATTATATTGTAAGCCTACACAGGAAGCAATAGTTCGCAACTTAAACTGCACAGTCTAAACACAAGGAAGATAAAACACCTTAGATAATGGCTGCTGTGTGAGTTGTTGACCCGCTTGGCTCTGCAAGGGCGTTTGTTTATGAAGGTCTTCCTGGTGGAAACCCACACAGCCTATTTCTGACCGGAGGAAGACTGGTCCAGGCAAGAAACGCGGTATTTTTCATTTCTTTAAGACAACTTATTCAAGTTCCATTTATACCTTTCTGCCTTTTATTAATTTTGAAATGAAAAACATGTCTATAGTTTTTCTTCTCTTGGTTAATAACTGTTTCCAATAAACTGCATTAAAAAAACAAACAAACAAACTAACTAACTAACTAAAAAAAAAATCAGATGTTGAAAAATAGATCTACCGGTGTATATTTTGTGTCAATACAACATCTGGCACTAGCTCTTTATAATTTTCTTAAATTCACTTCCTGATTCTTCTTCTACGTCGGGTGAACATTTTAAGTTTTAGTGGTTTTAATTAAAATTGACGCCAGTAATGAATCATTTCTTTACTTATTGATTCTAACTGTACATGCGAGATTACCTGAAGATGGGTGAATGTAACCGAAAGGCCTGTGGGAAAAAAATGAGTTGAGAAGAAAGGTATTATGTAACTTTTTTTATATGTTAGTAAGCTGAAACTGTATGAAATATTTAATAAACGTATGATGAATTAATGCAAAGCCTTGTATTGTTCAACGAAAACAAAACCAACCTACATAACCCTTAATCATGCAAGTGAAGTCTGTGTGACCTCAGTAAAAATAAATAAATATCGCATTCTCATATTAATAGCAAGCATTTTATAAACGATCATGATTTGTCTATTTCCGAGGAATTGCTAAACGTTATTGGCCAATATCAAACAAGAGGTGTAGGCCTATGTGTTAAGTTAAAAAGTAGGAGTTAAAAACAACTTAACTCTGAGCGGTCACACACACCTCATATCCATCTTAATGTAGCAGAATAATAACATCTGTTACCAAGGGTTCAACTCAGCTTAAATTCCTGCCAACGTCACATTTTTCCTTATAGAATATCGTTCTTAGAAGTTTGTAGTCCTCTTGTGGAAATAAGACACATGATCAGTGTATAGATTCGGTTGCAGCGTAATTTAATACCACGTTAAAAGTTAGTGACGAACTCGACGCCTTAACTTAATCACTTCTCGTTAAACTCGTGAACTGTAACACAACTCAGTAAGTTCAAAACTAGTGGCCCGCGGGACGAAGCCCTTTCATGTACAGTAGTTCTTTCTCAGTAGTCTTTCATCCATAACACAGCCCAACAAAAAATAACTTTTTGTTTGGTGTCTCAGATGTTTTACCGGATTTTGGCTATACTTAGTGTGCTTATTCCAAATATGTAAACAGTTTTTCTCTACCAGCTCTACTTTTATAAAGATTTTATTCGTGAATTCTTAGTCTAGCGAAACAAAAGCTTGCTTGATAATATAGCTAGTGAAGGTTCTTGACCATACTTTGGACACGTAGGACGAAAACTGTACAAAGTACAGAAAAACTAAAAGCTGGATTATTTTTTGGCCCTCAAATTGACAGCTCACAAGTATAAACGACCGTACAATATGTGTTTGCGGGTCATACATATCTTCTTAATTTCACCCATAAGTACACCTTTCTGAAATAATTTGTAAACACCTCCCAGCAAGTCTTTGCAGAAGTTTAACTGGGAGGTGTTTAAACATTCACCTTACAGCCCGGACCTCGCTCCCAGGTGATTTCCATCTTTTCCTAAACCTCAAGAAATGACAGAAAGGCGGAGATGGTTGCCACACAATGGTTCAAATCCCATGCGGCAGACTTCTCCGACACAGGTATTCAAACGTTGGTCCCACGGAATGAAAAATGTTTCAATTCCGGTGGCGTATATGTTGAAAAATATCCGTACACTTGCTGTATCTGTTGTTATAAATATTTCCATGAAATTGTGTTTTGTTTCTGTAAACGGCCCCAGGGAAACTTACTTTTTGGACGGCCCATGGAAACTTAGCACAGTAAAGTTGCAGAGGAAGTTGAAATGGACATGTTTTTGTCAAACACATTTCTTCATATAATTAATAGGTGTCTAGATAAAAACGAAATAAGTATGTCTTAAGTGCAGATTGTCACATCATACATTATTAAAACATGAATGACAATCTTTTGTTTGCTATAGGCTAGTATCATGAAATAGTATATTGCGACACAAGGGCGGAAAGGCACGTTTACGGGTCGAGGAAACAGATTGAAAACCCGAGGCGCAGCCGAGGGTTTTTAAGTTTTCGAGACCCGTAAATGCCTTTACGGTCCGTGTGTTGCATGCTATTTTTTGCACGACGGTTACTTATATCAATTTAATTATATTAATTGTGATATTACCTGAAAATATTATGTAAATACAGACTTGAAGAATGGTGCTTATTTCAGAAAGGGATTCGCATTTGTTATTGTTTATGGCAACCGAATATTTATAAAGCGGGGAGGCCTTGGTCATTTCTGCTCGCAAATAAGCATTTGCGGGCGGTAAAGTAACTTTCCGCCCGTCGCCCCTAGCAACAATTCACTTTCCGCCCGTCGCCCCTAGCAACAAGATTGCGTGTGGTAATGTCAAGTTACGAGCCATGTAAACAACTTTCGTAAGAAACACTTACTAGCTAAGGAGTGCAAAAACTGTAATTAACTTATTGTTTTGAAATTTCTCAGCCGTAAAACCAATCAGAGCGAGGTTATACGTTTATGAATGGTACAAACCAGTAGCTTCCTCCTATTTAAGAGCCTCAGTAACTAAAATGTTATACCATTTATGTAGTATATATGAGAAAGTTTTTGCAAAATATTTGCACTCTTTATTTCAATGGAGTTGGTAAGTCGACATTTTAACAATGAGCAATCATCCTCTAATAAGTCTCTCTTACGTAAGCATGGCCTACGTATTTAAACAGAGGGCCTTGGCTGAAATACAAGTCGCATTTAGAAACATTCACAAACCATCTGCATAAATATTTGCATTCCACGCATAGACATTTTAAGACTTGGCTTTCTTTTTTTATGCATTCAGCTTCGTTTAATAGTTCTGATCGTAATAAATATGATTGATGAATTGGTAACAACAGCAGCTGCCGCATCACTTGGTTGGTGATATCATCTCCTTATCAATTTGATTGCTCACGTGGGCAGAAAGTTACAGTACCGTATGTTCCTCTTGCGTATCACATGTTAACACGTATCAGCGAAAAAGATTGCACAATACTGCTTGAGCCTATGTGATATTGTCTTTAGGTTGTTCTAACAGTATGTGAATATTATTTATGAGGGAACTTGAAAAATAAAGTGTATAGGTCAATTTCCTATACATTAGAAGAACTTAAAGACAATATCACAAGAGAAATCAACTCTTTCTCGGAAGCTGAACTTATGCGCGTGAAAGAAAATTTCCTAAAAAAGCGCCAGTATTGTGCAAAGAGGAGAACATTTCCAACATCTCTTGTGATGAGGTACATGGTTATTTTCACTGTAATTACAACTGTAAATGTGAGAACCTGATTCATTACACCGATCGCGGCTTTATTTGTGTAGATATTTCACCCGATCGTCCGGGAGTTGGAGCTGTGCCCGCCGCGACGCAGAAACCCGCATCATTGGCCAACTCTTGCGTGGGACTCACTGTATAATAAAAGTATATTTACTGCCTTAAGGGTTCTAGCCTGTATAATGCGTAACCAAAGGATTAAGGTTGTGTCTTCGCTTAAGTGTGTTCATTGACAAGGGTGAAGGTGAACTTCATTGAGGTTGACAGCTGAAGATCGCAGCAAATTAACATCACATGAGATCAAGGCGTGTGTGTATTTGAGTTGACTGTACGTGTAGTTGGTTTTGTATTGCACGAAGGAAAAAAAAGAAGAGGGAGAGAATTTTTTTTTGTTAAAATGGCACTTGGGGGGGGGGGTTTGTAAGGGAAGGTGAGAGTTGCTCTTGAACCCCAAGCGATTGGAGCTACCCTTCCCATCAACAACAGTCGTGAGCATGTACAGCCAGGTGTATGAAAAGTGCATTCACATATTATACAGTTTTATTAAGGAAAATGAAATACTTCAATAGTATATTGCGATACAAGTGCCGTAAGCAATGCAATACGGATCGAGGAAAGAGTTTTAAAAAAAAACGAGGCGCTCGCGCCGAGTTTTTTCAAATTTCCGAGATCCGTTATGCGCTTACGGCATGAGTATAGCATGCTATCTTTTGCACGATGATTATTTATATCAATTTAATTATATTAATTGTGATATTACCTGAAAATATTATGTATATAGATTCTTGAAGATATATGTTTATTTCAGAAAGTGATTCGCATGTGTTTGTTGTTATGGGAACCGAATATTTATCCTGGGGGGCCTTGTCCATAAGGCTTGTATTATGATGTGCCGTAAGTAAATTCTTACCGCACGGAAACTCTTACCGCACATAGCAACAAGATTGCGTGTGGGAATGTCAAGTTACGATCCACGGCAACAATATTCGTAAGTACCACTAATTAGTTACGTCGTGCAAAAATAGCATAACTATATTGCACAAACTCAATAATGTACAATAAATAATCTATGGGCATAGTCATTGTGCTAGGTGTTTTCTTGGCAGTCCGATACATTTCTTCAAATTACGTCAAATTAATTTCATAATTTTAGGTTTTTCAGTTACATTATCTCATCTTCATGTTGGCCTAATCTCTAATTTATAAATATTTGTTTCTATTACCTGCCTTTTCATTTGACCTATTCAGTATAGTCTATATAAAAATCTACATTTTTTTTTATTTTTATTTTATTGGTACATTACAACTCTACACTCCATTCTATTATCAATTAATAGTGGTATCTACAAGTTGTAGTCTGTATTGTCAAAATGTTTTAAAATTATATAATTAAGACTATTCCACTCATACGCCGCTTGTTTGATATTGACCAATAACGTTTAGCAATTCCTCGGTACAGATCAATCGCGATCGTTGTTGATCGTATAATATCCTTCCCCGGATCGCAAGCATGCAATTTTATCTGATAAAACGTCAGCTCGAACTTCGTTCTCGCAAATATATCGATAAACTTGTAATCTCTCGTGGGATTACTATGACTATTCAACTCATACGCTGCGTGTTTGATATTGACCAATAATTTTTAGCAGTTCCTCGGATATAGACCAATTACGGCCGTTTATCTTGCAATATTCTTGTAGGAATCGCCTGGAGCAGGGGTCGGCAACCTGCGGCTCGCGAGCCACATGTGGCTCTTTGAATGTGAAGCTGCGGCTCTTTAGTTCCATACGCAAATATTATTTATTTTATAAAAAAACATTTAAAAATCGTTCTGAATCGATTAATGAGGATCAGGCACCGATTCTATCTCTCAGCCACTTGTACTCGCTTTTCACCGCACCCCTCCCCCGTGACACGCGTCGTCACTGTCGTCAGTCCGTCGGAAGCTCCCGAATGACGCCGTCGTCGGATGTTTCTATGTAGGTTTCGCTTTCGACGCAAGGCAATTTGGCGTCTTCACCAGTGCTTTTAATTTGTTTGCTCAAATTTGTTATTGAAGTAAAAGTTAGTGTTGTAAGTAAATGTTTAATTGTTTAAATTTTTTACTTAAATAATAAGTAATTATCTAATAATGCCATTTATATATATAATCTAATTTGTTGTGAAAAACACCTACTTATATATGAATAAATAGATATTTTTTCTTATGAATTAATAGATTAGTTTTTTAATCAAAAACTTTATTTATGCGAGGACTATTTATTGTTGGCAAGAAAAAATTTTGTGGCTCTTTAAAAACTTTGAAATTTTGTAAATTGTAATTTTTGACTCTTCCGACTCAAAAGGTTGCCGACCCCTGGCCTGGAGGGTATTTTATCGCGGTAAAACCAGCTGCTCGTTACTGGGGACGCAAGTATCAATGTGCAGTGATTAATAATTCAGATGCTGCCACTAAGCGGCTCGAAAACAGATTATTTTATACAACATAACTTGTTTGGAAATTGAAATAATAGAAATGAACATTGATTAAGAACACAATTTCGATTTTGTGCAAGCCGGTTCGTGTGCTTTTATTCTGTTCTGCTGTTAGCTTACCTGAACGAAGTTAACTATGTCTTATAAAGTATGCACTGGTGGTAGCACTGATTACACCAAGGTAGCTCGTATCAATTCATGGATGGTACAGTATGCCGTGATCTCACAACTGTTAGTTTGGTTTTTATATAACAAAGCACGAAAGTAATTATTACTCATAAAATCCGTTACATTTTATTCATGGAATAGTCTTAATAAATCCAACTCTCGTGGGATTACCTATGATAAAACATTATGTGTTGGAGTTACTGATGTGTGTTGCTGTTGAATACAATTATATTATGTCTTCGTTTATGTAAGTTGTAGATTTTTAGATATGGTAAAATTGTTCATTTCATATTAAATATAAAATAGTAAAAATTACATAGATGTGTATTGGGCTTATAACAACATGAACAGAGAAATATTTCTTTCGATTAGATTCCAACTTAATCCACGACAGTTAACAAATTATCACACAAATCTCTATGTCTGTACTGGATTTCCTCTGGTAGACTTTGGTATTCTCATTGCAAGTAGTATCGCTATCTGCTGGAAGGAATACGAAATATAATGCTTTATTTATATCAGGGGGCATTAGTATTGCAGCCGGGGAGTGCCCTTGCCTGACATCACACACCTTGAGTTGCCGTGCACTTCCTTCACAAACGTCTTCACTAATATATATTATGATTAGGGGGCGGATTTCTATGACATGTCATATTTTTCCCCTTTGCATTATTTCAGGTTTCCGACTAATTTAAACCCGATTCCAAGCATCCTGGTGAAAATGGAACGGCTTTTATTGTGCATATAACTGCATATTTAGGAAATTTTCAACTATTATAGCATTTTTAGTATGAATATGTATATTTAGGTCATATTTTTGGCATATTTATGTGCATAATAAAGAAATTTTGAAGTTTCTTGTCATATTTTGTAAATTTTGCATTATAATGTTACTTTTTGAGAATTTATAGATTTTTAAATAATTAACACTATATTTTAATTAAATGTATTATAATGAAACTTTAAAAAATATACACAATGTGTAAGTGGTAAAGTCGTATTTTAAATTTTATTGGTCACATTTTAATGTTTTTAGGTCATAAATGCATGCATATATCCTATTCTTTAGGTCAGCGTTTCTCAACCTATGGTCCGCGGACCTTCTTTTAAAAGTGGGATGTAAAATTGGGGGTCCGCAAATTTTTTTAGACATTTTAGAGGTCCTTGGGTTCAAAAAGGTTGAGAAACGCTGCTTTAGGTCATAGAAATCCGCCTCCTAATTATGATTCTAGCAAAAGTAACAATTATACAAATGCCGTATACACACACACATACATTCTAGTAAAAGTAACAGTTTTTCAAAATTACGTACATTTAGGTGCCCCCACAACTTTCTCGGGACACAAAGTCTTGAATAGGCCTACGTAGTATGGTGAAAACAGTGTATGTGTGTGGTGTCAGATGTGTGTGTGTGGACGAAATATCGGGAAGATTCTTGGAATCTTTATACGATTACTGCAGAGAGAGAGGCAACAAGAAACCAGGTATAATATTTTCTAAGGAATGCTGAGTGTTTAATCTCCCCCTCTCTCTTTTTAATCCTCATAAGTAGATGTGATAAATTTGACACATTTCATCTGAAGGTCATCTGTGGCGTACCGCTCACAAGGCCAGGTCAGACAGGTGCGATTGTTATGACACTGTGGGCAGCCACAACAATGTAAAGTAGCATTGCTGTTCCGAATAACTACTTGTTTATTCTTAGAGAATTTTGCAAATTGAAGTCTGTAGACACGTGGTCCTGGCATAGATCATTATTAGGTAAGATGCTGGGTCTCTCTGTAGCGCGGGAAGCTGGATGCTTAAATCCCCTTGAGCCCCTTAGAAAATTTTAATTAGGCCCCTTATATTGAAGTTCTCTTTTTGAAGTACCGGTATGTGTTTATGCGTTTGATATTATTCGCATAAAAATTAAAACGCTTAATTAGGCCTAAATGTATTTTGAATTCCCAGCTGGGTCCACACGCACAACACAGCCAGAAATATCTGTAACTTATAGAAATACTGTTTGATGCAACTTATTGAATAAAAGAAAAATGAGTCGTGGGACAACGGCTGTAGGCTATACATTTAAGGTACATAGGCCTAATGTTTTAAAAAAGAAATAAAAATGCCAATTTCTGCAAAAAGTAGCCAATATTTCACTTTGTCATCCGTAAAGAAATTATGCTGGCCAAATATTATTCTTTCTTTTTATATAAGCTATTATACTACTTACTTACTCAATGGCAGTAGACCAGTGGTTCCCAAACTTTTCAGTCCGCGGACCCCTTGGAAAAAATTAAAATTTCGCGGACCCCCTCTGGGTTTTGAAATAAAGAACTAAATAAATACTTTGATTCAGATGTATTAAATTCAATCAACAAAATAACAATATCAATGGTAACAAACAGAGTTTACTCCTTAATGTGAACAGTGAAGCTGCTTTTGATTAATTAGTTCTGCAATGTTAGATTTAATGTCTGATAATTTCAATATTAAGTCACTTTCAACTTCATGTTCATTTCTCAACTTTGATTTCAAGTACGTGAGGTGGGAGAATGCTGTTTCACACAGATAAGTAGTGGGGAACACAGTTAAGCACTTCAAAATTACGGGATGTCCTATTTCTTCTTAAACCGCCTGCGGACCCCCTGAAACACCATTGCGGACCCCACTTTGGGAACCATTGTAGTAGACAGTTCCTAAAATTATATATTTTATGGAACCCGAATGTTCATTGCCGCTCTTACCTGAGCCCGCTATTGAACCCTATTCTTTGCTAACTCCATCCAACCATCCCTCTCAAGTCCTACTTCCCTTAAATCCATATTAATAGACTATTGTCTTCCCATCTACGTCTAGGTCTTCCAAGTACTCTTTTCCCTTCGGGTTTCCCACTCAATATTGTTTAGATATGTATTTCCTCCCCCATGCTTGCAGGGAGATAAAATAGTCACAAACTATGATTTTCTGTAAAGGAGCTCATTAAGCTTGCGCATGGCATCAGAATATTTATAAATTGAAAAAAATGATCAAAATATGACGTCATTCTATACGCAAGTTTCACACTTATCACAAGATGCAACTTTTCAGCATCAGCCTCATACAGTATATCACTTTACCATAAGAGAATGTTTTGGTACAAAATTCACGATGTTGCAAGAAGAAACAGAAATGGTGCTAGGGACTTAATTAGAAGGAGAACGAGGTCTCCTTAAGGAGAAGTGTCCATATGCGTTGTCTCCTTATTCGGCTGCGTGCTGGTTCTCCTTACTTGTGCGTGAGGTGATTTCTGCGCAGTTGGTACTTTGTTCTGTAATTGTGTCCCGCAAGGCTATGTAATGTTATACATCCACTGCTTATCCGTTCACGTATTTTGTTTCGTAAACTTCTATTTTAGTTTCCATGGTAACAGGACAAAGCCTGCTACTGACTGAATGAAATTGATGGGGGAGGATTCAGATATTCCCTGCGATTGCAATTGGAAAGACTCGAAAATAACTTATAAATCCACATTCCACAGGAAATTCATCACTGCGATAGCATTTTCTACGCAAACATACTTATTCTAAAGATATTATGGAAAAGATTAATAAGTAAATAATCAAATGTTTAGTCGGCCGCGGTGGTCTAGATTTAGCGAGCCCGCCTCTAGATCCGAAGGTCGCGGGATTAAATCTGGTCGCGGTCGATGGTTTTTTCAGGACGTAAAAATCCTGGGCACGGAGTTCTCCGGAAGGTACTTTAAGCTGGGGGGTCCATGTCGTAGATTTACGGCACGTAAAAAGAACTCGAAGCCTAAACACTGTCCATCACTAATCATGGTCCAATTGAAAGACTTGAGATCAAAGAAAGAAAGAAAGAAAGAAAGAAAGAAAGATATTAAGGAAAATCCTAGGCCCTAAGTTCCATAACAACAAACTAATCCATATCAGAAACGAAACACTCTACAAAAAGACTGAAAAACTCTCGGACTCAATGAGGAAAAGAAGAATTGATTTATATGGACACATCCTCAGAATGGACCCAAATAGACTGACCAAAAAAATCTTTGAATATTTTCGCAACAAAAAGACCAAACCAATTTGGTTTAAGGAAACGGAGAAGGACTAAAAACAACTCAAAATCACAGAAAAAATGCTCATAGATAAAACTAAAAAAAAAAAAAAAACCAAAGTCAAGAAAGAGAGGTTCCAAGTCAAAATCAAAACCAAACGAATGATTCAGATCAGTGAAGACGAGAGAAAAGCAAGATCAGAAAGAATGAAGCAATAGCCGACTGGACTAAAATTAAAACACAAAACATTAAGAAGTCATTGATTCAACGTACCCCAAATTTGGGTGAAACGGAGAAGAAGAAATAATAATAAAAAGAGAATAACGATTTTCTGTTCCACAAAGCTTAAAATTATAGTGAAATATACATTTACCGTACCTTGTGGTTAGGCCAAAGTTAGTTGAGGTTATATTTTACTGCTAAGTTAGTACCTATTTTGCGAAGTTCAGGGTGGAAGCAGTTCGATGTGCATTCCTACACCCTTCAGTCTATCTATATTCCAAATTTCAGATCTCTGCGTGCTCTGGATTTGGCTGGGCTTCGCACACAGACAGATAGACAGACAGACAGACAATTTTTAACGCTTCCTCAAAGCTTTACGCAAACTGACACAAGAGCAGAGCATCATTCGCATGACTTTAGTGTTTACGTTAACTCAAAATAAGCAGGGCAAAGTCTCTCTTATCCTTCTAACGGGAATTTGTGCACCCCTGTAGTGAATATTAAGCTTTACATCCGGCAGAAAGAATAACCAAAACACTCCCACATGTGCTCTTGTGTCGGCTTCAAGGAGCCAGATTTGTTCTGCATCATCGTCATAACGATTTCACTGTGCAACACATTTTTACTTTTTATGTGTTACAGAGACGAAAGTAGGATTTTTTATGAATTTGACATCACTCAATACGAATTTGACAATAAAACTTTTTGTTCGTTCCGGATTTCGAGAAAATTCCAATTTTACATTGATCTAAAACAAATTCTGCGCAATAGTAGTAACCAAATAACAACTACAGTATAAATTATATAGCAATAAAAAAAAGTTGGTCGGATATGAAATACAGGCTTTCCATATAATTCGACTCTCCTGAACACTAATATGACAGTAAAAAGGTTGTTCGTTGCAGATTTCGAGAAAATTCCGATTTTACATTAATGTGAAATCGAAATCCTGAACCAACAAAAAAATTTGTTCGTTGCAGATTTTGAGAAAATTCCAATTTTTCGTTAATGTAAAATTCGAAATCCGGAATTAACAACAAATTTTGTTCATTGCAGATTTCGAGAAAAATTCCGATTTTACATTAGGCCTAATGTAAATTTCGAAATCCGGAACCAACAAAAACATTTTGTTCGTTGCAGATTTAGAGAAAATTCCAATTTTACATTAATGTAAAATTCGAAATCCTGAACAAACAATTTTTTGCTGTGACATTCGTGTTCAGAAGGGTCGAATTATGTAGAAAACATGCATCACATGTCTATCCAAATTTTTATTGTCATGTCATTTATACGTATTAATAAGTTATTAAGTGCCAGTATGGTACTTTATGAGATTGTGTGGGGGACGAAAAATGTCTGTCCGTCCGTCCGTCCGTGTGTCTGTACGCGCTCTAACTCAAATACGCTTTATCGAATTTTAATGAAACTTGGTATACGCGTTTATAATGTCCATGGGAAGAACCCTATTGAAATTGGACCAAATCGGTTCACCGGTACCGGAGTAAAACCCAATTTAGTGTATATTTTAAAGGCGCCATAACTCACATACGCTTTATCGGATTTTCATGAAACTTGGAATACCTATTTATAATGTCTATGGGAAGATGTCTGTTGATATTGGACCAAATCGGTTGGCCGGTACCGGAATAATACCCAATTTAGTGCCCTTTTATGGTGTCATATAAGAAAAGGCGCGGTAACTCAAATACGCTTTATCGGATTTTCATGAAACTTCGTATACTTATTTATAACAATCATGGCAAATAGCCTATTGAATTTGGACCTAATCGGTTGTCCAGTACCGAAATAAAGAGTAATTATCAGTCAAATTAATTATAATATTTTGGTTCATTTCGAAGCATTTTGATTGGCTCGCGGCCAACCAATCAGCGGGTGAGTCCCGTAACTAAGGTAAATAAAGGGTAATTCTGGTACAACCCTTCAATTCCTGTCGAAACCTTCTTTAGTAAAGGAGGGTAAAAAGAAGGCACCTTCTTCAAATGCAAAATCAAATTCTCGGTTCTTTCTTATAGCGTCATCAATTAATGACAGCTTATAAAGCTTCCTTCAGTTGCCATGGACAGTTGACACCTACATGAAAAACAAATGTTCCCATATGTACGATTATAGACGAAATGCTGTTGTATAATGACTAATTACTTTGCTAAAATTGATTACAATTAGATTAAAGCATTGAATTTTACTTCAGCCTATGTCAGATTTATAATCCCTGACCTCGTAATAAATAAAAACATTAACTTCTGATAATTTGCTTAAGTTGGTACTCTGCTTTAGTGAGGGCCAAATTCGCATTTGACTCGAATATCGCGAATATTATGTTACCAATGAATGAAATTATTCTATATTGTAACATAAGATAACTAGAAGGCTCGAAATATAGCCTAATTTCGAAATACGGTGATTTTTCTTTTCTGTGAGCTACGACGAGATAGTATTCTATGGTATTGGACACTCAAGAGTCGCAGTGTAGTTTGGTCTTGGGGTAAGATGCTTGTCTAGTAATCAAGAGATATCACGTTCGAGTCCACCCTGAAGCAAAAGTTTTTTTTTATTATTATCAATTTTGTTAAATTGAGCCTATTCCATTCTTGTGTCCTATTTTGTCAATGTGCTTAAATAAGTATTACATTTTTCTTTAAAAAAACTGGGAATTCATTGTCTTTCATTGACCTACATCATTCCTAAAGAATAACATAAGCCTATAAATGTTATTTCACGAACAGAAACTAGCTTTAAAGTTGTTGCGTTGCGTTAAAATTGCATAAGCCTATACTCAGAACAAAACTGCATACCGCTAGGTGGAACTATCCTCTTCTTATTGGCTTACTGTACTATTTCATTGTCAATGCATTTTGTAAAATGTTTACATATTTCAAGAATTAGTATATCAGTGTATACCAATATGAATTAAGGTCTGGAGTTTAACTCGGAGATCTATTTAAAAAAAAAAAAAAAAAAAAAAAAATTCTGTATATCATAACTGCAATTATTACTGATTAAAAAAGCATACTGGCACTTTGTTATATCAGTTTACCTGATTTTTATTACAATTATAATTACAACATTTATGAAAACTATTATCCACATGTAGGTCTACATAAAAACCTTAACCAATCGAACATTTTCATGGTCAATTTCGAAATCAGCGATATGAAAATATCCAAAGTTAGTTATTAGTAATCTCTGTAACAGAATGTCTGTTGCACAGTATTTCTTAGCAAGGTGTTCGTGCTTTGATAGCTCGGATAACACTTTTTTTTTTTTTTTTTTTTTTTTTAAGCACTTTTGTATTTCTGCTCTTGTTCTAGGTGAATTATGTTCCATATTTCTCAGTACTCCTTCAGTTGTCTCATCCCCATTTTAAATTGCATTATTCGCGAGACAAGACTCAGTTTGTGTATGAAATGAGTGGGTTACGTATAACTACCCTCTGAGAATATATGGGGGAAAAGAAAATGTTTAACTCTTTAGTATAATAGACTATATTATAATTTAATAATTAATATTCATATATTATAATATGTATACTGTGCAATATATAATGTAGTCTATATTGTGTAATAAATAAAGAAAAGTGTTACTGGAGTTTAGGGACACGGTGTATATCGTAAGGCGAGTGTGTGTGAAAATGGAGTAAATTTGCCCGTTAGAGGTCGAGTAGAAGTCACAGGGGTTACGAGGTGTGGGAGTGTACGGTACATGGCGATGATCTAGTACTAGCTTGATCGTGATAGAGATCATCCAAAGCTGCTCATTTCTTTGTCTTTTCAACACATTCTTTAAGCTGGTCTTTCCTGAATAAACAACCCGTTATTATGCATAGAACAATATGGGCTTAGATCAGTCAGATTCGGGGCTGATGTCCTCAATTCGATTATAATGTGTGAAAAAAAAAAGTTGCGTTTTGTTTGACTCTTCCGCTTTGGTTAAATGGAGACCAAATTCTTCTTCTCCTTTGTTAGAGCTATACAAAAACTTTAACATCTGCCGAGTATCAGGCTCAAGTTATAGAGACTATAGAATTCCTCTTAAAGTGGGATGTTAATTTGCTAACTTGCTTTTGTATGTTCAAATGTTGTTGCCATACCCATAAAATTGCCCCTAGTAGGCCTAAATACCTCACTCAATTCTTATAGACAAATGAATGACAGTGAAAGTCCTTCTGATATAGCCTACCCGAAATTGAGTAACAATGGACATGCTCGTATGAATTCATTATGCACATTCTTTAAAATAAGGGAAGCAGGTATTACTTATACCGTATTTTCTCATTATTTTATTTATTTAATCTTCCCATGGTTATGGGAAGACTTTCAAAACGCACATTCCTTCATTGCATTTATCTGCAAATGAGATGTCTTTCCCGCGAACTTAATTTGTTTATAAAGTCATAATAGAGAAGCATTACAAACAGAAGTATTAATGAAAAATTCAAAATATAACATAATGCAACACTTTATTTTTGAAAACCATTAAACAAATGCTGAAAATGACCTTAAAATGCCCAAATAATCACATATCTCTAGGAAATTACGAAAAATGCAAAAACAAATTGCCCTTATTTAATCAATTAATTCAAGATACAAATTTCTATATAATCGAGCCCTTCGTATGAAAAAAATGCAAAATCATCATTACTATAACAATGATAAAGCTGCAGATATAGTTAAAGATATCGATTAAAAAATGCGTTGCATATTGTTACTATAGCAACAGATAACAGATTGATTTATAGCTTACATTGCGTTGCTACAGTAACCCTCACAGATTAAACTTTTCATGTGTATAATTCTGGCGAGAACTGATTAAGTTCTGTTATATTTCTGGTCATTCCAAGGTCCACATGTTTATTAATATTCGTGGTGTGAACAGCTGTTCATAATAGCTACTGTAAGAATAGCTTATAGAAGTTAACTTCTATCATAACAGTGTATGTAAATTACATTCATAGACCGCTAGAAAGTAAAGATAGAAAGTTACAGCTTTCGTCATCTGAATATGTTTACTATTGACGGGGAATTACATTGTATCAAAATGTGTTCACATGCTACCAGTTGTTTCCAAACCAACTGCATGTTTCAGTTTATCAATTTATTTTATTGTTCCAAGGCCTTTCGGTTACACGGAACCATCATCAGAGCTTGTTATTTTGCAGAGTCATATTTAAGAAGACTAAAATCAGGTCAACTGATACAACAAGGTACCAGAATGCTTTTGTTTAATCAGTGATAATTGCAATTATGATATGCAGAAAATAATTTATTTTTGTAATCCATTTCCGAGTTAAACTCCAGTCGATTCATTAAGCAGGGCTTATGGAAGATCAAAGGTCTATTATGATAAGCATTATTTGGAAGAATATGTGGGGAGTGTTAATTGTCAAAGCTGACTGCATTGCAACTTCTCAAGCCGTATATGAACACTGTAAAACAATATGTTGTCATGAAAATTGATTTGCATTTGATATGTTCTTTCTAATATGTTACCATAAAATAGGCACTAATTTGAGTATTACTCCGGTACCGGTCAACCGATTTGACCCAAAATCAACGGGTTTCGTCGTATGGACGTCATAAATGCTTATACCAAGTTTCATGAAAATCCGATGAAGCGTATTCGAGTTATCGCGCATACAGACACACGGACCGAAGGACAGACATTTTCCCGCTCCCACACAATCTTATAAGTAGAATTCTGGCACTTAATAACCAATTATAATTTGATGTCTGTACATATGGAGTCTGTTCTTTTTAACTTATTTTATTTTGCAGTGTGGTTACAATATTACTAAACAGTTAATCGGCCTTAAATAAAGTACACAAGTTAAACCACTTTTCTTTGATTAACTTCCACTACTGTAGAAAGTTGTGAAAAAAAAAACTTAGTGTTTTAACTTCAATAATTGAAACCATTATTTAAACCGAAGTTGTTTAAACCCGGGGTAGAACATCGGTATGAAAAGCTAAAGTACCGGGTTCGAATCCCGGTGTCAGAGAAATATTTCCCCATAAATCTTCTCATCAAAAAGGTTACTCTGTGAATACATGAACACGTGTGACCTATCATCTTTTGCATGTGAACTCTTCATAAATATTCTTCTGACATTTGATTTCTTTGAATTGACTCTCATGGCAAAAAGTTGAAGAGCCTTGAGTTACGTAAGGATTGGAATATCAGTAGAGGAATTGAGTAACTGATAACTGCTTGTTTATTGCTATTATACAATCCAGGCTTTTCACTGCAACAAGATACGAACCTCGAACTGACATAGAGAAGCCAATGCTATTCACTCCATGGCCCCCTTGTTTTATTTGAGGCGGCAGAGTCTGGTTTCTTGAGAAGTGTAACATGACACCACCATTGTAAAGACGGCTTTTTTTATTATTGCATTATCTCATATTCCACACAGGCTTTTATTAGGTCACTGACTGTATCTCCCTCTGCTAATAGTCGCAGATTGAGTGGCACATATACCACGCATGAATTGAGCTGTATACTTACTTACTTACTCATTGGCAATAGACAATTCCTCAGCAAGCTAAAGGAATATTATGTATTTTATGGAAACCAAGGTTCATTGCCACGTTTACCTGAGCCCGCCATTCCATCCCTCTCAAATCCTATTTCTCTTAAATCTATCCTAATAGCCTATTGTCCTCCCATATACGTCTATGTCTTCCAAGTGGTCTTTTCCCTTCGGGTCTCCCAGTCAATACTTTTGAGATATCTTTCCTTCCCCATGCGCGCAACATGTACTGCCCATTTCATCCTCCGTGATTTAATTATCCTTACCCGGCGAAGAGCACAGATCATGAAGCTCGTCCTAATGCAGTTTTCTTCAGTCCCCATTTTCATCTCTCTTAGGCCCCAGTATTTTCCTAAGCGCCCTGTTTTCGAAAACTCTTAGATTAAGTTCTTCCCGAGAGTAAGCGACCTTGTCTCACATTCAAATAATACAACCGGCAGGACAGTGGTCTTATAAATCTTTATTTTTAGATTTCTGGACAGAAGACGAGAAGATATGATTTCTGAACTGCATAAAAACAAGCATTTCCTGATTTTAGTCGACACTTGGAACTTCTGCCTAACTTGAGCTGTATACAGGGGGTTAAATTGAAGGGAAAAAAAGTTCCGGTACTAAACTTAAAATTTCAAAATCTTCCGCAAAGGTTCATATTCGTGGACTGCTAAGGGGAGACCTGTGAGGACCCTATTTTCTTACTTTTTGTGCCTAGGAGATACAGTATTTTAACTAAAGCCCAAGTCCGGGCGGGATGGGCCACGTAAATGTACTTACTAGTACAGTG
This sequence comes from Ectobius pallidus, assembly GCA_964059195.1. Classification (NCBI taxonomy): domain Eukaryota; kingdom Metazoa; phylum Arthropoda; class Insecta; order Blattodea; family Ectobiidae; genus Ectobius; species Ectobius pallidus. The sequence continues at coordinate 114,255,855 of CAXKWD010000010.1, forward strand.
TGATGGGTAAAACTCAATATGTAAATTCACTTCTGAAAGGGTTAATATTGTTCTCGGTGTTCTTTTTTGACACGTTGGAAATTCGATGTCGCATTAACAACATTAATTCATGTTTGGAGGTCACCTGAATGTAAAAATACAATTTCAATTATCAATCTCCTTTCTCCAATGAGCTGTCTCCTGGTATTATTTTTTTGTTTTTCTATTAAGTCTTTATTTAAAAAAAAATGTATTTTACATAAGTTACATAACTTTTTTTCTTTGCTTTTTCATTCTGCTCTTCGTCTTTCCTTTTTCAATCTGCTTTCTTTGGACTTGCACCGGGGCACAAGCAACCTTGCTCATTCGGCTCATTCGGGTGTATTTTTTAATATTATATTTTATAGTATATTATGTATAAAAAATTATTTTTTGTTTTTTATCTATCATTTTCCTGTAGTAGAAAATTTTAAATCTGGATTTTTGAAATGTGAAATTTTGTGATATTAAAATAATAAAATACGCATTAAAAAATTAAATTGATCAATGATCACAATTATATAATTTAGTGAATTGCAAGGAGATGTATACAGTATACTACAGTATTCTTTACTTTATTTCATTTTATAGTACATAAATTATTTTACCTTGCTGCTTTCATTAATAATTAATTATCGGTAGTCCTTTTTGTCATTAGTTTCCAGTTATACTTTGAATTGCAGACCTACTAATTATGCCTACTGTAATTCCACTTGATTTCGCCATTTCATTCACTATAACATTTTCACCTATCTCAGGATTGTTATTATTTTCTGTGTCTCAAAATCAGGCCTTAAGCTAATTCTAGTTCGACTTTATCAGAACCGGTAGTATCTGTGGGAGCGACTTGAACTGTCCAGCTGGGTCCTGCATCCTTAACAACTTCAATTACATCCACTGCTTCCACAACTATCCATTACAGCACGGTGCACAACCCAGGGGCCGCCAAACTCAATTACCCATCTTCCCCCTCATTCCTTCTGCTTGTATGTTTCCATAAGACACGAGTATTTTAGAGCCCTTCTTCCCCTTTTTCTTCTTCCTTCTCTCAGTTTATCCTCTCTCGTTGTATGCCTAAGCTGCCCGGCGTTTTTCATTACATGACCAGGCGGCTTCAAAGGAATAAACCAATAAGTCGGTTTTCCTTATATTAATTGATCTGACCAAGTCCGTCTTGGTTTCCGCTTTCCAAAACAAAAACAGCGTTGCAATACTCTCTCATTGTTATCACTAACCTCAGTTCTTTCCTCGCTTTAATCAATTCACCCGTGTTATTGTTTACCTGCAACTCCGCGTTTCGCTCCACACGGAGTAGACGAGTAGCTATCACAGCCGTGTCACAGGACATTCTTAGGTCTTGTTGGCTGAAATAACAAGCTGATTGGTGCGGTAAACATAAAGAGCATGGGTTAAGCTGTGTGCAAACTTTCTCACAACAAAAGGAAACCATCTGGGTATGCAAAGAATAACTGGATTATATTACATCTAGACCACAGACATACTTTTTTGGTCAGACAAGGACATGGAGGGCCTCCCGAAATCACTGTTTTAAGTTTTCCTGAAAGGTTCGCTGTTGGTTCGCTACAGTGTAATTCAATCTTTAGACACTATTGCTATTTTCACACTCATGCAGCTGAAATATCAGACGTTTCAGAGTTTAAACCCAACAAGTCAGTTGCATTGAGAGCGGCATGCATTTGACTCTAATCTACGCATTTGTTTTTATGAGAACATTTAACATCCAAGCCTACATGTCATCTCCATGACCTTCTGTTGTAAACACACTCGTAAAACATTCCACAGCCTTCTTGATAGCTTCTTATGTTGACAGCCTCTAAAAGCATGTAATTAGTCGTGAGCATGCGCAGAACAGTGGTTAATTTAACAGTCATCAGTCATCTGTAACGTAGACAGGTATACGCGGCGTCTATCTTCACTTGTTACTCCTGTCATTATTAAATGCAGAGAACCGTAGAAAAAGGGCAGGTTATTCAGAAAATCTCTATAATTCCATGGAACTGGTAAGTAGAAGTGGTAATCGCCGAAGGAATGTGAACACGGGACTGCATTTTAGTAGTGGCTTTCTAAATGAATAAAAATTATCACTAAGCCTGCGCGAAATTTTTGCACTTCGCTCCTTTTGAGAGTAGCACAGCAAAACATTGATCCGATTAGACGTAAAAAGAAAATATTTCATAAAAACGAGAAAAAGTAATGTTATTTCTAGGGCTGTACTGATTAATCGAGTAATCGGCTCGATTGTACATTTAATCGTCGATCAATTACATTTTCCGATTAATCGGTTTAGTCGAATTCTGGAAAATTGGTCAAATGACCAAACTCCTTTCTCTCGCTTCTCCGGCCTTGGCACATCATGTGTCATTCAGCCCATTGTGTCCGAACAATTCCCGTTATTCAGAAACCTGAAGGGTATTTTAGTCAACAAACCCACGTGACTCAAGTCTTCACTGAAAAAGTAACCGTAAATGTAAGTTTTGTATATATTTTTTTCACTAGTTAACTAATAATGGTATTCATTAATTCAGGATTTCTTCTGATAGTCTGTAGTGTAGTAGTTATTAAACGTGTAAAACAATATTAAATGTACATTTTGGCTTCGTTTAAATACCGACCCGTTTGTCGATTAATCGATTAAAATCAAGCGTTAAGTCGATTAGAAATTTTAATCGATTTTCAGCCCTAGTTATTTCTGCAAGTTCCGATATCAGGTATTTTGCACCCCGCGCAAAGCTTTGTACAACTATTTTTTAACTTTACTTACTTCTTTTAACACCTAAACCCCCACCCTGAAGTTATTGTTTTTGTGTTAAGTTTGAGTTTTACTCAAATATCAACCAATATTATTATTATTATTATTATTACTATTATTATTATTGCGAGTAATCCAATAATCCAATCACACAACAATTTTTTTAAAGTAAAAGTAATTGCGTTTTAGCAGAATATTGACAAGAAAGTAAGAAAATACAAAATCCGTTACATTTTATACATAGAATAGTCTTAATAAATAATACTCGAGATTACGAGTTTCATCAGAGAAATTTGCTCGAACTTCGTTCTAGCAAATATATATCGATAACCTCGCAATCCCTCGTAACCTATGATAAAAATCCTCAATTTTCCATAAAGCATTGCTGTAACAATCTCATATGTCTGCTTTTGTGAGCACTGTACCAATTCTAAGGGCATTTTCTTTGTTGTTAATTCAAATGTTGCCATTAATTGAAGGGCTCCCTTGAATAAGAATGTAACCATCATTTTCTGAGAAATCGGGTTTTCAGTGGAAATAGGATGTAAAAGCATAGATCTATAACATGGTGCCATCTCCATGTGAACAACTGAACTATTTGAAGAGATGCATAGCTTTTAACAGCAGCTGTAAAGGAATAAGGATGTAACATCATTCAAGATGGCTGACGTGGATTGTGTTGTTCTTACTCCTGGTCTAAAGAAAGATTTAAATAAAGGTAGAAAACGTAAAATCAACATTGAAAATTGGAAGAATATTGCACGTAAAAGGCTGAAGCAGAGTGGGAAGGAGCATATAAATAAAAAGGGCATCTTAAAGGCAGCAAAAAAACCATGTACTGTGGTAAGTGAAAAAAGGATGTAACATCATTGTTTACACAATAAATGAACTATTTTTATATCTATATATTATCGTCCTTCCTAATTCAATTCTGATTTTATGCAAAATCTACAATAAATCCTGCATAATTATGTTGTAGTTCCTATAACACTTGTTTTTTTTTTTCTAAAATTGAACTTACTATGTTGGATGTTACATCCTTTTTCTACTGGAAATATCTTCATATAACTCATAACAAAATATTGTGTACCTTTGTTCACCACAATTCATGTGTAATAGAATAAAATAACTCTACTGAATGTATGACATATTATTTTATCATTATTTGGTGTAAAAATAAAGAAAAAACTGTTTTTTGTATTTCCTTAACATTTTTGTTATTGTTGGTTACATCCTTATTCAAGGGAGCCCTTCAATTATTGAATGACCCATGTATATTTCCTGAGTATAGTAGGCCTATCTAACATGCGACGAACTCGAGAAAGACAGAAATGAAGGTAAAGATGATGATAGTAAAAACTATTATGATAAAAATGGTAAGAAGAGGAGACAGATAAAAAATAATTGTCTGCTGTGGCGAAATGATAACATTTGGATTGTCAAAGGATCTGAATTACAAACGGTAGAAAAAAAGCCTTTGCAAAGTTAGAATTTGCTACCCCATGCTACAATTTATACGAAATGATTTGCAATTTGTGACGAAAGCTTGTGGAGACTTAAAAATAGAGCATGAATTGTAAATGCTGAAGCCTTTGTGTGAGCCGAGAACAAAGGCTTTTTGAGAAGAGCAATGCCTTCCTTCGAGCGATTCAATCAATCCACAGACTGTGTCAGCCAAAACGTCTTTTTAAAATATTCCCGCAAACTGCAACAAAGAGGTTCTCTGTGTGCATTAAGGCATAAGCAAAGATGACAGATTCTGAAAACCCCATGAAGCACGTTTCATTTTATGAATAGTGATAGTTAGGATTCGGTTGTTTATGACCTAAAAAAGTGGAAAATTGACTGCAAATATGACCTTAAAAAATGACTGAATATGACCCAAAAATCCTAAATATGTCCTCATAAAAGAACGTATTTTCTAGAAATAAATGTTCCAATTTAAAGCGTTTAATGACACTAAATTATTGCATCACATTAATTCAATGAGATTATGTCACTTTTCAAAAATTTTACAGGTGTTTTACAGTTTTACTTGTAATGAACTTCTAATCTGTTAATGTTTCCAGATACCACTGCAAATGTGAATTGAAAATATTTTAAAATCATGTCTATTGGAAGTTGTTAACAACAAGGAGGAAGAGGTAATTGCGGTATTACTTGTTAGTGTCCCTTCACATTTCAGTTACAGTAGAAACCAAAATATTCGTGACTCTTTTTCGGAAGTAAATTCAGGTCGAAAATTTACTGCACATACTGCATAATTGTGCTCTTTCGCCGAATTTATAACTGAAATATGACATTAAATTACAAATATGACCGAAATATGACGAAGACCATGAAAATTACCAAAATATGACTTTATATGCAAAATAAAAACGGTCCAGTTAGGATAACAAATGTGCAATTCATGTTTAATTTGTGTTTACGGCGAGAAAGGATATCAAGATAAAAATATGACATATCATAAACATCCGAACCCAGGTGAGAGTATTAGCGCATTATTTTACCTATGGTAATCATCTGTGCGTTTAGTAATGTTTTGCCTTCCTGTTCATTTCACTCATTGTTAGACCTGGGATTTTAGGCTCTAAAAAAGTTAGTTTTAGGCACCTAAAATAGGCTTTTAAAAGAGAAAATAGGCACTTAAAATATGCTTTAAAAATGTGTAAATGGATAGAAAATAGACTTTAAAATATTACAATGTAATTTTTTTCTGCCACCGGGCATTTGCCCAATTGCAGAAATGATATACATGATGTATATATATACAATAGTAATCGAATCTAATGTACTGAGTAAATATGCACTTAAACTGTAACACGGCCTTTTTTATTATTATTTTTTTTTACTGCAAGAAACGTGGAATACCTATTCTTAACAGAATTAATTGCAAAATTAGGCATCATGAACTATATTCACTTACACAGATGTTCTTTCATTGGTGACTTGACACAGTTGTCCTTCCTCCCTAATCCTCCCCATCCCCCGTTAGTCAGCATTCCTTTAGGAACAATTGTTTGGAATAATCAAGTTTCTGTGAAAACTTAACCTCTGTTCTGCTTTTCATTGAGGGCTGTCCAATATGAGATTGTAAAATTTACAGAAATTGAATTTTATTTTAAATGTTCAAAATAGGCATTTTAGGCACTAAAACGGAAAAATAGGCTCTAAAGGTTCAAACAGGCATTTTAGGGCACTATAAAATTCTATAAATATAAGTGATTTATCATGAAACGTTAACATATAAAAAAAAATTAATGTTACTTCATAAGGAACAAAATAGGCATTTGCCTTAAAATCCCAGGTCTACTCATTGTGTAACCTCATGCCAACAGTTTTGTAATGGTTACCACAAGTATTGTCTTAACGGCCTTGTCTGCTGCTGATCCATTGAGATTCATAAGAATGTAAGTAGTACAGGTGTCTGTAACAGTATCAATATACTATGTTGGGTTCTGAGGGTACAAAAACTAGTGGTGCTGCATTCCAAGAGGGGCGAAACTGACCCCAGACATAATTCCACCCTCCCTGTTCACAGTGTGAAGTGCTTGGTCACCTCCTCCAGTATATTACCCCTGAAATGAACAGTTGTTGTTGCAGGTGGTGAGAATTTCTCTTTCAGCTATCACTTTCTTGTGCTTTACTCCGTCTCGCAGTCTTACCTGACCAGTTTACATCAGGTGACACACTCTATCTACAGTATATCTGAAGTAACAATAGTGATCAGGATCTATTTCATATACCGTAACTGTTGCTATAATCTCACTACTAAAACATAACAAGTTATTAATAAAGTAATATATGAGAGGTTTTTCTTACTATATCTTATACCCTCAAAACAAAAGAAAGAAGAAAAAAAGCCAGATAAACCAAGGAGGACTTCAAATGTGGCCCTATTTGTAGGATTGCTTGAGTATTAACACAACTAATTGTACTAAACTGTTGGTATCCTTCAATTAAAACATATTTAAGTTACAAAATTACAATGTTAAAAACATATTTACAAAATTATGCTGTAGTACTCCAATTATACAGATCAAATTTTTATTAACGAAGTATCCGGATAAGTTAATTGGATAAATCACCAAAAAAGGCAATTTCTTTCAGAAAGAATTGTACAGTACTATACTTATATAAAGTATCACATTTTTAACATATCGGTCAGTGTCAGTTGTATTTCTGACAACTTGTCGGTTTTGTCGGCGAAAAATAAAAAATAAAATATTTTTCGCCATAAATCTTCTAATGCTTGCCGCTAAAAAAAAAATTAATACGGCTTCAAAACAATCCGGATAGTTGGAATTCGTATAACTGGAGTTATAGCGTATTTACAAATTATGTTAAAACTGTTGTTGGGTTGATCACTCATCCGGGGAGGTCCTCCAAGTCCTTGTCTGATCAAAAAAGTATGTATGTGATGCATAAATAATCCTTCTCCCGACAGGTCGCGGCCCTGTAATGCCTGGGTGTCGTAGGTCGCTTAAATGTCCCTAAACTGTAGCGGTATTACTAAGGTAAAGAAAGAAAGAAAATAAAGCATTTATATATTAAGCTTTATATCTCTGCCTATAGGCCTATGTAGTTTTTGCGGCGACACTATGTTATATGTAGACCTGGGATTTTAAAGCAAATGCCTATTTTGTTGCTTATGAAATAACATGAAAATTTTTTAATATCTTCACTTACATTTATAAAGTTTTATAGTGCCCTAAAATATCTATTTTGTACATTTAAAAATAAAATTCAACTTCTGTAACTTTTACAATTATTTAATGAACATCCCTGAATGAAGGGCAGAACAGCAGAGGTGGGTTTTGCACAGAAACTTGATTTTCCCAAACATTTGTCGCCAAAGGAATGCTCAAAACAACAAGTAGCAGGTATATAGTATGAAGGGACATACTGTGTCAATTTTTCATAAAATCCAAAACCGTTTTTGATAAATGTTTTTTTTATTCTGTCATAATTTTGCAATTACCTTTGTTAAGAATAGGTTTACAGGATATTACGCATTTCTTAAAAAAAAATGTAGCCAGTTTTTGCAAAGTCGGCTAGTTAATTTTCATTACAGGCTGCTTTATGCCTTATGCCTTTATGCCTTAGGTATTCTCAAGCAACCAATACATACAAGTACTGTATTTTCTGAGGAAACACTCATACTTATTATCTTTTAAAACCTTTCCCGATAATCCGGCATTTTCACACACTCGGCCACCCTTCGGTCCACATTAGGCCGAGTTTTCGGGACTCTACTGTGTCACGTTTTTTAGATTAAAAAAATCTGATGTGAAAGTCACATAACTTCCTCTGCCCAAATAAAAGTTAGCAGTATACACATATCCTTTTACAGAACCGCAAGACACAATTTTACGCTAATTATCTTATAAATACCTCTTCTTTCAATGATGCGACTAAAAGCGCAGGCTATATAACAAACTTAAAAAAAACGAACAAGTGACTGCAGACGTTTATTGAACTTTCCGCCGTAAATAATAATTTCCGAAATTTATCGAATATTTCCCTCAGATACTTCTTTACTCTATACCTGGCCAACAATACATCTTTCTCACTTCACATTCTTATATAGAATAAGAGGCCGTGAAAGAGCGCGTATTCAGTTGTTCACACGCAAGACAAAATTTCTACAAACAGTGGGTGAACAGTGGGTGGCTTGTAACTACCCTCAGAGAATTTTTTCGAAAAAAAGTTTCAAATAAAAGTTTTAGCTCTAAGTAAAAGGAACACATGTGCAAATTTTAAAGGAAATCGTTAGAGCCGTTTTCGAGAAAATCGCGAAAAACGAAAATTTCTTAATGTAAAGTCCCCTTAAAAATAAGAGAAATTTGTCGCCAATCTTCGAATCACATCTTCAGAAGGTACCTGACCCAAATACGAAATTTTGTTTTCATACGATTCTCCGTTTCGGAGCTAGCCAGTTCACAAACTTCCACACAGACAGACACACAGGCACACACACCGACATGTTTCCAAAAATGATATTTTTGGATTCAGGGGGCCTTGAAACATGTATATATGCTAAAAACTCAACTTCGAATTTTAGGGTCGAAAACAATACTTCCTCTACCTATAGTACCTATGGTACGGGCAGAGGAAGTAAAAATATCAATTTGCAGAGCATATTGTAGTATTTTAAAGTCTATTTTCTATCTATTTACACATTTTTAAAGCTTATTTTAAGTGCCTATTTTCTCTTTTAAAAGCCTATTTTAGGTGCCTAAAACTAATTTTTTTAGAGCCTAAAATCCCAATAGCAGTGAATAGGTTAAGAGTGTATTACTGTACAGCGGAATAAGACTATTCCTGGGCATAAATTTTACTTCAAGAAATACGAAGCTTCTGATTTGGGTTGTCAGAGTTGTGTGACGACAATGAAGCTAGCGGAGTTAATTTAGAGACGATGTGGGTATAACAACTTGTTGGCATGAAAGATGTTTCAATTGAATATGACTGCCATGTTTTCAGTACGGACTGTACCAAGTGATCTCCCTGACACCGGCAGCTGTGTCAGTAGTGACGTCACTGTTTATTTTATTTTCACCCAGTTATTAGCTCCATGCAATGTGACTTTGTATTAAAATAGCACTTCACCAAGAATTGTCATCACGAAATAGCATGCATGTAGCCTATACAAAGCATGCCGACACGAGTCCAGTTGTTCATTCCATGGCCAAGGCGGCTTCCTTTTATTAGGAGGAAAAGTTTGCCGACAGCTCAAACCATGTTCTTTATATTTACCGCACCAATCAGCTAGTTCCCTCAGCCAATCAAAATCTAAGAATGACCTGATACGGCTGTGACAGCTACTCGTCAACTCCAGTTGGAGTGAAACGCGAGGTTGCAAGATTAAGCTAAGTTAGCTTATACTATTTTCACTTTAAGTTCAAAGTAGATGTAAACAAACTCTAAAGTACCACTCCGCCGAGCATGTGACAAACCATGTGGAGTTTTACCCGCCACGGAATGAGGATTTGTGTGTATTCCAGTGTTCCCAATAGTACTTTTAAAATATTTTTTATGACATGCACCATTGTTGAAAAATGTGATATTTATTTTGAAAAGATCGATACATCTGTACAAAATTAGGCTTTATATTAGTATTTAAGAAAGTCATAAACAGTTAACAAGAAGATATTAACGAGTAAAAAAAATTACTCTCAGTTTGCAATGTTGGCTGCCCACTTCAGAGGCGTTTCCTTGTTGAATTCACTAATTTCTGTTTGTAACCGCCCCAATCCTATCAGAGCTGTAAGTTACATTTAACTTTTGACGAAATTTCTAGCACACGACTTTCTTGTCCTCACGTACGTGTTGTAAAACCGATATAAATAAATAAATGAACGCATATTCAGCAGGTCTTACCAAGTTATTGGGAAGGGACTGTGGCAAGTTCATTCCAAGATGGCGTACTTGAGCATTCACACAGCTGTCGTAAACGCCTACAATTTACATCTGTTGTAACGGTTTAATTAGTTCACTTAGTTATTATGCGTCATGAAAAACTGATCAAATTAATTTTGTTTCATATACAGATCTGCTTCAGAAACGTGTTTTTAAATTTCTCTGCACGAAAATAGCTACAAAAAGGTACTGTTTGAACCGAACTATTTTATTAAGAGCAAGAGTATGCATACAAAGCAGCAAAAGTTACAGTTCGTCCACCAGCCAATGAGGCGCTCCCTTGTCACGTGGCTTTGTTTACAGCTACTTTGTTCTTAAAGTGAAATTAGTATAGGTCTAGTGATAACAATGAGAGAATATTGCAACATTGCTTTTGTTTTGGAAAGCGGAAACCAAGACCGATTTAGTCAGATCAATTAACATAAAGAACCGACTTAATGGTTATACCTTTGAAGTCGCCTGGCCATGCAATGAATAACTGATAACCTCTAAGCCTGACAGCGCACATCTATCATTCAAATTCATGGTGACATTGGCAAATATATTACCTTTTTTTAGGGAGCCAAACTCAAGGAAATGTTTGGGAAATGTATGTACCCAGAAGCGTTGCTTTACAACGTTTCAAAATCTTGGACAGTCATTGATAAATTTCATTGTCCGTATTTTTTCTCTTGCGGTATTGAAGCTCTTCCTATCCAATGGCGTAAGTGCATTGAACTGGGAGGGGACTATGTAGAAAATAATGTACAAACAAACATTCTTCCTGCAAAAAAATAGTGGAAAAAATTAATTGCACTTTTTATTTGATTCTTCCTCGTACATGATAATTTTACAAATATGTATTATATGTAGGTGATGACATAATATATGTGATATATCCGTAACAACACAGTAAACGTTGTACCAACTGAACTTTCGGGATAACTATGTTATTTTGTGGTATAGGTGGTCTTCATATCATACAGATCTTTGACAGGTTTCTAGTCTCATATCGCTGAAGAGATCGTACAGTACGAATTATACACAACCGGCCTCGTCTGGTTCTGGGTTCGATTCCTGGTCTTGCAAAAAGGAAATTTTACCTTTCATAGATAAGTTCCCCTGGCCAGTATGGTTGGGAAGTAAGAGCTTAGATTTAAAGACCCCATCCGGTTACTACATTCATAAAATCACCCCTTAATCTCACTGGGATAATGTTACTTCAACTGGAGAAATAGGTTGCATTTCCTCCAAGCCAGAGGGGAATATCATAGACGTGTGTTTCCTATTGACCCCTAGGGAACAATTTCGGGGGTCCGTGGCATTTTGTATCTCTTTGGGAAGAAGCGAGATGAACTTCTTGAAATTACTTGCAAGAGCTCGTTAAAAATGTTTTCAAAGAATATGCATTTTATCAGTTTTGGGTGAGAGTGTGTGTTTTCTGATTATAAGAAAATGGTGGATCGGCCACTGAAACGCTCAATTTTATTGCTCACCTCTTGTCTAAGTGAACTAACATTTTAAATACTTTGTTTCGTTAAAAAAAAATATAGAGTGATAGGGAAAAAGCGAATAAGTCAAAAAACCAAAGTTCCAGGAGAGACAAAAAACAATTTCTTTCCACAACATTGTTGCAATATCTAGTTCAGCCCACCCAGATATTTTTACATACTAGGCCTATCTTATACTGAGTAAAAATATGTGGGTGGGCTGAACAAAATATTGTAACAATGCTGTGGAAATAAATTGTTTTTGTCTCTCCTGAAACTTTGGTTTTTTGACTTATTCGCTTTTTCCCTATCATATCACTCTAGAATTTATTGGCGGTTTCCAAGTCACTTATGCTGTTAACTCTGATAATGATCATAAAAATAAACAGTAATAGTAATAATAATAATGATACAAATAATAATAGTAATAATACTACTAAGAATAAGAATAAGTGTGTCGCGATAAGATAAGCTAATGGAGTGATAATGGGGACAGTTGGCAATACTGTGCTAACATAGTTATGTGTTCTCTACCAACAGTGGCGAGTGTTACCATAGATGTGAACAATATCTTCCATTTATTGCTTTGTGTTACTTTACAGTATCGATGTTGATTCTCCATTAAGTCAATTTGTAAAATAAATGGTAACGTGGCCGAGATGGTAACGTCTTGGACTCACATTCGGGAGGTCCCAGGTTCAAATCCCATGGCCGGCCAATTTGACGAGGGTTTTTTCATGGTTTCCCCAGTCTTAAGGAAAATACCGTATTGGATATTTACATGCCATGAATGATACTCACCATTTCATCTTGTATCATATCCATTTATATTAATATCGGATGAAATTTACTCCATTAAATACACCGACAATAGAAACAATTGACAAGCAATAGTTCCATGGCCTACCCTACTGTACAGACACAGATCCACAACTCCTGAAATAGCCTCGAAGCTAAAAGGAGTGTAAACACAGCTGAGATTTTAGATTCGTTTAGGACAGTATGTTCAACCTTCTTTTAACTAAAGGACCCTTTTCTTTTAGGTGAAAGACTAGCTGGCCGCATTGGTTTATTGATTATTAACACAAATACATCATAATTACATTACAATAGACAATTGACATAAATCAGTACTCTTAATGTAATAATTAGGGCCCGGATTTCGATGACTTCTTCGGTCTTCTTTCTGATGATGCTAAGACGATGCTCTGTGGAAAACAAGTATGGCTCCCAGGGGCGTATTCAGGGGGGGGGGCTGAGGGGGCTGCAGCCCCCCCCGAAACGTTAAGGGTATATATACGTGAACAACCACAAAAAGATAAAAAAAATGCAGGTTCTAAAATATTAACATTTTACAAGAAAATGAACTTAGAAGTGGACAAAAATTACAGGATCTTATAACAAGGCTTACTAGAACATAACTAGAAGATAAAAGTATAAAAAATTGACCAAGTTTATTTTAAATTACACGTTTTATAGGAGCATGAAAAAAATTAATTCAGATGCACTTATCACTTCCTTATAGGCATAACATTTTTCTGGTTTCTCTGACGCCTTTTATTTTTTTAATGCATATAATGAACATATTTTTCTACAAAGTAGACTACTTTTATACAGCTAAAGTTATTATTTTTAATGCAATTAATTTTTATATATCGCATATAAAATATCTTGAAATTTGATCAATATTTCATTACACATTTTCTTTAATTTTATACCTATGGGCATCATTGTAGTCTACTTTATGGATATATGCATGTAAAATTAGTGTAAAAAATTTCAGCCTTCTATCTCTAATGGTTGTGGACCTACCTAACAATATGTGTGTAAAATAAGAGTTACCGGGAAATTCAATTTTAAGTTAATAGTGAATTTCTCATTTGACCTTTCTAAGGGCGTGGCTTAGAGCATGTAAACATATTTAAATGTCCATTTAAATGCCACAAATAATTTCTAATCCTATATAAACTATAATATCAATGGATGCAGAAAATTCAGCACAATTTTTTAGTGCTATAAAAAAACATAAATTTCAAAATAATTCACGTACATATACCCTTAAGTCATGCTAATATGTTGCACATAAGGGCACTTTAATTTCTCAGAAAGTAGACAGTTCAATTGCACATTTTGACTTATAAAAGATGAAATGCGTTATTCCAACGTGTTCAGTATAATTGTGTGTGATAATTAGGGCCCAGAGGTTGATGATATGTCATCTCTTTTATGAGACATCACAGACAATGCAGGATGTAGTATAAGTTCGTCTTCCGTCAAAACGAACAATAATACCTTACTCATATTTTGCATTTCATTTTCTACCAGTCATTTTTAGGAAATTTTCATTCGTTCGTTACATTTTTTCCTATTTTGTCTTCAGAATGAACTTTTCCACCATTATACACAAAGCAATCTCGTAATTCATTAATATAGTAAACATAATATTAAAGTAGTCAAATAACATACTTAAAATATTGTCCTTTGTTTATTATTATATTAATATGCTACTGTATATTCCCTTTTTTAGATATATATTTAGAAATATTGTCATATTTTAAATTTTTCATGTCATATTTTCATAAATTTAAGGTAATTTATAGGTCATTTTAGGCGTTTTTAGATCATCAACTTCTGAACCCTAGTGACAGTAAAGTTAGGATTTTCACAGCCCCTCCCGAAAATAAATCTTGGATACGCCCCTGATGGCTCCTGCCATCTGGAATGAAACTAAACCACTTTTATGGGTCATTCTTTCAGTATTTTTATACAGTTTTCTCTGATTGGTAATTTTTATGGGGTGTAAGTGATTTTGTCATTTTAAAGAAGAAATCTAGGTTCTTAGCGAGTTGATTGCATTATTTCTATTATACTAGTAGAATCAAGTTTCACAAACTCAAAATCTAAAAATCTAACTTAGTCTAAAGTATAATTGATGGGGATACGACATACAGTCATTGGACCAAACTCGTACACCTCTCAAATCCGTTATATAATTTGGCCATAATTGACCCAGAGTCTCACAGCTGGAGGCTACACTACTGGGTAGAATACAGATAATACATATACTAATTTTTTTTATACAGTTTGCTGTCTTCGTTTCGTGACTTCAGTATATATAGTAGATGATGATGATGATAGTGATGATAAGGTGAGTGATGAATTGCTGAAGGATGAATATTTACAACACAGTACATGGTAATAATCAGAAGCAATGGTGTTACCGGTTCTTTGATACGACTTACCGTTTAGCTAGTACAATCCTCCAATAAAGGTCTACACAGACCTTAAAGTTGCGTCCGGCATTTTGAATATTTTTCAGGGCCTAATCTTAAAATCAAATCGTTTTGGAACATTTCCGTCGGTTGCAAATTATAAATGTGCCGAATTTCAAGTATCTGGCTCATCTGGAGGTGGGCAAACAATTATGTCAATGAATGATAGTATTGTGATTGGCAATTTTTAGACCGTTTATTGGGCGTCACTCCGGTACCGGTCAACCTAATAAGAAGATAGATCTAAGAAAGATGGGGAAACTATTATACAATATCAAAAATAACTGGGAACGGGCGATTGAAAGAGAGACGGTAGAAGAAGAACTAGGCCAAGAGTAACACCTTGTAAGCTTCCGGGAGGGTAGGGGCATAGTGCTAGAAGTATACTAATTAAAAAAGAGTGGAATACATAAGAAAAGAAAATACATAAGAACAATTATATACCTAAGAACATTGGGGTATTATTTCCATAATAGCAGAGAAGAAAGACTCCACAAGGAAAGAGTAAGAAGAAACTACAAGTTATGAAAGATAAAGATAGGCACTATTAATGTTAATGTTAATTGTGGCACTATTAATGTTAATGTTAATTGTAGTGGGACACTGGAGCAATACTTTGTAAGCAAAGGTGGCCCATTAGTTGAAATATATGATGTTTGTGGACTTCTGAATATTTAGTAAACATAATTACCGGTCAACCGATTTGGTCCAAAGTCAATAGAGTTTGTCCTTTGGACGTTTAAGTGAGTATACTAAGTTTCATGAAAAGCGGATAAAGCGTATTCGAGTTATCGCACGGACAGACATTTTTCCCACCCACCATCTAATCTTAGAAAGTGCCACTCTGGCATTTAATAAATGGTATACAAACTAGCTCTGATTGAAAGAAACAGGTGTAGTTCTTAGGTTATATGCAAAGAGGACAGGTGGTATTAAAATAGCCACATTCTTTTCTGACAATAGCACTTCCGAAACAGATGTTCACTATTCTCATTTCATGTATAACTTATATTACCGTCATTATAAACTTTTGTATTATGATTTTTCATGTATAACTAGCAGGTGCCCGCGGCTTCCCCCGCGACTATACTCAACTGATAGATGTTTTATTTAAATAATTTGCGGCTTCCCCCGCGATTATACTAAAGTGATAGATGTTTTATTTAAATAATTTATTTAATAGACAAAAAATTAACACATATTTATGAACACTTAAATCGTTTTTACATCATTTGCATGAAACAGATTATTTTACGTAATAAATATAAATATCCAAGCGTCCACAGTGGTCAGACTCAAATCCGGCTGAGGACGTATTTAATTAGGCCTATATTATAGTGTGACCGAAGCGTTGAGAATTATTTTTTAAACTGCTTCTCCTAGAAACTTGAAATTTAAATAATATAGTATAGAAGAAGTAATAACTTTATAGTAGGGCTGTATCGATTAAATATTTAATCGTCGATCAATTACATTTTCCGATTAATCGGTTAAGTCGAATTCTGAAAAACTTTTTCGAGAAATGGGTCAAATGACCAAACTCCTTTCTCAGTGCCCAGTGAGAGAGTTTTTAGTGCTGCCGGTATTATTGTAAACAAGCTACGATCGTCTCTTGAACGTTCAAATGTCAACAAACTCGTGTGTCTCAAGTATTGGCTGAAAAAGTAACCGGAAATGTAAGTTTTGTATATATTATTTCACTAGTTAACTAATAATGGTATTCATTAATTCAGGGTTTCTTCTGATTATCTGTAGTGTAGTAGTTATTAAACGTGTAAAACAATATTAAATGCACACTTTGGTTTCGTTTAAAATACCGACTTGTTTGTCGATTAATCAGTCGATTAATCGAATAAAGTCAAGCGTTAACTCGATTAAAAATTTTAATCGATTTTCAGCCCTACTTTATAGGCCTACTTTCATTACAAATAATGTTACCCAAGATAATTTGCCATTGACTTATAATTAATTATTATTATATTAAAATACAGATTAACCATAAATGAAAAATATTAACATATTTCTCCAATAAAAAGAAAATCTCGCATGAAACATCGGAAGAATAAGTCGTTGCAGCGCTACCTAGCAAATGCTGTTGCACATCATTTCCCAGGGTCGAACTCCGGACCTCGGCTTGTTTCCGTATATGTCCGCGTGGAATTCAGGTCAGAACGGACACAAAAGGGCATCTTCCCAAACCATCTGTTACTATTCTCGCTTATATCGGCCAAATTAAGTACCTAATGGGTTTGGAAAAGAGTCTTGTTGGCCCTAACACCAGAACCATGTACAAGCTCTATAAGGTAGATCAACTAGTAGAACCCGTAGTTCCACTGGCGTTAAACTGTAACCGTTGCATTCAGATTCGAAATTATTAAAAATATTGAAAGCAAGATTTAGTTCCCCCATGGACGTCCGCAGAAATTTTGTCAAGGGGAGCCATGAACGAATTACTGCCACTACCACCATCACTATGCTACCACAATCACTATATTATTATTATTATTATTATATTCGTATTACTATTGTTATTATTATTACTAGACTTCGGATTTTTGGAGAAACCTGTTTAATCCTTAAGTGATATATGGACGAAAACTTGTATTTTTTATATATGCATGTTTCATAAGTGACTGTGCCTAAAACTGATACTTTTATAGGACCTAAAACAGCCTATTTTTACGATAGAGCCTAATATTGCCCTTTTGCTTGTTTTTCCTCTAAAGTTCATATAAGTCATTTTTTAAATTATAAATTCTAGCATTTATTTTCAGTTCGCACTAAATTTTTAGCTCGGAATATGCAGTACATGACATATTTGTGATGTGGTTAAATAGTAGCCTAAGGAATGTTCCGTCTTTAGTAGAAAAATTCCTTGGAATTCCCAAGAAAATATAATGTTTTTCTCCCGAGTCCCACAACCAATAATAATAATAAAAAAAAAAACGTAGTTCTCTGAATCACTGAGGGATAAAAGGGGTTGAATTTGCTAGTATGATATGCGTAGCTTTTGGGCGCAGGGATTAGGTTTTCACTGTTATGGTAGTAATACAGGTCCTAGTAATATGTCTATATAATTCTGTGTACCATAGGCCTATATCTGTGTTTTATCATGATTAATGATTAGTGGTGACTTCAATAAATATAATATTCTACATTGCAATTGAGATATTTCAGAAAATTGGCAACTTAACGATTTTATAAGAGACTATTTTACGATTTTTAGCGACCCAAAAGTCCGAAGTCTAATTATTACTATTCACATTGTTGCTATTATTATTATTGTTATTATTGTATAATGAACTTTCTTCATTTACTGTAGCTGGGTCTATGACTATGGTTACAAAGAAAACATTTGATGTATACACTCACATGACTTTTCATACACCTTACTATTTCACAGGTACAATTCACGTAAAAAATAAAATGTGACATTTTCTTGCTTTATCTTCATTATAATAAAATTCTTGGGTATAAATGGTTTCAAGTTTAGGGGAAGTAATTATTCCTACATACTCATATCTAGTCAGCTGTTACAGCTTGTTTTCGTCCAAAGAACGCGCACATAGGCTACAACAGTATTTGGAGACTTAAACCTCACTTCACATTAGTTGCTTATAGTAATTTAATTTAGAGGTTTATGTGTAAACAATTTCCAGGAAGGGGCAGCGGCCCCACCCTGCCCCCCCCTTCCGGACGGCCATGCCCCCCCCCCAAAACAGAATGGTGAGTTTCGTCCAATTCAATCAATGCTTTTCCATTTAGGCGTGCAGTCATGATCCCCTTCAGATCTCTGCATGTCGTAATGTTATAAACAAATGAATTAAGTAGATCGGTTAACAAAATCAAAGCAATCGAAAAATTTATTGCACAAATTCTATTTCACCTACGCTCTTTTTTTTTTTTCGATTGCTATGGCCAGCGAGGAAGGCCACCTTGAAAATAACACAATTGAGTATGGTCTAGGTGGCATTGGGTGTACACGGGAACACCAGCTCAAATACTATAATAGATTGTAAAACCCTCTCCCTATTCATGAATAAGCCTACTGTGTATAAAAAAAAGTGATAGAATTAACAGTAGGCTTTGTAAGGATGTGGACACAGGAGTCTCCGCTTGTTCCGAGTTTCAAACTTTTTTAATAACAACTGACTCTTACAGGCTTCTTGGCGGTTTAAAAACTTGTCTGCCACACATCTCCATTTTCAGCCATCCTTAGCCTTTCTCCCTCTTCTCCCCTGCCCCACGGCAGACTCACTGATCCTTATGGCTCTCCTCGCAATATTGACTCACGGTTCGGTCTTTGAGTTCTTTCCCTCGTTGATAAAAATAAAATAAAAGCTCATACGAATAACTGAGTTACATAATAATTAGCACGGCCCGAATTCTAATGACACGTCATCTTTTTATTGATGCTGCATACACATTGCCAACTTGTGGATAAATCCTAACCATGGCCTCTAGATTATAGAAATACATTTTTACTAGGTCATTTTTTGTCATTTTATGTAATTTTATATTTTTAGGGCATTTATTTCAATTTTAGGTCATTATAGTGTCACTTTCGTGTCATTTGCTTCCTTATTTAGTAATTTTCATGTATTTACATTGAGTATATTAACTTTTTTTCGTTGCTAGCGGTGCTGTCTTTAAAGTGTTGTTTGTTTAATGCAAGAAGAAAAAATTCGGCGTTAAAGTGTTGACTTGTCTCAGTTGGAAGTGAGAATCAAAGAAACGCCAAAATTTTGTATTATATTACTATTGTTATTAGATTGATTTGGCACCAGAGTCTGCCACCTGCTTGGATTTGAGAGTGCAAACTACTGTTTACCCTCAATAAACAATAATATAATCCGGCAGACCACAAAAGGATGTGACGAATTTTGACTTAGAAAAGAACATTCACAACATTACAGTTATTTACAGTTTTTACAATTATGTTAAAACTAGTCTATAACTTTGTGAGTACAATAATAATTTTTTATAAATAAAATATAGGTCATTTTTTATAATTATTAAGTCATTTTCTTTAAAATTTAGGGTCATTTTATAGGTCTTTTTCAAACAATTTTAGGTCATCACAATCCGGGCCCTGATAATTAGCCTTCTCCACAAAATATAGAGCTATTAGGAACACAGAGTGAAGATTAGAAACTCTACAAGTAGGCCTGCACTATTTTCGTAATTTAGTATGCATAGTGTCTATCATTTTATAAATATATTTTAAGTTGCATTAATAGAAATAGATGACATCCACACACGAGGCGCGGCCATAAAGTAAGTTTAGCACGGTTATTTTACAGAAACAAAACACTATTTCAAGTAAATAGTTATTGCAACAGATACAGCAAGTATTCAGCTATTATTCCACATATTTGCCACCGGAATTGAAACATTTGTCATACCGTGGAACCAACTTTTGAATACCTGTGTCGTAGAAGTCTGCAGCCAGGGATTTGAACCACTGTGTGACAAACATCTCCTTCTCTCTGTCATTCCCTGATATTTCTTGAGGAGTAAGAAAAGATGGAAATCACTGGGAGCGAGATCCGTGCTGTAGGATGGGTGTTTAAACACCTCCTAGCAAGTCTCCTGCAGAAGTTCGGCTGGGAGGTGTTTAAACATTCACCCTAAAGCTGGGACCTCGCTCCCAGTGATTTCCATCTTTTCCTACACCTCACGAAATGGCAGAGAATGCCACAGAACGACTGAGAGGCGAAGGTGGTTGTTATATGTTGGTTCAAATCCCAGGCGGCACACTTCTACGACACAAGTATGAAAAAGTTGGTGCCACGGTAAGACAAATGTTTCAATTCCGGTGGCGAATATGTTGAAAAATAGCTGAACACTGACTGTGTCTGTTGCAATAAATATTTCCTTGAAATTGTGTTTTGTTTCCGTAAACGGCCCCAGGGAAACTTACTTTATGGACGCGCCTCGTGTAGGCCTATATATAAATAACAGCAATTTGTGAACATGTCTTTTGTCACACTGATGTTTCAATTAAAGGGTATCAATATTTTAGTATGCATTTACCTGTATTAGCAATATTCTGTATGTTTACCGAACAGAACAGTCTGTGTCAGACTGTACGCCCCTGAGAGAGAGAAATGACACGCCTATGTGTGGGTGCTGATCCCGGTTGAGAGCTCTGCTTCTTTATCCACAGTACCCTTCCTGATATCTACTCTGTAATGAGACAACACATGCTAGCCCACAGATGTAGCTAATACCAATAAAATTTATACTGAACTTATAATATGTACATACAAGTCCCATAAAGTCCAAATTACAGCATTTTCTTCTAACAGTTAAGGCAATATCGACTAACAATTTTTGTAACTGTATTCTTATTTGTGCCAGAATGGTACTGTATGAGATTGTTTGGTTGACGGGAATATGTCTGTCCGTCTGTCTGTATGCGTGATAACTCAAATACGCGTTATCGGATTTTCATGAAACTTGGTATACGCATTTATAACGTCCATGGGAAGAAGCCTATTGATATTAGACCAAATCGGTTGACTAGTACCGGAGTAATGCCCAATTTAGCGGCTGTTTTGTGGTAATATATTAGAAAGAATTTATCGGATGTAAATCAGTTCTCATGGCAACATTATTGTTTTACAATGTTCATATACGGTTTTGGAAGTTGCAATACAGGTAGCTTTGACATATAATATTACCCACATATTCCTTCACTTATGATTATCAAACTTTAGACATTTCTTATTCCTTAAGCCCTGCTTAATGAATCGATCTGGAACTTAACACTGAAATCGATTACAAAAATAACTTATTTTCTGCATATCATAATTGCAGTTATCACCGATTAAACAAAAGCATTCTGGCACTTGGTTACATCAGTTTATCTGATTTAATTTTGTCCTGTTAACATCTAGATTGTTGGCTGCGGTGGTCTAGAGGTAGCGTACCCGCCTCTAGATCCGAAGGTCGCGGGATCAAACCCGACCGCAGTCGATGGGTTTTTCAGGACGTAAAAATCCTGGGGACGGAGTCCTCCGGGAGGGACTTTAAGCTGGGGGGCCCGTGTCGTAGATTTACGGCACGTAAAAGAACTCCAAGCCTAAATTAGAGCCTCTGGACAAAAATTTCTCGGCCCTTTCACGTCCAAGTAATACCTTAGTTTCCGGAGAGGGGTTAAGGGGCGATGGGCTTACCACCTGTCCCTCTGCCCTATCTAGGAAAATAAGCGTAACAAAAATTCACATAGGTATAGAAACCTCCGCTTGGAAGTCCTACGCCCCAACAAGGGGGCACAGGATTCGAGAGAGAATATGTAGATTGTTAAAATATGTGTCATTGTACCATTGGACTCAATAAAAGAAAAGAAAATAGAATAAAATAAAAGAAAATGGATAGTATTTATACAATCAGCTCAACAACCTTTATTTTTATGCCTAAGCCTTTCGGTACTTACGTGTCATCTTCAGGGCAACACAATTTTGAATATCTGAATAATAACAGCTGACTGTCTGAGGAAGGGAGTTCGGATGCCAGAGGGGTCTTCCGGATAATGAGATGTTCTCCGCCGGACCTCCCAGGTGGAAGAATCTTCCTGGAACAGTGCTGACATTCTGCGGACTTGTGCCAAATCTCGGCCAGTCGGAAATTCCAGCAGTCTCATTACCATGACAACGATGTGCACTTGTTTTATAACGAGTGCAGTGTGACGGCTAATTAAGACATCTCAAGTTGTTGCATTATTAATTAAAGGAGAGCTTAAGTGAATAGGGGGTTCAACTATACCGGATGGTATGCTCACTTCAAAGTCAAAGTGCTGGCAAATGGACATACTTTACTGTAACAACTAGCTATTCACGCACTAAGAGGTTACCTTTGTCACATTAAAAAAATCTGATGTGAAAAACATAACTTTCTTTAACCCTCGAGAAAATCCGCAAAAAATGAAATTATCGTCATGTAAAGCGATTGTAAATATGAAGAGAAAGCAGTTACCACGTTTCGAATAGCATCTCCAACCCAAATAAAATCTTATTTAACACACTCAAGTAACTTTTTTAAATTTATTTTTATTATTATTATTTTTTATTTTTACCAGAGCGTAAGGAATGTTGAAGCGTGCGGATCATTGGGCGGCCACACTATGTTTACACAGTTGTCTTAAACTTATTTAAACCAAAGGGCCATTTTCTTTTTAGTGAAAGATTAGCGGGCAACATTAAATTATTGATTAATAATAACATGATACATACCACAAATATTATATTATATATATAAGGTAGGTGGTCCAGTTAAGGCCACGTTAATTTTCAAAATCAAAAACAAAGTATTTATAATTTCCAAATTTATAATTTTCACACTCAGCTATCAACAGATGACTATAATAAGTTGTTTCGGGCAAGAAACAATGATATTACTTAATTACATTGATAGCAAAAAAATATATAATGAAATCAAGTGACAGTGGCCTTATGAGGAGCATGTAGTCATGATAAGGCCACTTGGGTACACTGTAATCATCTGAGCAGCTCTGTACTCTTTGCCTCACTTTTTTATGCATCTGAAATAAATTGATCGTATAGGCACATCAATAATTATGTATGTGTTCCCGGTCAAACCCAGGTCAGTATGAAAAGTGTGAACATTATTGCTTAAATGTTATAAATTAAGTAGATGTTCACAAACAGAACTTGAACATTATGACCGAGAAATAGCGTTCCTCATCGCATCGCATCGTATGTGGCCTTAACAGGTGCACTAGATTTTTTTATTTGCAATCTCGGTTATTAAACTTGGTATGTTAATGCAGATACAACAAAGAGATGCTTTAAAAGATCGCAATGTAAGCTATATTTCTACGTATAATTTTATGCTGATATGAATCTACTTAAATAGTTAGATGTATTTTATTTCTTATCTTGTTTTTATTTCTGAAGCGCGTATTTCACAAAAGTTTCTGCCTTTCCTCGAGGAATGGAGAAGGAACCCTGAAATTCTGGTCAGTTGACCTTCGAAGGACGAGCTTCAAGTAGGTGTTGAAACCTGGGGCCAAAGTATGATACTTTTACGTTAAAGTATTAGTGGCCTTATCAGGAGCATGGCCTTAACTAGCGCACCTACCTTATATATATATATATATATATGTTAAAATAATTGTAGGGATTACTTAACATTATTGATGTGTGTGTTTTATACTTTGTCTTCCACTTTGCAATATTAATGAATAACACAAAGCACAGTAACATTCTTGAATTTAATGTGAGACCTGGCACTCTTTCTATTTATTGGACTCGTCTGCATCTAGCCTACTGCACATCCATGCTTGGACTGTCACCTCTGATTAATTAACACCTTCAACATCTTCCTCCAAGTCTCTTGCAAAAGTTCGGCTACAGCCCGGACCTCGCTTCCAGTGATTTCCATCTTTTCCTACACCTCAATAAATGACACAGAATGACAGAAAAGCGGAAATGTTTGCATAGGCGTAACGAGGGGGGGGTTGGGGGTTTGAACTCCCCCCATTGATTAAAAAAGGGAAAATTGTACTATTTATTTCATTATCTCTTCTCTATATATATAAAAGGCTTTGTCCTGACTGACAGGAATCAACGTACAGCCTAAACTATAACAGGTAGAGACTTGGAATTTTGATAGTACCTTCGTTTCATAATGTAGATGCTCACTAAGAAGGGATTTTGAAAAATTCTGATTCTAAATGCCAAAAATTAAATGTTTTTTTAAAATACTTAAGCCCTTTTTACATAGAATTATCGAAACAAATTCACAGAACATATTGTTGCCAATGGTATAGGTGGGTTTGGATTAAATGAAATGGATGTTTGACAAATTAGAGAAGGTATAATTATAATTCATATTATCTATATTATTGAAAGGAATTCTCCTCGATGTCCAGCGAAATCTACTGAACGCAGAGATCTGAAATTTTAAACATAGGTGGGCTGAAGGGTCGGAAAATGCACCTCGAAGACGGAATTTTAATTTCAGTTTTCGTTCGTGAGTTATGAGTGAAAAACGGGCAAAAAACATGCATTTTTTACGTTTTCAAAACATAAGTTTTCAGTTATACATTTCAATGTCAAATCAATTACAGTTGGCTTTGGCTGATTTTGTCATACCTTGAAAATAAAACTTTCGCGATCGCTTGAATGTTGTAAGCCCTAAATATGGTCAAACGTTGTTTTATTTGGACGAATCTCATTATACAGATGTTTTCTGGGCCAAGAAACTCGAATCTGAGGTCGCTTTTACCAGACGATGCTATCTAATCGTGGTATGTAGTCCACGTGATTTAGGAGTTAATAAATATAATGATTTTACTATTATGCTCTTAATTTTTAATTTTTGAAATAATTATCGCGGGCGAAGCCGCGGGCACATGCTAGTTGTCATATAACTTATCACCTTTTTTAAAAATCTGCTTATAAATTACTTAATGAGTTTAAAGCGTGGGAAGCTTAAAACTTGTTATTGTGCATCTTAATTTTTAAAATTTTCCGAGGGGAGGACCCCGGAACCCCCTCTCCAGATGTTATAACCCCCCCCCATATGGTCGGCCTGGTTACGCCTATGGATGTTTGTCACACAGTGGTTCAGATTCCAGGCGGCAGACTTCTACGACACAAGTGTTCAAAAGTTGGTCCCACGATATGACAAATGTTTCAATTCCTGTGGTGAATATGTTGAAAAATAGCTGAACACTTGCTATATCTGTTTCAATCAATATTTCCATGAAGTCTTGTTTTGTTTGTGTAAACGGCCCTAGGGAAACTTACTTTATGGACGCGCCTCGTACAAGGAAATTGTATGGTTTTGTCATCCTGTGACCCTTACAGAACTGCAAAATAGTCTCCAGCAGTAAATTAGCTAATCATTTTTTTGCACTTCTTAGCTAGTAAGTGGTACTTACGAACTTTGTTTACATGGATCGTAAGTTGACATTCCCACACAGTCTTGTTGCGATGAGGTTAAAACACTTACGGTCCAAGCGCTACGTCATAATTCATTACGATACACTTCATAATACAAGCCTTTATGGCCACGGCCCCCAGGACAAATATTCGGTTCCCATAACAACAAACACATGCGAATCACTTTCTGAAATAAACATCTATTTTCAAGAATGTATTTACATAATATTTTCAGGTAATATCACAATTAATATAATTAAATTGATATAAATAATCATCGTGCAAAAAATAGCATGCAACACACGGGCCGTAAAGGCATTTACGGGTCTCGAAAACTTAAAAACCCTCGGCTGCGCCTCGGGTTTTCAATCTGTTTCCTCGACCCGTAAACGTGCCTTACGGCACTTGTATCGCAATATACTAGGCCTATATTAATCTACATTGTCGGAGAGAAATTATTCTCTATATTGTAAAGTGGTAGCGTGGCCAGTATTGCGCCATATCTTAATTGTAATTTATTTTGCGATAAGCATGACCTGCTTACAATATGTTGTTTCAAATACAAACAATGACAGATGCATTGTTTATTTTACAACCGTCCCCCAGAGTCGAACCAGCTTCCTTGGGATTGAGGTCAGGCGGACCTTGTGGTAACTGTTTCCAGGAAGATGACAATAAATTCCCTTATCTTGACAGTTGGGAAGCTCGTGTTTACATGGGATCTCTTGGGTTCTATTCTGAGCTGTGATGCAGCCAGCTTTGTGTAAATTATAATCTGGATTACGCTTTCATAATACTAGGCATAAGATTTTTAGGAAAATGCCTATTTTATTTCAATATATATACACACACACACATACACACACAAGGCTGGTATTAGCTGATGTGTCCAAGTTATGATAAAATAAAGCCGTCTGGTGAAGTTATATCTTACCTACTTTTTTTCCTTTTGTAGCTTTAAGGTTTTTGCGTGTACTTTTTTTTGTCTTTTTAAAAAATATTTAAGTAACTTACTCTTTTTAACATTTTGAAAAATGTCTGACTTCGAAGCTAGGAACTGGCCTCAAGTTTCTTTTATAATATTCCCTAGTTTAATTTAGTATTATTTTCTTCATCCAAAATTTTGAGTTCTTATTGCATTTTTCTGTTTTGATTAAAAAGGTCCCGATGGACTCAATTTCAAAATTAACACTATTTCATATAATTCTTCCGAACGTTCCGCAAGATTTAGCATTTTAATAAAAATGCAGTGTTGTGTTTTCTTACTGAAATTATCATTTTGAAGTGTTTAAAGGTCTTTTCAATGAAGTTTAATTTTCCCACTGATGCCCCTTTTCCAGCCCGTTGTGTTCATTGTATTATTTTTATTTTATTACTGTATTTTAATTTGAAAGCTTTTAAATTAAATAAAAACAGTATGGAAATGAATGGTTAATATAGCTGTGATTGTGAATACTGATTAATAAATAGCTACGGTATAATTTTTCAAGTGCAATTGTGTCATGAGAGCTATTTTGCATATACAATTTTATTGCACTGGATGGTTTCAGTGCTGTTTATTGCCAAATTTTTCATTTTCTGACGCTTTTTTAGTGCCTTAAGTTCCGTTGCTTCATCATTAGTACTGAATCTCCAAACTCCAAACTGTTTGTTCTGTTTTAATGTTTGTTTCAAAGATTCCCGGATTTTCTCTTGCCCTTATTGTTTTATTTATATATTTATTTATTTATAGGGATCCTATTTTACGGTGAATAAAACATACATTAAATTTGAGCACAAAAGTTGGGTTAATTTGGTTATATTGCATAAAAGCGCTATTATTTCACAGAAAACCCAAATATGTTTAAGGCTCACGTGGTACAAAATATTGCATATCTCTGTACTCTGGAAAAAAAAAAAAAAATCAAAACCCCTTGGGTATTTGGCCTTTTATTTTGTAAATAAAATAATTACATAATACTTTTCTTCTGAACTTTTACTTTTTTCTACGCCTTTCAACTACATTCAACCATCTTCAGGGAATCTTCCTTGTAGAGTTACGTTCAATAAGAATAAAACTGCTTCATCTTTGACGTAGAAAAAGAATCAAGAAATTAAATTTTAATTGTGATTTAAGAGTATTTTAAGTTTTAGTAGTTTTAATTTAAAATGACGTTAGTTACCTCAATGTGTCACATAAAATTCGCTTATATATTGAAATAAAATGTAATACATTGGAAGTTTAAATATAGTATAACAATTTTTTTGCACGACTTAACTAATTTGTGGTACTTACGAATGCTGTTGCCGTGGATCGTAAGTTGACATTCCCACACGCAATCTTGTTGCCATGTGCGGTAAGAGTTTCCGTGCGGTAAGAATTTACTTACGGCACATCATAATACAAGCCTTATGGACAAGGCACCCCAAGACAAATATTCAGTTCCCATAACAACAAACACATGCGAATCACTTTCTGAAATAAACATCTATCTTCAAGAATGTATAAATATATTATTTTCAGGTAATATCACAATTAATATAAATAATCAACGTGCAAAAAATAGCATGCAATACTCGTGCCGTAAGCGCATAACGGATCTCGGAAAATTGAAAAAAAAAACTCTGCGCGAGCGTCTCGTTTTTTCAAACTCTTTCCTCGATCCGTATGCATCGCTTACGGCACTTGTATCGCAACATACTATATCATTGCTAAAAAAGAGTCATGATGTAAGCGATATTGTATAGATAAAGTTGTAAGTCCTAGAAATAGCAAGAGGGAAATATAAAAGATTATACCTTATGAAATGTTCAAAAGGAAGAAACTCCGAGCAGTGAACATTGATCATAATAATGGTGAACTGATTCTGTTAATGGCGATAATGATGTTGATGACGTAGGGAGTGAAAGAGAGGTTCTGTAATCCGTTTCTCCATTGTGTTTGAAGTGGCAGAGGTAGATAATTCCCAACTTCCTACACTCAATAGAATGAAGTGACTTCCTCAAGCTGTACCACTAAATAATTCAACAGTCTCGTGGTAATGACCCTCTGTGCGCCAACTGCATCCCGCCTCTGATGGTGCTCTAAATGGCAGTGATAAGCAGGATACGCGAATGCATATTCCAGATGACCGTGATCTATCTTTTTCTAATATGTAAAATCGAAAGTGTGTGCGTATGTATGTATTTATATTCCTTATACAGGGTGTTAATGAATATCACCGAAATATTTTACCTGTATATAGACGGGACATAGACAAGCAACTTTTATTAGGAGATTTTTGCTCTATGACGTAAAATGTGCAAGCTACAGGGCACTAAAGTAATTATAATTTGGTACTCATAAGTCAATAATTACGCGAAATAGGGTTACAATTTTTATTAAGTTGACTTCATGCTTTCCTAGTGATCGATAAAAACCTGATTCTTGATCATTCATCCACAGCTATATCATAATTTAGAGATTTCGTAACCTGCAAAATTTACAGACTAATCACATGAATGGCCACCACTGCATTAGTCTTATTTTATTCATAACTACTGACTACAGTGTTAGCAACGAAGTTCCTTTGTTTTGCATTTTTGTCTAATGTTAGAATCCAGTGGCGGCCATTCCCTGGGAGATCTTATGCTATAACAGGAAAAATTGAATCTATAGAGCAAACCTTTCCTAATAAAAGTTGCTTGTCTATGTCCCCTCTATACACAGGTAAAATATTTCGGTGTTATTCATTAACACCCTGTATAAATCTTCATCCTTTGGCCAAGTTGAACGAAACTTTGCAGGTACTCATTTCAGCTTGGAAATAAACGTAGGCAACATTAAAATTCAAACAAACCACCCCTTCAGTTCTAAAATTATATAATTTCTGAAAATATTACACTAAATTCACCAATTGCAACTAATAAATAAACAACTGCGTATGCAGTAGCCATGACAGCAAATTGTTTCCAGTGTTTAGGAGTGGCTTTGGAAGTTGCTTTGGGCTTTAACGAATAATAATCAGAGAGGCTAGTGATAGAAATCATTTGAGGGGTATATTAGCAAACCCGGCAATCTCCATCCTGGAAAAAAATAGAGGTGCTAACTTCTAACGGAATCGTTAAAAACATTTTTTCAAAAAACAACATTTTGTAAAAGCTTCCATGAAAAGGTCCCTTTAATATTACCAAATTCTTTCTGGTTCGATAAAATTTAAAAAAACCCCTTGATTAAAAAAATGAAGTAAATGCAATTAACCGTTTAGCCGCTACAGATCTACACGGACGGACAGACAGACGTCATTCCAAAAATACTTTTTTTCGGTTTCTAGACATCATGAAACTTTTTTTTTGGGGGGGGGTCACGATCACAATACTTTATACTACGTACTATACGCGAGAAAATAAAATTAGAAATCCCGCCCACCACTCCCCCAAGAAACAATAATATTACGCTTTATTAGGTGGCGTAGGAGAAGCGAAATATTTTTCTAGGAGGCCGGTGTTAAAGACACGTGCGTGCAGTTATAGAAGGCTTTGTATCAAAATACAACTAATTCCTTTCGTGGTAGCTATGCTGTAAATCAATCCAAGAATATGGCATTATTGATGCTTACGTAGTAAGCATGGAAGTATAGGTTCTTAGAAATAACATCAGCCAGGGTGGCCAGGTTCTGGGAACGGAATGGACAGTCCCACGCGGAACAGGGATGGGCAGTTGTACGGTGTAATATACATTGACTCTTCCAAGTGACCTCTGTCGTTTTTACTATAGAACCAGGTGATGAGATGGACATCAGAGTCAGATTAAAATACAACAGCGTTTTTTATCGCTCCGAGTCTTGCGTAGGCTCCACTGATACCACATTAACCATATTAGGAGAATCTATATTGATATTGGGCTGTTCTATTCTGTAATAAATTTTATAAGTAGCCTACAGTTGTAGTATAATCATCTACATTCCTCAACCAAATAATCTTATTTTTTGTAGATGCAGCGTAAAAGAAGGCGGCCAGTCCGGGGTGCGCGGGCAAAGAGAGTTAAGTCCACCATCCTAAAAAATTGAGATATGTCCATAGAGTTATAGATAAAAATGTTCTCTACATTTGTGTTAAGTCCAGTAAGTCATATTCCAAATTGTACGGTAGTTATGTGCCTCATGGGTTTATCCATCTCTAAAGCTATGTTGGGCTGGTATTGTCTGTTAAGTCACTCTAATTCTCAGTAACAAGAAAGTGGACTTAACTCTCTTTGCCCGCGCACCCCGATATTAGCCTGTTTGATAGTTTCTAGGGATTCCAGTCGGGAGAAGAGATGTTGTCCGAGCTTTCGGTTGCTACTAGCTCGGTAGTCATCTTCAGGGAAGAGGGGAATCCTGAGAAACTCTCATATACATAACCAACGCCAGGAAAGCCTGAAGTCTCTTATAGGCATTAGCCTGCTTACATAATACCCCTAAATAAATGAAATATATAATTTCTGTTGTTAAGTTACTCTTTTCTAAGCGAATACTTACGATTGAGGTATCAATTGAAAGATTTTTCCTACCGGTTTAACTGATTTGAATCTCTCGAGTTTTTATAATACTAAGAATCATTTATATCATAAACGAGAGTTGGATAAAACAACACTAACATAGAGAAATATATAAAAATGTAGAGGCTTTGATATAAATGACGAACATATGTTATCGTCACTGTTATGCCAGGATCACGAATGTGCAAAAATTAATAAAAATAAAAGTCACGAATGGGTCACATTTGTTATAGCAGCATAAAAAATAAAGCAGAACCTGTACTTTAATGGAAATGGGACTAACTATTATTCGCCAAGGACAGAAAATATGACATTTGTGGTTTCTAGAGAAGAAAGATTATTGTAAACAGATGTACAATGTAGGCCTACTGAGTCAGAATCTGAATTTTTGCACATTCGTGATTTTGGCATAACAGTGACGTTAGGAAATTAGGAAAAGACGTAGGTAGGTTAGGTTGCAGGCACTGGGTGCAGAGTGTTCGAATTTTCACCTTGATTGCATGAACGGGAAATAGATGAAAAACACTATAGCTTAGTAGAAAAAAATTGTTTGTGTCCCTTACAAGCTCTTAAGGTTTGCCTGTTTCATTTTTGGTCCACCCTCTGTAGTAAATTAATTTTTCCCGATGCCTGTTTCTCCCACAGACTACTTAATGTGTTGTGTATAATTTTATAAGAAGTGCATTTAGAGATAAGGAACAGTCTGGTTTTTATTGTGAGGGCAGAGGCCATGGCATTGACGAGATAGCTTCAAGTTATGTTTCTTCTTACAGACTCCGGACAACAGACTCATGTAGCAGTGGGAGATCTCTACCTTCGTCACCGCACACTTGAAGGTAAGCATTGTTTATTATTGGCATTAATGTGTCATTACCTCACTCCTGGGTTGCCATATCAGAAACGTAGAACAGTCGTACCAATATCCAAAAATAGTCGTATGCTAGTTAAAACTGTCGTATACTTTGTGTTAATAATAATAATAATAATAATAATAATAATAATAATAATAATAATAATAATAATAATAATTAATAATAATAAATAATCGATGTTATGCACCTTATAATTATATGCCATGTAATTGTTAATAAATCATATTATTTGTAAATGATTAGGCTTGTTTCATTATCTTCCGAAGTGCTAAATTTGATTAAATACAATAAAATTAAATAAAAAGTAGTTGCCACAGTAGTTGTAATTATTTCAAAAGGCACAGGACTGCTTTCCAATCATATTGATTTTAGCAACATTCTTGCAACAAAAACCATGAGAGATCGAAAAGCTGGATACATTTCAAAATTTAAAAAAATATGAAACGCTATGTTAAAATAGTCGTACAAATAAGAGTACGACTCATCATTGTGGTGTACGTCGTACAAATATATGAAATAGTCGTATGTGTACGACTTATGGCAACCCTTCTCACTCGCAAAAGCGAATACCAGAATGCAATTTATTTCTCTATCCTATACTTATGTTGTCTTACGAGTAGAAGTCTGTGAAATTCTCAAGTCGCGTTAATGCGAATTTTTCTCACTTCGACAAATATTTGCAGAATTTCAGTTTACTGCCTCCTATAATTCCAAAAACAGCATTTCTGAATCGAGTCGTCCTTAGCCGTGATAGCTAAGGCATGCTGCTTTGGAGCCCCAATGAAGGAGACTGTGGGTTCGAGTCCAACCTCGGGCATGTGTGTTTGTGTGTGATACAGAAATCAAGGCAAACAAACAGTAAAACAAGACAAAAAATGTTCAGGGAAATTGGCCTATGGCCGGCTAATTAAAAAAAAAAAATCGCGAAGTAACGCGAAAAATAAATAAAATCAGGCAAACTGATGTAACCAAGTGCCAGAATGCATTTGTTTATTCATTGTTGTAATCGATTTCAGAGTTAACCTCCAGATCGGGAAAATGTCTGTCCCTCTGTTTGTTTGTCTGTCTGTCCGTCCGTGTGTCTGCACCCGCAATAACTTAAATACGCTTTATCGGTTTTTCATGAAACTTGGTATACGCTTTTAAAACGTCCATGGGAAGAAGCCTATTGACATGGGACCATAGAGGTTAACCTGTACCGGAGTAGTGCCCAATTTAGTGCCTGTTTTATGGTAATATATTAGAAAGAATTTATCAAATGCAAATCAGTTCTCATGGCAGCATATTGTTTTACAGTGTTCATATACGGCTTTGGAAGTTGCAATACAGGTAAGTTTGACAAATAACACTCTCCATACATTCCTTCACAAATGCTTATCAATCTTCAGACCTTTGTTTCTCCGTAAGCCCTGCTTAATGAATCGGTGTGGAGGTTAATTCGGAAATCGATTACAAAAATAACTTATTTTATGCATATTATAATTGCAATCATCACTGATTAAAGAAAACCATTCTGGCACATGCTTACATCAGTTTACTTGATTTTATTTTTCCCATCTTGGTTGCCGAGTAATCCGAACTGCCGGGATATCGAGTGCCGAGTCTATTAATTTTCAATCCAAAGCATTACATCACCTAACTAGCGTTGTAAATGCATCTTAATTAATAACATTATTCTCGTCACACATGGTAGTGCATGCCCGTTTAACACCACTATTTTATACTTTGTAAGTTTATTTATAACTGCCTCTTACGTAATGTTCTATAGGGCACAGTAGGCCACGAACCGTATACAAATTAGTAGCAATAAAAGGGGTGACTTAATGTCTGAATACTCGGAATGTAGAGAGGGAATATTAAAATGGCGAAGATGCTAAGATGACAGTCAAATAACTATACATTCGAGGTTATACTCAGAGGTTACCTAAAGACTGAGTTAATGAATTTATGTTCTGATAGCACTGTTCTGTACCTTGTTATAATTACTCCAATTAGTTTGCGTATATAGTAATACGAAATTATTCCATGAATATTACTATTCTAGGATATAGGTAGAAATCAAAACTGGCAGAATGATTTAATATTGATGCGAAATTGCTGTAAACGCTGATCAGCAGTTCTAGGATTTCTATGTAAATACATATTTGTTTTTTTAGCCTACAAACATTCCTAGGATTGCTGATCAGCATTATATACTTTTACAGAGTTATTCTATCCTACGTTTGGATCAATGATTCTGTTCTGGAAGTGGATTGAAAAAGCCGGGCATCTTCCAAACGATAAAAAATTAAGCTTATATAGAGTAATATTATGGTTGAAAATTTTGACTCTTGCCGTAATTTAGGTGTCAACTGCAAAGCTGTTTAACAACGAAGCTAATTCATTACACTAAAATAAAAGAACTTCCACATTCATCAAATTACTTCTTTATTTTAAGGTGTACAATGTTGATAGAAACTTTACAAAAATTTGCGAACTGTTTGGTTGTTGTTGGAACCATACATGAAAACTGAAGATTTTTCTCAATATCATTTTTCTTAAATTCTTATAACCACTCCATCCTGCTCTATCCTGAGCTGCTTTCACCTTCGCTGCTCTATCATGAGCTGCTATCTCCTCCGCTGCCCTATTATGAGCTGCTATCTCCTCCGCTGCTCTATTATGAGCACATATCTCCTCCGCTGCTCTATCATGAGCTGCTATCTCCTCCGCTGCTCCATTATGAGCACATATCTCCACCGCTGCTCTATCATGAGCTGCTATCTCCTCCGCTGCTCTATCATGAGCTGCTATCTCCTCCGCTGCTGTCAGATTAGCTGTTATCACCTCCGGTGCTCTATCACGAGCTGCTATCTCCTCCGCTGCCCTATTATGAGCTGCTATCTCCTCCGCTGCTCTATTATGAGCACATATCTCCTCCGCTGCTCTATCATGAGCTGCTATCTCCTCCGCTGCTCTATCATGAGCTGCTATCTCCTCAGCTGCCCTATTATGAGCTGCTATCTCCTCCGCTGCTCTATCATGAGCTGCTATCTCCTCAGCTGCCCTATTATGAGCTGCTATCTCCTCCGCTGCTCTATCATGAGCTGCTATCTCCTCCGCTGCCCTATTATGAGCTGCTATCTCCTTTGCTGCTCTATTATGAGCTGCTGTTATGTCCTCCGCTGCTGTATCATGAGCTGCTATCTCCTCCGCTGCTCTATCATGAGCTGCTATCTCCTCCGCTGCTGTAAGATGAGCTGTTATCACCTCCGCTGCTCTATCATGAGCTGCTATCTCCTCCGCTGCCCTATTATGAGCTGCTATCTCCTCCGCTTCTGTAAGATGAGCTGTTATCACCTCCGCTGCTCTATCATGAGCTGCTAACTCCTCCGCTGCCCTATTATGAGCTGCTATCTCCTCCGCTGCTGTATCATGAGCTGCTATCTCCTCCGCTGCCCTATTATGAGCTGCTATCTCCTCCGCTGCTGTATCATGAGCTGCTATCTCCTCCGCTGCTCTATTATGAGCTGCTATCTCCTCCGCTTCTGTAAGATGAGCTGTTATCACCTCCGCTGCTCTATCATGAGCTGCTATCTCCTCCGCTGCTGTATCATGAGCTGCTATCTCCTCCGCTTCTGTAAGATGAGCTGTTATCACCTCCGCTGCTCTATCATGAGCTGCTATCTCCTCCGCTGCTCTATCATGAGCTGCTATCTCCTCCGCTTCTGTAAGATGAGCTGTTATCACCTCCGCTGCTCTATCATGAGCTGCTATCTCCTCCGCTGCCCTATTATGAGCTGCTATCTCCTTTGCTGCTCTATTATGAGCTGCTATCTCCTCCGCTGCTGTATCATGAGCTGCTATCTCCTCCGCTGCTCTATCATGAGCTGCTATCTCCTCCGCTGCTGTAAGATGAGCTGTTATCACCTCCGCTGCTCTATCATGAGCTGCTATCTCCTCCGCTTCTGTAAGATGAGCTGTTATCACCTCCGCTGCTGTATCATGAGCTGCTATCTCCTCCGCTGCCCTATTATGAGCTGCTATCTCCTCCGCTGCTCTATCATGAGCTGCTATCTCCTCCGCTTCTGTAAGTTGAGCTGTTATCACCTCCGCTGCTCTATCATGAGCTGCTATCTCCTCCGCTGCCCTATTATGAGCTGCTATCTCCTCCGCTGCTGTACCATGAGCTGCTATCTCCTCCGCTGCTGTATCATGAGCTGCTATCTCCTCCGCAGCTGTAAGATGAGCTGTTATCACCTCCGCTGCTCTATCATGAGCTGCTATCTCCTCCGCTGCCCTATTATGAGCTGCTATCTCCTCCGCTGCTGTATCATGAGCTGCTATCTCCTCCGCTGATATCTCCTCCGCTGCTGTAAGATGAGCTGTTATCACCTCCGCTGCTCTATCATGAGCTGCTATCTCCTCCGCTGCCCTATTATGAGCTGCTATCTCCTCCGCTGCTGTATCATGAGCTGCTATCTCCTCCGCTGCTCTATCATGATCTGCTACCTCCTCCGCTTCTGTAAGATGAGCTGTTATCACCTCCGCTGCTCTGTTATGAGCTGCTATCTCCTCCGCTGCTCTATTATGAGCTGCTATCTCCTCCGCTGCTCGATCATGAGCTGCCATCTCCTCCGCTGCTCTATTATGAGCTGCTATCTCCTCCGCTGCTCTATTATGAGCTGCTATCTCCTCCGCTTCTGTAAGATGAGCTGTTATCACCTCCGCTGCTCTATCATGAGCTGCTATCTCCTCCGCTGCCCTATTATGAGGTACTATCTCCTTCGCTGCTGTATCATGAGCTGCTATCTCCTCCGCTGCTCTATTATGAGCTGCTATCTCCTCCGCTGTTGTATCATGCGCTGCTATCTCCTCCGCTGCTCTATTATGAGCTGCTATCTCCTCCGCTTCTGTAAGATGAGCTGTTATCACCTCCGCTGCTCTATCATGAGCTGCTATCTCCTCCGCTGCTCTATCATGAGCTGCTATCCCCTCCGCTGC
This sequence comes from Ectobius pallidus, assembly GCA_964059195.1. Classification (NCBI taxonomy): domain Eukaryota; kingdom Metazoa; phylum Arthropoda; class Insecta; order Blattodea; family Ectobiidae; genus Ectobius; species Ectobius pallidus. The sequence goes on from CAXKWD010000010.1 coordinate 114,293,071, forward strand.
TGTAAGATGAGCTGTTATCACCTCCGCTGCTGTATCATGAGCTGCTATCTCCTCCGCTGCCCTATTATGAGCTGCTATCTCCTCCGCTGCTCTATCATGAGCTGCTATCTCCTCCGCTTCTGTAAGTTGAGCTGTTATCACCTCCGCTGCTCTATCATGAGCTGCTATCTCCTCCGCTGCCCTATTATGAGCTGCTATCTCCTCCGCTGCTGTACCATGAGCTGCTATCTCCTCCGCTGCTGTATCATGAGCTGCTATCTCCTCCGCTGCTGTAAGATGAGCTGTTATCACCTCCGCTGCTCTATCATGAGCTGCTATCTCCTCCGCTGCCCTATTATGAGCTGCTATCGCCTCCGCTGCTGTATCATGAGCTGCTATCTCCTCCGCTGATATCTCCTCCGCTGCTGTAAGATGAGCTGTTATCACCTCCGCTGCTCTATCATGAGCTGCTATCTCCTCCGCTGCCCTATTATGAGCTGCTATCTCCTCCGCTGCTGTATCATGAGCTGCTATCTCCTCCGCTGCTCTATCATGATCTGCTACCTCCTCCGCTTCTGTAAGATGAGCTGTTATCACCTCCGCTGCTCTGTTATGAGCTGCTATCTCCTCCGCTGCTCTATTATGAGCTGCTATCTCCTCCGCTGCTCGATCATGAGCTGCCATCTCCTCCGCTGCTCTATTATGAGCTGCTATCTCCTCCGCTGCTCTATTATGAGCTGCTATCTCCTCCGCTTCTGTAAGATGAGCTGTTATCACCTCCGCTGCTCTATCATGAGCTGCTATCTCCTCCGCTGCCCTATTATGAGGTGCTATCTCCTTCGCTGCTGTATCATGAGCTGCTATCTCCTCCGCTGCTCTATTATGAGCTGCTATCTCCTCCGCTGTTGTATCATGCGCTGCTATCTCCTCCGCTGCTCTATTATGAGCTGCTATCTCCTCCGCTTCTGTAAGATGAGCTGTTATCACCTCCGCTGCTCTATCATGAGCTGCTATCTCCTCCGCTGCTCTATCATGAGCTGCTATCCCCTCCGCTGCTGTAAGATGAGCTGTTATCACCTCCGCTGCTCTATCATGAGCTGCTATCTCCTCCGCTTCTGTAAAATGAGCTGTTTTCACCTCCGCTGCTCTATTAAGAGCTGCTATCTCCTCCGCTGCTCTGTTATGAGCTGCTATCTCCTCCGCTGCTCTATTATGAGCTGCTATCTCCTCCGCTGCTCGATCATGAGCTGCTATCTCCTCCGCTGCTCTATTATGAGCTGCTATCTCCTCCGCTGCTCTATCATGAGCTGCTATCTCCTCCGCTGCTCTATCATGAGCTGCTATCTCCTCCGCTTCTGTAAGATGAGCTGTTATCACCTCCGCTGCTCTATCATGAGCTGCTATCTCCTCCGCTGCCCTATTATGAGCTGCTATCTCCTCCGCTGCTCTATCATGAACTGCTATCTCCTCCGCTGCTCTATCATGAGCTGCTATCTCCTCCGCTGCTGTATCATGAGCTGAAATTTGGGTTATGTAAAACAATTATATTATGAGTAGTGCTCTGTAGATGCGAAACTGGATTCGTTTTTCGACAATTCAGAACAAAGAACTCAGAATATTCGAGAACAAGGTAGACCTACAGAGAAAATTTTTCAGACAATACCGAGATAAATGAAAAGGGAATGAAGGACACATTTAGTGATGAAATTCAACTTCTATATAACCTAACACCTAATAATCATGTAGACATGGTTGGGCAGAACTCGTAGCTCGAAGAACACAGTTTCTTGCAAGTTATTGAGGACCTAGACACAGAGGGGAGAATTACCTAATATATTCAAAAGACCCGCCCCAGGGAGATCGGAAAGAGACAAGGTGCTTAACCAGAAGAAACTAGGACGATGAATATTTTTTTGTTGAAAGTTTGTTATTGTTCTACCGAAGGAATAAGCTGTAAAAGTCTACATCCCATGTTTTTGGCTAAAGCTATGCTTTGCCTACTCGATACATAAATAGCAATTAACCTCTTCTTAGAATTCTTGAATGTCTGTGAAAGGGCCTATATAATATTTATAATTGAGTAATATGGTATCATATTTGTCAATATTAGCAAATAATGTGCTAGCAATGAATCTGTGATATGTGACTTAGTTTTAGGTGAGTGAAATTGATGGTGGAATATGTCGTTGAGATTAACCCGAATAAACAGTTCTAAAATGTATTAAATCGAACTCTTCTTAAAGTACTCATGTCAAGTATTGAGAAATCTCTCCAGGGTATTGACTCGCAGAAATATATACTTCCTTAGTTTAAATCAATGATAGGCCTAACTGAAGATATAAAGATATCTTCAATATGAAGGAAAGTCAATTTACCTTGGTTATGTTGCGCGCCTAAATAAAATCAATGCATATACACTTACCTTGAACACTCATATATTGCATAGCCAATTGCGTAAATCCAAATTTGTGCATGTAGAGGTTTCTGTAGTATCTCTTTATATATAAAAGGCTTTGTCCTGACTGACTGAATGAATGACTGACTGACTGATTGACTGAATGACAGGAATCAACGTACAGCCTAAACTATAACAGGTAGAGACTTGGAATTTTGACAGTACCTTCGTTTCATAATGTAGGTGCTCACTAAGAAAGGATTTTGAAAAATTCTGATTCTAAATGCCAAAAATTAAATGTTTTTGAAAATACTTAATCCCTTTTTACATAGAATTATCAATTCCAAATCACAGAATATATTGTTGCCAAATGGTATCAGGTGGGCTTGGAAAAAACAAATGAAATGCAATTTTGACAAATAAGAGAAGTTATCAAAATAATTCATGTTATAAATAAATATTACAGAATGAAATCCACTAAAATAATGGAATCACATAACTTTCTCTACCCTGGACATAGAGAAAACAAAACGAGGTATGGTAATGTGTATATTATTATATTAGGCCTATATCGCAGGTTTTTGGAGAGAAAATTATGAAAGTGATAATGCTTTATGGTAACATAAGAGTGGGAAATTTCCCGCCTCGATATTACAATTTTATGTTACAGGAATTTCTGTTTCTTCTTATTTAAACCTCTACCAGGCTTGCTGTGCACTGTACAAGCGATGGGATGCAACATTCTAGATCCTCTATGAGCCATAAAAAACTATATCAAGCGTTTTCTGAGGGAATAGTTTGAGTGTAATAAGTCGTTCATCCTATTTCAAATTATAAATGCCTATATAAGGACCTAGAATTTAAAATAAATTGAAAATCCTTCATAAGCTAATTTCCAATTACAAAATACAAAACCCGGGCGACGCCGGGTCTTTTAAGCTAGTCATTAATATAAGTCGTGAACAAAGTTTCAAATGTTTTTTACTTACCTTGTTATGGCATAATGCTTCAAAAATAAGTTCTAAAACGATTAAGTTACTTATGCATAAAAAATAACACAAATAAAAACAATTAACAACATTTAATGTTAAAGAAATTATTCTTCTATCTTATAAGAATTTCTAGTAAAGCAGTTAATTTCATCACTGTCATTCCGTGAACACTAGCCTCGATAAGAAAAAATATTTTGGTAATCCTTGATCGCTGGAAAGCGTTCTCCACTCCATCCCATAATATGTTGGGAGCCATGCACCAGAAAATCAAAGCCTTGCTGCACAAGTGCATACTACGTGGCAGGACGGCTGGAAGTTCCCAATATCGCTGCACGGCACGCAATAAAATTTGTATTTCACAAATATTAACGTCTGTCTAAAACATATTGTATGTTACACATGGTAAAATGGTTTTAGTTTGCTCGTAGGATTGCTACACACGCTCTTACGGACTCGTTTCGCGAACATAGAAAATCTCGTTTTCGCCACTTGTTTCATAAATAACTATTGTTAACTCATTTTTTCATTATCTCTAACCCTAATATACCTTCGGGCGAAATAGGGTTTAATCCAATTTTGGATATTCAATAAAAATACGGTACATGGTCTAATCTAATTTCATTAAAGCTAATTATTTGCTGATCACCATATAGACCGCCATCAAGTTTCAGCCCTTGCCTGCACCACGTGACCCAACGATTCCCTCCCCTCTGAGCAGTCGATTCTGTGAACACACATTATTTCATTGCGCCATTTTAGGTTAATTTTGTGTGAACTTCTTAGCGATTTTATTTATATTTACAATACTCCAAGAAACAGATGTAATAACATGGATTCTCCAAACATTCTCATAGTCTCAAACGCAGATATCTTTGTGCTCAGACTCTGATTTTCAATATATTTGTTTGCAAGGATGTTATAAACCGAACAAGGCTTCCTTTGTTGAACTTATTCCTTCTGGATTGCATCAGTTTACAAATAAGTGAGTCGGCTTTGGTACAGTCAATATCGTGCTGGCTTTCTGTGCGCAAGATTGAGAGTTCGATCCCGGACCAGGTCTACTACATTTATGTATGCAGGTTGATGTTATCTTTGTTCGCTCGTATCAACATTTTCTCTACGCTAAGGACCTGATCAAACTCTTCCGCGGCCGGCGGGTTAGGCCTATACGAGGAACTATGTGTACCTCTGCTGTAGACTATCAATAAATGACTTGTATCTACAGTATCTACAGTACAACATGAGACGCGCTGCTAGGCCTATAACTTCATAAAAACCGTTGTTCTAAAATTACATAAGCACTAATTCCATTAGGCAACATTCCAAAATACGGTTTGAAATAACGTTATAGGCTATAAAAGTCAGAAGTTCTTAAACCATTATCTCCTACATGGATATAATGGGCTCTTTAATATTAAATGAAGCAATAATATTTATTAAAATTATACGCTTTATCTTCTAATTTGGGTGTTTCACGCAAGAAATACGCTTCCAAGATTACAAATAAAATTATTTAAATACCCACATCAACACAGGTGCAAACCCACACAAGACTACAGTACTCATGCCGAAGTTATAAAAGAAACCAGGACAAAAACCACAGGCTATAAATACCTGAATTCTAAGCCTAGTGAGTGTGGTTTCGGAAGTTGAAGTCTTCGGAGATTCCATTTTATATGCTTTTGAGAAACAGAAATGTTTCTCAAATCACTACTAATTTTGATCCACGCCGAAAATGAAGAACGATCTCTTAGCAACAAAATTCTTTGATGGCGTACAAGAATTTAGTAATATCTTGGCAACATGTACATAACTTATTTTTAAAAATGTATTTCTCTATGTGGGAAAAAATTACTAAGTGCTATTGACCGGCTTGAATCTGGAAATAACAGTTGGTTCGGTATGTTTTGAACAATTCTCTGGCAGAATATCAATATTCAGATTCCTGGGATGACTTCTCATATACTGACATAAAAGGCACTAAATTTGGGATTATTCCGGTACTGGACAACCGATTTGGTCGAATATCAATAGACGTCTTCCCATGGACATTATAAATGCGTATACGAAGTATCATAAAATCCGATAAAGCGCATTTGAGTTATTGCGCCTTTAAAATAGACACCAAATTGGGTTTTACTCCGGTACCGGACAACAGATTAGGTTTAAATTCAATAGGGAACTTTTCATGGATGTCATAAATTCGTATACCAAGTTTAATGGAAATCCGATATAGCGTACTTGAGTTATGGCGCCTTTCTATTAGAAAAGCGCCATAATCTATAAAAATAGGCACTAAATTGGTCATTACTCCGGTACCGGTGAACCGATTTGGTTCAATATCAATAGGGTTCTTCCCATGGACATTATAAATGTGTTTTCCAAGTTTCATGAAAATCCGAAGAAGCGTATTTGAGTTATGGTGCGTACAGACGCACGGATGGACAGACGGACAGACGGACAGACATTTTTTCGTCCCCCACACAATCTCATAAAGTACCATACTGGCACTTAATATAACCCCCGTTTATAGATGAATTTTGGTCCAATAAAATTGGGATGAATTCATGTACATTTAATCCATTTTCAGACAGTATTTTCATAATTTCTATGATTTCCCCGTGAAAAGTCCAAGGGTATGCGAAGTGCAAGACAAAAAAAAGTCCAGGAAAATTGGCCTATAGCCGGCTAAGTTTAAAAAAAATCGCGAAATAACGCGAAAAGTAAACATAACCCCCCCTTTATAGATTAATTTTGGTCCAATAAAATTGGGATGAAATCATACACTCTAGCACTATCATAGCGCTCCATAGACTCTAAGCTCTTAAAATTATTCTTGATTCATAATTCCATACCGAAAAGGAGCAAGATGGGTCGAAGCCTGTCACTTGTTCTTCACTTCCTTCCAGCGGAGGTTCAATCATGCATTACACTCATTCATCAAAGTGAGTAAACAATTTTAACCAATCTTGAAACAGTTCAGTATGTTATTGCATATTATTGTTGATAATTTAAAGATATTGAATTATTTTTAATCATTGACTTTCTGTCAGATCCAAAATTTATTTTAGACCGGTTGATAGTGCCGGTCAATTTCTTCTGGTTACTGTAAAGGCATTCGTAGTGATAGAAGGCTCCTACTTGCTCTGAAGCTCGCTGGATATCCAACCAACATCCAACAAAAGCTATTTGAATTTCCTGTAATTCTTCCTTGATTTTATAGATGTGTTGCCACTATTAAACTTCCAACCCTCGTATTTTCTACTGGCAGGTAGGCCTACTTACAGCTTCGCACAGGTTTATTGATTAACCCGGTAGATGTTTTAAATCACTTATTTAAAATAATTAAAACAAACGTAGCCTAAACTATTTGTCTCTTTGAAAATTACAGAAATTTATCATATCTAAATGTACGGTAGGCCTACATGCGAAGTGCTCTAATAATTAAACATCTCATTAAAATTTAAAAATAGCCTGATTATTTGTGAATGAAATGAACTTTACTTCTTTTTTTCAATAGTTTTAAATCTCCCTTTTACGGACGTTATAATCGACCCACGACCTGAAGTGAACTATACTGCTAATGGAGATAATCCCGTTTCTGTTATGAACAAAGTAGTAATAACGCTAAGATCCTACACTACGCAGACTAAAAGGTAATATTTTAACATTCATTGTACAACACTATTAATCAATTGTAACTAAAATTTCCAACCATATTAAATTTTTTAGTACACGGTCCTCAGAACAGCTGCTTTGTCGGAGTGTTAACACGCCGGAAAGTAGCACTTTACCAGCCTAGGCCGGTAAAGTAATTTTTATGGCATGGCAACTGAAAAATCTAGATTGCAGTAACCTGTCATACCAACGGTAAAAGGGTTTGAAACAAAATACTTGACCACAAAACAACAAAAAGACAACATTGTTGCTTTACGTTACTCCGAAACTTTGACAGTTTTTCAACTATACACTTAACAATATAGCAACAAATATAGGCCTAAGCCAATATAGCTACATTTTTCATAAGAAATCTAATCCGCATTTCCTATTGGTTCATAGCATAGGATTCAAGCGGCTGTGAGAATATGGCGTTAACAAATGGCTGACTATGTCTTTTATAATTATTTATACGGTATTTTTATTTCATTTCATATAATTTACAGAGCTTTTACTAAAAATATTGTATGCACCACTGACGTAAACGCTTTAGCGGCCTCTTCAGTATTTCGGCCTCGGCCGCAATACTAGATTCGTCCGCTAAAGCGTAATTTTGCGTACTTGATACATAAATAGCCATAATGTAACTCACTTTCTACGTAATCATTCAATAAAATTATTATACACAAATGAAATAACCAGAGCGGGGTAACAAAACCGAAAGGATCGACAATTGCATGAGTTATGTTGAAAAAATCTAATTCAGCTATGCTCTTTTTCCGGTTTCTATGCCAGCAGAGGAAGGCCAAATTAATTTTACAATTGAATTGAAATATTGGAAACTAATGCTTCGATAGCGCAAAAATTCAAGTTTTCTGTCAGTTTTTCGCTCATAACTCGCGAAAGAAAGGAAAAATAAAAAAATCCGGCTTCGAAGTGTATTCAGACACTCTTCATGTTAAGAATTTTAGATCTCTGCATGCAGTAGATTTCACTGGGCATCGCACAGAGACCAAACACTTCCTCTTACTATAACTTACAGATTCTCCCCACTAGCAAAGAATGTGAAATGATTTTGTAATCATTTTCCCAAAGGTTCCCAGTCCGTTCTGTATTATGCCGGTTGTCGACCAAGAGCTAAGCTAACTTAGCTAACTTAGCTTAGCTTAGCTCACATACAGTGAGGGATTTTATAATTATATAGTTGTGCTGGATTTCATTTATGTAGTTTTGTCGGCACACCTACATATGACATCCCGCACTGTATGTGAGCTAAGTTAAACTAACTTAGCTTAGCCTTCGACTTAGCTTAGTCGACAACCGGCATTATGCTTGTTTGTATTTTCTTAGGAGACCCTTCGTAGTGCTGAATGCTGATTGACCATTGAGTTACCGCATGCACTGTCTAAAATTTCTTATGTGATTCATAGATTTCTACTTATGTCCATAGTTATTGGCTTTTGTCTCATTACAAAAGAAGTAAAAACCGGAAAATATTATGTATTATTGTTGTCGGGATGCTGGATTAGAGTGAGAGTGAACTTGAGGTCGTGTTCAAGGTCGTCTAGACGGGTAACAGGTGTACGTCACGACAAAGTGGTATCCAGTCCACTGAATTAACATGCGAGTGATGACCACTGTACTTGCTGTACCGGCAATTCAACTCATGGAATTTACTCAGCTCTTCTACGTGCATAGCTAGAAGGCAACTATACTTTGATATAGCACGTGCAAAGCAAGAAGTCATTTCTCTTCCATAAAATATGTGATGGGAAAAGTACCTGTGTCGCATTTTAGTTAATTACAATTACAAATTACTTCACAAGTAATACTTTAAGTACTTAAGTACTTAAGTAATACTTTAAGTAGTGGAGGCTAGACCTATGTAGACAGTCGGGACGCTTTGAGGATTAAGCCATTGTCTGGCACTTAAGGAGTGGTATGGTACTGACTGAACGGCACTCGTCTGGTGTCCACGTGGAGTCATAGCTTAAATGTCAAAAATTCAGAAATGAGCATTGATTGGTTGCACACGAAATTCTATTGGCTGTCAGGCAAGTTCAACGCCAAGAAAACATGCTGAAAATCCAGAATATACAACTCTATTGTCCAAGACACCCTCATTTCAAGTTATTTACTGCGGATTATAAGGGTCTGTCGGCATTGCCTTGAAGAAAGTTGTATATGTAGAAGTTGCCTCCACTATAATATTCAGTAAAATCACAATTACTTTACAAAATGGCAGCTCCTAAAATGTTTTGTTTTGGGCACAAGGAGAGAAACTATTAGGCCATTCAGTGGTAAAGCTGCTTGGGGCGTTACCAAGACTCAGATTATTAATGAACAAACGAAAAAGCACATCATTACCAATATTTCCAGACTCATTGACTAACTTTTTTTTAATGTTACCTGTAACCTGGATATCAGGCAAAAACAGTAATGATGAGAATACAGTAAGCGAGAATGATAAGCATAATTATAATGTAATTATAACAATTATTTTATTTCCAGAAGTAATTTATGAGTAAACGTTAATTTTTTTAAGTGAAACTTCTTTAGCCGCGGTAGGAGTAACTCGAGAGCTAACCCAAACTTGCGTTACCAACAAAAACCGTCATGAAATTAGTGGGGCTGTGACGGAACGGACTGCATAGAAAACAATTAACTCAATGATTAAGCTTATCCAAAATTTAAAGTAAAAAAAATTAAAAATTAAAAAAGTGAAAATCAAAAATTTAAAAATCTAAAAATTCATAATTTAAAAATCCAAAAAATAAATATTCAAAGATCCAAAATTTAAAAAATCCAAAATTAAAACGTCCAAAAACCCAATATTAAAAAAGTGCAATACAAAATTTAAAAAAAAATCCAATAATCCAAAATTAAAAAAAAAATAAAAAATAAAAACAAGTTTCACTTCTGTCGCGTGGCTTTCCACGCACACTTTTTTTTTTAACATGCTGCGTATGAATGGAATAGTCTTTATAAATATAACTTTTCCTGCAACTTAATTTTAATTGTTGCAACTGTTGTAGAAATGACAAAACAAAAATTATTGATTATTGATTATTCAATTAAAAAAACCGTCCGGATTAGCGGGACTCTACTGTATTGTCTATCTGAAATAGCCCATATTCTTTCTCATTTTTATAGATTGCATTTGCTGAAAATAGAGTACAGTATTTGGAATAATGAGGCCTCTTGGTGCATTTAGGAGAAGTGCCGAAAAAAGTCAGATAAAGTTCCAGGCCAATATCTCTTTTTTTTTAATGTGAAAATATCCGTATTACTGTTGTGGGATTGTAGATAAAAGTGTCGTTTGTGTTTGAGGGGGGTTTTGATGCCAGACTGGAAATAGTTTGAACGTGAACTGAGTCTGGTATCTGAGCTGACAAAGGCTTGTGGTGGTATAGGATGTTAGGGACGGATTGACACAAAAGGAAATCGGGAATTGTATTTATTTGAAGAGCCGCTCTGTGCGACTGACACTCCACATGTACACACGTGGCTTCCCCTCCCCCTAACTTGTATGGAAGCACAGGGTGATTATAAAACCACAAGCTAACATGTAATATGACATCTATCAACTCATAGCCATGATTTTTTTTAATTTACCTTTAATTATACGCACATTAACTTTCATTAATTTTAATGTTAAATAAGACTAAAAATCTGCAATAAAAATATATATTCTAGATCTCCTATATTACTCTCAATAGAGGGCAGATGATTTTTTATGTCAAGTCTTTTTATGCGAATGAACTCTCCATATGTGGGGGTTATTTTTTGGAATTTTCTATAGCACTACATAAATTTCTCAAATAGATTTGTTATTCCTTTTACGACTTTTTGTGTATAAAGTATATAATGTTATAATGTTAGGCACACCTTCGTGTAAAAGTGTGGCTACACCTATGATACATACATCCATAGGCGTAACTAGGCCGCCGTGGTTCCTCCCCGGAAAATTTTAAAAATTAAGATGCACAGTAACGAGTTTTAAGCTTCCCACGCTTTATACTCGTATTAAGTAATTTATAAGCAAACTTAAAAAAATTATACAATTGTCCTTTTTTTAATCAATGGGGGGTTCAAACCCCCAAAACCCCCTGCTCGTTACGCCCCTGCATACATCTAGTTAAATTGAATTCCAATCCGGCATATCTGAGGGGGAGTCAACCCCGAAAACACTTCCCACAATCTGGCTTTCTGTGCCCAAGATTGCGTGTTCGAACCCGGGCCAGGTCAATGGCATGTATGTGTGAAATTAATGTGACAGGCCCATGTCTGTAGGTTTACTGGCAAGTAAAAGAACTCCTGCGGGACAAACTTCCGGCACACCGTCGACGGCCTAAGTTGCAGTACATTCCCGTCGTTAAATAACCATATACCAACTAACCAACCATCCCACATTCAGTTAGACTGAATACTAGGGCTGTACTCATTATTCGATTAATAGATTAAATATTTAATCGTTGATCAATTACATTTTCCGATTAATCTGCTTAGTCGAATTCTGAAAAAGTTTTTCGAGAAATGGGTCAAATGACCAAATTCCTTTCTTAGTGCCGAATGAGAGAGTTTTTAGTGCTGCCGGTATTATTGTAAACAAGCTACGATCGTCTCTTGAACATTCAAATGTCAACAAACTCGTGTGTCTCAAGTCTTGACCGAAAAAACAACCGGAAATGTAAGTTTTATATATATTTTTCACTACTTAACTAATAATAATATTCATTAATTCAGGTTTCTTCTGATTATCTGTAGTTTAGTAGTTATTAAACGTGTAAAACAATATTAAATGTATACTTTGGTTTCGTTTAAAATACCGATCTGTTTGTCGATTAATCGATTAAAGTCAAGCGTTAACTCGATTACAAATTTTAATCGATTTTCAGCCCTAAAGATTACTGGATTTGAATCCTTGCCCATACTCTGTCGAATTTGAGTTGCTAGATTATCGTCTTGAGCTACGTTGCTCTTCTCAGATGCTTTTTGCGAATGGTGGTCATACATTTCCCTGTTCAACTCTTATCGCTTTATATTTATGTTCTCAGTTTCCTTGAGAATGTGTCTGGGGATGAATTTTGGCAATGCGGTGTGAAAGGGTAGTTCCCCTTCTAGCACACGTGGGCAAGGAAATCCCCTCACAGCTACATTTCATGTTCCTTAGTTGCCACAGGGTGGCTCTAAACGAATTTCACATCTTCCAGCAATTCCCTAGAAAAAATCATCTAAGTTGTTCTTTCATACATTTACAGTAATATGAGTTCGGGATGTCCCAGGTTCAATTCTCGTGTCTGGCCAATTTGTCATGGTTTTTTTTTTCTTGATTTCCTCAGTCGTAAAGGCAAATGCTGAATTGCATATTTACATACCATGAATCATCCTCACCATTTCATCCAGAATCATATCCATTTAAATTAATATCAGTTGAAATTTACTCCATTAAATACACCGACAGTAGAAACATGTGACAAGCAATAGTTTCATGGCCTACCCTACTGTACAGACACATCCCGAACTTCTGTATGGCGTCGCAGTTAAAAGGATTATAAACACAGCTGAAATAAAATAACAAAAATACTGAATTTTGTGCGTAAAATCATTGTTTTCAGAGAGAAATTAAAATATATTAGTTTCGATAAATTAGGAATTATTAGCGATCTGTAAAGTCTACTTACAGGTTGTCTCCATATTAATTACGCGACTACAACAGCTTTTAAGGAAGAAATTTTATAGTTCTCTTCACCATTACACAATCAATATAATGTTATTAACGTATTATTATTGTAGGCCTACTTATTTTTATACGCGATTTACGGGGGTTGTTTAATAGACAGATTTCCCTTTACTTATTTGTTGATTTTTTTTAAAATTTTACATATTACAACCCCTTTTCCACAAATTCACAATTTTTTGCAAAATTTTGGTAAAATGACACCAGTTTTTCCAAGCCACTGTTGTACCGTGCCGTGTATGTTGCGTCGTGCAGCAGGAGACCTTTGCGAGACAAAAGTCGAGGGCATTTTCTTTTGATGGCAACTCGGAGATTTCTCAAAGCGCTACAGAATTTCTCTACATTCACTGACGGACCCAGGAGGAGCTCAGGAGATTCATGTAGGCTATTCCCACATCCTCCATATTCTCCAGATCTTGCTCCCAGTGATTTTCATATGTTTCCCCAACTCAGGTTGCATCTTGGAGGTACTCACTATCACACTGATAACGAATCTAAAGTGCGTTAAGTCCGCTTTGTCAATATAAGTTAGAAGTTTAAAATATTAAAAATCCAATATATTTCGGCCCATTTGTGGTCATTCTCAGTGATAAAATTTAAAAAGTCAAAATCATGGCCACATCAAACAAACACAGTGTGCGGTATGTGGCTGTGTTGGCTAGCTTTGGAGTCAAGTTCAGAGCTAGCCAACACTGCCACATACCGCACACTGTGTTTGTTTGATGTGGCCATGATTTTGACTTTTTAAATTATAAAATTGAGGATGACCACAAGTGGGTCGAATTATATTGGATTTTTAATACTTCAAACTTTCATATTGACAAGATGGATTTACCGCATTTTATCTACTCTTATACAATTCAGCGGCCCTAAATAACGTGCTTGCTCGCCCGCTTCGTGAGACATCGGGTATACTCGGCGATGTTCGTCTCTCGCAGTCTAAACATTCATGACGACTAAAAAATTAGGAAGGAAAACCGTTTCTTTATTATATAAGGCCTAAGTGAAATGAACATAATGAACAAATATTCTAATTTTATTTTTACTTACAATTTTCATAGCTCTGAACCACAAACATTTTTAATAATCTACCAGTGTAATTTTCTTAAAAATCCTGGAGTCAATAAATAATGGCGGGCGAAGCCGGGGTCAACAGCTGTAAAATATTGATGGTTTTATCTCTTGAAATATCGCTGATAATAATAATCCAAACAAACCATTCCTTCCCTTGAAACATTATATAATTTCTGAAAATTAAACTGAATTGATAAAATAAAATTCACATAATATTCATGTCAATAAACAGCTGAGAAACAATACGTATTATGTGTTCACAGGTTCTTTGGAACTGCATAATCGATTCTGATATAGTTTTCCCAGGGGGCGCTTTCATGTCGTGGAATGTACTCTAAAGCAGGAATTTTAGCTGTTTCATTAATTATTAATGGCTTAGTTTATGAATGATTCGCGTGCAAGTGTTAATAAATATAATGCTTTAATAATTATTATACTCTTAATTTTTAATTTTTAAAAGAATTATCGTGGCGAAGCCACGGGCACCTCCTAGTATTCATACAATTCAATGTGGCTCTATTTTATCAACATTGCACTGAAAACGAAGTGAAATCAGAAGTGAACAGTTAGCTACGGCAACAGGACACGGCATGGTACAACAGTGTTTTGGAAAAACTGGTGTCACGCTACCAAAAATGTTTGCAAAAAAAATTGTGATTAAGTGGGAAAGAAGAAGAGTTGTAATATGTAAAATAAAAGTTATTTCAACAAATAAATTGTGTTTAATATTTACTTAACAGTATAGAAACTTATTTATTGGACAACCCTCGTATAATGCTTCATCACATAAAATAGACTGCTTAGCTGAAAAATACCTGAAACAAGAAGCGTGCTGTATTCCCATGGAAATATATTAAGAATGTAAATATAAATAGGCCTACTAGTACTACTATATAAAACGAGTTTGCTTTTTATTAATTCACATTATGTTTGAAATTGTCATAGGTAATTCCACGAGAGATTATAAGTTGGATTTATTAAGACTATTCCACGAATACACTATAACGGATTTTGTAAATAATTATTTTCTTACTTTGTTGTCAATATTCTGTCAGCCTTAAAATCACGACATACTAGATAAATGAACAGTCCAAGAATCGATTCGATGAATCGATCCGACTTCCCACTGCTACCAATAGCGCGCATCATAAGATGGAGGGCGTCGTGGTAGTTGCTTACATCAAAACGCTTTAAAAGCACACGAACTGGCTTGCACCAAATCGAATTGTATTTTTTATCATTGGACATAATAATATTTCAATTTCGAAACAAGTTGTGTTGTATACAATAATGTTTTCGTGCTGCTTAATGATAGCATGTGTCGTATTAATCACCGCATGTTGATGCCTTACGTGTCCAGTAACGAGCTGACGATTTTATCAGATAAAATCGCAACTTATGTTAATAGCAGGTATTTTATAAAATAAACGATCGTCATTGGTCTATATCGGAGGAATTGCTAAACGTTAGCCTATTGGTCAATATAAAAAACGCGGCGTAGGCCTATGAGTGGAATAGTCGTATTAAATACCACATACGGTAACTTGAGGTCTCATCTTCCAAGGATGATTCCGGGGTGCGCGGGCAAAGAGAGTTAAGTCCACCATCCTAAAAAATTGAGATATGTCCATAGAGTTATAGATAAAAATGTTCTGTACATTTGTGTTAAGTCCAGTAAGTCATATTCAAAATTGTACGGTAGTTATGGATGTGTGCCTCATGGGTTTATCCATCTCTAAAGCTATGTTGGGCTGGTATAGTGTGTTAAGTCACTCTAATTCTCAGTAACACGAAAGTGGACTTAACTCTCTTTGCCCGCGCACCCCGGAATTATTTTCGCATCATTATCTAGGAATATGGAATTCCATCTTCCGTTAGCTATCAAAGATGCAGTCGCTGTTCTTTTGAGATGGTGACTGAGATAATTTTATCTTAGCTGTTTTTTTTAAATGAAACACTTCTATTCAGGTAGCAAAAAAAGAGTGAATCCGGCAAATTATTTCTGGCAGAAACACAAGGAATATGCCCTGCCTTGTGTGACAGACGTAATTAATAGCATTATTTGTGCAGGGGGCCGTGCCAGATATTGCCATGCTTCTGGAATTGTGATAAAAAAACAGCAGACAGCTGATCGCCCAGTCTGAGTCATCTGTTAATCATTTTTACACTCTTCTCTCACCAGAGAGCATCGCCACTTCATCTGCTTATTTTCTCTTCATATTATCTTCTTGTGAAGTGTTTGCTTCTGCGTATAAACGAATTTTTTGCTGGTACAGTGTGTACCCTTGTTGTTCCTACAAGGTAGCGTTATGAATACAGTATGTTACAAAGTTGTAGCTATTTTAAAAAAAAAACTGTGCGAATACAAACATAGCTATAATTATGTCTTAGCGGCCTTTATGCTCCTGTTTGTTGCTTTAGTCTACGTATTTGCATGAGAGCACTTGGGAACAAAACGTAAACTTGTGGCATTCAGCAATAACTAGGGTCCGGATTTTGATGACCTAAAGAATACTAAAAACAGTCTTAAAATGATGACTTTATGAATTTGTAGTTAATTAAAAATGACCTAAAATTAAAAAGACCTACTTAAAAATTAACTATATTTGTAGATCTCCTTGTACAATATCACTTAGGCCTATACTTTATCACTCATTACTCCATTACAATAAGTTACAGTGTCACCAAACTTCGAAATAAAATATTTTAATTTTTGGAAATAGCCTACTTGTTTTTACTTTCGGTCTGTCGAAATAAAAATATCACTTCGTTACCTAAAGAATACTAAAAACAGCCTTAAAATGATTACTTTATGAATTTAAAATTAATTAAAAAGACCTAAAAATTAAAAGAACAACTTAAAAGAAGCGATTCAGGAGACTAATATCAAAACCGAGTTTTATTTTTATTTTGAGAAACTTCCTGCATTAGGAGGCTGCCATGATGGCATAGTATAACAAGGACCAATAAAACCATTATAGGCCTAATACATGACAAAATAAAAATTCATATAAACAAATAAATGGACACACACATTCGATTCATAAACATAATAATAATAATAATAATAATAATAATAATAATAATAATAATAATAATAATAATAATATTATGTATGTGTATATATATATAGCCTATTAACAAGTAAATGAATTCAACTGGTATGGAGGTGGTTACGAAGTATTGCTATGGAACCGTGCATTGCAGAGATGGTCATATCTTGAAGACGTAAATACATGCTCTACAAATTGTAAAAGGATACAAGTTGCATGTAAAATAGTATTTGATTACGCCTTTAAAAATGATTTAGATAAATTGATTTTCGTAAAACCCTGTATTGGGCCCTTTGTTTTTAAAAATCTGAGCACCCATTTTTTTTTCAATTTTTAAAACTATTGACAAACTTATTAGATGCATAACTTATACAAACATTAATGGTTTTTAGCATTTTCTCAAGTAAATAATAAATCGATGCCGGACTGCAAAGAAAACACTTATCGCAACAATTAGGCTTATAGTTATTGTACCCTAATCTGCAAATTTTACGTACAATTTAAATGTTCTTTCTAGTTAATTTTATTAGAAATTTAAGGCAAACTGTTTGTAGCCTACGCATTTCACGGTTAATTTAAAAGAAATGGATTATTCTTGGGTTTCAAAATAGTTTTTGCTTTCTTAGTAGGCCTAATGTTCATCATGGAATGGAATTAATGTTGCGAAATAAAAAAAAAAATAAACATCACGTAATGACTATGGTAGGCCTGCTTAGTTTTCGTGATTAGATCATTAAGTCCTCAATAAACATTTGAATTCATTAAAGAGGGAATATAAAATTTCTTACGTACGCTATGTTGCTAGGATACTTCAAGTTTATGATGTTATTAGCATACAGATGGCCTTGCAATCTCGTAAAGTTCGACTTATATCGCAGTTTAAATGCAACCATCACATGCTGCCGGTATTTCATTACCCGTCATTCCTATGCTTAACGAGAAGCCAAGAAATCAACGAATTGCACTTATCGATTCCAGGAAGGATCGATATTTGCATTATGAATAAAACAGTCGCACGTGCCGATACCTCTTTCAGGAAAATCCGACAAACAGTTCTTGTAAAAATATAACACTGTAACACGCAGGGTTGGAATGTTTAAAACAAAACGTTTAAAACAAGTGCTTGTGTTTTTTTTAAGTTTGTTTAAAACGTTTTATATATATGTATATAATAGGCCCTATACAATAAAATTGTTGTTTTAAAGAAAATTAACAACTTAAACTTTTTTAAACAAACAACATTGTTGTAAACATAAAAAACGTTTTAAAAAAACACGTTTAAAACAACCAACATTGTTGTTCACATAAAAAACGTTTTAAACAAAAAAAAAACTTTTTTTTGTTCTTTAAAAAAAAACATGTATTTTTCCAACCCTGGTAACACGTACTGAATGGCATGTACCAGGGCAGACTCGAGCGAAATGAAATCGAGTTTTTTTTTTTATAAAGATCATAAACATGTACGGTGTTATAAATTAATATTGTTATTAAGCTTGTAGCACTATCACTGAAATATTTATTCGGTAATTTTAAGAAGGTAAGAAACATAAACTCAACGCTTTCTTGCTAAAATCTATTTTAAAAAAATCCCTTTAGGCAGGCCTACAGGCTGAGGTAGATTTCGAAGTGTTTTTGGTTTAATTTATTGTCGCTGCGCAGCAGTCTTTTTCTTTAGCCTTGGCATGACAAACCCGCAATAATAACTGCAAAAAAGAGGAAAACGCACTTTTTCAAACATTCAAATCTCGCCTGATATGAGAGCTATCGATAAACTAGTTATTGATTTGTAGAGTACTCATCAAGAGCTTTTCAACGATACCCCACAAGACGTGGTTTCAAACATTTCGAATTTCCATCCCCCCACCTCCATTATTACCTCCAAAACCCTCGAATCGTTGGTGTCACTGTGAACTCGTAGGGAGTACTCTAATTTGTTCCAACAAAGTTTTCCTCTATACTTCATAGAGATCGAGATATAAAGTTTTCAAAATTTCTACCCCCTCCCCCGACCCCCCTTGGGCCAATCTTACTAATTAACGAACTTGTCCGAACTATTTGGCCTAGAAATAACATAATTAAATTTGGTTCAAATATCTTCAAAATTACGGCCGCTAGCGTGTATATAAATATCACAATTTTTTTTAACAGGTGGTGGTTTCGTACTTAGGGAGGCATGAAACGTAAAGATATGAAAGAATTTTTCGAAAGTCATGACTTGGTATCGATTGCAATAGGTAGATTTTTCTTCGAAATCTACCTAAAAAATACATACATTTACATGGCTCACATTTCCTTATCACTTGTTACTGCGGTAGGAAAGTACACCACATCGTAGCTCATGGCGAGTTAGAAAAATTACTACCTAGGTATTCTACTATAAAGAAAGAAAGTTGCAGTTCCTATCTTCAGCGAAAAGCAATGACAGGTTTCTTGCACCAAGTTTGATAGACTCGCTAAATCATATTGCATCGCAATATGATTGTTCTTATAGAAGGAAATTCCGTTTGATATGTACATAAAGCACATAAATAATAATACAAGCTTTTAGTCAGCCCATTAGTTTTGATCATACATTTTGATTTTTTTTTTTTTTTGTTTAATTTCTTTTGATTCTCCTTTTTCTTACGATACCGAGCACCTTGGCACACGGATACATTTTAAAAAAGCGTTTAGGAAACCATTTTTAGGATCTTCGACTTTTACATGCAGGGTTTGAACTATATGGCATTTTACACACTTAGTTTACATACTGTTATTTTGCGTAGGCTACCTTCTTTTCGCGTACAGGAAGAAGCAAGAAGTTGAAAAATGTGCCAGTGATGGTTTTAACAGAATTTTTAAAGATTTTAATTATTTTATCAGTTTGATGAGACTACAAGACAATGGCACTTTAATTTTCAATCGTTAACGAATCTACAACAGCACCGCAAAATGCCCTGAAGGTGGCAAAAGTGTCGAAAGCCCTACACAGCTAAAATAAAGGTTGTTGAGGTAATGGATTTAATTCTATATTTTATTTTATTGTATTGATCGAGTTCAACGATACTAAATAATTTATTTTAACTCTTTTACCTACAGAAGGCATACACCTAAATTCATTTAATGTGAATCTTAATTAGTTTCCAATAGTAAAAATAATAAATAAGACACAGCGGAAGACTTTTTCAAACGATCATTAGGACAAATCAGTATCTAAGGCTGAATTTATTTGGTAAAGCCATGTAGGCCTAATTTTGATATTTCCAGAACGTTTTATATAATTTACACATCAGATAAAATCCACCTATACTAAATTCAGTGGACCAATGGACGTGAAATCTAAGTCCACATGACAGATTATCTTATTTATTTTGATATAAAGAGATGCTATTTCGTTATTAACAGATAACGCCGTGGCTACTTGGTAAAGCAACTTCTCCTGCACGGGAGTACTGCGTGTAGTCTAGAGAGATGTTTTCAGGCGCTATGCTATTTGTGGCTACTGTGTAAAGCAACTTCTCCTGCACGGAAGTACTGCGTGAGATGCTTTCAGGCGCTATGATATTTGTGTCATGGATAGTACATTTTAACGTGTTCGAAATTAAGGACGCTAATAGAATATAGTAAAGAGAAATACTACGTGGAGACTATGTAGTTTTACAGAAATAACCCACATGCACACATGTCAGTATATATTTCTAATTATTATTACTGTTGTAGGAAAGTACACCACCTCAGAGGTAATGACAAGTTCGAAATATACTACTTCATGAATCATTCATCTTTTAGGCAAACTTATTCCATTTTACACTGTATATTTTTGTATATATTTTCCAAATCAAATTACATAAAAGTTGTAGCTCTGTTAACTTATAAGTTATAACCAGGGCCCAGATTTTGATGACCTAAAAATACTTACAAATTACCTATAATATGACTGCAAAAATACAAAAATATGCCCCCCCCCCAAAAAAAAGGATAAAAATGCTAGTTTTGTGTTCATTCTGCATTTATGTTGTTGTTGATCCACTTATAGGCTTGTAATTAGTTAATTGGTATGTACGTTAAATGCAGACAGCAAACATCGTCTTTCTGTATTCAAATTAAAATTATAACGAGGTCTATTTATTTATGCTTATTTAGAGTTCCGATAATATTCAATGTAAGTAAATTCACAAAAACTCTATATAATGCGAGAAACAACACTACATAATGACTTTATATTTTAAAAATAAGTTAACCTAAAATATGAAATGTGGGAAAAATGACCATAAAATGACCAATAAATGAACATATGACATTAGATCCTAAAAATAACCTAAAAATTAAAAACGGAAAAATGACCAAATATAACCCTAAAATTGTCATATTTATAATTAGACATGGGATTTTAGGCTCTAAAAAAATTAGTTTTAGGCATCTAAAATAGGCTTTCAAAACAAGTAAAAAGGCTTTTAAAAGAGAAAATAGGCATTTAAAATATGCTTTAAAAATGTGTAAATAGATAGAAAATAGACTTTAAAATACTACAATACACACTTAAACTGTAACGTGTTCCATTTTTAGGGCAAGAAACGTGGTATACCTATTCTTAACAGAATTAACTGCAAAATTAGGCATCACGAACTATATTCACTTAAACAGAAGTTCTTTCACTGGTGACTTGACACAGTAGTTCTTCCCCCTTAATCCTCCCCCTTCAGTCAGCATTCCTTTAGCGATAGCTGTTTGGAATAATCATGTTTCTGTGAAAAACCCACCTCTGCTGTTCTGCTTTTCATTGAGGGATGTCCATTATACGATTGTCGCCGTGGGTGAGTCGGTAGCGCACCTGTCTTCCACTCCGGCGGCCCGGGTTCGATTCCCGGCCGGGTCGGGGATTTTTCAGTAGTGAAAAATCGCTTTCCCGGGTTCAGGACTGGGTCTTAGGTTAAGATAATGCACATTGTGCGCGATTCCTTAATTATTATTATTATACGATTGTAAAAATTACAGAAGGTGAATTTTATTTTAAATGTAAAAAATAGGCATTTTAGGTACTAAAATAGTACCTAATAGGCATTTTAGGGCACTGTAAAACTCTATAAATGGAAGTGATTTATCATGAAATGTCCACATATTGAAACATTTTCATGTTATTTCATAAGGAACAAAATAGGCATTTGCCTTAAAATCCCAGGTCTATAATCTAGGAATCATGATCAGAATATCTCCACTAGTGGGCAACGTCCATGATGTATAGCAGTTACAAGATGGCATGTCATAAATCCGGGCCCTGGTTATAACATATGCTGGGTAACTGATTCCATGTCGTTGGTCGGACTGAAGTTACCTGAAGCGAAATCATCTGGGCGCCAGACGTATAGAGTTGAAGCAAACAAAATATTGGCCATGTCAAATAAAAATATGAATGTCGTGACATTGACCTCAGCGCCACGTGTTGGTAAGTCCTGGAAACAAATTCCGACATGTCCTCCGTGTTTAAATATATTCCTCTGGAGATTCCACACTATGCTAAACTGGTGTTTTCTTGGCAAGGACTAGAGTTTTTATTTGCCTTCGCCAGTTAGTGTCACCAAATTCCATGTTCTTCCACTTGTCATTGGTTCGTTTCATCCAGAACCCATGGCTGTTTCCAAGCGAGAACATAAATGTTCAGAATACTTCCTTTCTCTTTTCTAATTGTACCTTACACAAAGCACAATGTAGGTTTTCATGTAATGTCTTTGACGGATTTATGTTATTACGTTAGAGTACATAAATAACGGGGGTACGCCGTAGCGTAGTGGTTGAGGCGCTGCGCTACAAACCGAAAGGTCGCGGGTTCGATCCCAGATGAGGTCGTTGGAGTTTTTTATCCGCCTAATCCTTCTGGTGGTACTAAGGCCCTGGGGTCGACTCAGCCTCAAACAGAAATGAGTACCAGGAGCAATCCTGGGGGTAAAGGCGGCCGGTGCGTAAGGCTGACAACCTTACCCCCTTCACGTGCCGAATGTCTAAAAAATCTGAGAGTAAGTTTCTCTAGGGTCGTTTACACAAACAAAACAAAATTTCATGGAAATATTTATTGCAACAGTTATAGCAAGTGTTCAGCTATTTTTCAACATATTCGCCACCGGAATTGAGACATTTGTCATAACGTAGGACAAACTTTTGAGTAGGCCTACATGTGCCATAGAAGTCTGCCGCCTGGGATTTGAACCACTGTGTGACAATAATATCCGCTTCTCTGTCATTCGCTGACATTTATTGAGGTGTAGAAGAAGATTGAAATCACTGGGAGTGAAGTCCGGGCTGTAGGGTGCATGTTGAAACAGTTGAAACATCTCCTAGCCGAACTTTTGCAGGATACTTGCAGGGAGGTGTTGAAGCCTTCACCCTACACCTCGGGCCGCGCACCTAGAGATTTTAATATTTTCCTTCCCCTTGAGAAATGACAGTGAATGGCAGAGAATGGTGGAGATTGACAGAGAAACGGAGGTTATCACACAATGGTTCAAATCCCAGGTGGTAGACTTCTATGAAGTAAGTGTTTAAAATGTAAGAATTGAGGCTTTCCTGGCGAATCTTATGTAGAAAATCTTCTCGGGTTTGCAGCCAGGTGAGAAGTTTGTTGTGGTCCAACGTTTCCGAGGCTGACGCTGCCTCCATCCTCAGATTCCCTGAGGATGGAGGCAGCGTCAGCCTCGGAAACGTTGGACCACAACAAACTTCTCACCTGGCTGCAAACCCGAGAAGATTTTCTACATAAGTGTTTAAAAGTTGTCCCACGGTATGACAAATGTCTTAATCCCTGTGGCGAATATGTTATAAAATAGCTGAACACTTGCTGTATCTGTTGCAATAAATATTTCCATGAAATTGGGTTCTGTTTGCGTTAATGGCTTATGGGAAAGTTACTTTTTGGACACGCCGCGTACATACATACGCTTATTTAAATGCAAGACGCTGCACTTTGTTGTAAGCTGTTAGTCATCTAAGTTATGTTATTTAATACTAGCTGGATGTGGGAGATTAATTCGTGAATGTTGTCACCAGAGAGCCGAGAAAATAAATCAAAATATTTTACACGCATCTTGATTATGGAGTTTTTCTTAGAACGAATCGTTTGGCATTTTGGCATGGTATTCCAGACATCACGTAATATAATACACGCAGTAGCTATTTCACACAAAGGCAAAGCTGTAAGAAAGTTCGCTACTGTACGCGTCAGCCACAAAAATAAATATGCAAAACAACTTCAAAGGTCTGCTTGTTATTATGTATTATGACGCCATCTCTCAGAGCTAATTGAAACAGAAAACAAACACGCTGCTCGGACCGCACCCTATTCCTGCTTCCTTTGTTTATGTCTGAATTAGGTATACACATGTATAAACACATGGACTAAAATAAGGCAGCATGTTGTGAGACAAAACTGGTAGCGTCTAACAACGTATTAAAATGTTATTCCTTCAGTACAGGAAAATAAATACCATCCTCTTGCCGCTGGTTCTTTGCTTGATGAATTATTGTGAAGTGGAGTGATCGCTAGATTATAACTTTATAACTACAAATCACGAGGAAGTATTTTAAATAAGGATTTTTGTTTGACCATTCAAACTATTTTATTCCTTGCTAGTAGCTAATTGTGAGATTTTAACATATTTTATCCGTTTCATTGTCATGGCTATCACACAGTCAAATCTTATAAAACCTAAATAGTATATTGCGATACTAGTTCCGTAAGCGGTGCTTACAGATCGAGGAAAGAGTTTGAAAAAACGAGGCGTTTGCGCCGAGTTTTTTCAATTTCCGAGATTCGTTATGCGCTTAAGGAACAAGTATTGCATACTATTTTTTACACGATGATTATTTGCATCAATTTAATTATATTAATTGAGATATTAGCTGAAAATATTATGAAAAACATTAATGAAGATAGATGTTATATTTCAGAAAGTGATGGGCATGTGTTGGTTGTTATGGGGACTGAATATATCATATATGCCCTTTTAAAGTCGCCACAAACTGGGGGCCTTGGTTCCGGTCTTCGATAAAGGCTTGTATTGTGATAGTTTTACTTACGGCACGTGTGCTTTTTGTAATTTTTACAGCACTGAAATTTCTTTTGTTTTCATAGCAACCAGATTGCGTGTGGGAATGTCAAGTTACGATCCACGGCAACAATATTCGTAAGTACCGTTACATCGTGCAAAAAATGACTAATTAACGTTAACATTAAAAAGACCAAAACCTACACACATTTCGTGAAATCTAACAAATTTCGTTAGCCTATATTTTGTGGATACTATTGATATTTTAAACTTATCTCTGAAGCTAACTACAGCCAAGGAAAGCTGTTCTTTAAAATTTCGCCCTTATCGCTGTTCTCAAAAGAATTCAGTGACCATTAATTGGATGTCCAAATATTGAGGATGTTTTCGATGTTTCCAGTAGCACGTGTCTTGAGGGATAAATATAACAGGAATTCTGGAGGAACGCCGGGCAGTAACGAGGCATTTTTATGACACGTCTGGAATAAGTCTGACTACAAAGCTTTCTGGTCTGCTTTTCCAGTTCCTGGGACTTAGCTTTCATCACAGATTGTATATCAAGAATTGGGTCTATTTTGTACAGAGCACCTGCATTGTCAATGCATTGTATTGTGTTCAGAGGCGCCAACTTGGAAACATTTCTTGGGGGGGGGGATTGAATGTTTAGTACAGTAGAATTCCAGATATCCGGAATAATTGGGATCAGATTCGATCCGGAAAATCAAGTATCCGGATAATCGGATAAATAATGAAAAAAATGTAATTTCTTTTTAAAAATTACATGTACGAGGGAGATTCAAATGAAAACCGCAATTAATTTTTTCCCACTATTTTACTGCAGGAAGAATGCTTGCTTGTACATTATTTTTCCACATATTCCCCTCCCAGTTCAATGCATTTACGCCATCGGATAGGAAGTGCTTCGATACCGCGCGAGAAAAATTATTTTGGTTGGCGCTTTAGCCACTCGTGCAGCTCCGATTGGACGTCTTAATCAGACTTGAACTTCTGCCCTCCAAGGTGCTCCTTTAATGGACCAAAGATGTGTAAGTCTGATGGTGCCAAAGCGAAGGGGATTGCTGAGTGCAGGTATTTTGCTTCAACATGATGATGCCCGTCCTCATGCTGCTCGTGAAAGCATAAAAACCGTCGATGTCATTCGCTTCAAGTGCCTCCCATATCCGCCATACTCGCCAGATTTGTCATTATCAATGGCTTTGTGTCATAACTCCAATGGTTTACCGGCATTTTGTCTGTTTCTATGTAAATTTTTTACGCAGTCAGGATCAGACGTGTTGTTAGATTTTCTTCCAGTTGGGCACGTATGCTCTTTGAAGTCATTAAAGACGACATATGACGAGCAGAACTTAGTTTTTTTCTGGATTGTTCACAAAACTGCTAATAGTAGTAGTAGTGATGATGATGATGATCAGGGCCCGGATTTTCATGGCATTTCATCTTTTAACTGGTAGGCCTACATCATGGTCGTTGCCCACTAGCGCAGATATTCTGATCATGACTTCTAGATTATAAAAATGGTAATTGTAGGGTCATTTCCCCCCACTTACTATTTTTAAGTCATTTTTTAGAATTCAATGATATTATTTCGTCATTTTTGATGATTTTACGATCTTTTTTTTTTCACATTTCATATTTTAGGTAATTTTAAAAATACAAGGTCATTATTTTCTCATTTTGTGTTGTTTCTCGTATTGTTTAAAAAAAGAGTACTCGATTTGAATAAATCTAACTTGTAATTGTACTTTTACCACTTTTTTATGTTAATCATTCTCAACTGTAAATTTTTAATTTTTAACATTGGGTATTTTGTTTGTAACTCTGATATGTTACTGTAATTTATTTTTTCGTATCTTTGTTCATGCATTTATTTCATATAAGCAATCTTATTTATTTTTATTCTTATTTTTTACCTAAAACTATAATATGTATGTTTTTTTTTATATAATTTTCAAAATTTAATTTTAGTATGACTGAACTGACCCCGAACACGAGCTATGCTCATGCGGGGCAAATAATACTCTTTTCAAATTGTACAAATTGTGTGTATATTATTTGTATTTGTAATAATTTTGTATCAATTTGTATTTTTTAATTTGTAATAAACTTAATTTGTAATAATTTGTAATAATAATGTAATATAGAGTTTTTGTGCATTTATTTAAGTTGAATATTATCGGCCCTCTAAATAAGCATAAATAAATAAATCTTCTTGTAATTATAATCTGGATACAGAAAGACGGTGTTTGCTGTTTGCATTTAAATGTATGTAATTAGTAGGGTTCGGATGTTTATGACCTAAAAAAGTGGAAAATATGACTGCAAATTTGCCCTTAAAAATGACTAAATATGACCCAAAAACACTAAATATAACCTAATAAAATAACGTATTTAAAAAAGAAAATCAATTTAAAACGTTTCAACTCCCTAAATTCTAACATCACATGAATTCAATCGGATACTAACTTTTTAACAAATTTGGTGTTTTACAGTTTTACTTGTAATGGACTTCTATTTTTAAAGAGTTTGCTCCTGTTTGCTCACTTCATCAACTCCAAATACTCGTAATCTTTTGTAGATCTTGCGTGTCCCTATAAAATATGGGCAATTCCATTAATTTTAAAATTTAGGTTACCTGCTAATTTGGCATAAACATTAAATTAATTAAATAAATTTCAAATTTAACTCTACCATGTAGTACATACACATTAAAATTGTGCTGCTTTAACGAATTTATAACTGAAATATGACGTTAAATTACAAATATTGTCAAAATATGGCCAAGACCACAAAAATTACCAAAATATGACTTTATATGCAAGATAAAAACGGTCCGATTAGGATAACAAGCGTGCAATTCCTGTTTAATTTGTCTTTATGTCAAAAACGGAGGTCAGGATAAAAGTAAGTTATGATATGTCATAAATAGGGACCGGATTTTTAGGTTTTTAAAAACACTGTTTTAGGTTTTTCATTAGTTGAAATAGTTTTTTTTAGGTTTTTCCCCCAAAATATCGTTTTCGGCTTGAATAAATTGGTTTAATGAACTTGAATAAATATGTAATGAATAGGGACCGGATTTTTAGGTTTTTAAAAACACTGTTTTAGGTTTTTCATTAGGTGAAATAGTTTTTTTGGGGTTTTTCCCCTAAAATATCGTTTTCGGGTAGTTGGTTTAATGAATTTGAATGTGCTACCCACTGCCGTAATAACCTCGATTTCATTTCTTTCGGCATAATTAACACGTCTTTTTAAAATTCACAATGTGATCACTAAGTATGAATAACAGGGTAGTAATAAATGTAAACAAGGGCTTTAAAACACAGAAATCTATATCCTTGTCCATACACGGCAACAATGGTTGCTCGTACGAATATTTTAAAAGGAATACGCCGGTACTCTTACACTTCCTCTCTAGATACTGTCCATCCTAGACGACAATGGGTTGAACGAAACGCTGGTGGTATTAATTTCAACCCGACAAAAATTATTGTCTCTCCGCAAAATATCGATTTCTTAAATGACAAACAAAAAAGACAAAAAAAGGAGCCTAAATTAGATATTTTAGGCTTCATATCCCGTTTAGGTATATTTAGGTTTTTATAACCGATTTAGGTATTTTTAGGTACTACAGAATTAATGTGGGTGAATCCTATGTACGTGATTCGAAAAAGTGTATGAGCGCTTTTTGTTTTGGAAGTAAGGAAAAAAATAGGTAAAAACCTAAGAATCCGGTCCCTAGTCATAAAGATCCGAGCCCTAGTAATTAGTAATTGCAAGCCTCTAATTGGGTCAACAACATAAATATCGAATTAACTCAAATCTGATGAATACACTAGTATTTTCATACAAACTTTTGGATCTTTTTAGTAGTAGTTTTTGGGTCAATTTTTGGATTTTTGCAGTCATTTTATAGCTCATTTTTAAAAAATGTTTATGTCATAAAAATCCGGGCCCGATGATAATGATGACGATTATAATCATAGCATTAATAATAATAATAATAATAATAATAATAATAATAATAATAATAGTAATAATAATAATTGTTAATTTCATTGTCGATTAGGGTTAACGGAATTCAAAAGGAAGTGTTGTAGATAGCTTAAGTGGACTCATAAACTTGTGCATTGGTCATTAAGGTAGTTGTGCTTATCTTTATGTCCCGGGATCACGCCTCTAGCAGCACGCCAAGGCCACTTGTGATTACAAACCAGCATACTCTCCAAGTATTCCTCATGCTGTGAAAAATAGTTTATATCACGCGATTTTCTTTTACATAATAATAATGCTTCGGAGGAATTGCTGTGATCTATGAACACTTACCTCTTGAAGTACGGAACTTGACACAGTTGTTCCATACTAGAAATATTTTATGTACAGGTAGGAGGGAAAAAAGCGGACCGACTTTTGTAGCTGATTTCAGAGCCTTGTGATACGTAAATAAATGTAAGAGATGTAACGGAAACGTTTGTTTTCACAAGCAATGCAAATTACGTGAAATTATTTCTCAATTCAAGCAATTTATCGGCTGTAGAACAAATTTCAATACATTCCCTGCTATCATGTGAATGGCGCTAGGCATGCGCAACTTAGATATTTTAGTCGGTCCGCTTTTTTTCCCCTACCTGTACAAAGGCATATTCTAAAAGAAGGTGCTTATTAAAATAGGAAAAAATAATAAATTTAAACATTTCTTTTAGGCATTTTCCCTGTATTTACAGGTCCTGTAATTATATCCTCTGGTAGCAATTTTAATATCCCTACCAGGATTCTTTACCAGCCGCAATCGATGGATTTTTCAGGACATAAAAATCCTGGGCACGAAGTCCTCCGGGAGGGGCTTTAAGCTAGGGGCCGATGTCGTAGATTTACGGTACGTAAAAGAACTCCAAGCCTAAATTAGTGCCTCTGGACAAAATTTATTAGCCCTTTCACGTCCATATTACCTTAATTTCTGGAAGTGGGTTGAGAAGTGACCACCTGTCCCTTTCCCCCCTCTCGGAAAATAAGCGTAACAAAATCACATAGGTAACAGGAACCTCCACTGGGAGGCCCTTCGTCCCATAGGGGATATAGGAATTTAGATACCAGGATTCTTTAAATGGTTATGCACGTGTTTGTGGTAGCCCTTACTAAAGTATAAACTTCAGATTTTCAATATCCTTGTTCCTGAAGTTGGTCACATACAATATTTTTACCAGATTTAACATTTTTGTTTGTTTGTTGTATCTTCTGATAGAAAATTTCATGTAGTTTCCAAAAATGCCTGGTTTGTGTAACTCTACGTAACTATAATATTCACCTGTAAAAATATTTATTGAATCAACACTTTTTCTTTGTAAGTGCAGTGATGTATTGTGTTTGCCATGTGACAATAGGGGAGCTGGGTCAGAGGAAAACGTCTAGACACGAGCTCTGGAAATAAGATTTCTCTCTTTCTCCAGGCAACACTGTTCTATTTTCAGAATTGCCAAGGGTGACCGTCATGATAGCCTCTCTCTCGTCTCTGTTTGTCCTATTGTGAGTTTCTAAATAAGTTACTGTCTTGGGTGGTAGGGGCAGTTAAAACATTGAAAAATTGACCGTATTGAGTATTGTTTTTCTTAGTATATATGGCTCATATAAAGTTGCAAATTAATACACTGAAAACCAAGGCTTTTGAAAATATATTAAGATTACTATCAAATTTTTGTAGGCATTTAAATGTGCAAATTATTAATTCAAAATAGCAGCTACTTTCTGTGTCAGTATTTAGCGTTTCGCACTTAATACAAATAATTTTCAACATTTTCTTGTTCTTTTCCTTTCATTTTAAAGCTTAAAGATAGATAAACAGCAATTACCTCCATCAAATTTGTGGAAAAATAAATAATTATTTTAATTTACGTTTAAATTTATGTAACAAAATTTCAAAGTATTTTATTGCCTAAATTATTTTTGTAGGAAAAATATTTTTAAGAGAACCATGGTTTTGGCCGTTTTTGTAGACTTTATTTGAGGTAACATGCTCAAAAAATTTCAATAAATTCTGTTCAGTATTTTTTAATAATCAGGGAAACTGTTCTGAAAATGTAGTTTGTGGGGAAAGAGTGTTATAAACTACCATTACATTAACTATAAATGTTGCTGAAAGCGGCTCATAGGAAAGCGTAGCATCTTGCGTTTAAATTCATAATTTTAAAAATAATGCAGAAACTTAAATAATTTCCACACCAAAATGACCTTAATAATTTGCTGCCTACTTTAACAGTAGTAGTAGTAGTAGTAGTAAGTATTCTGCCTTCCGGCAGGTTTTCAAACTTGGTATAATACTTTAACAATGTATTTAAAAATCAATTTTCTAGAAATGGTAAGCTGTAGGCTACCAGTACCCTTAAGGTATGCACGTATCTTTGAATTATAGGCTACAATTGCCATTTTCTTAGCAATCAAGAGATGGATTTAAAGATAAACAACACTCATTAGGGCCTAGGGGAACCGAGAAGAAGATGCTAGGATGTATCTAAGAGCAATTCATTGTAGAAATTCGAACTGGACACAGTTCACTAAGGAATAGTGTTCTCTGTATTCTAAAAGTCCATTATGCTCTCTTTTCCAGAGAAATAAGCAATTTAAATACTACCGAACACAGATATAAATAGGCTGTAAAATCTACCGTACTTTTTCGCATTTATAGCCTATTCTTTTTACTTTTTTCACATTTCGGGGGGGGGGAATATATCCCCTCGATCCCCCCTCTGCGTCCGCCGCTGTATTACAGCCTCTCAATGTTGCAGCAACCATCGTATAACAATACAATCTGCTAGGGCCCACATAATATATCGCTATATGTAAACTCCCCGTCATAGAGCTCTGAGTTCGGTTTTCGCGAACACCCTGTCTCGTTCTTAACATTCCAGCAGAGCACAGGGGCTGAATAACTCTTCCAGGATCAATACAGGACTGTGTGTTTAATGCGAATTGCACCAAATGCTTCCGGAATAAATAAATTATAACAACACGCATTACTCATTCATTCTTTGCATATTCAAATAAGAGAGGTGCGGAGAAATCCAGGAAGTTTTAAAAGTAAAGAAGATGGCTTTGGAAGTAAAATGAGGAGGGTGAAAAGATAAAAGGAGGAATAAGAAAGTGACGTAGAAGAAACTATAGTCCAAACAACATACAACAGCAAAAGAAAAAATACTGTTTGATAATGTAGTAAAAGTTAAATGAGGACGAAAAGAAAATAGAAGAAAGGATAAAAAAAAGAGCAAGAAGTGACGTAGAAGCAATTATAATAGAAAAATATTCAATGGCTACAGAAAAAAGTTCGTTATGGTATAAATAAAATGAGGAGAATGAAAAGAATACAAAAGAAAAGGGATAAGAAAGTGACAAGACGCGACAAAGAAGAAACTATAGTAAAGCTACATAACAGCAACAGAAGAAGTATTTATAACGTCCATGGGAAGAAGCCTGCTGATATTTGACCAAATCGGTTGACCGGTACCGGAGTAATGCCCAATTTAGTGCCTATTTTATGGTAATATATTGGAAAGAATTTATCAAATTCAAATCAGTTATAAAGACAACATAGGCTATTGTTTTACAGTATTTATATACGGCTTTGGAAGTTCCAATACAGATAGCTTTGGCAAATAACACTACCCACATATTCCTTCACATATGCTTATCAAACTAGATCTTCTGCTTAATGAATCGTTCAGGAGCTTAACTCAGAGATAGATTACAAAAATAACTTATTTTCTGTAAATCATAATTGCAATTATCACTCATTAAACAAAATCATTCTGGCACTTTGTTACGTCACTTTACCTGATTTTATTTTCAGAAGTTACTGCAGTAGACTATGATATAACGTATCATTTTGTAGCTGCCGAGTTGAACCTTTCATTCGGCAATGAGGATTCACAGAATCATTTTCGGCAAGTACTTGTGTTATTGTATGAATTCAAAATATAAAAGTTAGGTAATAGTATATTGCGATACAAGTGCCGTAAGCGATGCATACGGATCGAGGAAAGAGCAAGCGCCTCGTTTTTTCAATTTCCGAGATCCGTTATGCGCTTACGGCACGAGTATTGCATGCTATTTTTTGCACGATGATTATTTATGTAAATTTATTTGTGTTAATTGAGATACTAGCTGAAAATATTATGTATATACACTATTGAAGATGGATGTTATATTTCAGAAAGTGATTCGCATATGTTGGTTGTTACGGGAACCGAATATTTGTCCTGTTAAAGTCACCACAAACTAGGGGGCCTTGGTTCCCGTCTTCCATAAAGGTTGTATTATGATGATTTTTACTTACGGCACTTGTGCTTTTTGTAATTTTTACCGCGCGGAGATTTCTTTTGTTTTCATAGCAACAGATTACGTGCGGGAATGTCAAGTTACGATCCACGGCAACAATATTTGTAAGTACCACTAATTAGTTACGTCGTGCAAAATGAAGTTTTACGTACATATAGACTTCAATATCGACAGGCACGGACAAAGCGTTTACTATTGGCAGCAACTTACACGGAACCTCAAAGTAAGGTGGAAAATCTGAAGTGTCTCTTGTGGATTGGACTTGAGTGTACTATTCGAGCTTGTGAAGTGGAATTCGTATTAACAATTCAAGTCGCCTGCTGTATAGACTACCCGCCGCTCGTATCGCCCCGCGACACACACACACACACACACAGAAGGAGAGAGCGAGAGAAAGAGACAGAATATTGGTACACAGAAATAGGAAAAAAATTGTTATGATTATATAACGACGGTTGTATATTGCTAGGCCCATAACTGTCACCGGCCCAATTTTGTCCCTTTTTCTGCGTGCAATTCTGTAGAATTGAGCCGGTCATATTAATCTGTGGCTTGGTTCTAAAAGGGCCAATGTCAATTTCTTGCAGTAAATGAGATCTATGCATTATTGAGCTCGGATAGTCTTTATCTTTCGTATAATAAAAATGCCAATGTCTGATGCTATTAATAGACATAATACAGAAACCTTAGAGACCAAGGTCGGAAGTTCTCAGCAAAAAATGTTACTTCTATAAAGGCTTCAAAGTCAGCTATCTCAAAAGCAAGTTTTATGACATTGGCCACAGATTTATCACCCTAGTAAAGCGTTTCTTATACAGCCCATGAAGGCCCTAAGGGTTCCAGGATTTGGGGCTACCAGATGTTTAGATATTCGAAACTTTTACCCGCAGGATTGCTCCTGGTACTAATTTCCGTTAGAGGTTGAGTCACACCAGGGCCGCAGTGCTACCAGAAGGATTAGGTCAATTGAAAAAAACCTATCGATCTCATCGAGAATCGAACCCGCTACCTTCCGGTTTGTAGCGCAGTGTGTCAACTGCTAGGCCCCGGTGTACCCCCAGTCACATTTATGTGCACTTATATTCCATCATTACATCGTCTTATAGACTGCCTCACCCAGGAATCAAGAAGGATATTATAGGCCTGCACAAACATACATTGAAGAGTGACAAGTCCACCGTCGAAATATTGTCATTTGAAGGTGTGATATTTCATTCGTACGCCAGTTTCAAGGGAAAATAAGTTTCAAGGGAATCACATCGCGCTGACTAAGGTATACGGCTTTGGCTATCATGACTGGCTGGAGGGGAAGATAACTTGTCTTTCTGAATTCAACTCCAATCTCTGAATGCTTTTCTCCTCACACGCGTTTCTCCAATGCCAGGTCAGGAAGAAAAAATTACTGTATCCTTCCTTTTTCAGAAAATGGTATTTTAGGTCACGGGATATCAGAAGCATATACTTTTGTTGATAACGCCATGTAAAATTTCAGGATCTTTTAAGGATGACTCGATTCTAGAGAGCAAAAACTGATCTCATTTTCGAATTGTTCCTTGCGAATAAATAATAATGAGGCAATCCTTAATTTTTTTTAGCGTATAAAGTCATATTGACGAAGATGCTGCATTATCTTCTGCCTTTTTTATTCTTTTCATGTTCAATCAGAAACTTTAATACTTTTCAGATTTGAGAAACAGTATCAAATGTCGTACTTTTCTTCATGCATCAGAAGACATCACAAATATGATTATTGCGAATAGCAGACAGTCATATTCTGTCGTGATCCTCCGCCCTCTATTACTGGTGACGTCACGTGGGTGTTGACAGGACTTCCTGTTGATCTGCGAGTTAAGGAGTGCAAAACTCATTAGTCACAGTGGGCGGTGAAGATCTGCCATATTGCTGCTGTCTTTTGTTTTTTTTTCCCCCACATCATGAGACGGCTTAGAAATTGTAATCTAGAAAACACAAGGTAGTCTATTTCAGATCTTTCTTTTTTTGTTCATATTATTTTATATTGCACCCAAATTTTCGAACAGTGTTGGTCTATGAAATGTCCTCTTTTGAAATAGCCTTACCTGTGTTTTCTAACTGAATTTTTTGTACACACAGCTTGATAAACAAGTTTTTACTTTGTGGTCCAATTGTAAAAACTTGAATTTCGTATTTCTGTACTAGAAGAAACATTTTTTATATTCAAAATTGTTTTATTTTTTATGTTTTGAACATAAATACAAGTTTTGGTATCCACTGAATCAAAAAACGTTATTTTCATAAGCATGTCTGTCTGTGATTAGCCTAGGTCCAGAAAGGAAAATGTATGAAAACAAAAATTTGTATTTGGGCCTTCTGGGGATGTGACATGAAGATTGGAGACAGCACTCTCTTACTTTTAGTTCAAATTATACGAAGAAAATTTCGTATTTTTCGCGATTTTCTCGAAAACTGCTCTTACAATTTTGTTTAAATTTTGTACATGAGTTGCTTATACTAAGAGCTAAAACTTTTATCAAAAACACTTTCTGAAAAATTCTCTGAAGGGTAGTTATAAGCCAACCACCTTTTGCAAGAACTCGTCTTTTTACGTTGAGACAACTGTCTGCAATGTGCGAAACTTAGTTATGAAATATACGTGTACACAAGATTGCATCAGTTTCGCCGCCATTTCAACATTCGTCAAAATGAGAATATTCCATGTCGGAATACCATACGGTTGTGGGTGGCAATTGTCTTTTACTTGAATGCGCAAGCGCGAGTTGTACTGGCGACAATGAGTTACGACACTACGCAGTTTCGGCTGATTCCAACTTTTCACGAAACCATAGTAATAATTTTGATGTAATGGGCTTATTTAGCTTTGTGGATTGAAGTAGGAACACAATTTTCAAAAAGTAATTGATGTAGGTAAAATACTTTGAGATGTATTGTAATTATAAAATAAAATATTGTAAGCAAACGATGCAGTTTTGTCGTAATTTCAATTTTAAAACCGTCAGGTTCCTCTGCCGGACCCTGTATATTAGCCAAGACAAGTACTTTGATATCGCAAAAAATCACGTTTTCTGCCATTTTTTGCCCATAACCCGCAATATAAAAAATCCGATTTTGAGGTGCATTCAGACACCCTTCAGTCCCGTGTTTAACATTTCAAATCTCTGCGTGTCTTAGCTTTGGCTGTGGATCTCAGACAGACAGACAGACAGACAGACAAACACTTCCTCTTGTTATATAGATAGTACAATAGGAATGACCGAGTACAGAAGAAGACGTGGTGGTGGGTTTGTTGATTGTAATAGCACGTAGAGTATCATATATAGAAGGCGGTGACACGCGGACAGGAATGTCTGATAAGAAAATGACAGGTTGTCTTTATCTGGTCGTTCCCAAGCTGAGGCTGCGAAACTGGACCAGGCAAACGTGTTCACTGTATGTGAAAAACGGCGCCAACTGCCTGATAACGTTCATCGACCCATTGTACATGTCATATTCATATGTAACACTAGGTCTATAGCGAAGCGAACCTATTCCCGCAATTCATAGCAATACCTAATTTTCACGAGTGGTGGATTCACAAACTGTTGTTATTAAATGGCAGAATCGTTCTTTATGATATTATGTGGGGGACGGGAAAATGTCTGTCTGTCTGTCCGTCCGTGTGTCTATACGCGCGATAACTCAAATACGCTTTATCGGATTTCCATGACACTTCGTATATGCGTTTGTAACGTCCGTGGAAAGAAGCCTATTGACATTGGGCCAAATCGGTTGACCGGTACCGGAGTAATGCCAAATTTAATGCCTATTTTATGGTAATATATTAGAAAGAATTTATCAAATGCAAATCAGTTCTCACGGCAGCATATTGTTTTATAGTGTTCATATATGGCTTTGGAAGTTGCAATACATGTAGCTTATAGTATATTGCGATACAAGTGCCGTAAGCGATGCATACGGATCGAGGAAAGAGTTTGAAAAAACGAGGCGCTCGCGCAGAGTTTTTTTCAATTTTCCGAGATCCGTTATGCGCTTACGGCACGAATATTGCATGCTATTTTTTGCACGATGATTATTTATATCAATTTAATTATATTAATTGTGATATTACCTGAAAATATTATGTATATACATTCTTGAAGATAGATGTTTATTTCAGAAAGTGATTCGCATGTGTTTGTTGTTATGGGAACCGAATATTTGTCCTGGAGGGCCTTGTCCATAAAGGCTTGTATTTTGATGTGCCGTAAGTAAATTCTTACCGCACTGAAACTCTTACCGCACATAGCAACAAGATTGCGTTTGGGAATGTCAACTTACGATCCACGGCAACAAAATTCGTAAGTACCACTAATTAGTCAAGTCGTGCAAAAATTATATAACACTACCCACATATTCCTTCACATATGCTTATATACTAGACCTTTGTTCTTCCGTAAGGCCTGCTTAATGAAACGATCTGGAGCTTAACTCGAAAATCTATAACAAAAATAACTTATTTTCTGCATATCATAATTGCAATTATCACTGGTTAAGCAAAAGCATTCTGGCACTTTGTTAAATCAGTTTAACTGATTTTTTTCTATATTTTAATATAATAATAGACTAATAATAATAGAAATAATAATAATAATAATAATAATAAAAATAATAATAAAATGAAGTTTGCAGTTCTCAGAATCCTACCATATTCTATTGTAAACTGGCATAATTATTTTTGGTCGTAGCCTATTATGGCAAGGTTTCAGCTCATAGGATTGGCAAAGCTGATCCACTTGTTCTGTCTTCATGTATAAAAAATAAATTAGATCTAGGCTATCTTAATTCAGCTGTGAGGTATTTTTTGTGATTAATTTCTTGCCGAGATGGTTACAGGAGTTTATTAAGTGCCAGTATGGTACTTTATGAGACTGTGTGACTGTGTGTGGGGACGGGAAAATGTCCGTCCGTGTGTCTGTACGCACGATAACTCAAATACGCTTTATCAGATTTTCATGAAACTTAATATACCCATTTATGACGTCCGTCGGCACTAGCCTATTGAATTTGGACCAATTCGGTTGACCAGTACCGAAATAAGGAGTATATCAATACTAATTTTGTAATGAATATAAGACGCTACATTATTATTCCATGGCCCACAATATATTAAAATAACGTAATAAATTGCCAATCATCCATGGATATTGTTAGCCCGCCTTGATTGATTCGTTTCTTCTTAACAATGTCAGTGCAAATAATAATGTAAATAAAAGATTTAAAACATAACTAGCTGTTGAATATTGATAATATATTGTGCATTCTATAGATCATACCGATATCTACATTATATTTTAATGTATTTTTCTTATTCATTCCTGTGGAGCAATATACCTAATGTAATTCCTGACAAGTAGATTTCAGATTGACTTTTTATTCATTCATAACCTATAAGGCTGCTTTAAACTTGAAACAAACATGTCAGCGAATCGTAGGCCTATTGCATCATTAATATTATTGCCAGCGCATTTTGTGTTTGGAGTTTAACTGGGAGATCTATTACAAAAAATAATTTATTTTCTGCATGTGCCTATCATAATTGCAATTATTACTGATTTTAAAAAAATTCTGGCACTTTATTATATCAGTTTACCTAATTTTATACAATTCTACATTGCCCATAAATTTTAAACCTAGGTACAGTTTATAAACATAACAAAGGGCCCGCACAAGTAGCCGGTTTCTTGTGACTGCGATAGTATTTAAGTGTCTGTTTGGCTGTGCAAAGTGTTCCTAATTGAAGTGGAGTGTTCGCTTATCGGGCAGTATAAACACGTGTTCCACAAACAAGGTCACAAAACACATATTGCCGAGTGTTTGATATGCTAGCGGGCATCAGCTATTAGCTTAATTGAAGCTGGGTTCTGATTCTCGGCGTGAGAAATGAAATAGCCTAGTATGTTTTGTGATTTTCCTAGCATTGATAACATGGGAAAGTTACATAAAATGGATTCAAACGAGTCTGGAATGTCTCAGTTTTTGTATGTGCAGCAGAAATCGTCTGATCGACTACCGTTCAGGATAAATATTTCTCTGTGCGGAGTCTGCAGTCTCTTTAGTGAAGTTCTGCACCGAGAACTAAGTCATGTCCCAAATGCACATTGTGCGCTCTTCATACTTTATTATAAATATTTCTCTAAAGTGTATAAGCACAGTATAGTATAACAGTAGCGAAGCTCTAATGAAAGGAAAATGCATCCTTTTGACAGATCGTGCGACACTAGCACCCCAAGCGGCCAGCAGGATGGAACTAGCAAACAGCCATTTCCAGCATTGGAAAGATACGAATATATGGCTGTATTTCTTCTTATTTTTAAAATTACCAGAACGAGATTATTACCGGAAAGGCATACTGGTGAACTCACCAAATCATAGACTTTATGGTAATGTAAAGAAGTTGTAGTTTCAAGATCGATGACATTGTATATCTTATAAAGTATCAGACCGGTTTCCGTCCACCATATAAGCTACATCCCTACATCTTCAAGAATTTAATTGACCTACTACTAACATATACTGTACTTACACTGAAAATTCTGACAAATAAGAAATCTTAATAATTTCAATAAGCATGTAGTAGTACTAGTTCAGAAATTAGGGGGGAAAGTAAAGTTCTATAGGCATATAGCACGATAGGCCTATGGTCAGTATCAGATGCAATAGAAAAACACTTTTGTCTATTTCTTCATTTTGTTAAACACGATAAATTATTAAAAAGTAAAGGATTAAACACGTTATCTTTATTCTCGACAGTTTAATTTTGTTAAATTCAATTATATAGGCCTAACATAACCTCGTGTTAAAACATTTTTAAAATTAGTAGGGTCAGGTGGGGTATTTGTAAAGAGGCCTATATATTTAGAAACCTTTGCATCGTTAGGATTTTCATTTATGATATACATATAAAAATAATTAATTGTATATAGCATTTACAAGCCATTTTCTGCTCCTAAAATTAAAAGAAATAGGAGTAAATACACTAGTATGGATGCAAGCATGATAATCACAAATTTGCAATTTAATTTCACAAATAACTGTTTTTGCTTACCTCTCAGGATCTTTAGGGAACCTGAAGAAAGATAAATCGGGAGAATTCCTTTGGCTGTTGGTGCAATTTATAGCACCACAAGCATTTCCATAAAATATTGTTGACATTTTACATAAGCAACAATGTAACATATTGTGTGGTTCTTGCTCACCGCTATGAGCGCTGCAGTCGCGCCGGTTGAAAAAAAACTGTATGGAGCTTCGCTACTGTTATACTATACTGTGGTATAAGTAAGATTATATGCGATCGAAAAATGCATGGCTTGTAAGAAGACTTTTTGCAACCTAAGCATCATGATTATTATTATTGTTGTAAGTATATTATTTGTTGTTGTTATTTGTAAATAGTTTTCTTACTAACTGTTATTTCTGTTTTGTTCACAGGTAATTCGAGTTGCTACGATGGCATTCTGTACCTAGTAAGTGTAACTTCCTTTAATTCAGTTCCTAATTTTATTATTTCGACCAGGGCCATGTTTCATAGAACTTGCTAATAATATTAGTTAATAATATTAGAACTCATAATACTGTATTATTCATTAGTTATCAAAATCTTGTTTCATAGAGATATGAACACTACTCATAAAATCTCTTCACTAATATTATTAGTTCATTAGTCAGCTGATTGATTTGGAGGTTATGTCTGGATTGTTTGTATGTTTCCCCCCCCCCCCTTTTTAGTCTTTTTGTCAATACTATTTCAAAGCAGCACGGTCTAGATATATCTTCATAAATGTAACAAATGACAACTAGCTCTAAGAAATGAATAAATCTGCCAGGCCCTTATTCAAGGTAGCAGTAGGCTTATGTACTAAAATCTAACCTCAAATCCTAAAAACTTATGACAATTCCTTTAATAGGGTATATAAGCTTTTCTAAATTGATAATTAAATCAGAGTGACTCATTTTCCACAATTTTAAGATCACAAAATCTGGATTACATAATTTTTGGGAATAAGTTATTGGCCCAAAAACACTTATAGAAGAACACCTAATATCATCAGTAAATTTTATTAGTTCTGCAATCTATGACACTGTTTACTACTAATATTGGCAATATTTACTAATAATTTAGAGCCATGAACTCATAACCAGGCTTTAAAACTTAGTGCCCGAACCCACAGAGGGAGATGATTCCGGTTACCAACAACCTGAGTATAGGGGGTGGGGGCGATTGCGTAGGCTGATAAGACAGTCATTGCTAGTAGTACTGAGAAGTCAATGCGCTCATGGTACGGTGCCTCTCAAATTGGTCAACAGTGTACCTTGTCATTATGCGTGTTTATAAATGTATAATACTTGTTCGGAATACCGAAAGTAAAGTGTTCTAAAACGCAAACATATATTGAAACATTTGGGAAGGACTATTACACACAAACAGGAAAACGTAACGTTTTGCATGCTTGTAATGTGAGTTTAGAGAATGAGAAGTTATTTTGTGGTCTTTCTATACCTGTAATCCGCTTTGTTTACTATCACGTGAACTATCATATGGTAGCTAGCGCATACGCCGAGCAAAGTCTGTACAGTACAGTTGCTGTTAACATATTCGATCGGGCACTAAGTTTTAAAGCCTGCCATAACTAACATTATTATAAAATATTCTTATGAAAGAGAAGACTAATAATAATAATAATTAATATTATGTATTTGCTAATAATATGAGTGTAAAAGTTCTATGAAACAAGGCCCAGTTTAAGTTAAAAATCTAATGGGAATATAACAGTGTATTCATGAAACTATACACGCTACAATTGGAAGTACCATTTGAAGTATGTAATTTGAATTTAGAGTTTTTATTTGTTCCAGTAGAATATTTTGTTTTTAAATTTGCAATTTTAAAATAAGATGTTCCGCAGTGTAAATGACAGTTATCCGTGAATTTTGAACAAGTAGTGAAAAGAAAACATACCCCGCTAGTTCTAAAAATATTACTTATCTGTGCTTAGATAAACATTTACATGAATTGTGTATGTAGCCTATTCCAATACAAATGACAACCTGTCGTTAACTCAAGGCTGTGGCTATTTGATTTGACGATAGTCGCCCTAAATATTCCCCATGCTAAGCATTTACAGTATTGATATGGTAGCATCAAGGAGAAGTAAAATTATTTATAACAGTCGAACGTCTTAAGACGTTTTATGTTATTTTGTTTCTTCAATTTTAAAACGAAAATATTTTCATTTTGCTTGTGCTTAGAATAGTAATCGAACAACTTTTTGGTAATAATTTCGTGTGTAGTGGAATTCAGACTCTTTTGGATGACAACAATTTGTTTAAAATCAATTTGAACTAGTTGAATAAGTTATACCAGAAATATTTTCGGAAAAGATTGAATCGTGATCTATTTATATAGATTATTGAACTTATTGATAAAGCAAATAACGAACTAATATGGAAAAATATTTCGCTAACGTAAGGAGGTGCAGGGGTTCAATGAGTGGAGAGAAAAGAAGATCGTAAGAAATTTTAAATGAAACTGTTGTGTTTGGCTTACGTTTGTGTTTTGTAAAAAAACATTTATACGATCTAGTTTTTTTTCCCCAAATTTATTTAGAATTCATCAGCATACCCCGTTACCATAGGAATATTATATGCATTCATAAGTAAAGTAAAGTGATCCCTATACAGGCCATGGCGGCCCAGAGGATTCCAGGAGGATGAGGCACCCAGATTTTGGACATTCGGCACATGAAGGTGGTAAGGTTGTCAGCCTTACACACACTCATTTCTGGTAGAGGCTGAGTCGACCCCAGGGCCATAGTGCCACCAGAAGGATTAGGCCAATTGAAAAATCTCAATGACCTCATCGGGAATCGAACCCGCGACCTTAGTAGCGCAGCGCCTCCACCATTACGCTACGGCGTATCCCATATGCATTCATAATACATTTTAAATCATTGACTCGCATTCGGGAGGTCCCTGGTTCAAATCCCGTGGCCGGTCAATTTGGCATGAGTTTTTTCATGGTTTCCCCAGTCGTAAAGGCAAATGCCGAATTTGATATTTACATACCATGAATCACCCTTACTATTACATCTTGTATCATATGCATTTAAATTAGTATCAGTTGAAATTTACACCATTAAATATTCCGACAATAGAAACAGTTGACAAGCAATAGTTCCATGGCCT
This sequence comes from Ectobius pallidus, assembly GCA_964059195.1. Lineage (NCBI taxonomy): Eukaryota > Metazoa > Arthropoda > Insecta > Blattodea > Ectobiidae > Ectobius > Ectobius pallidus. The sequence continues at coordinate 114,336,537 of CAXKWD010000010.1, forward strand.
ACCCTAATGTACAGGCACAGATCCTGAACTTCTGATATAGCCTCGAAGCTAAAAGGAGTATAAACACAGCTGAAATTTAAAAAAAAATTGTTAATTACTTTTGCACTGATATTGCCTATAGAATACTGACTTACTCTACCAGCTTACTTTGATTTACATCAGTATCTTTCACTTACTCGTTTATTCCTTAATAATGCCTGTTCTAAGTTTACATTTTCTATCTAATTTAGATGTCCAAGGATTTAATATGTTTGCCTAAACTTCGTATATGATGGGATGTTAATTCTTGATTATTGACGGTCCATGTACCACCTTGCCATGTACCTCGATTTTGTATTATTTTTTATGAGAATGGATATTTGATTTTCTGTGTTGGTACATTCTTAAATAAGATGATTGACTGTCTGTTGTTGGATGTGCAATCCGGGTTATCTATGATTTTGGCACGATGTAAATACGATTTAGTTATTCCATGACCTGACACAATAGCTGTAAATTCTGGTGTCGTTGGAAGTTTGGTTTTCAGTCTCTCTTGAATTGAAGGAAAGAAAGATTTAGTTACCGTACCTTTTGTGGTGCTGTTCCATCTAGGTTATGGACCAACTTCTCAATGCTGAAATATTTATTTGCTTTAATTGTAGTCATAGATGATAAATTGATACCCGATTAGTAGTAGTAGTAGGAATAATAGAATCTCTAGTGGTTAAATAAAGGGAAAGGATAATTATTTATCCGTACGAAAGGGAATAGAACGACAGTAACATCTGACGTGATCTCACTTATTATAATGGGCTAACGGGCTAGTCTTTACACCGGACTGGCACATTTTTTACAGTTGTGCCTGTAGAATTCATTACTTCAAAATTTTTGTAATTTACACAAACATTATAAAAAAATCTTTCGAAAGAAATAACGAAAAACTTACTTTACTCGACTTTACTGTACGAAGAGTGTTCTGTAAACTATGCTTTTGTACGACTAACTAATTAGTGGTACTTACGAATATTGTTGCCGAGGATCGTAACTTGACATTCCCACACGCTTTGAAAACAAAAGAAATCTCAGTGCTGTAAAAATGACAAAAAGCCTTTATCGAAAGCCGGAACCAAGGCCCCCCAGTTTGTGGCGACTTTAACAGGACCAATATTCGGTCCCCATAACAACCAACACATGCGAATCACTTTCTGAAATATAACATCCATCTTCAATAGTATATACATAATATTTTCAACTAATATCTCAATTCTGTGGCTTGGTTCTAAAACGGCCAATGTCAATTTCTTGCAAAAATGAGATATATGCATTATTGAGCTCGGCTGGTCTTTATCTTTCGTATATTAAAAGTCCCAATATCTGTTGCTATTAGCCTAATAGACATCATACAGAAACCTTAGGGGCCAATGTCGGAAGTTCTCAACAGAGTGTTACTTCTACAAAGGCTTCAAAGTCAGTTACCTCAAAAGCAAGTTTTATGACATTGGCCCTTTTAGAACCAAGACATAATATAAATAAATTGATATAACTAATCATCGTGCAAAAAATAGCATGCAATACTCGTGCCGTAAGCGCGTAACGGATCTCGGAAATTGAAAAAAAAACTCGACGCAAGCGCCTCGTTTTTTCAAACTCTTTCCTCGATCCATAAGCTCCGCTTACGGAACTAGTATCGCAATATACTATTACAATTCATAATAACGTAAAAACCATTACAGTACTCGAATTCAGCTTAATAGCCTACATGTCTTCCATGAGAATAGCGTCGCATTTCACGTCCGTCACTATTTTGGGCCATGTCTAAGGAGGAATCACTCAATGGTTGTGGTTATCTTGAAGTGGAAGCTGAGTGGGTGCTGCTTTTCGATCGCGGAATTGATTTCATCCAATTACATGTAATTGAAACCTTTGAGACGACAATTAGCTCTGATGGAGCTTTTCCGGTGCGCGGTTTGGCTTCTTACACACTGGCCTTGTATCTCAATGTGTGTGTGTGGATTGAAGTGACGATACTCATCTTAGGCCTATATATCTGCTTTATGCCATGATAATATACTTTTAAAAGTTTTTAATTATTAGAGCTAATATTACCATCAATGCCCAGAAGTTAATTTTTTTATTTATTTAATTTGTTACACTGCAAGCGGGTCAACAACCCGGTGACAGTGTTGCAATTAATACCAGCCATACATATATACATATACTATACATACAATTACACACATTAAATAACACAACAAGCTATCTACGTACCAATACCCTATCATTACAAGTATTAATAATCAAAAAGAAAAGTCTATGTCCATTCAAAACTATAGCGTATAACAATATTTACAAACAAAACCTTCTCATTTTTTTTTTTTAATTTTGGCGTAACAGGAAACGTTTCGAAGGTTTCTGCAAGTAAGTCATTCCGATCCTGAATCCCTCTATTTAAAAAAGAAAATTTGACAATGTTTATTCTCTGAGGTCTACCCCTGATTTTGTGTTTGTGATCCTTCCTACTTTTGTAATCTGGTACTTTAATTTTGCTGTGTAGCTCTTCCCATGCCGGATGTTTCGTGTATATATATATACACGAAACATATATATATATATATATATATATATATATATATATATATATATATATATATATATATATATATAGGCCTAATGCATACAGAATGCTCTATCAGAAGACGCAATGCAGATATACTTGAATTTTTTTTTTAAATATGCTCCGAAACCACGAGCTTCAGGACCTGTACGCTTCACCGGATATAGTAAGGGTAATTAAATCGCGAAGGATGAAATGGGCTGGACATGTTGCACGCATGGGGGAGGAAAGACATATCTCAAAAGTATTGACTGTGAGACCCGAAGGGAAAATACCACGTGGAAGACCTAGACGTAGGTGGGAGAACAATCTTAGAACGGATTTAAGGGAAGTAGGATTTGTGAGGGATGATTAGATGGAGTTAGCACAGAATAGGGTTGAATGGCGGACTCAGGTAACCGCGGCATTGAACCTTTGGGTTCCATAACATAGATGATATTCCTTTAGCTTGCTTAGGAATTGTCTATTGCCACACTAAATATGTACCAGGAAAAGAATTAAACTTTCATTAGAATTTAGCATCGTTACTTTTTTTTTAATGGAGATTGCCGGGTTTGCTACTGGACCCCTCATTTATTCGTCTTTCAGTAAGCATATCATTTAAGTCTGTATAAAAATGAGACCTTTAGGCCTATACAACTCGAGATTTCTCTTGAAAGATAAAATGTTCAGAATGGAAAAGTTTCACATTAAAGACAAAAATTCCGCAGAAAGAAACACGAAATCTCCTGTTTTTTTTTCGCTAATGTAAAACGAGGTTATTTTGGCTGGTAACGTCTTGGACTCCCATTTGGGAGGACCTAGGTTCAAATCCCGTGGCCGGCCAATTTGACATGGATTTGTTATGATTAGAGCCCGGATTTCCATGCAAATGCATGTTTTTATATAATTTGGTTACACTTCTCAAACTTTGTAGTTACTCATTAGATGACTTATGGATTCCAAATAACCATATTTTTTCCGTGCATGTTTGCATATTTCGGCCTTTTTATGGCAAAATTCATGCATAATGCATGTTTTCGATTTTGTTGGTTTAATATAGCATATTCAGACGTTTTTAATGCATATAAACCCTTATTTTCTGGTTTTAGTGCATAATATCAAGTTACCATGCATAACTGTGCATATTATGAATGTGCCTCCCTAAAATCTCGGCTTTTCAAAGAGACGTAAAAATGTATTGTATTACCATTATTATTTGATTGACTTGGCAACAGAGTCTGCCACCTGCATTAATTTGAGAGTGCAAACTACTGTTTACCCTAAATAAACAGTAATATAATACATCAGGCTACAAAATAAAATGCCGACTCGCCGACCCCCACCACCTTCCATTGAAAGAAAACTGCTAAACAGAATGTTCATTGCTTGAATGTGTCAGTCACTAGCCATTGTTGAAGACGTTGAATCGTGTTGTGGAGAAATGGGTGTGAGAGGGAAAACTTAAGAAGGTACTTAGTTCAAACCCTGATCTTAAACTTCTGAAAACAGTAAAAGACGTATTATGTGGAAAAAATGTAAAAGACATGGAATTCGATCTCACCCTCAGTCAAATTTCTTTCCTTAAGTATGCACCTGTTACTTCTTGTGAAGCAGAAAAATCCTTTTCTGCGTTCAAGAATGTCTTAACTGATAAACGCACGAGTTTAAGTGAGGAGAATTTGGGAAAACTCGTTGTAGCCTATATTGTTTTAAGATAAATTTAAATATATTGCAGTACAGTGCGGATTTTTGATAGTGCATGTTTCGCCTTTCATTGTGCATATTTGGAGATAAGATAGTGCATGAATGCATGCATGTTTTTAAGTTTGATAGTGCATGAAAATCCGGGCTTTAGTTATGATTTTCCCAGTCATAAAGGCAAATGCCGAATTGGATGTTCACTTGTTAGCATGAATCATCCTCACTATTTCACCATGTATTATATTTATTGAAGTTAACATCAGTTGAAATTTACTAACGCCATAGAACATACCAGCAATAGAAAACAGTTGAGCTTCACTAGTTTCAAGTTTTACTGGATTACACACAGAACTTGAACTCCAATAATGGCCTCGATGCTCAAATGAGTATAAATGAAGTGTATGTACAATATATTGGCCTAGAAGTGTTTGAAACAAAAGATTTCACTTTATCAGTGGTAAATCAGAATTAATGAATTAGAATTAGTGAAACTAGGTATGTCTAGCCATAATATATTAATTCTCGCATGTAATGAATTGAACCTTGCTGCCTATAACAGATTCAAGTCATTCTGTTAGAAGGAAACAAGTGAAACCCGAAATGCGATGCGAACTCTGTGAGAAAAGTAAACAGCAGAGATTCCTGGGAAATACAGCTCATCCTCAGTTTCGCTTTCACGTGGTGTGAAGTAAATAAATACACGCTTTTTAAAGTTTCTGGAAAAACAGTGTCGTGGGATTCCTCCACTGTTTTATTCCCTTATTGTTAGCTGCAGTCGTTTCCACCTGTAATAACAATTGTGCTTAAAATATACTTTTATTAAATTCGCAGTCTTTGTTCTTGTTTTTGAATGAATACAAGTGAAACTATCTTAAATGAAATTCTAGTTTGCTGTTATAAATCATTATTTTTTTTATAAGACAATAATTTTGAATTTGGTATTGAAGGGAAAAAGAAGTCCACCGCTGTGGCGTAGCGGGATGCGTTCGCTCCTCTCACGCAGCTGGTCCGGGTTCGAATCCTGGTCGGGACAAGTTACCTAGGTGGGGTTTTTGCTCACCTGTGAGACAAATGTCGGGTAACTTTAGGCCCTTGTGGTCCCCACATACGATCTGGTCCCCACATATCATCTCGCCGTCATTATCATCTTCATCCCATCCTCGCCTTGTTTGGAGTGAGTGTGTGTGTGAACGAACGAGTGTGTCTCGTCCTATGTGTTCGTGTTGTCTCGGAGGTGGCTCCGGCATTGGGCTGATCACTCATCCGGGGAGGCCCTCCATGTCCTTGTCTTGTCAAAAAAGTATGTATGTGATCCATAGATATCCCTCTCCCGACAGGTCGCGGCCCTGTAAGGCCCGGGCTGCTTAGGTCGCTTAAATCCTAAAAGGGAGAGGTTAAACTAAGATAAAAGAAAGAAAGAAGGGAAAAAATGAATAATTAAATAAAAGGAGATAAGACATTCAGAAAATCGGTGACTAGAAAATATTTTAGGACAAAAATTCCTCTTGATACACAAGGGTAAGGACCCACGACCTTCAACTTTCCCTATCGATGCGGACTGTTGTTCTAATTTAATGATAACTAGGGGGCGGATTTCTATGACACGTCATATTTTTCCCCCTTTGCATTATTTCAGGTTTCCAACTAATTTAAACCCGATTCCAAGCATCCCGATGAAAATGAAACGGCTTTTATTGTTCATATAACTGCATATTTAGGAAATTTTCAACTATTGTAGCATATTTAGTATAAATATACATATTTAGGTCATATTTTTGGCATATTTGTGTGCATATTAAAGAAATTTTGAAGTTTCATATCATATTTTGTAAATTTTGCATTATGATGATACTTTTCAGAATTTACAGATATTTTAAATAATGAACATTATATTTTAATAAAATGAATTTTAATGAAACTTAAAAAAATATATACACAATGTGTAAGTGGTAAAGTCATATTTTAAATTTTATTGGTCATATTTTAATGTTTTTAGGTCATAAATGCCTGCATATGTCCTATTTTTTAGGTCATAGAAATCCACCCCTAATGATAACTATAGTCTGCACGGTTTTAGAAGGCACATAAGCTGAGCTAATGCGTGCATTAAAATGAATTTCCAATAGTATTTAGAAGTTTTGTTGCCTAGTTCGGACGCCCACGGCCTAAACGCAAGCCACAGAGTTGCTTATTTTTCAATCCCCCATAAAATACTGTTGGAAATTCGTTGATTTTAATGAATGCATTAGCTCAGCTCATATTCATTCTAAAACCGATCAGACTATAGTCATTTAATATGCAGACTATTAAAGCATGATGTACTTAATAGCCTACAGTTTTTTCCTCGATCAATTATTTACCGGTTACTACCATAACACTTCGTGACAGGAAGCACTGCAACTTTAAAAAAAATATGATCCGTAATCTGCCCTAAGAAAAAGTTTCGCAGCCTATTTACTAACACCTGCACCGTATTAATTATTATTAGAACATTGTGTTAATGGCTTGTCATTAGCTACTTCGTGTATTAATAGCCGGTTGGAATTAAGTGGATACTGAGTTATACCAGGGGGCTTAGTTTTTGCAAGAGCTTGCACATGATGTGTACAGTTTTTGCAGTTTGAGTTTAGGTTTAAGCTGATTGCAGTTTATTTAATGAATACATCATAATTATACATTATTAAGTGCCAGTATGGAACTTTATGAGATTGTGTGGGGGAGGGAAAATTTCTGTCTATGTGTCTATATGCGCGATAACTCAAATACGCTTTATCGGATTTTCATGAAACTTGTTATGCATACTTATAACGTCCATGGTACGAAGCCTATTGATTTTGGACCAAATCGATTGACCGGTACCTGAGTAACGCCCAATTAGGGGCCTAATTTCTGAAAATATAATACATCAAATGCAATTCAGTTCTCATGACAACAGTATTGTTTGCAGTGTTCACATAGGGCTTTTGAAGATGCAATACACTGGGATTTGACAAATAATTAGACATGATAGCGATAGAAATTATCCCACTTATTCCTTCACATATGCTTATCAAACTTTCTCAAGAAATATTAAATATTTTTAAGATTTCAATTATTTTTCAACACATTCAGTCATTTTCCACTACATTTTAATGCACCTTTTTTCCAATTGAAAGTACTTAAAAATCCTAGCTCGACTGTACAGAGTGTACTTAACTGCTTAGCTATATTCTCGGAAAATACTGATTCATTTATAACATTTATTCGCTGTTCAAAATTATATTAATTTTCTTCCTGACGAAAGCCTATATATAAAGATTCGGAGTGGCCCACGCGGCTTCGGATTCGGGAGATCCTGAGTTCAGATTTTCAATACAGAATTATCCAGGGGTGTCTACAAGAGGGAGAAGACGCTGAGTGCGTAATTGAAATTTCTAGGGGAGGGGGGAATTGTTACAAAATTAGCAGTTTATATGCTAAACATAAAATCGGCCAAGTTTTATAACTTCGAAACGTAAAAAAAACTTCTAATTCTTTAGAATGGAATAAAATATAGGCTACTAAAATATAAACCTACTAGTTGTAAAGTTATAATATTAGCGAAACGCATTTACTTTTAACCAATTAAAAAATTCAGTTCTTCTTAAACTTGTCTTAGTTCATAGGCGCAGACTTTGGGGGGGGGGGGGACAAATTACTTCGTGCTCCTCAACGTTTGAGTATATACAGAGTGTTTCAAAAATGCTTTTACAAACTTCGGCCATGGGTTCCTTACACCAAAAGAAGAGAAAAAGTTCACATGCACATAAGTCCCATAATCCTTTGTTTTCTCGTTAGGAACTGTTCAACACATTGGTACACTCATAACACGCCAACACACAAAACTCATAACAAATTCTCGAAATGTCCTCTTGCTTCTAGACATGCATGCACTCGTCGAATCATGGACTGTCGCACCCTCTCAAATACTCCAGGATGGTGTCGAATGGTTTCGCAGGCTTCAGTGACACGTCGATGAAAAGTTTCTTCATCCGGGACCTGTATGTTATATTATTTCTGTAGACCAGTGGTTCCCAACCTTTTTCCAGCTGACGCCCCCTTTCGAATGTAATGAAATCTTCACGGCCCCTTTAATAGTGATGGGGAGAAGAAGGCCTAAAAACGTGATTGTCAGTACTTTTGTACTTTAAAAGTCCCTATAATATTATAAAAATAAAATTAATATTGCTTACCTCTATCCTATTCTTATTTATCCTGTGATACTTTTGCTGTCACACACACATAAAAACACGAAAATGCATATCTAATTATTGTAAATGTTATTTGAGTCTCAGTACAGTTCATAAAAAAAAGTCAAATGTAGAAACACAAATGTCCAATGTAGAGTTAAAAACTGAATATTAGTGAGATGATTGGCACTGTTTTGTTTTCACCAGATCTGAGATATTAGGTTTCATGTTTGACAGAGCACAACGCAGATCACTAGTATCTCGTATTTGGATTTCCAAATTATTATAAACGTGTTGAGTTCAATATATGACTATTAAGTAAATATAGTTACAATTTATAAGATTATAAAATGTAAATTCTCACTGTTCTGTTATTCTAGTTAATTACGTTATGTGTCTGTGTATTTGTCTGGTTAAAGTTAACCGATTAAAAATTCTTGTCGACCTACACGGCAACAACACTAAATCAAAATATGAATTTCAAATTGTTGCACGCCACCCTAAGAAGAGCCACGCCCCCCTGGTTGGGAACCCCTGATGCAGACAGTTCGGCGAGTAAGTTTTGCAAGGGGCTGTGAACCACTGAACAAAAGGATGTATTTGCTTCTCCTCGCTGTATTAAACTTGGTGATTTTATCCACCCCTGAAGACAAGACGGCTCTATGATTATGAAATTGTCAGTAACGTGCTGTTGGGGGAGATGTCCTTAATTTTAATTACAATAAAGTTTATTTCGTTTGCGTGCCCGGGCATGGGAAGTGAAGATGTAAACGTGCGTGCTAGAGCGACACACGTACCAACTATGGCACGTGCAGACTTTAGCACATTACTGCACCGTGGTCTTGTGGTCTTCAACATTTTAAAAGTGAGAAGTCAACTTCTTGGTTAACGAAAGAGTATTTAGGAATAATGATCTATCAATTGAGCAACCTAGAGTTCAATTCACAGCGCCAATTCTCCCCTAAGACTAATTAGCAAGCCCCGGATTTTGGTGACATGTCATCTTTTAACTGGTACTTCGTGGATGTTGCCCACTATTCTATATCCCATTCTAGTATGATCCTAGTCAAAACAAAGGGGAGGAGAACTCTCAGAGAGTTCGCGGAAAATTCGCATCATGTGACAAAACGTGATTGGTTAATGTCATTAGCATGCGCCATTACCAGGGTGTGGCTAACGAGTGTTCGTAAGTTCATTCAACAATAATATCAACATTTACACGTGAAATAACAAACACTCACTGGCATCGTCATCATTATAGTATATCAATTAGCAAACAAAACAAAGGATTAATTGTTCACGACGACCCTGCGGGTCAGTTGTACTGAGAATAAACAAACTAACATTAACACGGTGAACACTTGCGTTCTCACGTGCGGGCTATGACAGCCACGCCTCTTTGTTTTGAACAGGATCGTTCTTAAATGGGACAGAGAATAGTGCAGTTATTCTGATCATGACTCCTAGATTATAAAAAATAGTAATTTTAGTGTCACTTTTGGTCACTTTTCATTTTTTTTTATTTTTAGGCCTTTTTTAAGAATGTAATGTCATTATTTGGTCATTTTACAGTATTTTTTTTACATTTCATATTTTATTCAATTTTTTAAGTATGAAGTCATTATATTATCATTTTGTGTTGTTTCTCACATTACATAGAGTTTTTGTGCATTTACTTGCATTTAATATTATCGGAACTCTAAATAAGCATAAATAAATAGATCTTGTTATAATTATAATTTGGATACACAGAGACGGTGTTTGCTGTTCTCATTTAACCGTACGTACCAATTAAGTAATTACAAGCCTATAATCGAACAACATAAATCTAGAATAAACAAACATCTGATGAATCAACTAGCATTTCTATAGAAATTATTGTTTTTTTGTAGTCATTTTATAGCTCATTTTTAAAAGTATTTTAGATCATCAAAATCTGGGTCCTGATATAATTAGTAATGACCTTAATGGTCTACCTCAATGAAAGACAAATACGAATATATATGGGACCCCTTACAACCTCAATTGTAGAATGAAATCTGATCTAACCTTTTAGTTATTGGTTTTCATGCAATGGCTTTGGTATCTCGTCAAATGATAAACATTCAAAATCTACAAATTATAATTTAACTTACAATATATTGTTAAAAATCCAAGTAATGTCTGTGAACGTAGGCGTCGAGTTATAAAATGTTATAAAGTGTACTACATTAAAACATACGAAACATTCCATCGGGTGCTGTGAATCGAACTGGCGAGCTCAGTTGGTAGAGCATCGGTACGAAAAGACGAAGGTCATGGGTTCAAATCCCAGTGTCAGAGGAATTTTGTTTCCTAAAATGTTCTCATGCAGTGTTCAAGAGAAAACTATTCTGTGGTTTCATGAATACTTATCTACACACACACACACACATATATATATATATATGTATATACACATTCACACAGTATTTTCAGTATTTAGCTACTTAAGCGCCCCTATGCAGACAAAAATATTTTCGCCCCCTTATTTCCACATGAATGTACAAAGTAACCTACAGTAAGCATTATTGTAACTGAAATAGTAGGCTAATAATAATAGTAGTAATAATAATAATATATAATAATACATAAATAAGTAAATAAATAAACAGGTGCGTATTGTTGTCAATGTTATTCATTTCTATTTCATTGTGCGTTACATTAGTTTACTATTTTGAAAAGTTATGAGTAAAATGTTTAATATATTTAAAAAGAAAACAGTAGCTAACAGCTTAAAAGCCGCCCCTTCAAATCTGCCGCCCTAGGCCAAGGCTTGTAAACTACAGAGGTAGCGTATTCCGGCGAGTTTATAGGACAGGGGGTTGCGGCGAGCAGGCGAGTGTGTGACGTCACACGATTCCAGATCTCGCAATTTTCAGTTTTTACTCAGTCTAGAAAATCTTACACCGCGTGATTAAACTCGTAACCTTTAATTAACCCGTGGTCGGATTCCTGTGAAATTTATACAGAAATAATCTACACACATCAGCCCTACTGATGGTTAAAACAGAGCCTTAAAAAAGCGGACACAAATGTTTTTATTTCATTTTATAAACATCATCCGTTACACAAAATTGATGGAGGGAGAAGCAAATTTCACTATGCGACAATTTTTTGTATTTTTGTGTCCCGAAAAAACTTCAAGTGAGAAAGTTTTAGTGAAATAAATGAATTTTATTACAAATGAAGTTCCAGCCCCATATCTCGAATGGTTTACGAGTAATTGAGTGGTAATTATTCCGGGCGCTTCAAGGTGTCAGAATGATTTGGCGCTTCAAGCACGACAGTAGAGAGCATGACAAAGCTTCTACCTACTGATCTCGGCCGCTCGACCGCAATCTTTTAGGATAGATATTACCAGCACATACTGTTTTTAATAATACAAATGGAAGGTGCTTTAGAAAGTGCAATTAACTGAACCATTATGCCGGGCCAGATATGTGCTGTGGCAGTGTGTAACAGTAATTTTGTAGATTGTAGAAAACAGCTAAGATGTGAACTGTTCTGTTATTCAAGTTACTTAAAATGTTCTTCTGGTTCTACAGCATTTGTCTTTAAAATCTTGTAAAAATCTCCCAAAGGATCTAGATTTGAATAGAAATTATATAATACAGGTAGGCCTATATAACAGCTAAAGGGTGATTTGTTCTAATATTTTGTTGCCTAGAAAATATTCCTCATTCTAGAGGTTATGTTAGTATAATTTGATGAAAATTTGTTAAAGAATGTATCCTATATTTGTATAGAAATTGTACCTTATAATAAGGGTAGAAACAACTACGGGAATTTTTATGTATCAATATTAACATGTACAGTACTAATGTTATTATTACATTGCGTAGACTATTGTAGAGTATTAATTTGTGTTAATATTGTAATCAAAGCAATACATTTATATTAATAATAATTTTCTCCGGGTTATATGGCCAAAAGTGTATATCTGTATACAAATTATGTGACGACAGAGATAATATAGACTTAATAAACTAAGGGATGGTTTGTGAATTGCAGGGCAGGGAAACTTTCATGAGCAGTACAACGAAAAGAGGCGCAGGATCTTTAAAATCGACGTCTCAACATAACAAAAAGGACACAAATTGCTTCGCAATGCATTCTACATAAATCACACAATATTTCAAAGGATTTTTTCATGAATTTTTCATTAAAAAGTATCATCGTCTTGCCCTAACTATAACCCGATAGCATGCTCTTAAAGCCTCGGCAATTCAATTTTAACTGTAATACGTTTTCATGTTGATAAATTATATTAAAATATGAAAAGGGCGTAACAAGATATTAAACTAATAAGGCATTTGATAAGGTAATTAGAAATAAAAGTTACTAGCACAAAGGATAAAAAAATAAAATAAATAATTCAACAAATATCTAAATAACAGTAGTACAGATTTACAAGATTAGGAAAAAGTTTAATTCATTCTTTTTCCCCAGCGGGTCAATCTTTCAGTATGGGTACAAGTAGCCAGTTAATATCCTTTATTATTGAGTCCACGATTAAAATATTTAAGGATTTTTACGTAATTGCTAGTAGGCCTATTTTATAGAATAAAAAAGACCTCTGTACCGTCCGATAGCTTTATCGCCTTGAGTAATTACCATTCTATTACTCGTAAACCATTCAAAATATAAACGTGGTACTTGATGTATAATAAAATTCAAATATTTCCCTAAAGCTCACATGCTTGAATCATTTTCTGGTCACAGAAATAAAATAAGCTCACATGCTTGAATCATTTTCTGGTCACAGGAATAAAAAAATTGTCGCATAGTCAAATATGCTTCTTCTTGAACATTTCACGGTCGTCACAAATCACTCCGACACTGAAGCGCATGGAATAATTACCACTTAATTACTCGTAAACCATTCGAGATATGGGGCTGGAACTTCATTTGTATTAAAATTCAATTATTTCACTAAAACTTTCTCGCTTGAAGTTTTTTCGGGACACAAAAATACAAAAAATTGTCGCATAGTGAAATTTGCTTCTCCCTCCATGAATTTTGTGTAACGGGTGATGTTTATAAAATGAAATAAAAACATTTGTATCCGCTTTTTTAAGGCTCTGTTTTAACCATCAGTAGGGCTGATGTGTGTAGATTATTTCTGTATAAATTTCACAGGAATCCGACCACGGGTTAATTAAAGGTTACGAGTTTAATCACGCGGTGTAAGATTTTCTAGACTGAGTAAAATCTGAAAATTGCGAGATCTGGAATCTTGTGACGTCACACACTCAAGTGCTGCGATTGGTCTATCCCGGAATACGCAACCTGTATAGTTTACTGATCTTGGCCCTAGGCAGCTGCCTAGTCTGCCTGGGCTTAAATACGGCACTGCATATATATATATATGCTCTTGGTAAGTTCATATGATAAATTAATTACGAAGTGGACTTAAGTGGCTGAGTTATTGCAAAAGTAGATGCGTCATGTTACCATTTTGCATGCGTTCTCCTAGCCACTATAGACAGAGATGCTCCTTGCGAGATGCTGAGATCTCGTCTCTTCTCACACAACCCCTTCTCTTACATTCCAGTGTCCATGTTTAAGGAGTGTTCTTATTTTTTAAACTTGATATCACACTTCTGTATCTCTGTATGTCTGTCTGTCTAGCAGACTGGCTTAATTCTTAAACTGTGGACGGAACCTGAAAACGTGCCTAAGACATCGATTTGAAACCGTTTCAATTTTTCTTCAAGTTTATCTATCTAGCTATCTGCCTACTTACATACGGGTACCTTTTTTTTTAACATTCGAGTCATCCATCTGTGGGCCATGATAACACAATTGTAGGCGTACGTAGCTTTACTTAATCTTCTTATAACTTGCTTATAACTGCCTATAACTTTATATCACAAACTTAGAGCTTCAGTATAACTTAATTTGACATTTTCCTTGTTTTGCTTGTAACATTTTTTCTTTAATTAAATTTATGCATTTTACTTAATTAATTATTATGATTAGCCTTAATCTTAGATTAGTCATTAGTCCTTTATCCATTACTTTGTTATTAATGTAAATCTAAATTGTTTTTATTTTTTAAGCTGGTTGAGTGGAAGAGAAGACGTTATGGCCTTAACTCTGCCGGCAAAATAAATCATTTACTACTACTGTACTACACTTTCTCAAGTTCTTCCAGTAGGCCTATTTCTTCATTCTCTGTCTAATTCTAGCTCTTCTTCCGAAAATACTCTTGTTATGGTTCTTTTTTTCTCGTCACACCGATTCTTTACCCCAGCAGGTTTATTCCTGAATATTTCCTCTATGTTTCCTGTATCTTCGTTACTAATTACAAATTTTCTTAGCCTATATCCGCCTTTTTGTTCGCTAAAGAGTCTCACTATAGTACATTATGTAACGAGCCTATAATGACATGTAGGCTATTAAGATATGAGTATGTTTATGAAACGAGCAAAGCTCATAATTTTCATATTTACTCAATGGCAATAGATAATTCCTCAGCAAGCTAAAGGAATATTATCTATTTTATGGAACTCAAAGGTTCATTCCCGCGCTCATCTGAGCCCGCCATTCAACTCTATTCTGTGCTAAGACCATCCAACCATCCGTCGCAAATCCTACTTCCCTTAAATCTATCCTAATATTGTCCTCCCATCTACGTCTAGAACTTCCAAGTGGTATTTTCCTTTCGGGTCTCCCAATCAATACTTTTGAAATATGTCTTTCCTCTCTTGTGCATGCAACATGTCCAGCCCATTTTATCCATTTTATCCTTACTATATCCGGTGAAGAGTACAGGTCATGAAGTTCGTCGTTATGTAGTTTACCCTTACTTACTTCCTACTTGCTTACTTATTTACTTAATTACTTAATGGCTATAGACAATTCCTCAGCAAGCTAAAGGAATATTATCTATTTTATGGAACCCGAAGGTTCCTGAGCCCGCCATTCAACCCTATTATGTGCTAACTCGATCCAACCATCCCTCGCAAATCCTACTTCCCTTAAATCTATCCTAATATTGTCCTCCCATCTACGTCTAGAACTTCCAAGTGGTATTTTCCTTTCGGGTCTCCCAATCAATACTTTTGAAATATGTCTTTCCTCTCTTGTGCATGCAACATGTCCAGCCCATTTTATCCATTTTATCCTTACTATATCCGGTGAAGAGTACAGGTCATGAAGTTCGTCGTTATGTAGTTTACCCTTACTTACTTCCTACTTGCTTACTTATTTACTTAATTACTTAATGGCTATAGACAATTCCTCAGCAAGCTAAAGGAATATTATCTATTTTATGGAACCCGAAGGTTCCTGAGCCCGCCATTCAACCCTATTATGTGCTAACTCGATCCAACCATCCCTCGCAAATCCTACTTCCCTTAAATCTATCCTAATATTGTCCTCCCATCTACGTCTAGAACTTCCAAGTGGTATTTTCCTTTCGGGTCTCCCAATCAATACTTTTGAAATATGTCTTTCCTCTCTTGTGCATGCAACATGTCCAGCCCATTTTATCCATTTTATCCTTACTATATCCGGTGAAGAGTACAGGTCATGAAGTTCGTCGTTATGTAGTTTACCCTTACTTACTTCCTACTTGCTTACTTATTTACTTAATTACTTAATGGCTATAGACAATTCCTCAGCAAGCTAAAGGAATATTATCTATTTTATGGAACCCGAAGGTTCCTGAGCCCGCCATTCAACCCTATTATGTGCTAACTCGATCCAACCATCCCTCGCAAATCCTACTTCCCTTAAATCTATCCTAATATTGTCCTCCCATCTACGTCTAGAACTTCCAAGTGGTCTTTTCCTTTCGGGTCTCTCAATCAATACTTTTGAGATATGTCTTTCCTCTCTTGTGCATGCAACATGTCCAGCCCATTTTATCCTCCGTGATTTAATTACCCTTACTATATCCAGTGAAGAATACAGGTCATGAAGTTCGTCGTTATGCAGTTTACCCTTACTTACTTCCTACTTGCTTACTTATTTACTTAATTACTTAATGGCAATAGACAATTCCTCAGCAAGCTATAGGAATATTATCTATTTTATGGAACCCGAAGGTTCCTGAGCCCACCATTCAACCCTATTCTGTGCTATCTCTATCCAACCATCCCTCGCAAATCCTACTTCCCTTAAATCTATCCTAATATTGTCCTCCCATCTACGTCTAGAACTTCCAAGTGGTCTTTTCCTTTCGGGTCTCCCAATCAATACTTTTGAAATATGTCTTTCCTCTCTTGTGCATGCAACATGTCCAGCCCATTTCATCCTCCGTGATTTAATTACCCTTACTATATCCAGTGAAGAATACAGGCTATGAAGTTCGTCGTTATGCAGTTTTCTCCAGTCCCATTTTTATCTCTCTTAGGCCCAAATATTTTCCTAAGCACCCTGTTTTCGAACACACTCAGATTATGATCTTCCCGAAGAGTAAGCGATCGTGTCTCACATCCATACAATACGGGAACAACCGGCAGGATTGTCTTTACTTTTAGATTTCTGGACAGTAGACGAGAAGATAAGAGTTTCTGAACTGCATAAATACAAGCATTTCCTTCATAATTTCCATACGAATATTTTAATACAGTTATAGGCAAGTTGCATACGATTCTTTTTTTCGCCCATAATTAAATGTTTAAGTTTTGAGAATTTAGATTCATAAAAAATCGGCTGATCACAGCTGCGCAGTCGCGAATTTATCGATAAGCTACACTCGTAAACTCTGATGGGATTACCTATCATAAAACATGTTTCTTGAGGTACTCTATACATGTTTCAGTAGCAAGCGAACTCGTGACTCCTGTTGGCTACATATCGCGTGTCTCTCTCTCCCCCTTGCATTTTCTGTGGTCCCCCGCGGGCCAGACGCGAATCTGCTTCACGGTCATCGCTCCTATTCTTATAAAGCGGCTATCCGCTTATTTTTACTTTGTAGTCATTTCGTTAGAGCAGAATTCCACAGGAAATGCTATGTGAATAACTTCAGGGTGCTCATGCACTTGAAAATATTTTTAAAAGATTTTTTTAAAAATATTTTTTCAAGTGATGATTTTCAAACAAAAATTCCATTTAATAGTAGTATTATAGCCTACAATCTTTTTCTAAAACCGTGCATGTCATTAACTATAGACTGGTTTATCCTTTAGGTTTAGTTTTCATTACAAAAAAGTAATGTTATTTTAAAAATAATGATTTCAAATTCCTTTTTCTTTTGTATAAATCTACAAAGAATGAAACTGAATGGTTGAGATTTGATTAAAAATGATTATCTGGAAAATAAAAAAATAAAAATTCTTGAAAATGAAAGTAAAAATTGTAATACAAATCTAGATATTTATTTTGTTGAGAATATAACAGGCTCATTGTCCAATTACAACATTCTCTTATATAATTACACCAGTTTTACAATACTAATATTTTATTTTAACGTAATACTAAACATATTTAAACTAATACTGCAACTAGTTAATCACATTTTGTATACACTCTGTTTCTTTGTCTCTCCTCTTTCTTCACTTTGATATTTTTGAAACTGCACCCGACCACGAGCAGTCTTGCTCATTCGGGTGTATTTCTAAATGTTAATATTTCTTTTAGTAGAAATGTTATTATTAATTATGTAAGATTAGCCTACCTTTCTTTTCATTTTTTTAAAATAGCAGTTGCAGTTATTTTTGAAATTTGTATTTTTTCTGCTTAACTTCACTTGTATAAATATGTATTTGCATTTGAATAAATAAGTAAATAAAAAACTAAAAAAAAATATACAGAAAAAAGAAACAAGAAACACATATAATTTTTGAAAATTAGACAGTGAAGGGAACAGAAAAAAAACATAAGTAACATAATATTTTTGGAGGAACGAAAGAAAATGACATGGGAGCATATTTTGACTATCACTTTTTAATTATTACAGTTTAAAGTTTTCAAATCTTTATTACAGATACTTTTAAACCGCGTATTGTTTGTGTTAAATAGGCTATATCTATTGTCCATTTTGTGCAATTGATTGTATAGACGGAGCAGGTTATAAAGGGGAGAATTATTATGGGAGTCAGTGTTTGCTTTTGGAATGAAAAAAAAGATTATGCAATATATAAGATCTATAACGTGGAACATAAAAATAAATTTCTTTGAGAATATTAATAAATTTAATTATTAATTAATTTGTATAAAAACAACAATGCATGACAATTTCGTCTGTGTATGCTGTAACCCCAAAATTGAATTGCAGGGTCGAACACAATATTTTCTGTACCTAGTTAGAATACTGGTAGAGAAAGAAAAAGCAACAAAATGTGTCTGGTTGGGTCTCTTTACATAGGCGATTTACTGTATGACATAGAGGGTTTTACATCCGAGCTCCGCACCTTACTCGAAGCTGGCCTGAGTGCTGTTTAGCGTAATGATAGATTCCTCACCGTCACGCTAAACACTAGGCTACGGACCCACCTCACTTCCAGTCCTGCCCACGTTCTGCATGTTTCTTTTCTCTCTTAAAGTAAAAATCATAACCTG
Source organism: Ectobius pallidus (assembly GCA_964059195.1). Classification (NCBI taxonomy): domain Eukaryota; kingdom Metazoa; phylum Arthropoda; class Insecta; order Blattodea; family Ectobiidae; genus Ectobius; species Ectobius pallidus. The sequence goes on from CAXKWD010000010.1 coordinate 114,355,554, forward strand.
TCATTTCGCCCACATCTATTAACTGGAGCAAACGCCTCAGACTAATGCCCTCATTGAATTTATTTACATGCAAAGCGTACAGTGGAACATTCCCACGAAATAACCTGAAAAATCTTATGTGGAGTCCTCACGCTATTTTGTCTCAGCTTTATGTACGAAGAATAGAGCATGGCAACTATTTTTTCCACTCAAATTAATACATGGCATGATGTACCCCGAGAGAGTGTGGCATATCTATAATTGATACCAATCAAGTTTGATCCTAGTTAAAACAAAGGGGAGGAGAAGTCACAGAGAGTTCGCGGAAAATTCGCATCATGTGACAAAATGTGATTGGTTAATGTCATTAGCATGCGCCAGTACCAGGGTGTGGCTTACTAGTGTTCGAAGTTCATGCAACAATAATATCAAAATTTACACGTGAAATAAACTCTCACTGGCATCGTCATCATTATAGTACTGTATATCAATTAGCAAACAAAACAACGGATTCATTGTTCACGACGACCCTGCGGGTAAGTTGTACTGAGAATAAACAGACTAACATTAACACGGTGAACACATGCATTCTCACGTGCGGGCTATGACAGCCACGTCTCTTTGTTTTGAACAGGATCGTTCTTAAATGGGATAGAGAATAGTATATGGACACATCATTTGATAGCATTGTGATGTACGGTTAGACGAATAGGGGCGATGGTAATTTAGTTGTGAGTCACCAGCCGTGCAGAATGGATATTAAAAGAAGTGAACAGTATTCTTACGCAAAAATAGTCACTATCCGAGTAAAAACGCCAGAGAATACCACAAGGAGCTGATGAAAGCTTTGCGGAAAACGTCCATCCGTACCGAAATTTAAGGGATTTTTTTTTTCCCCCACTGAGAGTAAGGCGATGGTAGCATGACATAATATAGGCCTATGTCAGAAGAGAGTGTTGCTTCTCTAGTAAATGGACACATCATTTGATAGCATTGTGATTTACGGTTACAATTACAAATTACTTTTCCAAAAAGTAATCAGTAAAATTACAATTACATTTACAATTACTTTACAAAATGGCAATACCTAAAAATTCCTTGTTTTTTGTTTGTTTTGGGCACACGCCCAGATTGTTAATGAACAAACAAACAAAACAACATCAATGAGAATATTTTCGGAAACATTGAGTAACGTTTTGTTAATATTAACTCTAATTTGGATATTAGTTGCAAAAACAGTAATGATGACGATATAGCAAGCGAGAATGATACTAATGCTAACGACTACTAAATTGTAACAATTACAATTTTATTTCCAGAAGTAAATTACAAGTACAAATTACATTTTTTAAAAAGTATCTACTCTTATACAATTCAACGGCCCTAAATAGCGTGCTTGCTCGCTCGCCCGCTTCGTGAGACATCGGGTATACTCGGCGATGTTCGTCTCTCGCAGTGTAAACTTTCATGACGACTAAAAAATTAGGAAACCGTTTATTTATTATATAAGGCCTAAGTGAAATGAACACAATGAACAAATATTCTAATTTTATTTTTACTTACAATTTTCATAGCTCTGAACCACAAACATTTTTAATAATCTACCAGTGTAAAATTCTTTAAAATCCTGGAGTCAATTAATAATAGCGGGCGAAGCCGGGGCAACAGCTGTAAAATATTGATGGTTTAACTCTTGAAATATCGCTGATAATAATGATCCAAACAAACCATTTCTTCCCTTGAAACATTATATAATTTCTGAAAATTACACTGAATTGATCAAATAAAATCCACATCATATTCATGTCAAACAGTTGAGAAACAATACATATTATGTGTTCATAGGTTCCTTTGGAACTGCATAATCGATTCTGAAAAAGTTTTCCCAGTGGGCGCTTTCTAATCGTAGAATGTACTCTCAAGCCGGAATTTTAGCTGTTTCATTAATTATTAATGGCTTAGTTTATGAATTATTCGCGTGCAAGTGTTAATAAATATAATGCTTTAATAGTTATTATACTCTTAATTTTTAATTTTTAAATTAATTATCGTGGCGAAGCCACGGGCACCTCCTAGTTGATTACAAGTAAATATGACCAAAAAAGGAATTGTTACTGTAATCCGATTACTTTTACTCAATTACTTCCCATCACTGTTAACAACATAGTGAATCGTGTCAATTGTTTCTCCCGCGAGTTCTTCGCAACGTGAACATAGACTGTTGATTCATTTGACTTCTTCATTTTTATCGTCCTTCATCTGATGGAGGAGATAAATGGTTATTGCATAACTTGTTATTTCCGCTGTTGACCTCTGGTGACATTCCACTGTACCCACGACTATGATTGTTATGTAGCCCTCACTCACGCTTATTTTCATTAGTTTTAATTTACAGTCCGAAAATGCATGTGTGAGCCGCATTGTTATTAATAATTGTGCCTATTCCTACATGAAATTGCCCACAATGCGTCTATACTGATGTTATCTGTTGACTTACTAACATTCCTAAACCAGGCTGACCTTCATTGACGTCAGAGATTCTTAGATTCATTTCCTTTAAACACTTCTATATCCGTTATATAATAATATTTCTTGCAACGACAAATTTAAAAAGGTAATCATTAGGCCTATAAGCCTAATGTAAATTTGACTTTTTTTTAGCCTGCCTTTAACATGATTAGAATCCCTGTTTAATATTAACGAGTTTGGATAACGGCTGGTTTTCTGATTGGCTGGAATTATTCCTAACATAGTTTAATTAGCCTAATTGAGTAGTATATCTATTCAGATATAACTCTCTCTTTCTTTCTTTATCTTAGAGTTTTACTTCTCCCTTTTAGGATTTAAGCGACCCAAGCCGCCCGGGCGATACAGGCCGCAGCCTATCGGGAGCGGGATCACATACTTTTTTGACCAGACAAGGACATGGAGGGCCTCCCCGGATGAGTGATCAATCCAATGCCGGGGCCACCTCCGAGGCAACACGAACACATAGGACGAGACACACCATTCACACACACACACACACACACTCACTCCAAACTAGGCAAGGATGGGATGAAGATGATAATGACGGCCAGATGATATCCGGGGACCACAAGGGCATAAAGTTACCTGACGTTTGTCTCACAGGTGAGGGAAAACCCCGGAAAACATCTCACCTAGGTAACTTGTCCCGACCATGAATCGAACCCGGGCCCGCTGCGTGAGAGGATTGTACGCATCTCCTGAGCCACAGCGGTGGACCCGTTATATAATAATAATCATAATAATAATAATAATAATAATAATAATCATAATCATAATAATATTTCTGTTTTCTATTTCTTGTAACGACAAATTTAAAAAGTTAATCACTGTAGGCTTATGGGCCTAATGTAAATTTGATTTTTTTAAGCAAGCCTTTAACATGAATAGAGTCCTTGTTTAATATTAACGAGTTTGGACAATGGCTGATTTTCTGATTGGCTGGAATTATTCATGACATAGTTTAATTAATTGGGTAGTATTTCTGTTCTGGTATAGCAAAATATACAAATTATGCAAATTACTTAATAACGAAATAGATGATATTAATATTCTCGAAAAAATATATTTTTATGTTCCACGTTATAGATCATAATTCAATTCAATTCTTTTATTCATCCATTATGTCAATACATGATACAATTCTAATAGAATAATTTAACTTAATGAATATGATAAATACACATACAATTTACCCATCTAACAACAAAAATATTCATCTACAGAATAGTACGATTCATTATATAGGAAAACAGATAATTGAGTCTTGAATTTGGTAAAATTTTCAATATCTTTAATTTTGGTATGTAATTTATTGAAGAGTTGTACTATTCCAATATGTGTGAGAGAATTTTCAAATAACTTTGTATTGTGACTGATTAAGGCTAAATTCGATTTTCCTCTTGTATTATGAGAATGTGACCGCCGGCGTGGTCTTGTGGTTAACGTTGCTGACTACAGATCCGTCGGCCCGGGTTCGATCACCGGTACCTCCACGGATTTTTCTGAGGTAGGGAGGCCTGGCAGGAGTGCACTCAGCCTCGTGATTCCAATTGAGGAGCAACTTGATAGAAAAGTAGCGGCTCCGGTCATGAAAACCACCATCAACGGCCGTGGGTGTCGGCATGCTGACCAAATGCTCCCCAATCTTGCCATCTGCCTGTGGTAGATGACGCAGCCGTCGGTTCGTCGGCCAAATCCCTCCAGGGATTACTGAATTTGTTTTGAATTTATTAATGAACGATTTTACGTGCAAAATAACATAGAATATGTATATACATTATAATGCTTAACTTTTTGAAATATTGTTTACAGCTTGGAATATTACAGTTTATTCGTACTACTCTTTTTGTACTCTGAAAACTCTATTGGAAATCTTCACTCTCCCCCCCAAACAAAACGTTATACCCTGTTTTAATAGGCAATGAAAATAAGCAAAATACGCTGTTCTAATAATATTCATTTGAACCGAATTCTTTAACTTTGCATCAAAACCTTTTTTTCATCCCAAAAGCAAACACTGACTCTCATAATAATTTCTTCTCTTTATAATGTGCTCCGTCTGTGCAATCAATTGCACAAAATGGATAATATAGATATATTTAATACTAACAATAAGTGGTTTAAAGTACCGTGATTAAAATTTGGAAACTTTTAAATAATAATAATTAAATATATATGTATATAAACTATTATATTATTATATCCTATAGATACAGTAGTTCGTCTTAAATCTGTATTAAATTGATGGAAAATAATGTAACATTTGAGAATAAGGTACAGCGATTAATCTGTGAGCCTAATCATTGTGTTAATTGTTTTCTTTGCAGTCCGCCACAGGTTTATATGTTAATCACTGTCCCTTCATTGTGTAATTTTCATGAGTTTCTTGTTTCTTTTTAGTTTAAATATTTTAAATATTTTTAGTATTACTTTAAATATCTATTATGAGTATTGTAAAACTGGTGTAATTAGTATAAGAGAATATTGTAATTGGGTAATGAGTCTGTTATATTCTCACCAAAATAAATAAATAACATATTTTATACAGTAGTAATGTCCACCGCTGTGGCACAGAGGATGCGTTTGTCCGGGTTCAAATCCTGGTTGGGGAAAGCTACCTAGGTGGAGTTTTTCGGGGGTTTTCTTCACCAGTGAGACATATGTCGGGTAACTTTAGGCCCTTGTAGTCCCCGAATATATTCTGGCCATCATTATCTTCATCCTCTCCTCGTCTTGTTCAGAATTAATGTGTGTGTGTGAATGGCGTGCCTCGTCCTGTGTGTTTATGTTGTCTCGGAGGTGGCCCCGGCATTGGACTGATCACTCATCCGGGGAGGCCCTCCATATCCTTGTCTTGTCGAAAAAGTATGAATGTGACCCATAGATAATCCCTCTCCTGACAGGTCGAGGCACTCCCAAGGACCGGCGGCGTGGGTTGCTAAAAGGTCCCCAAAAGAGAGAGTTAAAAGTAAGGAAAAGAAAAGATGAAAAAGAAATAATAGCTTATCATTTATTAGCAGTAATTAGCTGCCGAAAGCTGGGAATTAATTCTACTTAACCGGTTGGAAGCCCGAGTCACCATCATCTATTAAATCCTTTATTGAACTTATTTAATGCAAGTTTTTTTACGCTTAAAGTGATAATATATCATGTAGGATACAGTAGTTCGTCTTAAATTGTATTAAAGCTATGGAAAATAATGTAACATTTCAGAATAAGGCACGAAGATTAATCTGTGAGTCTAATCATTGTGTTAATTGTTTTCTTTGAAGTCCGCCACAGGTTTATATGTTGTGTGAGAAATTGTGTGTGGTTTATTATTTTAAGGGTAAGTTGTTTGGCCTTTTTCCACGTAAAAGAAATGTTAATGATTCGGTTCATACAAAAGCTTTCTATTTTTAGTGTAGTAGCAATGTTAACAGGCCTATTCAGTTTTTTTCAGAAATGAAAGAATTTTGCTGGTAGAATTGGATTTGCTATTTCGTGATTGACACGATTCTAACTGCAGCCCCCGGTAACTAATTTCGTAAGAAAATATTATTTATAGTGCATCATTGAATCATGTCTTAAGTTACATCATATTTAGCAAAAACAAAGAATGCACAAAACACCAATCTTAGAATATTTAAAAAAGTTTAAAGGAGTTTTACTCAAAACCAGCAAGTATTCCGCTATATAAATCCAGGAAGCCGATGTAGGCTATTCATATTTATATTTGAATTTAGACACAAATGCAGACATGTGGGAGTTTATAAATAAAACACACATAAATAAGAAAAATTTCAAGTTTTTTAAATTTAATTTAATTTAATTTTTTGATTTAGCTACATATAAGCACTTCTAATTTTAAAAATTCTTACTAACCATTTATAGGCTATGTTTGAAAACCTCTTGATTGTTAGGACTAAATATAAATAGGAATGTACTCCTATGCGTAATCTACATTTTGGAATGTTAATGCAAGAATGGTCTTTTCAAAGATTATGATCATTAACGCTGATATGGACATATGCTAAGAGATCTAATAAATAAAGGTTTACAATATTGTTAAAATTTCATACTCAACGAAGGGATGTTTATCTTCTGAGACATTTTAATGATTCTAAGAATTATCTTTTAATATATTGACTGACAAACCTTCTGGTCCTAAATCGAAGAAGTCTAAAAACTGAGGGAAGTAGTAACGTCTTGGGACTCGCATTCAGGAGGTCCCAGATTCAAATCCCGTGGCCGGCCAATCTGACATGGATTTTTTTCATTGTCTCCCCAGTCGTAAAGGCAAATGCCGAATTGGATATTTACACATCATTAATCATCCTCACCATTTCATTCTGTATCATATATATTTAAATTAAAACAGTTTAAATTTTCTCCATAAAAATACACCAATAATAAAAACAATTGACAATCAATAGTTCCATGGCCATATAGACACAGATCCTGATGTGCCCTCGCAGCTGAAATGAGTAGGTTTATAAACACAGCTGAATTTAAAAGGGGGAAAAAAGTCTCTAAATGAATAATTTGCCGGTAAAAATTTCCCAGTATGTCATACGAGTTGGAGAGAAAAATCTGCTGGTCTTAAACAAATGATTACCATGTTCCGTACTGTGGAATGTAGGCCTATTATGTAACTTTATGTCTTTAGTAGTACTAAGATGGATCGCTCGACATCATATCTATTTATTGCGTGGCTATGTTGGCGGATGTTGATATTGCTTTGAAGTTCAGGTTTCAAGGCCCTACATTCTAATCGCGTAAAATCTCTTCGCCTTTCATTTGTCGGTATATCGGATTATAAAGATATAAAGTATAGATAGCGCACGTTGCAAAATACATCAATCAGATTTTTTTGGAGTCAGAAACTGAATATCAGTGCTGGCCCGTTCAGCTCCGAGCTTTAAAAAAACATCACAATTAAAGTGAGTTATTAATTGCCGGAATCTTATGAGATTGTATGTGGAATGTCTGTCCGTCCGTGTGTCCGTACGCACGATAACTCGAAACGCTATTTTGGATTTTTTTTTTTTTTAACTTGGTATACGAATTTATAACATATGTGGGAAGAAACCTATTAATTTTGGGCTATATCGGTTGAGCGGTACCAAAGTAACGACTAATTAACGGTAAGACAGAAGACATCGGAATTTCCATAAGCCACAGCACGCTGAACTGCAAGAACAGCAAAGAAAAAGAAGAAGGAAATACAAGTTGAAAAACTTTTAACAGTAAATACAGTGATAGAACTTCGTGAGTACACAGCTGTTTTATATTTATACTTATGACTAGGGCTCGGACTTTTAGGTGCTTATAAAAACGAAAATATTTATTTTTTATGTGGTTAAAAAGTCGGAAATATGTTTAAAAAATATAAAAATATTTTATTTATTTAACCAATATTTACAGAAGTACTTATCTAGTCATTCTAGTCAGCAAGTGTAGAACTGTTGCAGTGAACGACAGAAGTAGATTTTAAGTTGTGCATCTTAAAGCTGTGACGATTTTCACGGAACAGAGACTTGTATCTTGAAAATGTACGTTCAACATTGCAGGATGTTAATCTTGCATATTTGTAAAACGCAGTATCACTGATACTCAGATGTTCCATCTGCTCAAAATTCTCTACACTGTTACCCATTAAAATATCTGAAATCTTTGGCAACACTTGTAACCTTTCATTCTTATTTAGGCATGACAGGAATTTTCTTTAATTTCGTTTGCTTTTGAACCACTGATTTTGTTAAGTTTGTTTTCAATGTGTTTGGTTTCTTTTATTGATTCTGTCAAGAATTGTTTTGTTGTTTCCAACTTAGTAATGCAGTGTGAGAGGAAACAGAAATTTGCACTAATGAAGGCCAAATCAGCCCTGATTTATTGTCTGACTCAACATAACAATGCAACATATTCAAAATATGGCACAATTTTACAAAAACAGCCAAAATATTCATTTCTAAACGTGATATGTGGTAAAATATGTAAAAAAATTAAGTTACCAAAAATATTTATTCAAATAAGAAATATCGAAAATATTTATTTTTATGTGATATGCAACTCAGTATTTTGAATCCAAAGGTCCCATTCGGAACTTTGACAAAGTCCAGAAATCATAGGTAATAGCAAAAAAAATATGCATATACCTAAAAGTCCGAGCCCTACTTATGACATTATATGCGTGTGACATAAACTCACAAGACTTTTAACTTCGGTTTTAAAAAACTCAATATTTTTATTCAATATTGTAACATATACAAGACAAAACTTAATTAAGTTGCACACTAATGACTGGCGTAACTGTTTTCAAATTTTAATAAACAGGCCTATAGAACTTTTAACATCTAATGTAACTTTTAGATCATTTATGTTTCATCACATTTTAAACAATTAACTCACAAATATTAATAAATACTGTTATCTATAAGTGAATGTTTTTGACAAATTCTCTCCTACATCCATATTATATTAATTAATGAGGGTATAAGGTGGATATTAAATTCTTACTATATAATTAACGGTCATATGGTTTTTAAATGGCAATCATCACTATAAACAAAGCCGCGTTGCTTACCGAAGTAAGGCTGGGAGGCCTTGATCCGTTTTTTAAATTGAATACTGAATGTCTTAAATACAATGCAGTCAGATCTTTGTAAATTTATTATATCACGCCCTGCTTCAGATGTGAGGTATTTGTTCTGTTAATATTCTGGTTATCCCACTTATTCCTTCACATGCTTATGAAACTTGCGCAAGAAGCCGTAGTATAAAACTCAATAGTTTCTTAAATATGGCCTATTAACTTCATTCCACCACTTTTCCGAAAATGTTTTGCGGGTCCAGTGGGCCAAGATCAGTCTTTGGAACAGCCACAATGACATTTTTACAATCTGGCTGACTCCAATCCGGCATTTATATGTACCTGAAGAGTAACGAGTCAAATTGCAGAATGGATGTTTCTTTAATATTTGCGGGCATTTTGTAAAAGCACTGAATTCACAATTTGCCTGCAACAGTTATCTCTATATATATAAAAGGCTTTGTCCTGACTGACTGAATGACTGATTGACTGACTGACAGAGAATCAACGTAGAGCCTAAACTATAACAGGTAGAGACTTGGAATTTTGACAGTACCTTCGTTTCATAATGTTGGTGCTCACTAAGAAAGGATTTAGAAAAATTTTGATTTTAAATGCCAAAAAGCAAATGTTTTTGAGAATACTTAATCCCTTTTTACACAGAATTATCAAATCCAAATCACAGAAAACTTGACAACAGTATTGTTGCAAGTGGTATCAGATGGATTTGGAATTAAATGAAATGGAAGTTTGACAAATTACAGAAGGTATCAATATAATTCATGTTATAAATAAATATTAAAGAATGAAATACACGAAAATAATGCAGTCACATAACTTTCTCTAAACTGGACCTAGAGAAAACAATATGAGGTAAGGTAATATGTTTTGGGAAGAGAAGTATGAAAGTGATATTGCAGTTCTGTTTAATTTCATCCCCAAAACGGTTTTATGGTAACATAAGAGTAAGAAATAAAAATTATCTAAAATTCTAATACAATTTTATGTTACCGGAATTTCTGTTTCTTCTTATTTGAACCCCTACCAGGCTTGCTGTGTACAAGCGATGGGATGCAAAATTCTACATCCTCTATGAGCCATAAAAAGCTATAACTTATCAAGCGTTTTCTGAGGGAATAGTTTGAGTGTGATAAGTCGTTCTTCCTATTTCAAATTATAAATACCTATATTAGGACCTAGAACTTAAAAATCTAAAGTCCTTCATAAGTTAATTTCCAATTACAAAATAAAAAACCCGGGCGACTCCGGGCCTTTTAAGCTAGTACTGTATATAATAATCAGGGCCTGGATTCTAATGACATGTCATCTTTTAAATGATGCTGCATAGACATTGCCAACTTGTGGATAACTCCTAATCATGGCCTCTAGATAAAAGAAATGCATTTCTATTAGGTCATTTTTTGTTATTGTATGCAATTTTATATTTTTAGGGTATTTATTTCAATTTTACGTCATTATTTTGTCATTTTCTTGTCATTTGCTTCCTTATTTAGTAATTTTCATGCATTTACATTGAGTGTATTAACTTTTTTCGTCGCTAGCGGTTCTCTCTTTGAAGTGTTGTTTGCTTAATGTAAGAAGGAAAAGTGTTGTCGCGTCTCAGTCGGAAATGAGGATCAAAGAAACGCCAAAATTTTGTATTATATTACTATTGTTATTAGATTGACTTGGCACCAGAGTCTGCCCCCTGCTTGGATTTGAGAGTGCAAACTACTGTTTACCCTCAATAAACAATAACATAATCCGGCATACCAAAAAAGGAAATGCCGAATTTTGACTCGCCAGTGCCTCAGTGCCATTATAAATTTCCGTGAGAAAAGAACATTCACACCATTAAAGTTATTTACAGTTTTTACAATTATGTAAAAATTAGTCTAAAACTCTGTGTGTACAATAATAATTTGTTATAAATAAAATATCAGTTTTAGGTCATTTTTTATAATTATTAACTCATTTTCTTTCAAATGTAGGGTCATTTTATAGGTCATTTTTCAAACAATTTTAGGCCATCAGAATCCGGGCCCTGATAATAATAGATCATTCGTATCCTGAGGAATTATTCAATATTATAGCAACTGGCTATTAGTGATTTGCTCTTAGCAGGATTAAAACCCGGCCCATTCATTCTCCTCAGTGTCGTATAGGTTGACAGATGTTGCAGTTCCTATGACGAGTGTGTGGGTGCGAACATAAATATAAGTTACTTCACGTTTCGCGTGATATCACGAAGGTCAGCACTCAGTGGGGAGCGAACCCCCACAGGCTCGAGATAACAAACTGAATTAGTCAGGAAGAAGCTAAGAGCATGGGGGGGAGTTGCAGCTTGTTGTCTGCGCAAGTCATAATTCTTGCATTTCTCTTTCAAGAACTTCTTGTAGTAAAACTGTGCCTAGGCCTATGCAGTTTTCTGTTTGGATGTTTGGCAACAAATAACTCGTATACAATAGTAGGTTATATATTCACATAGGGGAAGATTGCCTATGTTGGACCGATTTTTCATTTTGTTACCCCACGCCTTTATTATGTATTTAATTGATACAAAATATATTGTACAATAATCTACATTTTATATACTTTCATCTGGTAGGATTATATTTTGTATAGATATATGTCTCCAAGGCCTACAATTTAAAATTTAGAAGTCTGTAAATGGTCCGAATTTGGAAACCGGTTACTTAAGTTGGACCGATGGTAAAACTGTGAATAAAAAAAAATAATAGTAATATTTTAAAGAACGTGTATTTTAACAAATTTATTAGGCACACATGGCATTTAAAGTAAGTTAGTTAGGGCCTATTTTACAAAACCATTAATTATAATTTGTAAATTAGAAGCAAACTGTTTTGTACTGATAAAGTGCTTCAAATAAGAAACAAAGAATAACCTAGGAAACAAATTGCATAAAAAAAATTTAAAATATACCAAATATACCAAATCTGCCTATACGCTGAGATCAAGAATGGAAGTTATGATGGTCCAAATTAGGAAACAGGCAGTGGTCCAACTTCGGCAACTGGACGCCATGTAAAGAAATATGATGCTACAAGGACTCACAAAATGTAAAACTAGTTTTACGATATCTAGTTATTAACTAATGAAAGGCAGTTGTAAAATATAATGTAGGTAATTGTTTTGCTTACTCTTACTCTGCACAATAGCTTATAATTTGCAGCGCGACTCTTGTTACACAAACGAGGAGAACACAATAATTGCAGTTATTCTTTCTTCAAAGGCTGCAGCCAACTGACCGTTGGATCACGAGTCCTTGACAACATTTCTCACCAGTAGAGCCAACTTGAAGGTTTAAGTTACTAACACATGGCGAAATATGAAGGAGGTCCAACTTAGGCAACGGTCCAACTTCGGCAACTCTCCCCTACTTCATTAGAATAGCCCGGATTTTGATGGCATTCCATCTTTTAATGGATACGTCATGGACGTTGCCTACTATAATTGATCCCATTCTAGTTTGATCCTAGTCAAAACAAAGGAGAGGAGAAGTCACAGAGAGTTCGCGGAAAATTCGCATCATGTGACAAAACGTGATTGGTTAATGTCATTAGCATGCGCCATTAGCCATTAGCAAGGTGTGGCTAACGAGTGTTCGTAAGTTCATGCAACAATAATATCAACATTTACACGTGAAATAACAAACTCTCACTGGCATCGTCATCATTAAAGTATGTCAATTAGCAAACAAAACAAAGGATTCATTGTTCACGACGACCCTGCGGGTGAGTTGTACTGAGAATAAACAAACTAACATAAACACGGTGAATACGTGCGTTCTCACGTGCGGGCTATGACAGCCACGCCTCTTTGTTTTGAACAGGATCGTTCTTAAATGGGATAGAGAATAGTCCAGATATTCTGATCATATATCCTAGATTATAAAAATTGTAATTTTTAGGGTCTTTTTTCATCATTTCGCCCATTTAAAAAAAAGTAGGTCATTTTTAGAATACAATGTCCTTATTTGGTAATTTGAAAGCCATTTTAAGGTATTTTTTCCACATTTCATATTTTTAAGAAATTTATTAAAATCTAAAGCAGGGGAAGTCAACTACGTCTTGTGATGACGTTTGTGGAGCAAGAGCATGCGGATCCCATGTGTGTGACGTCAGCAAGAGCGCACGGTAGTAGGGGTGTTTAGAGTACGCTAGATTTAGGTACTAGAGGACCTATTCACTTTAGCTCTGTGGGTAGAACAACTTCTGGTTGGAAATACGGATCATTTTTCAAAGTTAATGCAAGATGCGATCCTGATAGTGTTCTCTCTGCAGAACATGTGTTAGTTCTGCAAAACATTCTTCTTCAGTTCGAATCGAGGTTTCAGGATGTGGAAAACCTTTCTCCAATATTTAAACTTTTTGCTACCCCATATTTAGTTAATGTCAAAGACGTTCCTTGCCCGTATCAGTTGGAACTGCTAAACTTACAATGCGACGATCTGTTAAAGGACAAATACGAACGTAAAGTGGTCTTGGGTAACTTTTACAGAAATTTCTCTGAAACCAGATTCCCGAAACTTGCCGCACGAATATTATGTAATTTTGGATCGACATAATGTGGCCGAACAATTTTTTTCACTAATGAAATGTGCAAAGCTCAAATCAAGAAGTACATTGTCAAATCACAACCTAAATGTAGTCTTCGATTAAATATTGCTCAAACGTTACGTCCCAACATTGATAAACTTGTTAAAGAAAAAAAGAGACAGGAAAGTCAGAAAATTGTTACTGTAATCTTGTATCATCTAAGGTGCAGACGAGCTTGTATGGTAATTAATTCAGTTCATTTTTTAAATTATTTTTATAGTAGTGAATTATGTTAATTCAAATGATAGTATTGTCTATTTTTGTCAAAGAACATAGATTTTGTGGAAAGGCAATTGTTCTCACAGAATAGAAAAATAGAATCATTTATAATATGTTAAACTACTGTGCTGTAATTAACCGATAAACTATCAAGAAAATCGATTGATGTTTCATTAACTCGGAAACACGTATTACGTAAGTTCTAACCCCCTAAATTCCCCCTGCCCGCAATACTAATACCTCTCTCTTCCCCCCTGTTCACTGATGCCTACATTTCACATACTCCTCGCAGAGGTACAACGCGAGCAGTGAGGGCAGAAAGCAGTGACGTCACAGAGCAACCTTCTGTCTTCCCCTGATCTAAAGTAATTATTTTCTCATTTTGTGTTGTTTCTGGCATTATATAGTTTTTGTGCATTTACTTACATTTAATATTATCAGAACTCTAAATAACCTAGCTGAAGGCCTATTGCAACTTCCAAAGCCGTAAAACAGTATGTTGCCATGACGACTGATGTGCATTTGATAAATTCTTTCTAATATATTACCATAAAATAGGCACTAAATTGGGCTTTACTCCGGCACCAGTCAACTCATTTGGTCCAAAATCAATAGGCTTCTTCCCATGGACACTATAAATGTGTATACCAAATTTAATGAAAATGCGATAAAGCGAATTCGAGTTAATGTGCGTACAGACAGACGGACAGACATTTTCCCATCCACCATACAATCTCAGAAAGTACCATTCTGGCACTTAAGTTTACTGCAGTTCTGTTAGTAGGACACGTTTAAAACTGGTGAGGGATGTTGTTACCACTGCCTTCTAGACTGTATTACTCGTGTATACACGAAGGGGAAGGGGAAAGAATAAAAAAGGTTTTCAACTTCTGCTATTTAGGCACAGTCTTAGAAAAAGGGGGAACATCAGACATGGATATCAATCAAAAGATAAATAAAAATCAGGTAAACTGATATAACCAAGTGCCAGTATGTTTTTTTTTTAATCAGTGATACACGCAATTATGATAGGCCCATGCATAAAAGTTATTTTTGTAATAGATGTCCGAGTTAACTCCAAAAACAAAATGTGCCGGCAATAATAATAATGATGCAATAGACCTACGATTCGCTGATATCTCTGTTTCAATTTAAAGTAGCCTTAAAGGTTATGAATGAATAATAAGCATATGAAATCTATCTGTCAGGAATTACATTAGGTATATTGCTGCACAGGAACGATATGAAAAATACTCACAGTAAAATATAGCCTAATGTAAATATCGGTAGTCTACATAACCATAGAATACACATTATAATATCAATATTCAACGGCTAGTTGTTATAAATCGTTTATTTAAGTTATTATTTAGCCACACTGACATCGTTATGAAGAAACAAATCAATGAAGGCTGCTAACAATATGAATAAACGATTGGCAATTTGTTAAGTTTTTTTAATACATTGTGGGCCTTGAAAGAATATTGATTACAAAATTAATATTGATATACGCGTTACTTCGGTACCGATCAACCGATTTGGCCCTAATTCAATAGGCTTGTACCCAAAAACGTCATAAATTCGAATACCAAGTTTCAAGAAAATCCGATAAAGCGTATTTGAGTTATCCATGCCTTTGTGATATATTACCATAAAGAGGCACTAAATTGGGCATTATTCCGGTACCGCCCAACCGATCTGGTCCAATATCAATAGACATCTTCCCATGGACATTATAAATAGGTATTCCAAGTTTCATGAAAATCCGATAAAGCGTATGTGAGTTATGGCGCCTTTAAAATATACACTAAATTGGGTTTTACTCCGGTACCGGTGAACCGATTTGGTCCAATTTCAATAGGGTTCTTCCCATGGACATTATAAACGCGTATACCAAGTTTCATTAAAATTCGATAAAGCGTATTTGAGTTAGAGCGCGTACAGACACACGGACGGACGGACGGACGGACAGACGGACAGACATTTTTCGTCCCCCACACAATCTCATAAAGTACCATACTGGCACTTAATAATGGGAGGAAAGTAATTGGAATGTTGAACTCAGTCTTATGGAGCAGGAACATCATTTGTAGCTCGAAGAGAATAATATTTAAGTCAATATTGCAAAGTATAGTGTTATATGGAGCAGAGATTTGGACAATGAACAGAAAACATATGAAAAACTGAATGTATTAGAAATGGATTTTTGGAGAAGATCAGCCAGAGTCTCACGAAGAGACAAAATAAGGAATGCAGAAATACGAAGAAGGATGGAAGTGGAAGAAGACATTAACAATACTATTGAGCGGAAGAGACTACAGTGGTATGGTCACGTACGAAGGATGGAAGAAGGAAGGATACCAAAATATATACTTGAATGGGAAATTGGAAGGAGAAGAAGAAGAGGGCGTCCTGCGACTACATGGATCAACAATGTACAGATATCAATGGGAAGAGTTGGTGCAGGTGGAAGAAGATACACAGGACAGAGAAAAATGGAGACAGATTATTAACAAATGATGACAAGCTCAGAAAAGTGTATTGATTGTGTTGAAATGTGATATGTGGATACTTTGTTTTAATTTGTTTGTATTGTTTGGTTGGAGGACAGCCTCTGTATTGAGGGAAAACTCAGAATGTATGTATGTATGTACACTGCCTGTCCTATACGGCTAATTTTGCGTACGCGGCAACATTACAGATGGCAGCACCTTTCACACCCAGCTGCAAGACCCTTTACATTACCTTATGATGTGTTGCCCTCTGAAGCATAAGCGCGGAAACTGAAATATGCTGGAATTTCATGCTATCTGGGTGTGAACTGTGTCGCCTCTACTGGAGAAATTAGGCAATTTAACAATTCTCTGAACTCCATGTTAAAATTAAGCATAGGACAGGCAGTGTAATTCTCGAGTCGGCGGTGGTTGTTACATTCCGAGTTTGCAGGAGAATTAACCCAGGAAATAATTTCCATGGCAACAAATGATGAATGATATCAGCAGAAGGCCATGGAGTGAGTGACGTAACCATAGTGACGTGACGCTCTGACAACTTGGCATAATGTTAGAGTAGGTGTGTTGCTAAGTGCTGGCAGTGGTGCGTGAGTTCGAGCTTCGGGCCTAAGCCCATGAGGTCATTGGTGCTTTCAGATGTAACTAAATGGTCATTACAGTGATGGGAAGTGTTATATAAGCTTAAATATTTTTTTATACTAGAGCCTGTTAACTTATTTTGTGTTATTTTGGACCGCAAACATTGTTTAACAGAACTATGTAAGTCTGTGTAATGTTTCATTTTACTGGCTCAGCCTTTTAAGGCAAAGAAAAAGGTGCTAGCACGTTATAAATATTATACAGTGCGTTTCACGTAAGGTTGGCCAATCATACGGATTTCTGCGTCTCGGCGGCCACAGCTCTAACTCCCGAGCGATCGGGTGAAATATCTACGCAAATAACGCCGCTAACGGTGAAATGATTCAGTACCTTTTTTGCTAATTTATTTTGAAAGATTTGTAAATTACCTAGTATTTGGTAATATGAAAACATTAAAAATTGTTTTCACTGATTCACCATTGAAAAAATAAGCCCTCCCAGCAGAATAGAGCGTTACAGGGAAATCACAGGCTTGCATTGCCTAAGTTTCCCATTATAACAAGGTGGGGAACATGGATTTCGTGTGCTATTTTCCTCTGTGAGAATTTTAACAAGATCAAAAAATTTCTTCAGTCATTAGATGTTACAGAATCAGCAGCTGTAGAGCAAGCAAAGGCCTTACATAAAACAAACATGTATCTCTCTGTTGAATTTTTACACTCTCTTACTTTTATATCCCTTTTTTCGCACCTTTTTTGGCAATAATTTTCCCTTTTTTTCCCACCTATTTTTGGCAATAATTTTCCCTTTTTTCTTCCTTTTTTGGGTGAAAATTTTCCCTTTAAAATCCGGTCTTTAGTTATAAGCTACTCATATCATACATAAACTTAGGTTTTAAGTCTTGCTTCGCGAATAATAAAACTTCGGATAAGGCTGAGTCAACTGAATGCGCACTGCTGCAATACAAACGTGTGCTTTCTGTTGGAATTGATAAAGGGTGGAAAAATACATGTGAGTTTTATTTTAAGAAGTGACGTTTGCAGTAATTTCCATGGAAACAATTATAACAGCATGTTAACAGGTGACGGCTTTGGCTGGTTGGATTTGTTTTGTTACATCACAAAACTGCAGTGGATTGAAGGTCGTGCGTGGAGTGTTTAGCAACTCGGGGCAATTTGTTTGGCTCTGGTGCCGACCCTGGGTCAAGGCCTGTTGAACATGTGCGCTGGCCGATGCTCTCCTGTTTATTTACTGTTGCATTTGCCACGTGGAGTTTCCTTGTACAAAAAATCTGATCATTCGATGTGATACACTCACATGACTTTCTCTGTCCTAAAGCTTGGGTATTACAACTTTCTTACTTGAAATAATTCTGATTTAATTATTAAAGCTTCAGTGTACAAAACATGGGATGGGTTATAACCAGGGCCGTAGCTAGGCGGTGGCTAGGTGGGCCCCCGCCAAGGGCGCAGGTACAGAGAGGGCGCAAAATTAACCATGAAAAATCCCGCCTTTTTTTAAACTGGTGCAATTTATCAAGAAATAAAAATTGCACGTTAATGGAAGAAATCTTTCAGGTTATTAAAAATTACTGCACGTGAACTATCTGCAGTATTATGCCGATTGTCTACAAACAAAAAGCAGTCATGCAACGTTCTTTAATTAACACGTTTTTTATTGACAGAATATAACATAAATCATGAACAGTATGGAATGATATAACAATAAAAATTTAAATGTACGTTATTATTGAGATGAAAGTGGTTCAACTATTCTAAAAAAAATACTTTTACCTATATTAACGTGTTAAATAGTTTAGTAGGACTCGGGCCTATTATGTAATTTACTTTTGATACTAGATTTTATTATTTAATTATTTTTTAAGTAGTTCAATCATCTGAAAATAAGGTTTTAGTACCTTGAAAGCCCAACACTTACTTCATTTTCAAATTGAGGTTAGGTTTTTTTTATAATAACAGTGTTTTTATATTAAAATAATAAACAATTTTACAGAAATTTAAAAATAGTTCAGACCCCCCAGTACTGGAGGGCGCAGATTTGTCAAACTCGCCAAGGGCGCAGAAGGACCTTTCTACGGTCCTGGTTATAACTACCCGTCAGAGAGAGTTTTTACGGGAAAAAAAAAGTTTCCAATGAAAGTTTTAGCACTTAGTATTATTGACCTCATGTACAAAATTGTTAGATCGAAAAATTTAATTTAATTTAAAATGATAGAGAAAGTAAGATAAAGTCGTCACCAATCATCTTGTCACGTCCGTCCCCAAAAGGTCCTAAACCAAATTATAAAATTTTGTTTTATGACTACTTTTGATTCTCGTGCTAGGCTGATCTAGTGATCACTAGACCTGGGATTTTAAGGCAAATGCCTATTTTGTTCCTTATGAAATAACATGAAAATTTTAAAATATGTTGACGTTTCATGATAAATCATTTACATTTATAGAGTTTTATATTGCCCTAAAATGCCTATTTGGACCTTTGGAGCCTAGCCTATTTTTGCTATTTTAGTGCCTAAAATGCCTATTTTGTACATTTAAAATAAAATTCTACTTCTGTAACTTTTACAGTCGTTTAATGGACATCCCTGAATGAAGAGCAGAACAGCAGAGGGTGGGTTTTTCACAGAAACTTGATTTTCCAAAATAATTGTCGCGAAAGGAATGCTGACTGGGGGGGGGGGGAAGGGGAGAATTATCTCAAAAGAATACGTAGGAGGTATATAGTAAGAAGGGACATACTGTGTTAAGTCGCCCGTGAAAGACCATTTGTTTAAGTGAATGTAGTTCGTGATACCTAAAATGAAATAATCTAAGAGTTCGCTTATAAAACAGTGGCTTATACAATTTCCAGGGATGACATTTTTAAAGGATATTTTAAGTGGCTATTTTCTCTTTTAGAAGCCTATTTACTTGTTTTAAAAGTCTATTTTAGATGCCTAAAACTAATTTTTTTAGAGCCTAAAATGTCAGGTCTAGTGATCACACACACAAAATGTTACTGAAAAATATTATTTTGCATTGCATTGAAGAATCTACATCGAGCTTCAGAGTCTAGCACATTACTTCTTCTACATATTGTAGGAGTAGAGAAAGCAGAAAAGTTGTCTAATTGTACCAATACTAGGAGGTGCCCGTGGCTTCACCCACAATAATTCATTTAAAAATTAAGAGTATAAAAATTATTAATGCATTATATTTATTAACACTTGCACGCGAATCATTCATAAACTAAGCCATTAATAATATTAATGAAACAGCTAAAATTCCGGCATCAGAGTACATTCTACGATTAGAAAACGCCCCCTGGGAAAACTATATCAGAATCGATTATGCAGTTCCAAAGGAACCTGTGAACACATAATACGTATTGTTTCTCAACTGTTTATTGGCATGAATATGATGTGAATTTTATTTGATCAATTCAGTGTAATTTTCAGAAATTATATAATGTTTCAAGGGAAGGAATGGTTTGTTTGGATTATTATTATCAGCGATATTTCAAGAGATAAAACCATCAATATTTTACAGCTGGTGCCCACGGCTTCCCCCGCCATTATTCATTGACTCCAGGATTTTTAAGAAATTTACACTGGTAGATTATTAAAAATGTTTGTGGTTCAGAGCTATGAAAATTGTAAGTAAAAATGAAATTATAATATTTGTTCATTGTGTTCATTTCACTTAGGCCTTATGTAATAATAATAAAGAAACGATTTTCCTAATTTTATAGTCGTCATGAAAGTTTAGACTGCGAGAGACGAACATCGCCGAGTATACCCGATGTCTCACGAAGCGGGCGAGCGAGCAAGCACGCTATTTAGGGGCGTTGAATTGTATAAGAGTAGATTTCCTTTGATTCTTACATTCTCTACCCACTACAGGTAACTTAGAGTACACCTAGAGTTGTAATCCCCGTTTTCCACCGACGACCTAAAGAGATCAGTCTGAGGAAAATACTAAATTCTATTATGTTTTAGATGTAAGTGTGATTGGTGAATTAAAACTTTACACAATTATTGCCGTTGTGCCATCCCCATGTGTTGTTTGAAAGCTCCATGTTGAACGATTTACATTTTTTAAACAAATATTTGAAGTTAATAACAAAGATCCTTGCACAAGAAATTTTAAGGTAGTTAATGAAATAGGCTATTTGTTAATGTTAACTAGGACTACACTTATAATGACTTCACAATTTTTTAATTATTTGATATTACGTCACTAGTTACGTGAACAATTAATGCACCAGCGTCGTTCGCTATATGGCGTTGAACCGCTATGGCTCTAGCAGGAATGCTAATTTCAGTTAGACGTTTACTTTGATCTCTGTAATTCATAAGGGCCATCTCTGTATATCTCTCTCTATATAAGAGGCTTTGTCCTGACTGATAGAGAATCAACGTAGAGCCTAAACTATAATAGGTAGAGACTTGGAATGTTGACAGTACCTTCGTTTCTTAACGTTTTCACTTTCACTAAGAAAGGATTTTGGAAAAAATGATTTTAAATTCCAAAAATAAATTTCTTTAAAGGATATGTAATATCTTTTTACACAGAATTATCAAATCCAAATCAAATTTCATGTACAGTTTTCATTACAACAGTGTATTGTTGGCAGTGTTCACAGGTAGCTTTGGAAATAAATGATACGGGACTTCTACAAATTAGAGAAGCTATCGATAGAATTCATTGGTTTCAATAAATAATGAAGAATGGAATCACGAAAATAATGCACAATGTGATACAGTCACATAGCTTTCTCTGCCCTGGACATAGAGAATTTCTCACTTCACATTTTTATATAAAATAAGAGGTCGTATTGCGGGGACAGATTAATCCAGCAGCTTCAGTCTGAGTGCGTGTCAACGAGTAAGTTATGCCATATCAGAAGTCGGTAAAAAAATCTATCCTCTGATACGTTATTCATAGCTATAGGCTTTTTATTTTTGGTTGAGATATATAGATATTTATCATAGGCTCTAAGCATATAAAACTAGACAAATAGGATAGAACATTTTTAGTCCTATACGCGCAGTATGTCCCATGTTTTGGGGAGGAAAGTAGGAAAGTGGTATTGAATTTCCTTTTGATTTCAGCCCCGAAACTGTTGTATGGTAACATGAGAGTGAATTATAAAATATTCTGTAAAAACAGTTCAATTTTATGTTACCGGAAATTCTGTTTCTTCTGATTTGAACCCCTACCAGGCATGGTGTTTAAAATCAATTGGGTGCAAAATTCTACATCCTCTATGAGCCATAAAAAGCTGTATCAAGCGTTTTCTGAGAGGATAGTTTTGAGTGTGATAAGTCATCCTCCCTCATTTCAAATTCTACATACCTATTTAAGGACCTAGAGATTGAAAATTGAAAGTTCTTCATAAGGTAATTTTGAATGTCAAAATACAAAACCCGAGCGAAGCCGGGCATTTTATGCTAGTTTTAATATACGGCGCGTAACTCAGAAAAGTACCGAAATAATGTGGCTTGGTTCTAAAAAGGCCAAAGTCATGAAACTTGCTTTTGCGATAGCTGACTTTGAAGCCTTTGTAGAAGTAACATTTTTTGCTGAAAACTTCCGACATTAGCCTCTATGGTTTCTGTATTTTGTCTATTAATAGCGACATACATTGGCAGTTTTATTATACAAAAGATAAAGACTAGCCGAGCTCAATAATGCGTAGATCTCATTTTTGCAAGAAATTTACATTGGCCCTTTTAGAACCAAGCCACATATGGCTTCAGTTGAGATTTTTCACCGTGGGTGGAGATTCAGTCCTTCCATTTATGCGCAACTTTAAAACTTGGCCACTTCATTTGCCGAAAGTCAAGGATTAATAACACACACTAATCAAATAAACAATACAAAGTTTTGTTTGAGGAATATGGCCAATATTTCACCCACCGCTCACTTAGCCAGTGATTTGGTGCGAGAAATCTCACTGCCGTCTTTCTGTCTGTTCTGCTGAGCAAGTGTTCTTGGAAGAGTGGCAAGTGATAAGCTAAGTGATGTTGCTCTCTTAAGTGAAGAATTCTTCAAGTGACTTGTGGCTGTTTCTGGTGTTGCAGGTGTGAGCGATGAGTGGCTTAAGAGAACACGAAGGCCTGGAGGTGTTGGAGGCGGGCCGCGCCCTCAAGGTGCAGACTGACACCCCTCACCTCGTCAGTCTTGGTGGCGGCCGACTCAGCACCGCTGTCACGCTTCATCCGCTGCCCCCTGGTAAGTACAATAGAGTTTTTCATTACATACCCAGACGACTCCAAAAGATTAAACCATTAATGCCCGGTTTCTATAAACTCGTGAAATACCTATGGGTAAATTATCCATGGGCAAATTAGTTCTTAATCACCCACAATGATATAATGAGGAAGGCCTTGGAGTTGTAGTTAATTTAATTCAGAAGGCTTTGATTCTCATTGTTTAAATTATTATTGATCCTATGAGACGTTAAATTTTATCCAGCCATCCATGATAGGATAAATTAACTCGACGATTTACCTTTGGAAAGATCTACCCTGAGTTTGTAGGAACATTTTTTCTGTCGTTTTCATATTTACCCAGAGGACATTTATCTAGAAACTCGCCACAAGTGAGTGTGATTGCTATCTTTAAATTATTTGAGTTTGTAAAAGTTAGTCTTGTGTAAATTCTGTCCATTATTTCCCCATAGGAATTTCGCGAGTTCATAGAAACCGGGCATAAGTCAGTGTTTTTTTCCGCTTTCCAAATAAAAGCAACGTTGCAATATTCACTCATTGTTACCAATAGGGCCCGGATTCTGATGATTTAAAATTATTTGAAAAATTACCTATAAAATGACCCTTAATTTTAAAGAAGATGACTTAATAATAAAAAGAATGACCTAAAAACTGATATTTTATTTATAAAAATTTAATATTGTACACACAAGGGTATAGACTACTTTTTACATAATTGTAAAAACTGTAAATGTTTCCGACTGAGGCATGACAACACTTCAACACCAAGTGTGCCCTTCTTGTATTAAACAAACAACACTTCAAAGACAGCACCGCTGGGGACGATGCTAGCTAGACGACATGAAAGTTAATATGCTCAATGTAAATGCATGAAAATGACTAAATAAGGAAGCAATTGACACGAAAATGACAAAATAATGACGTAAAATTGAAATAAATGCCCTAAAAATATAAAATTTCATAAAATGACAAAAAAAAAATGACCTAGTAAAAATGCATTTCTGCATTCTAGAGGCCATGATTAGGATTTATCTACAAGTAGGCAATGGCTATGCAGCATCGATAAAAAGATGACATGTCATCAGAATCCAGGCCCTGGTTATCACTGACCTCAATTCTTCCCTCGGCTTAATCAATTCACACGAGTTATTGTTTACTGCTTGCAACCCCGCGTTTCACTCCACGCGGAGTAGAGAAGTATCTGTCACAGATATTTTTATATTTTGATTGGCTGAGGTAACTAGCTGATTGGTGCGGTAAAAATAAAGGGCATGGGTTGAGCTGTCTGCAAACAAGGCCGTCACGTTTTGGAAAATACTTTAGGCTACTATACTATTGTATAGTGTATTACTTCACTATTTCGTTGAGTCCTAAAACCAGGAAATTGTTTTATTGATGAGTTTCATGGCCTCAGTGGTGCTATCGAATGTGAAAAATGGTACGCATGGCCCACAGTACATTAATTTTACAGAATCTGACAAACTTTTATTATAGTGTGATGTGTTTTTGATTAATTTTTCATGTTTCTAGAGCAACTATTTGTAACCTTTCACATATTGTTTAATTGAATTACGAAACATCATAATATATTAAATAAACTGACTTAGTATATTAATACTGTAATTAATGTGTACATGTTTTGTGTAATTTACTGTTTTCTCAACAACTCTGATAATAAATACCACTCGATATGTTAATTGTAAATTCTTCGACTTTCCTTATTTGGAATTGTATTTACAAAGTTTAGCAGTGATTAGGCGGAAAACATTTTACCATTTTTCACAGGAATTGTTATTCAAATATTTAAAATATGTTAGAAATATGCCGTTAAATTGTGACAGGTTATTAAATATGCACAAATATTTTAATATCAAGCAAATGTGATGCATTATCGCAAAACTAACAACATATACAACAAAATAAAAATACGAATTTCTGTTACTTCTTTGTGTAAACATTTTAAAAAAAGCATATAATAGAGTGCATTATTAAAAAACTTCCGGGCTCTAATCATCACCGTAATTTCCTATATCGAATATTCTTCGTGTATATCCCCTCCATTATTCCTATAATTTACGCAGTCAACTTCATGAACACCCGGTAGATTTCCATGCCACTTCTAATTCCGACCAGTGTCAGTGTACTTATTAGGAACTTAACTTTAGGAAGGACGTGAATAGTAATTGTGAAGTGTTTACTTTCGCTAGTTTGTAAACATTGCCTTTCTCGGAGCACTCTTATATTAGCATTTCCATCAATAAGGAAAGGAATGTTTACGTTAATGGAACTCAGTAGAAAGTGAGATCTCTTATAGTACATATTAGGACACCACAGATTCCACTAATGTAGTCAATGCTGAAACACTGTAAAATTATGATTACCTGTATAACCTTGGTCGTTCGCTGATCTCATTACCGGTATTCATTTATAGCCTACTAGCTTAAAAGGCCCGGCGTCGCTCGGGTTTTTGTATTTTGACATTCGAAATGAACTTATGAAGATGTGAAAAAATGTGAAGTGAGCAAATGGTATTCTCTATGTCCAGGGCAGGGAAAGTTATGTGACTGCATCCATAGGCGTAACCAGGCCGACCATATGGGGGGTTATAACATTCAGGAAGAGGGGGGTCCGGGGGCCCTCCCCCGGAAAATTTTAAAAATGAAGATGCAAAATAACGAGTTTTAAGTTTCCGGGGTATTACCCCGGAAAATTTTAAAAATTAAGACGCAAAATAACGAGTTTTAAGCTTCCCACGCTTTATACTTGTATTAAGTAATTTATGGGCAGACTTAAAAAAATTATACAATTTTGCTTTTTTTAATCAATGGGGGGGGGGTTCAAACCCCCAAAACCATAGGCGTAGCGAGGGGGGGGGGGTTTTGGGGGTTTGAACCCCCCCCCCCATTGAATAAAAAATGGAAAATTGTATAATTTTTTTAAGTCTGCCCATAAATTGCTTAATACAAGTATAAAGCGTGGGAAGCTTAAAACTCGTTATTTTGCGTCTTAATTTTTAAAATTTTCCGTGGGAGAACCCCCGGAAGCTTAAAACTCGTTATTTTGCACCTTAATTTTTAAAATTTTCCGGGGGAGGGCCCCCGGACCCCCCTCTCCTTTCATACTCGCCAGACCCCGCGGATGTTATAACCCCCCCCCCATATGGTCGGCCTGGCTACGCCTATGCCCAAAACCCCCCCCCCTCGGTACGCCTATGATAGATTGGACAACTTAAGTAACACCATGGAAGTCCTACATATATGTGATAAGGGTGTTAGACTAAATACATCGGGAAACTTTCAAATTTATAAAAATAGGAGTAACATCCTTAATGAAAATATAATTGACCAAAATCATTTATTTGACTTGACTACAACGGTGACCTAGGTTACCAAATAACAAAATTTTATAAACAACATTATTTCAGAAGAATTGTGGTGTTCATTTCATCTTGTATGAACTGAGGATGGCGCAGCATACGCCGAAATGCATCTTCAAATAAGTTGTGTATTTAATGGTAAGGGTAAAGGCGGAATATTATAATAAAAATATATTTAATATTAACCCTTATCTGTTGGAAATGAGTTATTTTAATTTAGAAACCTGTCTGTTTGTTTGTGTCTGTGAACAGCCTAGCTCCAGAACGGAAAGACGTATAAAATCTTTATTTATTTGTTTTGGATTAGTTATCTTCAGTGGATGTGGCATGAAGATTGGTGACTACTTTCTCTTATTTTAATACCACTTTACATTAAGACAATTTAATTTTTCACGATTTTTTCCAAAAATTGTTTTAACGATTTTGTTTTAAAAAATGTGCATGAGATGCGTATAACTTACAAAGAGCTAAAACTTTTATTGAAAACATTTTTTTATATGTTAGGGGGGCTGCATGCTGTGGCACAGGCAATTTCTTATGAGATAAGGTTAGCTTTAAATTTACTTTCCTTTATTTTTTTGGTTGGTGGATATAATTTGGTAAAAATTCTCTGAAGCGTAACGATAAACTTCGATTGCGTTTATATATTTGTTTAAAGATTACAGAACAAAAAAGCATTGGCAGAGAACTCATAATTTATGGAGCAGACGATGATAGTGCCAGAGTGCACTTGGTACGATGATCCTAAATTTCTTCCTCTTTGACTTTCTCAGTGAAGTGTTCGTTTTGGAGCCAAAAATTGTTGCTCGACCTTCCGATCCGATTTTCCTGAACCCCTGCGGTCGAGCATAGGGAGTCCAAGTGGAGGTTTCAGTACCTAGACTGATTTTGCTGCGCTTATTTTCCGTGAGAGGACATAGGGAGAGCCCATCGCCTCAGAAACCCTCTCAGCAAACTAAGAAACTTGGACGTGATAGAGCCGGGAAATTTTTCCAGAGGCACTAATTTAGGCTTGGGGTTGTTTACGTGACGTAAATCTACGACACGGATCGAATCCATCGACCCCGGCCGGGTTTAATCCCGCGACCTTCGGATTTACAGATGGGCACACCACCGCGGCCAACTGTTGCTCTTAAAGTAAAGTGTTCCCTATTACAGGCCATGGAGGTCCAGAGGGTTCCAGGAGGTTGAGGCTCCCAGATTTTATTTTTAGACAATCGGAACATGAAGGTGGTAAGGTTGTCAGACTTACGCACAGGCCGCCTTTACCCCCAGAATTGCTCCTGGTACTCATTTCTGTTAGAGGCTGAGTCGACCCCAGGGTCATAGTGCCACCAGAAGGATTAGGACAATTGAAAAACTCCAGTGACCTCATCGGGATCGAACCCGCGACCTTCCGGCCTCAACCACTACGCTACGGCGTACCCAACTGTTGCTCTTACCATGACAAATACTCTTCTAAGCACAAAGGCCGTTGCATTCATTTTCTGTCAACATCACGAAGAAATGATTGAAATTAAGAACATATTGTTTAAAAGTGGATAAGTATTAAGTATTAGAAATAAAACCATTTTTGCCTTAAAACTTCTAAAAATTAGGGTTATATTTACCCATTGTGTTGTGAATTCGCGTTATTTCGTGATTCAGAAGTGATTTTCTGGGTTAATAGGAGGCAGTAAAATGAAATTCTGCAAATATTTCTCGAATTGAGAACAATTCACTATCGCGTCTCACGAATTTCACAGACCTGTAGTAATAGAGTGCAGACCGCTAGGAATTAGCAGTAGTATAGAAATTAACCTGAGGTTATTGCTAATAGCGTAATAGCAGAGTATTGGCGGTTTCTGACCCCTCCAGTGAACCTCATACGTCACGGCTTGACCTCACGCCAGTCGTGACCACGGCACGCACCTACATAACAGTCTCCAGCATCAAAACCCAACCAATGCTAGTCAAATATGTCTTTCAAGCTTGTAGTACTGTAAACAAGTCATCAGCTGAGTACGGGAGTGTTCTAACTCCACTTTTTGCGAAAAATGAGATAATGTCTTTATTTAGGTACGCCTCTTGTGCATATAGTGCGAATCAATTTTCTACATATAAATATCCAAAAAAATTACTAGACCTGGGATTTTAAGGCAAATGCCTATTTTGTTCCTTATGAAATAACATGAAAATTTTTAAATATGTGGACGTTTCATGAGGAATCACTTACATTTATAGAGTTTTACAGTGCCTTCAACTTCCGTAATTTTTACACTCTTATAATGGACATCCCTCAATGAAAAGCAGAACAGCAGAGGTGTGGTTTCTCAGAAACTTGATTATTCCAAACAATTGACGCTAATGGAACGCTGACTGACGGGGGAGAATTAAGGAGGAAGAACTACTGTGTCAAGTCACCAGTGTTTAAGTGAATATAGTTCGTGATGCCTAATTTTGCAGTTAATTCGGTTAAGAATAGGTATACCACGTTTCTTGCAGCAAAAAAAAAAAAAAGAACATGTTACAGTTTATGTGTATATTGTAATATTTTTAAGTCTATTTTCTATCTATTTACACATTACAGGCTTTAAAGCCTATTTTAAGTGCCTATTTTCTTTTTTAAAAAGCCTATTTACTTGTTTTAAAAACCTATTTTAGGTGCCTAAAATTATTTTTTTAGATCCTAAAATCCCAGGTCTAAAAATTACACAGCCCAACAAAAAAGAATTTTTTGTTTGGTGTCACAGATGTTTTACAGGATTTTGGCTATACTTAGTGTGCTTATTCCAAATATGTAAACCGTTTTTCTCTACCAGCTCTACTTTGTCGAGGGGGAGATTTTATTCGTGAACTCTTAGTCTAGCGGAACGAAATCTTGCTTGTAGCTAGTGAAGGTTCTTGACTATACTTTGGACACGTAGGACGAAAACTGTACGATGTACAGAAAAACTAAAAGCTGGATTAGTTTTTGGCCCGCAAATTGACAGCTCATAAGTCATAAATAGAGCCCGGATTTCCATGCAAATGCATGTTTTTATACACTTTGGTTACACTTCTCAAACTTTGTAGTTACACATTACACGACTTATGGATTCCAAATAAACATATTTTTTCTGTGCATGTTTGCATATTTCGGCCTTTTTATGGCAAAATTCATGCATAATGCATGTTTTGGATTTTTTGGGTTTAATGTAGCATATTCAGACGTTTTTAATGCATATAAACCCGCATTTTCTGGTTTTAGTGCATAATATCAAGTTACCATGCATAACTGTGCATATTATGAATATGCCTCCCTAAAATCTTGGCTTTTCAAAGAAACGTAAAAATGTTGTATTGCATTACCATTGTTATATTTTGATTGACTTGGCAACAGAGTCTGCCACCTGCATGAATTTGAGAGTGCAAGCTACTGTTTACCCCTATATATCTGTGGTTTACCCTAAATAAACAGTAATATAATACACCAGACTACAAAAGAAAATGCCGACTTGCAGACCCCCACCACCTTCCATTGAAAGAAAACTGCTAAACAGAATGTTCACTGCTTGAATTTGTCAGTCACTAGCCATTGTTGAAGGCTTTGAATATTTTTGAATCGTGTTGTGGAGAAACGGGTGTGACAGTCAGGGAAAAACTTAAGAAGGTACTTAGTTCAAACCCTGCTCTTAAACTTCTGAAAACGTGAAAGACGTATTATGTGGAGAAAATGTAAAAGACATGGAATTCGATAGTGCATGTTTTGCCCTTCATTGTGCATATTTGGAGATACGATAGTGCATGAATGCATGCATATTTTTAAGTTTGATAGTGCATGAAAATCCGGGCTTTAGTCATAAACGACCGTACAATATGTTATAGTATCCATTTTTTGAAAGATCCCATGTTATATTGTTTTTTTAATGTTAATGTAATGCTAGTGTGTTGCTTTTTTCTTCACGTGATTTAGAAGCTAAAAATAGACAATGTTTTTATTTATATCAAACGTAAAATGGGATGATATGCATAATGGTAATCACAAAACTAAAGCTGATAGGGCAAAACTAATGGCACATTTGGCATCAGCGACCTAAATATACCGAAGAATAGGTACAAATAAATTCTAAGGCACCAAAATGGCTGTTGGTCTCTGTAACCAATCTGCTATCACAGTTGCTAAATCAATTGTACACAATGTTCTTTTACCTATAATTAGATTAAAACTTCTCGCGTATTATATTTACAATTAATTTTATGAAATTAATAATAATAGTAATAATAATAATAATAATAATAATAATAATAATAATAGTGATGATGATAAAAATAACAACAACACTGGTCTACAAAATAAAACTAATTTTAATCGACAGAGATAAATTATACTCTTTGAGGCCAACTTTTCGTGTAGATTATGGATATACCTTTCGTTTATTCATACCACGTATAGATTTTAATTCACACGTAGACCATACATCAACTTGATAGAAATAAATTTATATTTACGTAAGTTGCAGGCGTTTTCGATTCCCCACGCCATGCATGATTTCTTCTATCGCTTTGCCCCTAACAATATGCAATTATTTTTTGGTTACTCGGGTTATGAAGAGCTTACGCGGTGATCAACCAAACAACCGTTTAACTCTGTTAGTAAGGCTGTTATATATCTGTGGCTTGGTTCTATAAGGGCCGATGTCGATTTCTTGCAATCATGAGTTCTATGTAGGCTTGCCAGACGTCCCGGTTTTCAGAAAAAATCCCGGTGTCCCGGCCGGTTTACTTCACGTCCCGGTAAAAATTAAATTTTATTTTCTAGATGACCAAAAAAGTCTAAAAAAAAGTCCTCGCCAATGAAAAGTACTTGTAAATATGGTTCAAATTTTTATTCCTCATTCAAAGTGTTTCTTCTTATTTAAGTAACTTTTAAATATTAACATGTTAGAAATAAAATGTTTAAATTTATATGCTTATGTCATTTATTACCCCTGGTTTAGGTTCCTAATCAGTAACCATTTATTCATAGCATTGAGAATAAACTACCCTCTCAAACACTCTAAAAACCTGCCAAGGGTGTGTACCCTTGAATACCCGCGACGCATTCCGGTGTCCCGGTTGAACATTTCAGAAATCTGGCAAGCCTAGTTCTATGCATTATTGAATTCGGCTAGTCTTTATCTTTCGTATAATAAAAGTGCCAATGTATGTTTCTATTAATAGACATAATACAGAAACCTTAGAGCCCAATGTCGGAAGTTCTCAGCAAAAAATATTACTTCTACAAAGTCGGTTATCGCAAAAGCAAGTTTTATGACATTGGCCCTTTTAGAACAAAGCACAGATACAGACTTGTAATAAATAATACTTATAGACCTATTAGTGTTAACAAAGTGTTTTTTTCCAATATCGTAATGGATATGCCAGTAACGCATAGTTATATTTGTGGAATATTTATTTAGGGAGAAATTAATCTCAGCATGGAAGTATTTTGCTTTCTCGATCTTACACTATCACAATAATGCACCCCGCCTGCTAGTCGCCATTGTTTCTCGTGATTTATATGCGCGCGCACATTAGCTGCCACTTAACCCACTTACTTCCTTCTATGAATAACAACTACCATATCCAGTGCTATACAGCATGTACCACGTGTTGTATGCAGGGCCGGATTTAAGAGTATGCCGCCTATAGGCTAAAGTCCATTTGCCGCCCCCTCTATAGTTCATATTTGCTTAATACATTTGTTTTATACAACAAAAGGATAGAGTTCATTTGTGTTTTCATCTTTTTTAAACATAAAGTTCATTTAGTATAGATAAAACTACAATTTTACTTGTTTTCATTATAAATTATATAATCAAATTAGTTATCTACTTGTTTTCTTTTTACTTACTTCTTTTAGGATTCGTTAAAATTGAAATGGGTTTCGAAATTAATTAATTAATTAATTTGTTTTTGGAGATCAGTGATCACTAATTAAAACATTTATATATTTTAATGCTAATGACTATCTTTTGCGTAATTGAAAAACTATGTTCATTTTGAATGAAGTTGTTCTACAAGGTGAAATGAAATTACACAAAATGTAGTTAATTAATTTGTTGAAAAATATCACCACGTGCCATGAATTTGTATTATGCTATAG
The DNA here is from genome assembly GCA_964059195.1 of Ectobius pallidus. NCBI lineage: Eukaryota > Metazoa > Arthropoda > Insecta > Blattodea > Ectobiidae > Ectobius > Ectobius pallidus. Next base: position 114,388,280 of record CAXKWD010000010.1, read on the forward strand.
TTTTAGAAAATATGCTGTGTAGGACTAAAACATATTTTTAAGTAATATGTATTCTTAAATTCGTACGGAAAATATTATTAACGCCTGAAATACTTCATTTTAACTTTTAATAAAATGCCAAACTGCTGCCCCTGAAAATTTGCCGCTCTAGGCTGCAGCCTACTTAGCCTATTTAGAAATACGGCCCTGGTTCTATGTACAGGTTTTGTGTTCTTCGTTTTGAATTGTTTCGCACACTCGTCGAGCCTGTCTGAGCAGAATTTTCGGGGTATTTGAAATAAAAACCCAGATTGAAAATATAGCCTTACTTACCTTTATTATAAAATAGATAGAGATGAAAATAGTAACTGGAGAAAACTACATAAGGACGAGCTTCATGACCTGCACTCTTCACCAGATGTAGTAAGGGTAATTAAATCACGGAAGATGAAACGGGTTGGACATGTTGCGCGCATGGGGGAGGAAAGACATACTCAAAAGTAATGACTGGGAGACCCGAAGGGAAAAGACCACGTGGAAGACCTAAGGGAAGTAGGATTTGCGAGGTTGATTGGATAGAGTTAGCACAGAATACGGTTGAATGGCGGGCTCAGGTAAGCGCGGGAATGAACCTCCGGGTTCCATAAAATATTCCTTTAGCCTGCTGAGGAATTATCTATAGCCATTGAGTAAGTAAGTATGTATTGAAAGAAAATAGGGCCAAACATTTTAAGAATGGGGCGTGTAGATATTAAATAGAATATGAAGAAAGAAACAGAAAGTAGCTGAGTAAAGTAGGCATTACATTATGTTAGTTCAATGCATCAATCCTGTATTGCGATACAAGTTTTCGAAGTGCTTAATGGGGGACGTATCAGCTTTTGGTGAAATTCATAGGCGAGAAACAGTTGAATTTCATTATTTTTTTCCCTCAGCAATGAATTGCTCTACAATCTTGCAATCTGACATGCTCTTTATTGACTACTTCTACAATTGCATACCATTTTCAGAATGAATCAAACTGTTACAGTTACGGGTAATTGTCGTTTCAAAATGGCAGCCACGTTTCATGCAATGAAAAGCCGTTTCCTGGATAACTTCCACAATATTTCTGTGTGATTATTTTTCTGTGTATTTATTAATATTGTATGAACAACACTATCCATAATCATTCATTTAGCATTAATAGTTTATTTAATATATATTTTAATGAAAAAGGGGGGTACGCAGTAGCGTAGTGGTTGAGGCGCTGCGCTACAAATCGGAAGGTCGCGGGTTCGATCCCCGATGAGGTCGTTGGAGTTTTTCAATTGTCCTAATCCTTCTGGTGGCACAATGGCCCTGGGGTCGACTTAGCCTCTAACAGAAATGAGTACCGGGAATCCTAGGGGTAAAGGCGGCCGGTGCGTAAGGCTGACAACCTTACCACCTTCGTGTGTCGAATGTCCAAAATCTGGGAGCCTCAACCTCCTGGAATCCTCTGGGTCTCCATGGCCTGTGTAGGGAACACTTTACTCTTTAATGAAGATTTTTTTTTTATTCCCATTCAGACAAGTTTATGAAAAATAAAATTTTTGGATTCAGAGGACCTCAAAACGTGTATTTATGTTAAAAACTCAACTTCGAATTTGGGGGTAGAACACTATTCTGTTCTTCCTCTACCTTTAGTATCTATGATATGGGAAGAGGAAGTAAAAAGTCGTTCAGGTTTGGTAAAACAAAGAAGTGTCAGTTTAGTTTAGTCTTTTTTGTTGAAATACAACACACAGTCTTCTTTGACTTTCGCTGTATACGCCAAGTAGTGCGGCAATTTCTCTTACATCGTAGTATTGTGGGTGGCTTGTCTGAAGCGGCGTTGTATGAGAAATAGAAGTACAGTAGATACCGGTAATATTATGCAAGCAAGATAAACTACAACCTGATGAATGCACAATCGCTTACAAACGGTTGAAGTATCGGGCATTATTCTATTTTTTTTTAATTTACTTTCTCGGTTATACATTAATGAATTCTTTGTGTCATAATAATAATAATAATAATAATAATAATAATAATAATAATAATATTAATAATAATAGTAATTTATTGTGAGAGACCAGCAGTGTGTCCCTGGTATAGACGTCAATGTAGGCCTACATTGTAAATTTCATAAATGAAAGTATGCATGCAGTAACTTATTATATTATTTTAACAATCCACATAGAATGAAAGTAGGCCTATGTTAATTATAAATTAAAACTCCGAAACTCATAAATAGAGTAAAAAGGATATTTTAGGAACCAATTAAAAAGATTTATTTTAAAACTACATATACTTAAATACCATATCTTTAACAAATCATGTTTATTTAGTAGGCATATGGGTAAGTTGATAAATAGGGATATTAAATGTGTATCTATTTCTGATATTAATGTTGTGTATATCAGATCTTAAATTATTATGATGTAAATGAGAGTGAATATAGATCAAAGTATAGGTTATAAACAGTAATCATTTTTAGTTAAAAAAACAAAGATTTACAATGTTCATTAGACTTTTTACTAGGGCTGAAAATCGATTAAAATTTTTAATCGAGTTAACGCTTGATTTTAATCGATTAATCGACTGATTAATCGACAAACAGGTCGGCATTTTAAACGAAACCAAAGTGGACATTTAATATTGTTTTACACGTTTAATAATTACTACATAATCGGAAGAAATCCTGAATTAATGAATACCATTATTAGTTCACTAGTGAAACAATGTATACAAAACTTACATTTCCGGTTACTTTTTCAGTCAAGACTTGAGACACACGAGTTTGTTGACATTTGAATGTTCAAGAGACGATCGTAGCTTGTTTACAATAATAACGGCAGCACTAAAAACTCTCTCATTCGGCATAGAGGTGTACATATTCTGATTTTAGCTTGCCTGCCCCTTTGAAATTCTGCAACCAGTCACAGCTTTTAACTTGCTTGACTTGAAAGCAAGCCAGATTACAACGATGATAAGAAATACTGTCGCTATGAGTCATAAGCTCTTCATAACTTGGTGGGTTGCTCAGGACCTAAGGAAACTGCAAGGCCTGGCGGAAAGAATATGAAACTGGGTATAGCAGTGCACTGGTAAGTCGTGCAGTTACGTAGTTGAGGAACTTCAGATGTATTTAGAGAATTTTACCCTGAAGGAAGCCGAGGAGAAACTAAAATGTGGACAGTTTGAATTAATTATCAATGAACAAAAGTACTAGTCCGGCATGGGAAAAATTTTCAAACATTTTCGAGAAAACATCATAAAATCATTAATAACAATAACAAAAATCCCTTTAGGCAAGCCTACAAGCTGAGGTAGATTTTGAAGTGCTTTTGTTTTAATTTACTGTCGCTGCGTAGCACTATCCTTCTTTAGCCTTGGCATGACAAACCCGCAATAATAACTGCAAAAAAAGAGGAAAGAGAACTTTTTAAAACATTCAAATCTCGCCTTATATGAGAACTATCAAGAAACTAGTTATTGATTTGTAGAGTACTCATCAAGAGCTTTTCAACGATACCCCACAAGACGTAGTTTCGAAAATTTCGAATTTCCATCCCCATACCCCACCCCCACTCGTACTCCCAAAACCCCCGAATCGTTGGTGTCACTGTGAACTCCATAAGGAGTACTCTAATTTATTCAATCAAAGTTTCCCTCTATACTTCATAGGGGCCGAGATATAAATGTTTTAAAATTTCAACCCCCTCCCCCGACCACCCCCTTAGGCCAATTTTGCTCATTAACGAACTTGTCTGAACTATTGGGCCTAGAAATAACATAATAAAATTTGATTCCAATATCTTGAAAATTACGGCCGCTAGCGTGTAAAGATATATATGCATATATATATATATATATATATACCTAGGTATACATATACATATACATATACAACTGTATATAAATATAAATATCACAATTTTTTTAACAGGCGGTGGTTTCGTACTTAGGGAGGCATGAAACGTAACGATATGAACGAATTTTTTGAAAGTCATTAGGTAGATTTTTCTTCGAAATCTACCTAATAATAAAAATAATAATTGTGTTAAGACGCTAAAACGATTTTTAATACTTTATCCACCTTTTATTTATCTGCATGGTGAATTTCTTCTACCAGCATGTAGAAAAGCAAGAAAGTATTACCTACACTCAGCAACTACAGTTGTTTAGCTGATAGGAATGTCGCAAGCTTATTCTGACTTGCCTAGGCTGGGTTTGACCTGACCCATCGGGCTTAAAGAAACCTGCCTGCTTCCTAGCTATGACGCTGGCAACTTGCTTGCCTGGCGTTCAAGCGGGTTTGGGCAAGCTAAAATCGAGATTTGTACACCTCTGATTCGGCACTGAGACAAGAGTTTGGTCATTTGACCCATTTCTCGAGACACGTTTTTCAGAATTCGACTAAACCGATTAATCGAAAAATGTAATTGATCGACGATTAAATATTTAGTGGATTAATCGGTACAGCCCTACCTTTTACACATAATGTATTATTCTAATGCCTTTTTTGGGGGCAAAGCAGTGCCTTCTCAACATATGGGCTACTTCCCCCAAAATGTATAATAGGAAGGTACTCCTCTGGGTCGCGAGCGACCCCTGGGGATCCCGTAAGGGGATATTCACAGCGGATTTGTTACCGGGGTGCGCCAGTCCCCTACCTACTTAAACCTAAGGACACATACACACACCCAGTCCTGAACCCGGGAAAGAAATTTTTCACTACTGAAAAATCCCCAACCCGGCCGGGAATCGAACCCGGGCCGCCGGAGTGGAAGGCAGGAGCGCTACCGACTCACCCACGGCGGCGGACCCCAAAATGTATACCATACTAATTAATTATAAATATTTCTAAGACCATCAGGTCGAATATAACATGTAAGTTTTCTGAAAAGATAAGTGATTTCAGACAGATTACTGTATATTTTATCGCTATGATACTTCTAGCAAACTTTGGAATGAAGTTAAAAAAGTTAACATTATCGAGAGCATAAACTGTTGAAAAAGCACACACACACAGTGTGCAGAGAGTCGAAGCATCCCAGAAACTGCTTTCCCAACTGCTTGTTCCAGTGTATAGCCTACATGACTTAAGGCTCGTGTCCACATGAGAGCTGAGAGTGCGAGAAACTCTCGAGAGTTCCATTTCGGTATGTGGACACGCGTCTGAGAGCACTGTCTGAGAGGAAGCTGAGAGTGGCATTCAGAGAGTCAACTCCTAGGTGGACACGCCTTTGCAATCAATCTCCGAGAGCAGCTCGCACTATACCAATCTGTTTCGTATAGCTGAGAGTTCTCTGAGAGTGGATAATGTGTATAGGCCTATTATGCCCAACAAGCCATATGATAAAATTATTTAATTTGCCTTCAATATTGATTTATATTTTCTAAAAACGAAATCTAAATCCAATAATATTCAATGATAATAGATTATAATACGGTATCGTTTATTGTTCATATGTTCATCATGAAATAATGTAGTAAGTTCATAAGGGAATTACTGAACAATAATAAAAATTTTACATTACATTCATTTATGAAACATAATGAAACACTGATAATCTCCATGCTTCACTACGGCGATCATCGATTCCTCTACAGAATATTCTGAGGCGAAGAAAGCTGTAACGGGTGCAGTAACCCTCATGTCTGTCGATTAGAGGCATGTAGGGATCTCCTGCGGGACAAAATTCCGGAACAACGGTGACCGTCATAGGCCTAAGTTGCAATCGTTAAGTAATAAAATAAACGAACACAATATTAGTGTAGACTACATACGATTCCAAATATTCTGCAAATCGGAGTTTAGAAACACGGCGCCTATAGCGTAATCAGTCTTGGTGGTTGTCTTTGTATTCTTTTAAGGGGACCAAGATGACGTACATGAGTCTATTGCGTATAAAAGTAGACATGTAACAGCGACGCACAAAATGCTTTTGCTCTAGTGCTAAAGGACCAATCAACAAGGAACACTTTTTTGGCTCTTGGTATTCGTGGACGCAGAGGATAAATAGTAGACCTATCCGTTCATGTAGATGCACGGAGTTTAGATTCACAGTTTGATAGGATCACTCCACTCGAATAATTGACATGCTATAAATTAAAAATCACATGCTTGATTCCGGAAAAGCACAAAGTGACAATTAGTTTATATTTAACAAGAATCTCATATCACATTTCAATGTCTTTTTAGTTAATTTGTGGGCCTATCGAATTCACCAATACTTGTTCTGATGATATTCTGACAATATTAGATTGTCAAATTCTTCTAAACGCTTAGTAATTAAATGAATGTACTCACTTAAAAGCATTCAGGAAGCCCTCATAAAATGCTTACATTAATATTAACAACGAATAATACATTGTTGTGCGTCCATCTTGTTTGTAAATGCGAGACGAAAACTCGCGCGATTTTGTTTCTAGTGGACACGGTTCTGAGAGTAATGTCGCGAGTTTTGCTCTCAGCTACTCTCAGGATTCGACTAGCGCTCTCAAGTGGACACACCATCTGAGAGTACTCTCGAGAGTTTCTCGCACTCTCAGCTCTCATGTGGACACGAGCCTTTAGTTTAAAATGAATCCATACTGTTGCAATTCACGAAGAACTCATGCTTCTGTAATTTAGGAAGATCCCATGTTCTTGTGTTTACAGGTAGAATCACCATGGGGTCCGCTCGGGATGCAGATATCGTAGTGCAGGGGACTGGAGTCGAACCCCTGCACTGTCACATTGACAACTCCAATAGTGTAGTAACTTTGTATCCACTGGCCGAGATGACCTCTGTGGATGGCCTTAAGGTCACAACGCCTACCAGACTTACACAAGGTAAGAAACTTCAATTGAATCATTGAGACATAGGCCTATTTGCACCTTTTATTATTATTATTAGCGCAAGGCATTTGATGATTTTGCATCTTTTTTATATGAATGTTAAAAGATAGCTCGAATATAAATAAATGCGTATTATCAAATAATTGATTAAGTAAGGGCAATTTTTTTGCATTTTTTGTTTGCTTTATTTTGTCTTTCGTCATTTTCAAGAGAGATGTCATTTTTTTTGGCAATTTTTTAGGTCGTTCCAGTGGAGGTAAAGAGGAGCTATTCCATTACTTCAGACAACAGACAATCGTTTTTATTTGAAAATCTCCGCCAAGTTCATTTTAATTCAGGTTTATTGTAAACACCATAACAGTTTGTCTTGTAACAGTAATTTTTTTCCCTTTCTTTTTAAATGTCAAATATTTGCTAGGGGCAATTTGATGGGCATGCCAGTTCAGAAAGAATTTCTCTTTCTCTAAGGGTGTCCAAGTAGTATAAATTTACTTACTTCTTGAATAAGAAAATAATTGTGTTTTATATTGTAAATTTATATATAACGCACTGTCAACCATTAAATAATTACTTTTATAGAATGGATTTCTGAATAACCAGTTAAGCAGTAGTTATTTATGATACTAGTGGTAAAAGAGATTTTATTCTGAGAGTAGGTAATGAGTAACCTCATAGGCTTATATTTTTTCAACTTTTAATAAGCATATAATTTAAGTCCTTAAGAGACCTTTCCAAAATTCGATATTTCTCCTGAAAAATAACATTTCGTTAAAAAATAAATAAAATTTCGCACTAAAACGAAATTTTTGAAAGGACCCAGAATTTCTGTCCCCCCCCCCCCACCTCCGCTTGTGTAAAACGACAGCATTTTGTTTGAAACAAAATATTTTCACTTTATTAATGATAATAATTTATGAATTCATCACTAGGGACCGGATTCTTAGGTTTTTACCTATTTTTTTCCTTACTTCCAAAACAAAAAGCGATCATACACTTTTACGAATCATGCCCATAGGATTCACCCATATTAATTCTGTGGCACCTAAAAATACCTAAATGGGGTATAAAAACCTAAATGTACCTAAACTGGATTTAAAACCTAAAATATCTAATATAGGCTACCTTTTTGTCTTTTTTGTTTGTCAGTTGAGAAATCGATATTTTGCGGAGAGACAATTTTTGTCGGGTTGAAATTAATGCCACCATCGTTTCGTTTAACCCATTGGCGTCTAGGATGACAGTATCAAGAGAGGAAGTGTAAGAGTACCGGCGTATCCCTTTTAAAATATTCGTACGAACAACCATTGTTGACGTCATGTGAGGTTCAAAGGACATTTTCTGCCTTCAAATGTATTCTGAGATAACAGGAAGAAGTTCACATTTGAGAATCTTGAAAGATATTTAGTGATATACTGTAACCAGGAAATGTGAGACAATCTTATTTTCGCTGCTTCTTTTGATTGTTTATGCTTTCTTTCTTCAATTGTATAATATTGCCTTAAAGCAAGTTTACACAAATTAAAGTCAATTTTGTTAAGTTAAACTTTACAAGTAATATGTATTGAATCCTATGTAGCACATTCAAATTCATTAAACCAATTATTCTACCCAAAAACGATATTTTGGACAAAAAACCTAAAAAAAACTATTTCACCTAATGGAAAACCTAAAACAGTGTTTTTAAAAACCTAAAAATCCGGTCCCTATTCATCACTCATGAAAACTACACATCTCTTTCATGTATTGTTAACAAATTCATGTAATGATAATTCTTGAAAATATAAATAAATATATAATGAATAAAGAATGTAACGATTCGGTGCAATGTATTTTCGTATTGGCCAGGATAGGAGAAATGTAGAGGAAAGCTCGAGTTACAACATGCAAATGAAGGAAACATACCCCTCTCAAGTTCCCCCTTTCTCATTAGTATAGCAACGAAACCTACCCTAGCCAAGGTATTCCTCAATGTATAATGAGCACCCTATATATACAGGGAGGTTCAAAAACTTAAGCAGTATCATATCGGGAATGAATTCTTAAGAATAGCCCGTTTTGCCTTTTTTCAGTCCCACATATCCTATGGAATACTTATATGGGGACATTCTGTTGCAGTTAATGATGTTTTAATAATCCAGAAAAAAAAATTGTAAGAACGATAACTAGAAGTAGGCCTCTTGAACATTGTAAGCCCCTTTTCATCAAACTTAAATTCATGACGGTGATCAGTCTTTATATCTATCGCATACTAACATATACTAAATCACATACTACAGAATTTAGCTCCAGAGAAGACTTTCATATGTACGACACCAGAGGGAAAAGTAATATCAACATACCTCATCATTGGTTAGCTAAAACGGGTAATTCTTTTAAAATCAACTGTAAAATTTTTTAATAGGCTACCTGACACAGCAAAACAAAACTACTTTTAAGAAATTCAAATTAACTGTCAGTACCTGGCTCATTAACAATTCTTTTTACTCTATACAAGAGTTTTTTGACAATAAAATGGATATAGAGTTTTAAGTACTGTTAACTGATACTGATACGTCTTTGACATGTAATGTATATTATAATAACGCTTTTATATTTAAGTGTAAATATATTAACAAGAGTTATCTAAATGTAAGTATATTTTAAGTTTTACTGTAACACTGACTATGCTTATTTCTGTGTATTAATGTAGATTAGTGGCAATAAATTTTGGAATTGGAATTTACAATAGGGTAGTTGCCTTTCAGAATGTACAATTGGATTATGTAAGAAAAATGGTTGAATTCTGTTGCTAAAACTCTAAGTAATAATTGATATTAAAACTGAAAGCCTGATTAATTTTGAACATGTTTTTAGTCAGCTTGAATTAAAAATAAAATTTATAACACAATACACACGAAGTAGAAATTGCATATTATCACAAAAGTGCTAAAAAATCCATTGTTACCAACTTCGGTTTCTTTCACATGGAAAATACCCATTTAATTAAGAATATTTGTATCTGATTTATTCTTCTTCTTCTAGTGCCCAGGCCCGACGAGAGGGACGGGCAGCCGGGGCCGACCAGGTTTTATTTTTTTACTTTCTAAATTTATTCGAAAATAAAATTGGTTATAAGTCAATAAACAGATTAAGTTATGTTTTATGTGTTTATTTTATCTGAATTTTCCTGTCATATAACGGTGACACGGAATTAATCAGTTAATCTGAAACGGATTATTCTTGAAGAAAAATTGCTATTTTTTAAAAATAGAAGAATAAATCCTTTTGGACTCAACAGTAAGCCTCACTAACGTTCGGCATTTAAAATCATAATTTTCAAAAGATTAAACTGGTACATACAGATAAAATTGTTCCTAATTAGAACATTTTGATGTATTTATCTGTTTCGTGCCCGGCATCAGTTAACCGATTTGGTCCAAAATCAATAGGCTTCGTCCCATGGGCGTTATAAATGGTCTACCAAGTTTTATGAAAATCCGATAAAGCATCTTTGAGTTATGGCGGACAGACAGACAGTCAGACGGACTGTCAACCAGACAGTATCGTAAAGTACCGGTATCATTCTGGCACTTAATAACTATGTAATATCATTACATAATCTTTTTGTTACATCTATATTAATAAAAGGAAGTGTCTGTCCTCCGTCTGTCTGTCTTCCGTCTGTCTGTCTGTCCGCGATGCCCAGCGAAATCTACTCAACGCAGAGATCTGAAATTTTATAAGTAGGCGGACTAAAGGGTCGGAATGTGCACCTCGAAGCCGGAATTTTAATTTTCGCCTCCGATCGTGAGTTATGAGTGAAAAACTGGCAGAAAACGTGCATTTTTTTTCGTTTTAGAAGTATCAGTTTCAGTAATAAATTTCAATATCAAATAACTTACAGATGGCTTTGGCTATTTTTGTCAACATACCTCATAGCCTACCTTGAAAATAAAAGCAACGCGATCGCTTGATTTTGTAAGTCCATCCTAGACGATTCATTTGTTTAGAGTGTCAAGGCCCACAGACATATGACATTTTCAACCTACACGGAAGAAGGATAATCAACCCTAAATATGGTCAAACATTGTTCGATTTGAACGAAACTCACTATACAGGGGTTTTCTGGGCCAAGGAACTCGAATCTGAGGTCGCTTTTACCAGGGGACGCTACCTAATCGTGGAATGCACTCCACGTGATTTAGGTGTTAATAATTATAATTTGAAATAATTATCGCGGGGGAAGCCGCGGGCACATGCGGGCACATGCTGTTTGTCTGTCTGTCCACGATGCCCATCGAAATCTACTGAACGCAAAGATCTGAAAATTTAAAGATAGATGGACTGAAAGGTGGGCGAATGCACCTCGAAGCCGAATTTTTAATTTTAGCTTTCGTTCGCGAGTTATGAGTAAAAAACTGGCAGAAAACGTGATTTTAGCGCTGTCGAAGCATCAGATTTCAGTAATACATTTCAATGTCAAATCAATTGCAGTTGGCTTTGGCTATTTTTGTCATACCGTGGAAATAAAAGCATCGCGATCGCTTGAATGTTGTAAGCCCACGTTGGTCGATTCATTTGTTTAGAATGTCAAGGCCCGTAGACATATGAAATTTTCAACCTACACGGAAGAGGGATAATCAACATAGACCTAAATATGGTTAAACATCGTTCGATTTGGACGAAACTCACTATACAGGGATTTTCTGGGCCAAGGAACTCGAATCTGAGATAGCTTTTACCAGGCAACGATATCTAATCGTGGTATGTAATTCACGTGATTTAGGTGTTAATAAAATAATGATTTAACTATTATGCTCTTAATTTTTAATTCTTGAAATAATTATCGCGGGCGATCGCTTGATTTTGTAAGTCCATCCTGGACGATTCATTTGTTTAGAATATCAAGGCCCGAAGACATGAAATTTTCAACCTACACGGAAGAGGGATAATCAATATAGGCCTAAATATGGTCAAACATTGTTCGATTTGGACGAAACTCACTGTACAGGGGTTTTCTGGGCCAAGGAACTCGAATCTGAGATAGCTTTTACCAGGCAACGATATCTAATCGTGGTATGTAATTCACGTGATTTAGGTGTTAATAAAATAATGATTTAACTATTATGCTCTTAATTTTTAATTCTTGAAATAATTATCGCGGGCGATCGCTTGATTTTGTAAGTCCATCCTGGACGATTCATTTGTTTAGAATATCAAGGCCCGAAGACATATGAAATTTTCAACCTACACGGAAGAGGGATAATCAATATAGGCCTAAATATGGTCAAACATTGTTCGATTTGGACGAAACTCACTGTACAGGGGTTTTCTGGGCCAAGGAACTCGAATCTGAGGTCGCTTTTACCAGGCGACGCTATCTAATCGTGGTATGTAGTCCACGTGATTTAGGTGTTAATAAATATAATGATTTAACTATTATGCTCTTAATTTTTAATTTTTGAAATAATTATCGCGGGCGAAGCCGCGGGCACATGCTAGTACATTATAACAGGCAAGTTGGGTAGTAAATTTAATATTTGACGGGAGCCTGGGAAAATTTTTCCCTGGGGCCCTTGCTTCCTTTCCACGGCCCTGCTAGTACCTATCTGTTCCGCATGTTGGTGACCATCATAGCTATATCACTTTCGCTTGCTCGAAAAAATTCCTCACTCGTGTGTGAAGTCCATGTCCTTAAGTTTCCAAGCCAAGATGTTCTTCTTCCTCGTCCTCTTTTACCGAGTATCTTTCCTTGAAGAATGTTCTGCAGCAGTTTATACTAGGGCTGTACCGATTAATCGGCTCGATTAATCGATTAAACATTTAATCGTCGATCAATTACATTTTCCGATTAATCGGTTTAGTCGAATTCTGAAAAAGTTTTTCGAGAAATGGGTCAAATAACCAAACTTTTTCTCAGTGCCGAGTGAGAGAGTTTTTAGTGCTGCCGGTATTATTGTAAACAAGCTACGATCGTCTCTTAAACATTCAAATGTCAACAAAATCGTGTGTCTCAAGTCTTGGCTGAAAAAGTAACCGGAAATGTAAGTTTTGTATATATTTTTTCACTAGTTAACTAATAATGGTATTCATTAATTCAAGATTTCTTCTAATTATCTAATGTAGTAGTAGATATTAAACGTGTAAAACAATATTAAATGTACAATTTGGTTTCGTTTAAAATACCGACCTGTTTGTCGATTAATCAGCCGATTAATCGGTCGATTAATCGATTAAAGTCAAGCGTTAACTCGATTAGAAATTTTAATCGATTTTCAGCCCTAGTTTATACCTGTTTCCATTCCTCATTATATGGCCGAGATATTGTAGCTTTCTGCATTTTACTGTATTTAGGACTTCTTTTTCTTTCTTCATTTTGTGGAGAATGTCATTGTTAGTAATTTCATCTGTCCATGGCACTCTTAGCATTCTTCTGTACAGCCACATCTCATGTGCCTCAAGTTGTTTGCCTGTTGTCTCAGTCAAAGTCCAGGTCTCAGCTCCATAGAAAAAGACGGAAAATATGTATCTGATTAATTAAATAGACTCATTTTGATAAAAATTGAACATTTTAAAATCCATTACACCTTTCTAATATTAAATTTCCCACAGTGGTCGCACTGGTTATAGAAAAGCATTGTCGACTCCATGCCCTATGTTTAACGGCTGTCTAAAAACAAGTGCAAGATACACATGGTAAAATTATTTTAATTTGCTTGTAACTCATTTCCGCTACTTAAATAAAATCATAGTAAACAAGCATAAAATATAAAAGAGAATGTTATTGTTATGGTGGTACAATGGCGTAATGAGAATAATTTACGGGACTTTTCTTATAATAACGATCTTAAATGTTCCACGTTATGAATTATTTTAAGATACCTGTGATTCCTTATTTTTGACAAGTAAAATAAACTTTTTGTTTCAGGGTGCATGCTCTGTATTGGCCGCTCCAACTACCTAAGGTTTAACCACCCAGCAGAGGCAAGGCTTATGAAAAGCATCTTGCCCAACACAAGGATATCCATGGCACCTCTCTCCATTTTCTCAGGTAACTGTTCATTTGTTACTTGTATTTAAAGTTGTAAAATGATTTTACTCTGACAATACTATGCATGAAGTCTGTTATCAAAGCTAACTCACATACTGAAAAATAACATTGTGAGTGTACTTCATTCAGCAAAAATGACAGTGTGAGCATGAATCATTGTTCATGACAGGACATGAGAACAGTACTTTGAGAACAAACCTACGGCAATATAAAGATGAATTGACAAATGGATGTAATATCAAGGCATAACAACCATATCCTTTTCTAATATTGTAATACCTGTGACCTCCAGAGCCAACGAAAATGCTTAGGGATTTCGAGAATTGCAAAATACGAGTATAATATGGATAGTGCGTCAAGTTGCAGTTTGGCTAATATTGTTTTAGTGCCTGAGGTGAGCTTTTAAGTTCCTAAAGAAATCAAGCTGTCTTTTTAAGCATTTTTATTCATTTTACATGCTGAAAAATAAACGCAGTTCACAATTGCGGGTTCAAACAGCCTTGAAATTATCTATTACCCATGTAAACGCATTTGAAGATAGTATGTTCAGTCGATAGTATGTGTCAGGAACATGCGTTATAATAAATCTAGCGATTGAAGCACAGACTAGAAACCAGAACAAAGAAATGCCAACATACCAACATTAAAAAAATCGGTATTGTCTTCCATTAATTTATCCTTTTCATAGTAAGTTACACCATAAAAAATCAACCTTCCAGAATGGGAAAACTGCAAGATACGTTTCCAGATGTTTGTTTAGCGATCATTAACTGACTTTGCACTCAAATGAAACACATGCTTTTGTCACTGCAGGTCCTGAAGGTGTGGACCGCAAGCCTCCCGTGGCTCCCAGGCGCTCTCCTCGAGACAGCTGGGGTGAAGTGAGCACAAGCAGCAGCTGTGCGAGCACTGGCGACCGGAGTGAAGAAAACTGTGTGCTTGGCAAAGTGTCGCGTTTTGAACTCATGGCCCATTCTGCCACCAGACTTCACCACTTTTCCCCCAAAGTATTTCCTGCTGGCAGCCCCACTGCAAACTCTCCGGCCAGTGCCGTCCTAGGTCCAAATAGGGCTTCCCCAGTCCCGTCCCTCGCGAACGGCGGCCCCCAGCGTTGTTCTACACCTCAGAATGGGGTCAATTTGAGGTCCAGAAGTTCAACCCCTACCTCAGTGTCGCCCCTAGTGAATGGGAACAATACCCCAAGAAGCGCCACCCCAAACAGTTCAAAACAAATGCCTAACAGGACACCAATAGGTATCTCCAGGAGCGTTACTTCAAGCCCAGCCTTTGATAGAGGTCTTCACAACACCTCCATGGGGTCTACAAGGTCTCTCTCAGCTAGTAGTGAAACCTCCCCTGGGTATATGAGACTCACAACCCCCAGTCCTGCCTTCAACAGGAACCCCAGTGCTTTCAGAAGTGTGACACCAACTCCTGGTGCTCAGAACTCCAGTGTACATCGGAGAACTTTGTCTGCAGGGAATGGAGAACTGGGCAGCAACTTCAGCAGTCTGGAGGAATTGAGTGCCAGAAATGACGAGCTGGAACACAAGAGAAAACAGGTGAGTGTGCTCTATGCCACCTAGTTCAATTAGTATTGATTTTAGCTATGTTGTAGTACTGGTAGAAAAATTAACTGGAAATTCACAGGTTAGATCCATGATTACATCAGTGTTTTCCGATTGACTTAATCCACTGTTGCTCTAGGATGGATTCAACCTCTGACAAGTATTAATAGCCTGTGCAATCATGAGGATAAAGACGGCCGGTGTGTAAAGCTGACAATCTCACGTACCAAAATAATGTCTAAAAATATTGGAGTCTCAAGGGTCTTACCATATACATTAATTCCAGAAGTTACTGAGATCAGTGGACATATTATTTATGTTATTTGGTTAATTGTGTCAATATATTAATAGAATATTAATGTAACTATACATATCACTAATCAAGTTAATATATATACCACACAATAATTCCTCAAATTATGTAAAGGCTACATGAATGAGTATCGTTTATTGGCGACAAAAACAAACGACATACACAATAGGTATATGCTGAAAGAATCAGAGCATCGAATTTTAATTTACAAAATCACAATTTCTTTCATTTTGGTGCCCCTCCTTTTTTTCCTTGACCTCTTAGCTTGTGTGTGGTATTTCTTGGCCCACAAAACTGTGCGCCTGGAGGAAGTTTGAAAACATAGCGAAGTGGCACCCCTGTGAAAATAAAATTGCTTCCTCTAAAATCAAGTAATTTTATATTGGAACTGAAGTAAGGGATAAGTGGCTGTTATTTGCAGCAGACTTAGCTAAATGTGCAATTTGACATATTTATTTATTTTGTATTCTTTATTTATTTATTTATTTATTTCAAATACAAAAATTTATATATAAATGTGTAACGCTCGAGCTTAAGAGTAGTTCCAGGAACAAATACATTAATTTTAAATATATATTAAGACATTTTCAGAGATATAACACATAAGATAATGTAAAATAGAAAATCAATTAAAAATTAATCCTACGTAAGCATTAAACTTTAACACTTAAGGTAATAATTTAGCAGTATACAAGATTGGAAAACAGAATCTACATCAACAACCTTTCATCACAGTCTATTTGCCTACAAGATAAAGAGCAGGGATTTCTGTATCAATGTTGAAGTAAACTACTGTTACTACAGTGGAACTAACATGAAGTGAAGAACAATTAATTGTTTGCAGATGACTTAGCAGTGTGAATCTTGTTTCTTATGAATAGGCTCAGGAAGCCAGGCTGAGGGAACAGGAGGCAGAGAAACAAGAGAGAGCTCGTCTGGAGGAGATCCTGAACATGTGTGCAGAATACGAGAGGCAAGCTCAGTGTGAGAGGCAGCAGAACAAACCGCCCCCAACACCAACCCTCCAGCAGAACAGGTAGGACTTCATTAACTTATATAAAATAAGTGTTTTATATATATACTAGCTTAAAAGACCCGGCGTCGCCCGGGTTTTGTATTTTGTAATTGGAAATTAGCTTATGAAGGATTTTCAATTTTAAATTCTAGGTCCTTATATAGGCATTTATAATTTGAAATAGGAAGAACGACTTATTACACTCAAACTATTCCCTCAGAAAACGCTTGATATAGTTTTTTATGGCTCATAGAGGATCTAGAATTTTGCATCCCATCGCTTGTACAATGCACAGCAAGCCTGGTAGAGGTTTAAATAAGAAGAAACAGAAATTCCTGTAACATAAAATTGTACTATCGAGGCGGGAAATTTCCCACTCTTATGTTACCATAGCCTAAAGCCGTTTTGGGGATAAAATTAAACAGAAAGCATTATCACTTTCATACTTTTCTCTCCAAAAACCTGCGATATAATATAATAATATACACATTACCATACCTCGTTTTGTTTTCTCTATGTCCAGGGTAGAGAAAGTTATGTGATTCCATTATTTTAGTGGATTTCATTCTGTAATATTTATTTATAACATGAATTATTTTGATAACTTCTCTTATTTGTCAAAAGTGCATTTCATTTGTTTTTTCCAAGCCCATCATATACCATTTGGCAACAATATATTCTGTGATTTGTTAATTTTTGGCATTTAGAATCAAAATTTTTCAAAATCCTTTCTTAGTGAGCACCTACATTATGAAACGAAGGTACTGTCAAAATTCCAAGTCTCTACCTGTTATAGTTTAGGCTGTACGTTGATTCCTGTTATTCAGTCAATCAGTCAGTCATTCATTCAGTCAGTCAGGACAAAGCCTTTTATATATATAGAGATAGAGATAGAGATAAAATAAATAAATAAAAATTCGGACCATAAGACGCACTTTTTTACTTTGAAAACAGAGCCATGAAAGTTGGGTGCGTCTAATGGTCCGAAGTACCGTACACTAAAAAAATTAAAATAATTGTAAATATTGCCGGAACGCCATAATTATAACCAAGGTGGCACAGACTATACATCACTGCACTTGTTACAATCGTAAAAGGAGGGTAGCTGGAAGCCAGATGTACAATGCGAAAAGAAAGTAATGTTGAGTTCTTTTATACGAAAGGAGTTGTCTACGCCGGGTGGTTTAAATAAAGGGAATGGCCTCTAAATAGCCTAGTCCCATACACTAACCGTATGCTGAATTGACGGTCAGAGGGTGTAAAGGGATTTTCAGTATTTTATGAGAAATCAGTTCAATTGTAAAAAATTACGCGATTCCACGTGTACAGAAGAGATTTTCGTACAACGCAGGTTTCAAGTGAGAAGTGATTTACACTTAGATTTATTTTCCTTTAAATTTCCATCCTAAAATGAAGGTGCGTCTCATGGTCCGGAGCGTCTTATGGTCCGTAAAATACGGTATATATAAAATTGAGAGTGTGTATGTTTGTTCCCTGTACAAATTGATGTGCTTTGAGCAATTTGCACGAAATTTTGCACTTGTACCCACATCAACCCGGAAAGAAACGCAATCAATATTAAAATTCAAACAAACCACCCCTTCTCTTGAAATATTATTTAATTTCTGAAAATATTACACTGAATTTACGAAACGCAATTCAGTTCTCATTGCAACAATATTGTTTGAAGTGTTCACATAAGGCTTTGGAAGTTGCAGGTAACTAGGCTATAGCCAGGTAGCTGGGCTTTGACAAATAATTAGAGAGGTTATCGATGTACTTAATTTCTGTGAATCAATTATGGAGAATGAAATCAACAAAAATAAATATCGGGTATGATGCATCACCTAACATTGTCTACCATGAGCATGGAGAGAATCATTTTCTCACTTAACATTTTGATGTAACATTTTCAGTTGTCTCAGTCTGAGTTTGTGCCAGCGAAGGGTAGCGATGCTATGTCAGAAGTCGCTGAATATCCTATCCACCGATGTTATTAATCACTGTAGGCTTTGTATTAGCTGAGAAATAGGGATGTTTATTGTAAGCCAAGCACGTAAAAAGAGACACAATAGAATGGAACATTTTTAGTTCTTTGTTCACAGTAAAATTTATGTCTCAGGTATTTGGGGAAGAAAGTGTGAAAGCTATATTGATTTTCTTTTGATTTTAGCCCCGAAATGGCTGTATGGCAACATGAGAGTGGGAAATACAATATCCCGTATAGACAGTAAAATGTTATGTTAGCGAAATTTCTGTTTTTCCTTATTTCAACCCTTAACCACGCATGGTGTGCAGAAGCAATGGGTTGCAAAATTCTAAATACTGTATGAGCGACATAAATATCAAGCTTTTTGTGAGGGAATAGGCTTGTTTTGAGCATGATAGATTGGTCATTTTCGCTTTGACTCTAGATACTTATATAAGGACATAAGTTTTGAAAATCGAAAGTCCTCCATGAGTTAATTTTGAATTACAAAACTGGGCCTTTTTAAGTAGTGTCACATAATTTAAAGACTTTTATGAATGTGTGCATTGAGGCTACGAATGGTATCGGAAGTCAAATTGAGAAATTTCATGGTCGTTAATGGTTGAGTTATAATTCAATGTATAATTGATTATTCCATCAGCATATACCATTAATTAATTTCATAGGATCTTTTGATTCTAGATTCTTGCTGAAAACGAAATATGTTGTTTATATCTCACAGCAATCATCAAAATTTATTGTATTGAATATAAAAACATACCAGATGGTATATGTCCCCTTTTATTAGGGGAAGATGGTAGCTATGCTACATGTGTTTTTACATATTTACAAAGAACGTATTTTATTACCTCTGTTCGAAGGCAAATAATTGAAGAACCTGATATAGTTTTGCTCTACTTCCATATTGCGGTTAAACCAGAAAAATCGTTAGGTGTGACATCCTTACCTTATCTAAAGCAAAACATGACATAATAAATTTACAAACATCCGACTGTATTGTAGTCAAAGCCTTCTTTATTCAATTTGAAGAATAGAATAAGCCTGCTGAGACCGTGATTTTTACCTTTAATTGCCCAGGCTTTACGTATTTCTGTTAGATGCAGTTTTAGCAATAGGCAGATTTTAAATACCGATTTTTACGTAACAAAACTCTCATTAAATTGTTTTATTCCATTACAATCTCCAGTCGCGACCTAAGCCTGACTGGAACGGAAGTATCGTTATTAATTTCGTTTCGCCACCCCCACCAATTAGCAGCAGGTAATGACTTCATTGTCTTCAGCGACATCTGGAGTGAACATCCTGGCCCCTCAACATCCAGATATCATAAACCACTTGTCGCTTCAGGAGAGTTATGTTTAGTATTTGATAACTCTCACCAGGGGTATATGTGCGGTTCTATGCCCCTTTTGTCAAGAAAATCCAGATACAGCTTACCAACTTCAGAAAACTGATTTTTCAAGTGAATTTTAAAATTTGTAGCACCTTTTTTAAAGTCATTTTGGTGCAAAAATTATATGAATATCTGCATTATTTTTAAAGTTAGGAATTTAAGTGGAAGATGGTGCATTTTGTTGTAAGCAGCTGTCAGCACCTGTGTAATTTAATGTTAAATGTTTAACGCTCTTTTCCCTAAAATTACATTTTTAGAGCAGTTTTTGTGCTCGGTGCCACATATATAATTAACAAAAATCACCGGAACCATGGCGCTCTTTTAAATATTTTGCCTACAACAAATAATTTGGGGGTTAAAACACCTTGAAAATCTATCATATAAATTTAAACTTAGGTGGAAAAAATACATGATCATTCGTAGCAGCTAAATACTACGCGACTATTTACGCATGCATAAAGTAACCGATATATCGGTCGCCACCAAAATTAAAAGTCACTCACTTTTTAAGGTTGGTACCCCTGTAATTTGTCCACGGTTTCTGATATTTTTTCTCCATTGTGGAAAAAATTGTATGCAATAGGAACACTTGTGAAATGTATAAATTCGGGAAATAGGTCTATAAAAAAGACTCGCTTCTTTTATATAAATTTTTCTCGTTTCTATTAAAACACGCATTCCAGCCTTATATCACAATCTAGACCTACCGTTTCGTGATGGTGACCAAATTTCTCTGTAACCATTCCTATTTTCTGCGTAAGCTTAAGCTAATATTTTTCTTCAGAAAATTAATCATAAGCTCTATTCTATACTCACAAGTGCTTGTGGATAATGAATGATGGAGGGCAAGGTATTTAATGGTTTTGCATCTTTTTTATATGAAGGTTGAAAGATAGCTCGAATATATAGCTCGGCATTCATGGGTCATATTTCAGTGGAAGTAGAGAGGAGCTTTTCTATGTACTTTTCGTACTTTCAAAGAACAAACGATCGTTTTATTTGAGAATCTCCGCCAAGTTCATTTTAATTAGGTTTATTGTAAACACCTTGTAGCAACAATTTTTTCTTTCTTTTTAAATGGCACATATTTGCTAGGGGAAATTTGATGGGATTGCCAGTTCAGAAAGAATTTCCTTTTTCGCTAAGGGTCTCAAAGTAGTTTAAATTTACTTACTTCTTTAGTAACAAAATAAGTATGTTTTATACTGTAAAATGATATATAACGCACTGTCATTCATTAAAATGCTTTTAGAAATTCATTACCTGAAAAGTAATAATGGTAAATTTATTGGTCATTTTAAAAAAAAAATTGTTTCATTTTTCACTATTTTTAGCTCATAAATGCATTTTTGAAGTGAAACTTCTTTAGCCGCGGTAGGGGTATATCGGGAGCTTGTGTAACGGACGGAACGGACTGCACAGAAAGCAATCAACTCAATGATTAGGCTTATCCAAAATCTAAAAAATCAAAAAATTAAAAATTAAAAAATCCAAAATCCAAAATTAAGTAAACTAAAAATCCAAAATTTAAAAATTTAAAATACAACATTAAAAAATCAAAATTCCAAAATTAAAAAATTTAAAGATCCAAAAAATCAAAAACTTCAAAATTTAAAAAATATAAAATCTAAAACTAAAAAATCCAAATATCCAAAATGTAAAAAATTAACAAAATTTAAAAATAATAGATTCCAAAATTTAAAAAATCCAAAATTCAAGATTTAAAAATAAAAAATCCAAAATTAATAAATCCAAAATCCAAATTTTAAAAAAATTAAAAAATAAAAATTCAAAGATCTAAAATTTAAAAAATCCAAAATTAAAAGAGCAAAAATAAGAAATCCAAAATCCAAAATTAAAAAAGTCCAATTACCCTATATTAAACAGTCCAACAATCCAAAATTGAAAAAATCCAAAAATTGAAACAAGTTTCACTTCTATCGCGTGGTGTTCCACGCACACTTTTTTTATTTTACATTTTTTGCTCTTTTATGGTCATTAAAATGCCTTGCTCTAGATTATCACTAACATTATTGGCGTTGTTTACCTGCAAGCAATAAGGAAGTGCGTAGGTGTGCCGCCAGATGGCAGGTATGCGACCACTTATCTCACCTTGCTGATAAACTCTTATCTTAATGCTACACTTACATTGTGACTGCGTTAAAAATATCAACACCACTCTACTCATGTCGACGCAGCGATCCGAGTCTTCCTCTCCCAGCAGGTAAATTATTTGCTTTCGATAACATGCATGGCCTACCTATTATTTGTTTTGTGTGAGTGTTTGATAGAGAGGGGGGATGGTGTTGCATGAAACGTATTACACCCCTCCCACACTTCATCTTGAGTTCCGGGCTTCATAATGCTACTATCAGTTCATATCAAGAAAGCCTCCATTTGTTGAAAAATAGTACATTATGCAAAGATCCTATAATGACATTTTTGTACGACTTAACTAATCAGTGGTACTTACGAATATTGTTGCCGTGGAACGTAAGTTGACATTCCCGCACGCAATCTTGTTGCTATGAAAAAAAAAACAAATTTCCGTGCGGTAAGAATTTACTTACGGCACTCACCATAATACAAGCCTTTATGGACAAGGCCCCCCAGGACAAATATTCGGTTCCCATAACAACAAACACATGCGAATCACTTTCTGAAATATAACATCCATCTTCAATAGCGTATATACATAATATTTTCAGCTAATATCTCAATTAATATAAATAAATTTATATAAATAATCATCGTGCAAAAAATAGCATGCAATACTAGTGCCGTAAGCGCATAACGGATCTCGGAAATGGAAAAAAAACTGCGAAAGCGCCTTGTTTTTTTCAAACTCTTTCCTCGATCCGTATGCATCGCTTACGGCACTTGTATCGCAATATACTATTATTAATATAGGCTATAAGTATGTTTATGAAACTGGCTTTGCTCATTTCATTACAGTATTTCCATACTTACTTACTTACTCATTGGCAATAGACAATTCCTAAACAAGCTAAAGGAATATTGTTTATTTTATGGAACCCGAAGGTTCATTGCCGCGCTTACCTGAGCCCGCCATTCAACCCTATTCTGTGCTAACTCTATCCAACCGTCCCTCGCAAATCCTACATCCCTTAAATATATCCTAATATTGTCCTCCCACCTACGTCTAGGTCTCCCAAGTGGTATTTTCCCTTCGGGTCTTCCAGTTAATACTTTTGAGATATGTCTTTCCTCCCCCATGCGCGCAACATGTCCAGCCCATTTCATCCTCCGTGATTTAATTACCCTTACTATGTCCGGCGACAAGTATAGGTTATGAAGCTCGTCGTTATGCAGTCTTCTCCAGTCCCCATTTTCATCTCTCTTGGGCCAAAATATTTTCCTAAGCACCCTGTTTTCGAACACTCTCAGATTATGTTCTTCCCGAAGAGGATAATTGTCTTTATTTTTAGATTTCTGGACAGAAGACGAGAAGATGAGTTTCTGAACTGCATAAAAACAAGCATTTCCTTCATAATTTCCATAGGAATATTTTAATTACGGTTATAGGCAAGTTGCATACGACTTTTTTGTTCGCCCATAATTAAATGTACAAGTTTTGAGATATTAGAATGCCTCGTAATTCTAGAGTGATAGGGAAAAAGCGTATAAGTCAAAATACCAGAGTTTCAGGATAGACAAAAAACAATTGATTTCCGCTGCATTGTTACTTGTCAAAGCTCTGTGTATTGCAGCTTCCAAAGCACCATAGAAACACTGCTAACAATATTGTTTTCATGAGAACTGAACCGCATTTGATGAATTCAGTGTAATATTTTCAGAAATTAGGGCCTAATTGGGCGTTTCCGATACCGGTCAACCGATTTTGTCCAAAATCAATAGGCTTCATCCCATGGACGTATACAAACTTTCATGAAAATCTGATAAAGCACATTCGAGTTATCGCGCGTACAGACACACATACAGATAGATGGACAGACATTTTCGCGTCCACCATACAATCTCATAAAGTACCATTCTGACACTTAAAAAGGGCCCAGAAACTCTTGAAATTAATTCCCACTAACTGCCACTGTTAGTTCGTCTCTAAATTGGATGTGTATAAACTTTACGTGGGATATCTCTGCTAGTAGTGTTGAGGGCCGAGTGTGGTAACAGGTGATAATGAGTAGGCTATGTGACATTGTCCCAGTCTGACTGACAACACATGCAAATTCACTCCTCGGCTGTGGAGTGTTACATAACCTACAAAGTATGTTTTAAAGATTGTATGTTTTCGCCATTTTCACAGAATTCATTACGTATTCACAGTTTTGACTGGTGATTTTTCGAAGCCGGCTTTACGTCCCCTTCTCAGGTTTGTGTTAGTTATCGGCTATCCACCTTCTCACAAAGGTTTTCCACAAAATTAACTTGTTAATATGTCTCTTATGGTGTCTGTTCTATACAGCGTTACATAAAAGTCCCGCACCACCTAAATAACTTATGAAGCATTTGGATCAATGACATGAAACTTTGTGTGTTGGGATAGCCGTATACTGAGAAATCAAAACCAGTAAGTAACCGGAAGTGACTCTGATTTATTTTTTTCACACCAGCAGAGGATATAATCATGCCCCCCTTTGCTGTTTTTCATTAAAATTATTAGTTTCCGTGAAAATAAAATACAGAGTGTAATATGCTCTCAAAGATCTGGAGATCTAGGCAATAACATCTCCATTAAGACAAAGCTGAAAGTTTTTAATTAGAACGTAAAGGCAGTTCTATATGGAGCGGAAACGTGGAAAATGAACAAAGAGATCATTAGTAAATTGCAGAAGTTTATAAATAAATGCCTGAGAAGAATTCTTAAGATCTTCTGGCCACAGAGAATCTCCAATCAAGACCTTCTCAAACAAAGAGATCAACAGCCCATAGAGATGTCTATTAAAAGGAGAACATGGAAATGGATCGGGCATACTCTTAAAAAGCCAGATCGCGACATCACAAAGCAGTCCTTGGATTGGAACCCTACCGGAGTGAGAAAGAGAGGACGCCCAAAGGACATCTGGAGAAGATCTATTGATCGTGACAGTAAGAATACGGGGAAAACATGGTTGGTGTTAAAACAGTTATCCAAGAGTCGGACAAGATGGCGGAGTACTGTCATGTACTGGGTTTGTTGTTAAACGTGTCACCCGGAAGAGCTATCTTCCAGTGCGCTGTTGCACGATTCCAATTAATCTCATTAACCATGACCTTATCACAAAACGCGAAATATCTTACGTGACAGAGGGTTAATGGTTCCTCTCAAAAGTGGTGTAGCCTATGATAGAGCAATTTTATTATTAAGTGCCAGAATGGTACTTTGGACAGGAAGAATGTCTGTCAGTCTGCCCGTGTGTGTATACGCGCGATATCTCGAATACGCTTTATCACATTTTCTTAAAACTTACTACAGTCAAACCTCTGTATAACGAAGATAGAAATAACGACAAGCCCTCATATAACGATATTTTTCTTTGGTCCCGGCGGATTTTCTATCTTACTAATGTTAAATGTAACTCACTACAACGATAAAGCTATTTTAAAACACTCTTTTATAACAATATTTGGAGGTCGAATTATTACTGCAAACCAGTAGCTTGGCCCTGTAAGTGGTAGATGGTATCAGATCAGTATCCTTCCCAATAACGAAGAATTGTTTTCTGGGGGCCTGATAAATGTCACTTTTCTTAGAAATTACAGAAAAGAAAGGTTGATTAAGGGTGGGAAATAGAGTCACCGAGGCTAAAATCATCCCATATGAGTTCAAACAAATACTGTCAGTTGAGTTGCTACTTAGACATGCCCAGCATGCGCAGTTAAAACACCATAAGGCGCGACTGTTTTAGTTTTACTTTGGTTATGTGGTAAGTTTGCTGTTTTTTCTTCTCTCTTCCTACCATCTACGAGCGTGGCTTGTCTGGGAAATGCCTACCGACCGGGCCCAAACCGTGGTGTGATAGTTTTTGATGTTAAACCAGTCTAAAAGGTAATTTTTTAGTGCGTGGGTGTAAAGTGTGATTAGAATTCAACGGAAGTCAGTAATTTAACAAAATATAGGTGTTTTAAGATATGAACTTGTGATTCATTATTTTCCGCTTCTTCGCATGTCCGTTCCATGAACTACGTAGTTTACTAGTTTTCAGCATGTAGTCGAATTTCTAATATGTGGTAATCACAGCCCCTCATTATAATAATAACTAGGGCAAGGCATTTGATGATTTTGCATTTTTTATATGAAGGTTAAAAGATAGCTCTATTATATATAAATGTGTATCATGAAATAATTGATTAAATAAGGGCAATTTCATTATTTTGCATTTTTCGTCTTTTTCAAGAGATAGGTCATTTTTTGGCAATTCTTAGGTCATTTTCGGCACTTCTAGGCCATGTTTCAGTGGAAGTAGAGAGGAGCTTTTCCATGTACAAATCTAACTTTCAGACAACAGACAATTCTTTTTTATTTGAGAATCTCCGTCAAGTGTTCATAGTTAATTTTAGTTCATGTTAATTGTAAACACCATAGCAGTTTGTCTTGTTGCTATAAAGAATTATTTGTTACTTTCTTTTTAAATGGCACATTTTTGCTAGGTGCAATTTGATGGGCCTGCCAATTCAGAAATAATTTTTATTTATTTTTTTTGGTATCGGTATCCAAGTAGTATATATCTTACTTTTTAGTAATAAAATAAGTGTGTTTTATATTGTAAATTCATATATAACACACTGTCATCCGTTAAATTCCTTTTAGCAATTCATTACTAAAAAAAAGTAAATATAAGTAATAAAGGAAAATTTATTGGTCATTTTTTTTAAAAAATTCATGTCATTTTTTCACTATTTTAGGTCATAATTGCATTTTTTATTTTTCATTTTTTCACTATTTTACTATCATTTAATGCCTTGCCCTAATAATAACCATTTTATAACAATACAGTCTGCCAAGGCCCACAGATATCGTTATATGGAGGTTTGACTGTATACACACATAAGTCCATAGGAAAAACCCTATTGATTTTAGGCTAAATAGGTTGGCTGTTAGCGGAATATCGGCCAGTTAACGGTAAAGTGCTTTTTAAATAGCAGATTTGCGTGAATCGATAGAACTGAATATTAGGTTGCAGTGAGTTCGTTCCCATATTGGAGTATTAGTTTCATGAGTATTGATTTATTTACTTTTCACTTAATGTGTGATTTGTATTGCAAATGGAGGGTGGGAGCGATATTCCAAACAGCTGCGCGCCCGTATTGTTGAGGAACACAATGCATCGGAAATATTAAATCAATCAGTGCCGTTCGTCGTAAGTTGTGCCTCATTCAGTGACATGAATGCACTAAGAGAAAGTGACGGGTATTATAGTAGGGGATGGATATAAGTGGGTCAGGCTCAAGTGAGTCATATGATATTTCTGGGAAGAATTCGGGGTCAAAATCTTATTTTATTCATCCACTAGAAAATTAGCAATTTGCCGATTAAAACGTACCACAGATTCATGATCAGATGTTTAGACAAAGTCCGCCTATATACCACTAGTATATTTGAAAACAACAGCTGAAGCCTACAGGAGATATAAGAGACCAGTTAATTAAAAACACGTTGTTTTAAAAATTAACTTTTATTGTATTATTGTAAAAGTACCTTTAGTATATTAATTTGTCTATCACGTAATAAAAGAATAGAGTAAAATAACCTAAAGTGGGTTATGGACTATTTACACTGAGCTCAATGTATTGTCAGCTGAATATTGTTTGCAATGATAAAATAATAAAAAATCTTACAAAGTTACATTAACACAGTAGCTAAAACATGACTTAAAAATTAAAATCACACATAAAAATTAGATTAGTAGAATATTAAAAAATACTTGTCAGTTCATAGTCCATAACCCACTTTAGGTTATTTTACTCTATTCTTTTATTAAGTGATAGACAAATAATTATTATACTAAAGGCACTTTTACAATAATACAATAAAAGTTAATTTTTAAAACGTGTTTTTAATTAACTGGTCTCCTGTAGGCTTCAGCTGTTGTTTTCAATTATACTAGTGGTATATAGGCGGACTTCGTCTAAACATCTGATCTACAATTATACCACTTGAAAATATGAAGGTAATCAACTATAACAGATTCATGAACCTTACCCAAATCGATTAATAATTTAAAAACTAAAAGCTCGGTTTCAAGGTGCATTTCACGATTAAAATTCGCCTCCCGGGAAAAATACGACATCATATTCGAATTCCCAAGAAAAAAAGGTAAAAAAAAATGCATAGTAGATTTCGTCCAAATCATTCAATGTTTTCCCATTTAGACGTGCATTCATGATCCCCTTTCGTCCACGTATGTAAAAAGATCTGATGTGAAATTAACATAATTTTCTCTGCCCAAATAAAAGCTAGCCTCTTAGTATAGTACCATTATCATGTAGCCTATGACATTCTCTTCGTATAAGTTGGTTGTAAAAATGAAGAGAATGTCGTTACTACATTACATTGCATCCTCGGGGGATATGTAACCCAAATAAAATTTAATTAATGCACTCTCGTAACTCTCGCATGGCCAATACATTTTTCTCACTTCACATTCCGATATAGAACAAGAGGTCATATTGTAAAGAGCACGTATTCATAATAGGTGGCTTATAACTACCCTCCGGCACTGGGACTTGAACCCAGGACCTTTGGCTATTCGCGTTAATGCTCTACCAACTGAGCTAAGCAAGAGTTCATTTCACAGCCTCAGATGGAACCTCTCTCCTATGGCTGATTGCCCTAATGGTCTACCTCACAGACAGACAAGTCATGTCATATGCAGTACTGTGAGGCACACTAAGTAGTGATTTTTGTGACCGGAGAGAGGTTCCATCTGGCGCTGTGAATTGACCTCCGGCTTAGCTCGGTTGGTAGAGCATTGGAGCGAATAGCCAAAGGTCCTGGGTTCAAGTCCCAGTGCCGGAGGAATTTTTCTCCTCTAATATTCTCATGTAATGTCCAACAGAGACAATAATCTTTAGTTCATGAATGCTTATATATCTACCCTTAAGATATATATTTTTCTTTTAAGTTTTAAAGAAAATCGTAAGAGCTGTTTTCGAGAAAATCGCAACAAACGAAACTTTCTTCATGTAAAGTCCCCATAAAAATTAGATAAACGTGTCGCTAATCTTCTTATCTCATCCCTGAAAGGTACCTAACCCTAATACAAAATTTTGTTTTCTTACGATTTTCCGTTACAAGAGACCGTGTTTCAAAGAGAGCGTATTTCGAGTGGGTGGCTTATAACTACCCTTCAGAGAGTTTTTTTTCGACAAAAATGTTTCAAATGCACAGTACTGCGAGCGTTTGGTTCGCTTTACATCCCCTCCCTCCCCTCACGCTGTTCTAGTAAAAATGAGGTTACTATGATTCAGAATACTGATAAGACAAAACGAATATCTGAATCAGCACGTTTGAGGATTGAGAAGACAAACGATAAGAATTTAGATACCTTGGACTGAATACCGGCTTTCATATTTTATATTATTATTATTATTATTATTATTATTATTATTATTATTATTATTATTATTATTATTTACCTTCGTAAAACATAATACAATTTTTACTGGTGCCCGAATGAGCAAAAGCTCGTGCTCTGGCATAGTTCAGTACAATAACAGAAAATATAATGAGTAATGACTATTGGAATTACTACCCAAGAATTTAGAGAAAAGTTACTCTACATACAATGCATACACACAGCCTACATACTAAGTACATATAACATGCCAACAAGTACATAATATAAACTAATAGTAAAATAAACTTATTAAACATTGTGTTTTTAGAGACAAATGACAAACATGAATAGCCAAATAAAAACCAAAACGTTAGGACAATGCAAAATGAGTCACGCACTAAGTTGTATAAATTGTATAAGTTTTGTTTCTTGAATCTGCGTGGATTTAGTTCATATAGTTCAGGATGAGCTCTTATTAGTAAGTTGTATAATCTTGGGCCGAAATTTATACTGTGATTTAATCCAGCAGAGGTAATACATATTTTGGGTTCATATTTACAATTACAATTACAATTACAATTACAATTTATTACTCCAAAGTACACGAAAAATATATACAAAAGTTGATACACCCCCCGAAGAAGCAGAGCTTGTGTTCGGGGGTGGTTCAGTTATATATTAGAAATACTTATACTAAACAATTACTTTAAAAAAAAAATGCATAATTTGGAGAAGTATGACAAAATGTTATGTATGAAAGGTTAGAACATGTTCTATTTACAATACAAAGGTACGAAGCAATACAACAATAATACATAACTATTTATTTGTTCAAATTTTAGTAAAAACAAAGAAATTAAGTTCTATCCAAATTTTAAAGTTTAATATGAAAAATGTTATAACAGTAATAGTCGATAACAGAAGTAATAATTATATAAATTTTCTAATTTTAGACCTAAATTGTTTGTTGTTTAAGCTATTTAGATCAGGATGGTTGGTAATAAATGAATTGAATAGTCTTGGGCCAAAACTTGAACAGTGCTTAGCTCCAGCAGTTGTAACATTTTTCGGTTCAAGTAATAAATTAAATTGATTCCTTCGCGTGTTATATACGTGAGATTCTGACTTGTAATTGTCACGATGTTTATGAAAATAATCCAGTATGACGTACTTGTAAATTTGGTCTATGGTGAAAACGTTAAATTCAGAAAATAATAATTTGGAAGAATAGTCAGGAGGCTTAAATAAACAAATCTTTATTATGCGTTTTTGAAGACAAAGCAAAGGGCTGAGGATCGTTTTTGCAACTCCTCCCCACCCAATTATGCCATATTGAATAATAGAATGAATTAGGGCTAAATAAATCGTACGTAAAACATGAGCTGGTAAACATGAACGGAGAATAACGAATTTATAAATGACTTTACGTAGCCTATTGCATAAATATTCAATGTACTTGTCCCATCTTAAATGTCGATCAATTATGATGCCTAGATATTTCACTTGATTTGATTCACTTAAGGAGGGACAAGTGCAGCTATTAATACAGCAACCAGAATTGTGTATTTTTAAGCTTAAATTTTTACTTACTTTTAATTGTTGCATGCCGGTAGCTGTTAAAGCGAAAGGAACTAGCGTAGTTTTCTTAACATTTAAGGAAAGTAAATTAAAATCCAGCCATGATTTAACAAGATTTATACCTTTGTTGGCATTTTCGTAAGTTTCAATCCATGAAGAACCACTAAATATTACAACGGTGTCATCAGCATATGAATAAATGGAGCCATTAAATATATTCAAATTAATCTTCAGTAGGTCATTTATGTATATTAAAAACAATATGGGACCCAATACTGTACCCTGCGGTACACCGATATTTATTTTCCGGAAATCACTGAGATCATTATCTATTCTTGTAGCCTGAGTTCTATTACTTAAGTACGACCGAAATAAATTTAAAACATTGCCTCTAATGCCTAGAGCATGTAATTTTGTCAGAAGAATATTATGGTCTACAGTGTCAAATGCTTTTTGTAAATCTAAAAATATACCTAAACATTTGTTTCCAGTATCTAATTCATTTATGATTTTCGTTGTGACCGTAAAAATGGCATCATCTGTTGACAGGTTAGGACGAAAACCGAATTGATTGTTAGATAAAAGTTTATTATTATTTAAATAACTCATCAGCCTATTCTTTATACATTTTTCTAAAATCTTTGAGATACTTGGTAGAAGGGAAATTGGCCTATAGTTATTTAATTGGTTCATATCCCCTGTCTTATGAATTGGTACGATTATAGCATTTTTTAAATATGTTGGAAATATACCTTGCGAAAAACATAAATTAAAAATATGAGTCAGCGGTTTAGCTATGAAGTCAACAATTTTCTGTAGAATTTTATTCGTAATACTATCTATACCAGGAGAAACACTAAGTTTTAGTTTGTTAACAATATTGATTATCTCACTTTCGCTTATAGGATATAAAAACATAGATGAGGACACTTTATCTGGCAGAAAATTATTCAAGTTCGATGTCTTTATTTTTTCGGCAATTGCAAGTCCCACCTTTGAAAAATAATTATTAAATTCATTTGCCATTTTTTGCTTACATTTTAATACGACGCCATCATCACTTATAATTTCTTTTATGACTTTATTATTATTTGGTTCCGTGTCAGTAGCTTCATTGATGAGCTGCCAAAATTTTCTGGGATTGTTCATATTTTTATTAAATTGGTCTGCATAGTATCTAGCTTTCGTGTTTTTTATAACCAGAGTTAGCATATTTCTATAAACCTTGTAATTATTCGACAATTCTGTGTTAGATGGGATGCTTTTTAATTTTTTTGCCATTTTATCTCTTGTGCGAATTGATTTAATAATACATATTGTAATCCACGGTTTTATTTTTCTGTATTTGGAAGGAGTGTTTCGGAAATTGTTAGAAGTATGTTTAAATATATAGTTCTGTAATATGTTATAAAAATTATGAAAGCTTTCTTCCGAATTTTGATTGTTAAGTACATTATTCCAAGTTTCTTTTTTAATATCTAAGATAAAGTCATTATAATTCAAAATACCATTTCTACGAGCTGAAATTTCGTTAGATATATTAGGAGTAGGGAAGCTAGCATTAGATAACACAGCAAAAATCAGATGATGATCAGTGATTGAACTACTATAAACTCCAGAAGAAAAATTCCAATGTTTGTTCAAGCTTTTAAAAAATATATGGTCTAAACAAGAATCAGTACCGTAATTTGTGGATGGCCTTGTAGTAGCATTTAAGTATTTCAGAAAATATAAGTATATAGAATATAATTCAGAAAATATAAGTATATATTATTATAAGTATAAGAATATAAGTATATTCTTATAAGTATAAGAATATAAGTAATAAGAATATATTTCAGAAAATATAAGTATATAGAATATAATTTTGATTCTGTCTGATTGATTCACTAAGGAGTCGATTTCTTTAACTAAAACATGATTTTTCGTTCAGTACAATGATTCGTTCATTAAGTACGGAATAGTAGCCTATAGTATATTCCTCGTTTTCTAATCCGAAAATCCGTATAACTACTGATTACATACAGGTTTTGGGATAGCATCTTTGCAGTCTCCTAATAGTGCGGCTTATTTATTTCCTGTGCTATTTCTGAATTGAAGTATTCACTGTGGGCAGTATTAGTTCCTACAAGTTGGAAGTTATTCTGAATTGGTGTCGGCTTCACACGGCGAACGCCTTCTTTGTACTATACCTAAAATAGGGCAAATATTCCTGATTAACGACATAAAAATATATTTTGCCATTTATATTTATTTGTTGTATATTTGTCTTCTAGTTTCTTTTGTTGTTTCATAAGTTTTCTTGATATAGGCTTAAGTAGTTAATGTGAGTTTTTCTTAATGTTTATTGTAAATGCTTGTGAACACTTCTTTGTGGTGTAAATTATTTTCTTTTCTACTACGCTTTGTCTCAGGGCAACCCTTAACTGAGGGAAGCTGAATGTACCTAAATAACATTAAAATAAATAAGTCTAAGAGGAATGGGTAAATAGTGTAAGTCGCAGTTCTAGGAAAATAGCTCAAACATGAAAAATTCTCTATAATCTGTAACCAATAGTCCACCGGGAGTTCATGCTGGAGCGTGAAGCGAGAAAATCTCATTAATGTACAGAAACTCATGTGAGTGCTTCATAATCAGATATTTAATTTTCTTTTCACATCCACTCTTCATTCTTGAAAATGTAGTATATAGAGGGACAGAATATTATGGGCTAGATGGAGAGTATTGTACCACGGCATCTCACCCCATTAACAGCTGTGAAGCCACGTGTGAGCCAGCTGCCGGGGGGGGGGCAGCTTCCGTGTCTGGAGTCAGGGATGTGCAGGGTCCATCTCACATTCTGTTGAATGGTACCCATTTGCGATTCTCGTTTTGAATAACTGTTTAATAATACTTACTCGATGGCAATAGACAATTCCCAAGCAAGCTAAAGGAATATTATTTATTTTGCCCAGTTCCTTTGTTTAATGAAAGCACCCCTGCTCATATCTTTGCTTTTCGTTGGTGGGTACGCAGCAGAGGTTAACCCTCCAGTTGATATTACAGGGTGTCCACTGGTCGGGAAAATCCGGGAAAAGGCCAGGAATTTCGTATGGTCGGGAAAATCCGGGAAAAGTCAATGAATTTGTTAAAATATCCGGGAAAATTCGAAAAATTGCAAAGTGGGATGAAAAAGACTTCTAGACAATAACAGGCCTATATGAAAGTATATTTAATTTATTTTATTGTTCGTAATTTTTGTATCTGTTATAGCCTAAGTAATTATTGTTTGCAATTACTTTTGTTACTAAAAGTTTTCCTTATTTAAAGTATGTATAATCCTATAATTTATCTTACACAGTTATTAGAAAGTGCTTCATATTTTGGTCGGGAATTTCTGAAATGATCAATGAAAATCAGGGATTAAGCCGGGAATTTCTTCAGCATTACTTGGTGGACACCCTGTATTAGCCTTATTCCCCTCACTCCTCTCCCGAACCTGAAACCGACCTGCATTCATAGGTTAATATTGAGTGCCAGACTTTTGACAACAAAACAATACGAGTCAGATTCATTCAAGGACTGGTGTGGGCATTCGTTTTGGGGCGCGCCTTTTAGCTACTAAAATGAAATGTTTCCATACTTCACCCCCATGGCGTTGTTTGTAGGCTAATATGTGTGTTCAGACATGAATTCAAACCAATAAGAGATTGGCTCATCCAAGGCAGGTGTGAAACACAGAAGATAAGGAAATTCAATTGTTTTTTTATTCCTATATGGATCATGGAGACCGGTAGGGTTTCCGGGAGGTTGAGGCTCCTAGATTGAGACATCGGCACAGGAAGGTGGTAAGGTTGTCAGCCATAAGCACCGACAGCTTTTTACCCCCAGGAATACTGGTACTGTTAGAAGCTGAGTCGACCCCAGGGCCATAGTGCCACCAGAAGGATTAGGCCAATGGAGAAACCCCACCGACTCATCGTGAATCGAAACCGCGACCTTCCGGAAGGAGATTCAATGCCAACTTTAAATAGAGAAAAAAAAAACACTAGAAGAAACCAGAAGCACTCGATTGTACATTGGAGGGGGAAAAGAAGCAGACCGAGTAATATATTTAAGTTGCCGATATGAGCCACTGCGCATGCCTAGCGGCATTCACAGGATAGCAGGGAATGTATTGAAATTTGTTCTAGTGTCGATTGTTGACTTAGCCCATTTCGAAACCCAGAATATGGTTTCTAATAGTATTGTTTTATAATAGAATATATTAATTATTAATATTATAAAATACTAACACAAATTATATTGTATTCAGCTACAAGAGTCGGTCCATTTTTTATTTTTTTTATTTTTTTAACCCCTACTTGTACATTGGAGGGAATATCGATCGGGGTGATTCAGCCCGCCTTCGGGAGGTCCCGGGTTCAAACTCGATTCCAGCAAATTTTACTGTGGTTCCTTCATGGTTTCCTGAGTAATCGTCAAATTTGAAAATCATAAGATTTTCAAAAGCCATAACCCACCATCAATAGAAAAATGTATTTCAATATTGCACGGCCTATTGGTATACTTACCGAATTTAACACTTGATATTACCTCGATGTTAAAACCTGTATAAATAAAGTCGAAATTAAAAAAAACAAGCGGGGTGACATAATATGGCTTGGAGTCACTTTCAGCGAACGCTATGAAAGTTGTTTATAGAGCTCATAAAGGGGACAAACTAGTTCGACTCCCAGAGAGTTAGGGTCAGCGGTCTCTGTAAGGATTCCTCACGGGTTGATGAGAGATCTGACGACTTGGTACAGCTTCCCAGGGGTGTCCATGACAACGCAAGTTGTGCTCCAAATTTAAACCATTGAATTCATGCAATACTAAAAAAAAAAAAAAGTAATCTCATGGAACACTCGGATTGAATGCTACAGTAGACATGCATTAACATTGAAGCCTACAGTAATTTTATGTTAACCTTTCTAGTACCATTGGATTACCCCAAAGCACTTTTGAAATAAATACCTCCTCTGGATTTATAAACTAATTTTCAAAATTCGCGGGTGCGCGGGCAAATAGAGTTAAGTCCACTTTCTAGTTACTGAGAATTAGAGTGACTTAACACGTTTTACCCGCCCAACATCGCTTTAGAGATGGATAAACCCATAAGGCACACATCCATAACTACCGTACAATTTTGAATATGACTTACTGGACTTACCACAAATATCGAGAACATTTTTATCTATAACTCTATGGACATATCTCAATTTTTTAGGATGGTGGATTTAACTCTCTTTGCCCGCGCACCCGCGAATTTATTACTTTATTCCTCTAAGTCAACTGTATGCAATGACGTTTTATTAATTTTTATATTTTCAACATTAAAGTGTATTTGTTGTTTTTATATTGAGTACCATTGGGGTCAATAATACCTCATTCATAGTTGTTTTTTCTTTGAATTTAACATCTATGTAAAAATTCTTAAATGTACACACTTGTCCTGTTTTTAGGGTAAAAATGTATGTTTTACGCCAGTTCATTAAAACATTTGTAATACTATGCATATATCCCATGTAAATAACTTGGACTTGGACTTCAATGGTACTCGGTGTAACATAGATAACGTGGTAAGGGCACAAAGATTGAAGGTAAAGATGTTTGTCCTGTTACCAAGGTAAAAATGTATGTTCTTACACCATTTAATTATAAGAAATTGCAATTTTTCTGATAGGGTTGAATGGCAGGCTCAGGTAAGCGCGGCTATGAACCTCCGGATTCCATAAAATAGATAATATTGCTTTAGCTGACTTAAGAATTGTCTATTGCCATTGAGTAAGTAAGTAAGAGCATATGGTATCCGGCTCTTTGAAATACGATGAATGAAATAGCAATCTCAACATAATTCCGAACACAACGTTTCTTCCTTATCAGAATAAACTATGCAGTAGTCTATAATATTACGAATTAATTTATTATTGTGAACAATAATAATGATATTACGACAGTAAATTAAACAACTGTACCGCGAGTTAAATTCTCAATGCGGTTAATCCAAATTCAAGTGGTAAGTTATGAGGCGGGTATCGGTTTCTTATTGTTATCAATTGAAAATCAATTTCAAATAATTTAATACGTTAATATTCACATAGTTTCCTTATCCGTAGTTATGAACGCCAACTGAATTCGACGATACTGCAATTTTTTTTTTTAAATTAACAGATTATGTTCTTCTGAGCAACAGCCTTGGTGAAAGATTATTATAAATACAATGATGCAGTTATTGATTTACATTCTTGATAAACTCAGTATAAAATATTTATATTATTTATTCTCCCTCCAACAACTAAAGGTTGAAAGAGACAAAGGATAGATTTACCAAAAAATTAAAGAGGCCTTAAGTCATTCCAGGGGGGGGGGCATCTGTCCCCCTTGCCCTCCATGTATCGACAAAATTTCCAGGGGGGAGGGGCAGTCGGATGCCTATGACCTCAATGTCAAGTTTATTATTTTTTTTATTATTTATGTATTTATTCATGCAGCCTAGGCCTTTCGGTCTCACACAACCAACTTCAGGGCATTTTATTTTGTAGAGTTACGTTTAAAACTTCTTCACTTTTTTAAATGTAACTCGTAATGCTCTGAAGATGGTTGTTTGAGACCGAAAGGCGTAGGCTGAATGAATAAAAAAAAAAAGGTTGAGATTGAGGTATTGAATAATTATTATTGATCGAGCTCAACATAACACTGACTAGTAGTTTAGGAAAAAAGCTGAGAATCTATCACCGTCACAAACTCAAGATGTAATTCCTCCGTGACACATGGAGGTACAACATGATATCCAGAAGCAGGATTGCTTGGAAAACTCGTATCCCGTAGAACGTGTTAATGGACAGCATGAGATCTCTATACCAGTTGTCATAGGTATTATCTGTTCTCTCTATAGACACGCCATGTCTCACAGCGACGTGTTTAATTTGTGAGCGACACTTTAATATCTGTGATGGTACAGGGGTGTCCAGAATGACGAAAAGAAAAATCGTATTGCTGTAATAACACCCTTCACCCTTCCTTAAACAATTTAATGTATTTCTAATGAAAGTTCCTACAAGTAAATCATAACGCCGTGTCCATTTCTAAATCTCTGTCCTGTTTCATCAGTTTTTTTTTTCAGTGAGCACACGTGGATGTTTTCTCAGTTATTTATTAGACACAACTATTTTCTTGGAATTAATTACAAGTTTTTGTCCCGGATCGCAGTACTGGGATATTTACTTCTCAACTTTTTTGACGATCGCCTTTTCTAAAATACGTCTTTAGCATAAAGACTTGAATTGTGTTGGTTCCATTTTAAGAAGACCTCGTCCCAAACCATCGTCTATCTACAAAAGAATATAATAGCATTGTTCCCTAATCCGAAAATCTGCACCGGCAGGTTCTCTTGTAACCGCGTGGTTTTCCCCGGTGTTACCGCTGTCATTCACAATTTCTGAAGTGAAGTAAACGTGCTCTAGTGCGTATTTTGCAACATTGTACTGGACTGCAGACAGGTGTAAATACGCCTAATTACCTGATTGACAGGTCGAAAAGGAATAGGGTGGCAGCAGGTAGAGGCAGTTCTTAGGGGGTGGGGGGAGTTTTTAAGAAGTGGTACCCATGGAAGATTGATGAAATAGAAGAGAATCATCAGCATCGGAATCGATTTAGGCAGAATAATTCAAGGAAATATAACACTTGCGTGTAGGCCTAAATGCACATTTTCTACAAAGGTGTCACGAATGTGCTGTAATGGAGGTACACCAATTTTAATACCTTTTATAATCAAAATTAGCACAATATAGGCCTAGGCTACAATTTTATTAGGTCATGCCGTTATTTTGCGAGATTAAACAAACTCATTCCTTTTTACTGCCGACTGTGTGGGCGCTGATTTACCCAGTGTTACTGCATGACCTGAAGGGCAGCGGAAATCCGGAGATCCGCGTACGTTGTCTAGTAGCCTATTTAGTGTTGGTGATTACAGATCCGCAGGTCTAAGATCGATCCCCGATACCTGTTTGAATTTTTCTGAGGTTATAAGGTCAGGAACGGAGTGCACTCAGCCTTGTGGGAGCAACTGAGGCGCTGACGAAGAATTTATTTTAGTTTAGTTTACACATTAATAGAAGCAAACCTCACATTTCATACGATTTACCGAATTCCGGGTTGTGGTGATACTGTACTTCTGTTATCTTGTAGAAGTGATCAAGTGTTAGGAGCCAAAACTTTTGACAGAAAATTATGTTCAGATATTGCATTGGTGTCAAAACTTACAATTTTTGTCGTGCAATGGAGACGACACTTTGCGATAAATCGAGGGACAATGTCATGAGCACAATCTACCATCGGAACCTGATACTATTGAATACATATGTAGCAATTCAGTATTTAGCTTGTACAAAGATGTATCTCCCGATTTCTATTTGACGAATTAAAAATGGCCAATCTCGGCATTTCATGTCTAAGGGATGTGTTTTATCTATTTATGTAGGGTCCGGAAGAGCAAATTTGTTGAGCGAAAACAAATGAATCTTATTAAATAAAATAACAAAAGAAGATGGTACGAAAAAGTTGTTGTTAAAACCGCTAAGTTAAAAGTTTAAATATTTAGTGTGTTCTCATTAATATTTCGTGAACTATTTCGTAAGTTCTGTGTTCTGTTTGCTTATTATTATTCTTAATACAGTGTTTTATGGTCAGTGTTTGGTGAAACAGTACAATTTACATATGCTTTAAACATTTTAACTTGACCCCAAGTTTCCAGGTTCTGCCAAAATGATTGCTACAAAATCAGTCCCCCATTTTTCCATTTTCAAAGCAGCCATATTGCGAAATTATGTAATCGATGTGAAACGATAATAATCGATGTGAAACGATAATAATCGATTATGTATATTGGGGCGAGTTAGCCCGTGAGTAATAGAAATTGCTATATTTTTATGTTTTTCTTAATTTGTGAAGATTGAAAGAATGATATCACTGGGTTTACCATGTAAAGAGGGGGAGAGAGGAACTGAAGAGAAAGTAAGAATTAAAAATGACCAGAATTTGAGTAGAAAGCGGGAAAAACAGAGAGGTAAGTTTATCATATCAGTTTTCTGACAGCCTAACCTTTAAATCGCGAAATCAGTAGCACAATGAAGGGAATTGTTGAAATCGCATATGTGCTGCTCCACTCTTGAAAATGATTTTTTCCCATGAAACAGCTAAAAACATGTAGCCTATTTCTTTCTCTGAAGAGCTCCGCCCACTCGATATTCACATTTGCACGGACTGTGTGACATATTTTGTTTCTTAGTGAAGCAGAGTCCTTGTATATTGTCGCAAGTGCCTTGTACCCACTACATTATATCTGTGGATTGGTTCTGAAAGGGGCAATGCCAATTTCTTGCAAAAATGTGATTTATGAATTACTGAGCTCGGTTAGTATTTATTTTTCGTATACTAAAAGTGCACTGTCTGTTGCTATTAATAGACATAATACAGAAACCTTAGAGGCCAATGTCGGAAGTTCTCAGCAAAAAATGTTACTTTTATAAAGGCTTCAAAGTCAGTTATCTCAAAAGCAAGTTTCATGACATTGGCCCTTTTAGAACCAAGCCACAGATATCTCCTGCGAGGTTTGTCAGCCTGTCACTGGTGTCTAGTGATATGATGTCACACCTCCAATGTCCAATCACGAGTTTCTTCATAATACGAAGAGCGAAGAATTCGCTAGATCGTGGTCACAGATATATAGAGATAGATCGGCAATGGTGTATGCTGTACCATTGGCGGCAGTGAAGCCACGTGATGCAAGGACCGCCATATTACTACACTGCAGCCACGGGGGTGAAAGTAACATTGAAAGAATAGCAACAGCTCATTAGTTCACTGCCCGACCGGTTTGGTGCACTGTGATCGCTGTTGCCATGGCGGCAGGTTTGTTTCGAAACATATGACAGCAATATACGAAAAGGCGTAATATCTGGTTTTTTTCTGCAACGATCTGTATGCATTAGTGTTTGGAAAAGGAGGAGATATAATTAACATATTATAAAGATGTCAAGTAGCGAAGGTAAGTTAAAATACATTAACTACTTAAAAAAATCCTGAATTAATATTTATTCCATGTTCTACGAATTATTAAGTTTAATGTTTCGTATTCTTTGTTTCAGAAACGAGTGAAATATTCCTGTAAGTTCCCTGGTTGCGGAAGTAAATACTTGAGATTGAAAACCAACGTGAACAACAAAAACAAACATTTCTACAGGTTTCCGAAAAAATCAAACGTGAACCAACTGAAACATCAGTGCAATTTAGATGATAATGTGAATTGTGCTAATTATTTCATGTGTGAAGACCACTTCCTGGAGGAAGATTTCGTTAACCATACTAGACATAGTTAAATTACGAAGTTATCCCAAAGTAGCTGCGACTCGTGATTTACAGAGACCCAATCCCTGTGAACTCCCAATCAAATGTGGGAAGTGATCTGAAGCCTCGCCTAGTTTTTGTGAAAATAGAAAGTAAATTCATACCGCTGTGTATGACTGAGGTAAAAGAAATTCAAGTGGCAGGAAGCTACTAATATTTATGGTAATGTAATATTTTTAAAATCAGTTTTTATAAATATAATTCATTAATGAAGGGTGTTTGTTTTTTTATTTATAAAGTCATCTAAAGTAATACATATTTCAACAATCACCGAGACATGTATGTTGTGAGTAGCAGAAATGTTCTAGAAGGTATTCTACACTACGGTTTGTATAAGATCCGACGCATATTGTTTGCAAGTTATAATTTTTTCTTATTTAAGGTGTTCATCATTTAGTGCATTTTGTGTTCAATGCTTTTAAAAGATAATTGTTTGTATCACTATAGCCTGATGGTATTAGTGGGCTATGGTCATTATCGTAGCCCGCTAATACTAGTGGGCTATGGTTTTACAGAATTTGGAATGCATTTTCATACATGTGTTCTGGCACGCAAATTTTTCATTCTTACAGCTTAACTGCCCGACCCGTTGGAGCGCTGTAATCGCTTTTTGTTTCCGAGTTTTGACATGCGCTGTTCACTTCTAATAATAATATTGGTGTTCTGTGACTGCAGCAGCTGATCGTGTACATGCTACAAGTGCGTTACAGCGATGTGAATTTTAGCATTTTAGCTAATAATGTAATTGGACTGAGGAGTATAAATACTTTTTCTAAAATGGTGAATACCTGTGTGGTATTCGGGTGTAATTTTTCATACTACGACAGAAAGAAACAAGGAAAGGAACACGTTTCAATACATGCGTAAGTAGGCATTTCATTATTATTATTATTGTTAGCCATTTCATGCATTATGCATGCTTTAGTTTCTAGGAATGTATTATATGGTTGTAAATAACCATAACCTAATATTGTTAACTATTTCATACACTGTAAATAGTCATATATTACTTTAGCATTTAGAAATTGCAAATAAACTTAACCTCAATTTATGTGTATTTTTTGCATTGTAAATAATATGCTTTAGTTACTAGGAATGTTTTATGTTTTTATAAATAACTGTAAGCATACATTGATAGTTATTTCTTGTATTATTCATACTTCCTTAAGAATTTAAGCATGTGTTATAATATTTGTAGGCCC
The DNA here is from genome assembly GCA_964059195.1 of Ectobius pallidus. Classification (NCBI taxonomy): domain Eukaryota; kingdom Metazoa; phylum Arthropoda; class Insecta; order Blattodea; family Ectobiidae; genus Ectobius; species Ectobius pallidus. Next base: position 114,431,145 of record CAXKWD010000010.1, read on the forward strand.
TAAGTAATTATTAACATATAAGCCATCTTATGCACTATAATTAATATTCTTATGTTATACTTCATGTTATGTTTGTAAATAACTCTAACCTTAATATACCTCTAGGTACAAAAATGGTTAAACTTTTGGATAGTAAATAAATAAGTAGGCCCTTATGATATGCATGCAGGAATACCTACCGTATCTAATTAATTGCATCATTTATTTGAGTTTATAATTAACATATTTAATATTTATTTATTTATTTCAGAGTTCCTAAGAAGAAGGACATTCGGGAAGCATGGATAAAGGCGATCAACAGAAAGAATTGGCAACCGACTACAGCTTCAGGTGTGTGCTCTCAACATTTTCGTCCCGAAGATATGGACTATACTGGCCAAACCAGGAGGCTGAGAGAAGGAGCAGTTCCCTCTGTATTTCCTTCTTATCCTGTGCATTTGCAGAAGCGACATGTAGTCCCACGGAAACCACCTAAAGTGAGACATGTGTCTTCAAAACCTGATATCGCTACGTGTGCCAGTGAAATCACAATAACAGAAACTGTCAAGATTGAAGTTGGTGTAAATTCTGGTGAGAATAGTATTGGTACATGTGACAATAGTGGTGGCTCTGAACCATTAACACCCCGGAAAAGAAAATTAATGACCCAATTGAGTGAGAAAAATGTTGAGCTTTGCAGTGCAAGAAAGAAAATAAAGATTTTGCAGCAAAAGGTACGACGGCATGAGAAAAAATTAAAATATGACAGAGAAGTTATTGACTTGTTAGTGAAAGAAAAACTCATTCTTGAAAATAATGCTGAAATATTAAAAAATTCACTCCCTTCTGATGTATGCTGCTTGTTAGACAGAGCAGCGCAGAGTGCTGGAACCAGAGTAAGTAAACACGGCTTGGCATATGAACCTTTGTTAAGATCATTTGCATTGACCTTGCACTATTTCTCACCAAAAGCATATGAGTTTGTACGGTTGAAGTTCAATAATTCATTGCCTAGTACAAGGACAATACGTTCCTGGTATATGAAAATTGATTGTGAACCAGGTCTGTGCACTGAAGCTTTTAATGCAATTGCATGTAAAGTTAGAGAAAGCAACGAGAAGGCTCAAGTTCCTATAGTATGCCTCTCTATTGATGATATGTGCCTGAAGGAACATGTAGAATATACTGGAAATAAAATTATAGGTTATGTAGATGTTGGTACCGAAATTAATAATGACAGTTTACCCACGGCAAAAATGGCCTGTGTAATTATGTGTACAGCAGTAAATGATACCTGGAAGATCCCTTGTGGCTATTTTTTTATCGATTCACTCTCAGGTCAGGAAAGAGCATTTTTAATGTCAAGTTGCATCGACAAATTGCATGAAATTGGTGTCACCATAGCTGCAGTTGTATTTGATGGAGCCAGCTCCAATATAAGTATGGCCAACAACTTGGGAGCTAATTTATCTGATGCAAATAATCTCAAAACCAGTTTTCTTCACCCATCTCTGTCAGGAGCATCAGTTGCTGTATTACTTGATGCCTGTCATATGATCAAACTTGTACGCAACTGTTTAGCTGAGAAACAAATAATTTATCGCAAAGACGGTGCAATTCGCTGGTCTTATGTGAAATCTCTATTCGAATTACAAAGTGCCGAGGGTTTGTGTCTGGCAAACAAATTAACCTCGAAACATATCAACTGGCATAAACATAAAATGCGTGTGAGACCTGCAGTTCAGACACTTAGTAAATCAGTAGCAGAGGCACTGGATTTCTGTAATGTGGTGTTAAAGCTACAAGAATTTGAAGGTTGTGAAGAAACTGTGAAGTTCCTTAAATATATGGACAAGATATTTGATTTACTCAATTCATCCAGCAAGTTTGGCAAAGCATTCAAAGCCCCACTTGCAATGGAAAATGAAAATCTATGGAGTCCATTCATTTGTGATGCTATTGCATACATTGACTCCCTATACACTGATAAGGAATGTGAACAGAAGATTATAACGTGTAATAGGAAGGTTGGATTTGTGGGCCTAAAAGTGTGCTTATTGTCTGTGCAGAATTTATATGACATGTTTGTAAAAACAAAAAAAATGGAATACCTTCTGACATACAAATTAAGCCAGGATCATGTAGAACTATTTTTTGGTCTCATAAGGCAACGAGGAGGTTGGAACGTTAATCCCACATGTTTGCAGTTCAAATCAGCCTTCAAACGACTGATTACCAGGAATGAACTAAAATGCATAAAAACAGGAAATTGCATTTCACAAGATAGTATACCTATCCTTAATGTAAGTAGTACTCGTGATGCGAAGAGCACTCAATTTATACAAAATGAGGATTGTTCGCGCAAGCAACATGTTTCTACTTTAGAATGTTTCAAACTGTCCGCTTGCAATGTCCCGCTTTGATTGTCATCTTATTCCCGCCTCAAAGCATTGTGGGATCATGCATGACTTGCTAATTTCTTTTGTTATATGTGGTGGTGTAGCGTCACGCCAGTTAGTATTGAACGAGACCTCACGCAGATAACAGTGTATCTAGTAGGCTCGAGGAATTCCCGCTTTTTCTACCAAGTTTCATTAAACTTGCTCTGGAAGCGGTGAATTAGACACAATTGTGCGCAATTGTGGCTCTCAGTAATTATTCATACATAATTACATATAATTCATCAAATTCGCGAGTGAATTCTCCGAATTACAGAAGTTTGATATTATGCAATAGTTGTGCAAGCAACGCCACATGTTCCAGTGCTTATATCAGCTTTTACGACTAAACTACATGCAAAAGTTTAGTATTAACTTCAAGAGCAAGTTAATCTACGCATTTTAAGATATTATTTGTCAAGGTTTTCAAGAAATTAATATTTTCAACCACGTGTGATAACGTACTCTTGCATCTTATGTATCAGTGTTTCTATTTCAATTAGTTTAAATAATTATTGTGTGTGAATCTAGTAAGTTGTGATTATTTCACGTTTCGATTGTTTTCCTTAAGTAGTCCGTGGATTCCTGATACCAGTGTCCTGAGGTTACAGTCTATTGCTCTCATTTTGATTCTTTCGAATCTGGTCCTCACTAGCTATTCAGAGGTGGCTAATCTTTCCTATCTTATGCACTTCCAATTGAAGTCCCTTCCAAACCTAAAAGCAACGTTTTATTTCCTATTTGAGAAGTACCTTAACCTAACATTTGCTCCTTACGGTCCTGACCCTAACATTGGTCCTAAAGACTTACATTGCCCTCTCGGACCGGATATATTTTCCGGCCGTCCCCAACATTGGTCCTCCGGGCCGGATTACTAAGAAACAATTTCATTATTCACACACATATATATGGTTTGTCTCGTCTTATCGATCTCGTTCATTGTATGCAGACTCAACCGCGACGGCATCCGCGTATTCAAGAGCTACGATTTCTAGTACATAAACTCTGTATCATCTATTCGGCAGTGCTTCAGTACTACAGAAAACACAACAGCTCAAAAGACATCAAGAAAGCAGTGAACAGCTGACTCACATATTATCGTGCAGCAGTGGTAGAATTCAACTGTCAATTTCAAGTAATTTCCACATTTCACACACAACATGGAAGGTGATTTACGAGCCTTAATTAGACGTAGAGGCGTTATTAAGCGAGAGCTTACTTTTCTACAAAAGTCTTGTGAAACTGCAAATCAAGACACCGATGTGTTCTTATTAAAAGTTAAATTTGACAAGATAAATGAAATATGGGACAAATTTGATATTGTTCAAACACAAATAGAATCTCTTGTGGAAGCAGAAGAAGATTTGGATGAACATGCAGAATACAAGGAAGTTATGATGAATGGTTACTTCGAGTTAAAAGCTAAACTCAGTGCAATCCTATGTCATCACGAGCAGCAAGTGCATAGTTCAAACTCTGTGAACAGTCAGCGATCTCATAACAGTGCCAATTCACATCATACTTGTCAATCAGTTGTTTCTCAGTGCAACAATAGGCCAATTCAACTTCCTGCTATACAGCTTCCAACCTTCTCTGGGGACATAACAACGTTCAAACATTTCCAAGACACGTTTGGCAGTCTTGTAGCCAATAATGCAGCCTTAGAACCGATACAGAAATTGCATTACCTTCTGTCATCATTAAAGGGCCAGGCACACGCACTGATAAAAAATCTACCAGTGACTAGTGAAAATTTCAGTGTAGCATGGAATCTAATATGTTCCAGATACGATAATACAAGAATTATTGCCACAGCTCACGTACGTAATCTACTCTCTTTACCAACGATGAAGAGTGAAAATGTGAATGATCTTCGTAGTATTCTTAACAAATTCCAAAGCAACATATATGCTGTGGAAGCTTTACATGTAGAGATACCATTACAAGATATTATACTCATGCAGTTAATCTTGGACAGCCTTTGTGAGAGCGTACGAAAAGAGTGGGAAGGAAGAATTGATTCTCAGAACTTCACACCACTTCAAGACCTCATCAAGTTTTTAGAAGCTAAGGCAAATTCCCTTGAAGTATTGGCAGATGTAAACAACACGTCCAGCCCATCTAAGCACAAAGGTGAGCAAAGTACGAAGAAGAAGTCAGAGAAACACACTCGTCATTCTTATGTTGCGACAAAAGAAGACAAGTGCCCATGCTGCGATGATAATCATAACTTATTAAATTGCAAGAACTTCCAAGAACTAAGTGTATCACAACGATGGAATGTCATTAAATCTAAACGCTTGTGTGCTAACTGCTTCTCTCCTAACCACAGAAGAGATCAGTGCAAGCTAAAATCATTTTGCAAATGTGGAAAAGGCTTTCATAGTAAATGGTTACACAATGACACACAGTCAAGTGAAAAGGTTTCTCGACAGAATCCCTCTTCAGAAAGTTCTACAGCCAGCACGGCAACAAACATTCCAGCTAGTTACTGTTCTATAAAAGAAAAGGCTAGCCAATGTGAAATTCTTCTTGCAACTGCAGTGGTCGAAATAGAAGACAAAAATGGAAAACTTGTAAAATGCAGAGCTTTGCTTGATTCTGGTAGTCAGATTAATTTCATCACGGAAGATTTGGCAAGGAAATTACAATTACCAACTAGCGCAGTGGAGACTCACATAAGAGGTATCAATGGCACCTCAGCTTGTGGTCACAGCATCACTATTAATATGAGATCCAGGATCCACGCTTTCCAAGCTAACCTAAACTGCCTAGTTCTACCTCACATTGTAAATAAGCTTCCTGCTGTCCAAATTGACCCCTACAAATTCAATATTCCCAGTGAACTTCCATTAGCTGACCCTAAATTCCATGTACCTGGTGATGTACAATTGCTAATTGGTGCCAACTTATTCTTTCAATTAATCACAAACGAAAGAATAGTTAAACCAAATCAGCCTGTTCTGACCAACACCGAGCTTGGTTGGATAATCAGTGGTATAGTTCCTAAGTCTGCCATTAAAAACAAGAAGGTGACGTTCTCACAGCATAACTTGTTTGTAACTGTCGACAACGTGGACAGGCAACTAAGGCAATTTTGGGAGCTGGAAGACTTCCCCAGCGCAGTACACACCAAAGAAGAACGTGAATGTGAAGAACACTACGTAGAAAACACCACTCGTGCAACTGATGGTGCATTCGTAGTGCAGCTCCCCAAGAATCAACCTGTAGATTCTCTGGGCGAATCTAGGCAACAAGCTATAAAACGCTTAGGACACCTGGAACGCAAACTTGAAGCTAACCCTAGCTTAAAAGAAGACTATTCCAAATTTCTGGAAGAGTATGAAAATCTAGGCCACATGAAGAAGGTTTCACTTCCTCAGCCTGGAGAAAAATGTTACTACTTGCCGCATCATGCTGTTATAAAGCCTAGTTCAACTAGCACGAAAACCCGAGTTGTATTCGATGCCTCAGCAAAGTCGTCTTCAGGCAAGTCATTGAACGACATCTTGAAACTAGGGCCAACTATACAAGACGATCTTTCATCTATTGTACTTCGGTTCCGCACCTACAAGTATGCATTTTCAGCAGACATTTCTAAAATGTACAGGCAAGTAAGGATGCATAAAGAAGATCAGAATCTTCAAAGAATTGTGTGGCGTTCAAGTCCTAATGAACCCATACAAGACTACGCTCTAACTACTGTCACTTATGGTACCAAATCTGCATCATTTTTGGCCATAAGATCTTTACATCAGCTTGCGCTAGAAGAAGAAGAGAAGTATCCGCTTGCTGCTCAGGCAGTACGGGAATCATTTTATGTTGATGACTGTTTAGCAGGCCACAATGACATCCAAGAAGCCCTGAAACTGCAAAGTGAGCTTACAGATATGCTCAATTGTGGTGGATTTCCTCTGCGAAAATGGTGTTCCAACCATGAAGCTTTATTGGAATCAGTACCTCCTTCACATCGAGAAACTCAATTGCCCCTGGCACTTGATAACAATGAAAACATACATGCCCTAGGCTTACTTTGGCACCCAGTTAATGATAAATTTCAGATCCAATCACATCCTTCACTCCAAACCCATGTGCAAGGTAAACTAACCAAACGAAATATCCTTTCACTTATTTCATCTATCTTTGATCCGCTAGGATTGGCTAGTCCTATTGTCATAAATGCTAAAATCTTTATGCAATCTCTCTGGATTGAGAAATTAGACTGGGATGAAACCGTACCTGTGCATCTGGTGGAGAAATGGCTGGAAATCTGTAAAACATTAGCTACTATTCACACCTTGCGTATTCCCAGATATGTGCTTACATCTGGTACAGTGCAGGACATTCAATTACATGGTTTCTGTGACGCCTCCGAGAAGGCGTATGGAGCTTGTATATATATTCGTTCTGTAAATAGTGAAGGTGAAACTACTGTTCAATTATTATGTTCAAAATCTAAGGTTTCTCCTCTAAAGAAGCAAACCATTCCACGCCTTGAACTCTGTGGTGCACTTCTGCTAGCTAAATTATACAACAAAGTGCTAAGTGACCTCAAGGTACAACCTTTACAAAATCGTTTGTGGTCAGATTCTACAGTGGTACTTTCTTGGCTCAAAACTGATGCACGAAAGTGGAAAACCTTTGTTTCAAATCGTGTGTCGCAGATACAAGAACTTTCGGAGACTGCTACATGGCGACACATTGCCACACATGAAAATCCAGCAGATCTTGTCTCAAGAGGAATTTCTTGTGAGCAGTTATCTGAAATCGATTTGTGGTGGCACGGTCCTAACTGGTTATCTTCACCAGAGACAGCCTGGCCAAAACAACCACAACAATTAAGTGTTCCTGATTCATCAGAACAACTTGCAAATGTCTGTCTGGTGTCAACAAAGGAGAGAGAACATTTTCTTACAACATTCTCAGATCTCCGACGCCTGCAAAGAGTAACATGCTACATGAATAGATTTATTGCTGCATGTCGCCATGAAACAAAATTTCATGGACCTATTACAGCTGAAGAGCTTCAACAAGCTTTACAAACTTGTGTTAAAAGTGCTCAGCATTCATCTTTTAAGAGTGAAATTGCAGATCTTAAAAATCTGAAAGAAACTTCTGCGAAAAGTTCTATTCATACATTAACACCATTTCTGGACGAAAATGGTCTTTTACGAGTTGGTGGTCGCATAGATAAATCTCATCTTGCATATGATGCTAAACATCAGATCATATTGCCAAGCAAGCACCATCTAACTGCTCTAATTGTAAAGCATGAACATTTTAAGCTTTTACATGCGTCACATCAGCTTACGATAGCCTCGTTAAGACAAGCATATTGGATCCCTTGCGTGCGCAGACTAGTGAAATCTGTTCTACACAAGTGTCTGACTTGCTATAAACTAAAGGCACAATCTGCTCAACAGCTAATGGGCAATCTTCCTAACTACAGAGTAACTCCTGTTAGGCCCTTTCTACGCACAGCAGTAGACTATGCTGGTCCCTTCAGCATAAGATACGGATCGCCTAGAAGTAAAATCATTGCCAAGGCATACGCTGCAATCTTTGTATGTCTTGTAACTAAAGCCATTCATATTGAATTGGTATCAGACCTCACATCAGAAGCTTTCTTAGCCGCGCTAAGAAGATTTACTTCCCGTCGTGGCCTATGCAAGGATATCTTCAGCGATAACGGTACTAATTTCATAGGCACGAATCACAAATTGAAAGATCTTCGTATTCTACTACAATCCGAAGAATTTCAGAAGTCAGTTCAAGATTTTGCTGCAACCAATGATTATACCTGGCATTTTCTTCCACCGTCATCTCCTCATTTCGGTGGGTTACATGAAGCTGCGGTGAAATCTATGAAGTTTCACCTAAGGAGAACGATGGGTGCACAAATCCTTACATTTGAACAGCTTTGTACGCTGCTCACTCAGATCGAGGCTTGTTTGAATTCCAGACCACTCGTTCGTCTTAGTGACGACCCAAACGACTGTTCATATCTTTCACCTGGGCATTTCCTCATCGGTGAGCCTCTCACGTCCCTGCCATCTCATCCTCCCACAGATGATATGAAATGTCTTGAAAAATGGCAAATTCTACAAAATCATTTGCATCATATATGGAAAAGATGGTCTTCCGAGTATTTGCATACACTTCAGCAGCGACAAAAATGGTCATCTTCCAGTGAGAATCTGCGAGAAGGCATCTTAGTCATTCTGAAGGAGGACAACGTAGCCCCACTTCAATGGAAGATAGGCGTCATCACCAAGGTGCATCCGGGAGAAGACGGTCTAATTCGTGTGGCGACAGTTCGCACTCCTAGTGGTGAATACAAGCGCCCGGTAGTGAAATTATGTCCATTGCCAGATCAATAATAAGTGTAATACAGTGCAATTAATATTTCATATCTCTTTATTGTTTTACAAGCAATTATAGTGTAGACAAACCGTTACATTGTAATAAGTGTTATTTGGTTTTCCTCCTTACACAATAAGGTTTTACTTTTCGGAGATAAACTGTGTTATTGTGATGTATATAATAAGTGTTTTCCTTTATGTTATTTGTCCATTTGAATGTATTTTTTATAGCTTGCTCTTTATCTATTTTGTTGAACTAAATAGTTCAAAGTCATTCTGTTCAGATTTCTGTTCAGAAGATCCCTTATGTCTTCAGTCACCAGTTCAGATTTCTGATCATGATTATTGCCCATCTTATTCAACATTAACATTGTTGTCAGACAGTATTGTTGAATACATATCAGGTTATGTTGTTAAGAAAGTAGTCAGTTCTCTAAAGTGTGACAACTGCAAAAAAGCGATTACACAGACAGAATGTCCATATTCATTTATTTCTTTCAAAAGTAATGGGAAGTTATTTATTCCTTCAAATGATGTGGTTAGAGTATGTAAATTAAGTGAAAGATGTTTTAGAGAGAATTTATGCAGAGGCATCAATTCAATTGTGAAAAGTAACATACCCTACAAAGTCGCAGCTGAAGCAAATGAACTAGGTTTGTTTCCCTCATTAAATACTCATGTATTGGACTTAAATCCATTGGACACTCATGTTAATAGATTGATACAAGTAATTTCATTGTCATATTTGAAAATTCGCATTAATCATGCAGTTAGGGAAACTAATAGACATAAGATTGATCACAGATCAGTCTACAATCGCCTGGCTATTTTCAAACATTTGTAAATATTCTGTTTATCAATTGAAGGGGCTAGTTCCATAAGGGTGTAAGGCACAAATCTTTAATTTTGAGTTTTTAACATTTATGCCTTCTCCTCATATCTCTTAAATACTCAGTGAAATATTGTACTTGTGCCTTAAACCTCTGCTCAGTTATAAGAAAAGACCTGTGAGACTGCACATTCATTCTACAGTGAGTTCCACGCAAGAGTTGGCCAATGACGCAGGTTCCTGCGGTGCGGCGGGCACAGCTCCAACTCCCGAGCGATCGGGTGAAATATCTACGCTAATAGAGCCACGGTCGGTGTAATGATTCAGGTTCTCACATTTACAGTTAAGATTACAATGAAAATAAACACGTACTTCATCACAAGAGATGTTGGAATTGTTCTCTTGTTGCATCCACACATTACTGGCACTTTTTTTAGGAAATTTTCTTTCATGCGCATAAGTTCAGCTTCCGATATAAAGTTAATTTATCTTTTTACTAAATAATAAAATAAAGTAAATACTAAAATAAAGGTTTTTACTAAAATAAAGTAAAAACAAATAATATGATACAAAGTAAAAAGATTTTGCTACTGTAAAAGTACTTCAGTTTTTGTTTGACATGTTTAGGTACCTCTAGTTGTAAAAAAATCCCAATACATTGTAAATTTAGCCTGTCCTTCAAAAATATATGTTATAAAATTAAACTTTAAACCACCTAGGCTACTTGTGAGTGGTAACATTGTTTAAAAACATCAAGAATTCTCGAAACCATGTCCTTCTGCCTTACGCCTTTATGGAACTAGGCCCTTCAATTTCAAATTTAGAATAGGGGAGACCAAGGATACTTAAAAACCTTTTCCTTTGATTTTTTTAATTTTTCAACAAATATTTTTACTTTTTGGAGTTATGAAGACAAAGTTCATATATTATTCTATTATTTAAAATAGTTAATATCTTGGTCAAAGTATGTTAAGGGCACCCGGAAGGTCCTATATCTGCAATGTTATATGAAAGCAACATTTTCTCTTACACTGTTTGCACTAGGGAGCATATTGAGTGGAATCTTGAACATTTTTCCTAAACTATTAGAACTAGAACAATAATTTTTTTCCTGTATGATGCTTTTGCATGTTTTTCTTTTTACCATTGGGATTTTTAGTGTACCGGTACTTATGTTTTCCTAAAGTTATTATTCTTTTAAATGAAGGATTTTTATTTTTAATTTTTTTTTTCAGTTTGGTACCGGTAGGCCATATTTTTCTATGATTGCACTTTTAATAAAATGACTACATGTTACAAAATGTAAAGTGGCATTTCTTACAAGTTCTGAAAGTTATAAATCTCTGGTTCTTATAGTTTAGAAAAAATGCCCCCCAGTACAAGGAAAAAATTAACTTACTGAAATTGAGACTCAAACCAGTGCTTTAAAATATTTATAAGCAAGCTAAAGATGAGATAATTATGTCATTTTAAAGAGGAAAGTCCATATTTTTATAATACATAAAATAACTTAATGATTCATTTAGAGCATATAGCTTTTTTCACTGACACTCACTACTGTGGTATGGCAATGTTATTTAACTTACCTACAGACAAACAACACAGAAATAAATACAGTAATCCAGGAGTCTACAAACTAAAATGCAACGACTGTCCAAAGTTCTACATAGGACATACAGGCCGAAGTTTCAAAACACGATACACAGAACACATACGAGCTCTCAAAGACTCTGACTATGCAAACCATATAATAAGCATAGGCCACAAATACGCAGACATCAATACAGACATGGATATCCTACACATTAACCACAAAGGTCATATGCTCAACACACTCGAACAATATGAAATATACAAACACACCACACAAGACAACACCAACATCTTAAACGAACAATAATTGTAATTATTACAGTTCAAATCACATGCACTCTACGACACAGTAATTCAAAAATGTCTTCTTAGCCACAACAGTGGCATCATGGGAGTCAGTTGCTGAAGATGGCCGCTCCACACGGTTGAAAGTGCTCCAACAAGGTAATTAACATTGCCATACCACAGTAGTGAGTGTCAGTGAAAAAAACCTATAGGCCTATGCTCTAAACGAATCATTAAGTTATTACATCACTACAAAATGGACAAAACACAAGAACATAAAATAAAGTAAAAATTCATGTTTTTGCCATTTTCACCCTTAATAAGGGCAGAATATTTATTTTAAGTGTCCCATAACATATTATTTTTCATATTAATGTATTAAAATTTGTAGTGTGTGTTTTTTCTGTACCCATATAACTGTGTTGTCTTTGGACTATGTAATATTTTTAAATCTATGTATTACTTGAATGATCTTAATAAGTTCCGCCTAGTATACCACTAATTTGATTAAGCACATGTGAAAGCTGAAGAAGAGAAAAAATAATCAGGAATGCCAGTTCACTTCTATTGAGAAATTTGTTTGTATGTTTATTAGTCAGTATTTTAGCAAGGATTAAGTTATATGATGATTTTGATTTGATATAAAAACTATTACCCAATCCGGGTTAGTATCAATACTTTAATTATATTTTCATGTTTGAACAAAGAGCTCAAGTTAACAAAAGTTACATATATTCAAATCAGTAAAACTGTGTGTTGTCAATATTTAAAAATTTGATTTAACTAAAATGACTAATTAATTATTAAAATATCACTACCTTGCTATATTGTGACATAGGATATGTAGTAGATAGTTCATGTATGGGTGATTCTTCAAATACGGGAAAATGTGCGTTCCGGAGTGATATTTCCCTTCAAATTCAACTTTATAAAAAATTGAAATAAAAGTTTTTTCTACTACTTCCATACCACAACTACCACTTTGAAATGTCACTAACTTTAAATTATGATACTCCAAAACCAAATTTAATTCAATTAAATGTTATCCACATGCCCTGTCCCATACCCCGGTTTTGTATATTCTACTGCATTTTTCCACAAAACAAAATGTTACTTCCTTTTCGACTTTTTTCCTGCCAATGAGTATGATTGTGTGAAAATAAAATTGTCATTTCACCTAATGAACATAAAGAATGTCCCAAGGGTTTTTGGTCATCCACATGGCTGAAAAGAATAGAAAAATTTTCTGCAGGAATGAGAAATTTGTATAACTGGCAACAGTGTTAGGAAGCTAACAGAGCAGCTTGTGGTTGAATTTTGCTTGCTTACAAACAGTTTGGGATTAGCAAAGGAAAGCGTTTTTATTCTCCGTCATTAACATGACTTCTAGAAAATAGGCAAAAAGTGAATATTAATTAATTTTGATTATGCACTATGATAAACCTACCAATTCAAAGTACCTGACTGAAGTTAAGCCTACAGAGGTTTAGGAATGGCTTGCTGAGACCACTAAAACTCCTTTTTTTTTGTCATCCACATGCCTAATTTTTGTTTCATCCACATTCCTCATAAAGGGGTACGTGGATGACTCTCAAGTCATGTAGATGATAAATGTAGGATACTATTGTGTTTGTGGTGTCTGTGACCTGTACTTAAAATCTTAAAACTGATTAAATGAATTTCTGCTTGATTCCCCCCCCCCCCAACCGTAAAAACACAGTCTAGTTAAAATTGCATTGATTCCGGAGTATGCACACAAAATTGCAAATTTGGTGCAAAATAAACTGAAGTAAACTGAGAAAAATATGAAACCACATAAAAAAAGCATATTGTTGCCAAAGTTAGTCATTAATGTGGCCTTCTGCCATCCACATGTACACGGATGTCATTCACATGGCTTTAAAAAAATATATATATAAACATTTAAGCTCTGCTGGTGTCTTATTATTATCAAGAAACCCCTGAAGTATTTTAGCAATTTTTTTGAGATTTTAAATATAAACTAAAAAATTTTGATTTTAGACACTCCAAATTTTCCCGTATTTGAAGAATGACCCATATACTGATTCTTTTGATCAATGGAATGGAAGTTATCTAAAATATAGTCTTAATAAAATAATGTCCTTATTTCATTTATGCCTGTCATTTCACTGTGCGTGTTGTAATTGAGCAATACTGTAGTTTATTAATAGTATTGATGTTTTTCTCTTGATTTTAAATTTGGAATGTTTTAAATTTTGGTTTTTTTATTTTTTTGGATTTTAAGATTTTTTTTAATTTTGGATATTTGGATTTTTTTACTTTGGATTATTTTTTAAAATTTGGATCTTTGAAGTTTTTATATTTTTAATTTATTTTTATTTTTAAATTTCGGATTTTTAGACTTAAAATTTTGGATTTTCGATTTTTTAATTTGAATTTTTTAAATTTTTATTTTTTTTTAATTTTGGATAAGCCTAATTATTGAGTTGCTTGTTTTCTGTGCAGTCCGTTCCGTCACACCAAACTAATTTCGCGACGATTTTGAGCATAACACTAATTTCGTGACAATTTTGTCCGTAACGCAAGCTCTCGATTTAATCCTACCGCGACTAAAGAAGTTTCACATCTAAAACCTAATTTTTAGCAAGTAATAGGAACCAATACTTGAGAAAAATAGCAAGAGGACGTGCTTTTTCAATGTGGTTTCAGTGTGTTCACTAGTGGATACAAAATTTCCAATAGAAAATTGTCAAAATAGACTTTATTCTAAGTTCTCGTGATAGTTTCCCATTGAATTGCGTGTAGTTCAGTGGGTGTCTTCAGGTGAGACAAGATGGCGGCATAGCGCAAGGCTTGGCTTCACCGCCGGGACCCAGATTGCCGGGCTGTGATCGTGGTATAAAAGAAAGTGCACCATTTTGGGTGGGTTGGGCGGGATACCACTATCCCAAGGTGCGACCTATTTTTGGATTTTCCTGAGAAAATGTTAGGTTGGAGTATAACCCACTTACCTTAAATAAGACATTTTTTTTTAGATAATGATCTGGCTAATAGTGGGCATATTTCCGTCATATTTATTTTTCAAAACCAATAAACATATGGTATTGTGACCTCACATAAGCCTAGCAAAAATCATGTAGGCCTAAATGACCAACATAAGAAAACACATGTAAGATTCAATACAAGTCATAACAGAACACATGCAATTCAGTATGCTGCTGCTAAACTAAATATTACTGTTCCTATCCTTACTATCACTGACACTACCACTATGGGCCTTTTCACACTGGGTCACTTGTGACAGTCACCGGTTTTTGCAGTGAACACACGTGGGTCACTTGTGAAGGTCAAAGCTAATACATGATAAAACAATTTGTAATCGCTTTTGACATCCTAAATGGCAGATCAACATTCCACTTCACTCATAAAATCTTCAGTATTAATGAAATCTAAATTCATGGCTGGATAACTAGTTTTGCTGAGCTTGATTATGTAACTGAATTATGTATATACAACTTGCACTGTTGGCAATCATAAATTGGTGACCGTCGCAAGTGTCCCAGTGTGAATCCTCCCATTTAAACCAATGCTTCTTTGCTGGTAACCGGTCACAAGTAATCGTCACGTGTGTTCGTAGTCGACACTGCAATGTCACTTGTGTTTGGGTGGGTCACCTTGGTGACCCAGTATGAATGCTCCCATTTAAACCAATGCTTCTTCGCCGGTGACCGTCACGAGTGATAGGCCTACATGTAAAAAGGCTGTATGCTTGGTCCTCCTGTTTAACACTGAACATCAGGTGATTTCAAGAAAACTTCTTTAATTGTTCTGACAAGCAATACCGAGAATGCCTTGAAAAATGGCAGAAAAACAACCAAGACACGTGTACATCTTAACTTGATGCATGTACCTGATAGGTTAGTTAGTAAGAAGCTGCAGCGATGAGAGGAACTTGCAAATCAAAATGTCGTAATAATTGTAAATATATTAAATTAATCAATATTTGTAAAATAACCTCACATATTGGTTATTATAAGTAAAATGGGTATTACATGTTCATAGTTGCTTTCTTTTTAATAAAACATAATGTATTAATAACGTTAAGATGCTTTGGTATAAACAAGACACTTTTTGTCATTCAGCTAAGATTATATTCTGGAAATAACGTGGAATTTTCGATTGTATATTATCTGATGCATAGTTAACATGAGATCTTGTTTCCCTCTAGAAAAAATCCTGGATCTGCCAGAATAAATAAATTTTGTTTGCACATACCAAATAAAGAATTAAATTATATTTATTTCTTGTAGGATCAAAACAAACGGTTCACTGCCAAGGGATAAGCGATTGGCATCACCTACAGCAGGAGGGGAAGATGAGATGGCAGAGATATTCACATTTGAAAGCAGTACCACCAGTGTTGTAGGGTAAGCAACAAGCAATATACAGGGTGTTAGAATGCAGTCTTGCCTTGTGTCTGATTCTATGGCAATCCTGTTAACAGCTTTCTGTTGTGAACCACTTTTGATACTGTAGTTGTCATAAAAAGCCTTGACGATATCAATGAACTTGGAAGGTATGCCATAATTGAGGTAATTGTGATTATTTGGCATTTTATACTTAGGTAGCCTATATAGAAAGTAAAACTATACCTTTAAATTGATTGACCTGGATTATAACCAGACTTTTAATACCGGTACTATCTTTTTTGTATCTTCTGCCTCTCTACCAAAAGTTAATCTTTAATTTGCAAGTGGACTATCCCCTGAACATGAGTTTTTGTTCAGACTAAAGTTCTTTGTATGCTTTAAAAAAGTATGTAAAATGAACGACACATTAAATTTATTTTAAAATGTATTATTATTTTTTATTTGCAGGTCGTTTTCCCTGAACTATTCTGCTTTGACTTCACCATCGATTCAGCACGGTGGTGGTGAGGTGACAGCACATGACTCTATGAGTCCTCTGCCCCCCAACATGATCCGCAGCCCATATGAAAATGTGGTGATCCCTGCACCAGGCACAGTTATACATCCCCAGAGCCCTCGAACCAGGATCCGAACTATTGCCCCATCAGCCAAGTATGCTATTCTTTGTAATTCTTATTGCATGTATACTAACCACTTAACCAAGTGTTGGTTATTTTGTAATGCATTTAAAAATTAATTCATTACAATCTTTGTGTAAGAAGATAATTAGAGTTTCAGAAAATGTATAAAGAAGGGTTAGATTTTGCATATCTGCATGCTTTATATAAAGACATTTGTATACAGAGAGCATTTCTTGTTGGACACGTTGGAGAATTTAATGTTGTACCGGCACGTTGCCATGGTAGCTCAATTGGTTAGAGCATCGGCATGGAGAGCCGAAGATCCTGGTTCAAATCCCGGCTATGGCATTGAATTTTTCATTCTGACTTCACGTGTCCATCTTAGCCTACACACGGCCAGTGTGAAAGAATTATCATTCCAGCATTTCTTGTTGTTTGTCATAACTGTTTTAGTTATTTATGTTATTATGAATCATAAACGTTGTTTTGACAGAACTCTCTCCCTCTATATAAAGTTTTATTTTACAGTTTGAACTATAAAAAAGGTGCTTGCCCATTAAGGGTAAAGAAAAAGGTGCCAGCCCATTGCAGCAATTATTGAGGATATCATCAGATGTCAGTGCCATTCTCTTCCCCTTTGTACAAATAAATAATTATCCATTTCCTTCATTTTAACCACTACAAATACTATTGCTACTATTATCGTGTTTCTGTTAATAATAACTATTTCAGGAATGAGCTGAATAAAATTGCATCCTTGTGATCCGAGAAAGGATATTATGAGATAAACGATCGTGATTGGTCTATATCAATCTATATTGGTATGAGTGGAATAGTCTTTGAAATTTCTTCCATAAAATGAAAGTAAAATGATATAAATAAACCTAAAAATGTGCACATGAAAGGTAGATTGAACCTATCAGTAGAAGTAGAGCTCACATGGATGGTCCATGTCCTCCAACTATAATTATATTATGTTTAATAAATAATGTAACTTGCACATCTGAAAGCCAAAATAATGGCTTGAGCCATTGTTCAAGAGTTCATGGGAAGGAATTGAGAATGGCATGATATCAATCCAGCCCAGTCAGAAGACAGCATAGAGTGGGAAAATCACGTAATGAGAGTGTTATCCATGTGAGCAACGGAGGGTTAAAAATAAATTGGTAATGTGGATATTATACATTATGTAACAAGTATGTGTTGCTACTTTCAGGGACACAAGTGAGGTTATAGAAAACAGACTAGCAGTGACCAGCGACTATGAATTCATCAGTTCATTATCCAGCAACAAGACATCTCAGGAGAAAGATGAGAAAGGGAAGTTCATCCTGCCTTTGGAGAACGGCAGCCCTGAAGAGCAGCTGAATGATATGGTGGATGCGATGGTGATCTCAAACAAGCAGGTGGTGAATGGAGAGGTGAAGGCAGCGACTGAAGTGAACAAGCAGGAGCAGAAAGTTGTGTCATCACAGACTGAACTAGAGCAACAACAAGAGAATAGAATCAAGGTAAATACATAATTGTAAATCTCTTTTTTAATACACAATGCCTAAAATGACTGCTTGTCGGACTGTTAACATGCCAAAATGTTGCATTTTATCAACCTACACCGTTAAAGTAAATTTAGTGAATACCATATCTTTGCTTTTTTTATGCAGGATCATTTAAAATGACTAAAAAACTGAGCTCATTACCGTATTTTACGGACCATAAGATGCACTTTTTTACCTTGAAAACAGAGCTTTAAAAGTTGGGTGCGTCTAATGGTCTGAAGCACACTAAACAAAAATAAAATTATGGTAAATATTGCCGGAATACCATAGCTATACACAAGGTGTTGTAAATGATAAGACAGTTACAATCATAAAATGAGGGTAGCTGGAAGCTAGGTATACAATGCGAAAAGAAAGGAATATTGAGTTCTTTTATACAAAAGGAGTGTCTTCGCTGGGTGGTTTAAATGAATACAATGACCTCTAAACAGCCTTGTCCCATTACACTTAACCGTATGCTGAATTGAGGATTAGAGGGTTTAAAAGTATTTTCAGTCTTTCATGAGAAATCAGTTCAGTTGTTAAAATTTACGCGATGCCACCTGTACAGAAGAGATTTTCGAACAATACAGGTTTTAAGTTAGAAGTGATTTACACCGATTCCATTGTACAAGGTTATAATTTGCTTATGTAATGAAGTATATTATTCCCTTTAAATATTTCGTTTAGAATCATATTAAATTTATTTTTCTTTAAATTTTCATCCTAAAATTAAGGTGCGTCTTATGGTCCTTAAAATACGGTAGTTGTAAGATTAGTGAACTTTTACTAAAAACTATTGTATGCAACATACATGGAAAAACTTTAGCTGACTCATCTCGTATTTCAGTTCGACTCTGCTACGCCTCATCCGAAATACTAGATTTGTCTGCTGAAGCTATGCTTTGAGTACTTGGCACATAACAGAGAATTGATGGTGTCAGGATGTAGATAACAGATGGCACTATAAGTTCACACACTTAGAATTTCTCTCATGGAGAATTTCTTTTGTCTATGTTACAGTACAGTCAACTCTCGATTATCCGGGATGATGGGTGGTAGCCACCTCACGGATAAACGAAAACACGGTTAAAACAAAATTATACCTAAACATACTGTATTTGAAAAATTATTTCAAACTTACATAGACGTCTTACCTATGTAAACATGTGGAAACGTCTTGCAGTGCTAGAATCATTCACCATCAGAGGTCACAAACTGTTTCAGCACAACAATAAAACACCAAGTCTACTGTATTAACAGTTTCGTTTTGGCACATTGACGGAATTTTTACACTTTGCTGAAATAGTCTGTTAAAATTTTTTGTTTTTTGACCGCATTTTCCTTCTTGCGAATATCGGAATGGAGACTGCGTAACATCAACTTATCAACGGTTAGCTCAACGGTTAATCCGCAAACCGGTTGATCCGTACCCGGATAATCGGGAGTTGACTGTATATGGGTTATTGGACTGCTGTGGAGTATGTGTGACAAATCTAAATTTTAGTGAACTTTTAAAAACATTCTCTTTGAAAACAGGAATTATTTTCCCTGTTCAGTGCCTTTAAAGGCTCTTCATCAATTTTATTCCACTATTACTTTTTATTGTACATATGTAGATTTAAGTATTATTACTACTCAATATTGCTGATCAAAAATTCTTTCTATATTAACCTCACTGGACTGAAAACAATGTATAACAAAACAGTACATCTTTTCACCCTAATAGCCTATATAGTGAGACAAAGATAAAGCATACCAATCATAAATATCAGAGTTACAAGACTGTTATATGTTAACAACAGTAAAGAAAGTAAACAATTCATTAGGTACTACTGATACTTAAATCTACGTATGTTAATATAGAAGGAATTTTTTATCAGTAATATCAAGTAGTAATAATGATATGTTATAAACACTCGGCATGAAATGAGCCCACAGAGGAGTATTGATCCATAGCCTATAAGAAGAAGTGTTTGTCTGTCTGTCTGTGTGTGATGTCCAGCAAAATCTAGGACATGCAGAGATCTGAAATTTTTAACATAGATGAACTAAAAGATGTCTGAATGCACCTTAAAGCTGGATTTTTAATCTTTGCTTTTGCAAAAGTGACAAAATGGCAAAAACCATTATTTTTTGCGCTATTGAAGCACGAGTCTTCACTAATATATTTCAGTTGTAAAGTTAATTGCAGATGGCCTTTTTCTGCTGCCATAGCAACTAGGATAGGAGAGAATCGCTGAAATTGATTTTTTGTAACACGTCAATTTGTCAGTCGTTTACATTTTGTTTGTCCGCTCTGCTTCATTCATTTGTTTGCAATATTATGACTTGCAGAGATCCTGATTTTTTTTACATAGGTAGACAGAAGAGGTCTAAATAGGAAAGCATTGAATGATTTGGACAAAATTCACTTTGTGGTTTTTTGGGGGGGGGGGGGGGGGCTAGGACTCTTGTACCTGAGGTCTTCTCTCCCACCCTGAAGCAGCACACTTGATCGTGAAATGTATCTCGAAGCCGGATTTTTAAGTTTCTAATAATTAGGAATCGTTGCAATTGTTTATGCGTGATTTGCTTGTGGTTTGTTATAATCATTTAATTTTGAATCTGTATGCCCATACGGCATACAGTTTTAGTCATTTTAGTTATTTATTTACTATATCTAATATAATTTAAAATAAAGTTATGTATTTCATGCAATTTATGTAAACCTATGTCAGCGTTAATAAAAAATAATGCTCTAATCATTTTTCTCTTAAGTAAATTATTTAAATAAAACATCTAGTGGTCGAGTAAATAATTGTGGGCGAATCCGCAGGCCCTGCTAGTTATTAGATAGGACAATCCGGCCTGTACTTGTGTGTGGTCCACTCACAGCTTTCAGCTATTCTGACTATAGGCCGGGCTTGGTCCTCACAAGTCCTCAATTTGTACCAGTACATTTTTGTATTATTTTTAACTAACTTTTTGTTCATTGTTTAATTTTTTTGCTGCAAGGAACTTCTACTGCTGTTACATGTAAGTGTGTGATCAATATTTGCTGTTTAGGTTAGAGTAAGTTACAAAAATTATTTGATTCATATATTATTCAACTTAAGTTTCAAGTTACTTCTTCATAACAGAAGGTTCAAGTATGAGGTCTTGAGGCTGTGAGGTTATTGTAAGGTTTGCAGGAAACAGTTCTGTGGTTAGACGGTGAGAAGGAAAATGCGTCAAGTTTCATAGTTCATATTTGAACAAATTATAGCAATATGGACAGAACATAATAACATTTGTTCTAATAATAACAATTTGATTTTTATTAATTTCTTCACTTTAAAGCCCTCTTCTCTATGTGCTGTCTGACATATTTTCTTATCCCATCGAACCAAAGGAATAATATTATCTTTTTCTTTCAGTCTATGCACATATGCTATTTGCTGATGCTAGAATAGAATGTGGAGTAACTGTTGATTTTATCAGAGAACAACAATGACACACTATGCATTGTTAACAGTTTTTCATATTTTGCAGGGTGTTCACATTCTGGAAAGTCAGGAAAATTGAAATTGGTCAGAGAAAGTCAGGGAATTTTGTAAAGTAAAGTAAAGGAAAAAGTCAAGGAAAGATGTAAAAAAATATGAAGTGGGGAAAGTAACTAACACCAGTGAGTGAAATGTGAGGGGCTTGTGTTTTGCTCCAGTCTGCTCTATCCCAGACTTTGTAAGCAATTTTCTTTTCAGTGAGCTAATCATTTCTTAATTTTGTTATGGGGATGAAGGAGGCAGGATTTTGTTTTTGTTTTGTTCTTGTTGTTCTTTTTTTACAAAGAACTTGAAAACATTGAATATTTTGGTCAGGGAAATGTAAGTTTCATGGAAAATCAAGGAAATTTATTTTGAAATCTCTGTGAACACCCTGTTTTGGTAGGGAATAGCTGCCTTTACACCAGCATACAAGCGTTGTAAATTTAATAATGGTAACACCTCTATAAAATCAATTTTTTAAACATCACTATGTGAGATGTATTAATGTTTCCTTCTGATAGTGTTTTGTTATTGTAGTATTGCAACATTAATTTATTATTTCAGACAAGTCCAGGGGAAATAGAGCAACTGAGAAGAGAAAGAGGGAAGCTCCTGGCGACCATGTCAGGACTCAAGAGGAAAGTAGCCGATATAGAGCAACAAGAAGAAGAACTGCTCCGAGAGGTGAGACTCCTTACCACTATCCACATGTACTGGTTGTATGTACACACGTGTTTTCTTTGTTCCTCTGTATACTAATTCTTTTTCTGCTGATATCTCTGAACTGAACAAGTTTTCCCCTGTGTAAATATGTCCATCAAAAGTACATGTTATGCTCTGAAAGATGGCACCACTATCTCAAAATGTAAAAAATGGAACTTGTCATGTTTATCCCCTGGACCCTTCATATAGGCCTATTTATACATTCATTTGTTTGAAGAATATTCCCACATGTGGTAAAAGTTCATTTTGATTATTTAAAAAAGAATGTGTTTAATTCTTTCTCAGCTGGATATGGAGCGAGCTCTGCTGGAGGGAGAATGGCAAGCACAGAGTGATAAACTAATGCAAGAGGAAGAAAGGTTGTCAATACTGAGAGAGCGAGTGGCAGGCCTAGACGAGGAGATGGAGCACTGTCACAACAGACAACTACAGCGCCAAGATGAAGCCAGGTGGAAACTGGAAGTCAGGGAAAAGGAAGTGTTTAGGTAAGTTCCTGTAATATCTTTTTAAGATAAGACTGAGGAAGTTTTTTTATTAATACATTTATGCAGGATGGTACAAAAACATGGCATCAATTCGGTGTTAAATATTTTTCTCAACTTCTAGCTTGCAAGTTGGGATGGCAAGAATAAAAAGGTAGGTGTGTTAAGGAAGTCTTATTATTTTAAATACAGATCTAACATTCAAAGCTGTGATAACTAGAGCCCAGAAGTTTAGGCACTTATTTTGGTTAAAATAGGCAAGCAAAAAGGCACTTAAAATTCCCAAAATAGGCAGTAATGTAATTAAAATAGGAATTTATTAAATATCAAAATTGAGAGTAATCCCACTCTTTATTAATTAAAATAGCTACCTAAAATAATTAATCATCTATTTATCAATCACATACGGTAATTACTCTTACTTTTCTTTATCACAAGAACAACAAGATGTTTTTCAGTCAGCCTTGCAGTAGAGAGATGATTTATAGAGAACGAGATCGTCAATAAATATTTTTGTGACGTGAATATGTCGTTTCATTATTTGTTTATCATTTTTTTCTACTTTCATACATTGAAATTCTTTATGTGCTTTTTAAAATGAGTAATTAATCACATTAAAAAGCTATAACGATCCAAAACAGGCAAAACTACCAGTAGACATAAACCTTAATATAGGCAATAGAAGCCAAAATAGGCAAAAAAAGGCAAAATAAAAACTGGCTATACTGTCCCTAAATGTACGAAACATGTTTGTCTCTTATATATGATTGAACTAGAAAGATCTTTGAAAGGAGCATTCAGTAATAACAAATATTTTGAAAAATTGTTGAGTTATCGCATTTTTGAACTGAACAATTGATGCATGTAGGCTGTAATACATCATAAAAAGAAAACAAAACTGTTTCTGAATTCACTTTCTAGAAATGATCACTTCATTATTCCTAAAAGTTGAAACCAAAATCCGTTTATAGTATTGAGTCAATGAATTTAATAGACTTTCCTTATTGGAGGCTTCAACAGTTAGATCCAGAGTAGGTTATAGTTTGTGTGGCCCTGAGTCCTTCAGAATCTCTAGGTAGATTTAGATGAGCTTGTACGAGGGTTATCCAGAAAGTAAGGAACGTTTTGGAATTTAAAAAAAACCAAGTACAAGAAAAACATTTTATTATATACATGTGAAAGAGCGACTAAAATACTACTTTTCAACATAATCACCATACAAATTCAGGCACTTATCAAGCGGTGGACAAGCTTTGAAATTCCTGTGTCATAGAATTCTGCCGCCTGTGATCTCAGCCACTCAGTGACGCGTACCTGGAGCTCCTCATCGTCGTGAAGCTTCTGTGAAACAATTTCAAAAAATAAAGTCCGTGAAACTTGTGGGAAACACAGAGAAAGCTCAGTTATTGTGAAACGGTGGTTTTCACGAATCTTTTCGTCAACTTGGGCGACCAGATCGTCAGTCACAATGCTCGGACGTTCACTCTTCTCTTCATCATGAACGTTTGTTCGCCCATTTTTAAACTGAATACACCACTTCCTGACACACTCATTACATTGTTCCCGTATACTTCACACAGTTCCCGATGAATTTCTATTGGTTTTAAGTTTTTTGCCAACAAAAAACGAATCACATACCGCACCTCACAACTGGCGGGATTTTGGATTGCAGCACACATTTCAAATTTGAATAATAAAAAAAGGGGCAGCGCAGAGATGTACCCGTTGGCACAGCTGGACGCTGACTGAGGTGCCGAGTACGAGCACACCATTGTATACGCTATTGGCGCGCGCCTGGCGGCATCAGGTGGAAACGTTCCTTACTTTCTGGATAACCCTCGTATATTACTAAGTATAGCTCAAACTCAAGAGACAGGGCATCTGAATCTGAAGCAAAGATCTTAGGTTTTGATTCCCAGGCCAGAGTATATTTTTCTCAAGAGATAGTCATATAATCTTACTGGAGGAAAAATTCTATTATTAATTATGTTGAAGTGTAGTGATACATGGTCAACTGTTTGTTTCCAGCTTGGAGCAGGATATGGCAAAGGCAGCAAACTCTGGCAATGCAGAGAGACAGAGAGAGCTCGCAGAGAAACTGAGGCAGCAGCATGAGATACTGGAGGCTGAGAGAAAAGTAAGTCCACACCAGCTCATGATCGTTGGCCACCAAGATTCTAATCTGATACAGACCCCTTTATATTAGGGTGTCCATTCATGCTGTTTTTCCTGGAACAGTCCTGTTTTTTTGGAAAAATGTCCCGCTGTCCCAAAAGTTTTATTGGGGATGCTCAAATGTCCTGCTTCTATTGTGATTCTGCTGGCCACTGTATTTAACGCGGTATAAGTTTTGCAGGCAAGAAAGGCATATATATGAACGTACAGCTAGCATGCGCAGAGAGCTGTTCTATGTTGCCAGACTAATGGTTTTTAACAGACCATTGCATGGCAGACAAGACAACATTATTATCTTATGCATCTTTATTCTTTGAATGCCATTAACACAATATCTGACAGTGCTGCATGAAACCTACTCCTATTGATGTGTGGATATGGGTGAGTCACACCCATTGTGGGATCTTGTAACATGTGAAATTGCCAAGCTGAATGTTCAAATGATGATTTAAGTCATCAGTCGAGTCAGTCTTTAGCAGTTCTCGGATACCGACTTGAGTTCTCACATCTCGCATTGCGAGAAGTACTCAGGTCCTGCTTTCTTCCGAGAACATTTTCATTCAGAAGATCATTCGATTCTTTATATTATTTGAGAACAGATTACTCAATTCTTAAAATCATTTGATTTTGCCCGTCACTAATATTTACCCAGAACAGTTTTCAACAGGTATCCCCATCACATCAGCAAATTCCAACTGGCCATTTGGTGGCAGGTGAATGAACTTGTTGAAGTTCTCTGGGTGCCCAATGAGGTGTCAAAATTTAGTAGTTTTTGGCAGCTATTTTGAATGAATATTTTCTTCCAGACCATGAGCTCTAATAATTTTTAACCTTGTTTTAGTCATTTTATTTCATCCCCGATTTCATGGCTTTCTTCCTTGAATGGGTTTTTTGTTTATAAGACTTCTTGTTCAAATTCCTCTTGGTTTGGCCTTTGTGATATTTATCACAAATAAATGTTTGTTTCCAAACTCAATTTTGCTGCAGATTTCGACACTTCATTGTGTAATAGTAATAGTAATAGTACATTTATTGTCTTTCAACATTACTGAAATGCAATAGACATTGTCAAAGAAATCTAAAATAACATTTCATGCTTTTGAATAGTTTAAAATTCTACCTTGTCCTTACTAAAATATTCTTTTAAACTATAAAAAGGATTTAAAATTAGCCAGTTATATAAGTTTATCTTGAATACTTTAAATGGTAATAGCTTTGATTCATTATTTAGCTTATTGTAGAGCTTTAGTCCTATAATACTATAACTGTGGGTACTCTTACTCAATCTACAGAAGGGAACTATTGCTAAAGATTGATTCCATGTGTTATAACCGTGGACATCACTAAAAATTGTAACTGCAGTGGCGTTTTTCTTTACATTAAGTAGGCAGATAAAAATATACAAGTTGATCACTGTCAGAATTTTTGTTTCTACAAATAGAGGCTTACAATGTGCTATTTTGTGTGATTTAGTGATTATTCTTAAAGCTTTCTTTTGAAGTAAAAGGATACTTTCTATATGACTACTATTTCCCCAGAGAAGTAAACCGTAACTAATTACGGATTGAAAAAATACAAAATAGGTGGTTCGTAGATACTCTAATGATATCATAGCCGATAAGCTTGTGAGTAGAAATATTATTTTAGACAATTTTGTGCACATTAATTCAATGTGGGGGATCCATGTTAACTTATTGTCTATGGTTATTCCTAGTATCTTACCTTCAGTATCCATATTTGCATAGTGATTTAAGTTTCCCTTTAGTGTACAAAGAAGGTTTATTTCCCTATTAATATTGATATTGATGCCTGAGTTGGTTACTTTAAGTAACCATAGGAAACATCATTAAGTGAAGAGTGATTGATGATGTTACAGGCATTTGAAGACCTGGAGTTCAGACAGCTAGAGGAGGAGGCTGGCTGGCTGGCAGGCAGAGAGGAGTTGCAGCGGGAACTGGTAGACATGGCTGCTAGAGTAGAAGTTCGTAGTCTGCGACTCAGAGAATTGGAGCAGCAGAGACTGGAGGCGGCACAGGCTGCACAGCAGGAAAGCCGAGCCTTGGAGAAGCAGCTCATCAGCTACCTGCGCAAACTAGAGGAGGTAATGTATTTTTATCACAAAAAAGTTGTAATCAAATCCCAAGAAGAAGTATATGAAATTTGACAAATAGCGTAAGTTAGGTACTCTTGCTAAGTAATATTTGGAAATTTCTTAAATGTGTATACAGTAGAACATCTGTTAACTGAAACTAAAGTGGGAAGTTGGTTTCAAATAACCAAAATTTCAAATTAAAATTAAAATTTATTTTAGAGGTTAAGAATCACTTTTTGAAGTTTTAGGTGAAAGTAAATGAAGACAATAAATATAATATGTTAAAATAATTTAATGAACCACCCCTCCCCCACAAAAAAAAAGTTGCATTGTGCATCAGAAACAATGGAACACCATCACAAAAGTTAGCTGCAAAAATACGCAAAATCTCACCATTTTTAATTCTTTTAATGGTTTCTAACTTTGTTTGTATCATTATCACAACCGGTTTCCACTCTGTTGACATGATGCACAATAAAACGGATGAAATCACTTCCCAAAAAATGTTTGATTATTACTGCATGGGCAGGTGACTGATGTGAACAGACTAGGTCAAAGCCCTCACATTTCGTTACTCATCCTTGAGACATTTCTTTCGTCACTCACTTTCTGTTTAATGAGGGGGACAGGAAGATTTCCCTCTTCTGTCAAAGAATTCCTTCCCTGTGTGAAAGTTCAAGTGTTCAAAACACAACCTACATAAACAGTAAGACCTATCATAACAAATTTTTTAGTTGTAATTTCAGTTAAACAGTATTTCAGTTAAAAGTGTGTTGGATAACAGGTCCTACTGTAATTTGAAAATTAATTAATTATTTAATTAATGAAATTTAATTCTCCAGGTTAGTCCCCGGATTTATCTCTATTTCCCCTGGACAAAATTTGTCCCTGGATGTACCATATTCTCCTTGGATATATAATTTTACAAATCTCCCTTAATCTTAAATATTAAAAAAATATATATTTTTTTAAACTTAGGAGCAACCCTAAACCATTAAAAGCTTTAAAAAGCATAACGGAATGTTATACTTGTGGCTGGTACTATACCTTTGATTGTGACAATTAGGTGCCCGGAAATATACAATTTTAAAAGCACAATAAAGTATAATTTACAAAAATAAAACGTAAAGCATATTCTATCATAAGTAGTGAAAATTTTGTGTTTCTAGCTTTCATAGTTTTAAAGTAATCGTGTTTCAAGTTTATAGTCAAAATTTTCAAGAAAACAATTTTTATAAACAAATTATAAATAATTACAAAACATTTTTCTTGTAAAAGGTCTTAATATACAGCTGTATAATATATATATATATATATATATATATATATATATATATATATATATATATATATATATTATATATATATATTCCTAAGCTTTAAAATAAAATTTTCATCCTAAAGGTGTACATATACCTTAATAAGTATAACAAATGAATATAGTATATTATTATTTACGATGGATGGGAAATTTGTTCATTAGTAGAAACTTGGAGTTTGTTCATCTTGAGACAGACACAGAAGCCATAGAAGCTAGAGGAGGTTCTTGGGAGAAAGTGTAGAGGGAGAGATGACCTAGTAAGGCAGTTAGACTGTTATTAATATGTTTTGTTGTTAGTATTCATGTTCACTAATGGATTGCACCGAAGAAAACACACAGGTATTTGTGTTTTAAGACTGTTGATGATAGAAAAATAAGCAAAATGTTTGAAGTAGTGTGTAGATAGTAAGAAAAGAATTACATAATTAAAATATTACTCCCAGTAAATTGAAACTAAATACATAAGGTAACCATTCATTCCTATTTGGTCAAGACAGTCCTTTTTTTTTAAACAGCTGTCCTGGAATTTTATGTACCTTTGTCGGGATGCAAAATATCCTTTTTTATTAAAAAAAAAAGTGCTGATTTTGTCCTGATTTATGGAAATGGGCTACATTAAGATGATAAAACTGTAGTTATTCAGTTAAATAAAATTCTGTGATTATATGATGATTGAACAGTAGGATGTAGGTATTTCTTCTCAGAAGAAAATGGATGTAACTACAGGATACAAGACAATGAATTACACCCGAGTGCACATTATGCGCTTTTCTATTTCATTAATATGGTACAAGAAAATGATTTCTGGGAAATAAAGCAATTTGTTTCGGTTACCTGGTCAAGCCAGCAGACCTGTGATATCATTACATGTCCTGATTTTTATTCATAAGAATATGGTCATATTATAAATAATGTGTGACAGATAATCATATCATACACTAAAAAAAGATAATTTACTTAAATGAAATTCTAAGGGTTTGCATGTCTATTCTTCAGCCCTTTCAGGACCAGAGAAAACTAATACTAAATGCAGGTTTATCGTTATATCGACCTTTGTTATACAGAGGTTTGACTGTACAAAGAATTTAGTGGTACTGTATTTTCTTTTGAAATTAAATCTGTATGGCTGGTTTAATGTTGCAGGGTCGAAATAGACAGAGATCACTGGAAGCACAGTTGGCTGAACTGACATCAGGGCAGTCTGGAATAAATACTGGACATGACTCCAGCAGTCCGGAGGGCTCTTCTGATGCAGATGAGGTCAGTCCTGTACTTTTTCTCCATCACGTTTACTAGAACAGATGCACCTGGCCAAATCATAAAGGATGGGGTGGTTTAGTTGAGCTATCAATTCAGTCATAGTGTCAACAGTTCTGTAGAGTCTCATTGATATCGAGGAATTGTATGCCGCTTTCACCTGGTATTGGTTGGATATCCGGCATATCTCAGGGTAAAATTGATTTTCTCTATGACAATACAAGCATCAACACTAATAAGAATTGAATAAACAGTCTCTACTTACTGACTCCATCTGAGTCTTAGTCTGAGTTTAGCTGAGGATAATTGGGGATACCCTTCGAAACTACAGTCCAGGTTAGTGTCAATTTTAGTGAAGTTAGTGTGTCACATTCCATCTCATTATTATTTTTATATAAATGTAACTTAACTGTAGCAAGACTGAGATCGAAAATATACACACTAATTTCACTAAAAGGTATATTTACCCATTATGATCATTTCTATGGGTCTTCCCATCATCATCAGCTGATTCCGACTGGTCCTCTAGCGGCGGGTGAATGACTTGTCGATCAAAGTTCCTTGTATGCCAACTGAAGCGTCGAAGTTAGTGTGTATATTTCCAGTCTCAATCTTGCTACAGATATCAACACTCACTGTAGATTTCCATCAAATATTAATATTAATGTAACTTAGGTTTCTCTTAAGAA
This sequence comes from Ectobius pallidus, assembly GCA_964059195.1. Lineage (NCBI taxonomy): Eukaryota > Metazoa > Arthropoda > Insecta > Blattodea > Ectobiidae > Ectobius > Ectobius pallidus. The sequence continues at coordinate 114,461,443 of CAXKWD010000010.1, forward strand.
ATTATATCGACACTTTGAACTCTATTTTGAGAGCTGGAAATTTAAATTAGCTAAACCTTTCAAAAATTGAAACAACAAAACAAATTCACCAATTTCTGTCTTTTCAGCCCAGACATTCTCCTTAAAATGTCGAAAGATAACATATGGCTAGCTCACTTGTAACAACTTTGCTCTAAAATCAGAGGGTTATCAAAATGAATTAATCTAGGACACATCACAGATAGAGCAAGATCTGTAAAAATTACAATTGATTGTTCATGAGATGAGGGTTTAAGAATGTATGTATGTGTTTCGCAGATCATTAGCTCCCCGCAGTTGGATGCCAGTATCAGAAAACAGTCGTCGCAGGATGATCTCGACAGGATTAGTCGAGTCACATCTGATGCTCCGATAGAAATAGGCACAGGCTCACTGGGGAGAAGAACTGTGGAGTCTCTGCAAGAAATAGAGAGAAACAGGCAGCGGCATCTTGTTCAGCAAGGTGAGGATATTGACTCAAATCTTATGTGAACCCAATATTCTGAATGCAAGGGGGAAAAAGTTCCAGGCAGTGTAATTCGCATGTCCATGTGTTTTTGTGCCTCTAATATTCTCTACTGTACCTATCGATATTACTAGAGCCCCAATTTCTAAGCAAAATGCCTATTTATTAAGTGCCAGTATGGTACTTTATGAGATTGTGTGGTGGACGAAAAAATGTCTGTCCGTCTGTCTGTCCGTGTGTCTGTACGCACCATAAGTCAAATACGCCTTTTCGGATTTTCATGAAACTTGGAAAACACATTTATAATGTCCATGGGAAGAACCCTATTGATATTGATCCAAATCGGTTCACCGGTACCGGAGTAATGCCCAATTTAGTGCCTATTTTAATAGACGCCATCACTCAAATACGCTGTATTGGATTTCCATGAAACTTGGTATACCCATTTATGACGTCCATGAGAAGTGCCCTATTGAATTTGAACCTAATCTGTTGACCGGTACCGGAGTAAAACCCAATTTAGTGTCTACTTTAAAGGCGCAATAACTCAAATACGCTTTATCGGATATTTATGAAACTTCGTATACGCATTTATAATGTCCATGGGAAGACGTTTATTGATATTGGACCAAATCGGTTGGCCAGTACCGGAATAATGCCCAATTTAATGTTTTTATGTCAATATATAAGAAGTCGCGATAACTCAAATATGCTTTATTGGATTTTCCTGAAATTTTGGGGAAAATAACACATTACGACCCGACCAAGCCCCCCACCACTACGAGAAACCTAGCGGCGGCATTAGAACTACTAGGAAAGTAGCGACGGTGGCGACATCTAGTAAGGAAATGGTGAAAGAGAAAAATAATTTACTTTTCCTTTATTCTCTTCTTCTCTTCCTTTCCCGTCTCTTTCCTCTCTTCCTCTTCACCCTACCTACCTATTCGAGACCTATTCCTAACAATAAATTTTGGATCGAACGGGGATCGAACACATGACCCTTAGCATCGTAGCCAAGAGACTTATCCATTACGCTACGAAGGACAGTTGAGCAGTGAAGGAAGTTCCGGTATATTTTAGTTATCTAATTTAGTTGGCGCTAGCGAGTGTTAACGCAAGAATCGGGCTTTCTAATTTTGAGATGGTTTGTTTGTTATGAAAAGAGTAGTGTTGGTTCAAGGGAATTTTTCTGCATCAATTAACACGGCGTTTTTTAAAATTGGGAAATATTATGTAAATTTCGATTTTTTATATATTGTGAATTTTTTTTTCTTTCAAATCGGTGTTTAAAGATCGTGAAATATGATGTTTGGTACAAGGGTATTGTTTTAATATAATTCGTGAAATTTTATTTTGTTTTTATAATCGTTTTTAAACATTGTGAAATATTATGTATGGTGCAAGGCAATCATTAGAGTAAGCTGCGGCTTAACACAGGAAGCTGCATTACCGGCGCTTAGTAGCGGCCGGCAAGAGCAATAGCGGGCGGAGGGGAAGCCTGCCTGGCGGAGAAGGCGACCGGGCCGATGGAAAGGGGAGCCGCTTGGGTCGCAAAGTGTTTACTTGCCAAATTTTGTTTACCCATTTATAATGTACGTGGAAAGACGTCTACTGATATTGGACCAAATCGGTAGACCGGTACTGGAGTAAAACCCAATTTAGTGTATATTTTAAAGACGCGGTAACTCAAATACGCTTTACCGGATTTTTATGAAACTTGGTATACACATTTATAATGTCCATGGGAAGACGTCTATTCATAATATATAAAATCGGTTGACCTGTTTCGGAGTAATGCTCAATTTAGTGCCTATTTTATGGTAATATACGTATTCGAAAGAATTTAAAAAAAAAATGAAAATCAGTTATCTTGACAACATAGCCTATTGTGTTACTGTGATCTTATAATGCCTTGGAAATTAAAATACAGGTAGCTATAACAAAAAACATATTGATTTACATGCGCTTATCCAACTAGACCGTTAAAATGACCCAGGTGGCCGAGATGGTAGACCTTTCTTCTTCCGTAAGCCCTGCTTAATGAATAAATCTGGAGCTTAACTTGGAAATCAATTAAAAAAAAAAACATATTCTGCATATCATAATTGCAGTCATAACTGATTAAACAAAAACATACTGGCACTTTGTTACATCAGTTTACCTGATTTTATTTATCATACTCCTAGTATGAAAGCAGAAATGTTATATTTCATAAGATGCACTTGATAAGCAATTTTAACTTTATAAGAAATCAAGAGATAATGGAACTTCATACAGTGAAGCAACAAATTATGTAATTAATAAAGTTGTTGACTTTTAAACTCTTTTGTCTTCATTTTTCCTTACATTTTTGCAGGACGTACGTTTCATGGGCTTTGCCCACATTTTCAACTGCTTGTCAACTGTCTATTTTCTGCTTGGAGAACACTGGCGCCTTCTGGTTTTTGTTTAACAAACTTCTTGATCAAGTTTTCTTCTAGCAGTATTTCAAAATTCATTAGTTTATCTTCATACTTTTTCATATAAATCTTTCCCCACACTTCCAGATGTTTTTGTACTGATTTCTTATAGGTTGGCTTCCTTAAGGATGTGATGATTCACCTGGTCAGAATCCCAAGAGATTATCATAAGTAAAATTTTGTTATTTAGAAGTGCTTTTCTTGGGATTATGGGAGGTACTATAAAACAGTTGAGCAAAAATTTATCAAAATTACAGTTTGTTTTGTCATGTCTTGTGCAGATTTCATGGATCTCTGGTAATTTGTCAGCTATTTGTTTCTATTTAGTGATATGGCCTTCGGAATGAGACTTTTGCTGCAATGATTATCATTTCATGTTTCAGGGAGCCAAGTGATTGAGGAGGAACGCAAACGAGTACAAGAATTGAAACGCAGAGTGCAAGATGAGGTGCGAGCTCAGTGGGAGGAGCGCAGACAGAGGGAGGCAAACTGCAACAGTCTTAACAGTGTTGGGAGCGAGGAATCCAGTCTTACATCCAGTGATGTCCCTACTGAGAGGTGAGGTTTTAATACAAAAATTAGTTACATGTAGGATATTAATATTAATAGGGAAATAGCACAATGAAGTGTTGACATCTGTTGCAAGTTTAAGCATGAAAACATTCATCCTAACTTCACTATTAGGTATGTTTGCCTTAGTACATATGTTTTAAGGATATCCCATTCCTCCTCGGTTGATTTTAACTGACCATCTGGAAGGGGTGTATGTGCATTCATTATTAATGTAGATTTCAAAGCAAAGCTACTGTCAGTTCTCTCAGGAAATGACAAGTGTAGTTGAGTTCCGTTAAGGAACATTGCTCACTAAGGTGCATAACTGTATTGTTATTCATTTCTGTTATTATACTTTTTGAAAGCTCTAACATGTTATTTTGTACTTATAACTAATCAGAGATTGACTAAACACACTATATACTTCACTTACCAATTATTTTGGTAGTACGCGTTTTGCAGGTCCTTCGCCTGCATGGTCACCTACATGTCAACTACGGTGCTTGGAGGTTCTTCCTGTTTTGCATTTGTTATATTGATTCGACATACAAGTCTGGGAACAAACCACGAGGTAACTAGGAGGTTAAGAAGGAAACGTGGATACCGCTACGAAACAAAACTCAAACGAGAAATACGAAACATTCAACACACAATATGGATTTGGGAGAAAATATACATGAGAAAGTTCGAAAATAGACTAATGAACTTCGAAGTTCCGAACGAAGACAACCTGATAGCCAAGTACATAAAACCGACACCTAAACCCTAATTTCCATGAAACGCGTACTACCAAAATAATTGGTAAGTGAAGTATATAGTGTGTTAGTCAATCTCTGATTAGTCATATGATTTCACTTCACTGTGTGAGTTTCACCAGCAATAATTTGCATTTGTTATATTTTGTACTTATTCGATAATCCAAACAAATTGAAAATCCTGACCACCCTCAGTTCCAATTGGTTTGGATAACTGATGTTCTACTGTAACATTAAACAATCTAAAATAATAAGAGGAAATGTTTGTCTGTCTGTACTTGATGCCCAGCAAATTCTACTGCATGCCGAATGCACCTCGAAGCTGGATTTTTAATTTTCACTTTCGTTCGTGAGTTATGAGTGAAAAACTGGCACAATATGTGTATTTTTTTGAGCTATCGAAGCAACAGTATTCGGTAATACATTGAAATTGTCAAATTCAATTGCAGATGGCTTTGCCTTTTTTATAATAACTTTGTAATAAAAGCGTTGTGATTTTTTCAAAATATCGCATGGAATTATCGAGTGCTTCGATTCTATGAGCTCAACCTGGTCGATTCATTTATTTATAATGTCAAGGCATGCAGACATCTGAAATTTTCATCATAGAAGAGGGATAATGAATATAGGCCTATATGGACAAACATTGATCGTTTTGAACGGAACTGACTACACACTGGCTTTCTGGGCCAGGGAACTCAAATCTGAGTCGTTTTTCCCCAGGTGGTACTTTCTAATCGTGGAATGCACTCTAAAGCCGGATTTTTGCTGTTTCATTATAATTATTAATTGTTTTGTTTATTATTGATTTGCATGCAAGTGTTAATAAATATAATGTTTTAATTATTTTCCTCTTGATATTTAATTTTTCAACTAATTATCACGGGCATCTGCTAGTTATAAATAACCATAACAAACTTTTTTGCCTAATAATGTAGATTGCATTGAATCAATTTAAGTGCGCAACAAGACCAAGCTTATCTGTGTGGACCCCTCACAAGAGTCTGTTTGCTTATGTAACTGATCATTTTGTTATCAGTTCTGACAAGTCAGTTACAGAACAAGCTGGTGTTATAATGGTTTTGATATACAGTACAGTATACACACAGTGTGATAAAGTGGATTATAATTTTCAAAGTATTTCCATAAGTCTTATCCTAGAGAATAGACTTCAAATGCATTTTTTTTTGGTTTTATGAGGTTTGAGATAGGCTGTAAATGCTCGCAATGATTTTTACAGCCAGGTGCAAAAAGGATGGGCCGACTTGTTCATCAGAAAATAAAGTTCTGTGCTGCGGTGCACAAGTGTAAAGATAGTTATTCATTGGAAGTAGACCATCTACAATGTACAAGCGTCATGAAGTGTGTCTGGTATCAAAGATTGTGATTTCCTTCCCGATAGATTAACTTTTATTATTTGGTTATTATAATTGTTCAGTGACATTCATTTGTTATGCCAATCTTTCAAAACATGTTGGACTGTTAATAGGCTAGTAGAAACAAGCTTCTGAAAAAAGTTGAAATAAATAAACTTGATTTTCCCTATAACAAACACAAACAAATGCCAAAAGCTAAACAATAGAGAAAGGCCTTTGTTTGGGACTAGTGTTTTGTTCATTTGCAGACGTGTCACCAAAAACTTGAAATTAAAAGAATTACAGGGTGATCCGTTTGAGATGTCAGAAAAGTAAAACGTTATATTTATGAGGTTAATGTATATAGCTCTTTGCAATTTGCTGTAAAGTAAGTGGAAAGGATGGGAGTTAACAATCAGTGATGTTTCAGACGTCGGCCATATGGCTTGGCGGCGCTATCATGCATGGAAGACAAAATGGTGGTCACGCCACAAAATCGCACTCAGTGTTTAGTACGGTATTTATGCGAAGTTTTCTAGTGTAATACAAACACAGCGGTCTTTCCAATGTCAGTACAACTGCCCCTTCCCATCGAGACATTGTTAACTGGTATCACATGTTCTTGGAAGATGGTCTCAAAATGCCTCGTACAGGCGGAAGGTTACGTGATAGGACTTGACTCCTCCAGATTTTTGTGTGTGGGGGTACATCAAGTCAACTGTGTACACACAAAGACCACAGAATGTAGCTGGCCTACGACGGATGATTACAGCGGCCTTACAGCAAATCACTCCAGAAATGCTCCGCGCCACGTGGCGGAATCTGTCCGCGAGGTATGATCTGTGCCGCATTCGCAATGGCGGTCATGTTGAGTGCTAATGCCCTGGAATACAAAACTTGCAGGTTTCCTACACCTCTTTGTACCATTAACAATTAATAAATTTAAATAGTTTCTTGTACACAATGCTTTACTTTTCTGACATCTCTAACGGATCACCCTGTATAAAGATGTTTGAGATATCAAATGTAGAGGCAGTATTGATGACTCGTTCCATAGGGCAACAATTTAAGTACTGAAGTCACTTTGGTTGTTTGCGAGTGTGACCAGTGTGTATTGTTTCCAATGGGTTTTATGTTTCTCATTATATTCTTATTTAATTCTTTAGATAATCTAGTGCTTCTAGAATCGATTCCCCATTTGATTTAGTAATAAATACAACCAATTCTATAATTGAATTATGTATTATCTTCTGCATGCAAGCTATGACGAGATGAGCATGCGCAGCCTGCATCTGGAATATACAACTTTTAGACTGCCCATCATTTTTGCAGCTGGCTGTGTGTGTGGCCGTATTATAGTGCTTAGCAGAAATCTTTACTTTGATTGTTTATAGTATATATCAGGGGTGGCTACTAACCTTAATTTTAAAAGCCCCAAATTTATAAAGTTGTTTCGAGGCAAGCCACATTGTTAAACGACATTGTTTTTACTATGCACATAAAATTATTATCCAATTACAGAACAAAAAATAAGAATTTACTTTTGAGAAGTGCTTTTTCGAATGTAATCGTACAGCGTTGTCATATCGACATGCAGCTTGGCATGTGTGCAGTCACGTTGCCAATTACAAGAAAGTGGTGCATGAACAATGTTGCCTGGTCATTACATAAGTTAAATGTTGTGAGGTTGGGCAGAGTTTTCATTAAATTATATTAATTATATACTTTTTAAAATCGGTATCATATTTACTCTTAGCTTGGTTTCAAGGGCCACACAAGATTGGCTCAAGAGCCACATGTGGCTCACGAGCCTCGTTGTGGCCATATGGACATATGGTGTAACGTCTAACTAGTCATTTAACTATAAAGAACCATAATTTATCACTTCCAGTCCCTAATTTAATATAATTAATAAGAGATTGAAATTAAACTTATTTTGATCATGGCACAATAGCCATATAAGAAGTAAAGAGAGAAAATTTGATTGATTGAATCTGTGTTCAAATTTTGTATTGGAAAAAAGAAGAGACCTGAAAGAAAGGAGTTATGTCGAGAAACATTGCAATTGCGTGTGCACCAATGGTGTATTACACCAGTACAGCTTGTGAGGTTCTGAGGGACTGTGTAGAAGAAATACTGGACAGAACTTGCTGTTTTCATGATTATGGGTGAGGATAACTGCAGACATATTTGTTTTTATTTTCCATTCTTAGAAATCGTACACTTTCATTATTGCTAATTTTAATCAATGTCATATTTATATAAATAAAATTCTTGGTATAGAGGAAGATAAGACTTGATGGTCTTATCTCTACCAGTCTGAATAAATAAATAAATAAATAAATAAATAAAAACTAAAAACTTGGTTTGAAGTCTTGCCTTGTAAACAGTATTGCTTTGTATGTGGAGAGTGCAGAATGCGCACTCTAGAAATGCAGTCACTTCTCTTTGTTCGAATGTGAAGCAAGAAAATTGCATTGCTTATGTTTAGGATAGAGAAAATCACATGAATATTTCACATAAGACATGTGAAATAATTAATTTCTGCTAATTAAGTATTTTTCTATGGATCACAATGTAAAATTTGTTCTGTAATGCGTCTCATAATCTTCAGGGTCTGTTCTCCAAAGATATAGTTTAATTTGAAGTGTCCAGTGGTCAAGTATTCAAATAAGGAATATTATTATGTATTGTTTAGTTGCCTGAAAAAGTGAATTTTTTTTTCTTATAGAAAACATGCATATCTTTCCAGTTATTTTAATTTATTTTTAAAACTGTAATACTACATGAAATGTTATATTTCTTTCCAGTGCCTCTAGTGATGATGCGTTGCTCAGTCCTACCAAATCGAAGGAAGCAGAATGTACAGAGAATGGCACTGCTGGCAACAAGAACGAGACCGAAACAAACGAGAACACAACTCATGAGGAAAAGGTAGGGAACAGCTTTCTTAACATTACCATTTTTATGGGTTTTAAGCTTTTGAAAATTGAGGAAAAAATGTCTTGTCTGGAGTGCCTTAATTTCATTTTTTCCTACACTGTTAATTAATGACACAAAATAAAATTTGCTTCACTTCGGAAGATCAAAAAAATTATCCTCTTTTCAGTAAATCCTCACTTAACATTGGAGTTTGCAGTTTTAAAAATTATGAAGTGAACTGAAGTAACTTAAAAAGAGGCAATGATTCCCAGAAGAAACTGTTGAAAAGGGAGAGATTACATCCTAAGTTGAATGATTGTTTGGATGATAGCTGTACAATTTCTTTCTCAGCAGAGTCCAGTTATTACTTTAACCATATTCTCAGTATAGCTGATAAAAGTTACGCCAGGTTTGCGCATAAAATGTTAAACATTGTGTAATAATTTCATTCTTTGTGTTTTCCCGAAAAGAGCTCTTATGGTTTTGTTTAAAGTCTGTACATGAGATGCTTATACTAAGAGCTAAAACTTTCATTTCAAACATTTTTTCACAAAAATTCAATGAGCTGGTACTTACAATAGGGTGTCCATATAATATTTATATAAAAACGTGACATTTATTTTATTTTTTAAATTTATTTATTTAGTTATTTATTTATTTTAATCCTGGGACAATTAAAGAAGAAAGGGGACAAAAATTTAATTAACAAAATTTAGGGAATATTTACAATTTACCTTTGTCTCATGCACACAAATTATCCCAAATGACTTCTTAAATTTCTTCTGCAGACTGGTGTAGGTAATTTATTCCAAAGAAATAGATGCCTCTTTGTTACTGTACAGTTCACTTTTATGTATTCTATCAAGAAGTGCATTTTTTTCTTATAATTTATCATAAGAGTCAGCACATATTACTCCATTAAAGTATGTTTTGACAATGAGCAAGACTTCACTGTTGTATCTTTTATTAATGTAGCGTGAAACACATTGGCCCATCACAATCACAAAAAAGCGAAACATTTGAGTGTCCCCAATTAAACTTACAGGACAGCAGGACATTTTGTCAAAAAACGGGTCTATCCTGGGAAAAACGAGACTATCCCATGAAAAACGGGATGAATGGACACCCTAACTTACAAGCCAGGCACCATTCATATAAACTTTGTCTTGTCTGGTGAAAGATAGACCTTAGCATCCAGCAGAAAGAATTGAATACATATACGTTGCAACACAGCTTCTTATTCTAAGAGATCAGAATGTATTTCCCCTGCTTGGGGTAAAGAAAGTTGAGTGAATTAAATCAGATTTCATTTGGGTTGTACATCCTTGGGGGATGAGGATGAATGAGAATGAGGGATGGATGGGGGATGAGTGTGGCAACTACTTACTTTTACTTTTTTACAATTCCCAATCAATTCTCTGAAGGATAGTTATAACTTATAAGCTAGGCATTTCGTACACAAACTTGGGGTTTATGTCTTGCCTTGCAAGTAATGTGACTGAATGATGCTAAGACAACCGAATGCACACTACAGCAATACAGCCGTGTACTGTATCTATAATAATAAGAGGAAATGTTTGTCTGTCTGTACGCAATGCCCAGCAAAATCTACTGTACGCATAGATCTGAAATTTTAAACATTGATGGACTGAATGGTGACTGAATGCACCTCAAAGCCAGATTTTTTATTTTTGCTTTCGTTCGCAAGTTATGAGTGAAAAACTGGCAGAAAACATGAATTTTTTGCATTATCGAAGCATCAGTTTTCGGTAATACATTCCAATTGTCAAATCAATTCCAGGTGGCTTTGCCTTTTTTGTCATAACTTGGAAATAAAAGCATCGCGATTTTTTCAATATATCACATGGAATTATCGATCACTTCAATTCTGTGAGCTCACTCTGGTCAATTTGTTTGTATATAAAGTCCACGCACTTAGACATCTGAAACTTTCAACATAGACAGAAGAGGGATATTGAATGATGGTCTAAATGGGCAAACTTTGATCGATTTAGACGAAACTCACTATGCAGGGGTTTTCTGAGCCAGGGAACTGGAATCTGAGGTCGTTTTTCCCAAGCAGTGCTTTCTAATCTTGGAATGCACTTTAAAGCCGTATTTTTAGCCATTTCATTATAGTTATTAATCGTTTAGTTTATGACTGATTTGCATGTAAGTGTTAATAAATACAATGTTTTAATTATGTTGCTCTTAATTTTTAATCTTCAAACTAATTATCGTGGGTGAAGCTACGGGCACCTGCTAGTACTGTAATATACTAGAACTAGAGGAAATTACATGTTTCATATAAGATTTTTTTCTTTGCATTTTTTAATAATGTGGGTAGTTTTTGTGCAAATTAAATACAGAAATTATTACTTGGATCACAAAATGTACAAAATAAAGCAACCTTGGAACGTGAGGGTCTTACACATACTGTAATGTACACATGTTACAGAGTCACTGCCCTGGGAACAAGATATCTGGTCATGTGCTGTTGCAATTCTTTGCACCTAATTATCGCACAAGCCATAAAATAGTCACAAGCACTAAAATAGGTTTTATATTTATTGGAATGTGATCTACTGCCCCTTTGAATCTACATAGTTATTCTCCTTCCACTCTGTATATATATATCTAGGATTACCAGATTCGTTTAATGAAATGTAATACATTAGTGTTCTAAAATGTAAGATATTGTAGAAAAATGTTAAACATAAAAAATTACATTCCAAAACAAAATTGCTACTCACACATGTATGCATAAGTTTTACATTCTTCTCTACATTGTCAGTATTTACATTCTTCTCTACATTCGTCAGTAAAATTACATTTACTCTTTGGCATCTTAGCACACATCTTACAACTAAACGACCACTCTTACTATGTACTTGCATTAGACAATTTCTAAGCAAGCTAAAGGAAGATTATCTTCTTTTATGGACCCCGCAGCTTCATTGCCATGCTTACCTGAGCCTGTCATTCAACCCTATTCTTTGCTAACTCGATCCAACCGTCCCTCGCAAATCCTAATTCCCTTAAATCCTCCCACATATGTCTAGGTCTTCCAAGTGGTCTTCTCCCTTTAAGTCTCTAAGTCAATATTTTTTAGATATGTCTTTCCTCTCTTGTGCACTCAACATGTCCAGCCCATTTCGTTCTCCATTATTTAATTACCCTTACTATATTCGGTGAAGAGTACAGGTTAATAAGCTCATTTTGCAGTTTTCTTCCCCATTTTCATCTCTCTTGGACTGAGTGACTAATTATTCTAAAATGCTCTCTTCCGCACTGCAGAACAAAAAATTGCAAATGCTGCAAATAGTAGAGAGTAATTTTGCTTTTGTCACTTTTCAGTCACCATATTTTTTTTTATAATATCCAACGGCACTACTGCTGTATCTTTCTTTCACTGCTAAAATGATAGATAAGAAAAACTGTAGCCTTTGAAGATAATAATAATCAATATTGTAATGGAAAACTGCAACAAATATTTTTCTAATCTTTCCCCAGTTGCTAATCCGTTTGAAAATAATGAATGTTTACAATCCTAAAATGTTCCCCCTTCAGAAATTCCCTTTGGACGCTGAACACAAGGTTAAAAATATACAGCATGTCCAGGGTTTTCCAGATGCCTTCTACCTCTAATATTATGTATATATTATGATTTATCTATAATAATATTTTTCTCCACCCACATTTTCAGTTAAGTACTTTAAAAATTTGATGACAAGTTTCTTTACTATATCTGCCAACCATTCCGACACTTGGGAAGATGACTCATAAAGGTGTGATGCAGGTGACATTAATAGTTTTCATGTTGCGCAGGAATATTACCTGTCACATTTCTGCCTGTATCACTTTCACAGAGACAGCCACCCCTGCAGTTAAGTTACGTGAACTCTGCCTCGGACATTAATTTTCAGAGCGATGTGTTTTGCTGGTGCCATGCCAAACTGACTGTTAATTCTCAGAATCTCTCAGCTATATGAGAACAAAGAAGTTGCAAACAAGATTTATGTATAACCTACTTAGTCTCTCTCAACTATGCAGCTTTGTTCTTCTGGGTAATAAATCTTACATCTTAATGGGCAGCCAGATTTGTAGATAAGAAATGGTCTACTTCTAACGTTCATGTTTATGTTTTCATTTTCCCAGTATTTTGGAAACACTAAACCTGAATTCTTACTTTCTTTACCCATACCCAGTGGCGTAGACAGAAAATAATGTCGGGGAGGGTCGAAAGTGCTGGGGGGTTTGGGGGGCTATGGAATACCCCCAAGAAAGGGGGGTCCAGGGGTCTACCCATGGAACATTTTTAAATATTGAATTAATGAACACATTTTACGGTATTTTAGCACTGAAAAACTAGTTACGGTAGCAAATTTGTTTACTATATTCTAAGACAATGAAACTTAAACATGCAATCATTACTTAACACTTATTACTATTTATAATGAAAGTTAAATAACACACGGAACAGTGATACTGATAGTGATTTCCATGTAAACGCGATGTAGTGTTTTAAAAGACCTGGGAATGTCAAGACAAGGTTAGCACACGGAGTGATAAAAATTTACCGTAGAGTTTGAACTTGACCAATTTAAGTTCATTCTGCAGAGCACGAGGAATCTGACAAGAAAGATATATTAACTGAAAATTCCCAGGTGATGAAAATTGTTTAAAACTATTAATTTAAGTAATTTTTCATGAATGGCCGGTTTACCTTAACATAATTTTCCTTTACTCTACTACTTGTCCCAATTATAATATGTTAAATTAGGTATACCACCTATATTGTTAAATAAAATAATTAAATATTTGACAAAATGGAACTTAAAACAATTACAGCACTAATCTAATACAAAAATAGAATTTTAGGGGGTCCGGATCCCCTGAATCCCCCCATTCCCTACACCACTGCTCATACGAAATGGTACTGTAGATAGAGGAAGAATTGTTTTCAATCCTGAAATTCGTTGTCATGATTTCAATGTAATGCTTGTTTTGAGGTCCCTGAATCCAAAAATGTTATTTTCAGAAACTTGTCTGTGTGTGTGTGATGTGTATGTGTGATCACTAGGGCCCAGATGTTTATGACCTAAAAAAGCCAGAAATATGCAAGACAGTATAACCCTAAGAATAGCTCAATATGACCTAAAAAGACTGTTATGAGTTATGACAAAAAAACACATACTTAATGATACACACAAAATGTTAACATTATTTGAATAATAAATCATGGTATTTTAACAATTTTATGGTGTTAGCAACTAGTATTGCAATGGTTGAATATTACTGCAATCAAGGACTTGTGAATCCAGTAAAATATGTTAAAAGAGCATGTCAATAAAACATTCACAACAGATATCTTACAAGCAACCGAGTTCGTCAGTGGGGACCCAAATTTTATTGTTCTCTGAACTAATTTTATTATGTTCCTATTCGCTTTGATAACAAGAAGATAATAATTTTCCTTAATATTTATGCATCTGGTACATCATGTTTCATGATTTTTAAAATTAATACTGTATTGTGGAATGATACGGCCTCCCAATTGAAAAAAAATTTACAGAAATATTACTAAATTAAAATGTATTTCTCATTTAGTTTTCTTAAATAATGCGTTGTATTACCCTTAAGGTATTTTATATTACACCAACAGTGTTAATTAACAGTTATAAAATTAAACCTTGAAATATCGTTTTAATGCCTTTTTTAAATGTTATTTTTTGGAATAGTAGAATGTGTGGTATGTTATGTATTTAAAAAAGCTGTTTTGTTTGTAACTGAAAAAATACGTTAAAATTAATTCTAAAAACTTAAAGATTCGGGAGAGTACCCCCAAACCCCCGGTTGGCCCCTCCAGAACCAAATTCCTGGCTACGTCCCTGGCAAGGACGTAGTTAAGGGGGGATCCGGTTCCCCTAAATATGAGAATTTTTAAAGCATTAGTTAGAAAAAAAATCAATGTTTTCTGTCACTCAGGAAAGAAAGATGTCGGTAATTTATGGACAATTAGTTTAGGACCTCCCCTCCCCAAAAGGTAATTTCTAAATACGTGAAACTTCCGAGCTTTCGACAGCTTTCTTCGCTGCCAGCTTCTTCTGATAGCCCGAGAAACCGTTATCAGAGTTCAATAAGCATTCTCAAGGGCGTATTTAGCGACTTAAGCGCCCCTAGGCAGAGAAAAATATTTTCGTCCCCTTATTTCCACATGAATGTACAAAGTAACCTACAATAAGCATTATTGTAACTGAAATAGTAGGTTCATAATAATAGTAATAATAATACTGTAATAACAATGATATATAATAAATAAATAAGTAAATAAACATTGTTGTCAATGTTATTCATTTAAAAAAAAACAGTAACAGCTTAAAAGCCGCCCCTTCAAATCTGCCGTCCTAGGCAGCTGCCTAGTCTGCCTAGGCTTAAATACGGCGGATTCTTTTCATAATTTCCATGGAATATGAAAGGTCCGCGATCCACAGGTCCACCACGCGATGTTCCCTGCAGATGAACTTGAGATGGTTGCACTTGTCATGTTAGCGGTGAAGGCTGAAGCAGGTGATAAACTCCCACGGGTTGACCAGCTCCCAGCATTTAAAAATAACCACGCTTATTAGTTGAGTCGTCCCTGCTTATGTTTCTCACACACGCCGCGGGAGATGACACTTTGCATTTGGCGAGGAAGACTTGAATTAGAGCAGCTTTCTCAACATTCTGCTTATTAATGTTTCCTCTAGAGACTGCCTCAATACAGGTAGCCAGTGGCGTATTTAGGCATACGCCAGATAGGCCTGGGCCTAGAGCGGCAATTTTTGGGGCCGGGGGCACAAATTTCAACTACTCAATTATATAACACTTGGAGGTGCCGGCGGCTTCGCCCACGATAATTAATTGAAAAATTACAAATTAAGAGTATAATAATTATTAAAGCATTATATTTATTAACACTTGCACGCGAATCATTCATAAACTAAACCATTAGTAATTAATGAAACAGGTAAAATTCCGCCTTCAGAGTACATTCCACGATTAGAAAGCGCCCCCTGGGAAAATATCTCAGATTCGATTATGCAGTTCCAGAGGAACCTGTGAACACATAATACGTATTGTTTCTCAACTGTTTGTTGAAAGATGAATATGATGTGAATTTTATTTGACTATTCAACTCATACGCCGCGTGTTTGATATTGGCCAATAACGTTTAGCAATTCCTCGGATATAGACCAATCACGGCCGTTTATCTTACAATATTCTTATAGGAATCGCGAGGATGGCATTTTATCGGGTAAAATGGTCTGGTCGTTACTGGAGACGCGAGTATCAGTGTGCAGTGATTAATAGTCAGATGGTGCCACTAGGCGGCACGGAAAAAGATTATTTTATACAACATAACTTGTTTGGAAATTGAAATACTGTAATATAAATGTACATTGATTAAGAACACAATTTCGATTCGGTGCAAGCCAGTTCGTGTGCTTTTATTCTGTTCTGCTGTTAACTTAACTGAATGAAGTTAACTATGTCTTATATGCACTGGTGGTAGCACTGATTACACCAAAACAGCTCGAATCGATTCATGGATGGTTGATTCATAGTATGCCGTGATCTCGCAACTGTTAGTTTTGTTTTTGTAGAACAAAGCACGAAAGTAATTATTATTTGTATAATCTGTTGGATTTTTATTCATGGAATAGTCTTAATAAATCCAACTCGAGTTGACGAGTTGCATCAGATAAATTCGCTCCTGCTGCGCAGTCGCGAATCTATTGATAAACTCGTCAACTCTCGTGGGATTACCTATGATAAATTCAGTGTAATGTTCAGAAATTATATAATTTTTCAAGTTAAGGAATGGTTTGGATTTTTATTGTCCGCGATACTTCCTTGGTTAAACTATCAATATGTTACAGCTGGTGCCCGCGGTTTCGCCCGCTATTATTAATTGACTCCAGGATTTTTAAGAAATTTGCACTGGCAGCTTATTAAAGATGTTTGTGGTTCAGAGCTATGAAAATTGTAAGTAAAAATAAAATCAGAATATTTGTTCATTGTGTTCATTTCACTTAGGCCTTATATAATAAAGAAACGGTTTTCCTAAATTTGTACTTTTCGTGAAAGTTTAGACTGAGAGAGACGAATATCGCCAAGTATGCCCGATGTTTCACGAAGCGGGCAAGCGAGTGAGCACGCTATTTAGGGCCGCTGAATTGTATAAGAGTAGATAAATGTTTGGGGATGGTTTCGATGATTACGCACTGTGTTTATTCAGATTTTTAAAAAGTTTAAAATCGGTGATTTTTAACTTCTTGTGTTCTTCATAAACCATAGAAACCATAAAGTACCGGGAGTTTGCTTTTTTGCGGAAAGACTCCGAAACACTGGAAAACGAGATTGAAGATGTCGCTTTTCTAACCTGTAAATGTCATTCTCTGAACAGAAAATGCTGTTGGAAGTCGAGAATAATTGCGACAGGCAGTGAGTTGCGCTTGGGTCACGTGATCCAGAAACAGGGCTGTAAACTTGACGGCGATCAACACTAATATCACTGAGAATATTATTACTGACATAACTTGTCTGTCTGTGAGATAGACCATTAGGGCAATTAGTCATAGGAGAGATGTTCCATCTGGCGCTGTGAATTGAACTCCGGCTTAGCTCAATTGGTAGAGCATTGGCGCGAATAGCCAAAGGTCCTGGGTTCAAGTCCCAGTGTCGGAGGAATTTTTCTCCTATAATATTCTCATGTGCGAGTAATGTCCAACAGAGACAATAATCTGTGGTTCATGAATGCTTATATATCTTCTAATATCACTGTTCCTAACCTAACTGCCACCAACCGACCTCTACATGCTAGTAACACTAATACAGTATACAGTAGCCTAACTTCCACAAAACTAGTTCTGCATGTCACTATCACTAATATCACTATTCCGATCCTAACTGCCACTTACGTACAATCGCGGGTGAATAGCGCGGGAAACTATGTTTTGAAACACGGTACAAAAAATGCAGTGGCAGCGCTGATAACGGGAAATCAATGAAATGTCGAATCTGTGTCTGCCAATGAAAGTCATTTACGGCAAGCATTGCTCCGACGCAACTTGGTATGTATAAAAAATTCTAGATATACCGCCCCTCGCGCCCCCGCCTTAGTACACCACTGTGTCTCAACCATCTCATCTATATAAAAAAAGAGCAATTGTCCCGTTTCATAAAAATCTATGAACAAGTTCGCTTAAAGTTATATCTGTAGACCTTGCTAAATTTCATAGTTTTACACAATTTTAAAATGTGTTGTTTTGAATTTTAATTGTAGCGAGTTTTACATTCAAGTTAAAGAGCTTTTTATTGTTTCATTCATTTGTTGGCGTCTCTGGTCAGGTTTTAATAATAATCATGGCAGCTGCGCTCATGTACAGAAAACTAGTGTTCATATATAGGTATTTTTTATGTAGGTTAGATCAGTTAATTAGCCCACACAAGGTCAGTTATTTTGCGCAAAATTTTATGTAGTGCAATAATTTTGACCGTGTATGGCGGTTATTGACGTGTTGTTCATTTTTTGCCATAAAATAAAACATGTTTGATATTTTCTGTGCACCATTGAGATTTTAATATTTACTGTATTAGTTATTACTTAGTAGGCTTATACAATCTATAGGCTTATTGTATACTCCTTTTTTTAAATGTATTAGTGCTTAATGATTAATAATAATAATAATAGCAATAATAATAATAATAATAATAATATATAAAATATAATATAATAATATAATAATATATAAAATATATAAAAATATATAATCAAGGCAGACATCCAAGATGATATCTGCAGAAGATGTCGGAATGCCTCTGAAACAATCCAACATATCACGGGAGCCTGCCAGGCGCTCGCTTCGAATGAATATCTTAAGCGCCACAATCAGGTGGCTGGTATAGTGCATCAAGCGTTAGCTTTTAAATGTGGGCTTACTCAAGAGAGAAAACCATACTATGAGTATAAACCAGATCCAGTTGTGGAGAACACAGCCTACAAGCTGTATTGGGACAGATCAGTGATAACTGACAGGCCAGTGTCACACAACAGGCCAGACATTATTTTATTAGAAAAGGAAAAGAGAACAACATATTTGGTGGAGATTGGTATACCAAATAGCCATAACTTGGAAAGATATTTCAATGAGAAAATAGATAAATATACGTCACTGTGTGTAGAAGTTAAGGAATTGTGGCGACAAGATGAGGTAATAACAATTCCGTTAATAATGTCTACAAATGGAATTATACCTAAATGGACGATGACAGGACTAAGAAAACTAGGAATGGGAACAAAAGAGCTTAAATTAATGCAAAAATCAGTAATTCTAGGCACAACATCCATAGTCAGAGCATTTCTCAATGTACCAATATAATGCTGCATCTTGCGAAAAACGCCGATGCAACAGAAGAACTCACAAACAAGTGATGAAAAAGAACAATAATAATAATAATAATAATAATACACTTTTTAATTAAGGAATATTCCACAATACAATGGTTTTCCTTCATCCCACAACAACTTTTGCCTCCATAATTCCCTGTCCATTTCATCTTCTTCGCTTAATCCTTTTTTCGCCATACTCCTTTTCACCCCATCTATCCAGCACTCTTTGGGCTTCCCTCTTCTTCTTTTTCCTTCTACTTTCCAATCCAAAGTTTCTTGGGTATTCTATCCTCTGTCATTCTGAGTACATGTCCATACCATCTCAAGCGTCTTTCTTCTACAATTTCCAAAATATTCTTTTCAACTTGCATTATTTCCCTTATTCTATTATTCCTAATTTTTTTCTTTCCTGGATTTTCTTGCTGAACGCCTCCAAAAATCCATTTCTAATACCATTAATTTGTTTGCTTGTTGTCTTCTTATGGTCCAAGTTTCAGCGCCATATAATGTTGCACTTTGGAATAATGCCTGATATATCAATTTTTTAGTCCTATGTAAAATATTTTTACTCCATAAGATTGAATTTAGCATTCCTATAATTCTCTTCTCATCCGTTATTCTTCTTTGAATCTCTAAATTTGTTGTTCCATCCTTTTGTATAATAGACCCTAGATATTTAAAATATTCAACATGTGCAATTTCTTCAGTATTACATATTAACTTTTCTTCCCAATCCATAGTCAAATATTCAGTTTTATTGAAATTTATTTCTAATCCCCATATCCTGTACTCTTCTACCAACTTTCTGATCATATATGACGCATCATCTGTATCCTCAGTAATTATTACTTGATCATCCGCGAAAAGTAGATTATGCAGGTAGTAATCTGGATGAATTTGAATTCCCATGTATCGACATTTCTTAGTCCAGTTTTGAAGATCTAACAATAATAATTATAATATTAATAATAATAATAATAATAATAATAATAATAAAGTTAGCTGGCAGCAGCATGTGTTCATATTATGAAATGTAGTGCCAATGTAAACACTTTGCGGTTGAATAACTCCTCGAGATCCAGCGAGGCAGAACAACTCAGCCACCCACTGGGACCTTGCGACTTGCCAGCGTTTTCATTATGCAAGTGAAGCGAAATGAGTTGTCATGGTTCGTCCCATTGCAGTTCTATGTTATATGCTTCTCTTTGCAGTTTCTTTCGTCTTTTTAAACACAGTTTCACTCTTCGTTCTCACTTCATTCCTTCTCCTGCCATCATTATTTGTTTATTTTCAACTAGTGAGTTTGTTCTATCATCTTTACTTTCGTCTTCCCAATGTTTGCCTAAATATGCATTAATTACGAGGATGGATCGGAAAGTAACGCACAATAATTTTTTTTTTTACAAAAGGTTTAATAGGTAGGCCTACAATTACAAGCAAATAAACACATGAAGGGAGATCTTTTGTCTATTTTTCTATATAGTCGCCAAGTTTCTCAACACATTTCTCCCATCGTAATACCAGTTTCAAAATACCCTGTTCATAGAAGTCCGGTTGGAGTATAGCCATCTGCGGACTGCTGTTTTCACTTCTGTATCTGAAGCAAAGTGTCTACCGGCCAGGAATTTCTTCAGCGAGGTGTAGTGCGATTTTTATGGGCTAAAGGGCATAACCCGAGTGCATTTCACTGGGACATACGTGGTGTATATGGG
Organism: Ectobius pallidus; assembly: GCA_964059195.1. Classification (NCBI taxonomy): domain Eukaryota; kingdom Metazoa; phylum Arthropoda; class Insecta; order Blattodea; family Ectobiidae; genus Ectobius; species Ectobius pallidus. The sequence goes on from CAXKWD010000010.1 coordinate 114,482,117, forward strand.
GACGACTGCATGGACAGTAGCAATGTCTTCAGGTTGTGTGCATTCTTCGAAGATGGCTGTGATAACCTTTCATTTGTTTGGTCCCATGAAGATATTCCTGGCTGGTAAACGCTTTGCGTAAGATGCAGAAGTGAAAACAGCAGTCCGCGAATGGCTATAATCCAACCGAACGGACTTCTATGAGGGTATTTTGAAACTAGTATCACGAGGGGAGAAATGTGTTGAGAAACTTGCCGAATATATAAAAACATAGACAAAAGATATCCCTTCACGTGTGCATTTGTTTGTAATTGTACCCATTAAACTTAATATATTATATATGGTTTTGAGATAGTTGTGTTTCATATAGGATTTTTTTAATGAGGCAACTTTTAGGATTTAGCCCATTTGATACTCTCCTGCTATTTTTATTTGTTATTTGCTTTTATTGCCTGTTGAGTTTATTTTTGGGTTACAACTTATCTGATGTGCCGATTTAATCCTTAACATTGTTATATTTTACACTTAATCTCCATTTTAATGTATAGTTTCTGTTAGTAACTTGTATAAACAGGCATAGTAGGATGTTTAGACTAGAGTATATTTTAATGGTTATGGACGGTAGAGAAACTGGATCTTCATGCCCACACATTCGGCAAGGAATGTTTAATAAGAAATAAAAATAGTTCTCCATGGCACAAGTCCCAGCCTTCCGTCTAATATAAAGTTTGTTCATTTTTATATCCTAAAATAAAATTGACGCTTAAAATGCTGCTTAAGTGGTCCATTTCCGACGTGCCAAGACAAATTAAGAGCGGTGGACAATATTTCACTGCTCGCTTCATGAATGAAGAGAAATAGCATACAACTATGTTTCCAGATAAAATTGTTCATTCGAATTAATAACAGCCCAACAACAACAAAAACTTTCTGTTTGGTGTATCAGATGTTTTACCGGTTTTTGGCTATAATTTATGCGCTGATTCCAAATATGTAAACAGTTTTTCTCTACCAGCTCTACTTTTATATAGATTGCCATTAACTTATAACCCCTTTCGCTTATTCTTTGTACAAAATCTTGCTTGATAATATAGCTAGTGAAGGTTCTTGACCATACTTTGGACACGTAGGACGAAAACTCTACGAAGTATAGAAAACTAAAGGCTGGATTATTTTTTGGCCCTCAAATTGACAGCTCATAAGTCATAAACGACCGTACAATATGTGATAATATCAATTTTTTGAAAGACCCCATGTTATATTGTTATTGTAATGTTAATGCAATGTTAGTGTATTGCTTTTTTCTTCACATGATTTAGAAGCTACAAATAGGCACTGTTTTTTTATTTATATCAAACGTAAAATGGGATAATATGCATAATCTACTCTTATACAATTCAACGGCCCTAAATAGCGTGCTTGCTCGCCCGCTTCGTGAGACATCGGGTATACTCGGCGATGTTCGTCTCTCGCAGTCTAAACTTTCATGACGACTACAAAATTAGGAAGGAAAACCGTTTCTTTATTATATAAGGCCTAAGTGAAATGAACACAAAGAACAAATATTCTAATTTTATTTTTACTTACAATTTTCATAGCTCTGAACCACAAACATTTTTAATAATCTACCAGTGTAATTTTCTTAAAAATCCTGGAGTCAATGAATAATGGCGGGCCAAGCCGGGGGCAACAGCTGTAAAATATTGATGGTTTTATCTCTTGAAATATCGCTGATAATAATAATCCAAACAAACCATTCCTTCCCTTGAAACATTATATAATTTCTGAAAATTACACTGAATTGATAAAATAAAATTCACATCATATTCATGTCAATAAACAGCTGAGAAACAATACGTATTATGTGTTCACAGGTTCTTTGGAACTGCATAATCGATTCTGATATTGTTTTCCCAGGGGGCGCTTTCATGTCGTGGAATGTACTCTAAAGCAGGAATTTTAGCTGTTTCATTAATTATTATTGGCTTAGTTTATGAATGATTCGCGTGCAAGTGTTAATAAATATAATGCTTTAATAATTATTATACTCTTAATTTTTAATTTTTAAAAGAATTATCGTGGCGAAGCCACGGGCACCTCCTAGTGGTAATACACACTAAAACTAAAGCTGACAGGGAAAAACTAATGGCACATTTGGCATCAGCGACATAAATATACCCAAGAATAGGTATAAATTCTAAGGCACCAAAATGGCTGTTGGTCTGTGTAATAATAATAAAATCAGGTAAACTGATGTAACGAAGCGCCAGAAGGCTTTTGTTTAATCAGTGGTAATTGCAGTTGTGATGTGCAGAAAATAAGTTACTATTGTTATCGATTTCAGAGTTAAGCTCCAGATGATGATTAGGGTCGTACCCTTTTGCGTCCCAAAGTGAATGGTCGCTTCATCAAAACAACCCTGGTGCGTCCGGTGCAATTTGACGTAAACAACCCTCGTGCGTCCGGTGTAATTTTACGTAAACAACCCTCGTTCAAAATGGAATGGAATGTATTATCACTCGCACCCACACCTATTCCAGTTAATCGAAGCCTTGAAGAATATACAAGCAGAAACATATATTCACACACGCTCAACAACCGTTGTCAATTCCAAGAAAAATGAAAAAGAGGCCTACTTGGTAGAAAAATGGTTGAATATAGAACTGAAGAACTCAGCAGACTGGAATATATGCGAACAGTATAATTTAAGTTCCTCCCAACCACAAGAAAGTAAACTGGTAGCCAAAAGACAAAGAATAACTTAATTCTCCGCTTCAATTTTATTTAATATTGACAGTAATGCAAGGATTAAAATTTTTGGCGTGTGTAGCATTTCGCCTCCTCGCGGTGCACCCTGGGTAATGCTAAACAAATTGCATGGTACCAATTATTAATTTTACCTGTATTCCATGAGACGCATTTTGGTCATTGCTCTTGAGAGACCCGGGACGCAAACGGGTCATTGGATCTGAGAATCTCTGGACGCAAAAGTCCTAGTTTAGTGGTTTTGGGACGCAAAAGTCCAGACCCCGATGATTATTACTGCGACTAATTTAAGAAGACTTTATATAAATGTAAATTTAAAACATCCAGGAATAAACTTGGCTAATATCCCCATAGGGTAGGGGTGGTCTTAGAACCAGTAGATTTCAACCGCTGAATTCCTCGCAGCTGCTTTTCCATAATTTGTGTTTCCCGCGGAGGGCAGTAAAGTACTTACTAATTAATTAATATGTCGACTCCCTCTCAAAGACTTGGCATAGGTGCTGGCTGATAATCGTCGCAGTAGATTATGCAACTCCCGGGGTATTTTTACCTCAGGTTGCATTAAATCGGGATGAATTAGTGTCTTTGAGGGGGTCCGCCATTCCGCTTCCTTCACATCACGTGGTGTTGACCACATTTAGACTTTTGTTGGAATAGACAGTTGTTTCCACCTGCCTTTTGCTTCTTCGAACCTCTCAGCGACTTTAGGTGTGGTTTTAATTATATCTAATACCTAATTAACAGTCAACTATGTATAATATTATATGTTATTTGTCAATCCATTCTTAAATTGGATTATTAATTTTATAGATTACTACAAATTTTATTACTATAAATTACAATATTTTTTTGACAAATGTGAATTTGAAGGCCACCCGAATATGCAAAGCTTGTACTCTGGGGCGGCTCAGTTCATAAAATACATAAAATAATTAAAAATTATTATTTGCAGTAATACAAAACATAGAAGAGATTTATTAAATAATATTTACAGTAAGGAGTAAGGACAGACATGTTATAATTGCAACAAAATACTAGAATAATGTATACATGGTGTTAATGAACAACATCGAAATATTTTACCTGTGTATAGAGGGGACTTATATAATGATGCCAAAAAAATCCCTGCACAAAGCATACAGTGATTGTTTTATCTTTCAGCGTTGAAGCCAAAATTTGTTTTTATTGTCAAATATTTTATTATTTTATTGTGTTAGTCATCGCCAAATTTGAGTCTTATTGTTGACCGAAACAACGGAGTAAATTAGTTTAATTTATAAAGTAACTTTTTTCGCGAAATATCCAGTGAAGTAGATGGAAGTTAACACCGCAATCAGCCGTTTTATTTCACCAAAAAGTCAGTCTTCTAATGATGAATCAGGGTCTCATACAGACTACAGATGGGTTGTGTAATAATAATAATAATAATAATAATAATAATAAATATTAATTTATTTAAGCCTTTAAGTACAGAATACAATTGGCCAAGTCAAAACCATAACACATGTTAGGCCTGCAGTGTACCGTCATTTATAAACTTACAATAATTATTTAAAATAAATATGGTTAAAACTTGGAAATGGTGTTAATGCATTCCTGCATATTGTAATTTGGATTTTCTTTTAACCTTAAACTTAATTCAGTCCTGAAGTGTCTTTCATTTCAATTTCTCATCCTCTCAGGGAGCATGTTATATATATTAATTGCATTAAAATGATGAGAATTATGAATTTTACTTAGGCTAATCTGGAGAAAGGTGTATGAATATTTGAGTTATACCTCGTATTGTGGGAATGAGAGCTGCTTCTGAGATCATAATTAGTAATATTTTTCTTTAAAAACATTAAAATTTCCAGAACATATAAATTATACACTGTTAGAATTCCTTCATTTGCAAATAGAGGTCTGCAGGAGGTATCAGGCTTGTTATTATTCGAATTGCTTCTTCTTCTTCTTCTTCTTCTTCTTTTCAATAGGATATCTGTAGGACGCAGGCAATAGACTAACAGGATGAGTGTTACAGGATTCAGTTTAAATGCCTTTGAGAAAAATGATATGTATGTAATTTACGTTAATGAATACTGCCATGTGGAAGTTATTCATGCAGGAGAGTTCCTGGGATTTTGGTATTTAAATTGAAGACTGTGTTACTAGTGTGTCGCAACTACTGTACACGTGTTACTAATAAACTGTGCTCTAGATCACGTTACTATATCTTAAGTATAATAATATATAGGATGTTCCTCTTCTTGAAGTTTTACCTTGTAAATGTGCATGGAGAGCACGTACGAGGGGCATACTGAAAGTCGTGAGCAACATTTTTCACAACCTTAATCTTTATTTGTAAGTGAAACCAAGTACAGTAGAGCCTTGGCAATTCGAGCCCCGGTATTTCGAGGTTCCGTGTAATTCGAGCTGGTCTTAAGAAAATTAAAATTTTCCATAAAACTAGAGTAAAATCCCGTTTTTATATGGTGTCCGCATGTAAGTTTTACGCACTTCCGAATGTGTTACATTTTGAGCTTTCTTTCAATTTTTCCAGTAAAACTGTCCCACTTAGGGTTTTCGTTCATAATACACAGAAATAACCTTGGCTTCAGACTGCTAATGCATTTCTATTACAGATTGACAGAAACCGTTAGGTTCGATCTTTCTTTGTCGGAACCTCGTGTCAATCAATTGTACAGTGCATACCATCCTTTCAGAAAAGAATACTTTATTGTTAATTATTGTGCCCATTAAACATTTATTTATGATTTACCCATTGATTTAGTGATATTTCCGTATAATCCGAGTTTTTTTGTAATTCGAGGTAGCCTCAGCCCCAATTAACTTGAATTATCGGGGTTCTACTGTATATCATCTCAATCTACAGACCTTTTAGGTAGATTTCAAAGAAAATCTAGTGTCCATTTTATGCTAAAAATGTTTACTTCTTTACTTTCCACTTGCTTTATGATATTTCTTTAAACTATGTCTGCGGACCAACTGCACCATCTTCGCGACCACCAGTGGTCCGCGGACCATAGGTTTAGAAACGCTGCTCTAGGCTATTGCGGAGTGGAGTATCTGACTGCGTGATGCTCCATTCTCTCTACGCTACCACCTGTTGTCAGATGTTAGCGTTGTGGGTGGTGGTTATATTTTTGGCGCCCACTTTATTGGTATTCATAAAAATGCATATTCCCTGATTCATTGCTTATTCTCGGTTCGAGTCCATGTTTGTGCACGCGTGCTTATTTTCTACGAACTTATCATTCTGTCGCAGTTGCAATTTATTTATCACCTCCTTCCGTAAAATCACATATTTCAGAATATGTGAGGCGAATACTGTGGAAACGTGCTGGTAGAATTCTCATGTCGCCATTTTCTTTTACGATTCTGAAGACAGAATATTTTAGCTATCAGAAAGCTGAATTATGGCGCATTCACATCGAAAATTAACCGTAAACTTAAGAGCGTAAAACTTAACGCAAACTTTAGCAAAGCATTTGGCAACCAATCACAAATCAGAACGTAAACAGCTGATAAAATGGCTGCCAGAGATGAAACAGAAGTAGCTTTTCTGTGTCTGTTAAACACGTGTATAGGAATTGAAATCATATAAGTGTACTAGCTTAAAAAGGCCCGGCGTCGCCTGGGTTTTTTATTTTGTAATTTGAAATTATCTTACGAAGGACTTTCGATTTTAATCCCCTTAAACAGAAATGCAATATCACTCATACTTCTCTCTCCAAAAACCTGCGATATAATAATATACACATTATCATACCTCGTATTAAAAGTATCAAAGAGTATTTAGTCTTTATTTATTTAAGACATCCCTCAAAGAATCCAAGATGAAATTTATCAATAATACCTCGTATTGTTTTCTCTATGTCCAGGGTAGAGAAAGTTATGTGACTACATTATTTTCGTGGATTTCATTCTTTAATATTTATTTATAACATGAATTATATTGATAGCTTCTCTAATTCGTCAAAGTCTCGTTTCATTTATTTCCAAACCCATCTGAGACCACTGGCAACAATATGTTGTCATCTGAACTGTGATTTGGATTTGATAATTCTGTGTAAAAAGGGATTAAGTATTCTCAAAAACATTTAATTTTTGGCATTTAAAATAAAAATTTTGCAAAATCCTTCCTTAGTGAGCACTTACATTAAAAAACGAAGGTACTGTCAAAATTCCAAGTCCCTACCTATTATAGTTTAGGTTCTGCGTTGATTCTCTGTCATTAAGTCAGTCAGTCATTCAGGACAAAGCCTCTTATATATATAGAGAGAGATACATTATAAGCAGGGCCCGGATTTTGGTGACATGTCATCTTTTAACTGGTACATGATGGACGTTTCCCACTAGTGCAGATATTCTGATCATGATTCCTAAATTATAAAAATAGTAATTTTTAGGGACATTTTTGGTAAGTTCCCTCATTTTGTGAGGTTTATATTGCACATAAATGTACCGGAATTAAACTCATAATAACAAAATTATGTTAATTAATTCGGCCAGAAGCTATAAATTATAACGTTGTTTTTGCGTGCAACAAGGACGTCTTCGGTTCTGTGCGCCCGTCTCCGCAGCGAAGCGGCAACTTCTCCCGCATTAAAGCACTGCGTGCTGCCTAACTACCCCTGAGATTTATCTTTACTTTTTATTATACTGTATTAATAATACTCTCTTTTAACTGCATATAAGTAATATCACGTGTTTAATATCTTTGGGCATACCATTGGGCCTTGTCAGTGTTGATGTGCAAATATTTCTGTTGTAGTTCCATGTCTTCATTTCATTTTAACTCACGTTCAGTGTTAGTGGTTATGATAATATTACGTAGTAGTTCGCGGATTAGTATCAGGGTAAGAAAATAATCAATCCTTAGGATCCTGGTTTTTTATGAAGGAAAACTGAGGAAATTTTGCGAAATATGTTATTTTAAATACTACTCCATTTGACATTTAAAAAGAAAGTAAATTTTAATTTCATTGTTGAAAAATAAAACACGATACATTACAGTACGCGTAATGTGAGGATTTTTTTGTGGGATCATTGCCCTTGTGGTATTTCAGTTTTAATTTTAACTTCAATTTTGTTGTTTTTATTACTTTGTCTATAACACTTTGCCTTTAAATAAGGGAATTCCATGAAATATGGAACCCGTTTAATACCGCTTACCATTAATTACTGTAATCGTTTATAAGTTTCTATACCTTCTCGACAGTCGTAGAGAAAGCATTGAAAAATAAATAAGTAAATTGCAAACAATTGCAATTTCAAATCGGTTTTATTACACTTTTTTGAATATTCATCCTGGAGAGGGTAGGCCTATATTTCGCGCCGATTTACACACTTCGTGAAATCCAATTTTGCTATATTTCGTGGATATAATTTGCTTAATACTGGCATTTTAAGCATCTATGATGTTAAATATAGCTAAGTAAAACTTCGTTAAAATCATTAGGAAAACAGTGATCTAGGAAAGGAAGAATCGAGGCAGAAACGAGATGTTCAGGATAGGTCACAGAAAAAGTGAACTGAAAACAAATGATAGAGCATTTAATTCATTAGGAAAACAGTGTCCTAGGAAAGTGTTGTTAATATATAGGTCTTAACCCACCAGGAGGCAAAAACCCAACTCTCCAAGGAAATAGCTCACCTTGGGAGAGTAAAACAGAGCCAGCCCTACCATGGTAGGAGGCCCTTGCCCTATAAGGGATTGTGACGGGCTTATTTATTTATTTATTTTATTTAAAGCTTCGTTCTGAAAAAGTTTTCTCTTATCGCGGTTACGAAAAAGCACGACGGCATTTGCCAATTTGGAATTTGCTTTGACTGTCACATTGACCGGCCAGGGATTTTGACCAGTGACCGACCGACCAGTAGCCTATCCTATCTGTATCACGTTCAATTAAGAGTTTGGATTTATTTTCTCGGATATGTCTTCTCTCTTAACAATCGTTTAGGATAGACGAAACACATTATGCACACGCTTACCATACCCCGAACGTAGACAGGAGAACATCGCGTGGCGAATTGATTAATTTTCATGGTGACTCACGCCCGTACAACCCCTTGCCTGCCTGATAGGGAGGTTTCCCTCTGATATCACCGCCATTTCTGTTTGTGAATGATTGAAGCAGAACACCCTCTTCCTCATGCTGTTAATTCGTGACTGTTAGACATTGTACTAATGTACACAATGTTCTCCTGCTCATTGTAGCCTAAATGTTGGTGGGGTTGCCATGACAACATGAGTTGTAATAATAAGAAGGAAATTTTAAAAAGAAGAGAGGAACTTGAAAAAATTAATCAACCTCTTAAATTCCGGGGTAATTCGGAAATGGATGTAAATACATAAAATAAAAATACAATACGTTAATTTACAGTAATAATAAATAGCAATTTTTAAAAAGAAGAAAGAAACGTGATAAATAAATAATAAATTAATCTCCTAAATTCCGGGGCAATTCAAAATTGTTATAAATACATTAAATAAAAATATATATTATTTAAAATAAAAATGAAATATATTCATTTACAATATTAATAAGATAGAAATAAAAAAACATGGAAATTAATTAATTAATATAACTTCCGGGGCATTTCAAAATGGATATAAATACATCAAGTAAAAGTTTATTATTTAAAATAAAAATACAATACGTTCATGTACAAAATTAATAACATGGGAGTTTTAAAAAAGAAACGTAAAAAATAAATATTTATATAATAATCTTATTTTCTTAACTTGGTTCAGATTAATTAATTCATGTGTATTTTTAACAACGGAATTGAGTAATTTGTGTTTATGCCTGTAGATGTAAAAGTTTAGGTTCAATTAAAGGATTTATTTGGTTTCGTCTTATATGTATGGGGAAGTGGATGTGATCTAAAGCTTTAATTTTTGTTAACGTAATTTAATAAAGTACATATATAAATGTGATAGACACTACTTGCGTTAAATTTGGGAACTATTAATCCAGGCGGATATAGTCAAGAAGTATAAGTTATGGACACATTTTAATAGTACGTTTTTGAAGCAAAATTAGTGGATGTGTGATTAGTGAGAAATATTTTTAAAAAATATTTTCGAATATTACTACTGAACCTGAAATTTTAGTCAATATACAGAAATTTCCCCAAGTTTATCCTGACGTCATAACTACCTAATTCACTCGTTCAGATACAATACTTCTAAATAACCTGCTTCAGTAAATTGAAGAATAAGTGCTTACCCCCTGATTCTCGATTCTCGTAAAATACGAGACTACGTAGCCTATCTCTTACTGCACCCTAACTTCGCCAGGATCACTTCGCATGCATTAGGCCACAGCTATGTGAGAATAGACAGTAGCACACCTCCATATACATGCATTATGAGGAATACCTTCCACCTCCTCATCCCCTTGCCAATTTATATGGTGGACCTGTCCCCTCCCCCGCTCCTGGGCGTCACGAGATGAAAATGATTTGAGAGTTGCATGCTCAGTAGTTGAGAACGTCTCGGACATCTCTGACGAGGATTGGAACCACATGTCCAGTGTCTTGTGTATGTGCGTGTTTGTCTACTGGCGATGTGCTGTGTAGAAACCCAGTTCGTGCTTCCTAATATCCTTCCTAAGCAACAAACTGTAGTTCTGTCGTAGTTCATTATATTTTTATCTTCCTAAAACATTTCATTATTTCATTTTATTGCCTTGTGTGACATGTACTTGAGAAAGTGTTTCACTTTGTGACAATTTCGATAGCCAGTACACACCATCATAAATCATAATAGTCATCTATTTAAACCTGTGAGGTTTGGTCCATAGAAAAAGTGTTTACTTTATTTATTGCAGATTTCGTTTTCAATAATAACTGATACCTAGATAATCGGTTACTTCTTCACATCCCAGAAATAATAGTTGACAGTAAATCGTACCATAAGCCTGTATCAGAATCAGAATTTTTCTAGCGTATAGACCTGTGAGTCTTGTACGACAATTACCCTAAAAAACTATAATGCACTTTGTCGTTAGCAAATGTACGGTAAGGTATTTTACAATTTTTTAAAAATTGATTTGAAAATAAGAATTTTGACAGTCTTCCTTTGTGTGCAATCTATGAAAAGTTAATCGTTTACCGTTAGTTAAGATTCTAGAAATAAACTAATTAGTTCTTATTTGTCTACGTAGCCACTATTTCTAGTGGTTCCGAGAAAAACAGTTTCCGCTTAGATGAACTCTTTTCTGCTTAGATTTTCTTAGTTGAAGACTGCGATGTCTAAAGCGTCTACTAGTATTGAAACTTTGAACTGTGGTATTTGGAAGTGAATGTTTACGAAAGTTCTGAAGAGCTGAAACCACGAACGAACATTTGAGCGTGTGATTGGATTCTTCAACAGTGTAATTGGAGTGCTCATACATTAAATTGATTACCTAGGAGTGGACAAATTCTGGATTGTTATTCTTGAAGAAGATAGGATAAAACAGGATGTCCCTGATGTGGATGAATTACCTAAAATCCGGCTACAGACGCCGCCAAATGCGGAGGAAAGTGAGCAGCTCGTCTCTGGAAGTGAGTATAGTACGTGTGTGGCTTACGCATTGCGTACGCAGCGTGCGTGCTAATCTCTAGTGTCAACTGCCCCTCGTGTGACTGCCCTCAGTATTCCATACCCTGACCCTGACCCTGAAGGGAAACGCAACGTGCCTTGACTTCTTTCATACGGCACCATGTCCCTAACAATAGCATGAATATTATTACGTAAATAAGCCGTGTAAAAAGTGTTGCACAAACTTTCTCGCATTATACATGTTAAGATTGTAATTATTGAGTTTTTAGATTGACGGAAGAATCAGGTATGTACCAATCAAAAAGTACAGGTGGGGTCGATAAATTGCTTGAATTGAGAAATAATTTCACGTAATTTGCATTGCTTGTGAAAACAAAGGTTCCCGTTACATCTCTTACATTTATTTACGTACCACAAGGCTCTGAAATCAGCTACAAGAGTCGGTCCGCTTTTTTCCCCTACCTGTACAACCTCCAACTTAAATAGATTTTTGCGAATGAGGAAACCGTGAAAAATCCAAGTAAAATTTATCGATCCCAAGATTTGAGATTTGAACCCAAGATTTCTTACCTCCGCCGCTTGGTTTTTGTGGATTCGTTACGACTGATGAATAATGCATTTCACAGCAATAACTTAATTGAGGCGTCTAGAAGCCAAGGGAGGTAAGTGCACTTTTTTCACTTTTGAGAAAATAAAGTAGTTATCTTCCTTTGCCACCAAACAAACATGCTAAGTCTTGATGTGGTACTTATTTCCACCAGTAGATATCAGCACCTAGTAGTTGTGTAGCAAATAACCCTTGTCCTCCAAACAGATGTCATTCTCAGCCATACAGATTTGTATTTAACTCCATTTAACAAAAAGTGCACTTATCTCCCTTGGCTTCTAGGCGCCTCAATTATAGTTTTCTTGTTACTATGGGAAACAAAAGAATATCATTAATATTTTAATTAATATATGTTCTGACATTCTGCAATTGATGCCCGGTTTCTATAAATTCGTGAAATACCTATGGGTAAATTATCCATGGGCAAATTAGTTCCTAATCACCCACAATGATATAATGAGCAAGGCCTTGTAGTTGTACAGTTAATTTAATTCAGAAGGCTTTGATTCTCATTGTTTAAATTATTTTTGATCCTATTTCAGGTTAAATTTTATCCAGCCATCCATGAAAGGATAAATTAACCCGACGATTTACCCTTGGAAAGATCTAGCCCGAGTTTGTAGGAACATTTTTTCTGTCATTTTCATATTTACCCAGAGGACATTTATCTAGAAACTCGCCGCAAGTGTATGTGATTGTTACTTTTAAGTTATTTGAGTTTGTAAAAGTTATTCTTGTGTAAATTCTATCCATTGGATAATTTACCCATAGGTATTTCGCGAGTTTATAGAAACCGGGCATAAGTCATACTTATTTTGCCTTTGTTGTCTTGATACCTATTAATTTTATAAAGAAATGTATATAACAATGTTTATTTTAATTTTCTTTACCACTTTACTGTGCTAAGTTTTCATCACAACTGCAATAGAGCTCCCTCGTTCGGATCTCCGGGTAGGGACTACACTGAAGGAGTCTACAAATCGTAGGAACTGTAAATATGGAACGTGGAATGTCAGGAGCTTGTATAGGCCTGGGGCGCTTAAATTAGTAACTAGTGAATTAGAGAAATGCAGGTTAGATGTAGTACCAGTAAGGCCTAGACGCAGGTGCGAGGACAATATTAGGATAGATTTAGGCCTAATGGAAGTTGGATTTGCTAGCATAGGCGTAGCGAGGGGGGGGTTTTGGGGGTTTGAACCCCCCCCCCCCCATTGATTAAAAAAAGGAAAATTGTATAATTTTTTTAAGTCTGCCCATAAATTGCTTAATACAAGTATAAAGCGTGGGAAGCTTAAAACTCGTTATTTACCGTCTTAATTTTTAAAATTTTCCGTGGGAGAACCCCCGGAAGCTTAAAACTCGTTATTTTGCATCTTAATTTTTAAAATTTTCCGGGGGAGGGCCCCCGGACCCCCCTCTCCTTCCATACTCGCCAGACCCCGCGGATGTTATAACCCCCCCCCATATGGTCGGCCTGGTTACGCCTATGTTTGCTAGGGATGGTTGGATGGAGTTAGCACAGAATAGGGTTGAATAGTGGGCTCCGGTAACCGCGGCAATGAACCTTCGGGTTCTATAAAATAGATAATACTCCTTTAGCTTACTTAGGAATTGTCTTTTGTCATTGAGTAAGTAAGTACTGCAATAGAGTTCGCCTAGAAAAATAAAAATGGACACTAGTAAAGCAATTTTTAAATTTATTTTTTGTTTTAAAAAATAAAATATAAACAATATAAAATAATTCACCAGTAAGTTTGTAAAGCAAGCTTCAAAGATTCTCACATAAAAAATTTAGGTTCATATTTTAAAATCTGTCGGAGCAGATAGATTCAAATTTTGATTAAAAATCAATTAAATTAATATCTAAAATGCAAATCGAGATATTAGAATCTAATTTTAAACTTTAATCCAAGATTACATTTCAAATAAATGTGCAAAATTTCTAGTTTCTTGGTCAAGTAGCTTTGAAAACCACTCTCAATACTTCGGTCACCCTTTATATTTGACAGGTTGTAGTTTCTGAATTTCGTGTGGTTGTTCATGTGAACTGATAATTTTCGTGACCTTTCCTTCCTTGCATATTGTGTTCACGCGACTGCACTGGACATTTTGGAAATGTAAAGGGTAGCGGTGTGCAATGGACAGAGAATATACTGAACACGCTGCAATCAATGAAGCAGCCGACTGGAAAGAAAACATAAATATCTCTCTCACATCTCCATGTGTTGCTTCCATATGATACAAATCAAATGCGCTGCAACAGTGGTTCTCAAAGTGGGGTCCGCGGACCCCTGGGGGTCCGTGATGGTGTTTTAGGGGGTCCGCAGGCGGTTTAAGAAGAAATAGGATATCCCCTAATTTTGAAGTGCTTAACTGTGTTCCTCACTACTTATGTATGTGAAACAGAACTCTCCCACCTCACGTAGGCTACGTGAAATCAAAGTTGAGAAACAAACATGAAGTTGAAAGTGACTTTATATTGAAATTATCAGACATTAAACCTAACATTGCAGAGCTAATTAATCAAAAGCAGCTTCACTGTTCACATCAAGGAGTAAACTCTGTTTGTTACATTGATATTGTTATTTTGTCTATTGAATCAAAGTATTTATTTAGTTTTTTTGTTTCAAAACTCAGAGGGGGTCCGCGAAATTTTAATTTTTTTCAAGGGGTCCGCGGATTGAAAAGTTTGGGAACCACTGCGCTGCAATTCTCAGAGATAGTATTGTTTTTTGTCGCTGGCTACGAATCTGCAGGCCCGACTTCGATCCCCGGTACCACCTAGGATTTTTCTGAGTAGGAAAGTCTGGAACGGGTGTACTCAGTCTCGTGATTCAAACTGAGGAGCTACTTGATAAAGAAGTAGCTACTCCGGTTGCGGAAACCATAATCAACGGCTGTGGTTGCTGACCACATGCTCCCTATCCTGTCGTTTACCTACGGTAGATGACGCAGGGGTCGGATGGTAGGCCTAGTCCTTTCCGGGATGTAGTTCCTCGGAATTTAGTTTAGTTTAATTTAGTTCACCCATTCTGCATTTGAAGTTTACACACTCCACGTACAGTGTAAACAAAAATTTATTACGGGTCGTTTTCTTTGAAGCTACGCAAAAATGGTTAGTTATTACAGACCCTCAATTTCCTTTGTCGCCACCTGAACATAAATCATCGTTGCCACGACTGCTAAGTAGAGAGAAGATAACAACGCTCATTCTGTATGTTTCTATTTGTCATACGGAAGATTTACTCGGCTATTATTCTTCCGTAATATCCCAATTTCACAACTAATTGATTATGTAACAAAGAAGACCAGCCAGGAAGAATTAGAAACGTAATAACCGTGATAATTGGGCAGGCTGGCAGAGACACCTGGCGGGACAATTTGTAACAGCAATGATCCGTATATCCGTGAAGGACAGCTGTTCATTTCACGGCCCTCTGAATACCGGTGGAGGTCAAGTTCCAATCCAACGTCATGTTTGTAGAATTCATATTTACAGTTTCTCATATTATGCGGTATTTAGCCAAGAATACCACAGTGCCTTAGCGTTTACTTTTATTACAAAATTATTTCAGTCATAAGAAATGCATTAATGTGCTGTGGGATGGTAATTGTATCATTTCAGACCGTTTTCGGCATTTATTTCCAACCTTGATGAACCCGGACCTCCCCAAATTTAATTGTGGGCCTAGTTACCAAATACAAGAGCGACCTCCTTCCATGTTAAGAATGTCAAAAATAGCATTAACTGTTTTTGACGTATTCTAGCTGCAACCTGAAATACGTTTCCACTCATCTAATAGCTCGACTTTCCCTTACATTGTTGCTGCATTTCGTAAGCTTGTTGATGTTCATGTTTCACAGAAAATAAAACTATGCACATAGGCCTAATCATGTTATGTAGAATATTAACTATAACATTTTGGACCATCAGTTTTTGCACTGTACAAAAAAATAACCCGATCTACTAATTAATATTAATTTTCAATAATCTATGTGTTAAGGATTGTTAGCTTAGCTCATTTTTCTAATCTTAATTATTTTCCTGACTTTCATTGAAGCAAAATGTATTAACTTATTATGCCACTGAAGTCAGTTAGTAAAGTGATACGTTTATTAAGTGCCAGAATGAAACTTGGTATACGTATTTATAACGTCCATGGGAAGGAGCCTATTGATTTTGGACCAAATCGGTTGACCGCTACCGGAGTAATGCCCAATTTAGTGCCTATTTTATGGTAATATATTAAAAAAGAATTTATCAAATGCAAATCAGTTCTCATGGCAACTTATTGTTTTACAGTGTTATATACGGCTTTGGAAGTTGTAATACAATTAGCTTTGACAAATAACACTATATGCTTATCAAACTAGACTTTGGCTCTTCCGTGAGCCCTGCGTATTGAATCGATCTCGAGCTTAACTGGGAAATCGATTAAAAAATAACTTATTTTCTGTATATCTAAATTGCAATCATCACCCATTAAACAAAAGCATTCCGGCATTTTTAGCTCAACACAGCGGGAATATAAGCATATATTGCATACATTTTATTAGGGATGGGTCGATACCAGATTTACTCGATACCGATACATGATTTTTTCCTCGATACTCGATACTTCGATACTCGATACCTTCAACATTTACAGTTTCAATAAATAGGTACATTAAAAATTAAAATTTGACAGAACTGTGTAATACCAACTAAATTAATTAAGTCTGCATGCTAATGAGACAAAATTTAATATCATCAGTAGCCTATAATTATTTTTAAACTTTAGGCCTACATTAAAACTAAAATAAGTTTTTCAAACAGTCCACTTACAAGTTTTTGTTAAAAAATACTAGCATTCTCACTTAATTGCACAATTGCAGAGTTACAAAAGTATCGAGGGAGTTTTCTGAAGTATCGTTCGATGCCGATACCATGCAAGTATCGAGAGTATCGAGGTATCGAAAGTATCGAGGACCCATCCCTACATTTTATTATAGTCTCATTGCATGGTGAAGTGTACTAATTCATTCCAGGAAAAGGACAGTCGGGTCACTTTAATAGAAGAGGAGCTATTGGTTGGTTTCAAAGAGTCATTTAGTATTGTTGAAAGTGGGGTGGACAGACAGACAGATGTGTGGATGGACATCGTTATAAATGAAGCTCTTCAAGCAGAAGGATTACGTATAATTAATGTCAACATTTTGCCTCGTGCATTGTCAGGAGGCCGAACTTGGGCGCCACAACAGAGAGATGAAGGAGGCTTTGACATTGCTATAATGGTGTCAACTGTCTTCAGCAATGCAATCAACAGGGCCGTGCTTTCGGATCTGAACTTGGAATTTCAGCGGAATTATATGCCTTTTCAACTCTAATTTAGGAAAGGAAAAAAAAGTTAACTTAGGCTATATTAGGGAAAAAAGCAGGAAAAAATTAGGCGAACGACGGAAAAAGTAAATTCAGTTTACGAAAAGATAACATCATTTGCGGAAGAATTTCGAATATCTCCTTACTTATGACTCAGTTAATTTTGTTTCCGGGCGGTGATATATACAGTAGAACTCCAATTATCCGAACCTCAACTATCCGGATCGCGAGTGTTCAAAATACGGCTTTGGAAGTTGCAATACAGGTAGCTTTGACAAATAACACTACCCACATATTCCTTCACTTATGCTTGTCAAACTGACCTTTGTTCTTCCGTAAGCCCTGCTTAATGAATCGATCTGTATCTTAACTCGAAAATCGATAACAAAAATAACTTATTTTCTGCATATCATAATTGCAATTATTACTGATTAAACAAAGCATTCTGGCACTTTGTTATATCAGTTTACCTGATTTTATTATTTTATAATAATATCTTTCATGCCATTATGCTTAAGCATGTAAGCATCAATCTTACCCTGTTCATGTAAACAGGCGGCCATGTGAAGACGTATGACGATTGATTACTATGAATGTTTATGCTTTCCTCTGTTTATACTTCTTGATATACTGTGTAAACAGATATTAATATGGCTTGGCCTATATTCAATGTAAATATTACTTTGAATTCTGTACTAAAACGTTTCATAAAATTCCAGACAATTGAATCACTTTGCACATTGTTACGTTCTTCTCAAAAAAATAAATAAAAAAGAGCTTTTGAAACGCTCGCATAACTTTCTCTACTCTTAATATATACAAGTGTATAAGCAGGTACGGAAATGTTTTAGACATTACGATGGATAGGTATTGCCCTCTCTACAACCGGCCCTGTGTAAATAAGTATGTCTGTCCCACTCCTGAGTAGATAGGAATTAGGCCTATGTGCTTAGAGTGAAACATAGTAAATTTACTTTTAAGCTTTTACTTTACATGACGATTTGTTTTATTTTTCTCGAAAACAGCTCCAAAGATTTTGTTATAGTATATTGAGATACAAGAGTTTTTGTAGGGAAGGAAATCAGTTTATATGTATTTAGTAGCACCGTCTATATGTCTACACATACATCCAAGTAAAAAGTGTAATAAGATGTTTAAGGTGTTTACTGGTAAAATGACAATTGTCGAATCCAGTAGACTCTTTTGTAATTTTCTTAGTACAATAAATGTAATATACTCTCATTGGGATACAAGAGTGGCAAGTGCGTCATTGAAGAATCAAGGAATAGTTTGAAAAGACGAACCGAAGGCGAGCCTTTTTTAATTTCCGAGATTCTCCATCCACTTAACGTAGGCCTGTGTGTATTGTATACGTTCTTTTCTAGTTAGGTGTTTAGCTAATAATAAAAGTGAAAATTAACACTGACAACAGCTGTTCTGAAGTTTCAAAGAGTTGTACTATTTTAATCTTAGTGGCGATCGGTAAATCGATTATTCCTGCTTATGTGCATAGGCAAACGCATCAGACTTAGCTGGTGGAAATTAAATGTTAAGCAATATTAAGAAGTGAAAAGGAAGTGAAGGTATAGGTAAAATTAAGTTATTGTAAAATTCAGCTAGTAATATGATTATATTCAATGTCTAAACTAAACTAAACTCCGTGGCGCGACATCCCCGAAGGGACAAGGCCTACCACCCGACCGCTGCGTCATCTACCTATAGGCAGATGGCAGGAATTGGGGGCATATGGTCAGCATGCCGACACCCACGGGCGTTAATTGTGGTTTCCATGACCGGTTTCTATCAAGTAGCTCCTCAATTTGAATCACGAGGCTGAGTGCACCCCTACCAGACCTCCCTACCTTAGAAAAATCCGAGGAGGTACCGGGGATCGAACCCGGGCCGACAGATCCGTAATCAGCGACGCTAACCACAAGACCACGCCGGCGGCGGTCATATTCAACGTCTACAGTAATAAATTTTTCAAAATGGAGACTGAGACTTTGATATAAATGTCGCACAGGGAAAAGGCGCAGATGAATAAACTGGGTGACGAATCTTGGAGACTATTCTTGTATTTATATTGCCGGCACTTCCCGCTCTGTATAATTGAGAGCGACAGCTGAAAATATAAAAATATGCAAGTAGACAGTGGAGATTATGGCAGGTAAGTAGAGCGCAATAAAGAAAACGTCTCCATGATTTGGCAGCGAGTCTGGGAGCTCTCAAAGAGATAACATCACAAACTGCTTGTGTTATATCTTGATTTCTTGACTACCCATGCTACTAGTAGATGCGTAGCTGTCGTTCTATGATATGCATACGTTGATTGTCCAATTAGATTAACGCGTCTTCATCATATCCATTACTTTGTCATATAAATTTAATATATTTCGGAATTATGTTTTCTTATTGGGGCCAGCAAATTTATTGTTGGAAACAGAGTACAGTGTTTGTTTCCTTCATGGCTTGAACTTGCACAGATTACATGACAAAAGTGAGTTGTACATCTAAGTTTATCTAAGAAGTTCATTGCTATACAGTGAAACCTCCCTTAACGGACACCCCTTCTTTACGGACGATTTTTCTGGTCCCTAGGTCATTATAATGAAACTTCATAATAATTAACCTCTCTAAGACGGACACCCTATATGTATTACGGACACGGACACAAAAAATCCACTTAAAAAGCCTCTTCAAACCTCTCTTAACGGACACTTGACGAGAAAATCATATATCTACAGTATACTGTATTGTACTGAACTTCTTTTCTTCTTCTGTTGACTTAGTTTTGACGCGAAACCAAAGTGTACAAAACAAACAAACATTCAAGATTTTTTCGCATGTTAATAGTGCACTCGACTACTACACGCAGAACTACAGTTGTATAGGCCTATTCCATTGTAAAAAGTGTGGTTTTAATTTTGATGGTAGGCCTAAAGTGGACTGTATAGTGTTCGGGATTTTTGCAATATGTAGCCCCACAGCATAACATATCTGTGTAATGAATTAGTGTAAACTAAAGAGATTTTCATCTACTGTATAACAATCTCATGTAAGTACTGTAGATTATTTTACGCCAGAATTTTTTAACCTCTCTAGAGCGGACACCCCTCTATAGCGGACGATTTTTACGGTCCCGGACATGTCCGTTATAGAGATGTTTCACTGTATTTGGCCGAAATGGAGCTATAGCGTTCCATTAAAAATACTTTCAACGCATTTTTTAAAAAATCCGCTCAGTTAACGACATATAATAATTACATAGAGATATTTAGTATTTGTGAGTAAATGATACTACCATTAATAAAGTAAAAATATTTTGTTCTAGACACTTCGTAGTCGGATCATTGTCCTTTTACACTCTAAAAGAACATGAGATTTTATGTTTTTGCAACATTTTTGTTTTTTTATGCGAAATTTGTTTTCTTTTTTTTGGGGGGGGGGAATGTTTATTTTTCAAGGGACATCTCTGGTTTTGAAAAAGTATATTTTTATAAAAGGACTTAAATTATATGGTAATTGAAAGTGAAATATTTTTTCAGAGATTAATAAAAATAGATGTTCAGTAAACCACTTAAAAGTTAAGTTAGCAGGCAAGCTGTATTGTGCTACATAATATAGTGTTAATAAGTATAAAAAACGTATTTCAATTCAAAATTAAAATAATCATGCGTGTAGAAACGTCCGTGGAAATTATTTTTGCTATATTAATATAAAATTAAATATTAATTTAAAGTTATATTATATTAAATTATATTTTAATTTAGCACTAAACCTCATTCCTAGTGAATTTATTAAGTGCCAGAATGGTACTTTATGAAATCGTGTGGGACGGGAAAATGTATCTGTCTGTCCGTCCGTGTGTCTGTATGCGCGATTTGTTACATGCATTTATAACGTCCATGGGAAGAAGCCTATTGATATTGGACCAAATCGGTTGACCGGTACCGGGGTAATGCCCAATTTAGTGCCTATTATGATGATATATTAGAAAGAATTTATCAAATGCAAACCAGTTCTTATGAAATATATTGTTTTATAGTGTTCATATACGGCTTTGGAAGTTGCAGTACAGTTAGCTTTGACAAATAACACCACATATTCCTTCACATATGCTTATCAAACCAGACTTGGTTCTTCTGTAAGCCCTGCTTAATGAATCGATCTGGAGCTTAACTTGGAAATCGATTAAAAAAATCACTTATTTTCTGCACTTAGTTACATCAGTTTACTTGAATTTATTTTATATTTTATTTCAACAGAACATTTTTAATTTCACTCATCGTATAAATAGATGTACAGTATTTTGATGTCGAGTAGTCATATCCTCGATGTACCTTCGATTTGTGCAGGCAAGTGTTAATTGCAACTGATAAAAGTTTGTGAAAATCTACAAAACAAAAGGCTTAAAATCCCTTGACGTGGTTTTGCAGAAATATGCGATATTTTGCACGACATGAGCCAAAAGTTGATTTTGTTTTAACATGAAATAACATAGAAGTTGTATTTTGTTATGCGAAATAACACAGATATTAACCCAACTTTTATAACGAGATTTTTATTCACCATACTTACAAAATATTTTTGTCTACGTAATAAGACCTCCCACTGTACAATCGTGAGAAATGCTACGACCCCTTACATACAGGCAACACTTGCTGATGCTAATAAAGTTGTGGTTTTTTCCTAGAGACAGGAATATCTCAGCAGTGATATCAGTCGCTCTACAGCCGCTTGACTGTGTTTACACAAAGCGTAATGTACACAAACGCTTTGTTTTACATGCAGGGTGGTCTCCTGTTTGATCTTAAGAATAAATACAACCAATGCGCCTCTTCCTCCCGAGGTATCCTATTCTTTCTGCAACTACTACAACATCAGTAGATTATTTCACGACGTGGCACAATGACGGTAATATATCTGCATATTTCAAAGATCCCAAACTTGCATGTTGAGAGGTGAGAAGGAAGCATTGTCATAAATAGGCTTCGGACTTTTAGGTCGCTAAAAATGTTGTTTTAGGCACCTAAAATAGACTCTAAAAAATTGGAAAATAGGTTCTAAAAATCGTAAAATAGTCTCTTATAAAATCGTTAAGTTGCCAATTTTCTGAAATATCTCAATTGCAATGCAGAATATTATATTTATTGAAGTCGCCATTAATCAATAATTATGATAAAACACAGATATAGGCCTATAGTACACAGAATTATATAGACCTATTACTAGGGCCTGCATTACTACCGTAACAGTGAAAACCTAATCCCTGCGCCCAGAAGCTATGCACGCTAGCGTATTCAACCCCTTGTATCCCTCA
Source organism: Ectobius pallidus (assembly GCA_964059195.1). Classification (NCBI taxonomy): domain Eukaryota; kingdom Metazoa; phylum Arthropoda; class Insecta; order Blattodea; family Ectobiidae; genus Ectobius; species Ectobius pallidus. The sequence goes on from CAXKWD010000010.1 coordinate 114,504,705, forward strand.
GTGATTCAGAGAACTACTTTTTTTTCTGGATGTGGGAGTCGGGAGAAAATGAATCCCAAGGAATTTTTCTACTGAAGACGAAACATTTCTTACATTTAACCACGTCACAAATGTGTCATGTACTGCACATTCCGAGGTAAAAATTTAGTACGAACTGAAAATAAATGCTAGAATTTATAGCAAAAAGAATCTTATTTTGAACTTTAGAGGAAAAACAAGTAAAAGGCAATATTAGGCTCTAACGTAAAAATAGGCTGTTTTAGGTTCTATAAAAGTATCAGTTTTAAGCATAGTCACTTATGAAACATGCATATACAAGTTTTCGTCCATATATCACTTAAGGATTAAAATAGGTTTTTACCTAAAATCCGAAGTCTAGTCATAAGAATGTTTTATCGCAGCTGAAATACGATACCGCTCCAGCTTGCAGGACATTGTCAACTTTTATAACGACAGATCAACTGATGATTATTTCTAAATATTGTACCGTAAATCTAATATTATGAACAAAATAGATCACTAGAACAAGCTCCTAGCAGAGATAGTAACCCTATTAAAAGGGTGCATAAATGAGACAGACCCATATCAGTAGATTAGGCTACTGGCATGTAAAAGGACTCCTGCGGGACAAAATTCCGGCGCACCGGCGACGGTCACAGGCCTACGTTGCAGTACATCGCCGAAGTTAAATACCACTATTAAAAGGGAAAATGTTACCATATTTATGTCTTAAAATTCACTGACGATTTCATTCATCCAGCAGCTATGATGCGACTAGTTATGTCATGGGAGTTTTCAAGCGTGGGAACAAGAAGAAGTCGAGGACCCACGTTAGGACCTCAGGGCGGCTGGGGAACCTCTGGCACCTTTGAATCGGCCAAGAAGCGGGTCATGAAGAAGGCGGTGTGGACCGGTGCATCGTCATGGTGAAGTTACCAATCGTCTGCAATGTCGGCCCGGATGCGTTCGTTTGAATATCTTGAGCACATCCACATAGAATTTGGTATTGACGGTTACACCATGAAAGGACATCATTTCGGGACAGTTTACAAAGTCAAAGAGGCTTCCACCAAGGCTCCAAAGGACATTCCGGAAATGGCCTACCGTGATGCCTTTGATGCCTGGAAATCTTGCTGGAAGCGATGTATCGACCCAGGAGGAACCTATTTTGAAATCTTTTAATGTATTTTACCGATCCGATCAATAAATATCTTCTAATTGACTCACTGACATTACTTTTCGGACTAACCCTGTATGTTCTGGGGATGTAACATGAAGATTAGCAACCACTCTCTCTTACTTTTACATGAAGAAAATTTCATTTTTCGTGATTTTTCTCAAACGGCTCTAGCGATTTTGTTGAAGTTTTGTACACGAGATCCTTACACTAAAAACTGAAACTTATATTTGAAACATTTTTTTTCGAAAACAATTATCTAGTCAGCCACCGTCTTGCCTGGTGAATTGTAAATCTTGTTATCAGATTAAAACACTGAATACGCATTCCTTGCAATATGACACTTAATCTATATCAAAGAAACTTAAGCGAGCGCATTATGCTACGTCAGCTTTTATGTGGGTTGTGTATCCTTCATGGATGCAATTTGAAACGTGGCAACTAGTTTTTCTTCAGTTTTTCAACCTCTTTGTGTTTTCTCGAAAACTGCTCTAACGATTTTTTTTTTAAATTTCCTACACGTGTTCCATAATATTCATAGGCCTAATGTAATATTCCAATAAGTGATAAATCACAATAGTGTAGTCCAGAGTTTCTCAACCTATGGTCCGCGAAGATGGTGCAGATGGTCCGCAGATATAATTAAAAAATATCATAAAGCAAGTAGAAAGTATAGAAGTAAATTTTTTTCACATATTTCGTTATAATGACCTATACTTTCTACCCCAAATATTAAGAATATGGGCCTTCTTTTAAAAATGGGATATAAAATTAGGGATCCGTAAAATTTTTTAGACATTTTAGAGGTCCTCGGGTTCAAAAAGGTTGAGAAACGCTGGTATAGTCTACTATACTGAGAGCTTATACTTTTATTTACGTAGAGGGAGTATTTGTTTCACTTCAGATTTTTACATGTGTCATGGACCCATCCATAGATTCATCAAGAAGTTACTGGTAAGATACCAACCAATTCAGGCAGAGTTTTATTTCCGTGTTTGAAATTCTAATAGAAAAGTAAACCTCTTCTGTTTTCTTTATCCGTTTCCATGAACTCCGCATATAATCTTACATGTAAGCATCCTGAACAATGAAAAGCTTGTGTAAGGAACTTTTAGTGTGCACATAGTTCAGCACTTGTTTACAACCCAGATGTGTGTCGCTTCACAGGTTTATGAAAGATGAAACATCCAGGTTGTTGCTCTGTCCGCATTCCAGCATGTGTGTGAAAAATCGTGGAACGGACAAAATGTTATATTTGCGTTAGATATCTTTTGGGGTTGTACGGGTAGATTGGCGTCTACTTGCTTTCAATTTTTCCAGCACTATACATGAATAAAACTATGTTTTTCAACATGTTTCTCGAAAAAACTCTAACAATTTTAAAAGTATAAAATATATATCGGTCACCTTATACCCTCAATTAACTTATAATGAAGAAATCTGATCTAACCTTTTATTTATTGACTAGCATGTGCCCGCGGCTTCGCCCGCGATAATTATTTCAAAAATTAAAAATTAAGAGCACAATAGTTAAATCATTATATTTATTTACACCTAAACCACGATTAGATAGCATCGCCTGGTAAAAGCGACCTCAGATTCGAGTTCCTTGGTCCAGAAAACCCCTGTATAGTGAGTTTCGTCCAAATAAAACAATGTTTGACCATATTAGGGCTTAAAACATTCAAGCTATCGCGAAAGTTTAATTTCCAAGGTATGACAAAAATAGACAAAGCCAACTGTAATTGTCAAACTTCCATTTAATTTAATTCCAAACCCATCTGAAACCCACTGGCAACAATATGTTTTAATGTCAAATCTGATTCGGATTCGATAATTCTGTGTAAGAAGGGATTAAGTATTCTCAAAAACATTTGATTTTTGGCATTTAAAATCAGAATTTTTCAAAATCCTTTCTTAGTGAGCACCTACATTATGAAACGAAGGTACTGTCAAAATTCCAAGTCTCTACCTGTTATAGTTTAGGCTCTACGTTGATTCCTGTCAGTCAGGACAAAGCCTTTTATATATATAGAGATATTCATGCAATGCCTTTGGTATGTTGACCAATGATAAGAATATATACTAATTATACGGTACGATATTTACAATTGAAGCGTTTACTTTTATAAGGGTCTAAGTGCCAAAACCATGATTTTTCAGTTGATAATTTTAAATGGATCTATGTACCCAGACCAATGCATTTCAGAAGGGTCCAAGGTCCAGGGAAAACCACGTTAGTAGCAATAGATTCCAAGATATAGCGCTGGGTCTATCTCCGGCACGTCTTTCTATGACTCTATATCTTGTTTTCTACACAGTCATGATTTTGGCACTTAGACCCTTATAAAAGTAAACGCTTCAATTGATAAAAATCTTAGTAATGCCTACGAATATAGGTGACAAGTTATAAAATGCTAAAATATGTACTAAATTAAAATTTAAAATATTTAGAAGTTATTAAAAGCTAAACATAACCCGCATGCAAACTTCTTCAATTTTAAGTTATTTGGTAAAAGCACTAGTTAAAATTGTAGAATCTTTATAGACCTACGGTTGGTTAGATCCTTCTTGTATGTAGTTCGTCGGCCTGGGTGGCGCAGTTAGAATCGCGCTGGCTTTCTGTGCCCAAGGTTGCGTGTTCAAACCAGGCCCAGATCGGTGGCATTTATGTGTGAATAAATGTGACAGGCCCATATCAGTAAATTTACTGGCATGTAAAAGAACTCCTGCGGGAGAATTTCGGCACACCGGCGACGATCACAGGCCTAAGTAGCAGTAGGCCTACATCCCCGTCGTTAAATAACCATATATCAATTTATATATTAATATATCAACCAATCTATGTAATTGGATACGCAAGCATTCAGGCCTTTAAAATACTATTTTCAGTTTTTTGGTTTGAAGATAATTTACATTATGCTTGTATGAGCGCAGGATTTTTAGCAATTTTGTAAACATTGTAAATTATAAATTGTATATATTGAATTTTTATCGTGATTATGTCTAAAACAGCTTCACTAATTTAAAAATGATTTACTAAGAATAAAACTTTTATTTGAAACCTTTTTTTTTGTTGTTGTTGTAAAAATACTCTGAAGGATAAGTCATAAGACAGCAATTTTGTTTGTACAGCTGAATTTACATTCTCTACAATACGACCTCTTTTTTCCCTTTATCAAAGTATGAAGAGTAGGGCTGAAAATCGATTAAAATTTTTAATCGAGTTAATGCTTGACTTTAATCGATTAATCGACAAACAAGTCGGTATTTTAAACGAAACCAAAGTGTACATTTAATATTGTTTTACACGTTTAATAACTACTACACTACAGATAATCAGAAGTAATCCTGAATTAATGAATACCGTTTGAAAAAATATATAGGCTACAAAACTTTCATTTCCGGTTACTTTTTCAGCCAAGATTTGGGATACATGAGTTTGTTGACATTTGAATGTTCAAGACACGATCGTAGCTTGTTTACAATAATACCGGCAGCATTTCTCGAAAAACGTTTTCCAGGATTCGACTAAACCGATTAATCGGAAAATGTAATTAATCGACCATTAAATATTTAATCGATTAATCAGGCCGATTAATCGATTAATCGGTACAGCCCTAATGAAGAGAGGAAGTTATATTGCCCATATTAAGATAGGGAAAGTTTTGTGAATGTAATACATAAAATTTTGTCATTTCGAAGTTGGCCATCGATTTTTGATTGCCATTATTGCTACATTCACGTCAGGGTTTAAGCTAGGGGGGAAAAAACTTAGCAAAAGAGCGAAAATGGTTTAAAAAAGCTTTAGCAAAATGCTAAAATACAAATTTATTGCTAAAAGTTAATTTTAACTGCATTTTTGTTATGTAGCTTCAAAATAATAAAAATAAAATGGTACAAATAACAAACTTAACTACAAAGCAAATTATTAATTTTTTTTTTTTTTCAAAACACTTTGGTTTGAAATTTAACACTTTTCTCTCTTTCTAAATTGGCCCACTTCTCCTTTCGCATTTTTGCGAAAGTGGGTACAATTTCTTTCGCATTCTGAAGTTTACTTTCGCATTTCGCGAAAAATGCGATCGTAGCTTAAACTCTGATTCACGTGAAGTGGAAGTGAAGGGTGCCACGGGAACTACGTGCAGGGAGAATTTAAATGGACATACTTGATGTCACTTTAAACAGCATGTTGACATTTGACCTCATACGAGTGACCTCTTTTGTCATTCAAGCGTTGTAGGCAGGAGAATGTGTACAGGGCGCCAAGATAATCCGAACCAGTTCATTTCCGCATATTTAAAATATGTTGGATGCATGCGTGATAACTGATGACGTCACTTGACAGCTGGTATGCATATTTAACTGCTGATTCCTGTCACAATGTTAATGAGCTTTTTGTTTATCATAATCTGTAGTCAGGTTTCTACTCATACCTTGCATAAGTTTAGATTCGACCCCTATTACATCGAAAGATACTGCTATCTACGCTCGTTTTAAAGTTAACTGGGGTTGGTTTTAATAATCTTTTTAAGTGACAATTAAAATATAATTTAAAGGTTTTAGCACTGAGGATGACCACAAGTTGGCCGAAATATATCTGACTTTTAACATTTCATATTTTATGTTAACATTTTCGCATTTTAAACTCAGTGGTGAAATGAGCATCTACCTAATATTTTTCTTTTCCCACAGAAGAGCGAAACATTTCATTGCTGATGTAATTAAACATTTTCATTGCTGATGTAATGAAACATTTTCATTGCTGATGTAATGAAACATTTTCATTGCTGATGTAATGAAATATTTTCGTTGGTGATAAAATGAAACATTTTCATTGTTGATGTAATGAAACATTTTCATTGTTGATAAAATGAAACATTTTCATTGTTGATATAATGAAAAATTTCATTGTTGATGTAATGAAACATTTTCATTGTTGATGTAATGAAACATTTTCATTACTGGTGTAACGAAACATTTTCGTTTGTGATAAAATGAAACATTTTCATTGTTGATGTAATGAAACATTTTCATTGCTGATGTAATGAAACATTTTCATTGCTGATGTAATGAAACATTTTCATTGCTGATGTAATGAAACATTTTCATTGCTGATGTAATGAAACATTTTCATTGCTGATGTAATGAAACATTTTCATTGTTGATGTAATGAAACATTTTAATTGCTGATGTAATGAAACATTTTCATTGCTGATGTAATGAAACATTTTCATTGCTGATGTATTGAAACATTTTCATTGCTGATGTAATGATCTAATGAAACATTTTCATTGTTGATGTAATGAAACGTTTTCGTTGCTGATGTAATGAAATATTTACGTTGGTGATAAAATGAAACATTTTCATTGTTGATAAAATGAAACACTTTCATTGTTGATGTAATGAAACATTTTCATTGTTGATAAAATGTAACATTTTCATTGTTGATATAATGAAAAATTTCATTGTTGATGTATTGAAACATTTTAATTGTTCATGTAATGAAACATTTTCATTGCTGATGTAATGAAACATTTTCATTGCTGATGTAATGAAACATTTTCATTGCTGATATAATGAAACATTTTCGTTGGTGATAAAATGAAACATTTTCATTGTTGATGTAATGAAACATTTTCATGAATACTGAATTTCGCATAACTCCGCCTCGTTTTTACCATCCCAATGGCCGTTAGACTCAAGGTAATATTGTCAGCCTGTATCGCAGGTGAATTGATTATTTTGATCTCTAATGGATCGTGAGGTTTGAGTCCGCTGTAAGACAATGCAGCGTGTGAGAGATGGCAGTAATTGGCAATATTGATTGTACAACAATCTCCCCTAGCTGTTTTGCACAGAGACAGGGGAGACCCCATGTAATATCACAGTCCCCTCCATCCAGCTTCCTCCTCTATAGAAATTCTTCATCTCTCTCAGTCGATAAAACAACGCGGACCACATCGGAAACAGGTATGTGCGTCCTTTCATTTAGTGTCTAGTACTGCGAACTTAATGCAGGTGCTACGGTATTACGTAACGATCTAACGAATTGACCGAACATGTTCTAGTCCAGTTATTCATTGCATGGCCAGGCAGCTTTCTTCTGTTAGGAGGAAAAGTTTTCCGACAGCTCAACACATGCTCTTTATTTTTACCGCACCAATCAGCTAGTTACCTCAGCCAATCAAAATATAAGAATGTCCTGTGTCCTCGTCTGCTCCGCGTGGAGTGAAACGCGGGGTTGCAAGATCTAGTTACAGTAAACAATAACATATGTGAATTGATTTAAAGCGAAGGAAGAACTGAGGTCAGTGATAATAAAATCAGGTAAACTGATGTAAAAAAGTGCCAGTATGTTTTTGTTTAATCAGTTATGACTGCAATTATGATATACAGAATATGTTTTTTTTTTTTAAATTGATTTCCAAGTTAAGCTCCAGATTTATTCATTAAGCAGGGCTTACGGAAGAACAAAGGTCTACCATCTCGGCCACCTGGGTCATTTTAACGGTCTAGTTGGATAAGAGCATGTAAAATAATAGTGTTTTTTTTGTCATAGCTACCTGTATTTTAATTTCCAAGGCCTTATAAGATCACAGTAAAACAATAGGCTATGTTGTCAAGATAACTGATTTTCATTTTTTTAATAAATTCTTTCGAATACGTATATTGCCTTAAAATAGGCACTAAATTGAGCATTACTCCGAAACAGATCAACCGAATTTATCCATTATGAATAGACGTCTTCCATGGACATTGTAAATGTGTATACCAAGTTTCATAAAAATCCGGTAAAGCGTATTTGAGTTACCGCGTCTTTAAAATATACACTAAATTGGGTTTTACTCCGGTACCGGTCAACAGATTAGGTTCAAATTCAATAGGGCACTTTTCATGGACGTCATAAATGGGTATACCAAGTTTCATGAAAATCCGTTACAGCGTATTTGAGTGATGGCGCCTTTCTATGAGAAAGGCGCCATAATCTATTAAAATAGGCACTAAATTGGGCATTACTCCGGTACCGGTGAACCGATTTGGTTCAATATCAATAGGGTTCTTCCCATCGACATTATGAATGTTTATACCAAGTTTCATGAAAATCCGAAAAAGCGTACTTGAGTTATGGTACGTACAGACGCACGGATAGACGGACGGACAGACATTTTTTCGTCCCCCACACAATCTCATAAAGTACCATACTGGCACTTAATGATGAGAAAATATTGCAACGTTGATTACGTTTTGAAAAGCCGGACTTAGTCCTCTGATTTTACTGACACCTATATTTTAACTGAATAACTTGGTGTAGTTATTTTTTGGTAAAACTCTTGACTTTTACGTCCGTAAGTTTACACTCCGTGGTTGGCACTAATGTAGGGTTTCCACATTTTTTTTTTTTTATAAAAACGGGACATTTTAACGTTTTTGGAAAAACCTGGGACAATTAAGGAAAAAGGGGGACAAAAATTCCATCTAGTAAATTTAGTGAACATTTAAAATTCACTGTTGTGCACACAAATTATCCAAATGACTTCTTATATTACTTCTGTAGACTGATGTGGATAATTTAATCCGCAGAAGTAAATGACTCATTGTGCCTTTAACTTTTATGTATTTTATCAAGAAGTGCATTTTCGTCTGACACTTGATCATAAAAGTCAAGGCATGATACCCCATTAAAGCGTATTTTGAGAATGTTGTAATGTTGTAACTTTAATTAAAGTAGCATCAAATATACTGCCAAGCGGAATCACAAAAAAGGGACATTTGAGTGCCCTCAATAAAACTTTCGGGACAGTGGGACATTTTGCCAGAAAACGGGACTGTTCCAGGAAAAGCGGGATGAATGGACACCTACACTAACAAAAAGTAAAATGGATTATTCATTCATATTCTCTATCTTGAGCACAAACTATACATGTTTTATTATTTTTGTTTAAAGAAAGGAGATAAATGAAAATACCTCCCTTTACACGGGTGGAAATCACCCCCTGACTATAGACCTAATAAAAAATCATTCTTTTATTGGGACCAAGTAGTAATATTTTGATGAATGGAGCAAGCGTGGCAGGGGAAATGAGAGCATCCCTAGAAAACCTGCCCCGACTCAGTTTTGTCCACCACAAATGCCATGTAGATCACCGAGATTCGATCCTGGGTCCCAACGGTGGAAGGCGAGCGGTCAGCCATGGCTAGGGTTGCCATATATCCGACAAGTGAAATAGGGACAATAGTTGGAAGGGATAAGTACAAAATATAAAGGAACGAGTTTATTTTTGACATTTTTTCTACTAGTCATGTTTTTCGAACTTTATTATTCCAGGAATTGAACCCGGGACCGCTTGCATAGTAGGCACAAACGCTGGCGGCTCTGGCTGTCACCCTGTATAAACTTATCTAGCCATAAAGCCGGGAGGTAGATTTATTGGGACTATGATCTGAAGAAATCTGGAAAATGTAAAATATCGGGGATTATTGAACTGCGGAGTGGACACCATGTTGTGTTGTCTTTACCGGGGTCAAGGCTGTGGTACTGTGATGTAACATTAGCACGCAGGCTCCAAACAGTCTGGCATAGGTCTGCACTTATCAGGTGCCTGTAAACACGCCTTCAAAGTCACTCTCAAACAACACAGTTCTAAAAATAAAACCCGTGATTCTAACTTGTGACCATTTCAACGTGTGTAATCGATCATATTCAAAATGCATGAAACGCTGTCACTCTTTGGACTCGCAGTTCACAAAGCTCAGTTTCGGCACAAATAGGCCTAGACAAGAAGTTTCCCTTCCAGTCCGATTGGCGTTGTTTCTAAACTAGCTTGGGTCAAATTACCAAACTTAAATTAATATGAGAAACTTTATGAAAAATATGCGCTCTATTACATGCTAGTATAGGTACTGTATTACAAGATATGAAAGCAACAACAGAATATTTATGGTTTCATTTTGCATATTGTATATTTTGTTAGTTGTGAGATAATGCATCATATTTTCTTGATATTAAATTATTTGGTTGAACATTTTATTACATTAGGCCTATAGTCTTTTTGACGCCATATTTCTGACAGATCTTAAATATTATGCTTATCTCCGTTAATTCAAACCTTTACAGCATTTTTTTTAATAATTGAATGTTTTGAGAACCGACTGCGCAAAAGTAACTGACAACACATTAGCCTATTGTTTCGGAACTGATTGTATAATATTAAAGTGACGTTTAACTTCATTAGTTTTCAATTTACTAAATTTTGTTGCATTGACAGTGTTTTTTTATATTTTTTTAAAGTTTTGTGATGTAGCTTGTACAACTTTTATTTTTATAATTTATAATGTAATTCATCTAACAAGCGGATGAAAAATAGTAAAGTTACTCAAGTAATAGAGCATACTTAATTGGTTCCAGAGCATATTTCGTCTTCTGATAGAGCATTAACTTTCGGGCCTTAATGATTCATTTTTCATCATCACTTTATATGCAAATGCTTGGGTTCTTTGATATATCCAGATCTTCATACGATATCTCCCGCTTGTGTCGCCACTGTCGTTCATAGAGGCAGGGCTGTTTAAAATAAAATAAACAAGTGATAACATCAACTCAACAAATTTTAAAAAATGTATTATATTAATGCCTAGGACTTTCGATGCTTCTGGATCATCTTCAGGACTAGGCTACTTCTTTGTATACGTAGATGTATTATTTAAAATATTTTAATTTTGACTTTAAACTACTTTTAAAATGTCTTATAGGGGGGGTGTCTTTTGCTAAAATCACATGTTACGGAAATGAACGTAGAGAGCACGGACTCGGGCTTATTCCATTCTTGACACTGAATAGAGGGGGCCTTGACTAGAATGCTCTCTGTAAGATTTTAATGTCACATACAAGAAGCTAATATTCATTCTGTCTCTACAAATTTAACAAAAAGGACATGAAGTTATATCTATATTGATTTTAAAATAGTAACAAATATTAGTATATAACATTCGCGCATGGGGGAGGAAAGACATATCTCAAAAGTATTGACTGGGAGACCAGAAGGGAAAAGACCACCTGGAAGACCTAGACGTAGGTGGGAGGACAATATTAGGGTAGATTTAAGGGAAGTAGGATTTGCGAGGGACGGTTGGATGGAGTTAGCACAGAATAGGGTTGAATGGCGGGCTCAGGTAAGCGCAGAAATGAACCTTCTGGTTCCATAAAATAGATAATATTCCTTTAGCTTGCTGAGGAATTGTCTATTACCATTGAGTAAGTAGGCCTAAGTAAGTAAGTAAGTAAGTAATTAACATTAGAGAAGCGAGTATACATACTGGTTTTGAAGTGAAACTTCTTTAGCCGCAGTAGGGGTAAATCGAGAGCTTGTGTAACGCTCAAAAATCGTCACGAAATTAGTGAGGTGTGACGGAACGGACTGCACAGAAAACAACTCAATGATTAGACTTATCCAAAGTATAAAAAATCCAAACATTCAAAATTTAAAAATCCAAAATCCAAAATAAAACATAAAACAATTGAAAAATCCCAAATTTAAAAAATCCGAAATTAAAAGATCCAAAATTCCAAAATTAAAAAATTCAAAGATCCAAAATTTAAAAGTCAAAAAATCCAAAATTTAAAAAATAAAAAATCTAAAATTTAAAAATTTAAATATCCAAAATTTAAAAATAAAAAATTCAAAAATAAAAAATTTAAGAAATAAAAAATTCAAAATTTAATAATTAAAAAGTACAAAATTAAAAATCGAAAATTAAAAAATCCATAATCGAAAATTTAAAAAGTCCAAAAAAACCCAATATTAAAAAGTTCAATCCACAATTCAAAACTCCAGTAATCGAAAATTGAAAAATCAACAATTAAAACAAGTTTCACTTCTGTCGCTTGGCGTGCCACGCACATTTTTTTTTCTATATATTACAAATATGAAAATAAAGCGCGCTAGATTTAGGCAGCGCGCTCAAGACCCTGCAGCTGAATCCCCGATACAGCCTATCAGTTTTTTCGTTTATTTCGTCTTACTCATACAGTTTCTATGTGCCGCCATTAAGTGGATCCAATAATATACTCATCAGATTGACGTCGAACCTAACCTTGGTTGTGACATTAACGAGTTCCCCATGTCAAGCAGCATTTTAAAACATTTTGAAGACTGTCATAGCTTGCGACGATTTGCATATGGCGGCGCTCGGCTTGGGTAGTGGAGGGGAATCTCAGCTGATGGCGCTGTTTCCGGAGCGCTTGTGCGATGCGTTCTTCAGTTGTTTTCGTGAGTTTGACTGTGATGTCGGCATTGTCAACAGTGCGATGCTTTGTGTGGTATAATTCTGATAACTCTTGTCTCCTGTTTCAAGTCGTGTTCGGAAGTGTCGTTACATGCCTATCGCTGGTGTTTTGTTAATATTATCTGGGTAGCTGTCATTCATAAAACAGGAAACGCGTGTTATCATTTACCTTGCAGTGAATGTTTCCTGTGCCGCCGTATGCTTTCGAACGGGGCGCTAATATTGACAAAAATAAAGCGAGATAGCATTGTTATTATACAACCAGCTGTTGGGCATTCATTCATAGGCTATTGATCCGTTCTTATAAAGAGTTCAGTGGTCTTTGCTCTATTTCTGTCTGGCACATGCATGTAGTTGGCAAGCTTGGCACCATTGTTACGTCATTTGTTAAGGCTGGAACGCGAAGGATTTGATATTTATAGATGTTTAAATCCACACTTGAGAAGGTACCACATTAGATTTAAGCATTGAAATATATTGTTGTTATTCCCAACAACAGGATGAACACAAACAAGACATATGTTCATGTTTTTACTGTTTGGAAGGATTGGTGGTTAGCGCACATCAGTCGTAGGATCCGTTTTCGGCCCCCCTCCATAAAAGAAAAAAAGAAAATAATCTCTGTAAAAAGCTTTTCCTCAATAGCATTTTTGTACGTAACTTTTTATGTGTGAACGGAAACTTTTTTTTCTCAATTTCGAAGCAATTTCCACATTTTAATCACAAAACTTAACTCCATTCATGTTCATTTAAGAGTGACGTATCACTTTTCCCCCAAATTGTAACAATTCGCCCTAGAATTTGTATTAGCTTTGTTGGTAAAATTGTAATTAATAACAAACTTTTGTTTCAATTTTGAATTAATATAAACGAGATAGAAAGATGCTGGATGAATCCTCAATAAACCAACACAAAGTAAAATGTATTGCATTAATAATCAGTTTTACATAATCTTTAAATGGACGTTTAAAGCTCCGAAGTTTTCTGCTCTCAAATCTTCAAGATGTGTTCGATAATAATCGATATTATAATCGATACCACACAAGTGTCTAATGGAAATCTGTACCTTAATGAATATGATTAAGATGTCACATATAGTAACCACATTACAGTGTGGTCGAACAAAAACGTGTATACATCTAAAATAAACGAAAATCGAGCTTACCTTGAGTGGTCATGTGGGTTATTACACTATTGGGGAAAATTGAAATATAAGTCGCACCTTGGGATGAATGTATCCCACCCATTCCGCCCTCGCCGATCAGTTTCTTTTCTACCACGATCTAGCGAATTCTTCTGTCCTCGTATTATGAAGAAACTCGTGATTGGACGTTGGGGGTGTGACGTCATACCGCTAGACGAACGGTGACAGGCTGACAAACCTCACGGGAGATGTAATATGCCATATTTTCGAAACCTACAAACAGTGTATCGTACATTATTCGAAAATGCAAGGGCGCTTCACTATGGCTGCCGCCTCCGCTTCGCGCACTTAACTATGTGGTTAGTGTTATGCATTATTTAGCCATATGTAGAGGTGGATACAAGTTACTTTCGACAGTATACAAGGACAGTTGGTCACTCTGCTTAGCTCAGAAACAAAATACATCACACAGTCCGTGCAAATGTGAATATCGAATGAGCGGAGCTTAAGGGGCGACTTATATTTGAATTTTGCCCACGAGAAAAGTTCTCGTAAGCATTCGACTTCCTCCAGATTATTAAGAATTTAGTTTTCTAATTATAACTTATATGATAATGTAGTTAGACGTAATGTGTAACGTGACTTGTTTTGGTGTGTGACAGAGGATAGCTTTACTGTATGTACGGTTTAGTCTTGGTCTGCGGTGTCATTAAACATTCGTCAAGATAACAAGAAACGTGCTTATTGACGCGCATAACCTAACCTGGTCCATTCACGTGATGTTTATCTGCACACGTTTCAGATTTCGCATCCGTTGCACTTCTTATTGGCTCCGTTCACATTGCGTTTGGCTTATAGTTATAGTCAAACGCTGTAATGTCAGCACCGAAATAAATTTCAATGCACATTACGAGAAAGTTCAGTTTGACATTTATTAAGAAAGCGTTGACATATTTGTGAAAGGACTAATCACTAAACGAATTACTGTATGCCTTAATGTACGAGGCGCGCCCATAAAGTAAGTTTCCCTGGGGCCGTTTACATAAACAAAACACAATTTCGTGGACATATATATTCCAACAGATACAGCAAGTATTCAGCTATTATTAAACATATTTGCCACCGGAATTGAAACATTTGTCATGCCGTGGAACCAACTTTTGAATACCTGTGTCGTAGAAGTCTGCCGCCAGGAATTTGAACCACTGTGTGACAAACATCTCCGCCTCTCTGTCATTCCCTGTCATTTCTTGATATGTAGGAAAAGATGGAAATCACTGGGAGCGAAGTTCGGACTGTAGGGTGGATGTTTTAATACCTCCTAGCAAGTCTCCTGCAGAAATTCGGCTGGGAGGTGTTTAAACACTCACCTTAAAGTCCGGATCTCGCTCCCAGTGATTTCCATGTTTTCCTACACCTCACGAAATGACAAAGAATGACAGAGAGGCGAAGGTGGTTATCACACGGTGGTTCAAATCTCTGTCGGCACACTTCTGCGACACAGGTATTCAAAAGTTGATGCCGCTGTAAGACAAATATTTCAATTCCTGTGGCGAATATGTTGAAAAATACCTGAACACTGGCTGTGTCTGTTGCAATGAATATTTCCTTGAATTTGTGTTTTGTTTCTGTAAAATGCCCCAGGGAAACTTACTTTATGGACGCGCCTCGTACTATGTCTATTTAATTTACACTAGTGATAGTTACGGTGAATGACTGATTCACGAATTGTGGTCAGAACTTGAATAGCAGAACAGCATATAAACTTCTGTTTTGCATCATTAAAATCATTGTCCAAATTATGTCCCACCCGTAATAGATTTTGAAAAACAAATTTTAAATAATGCTTTCCAATTCCATGTAGTATGAAGGAGAAGGCATAGTAGATTTTACAGAATGTGCAGAACCGGTTCCAATTAATTATTTATGACATGTAATGGACCTAAATAGTTATCGTAATATGCTAGAATGTCCCACCCGTCATGGGCGTACGGTAAGGGGGTTGAAACCCCTCCCGAAAAATCTGCAATATTTTGAAGTGCATAAATCATGGAACGAAATTAAAAAAGAAAAAAAAAACTCTGATTCGGTTGTTACATATTTTACAATTTCGTACATACCAAAGCATTATTTAAGATTTATCGTAATTTATTTAATATTCAAATTTCAAAAGCTCGTGGTGTTGATAGCTTTTTAGCTTAATAGGCCTAACAGTGATATATTACTAGTAAACAAAAATCCATTTGGAATCTTTCAAACGACACCTCGAATACTCGCGCCGAAATCCATCAACCTGTTTGTAAAGCCAAAAGTATAATCACGAGCTCATCACAAAATTATCATGATGTAATCGGCATTAGTCGGGCTTTTCCACCGGTGGTTTTACAGATGGCTTTAGAAACGTGACCTATGCACCATACAGTATTATGATATTTTTTCAAAGGAAAGTTTTTATTTATAGACTCTAGCTTAAACGAAAAAAATAGAAATCTAAAGAAAAACAGTTTCACAGACTGAGCTGTATATTAATTTATTACAGTGTGTTAATTATCGCAATACAACTGTTTAGTAAT
Organism: Ectobius pallidus; assembly: GCA_964059195.1. Lineage (NCBI taxonomy): Eukaryota > Metazoa > Arthropoda > Insecta > Blattodea > Ectobiidae > Ectobius > Ectobius pallidus. The sequence goes on from CAXKWD010000010.1 coordinate 114,520,885, forward strand.
TAAAAAAGTAATCATACACAATGTGCGCAAGGACATGGAGCTGATACGACTTTACATTGAACCCCTGCCGAACAAAATTTCACCGTACGCCCATGCCACCCGTAATTATAAAATGGCTGTAGTTGAAAATTTTAATATTGATAGTTATGGCACTCACACACTTCAAGGTCACATCATCTTTACTGCGTCCTTGTGATACTTTCCTTCTGAGGATGTTTTCTTCCTCACGGATGATGTAACATCGCCAGTGTCTTCAAACATATAATACTAGCTGAAAAGGCCCGGCGTCGCCCGGGCTTTGTATTTTGTAATTTGAAATTAACTTATGGAGGACTTTCGATGTTGAAACTCTAGGTCCTGATATAATAATGTATGTAGAATTCGAAATGAGGAAGAACAACATATGGCACTCAGACTATTCCCTCAGAAAACGCTAGATATAGCTTTTTATGGTTCATAGAGGATGTCGAATGCTGCATTCCGTTGCTTCTACTCATCATGCCTGGGAGGGGTTGAAATAAGAAGAAACATAAATTACATAAGATTGTATTGACTTGACGGAAAATTTTATTTCTCATTCTCATGTTAAACCGTTTCGGGCCTGAAATAAAATAGAAATGCAGTATCACTTTCATACTTTCCTCCCCTAAAACCCGGGACATAATATACTGCGAGTATAGGACTCAAAATGTTCCATCCCATGCTTAGGGCCTATGATAAATCTCAACTAATACAAAGCCTACAGCTATGGATAACTGACTATTTACCGACTTTCTGATATAGCATACTCACACACTTAAGTTGTTCCTGCAATACGACCTCTTATTCTACATCAAAATGTGAAGTGAGAAAATATTTCTTATGTCGAGGGTAGAGAAAGTTATGTGACTGCATCACACTGTGCTTTATTTTCGTGTAATTCATTTTTCAGTAATTATTTTCGCCAATATATTACATGGAATCATAATTCGTTAAAGTCCAGCATTAGGCTATATACTCGTAGTTGCCAAGGCCCTATGTAATCACAGTCAACAATTCACTGTTGCCATGTGAACTGAACAACATTTCATTTTTTTCAGTAGAATATTCACAGAAATTATATAATTTTCAAGGGAAGGACTGATTTGTTTCAATTTTAATGTTGACCGCTATACTTTCCGGGCTTAACTGGGTATGTGTGCAAAATTCCGTGTAAATTGGTAAAGAAATGTAGATTTGTATAAGGAACAAACATACATACATACATACCCACAAACACACATTCGACTTTATATATTAGATAGAAGATTGCCTTCAGCGCCTGCAAGTATGCAACCCAACTGTCATTTCTAAACGATTTCAGCGACTATTCCATTCATGTGCCGCGTATTCGATATTGACCAATAACGTTCAGCAATGCCTCGGATATCGACCAATCTCGTTCGTTTATCTTAGAATATGCTTCCTAGGGTCGCAAGGATGCAATTTGAAGGAATCGCCCAGAGGACCTAAAAGCTGAAAATCCCAGAATTTTTAATAATGTTCATGTTTAGGGCCTGGATTTTTAGGTTTTTATAAACACTGTACTAGTTTTTTGTCCGCCGGCGTGGTCTTGTGGTTAGCGTCGCTGACTACAGATCCGTCGGCCCGGGTTCGATTCCCGGTACCTCCTCGGATTTTTCTGAGGTAGGGAGGTCTGGTAGGGGTGCACTCAGCCTCGTGATTCAAATTGAGGAGCTACTTGATAGAGAAGTAGCGGCTCCGGTCAAGAAAACCACCATTAACGGCCGTGCCTACGGGAGATGACGCAGCGGTCGGGTGGTAGGCCAAGTCCCTCAAGGGATGTAGCGCCACGGAGTTTAGTTTAGTTAGTATTAGTTTTTTAAACATATTAAAGTAGTTTTATTAGTTTTTACCATTTTCAGATGAGATTTTTAAAGTTTCACTTCAATACGCACAATAAACATATTAAAACAAATATATTGATTCATTTTATTTTTACTATAATTTCCATGGCTGTGAACCACAAAACAGTAGGAACATTTTTGCTTAATTTTTCACAGTTTATAGGAAACAATTAATTTTAGAATTACCCCTGTTGTTTCCAATTCCAGCACATAAACTCAAGAAAAACATTTTTCAATTAATCAACCAACTTTTAGAATACTTTACTTTCGGCAATCTTTCTTCAGCAAATACTGTGAATAAACTGCAAGTGTAAGCTTCTTAAGAATGTATTTAATTTTCTTCTAAAGAAACCGGGGTTTTGTTAATAGAAAATGTACTGTACTGATAGCTATGCCTGGAGTCGACTCAGCCTCTAACAGAAAAGAGTATGAGGAGCAATCCTGGGGGTAAAGGCGGCCAGTGCATAAGGCTAAGAACCTTACCACCTTCATGTTCCGAATGTCCAAAATCTGGGAGCCTCAACCTCTTGGAACCCTCTGGGCCTTCATTGCCTGTATAGGGATCACTTTACTTTTTTTACTTTACTGATAGCTGTGAGCAAGGTACAAAATGTAGGCAGATATTTAAAAGTAATTATTGGTTTATTAACTATTTTATCTTATTTTAATTAAACTCAGTTTTAGCCATATTTAGGTTTTATAAGATTGAACTATGTGACTGCCATAACAATGAAACGGATAATTTTGTTAAAATATCACAGCTAGCTAGCAAGAAAAAAAAAAGTAGTTTAAAACCTTAGAAACTGGACCCTATTCTTGTTACAGAAGCTTATACCTGTCTGTATAGGGGGCTTTGGTTTTACTTACATAAAGTTAAGCGTTATCTATACAGTTGTTTATCTTGTTCGATCTTTCATTGTGGCACTTTCCTGTGCAGCTTTCACATGTTATTTTATCTTTACATGTAAATTGCTGTATCTTGCAGGGTTTAAGCTTGATCTCTGATTAACAACAATATTTGAAAGAGGAGCATAAAAGTAATACAGGGAGTGTTAATGAGACGTTTAATTCCTTGTGTGTGAAGGAAGATCAGTTTTCCTTGTGTGTTTGTGGAAGTGGAGCCATTAACCTTGAGCAGGAGTTATGGGTATCACCTTAAGATATCAGTAGATTAAGTCACGTTAACTTGAAGTACCCTAGTAACTCGTGTAGAGACAGTTGTAAAGTGCATCATGTTTGGAGATCCTCACGTTTTGTTCCTCCATCATCAGGTATGTAAATCAGCTACTTGATTATCCCTGATTAATATCAGTCACTGATAAATACAAGCAGGAACTCCTTAATGTACAATTTAATTCAAAGTTTTTGTGCAGCACTGAATTTTTATATGATAAAGACTGGCAAACAATTTCTTAGAGGTAAGATATTGAGAATTAACATTCATAAAGTTACATTCTTACATGTTATTGTTGTAGGCAGTGCTTTTACCCCATTTTGAGAAAATATCAGTGAAATTGTTTGTATAGGCTAGTAATATATCAAGAACCACCAGAACTTCCAGAAACAATATTACATGCAATAATTATCAAGTAGACTAGATCGTGAAAGTGTCCTGGGTTAGAGGCCAAAAAAAAAAACATAGTAAACCTATTCCCATACAATCCCCAGGTAATGAAAACACTTTTTTCAAAATAATTCACATCCGAGAACCAATTATATGTTTAACGCCACACAAGCAAAATGTCCGTTTAGAATTCTTCTTGGATTTGAATGTGATCTCAGTTTGGTACGATCACTCTTTTCAGGTGGATTGACCTTCAAACTCAAATCGATCTGATTCCTCCCGTGTGCCACTCTAATGTATTGCGGCAGTTGGAAGTATGAAAGCACACTCTGTGATCTGTTAAAGTCTGGTACAGATGGGCATTATTTCCCAAAGCTTCTGTCAGCTCCTTATGACATTCTCTGGCATTTCTCCCTTGGATAGTGACTATTTTTGCGTAAGAATACTGTTCACTTCTTTTCATATCCATTCTGCACGGATGCTGACTCACAACTAAATTACCATCGCCCCTATTCGTCTAACCGTACATCACAATACTATCAAATGATGTGTCCATATACTAGAGATGCCACACTCTCCTGTGACGTACAGCATCTCATGGTACCATCACCTTACTTGAGTTGTCATGACTTAATGCTCCATCCCTCATATATTACATTTATATAATAATCTTTTGAGTGTTTTATCCTGTAGTAATGAGAAGGCAAAACACCATTTATTATTATTAAATAAGTATTTAATTTATTATAAGTTATGTTATTTACATTATGTGTTTACATTATGTGTGTTGTGGTATATTTTATTGTCTTCCAGGCTAACAAGTAAGTTAGTAACTGTTAAAAGGTTACAGTCATTTCATGAATGTTAATTGTTAAACTAACCTAACAAAAAATTATTTCAAGTTAAATTAATAATTTGGGTTTAAAACTTTGATTTGTTCTATTATTTAGTTTTCCTTTTTGCAATAGTCAGTTGCCATATATGCATTAAAAAAAAATTATGTAACAAATATTTAAAGATTTCTTGTTAACTACACTCCCGACCACAAGTAGTAGCTAATTCGGGAGTTTCTCTTTCATGCTGAAAATATACCTATAAAGTTATAAGTGTAAGATGGTATGAATTTGATTCTGTTGCTCAATAACATTTTTATTTTTATTTTAAAAAATGGGATCTAGTGTTAAGTATGTCAACTAACGTGAATTTCTGGCTTGTAGCCATTCACTAATTTTATTGCTATTAAATTCATACCTGTGGAATAGTATGAAGCTTGTTGTTTGCTTTCAAAAGAAGTTACCAGTTGTGTCTTGTTTCAGATGCGAGAGAAAGAGCTGGAGCTGGAGAGGGATCAGGAAGAGACTCGGCCTCTCTCGGACGGGTCGGTATACGAGCAGCATCTAAGTACTGCTGTGAGGAAACGAGACAAGGCTTCTCCGAGACCACAGGCAAGTCTGAACAGGATTTCCTAATATACTACGTTGTGCAGATAGGCATAGTAAATGGGTTTAATTCCTCTATGTAGAGGTACAAACAATAAAATTAAGTAAATTTAAGTGATCCCTATACCACCCTCGAGGCCCTTAGGGTTCCAGGAGGTTGAACCCTAAGAAGGTTGAACCAGATTTTTAGACAGTTAGTATGTGTAGGTGATAAGGTTGTCAGCCTTACTCATGAGCTGGCTTTAAGTCCACCACACACAGAAAGCTATGTTGTGCTATAGTACACCATGCTGATCAGTGCTAAGCTAAGTAGTGCTATGATACAAAATGGATGCAAAGCTAAGCTAAGCCAAGCCAGTCAGCTGTTTAAAGCTACCATATTTGAAGAGGAGGCACTTTTATATAACTTACATAACATTCAAAGTTGCCATTAGACATGGATACTTCTGTTTTTCTTCCCTCAATCTGTTTTCCATGACAGTACAGGGTGTCCACATTCTGGAAAGTCAGGAAATAGGTCAGAGAAAGTCAAGAAATTTTGTAAAGTAAAGTAAAAAGTCTGGGAAATTTGTAAAAAAAAAGTATGGAATAATCAGTGAAAGTAATTGGCCCCAGTAAGCGAAATGTGAGGGGCATGTGTTTTTCTCCAGTCTACTGTAACCCCGACTGTGTAAACAATTTTCTTTTCAGTACTACATCTAATTATTTATTTTTGTTATGGGGTTGGAGGAGGCTGGATTTTTTGTTTGGTTTTATTTTTATTTACTTATTTATTTATTATTATTATTATTTTTCTATATTATTATTATTATTTTATTTTTTTACATTATTATTATTATTATTATTTTATTTTTTTACAAAGAACCTTGAAAACATTGATTCTTGTACAGGTCAGGGAAATGTAAGCTTCTGGTCATGTAAAGTCAGGGAAATTTATTTTGAATTTTCTGTGGACACTCTGCAATAATAAAATTAAACACAAAGAAACGGTGAACAAAAAATGCAATGTGATAGATGCCAGGAAAACAGCTTTGCGAAGCCAGCTTCTTGGAGAAATGTAGCATTGCTTAGCACAACTACTCAGCTTAGCATAGCTTTCTGTACATGCCATCCTATATAAACTTGATTGGTGCATTTTTTAGCATAACGTAACATAGCTTTCTGTAGCCTTTACTCTAAGGGTTTCTTCTGATACTCATTTCTCTTAGAGGCTTAGTCCATCCCAGGGCCATAGTGCCACCAGAAGGATTAGGTCAATTGAAAAATCCCTTTATCACATTAAAGATCGAATAGTTTTCATTTCATGGACATCTAAAGATGTGGTCACAATGTTCAAGCTGTAAGTAACAACTTGTTAGACTTCCATGTTTCTTGGGGACAGTCCCAAGATGTGCCTTTCTGTTCCCATATAAAATTTCTCCTTGGATTTATGATTTTACATGACTTGCTTAACTTTAAATAAAAAAAGTAATTTCAAAACCTAATGACCGTTGTGTGATCTTTGAGATGAAGTGTTTGCTGTTCAATGAGATGTGATACCTTCGACTATCAATATGCTGTGTGTGTATATATATTTGTATTGCATGCTATGCTCATTTATTGTATAGCCTCTTAATTATGCTTACTATTTATTAACGGTATTTTACTCTGCAAACAGGGACTGAGTGTAGTGTTTATTATTCTGTAGTCACCAAAGTGACAAAAAACAAAAAAAAAGTGCCATTGAGTAGTTCACAGTGTGTGATAATTAATGAACAATGATTTTCGTACTGACTTTAAAGTTTTTTAGTGTCACTCGCTACTACTTTTGATGATGTGAATTACCTTGTTGGAGCACTACTGACTGCATGTGGCAGCATCTTCAGCAGTGATAATATTTTTACATCACTACCAAAATGTACAACGTTCAAGAATGATTTTCATTTGGTGTTCTAGTATCTAGAGAGAAACTGGAAAATACTGTCAGAAGTTTGTGTTAATTTTAAACAAAAGTGTCCAGTAGGTCTATTAATTTTGTATTGATGAATTTAATTTTCAGCCTATGAAGGATATAATTATGTATAATTTGTGTATAAAATATTCCACCTAGTCCTTCCTCTCTAGACAAAAACTATGTATTGTACACACCACATAGTCAGTTATACTGTAAGGTTACAGGAATTAGGATCTTCATAAAAAAGGATATTAAAGACCTGAAGATGGCTGAAAAGTCGAAATATATTGTCCAGCCCACTTAGACATGTGTTGCATGCCACAGCTGCTGCAATATGTTAGCAACACACTTGGTTTGGAAACTATTGGAACTTGTAGGTGAACTATTGGAAGTAGATTGTATTAGCGTTGGTTGTCAGAGCTATTATCGTCAAGCACAAAAAGCACACTCATGCCATGAAACTATAGAACACAAAAATTGGTGTTTACTAACCCTAATATTGAGAAATATTCATTGTTTCACAGATTGTCTGTAGAGTGAAACATGATACATTTTCAAAGGTATATTTTTGAAATTTCTTAGAAGACTCTTGGCTTCATTTTCCACTAAATGTTTTCCCCTAAGATGACAGGATATTTGATAATTTGGTAAATGAAAAGTCCACCTATACCACAAATATAAGAAGTGACCCAGAAAGTTCAATATGGTACAGCGTTTACTACTTAGTACTTTTATTACTTATATTTGTGGTATAGGTGGCCTTTTCAGTTACCAAATCCTTATTAGGATATTTGAGATTACTACAGTGCAAATTATATGTCTACACTACTTGGTCCTTGATATGGAAAATATTATTGGTAGGAAGAATTGTATACTTCATGTACTTTTAACTTTTTTACCCCTGTTTACTTTCTCTGATATGCGTTGTAAATAGAAGATAGCCCGAGCTGCTAGCCTGATGGTAAGCCCAAGGATAATCTCAAAATGGAGATATTCATTGAAGCTTTACTTGTTCACAGCAACCTCATCAGAGGCCACTAACACGATACCTGCCCATCAGGAGTGAAAGCCTTAACCTGCGACAGCACATAGAGTCGGCAGGCCACCAGATAGAGCTGTGTCCCCATGTGAGCCTTGACTCGACATCGTGCCGTGGCTACCTCCACAAAATGGGTTCAAAGTTCCACCATTGGAACAAGCGATGGTTTGTGTTCGACCGTGTGAGGAGGACACTCACTTACTACAGTGATAGAGGAGAGAAGAAGCCTCGAGGAGGGGCCTACTTCCAGGTAATGAAACTTCACATTTACCAAAGCCTGTAAAATATTTTGGATTAGGATTACTCTGGAGTAAAGCATCTGAACAAAGAATTCAATTATGTTGGACAAAAATCCTTTCCACTCCTAGCATGGAGCAAAGGTTGGATATTTCAAAAACTAAAGACTAATTTAGTGATTTTATTAGCCTAACTTTTACAGTGAAGCAAAATAATATAAATTAAGTTGACTATTCCACTCATACGCCGCGAGTTTGATATTGACCAATAACGTTTAGCAATTCCTCAGATATAGACCAATCACGGCCATTTATCTTACAATATTCGTGTAGGAATTGCGAGGATGCCATTTTATTGGGTAAAACATGCTTCTCGTTACTGGACATGTAAGTATCAGTGTGCAGTGATTAATACATCATATGCTGCCATTGGCAGCATGAAAACAGATTATTTTATACAACATAACATGTTTGCAATTGAAATAATTGAAATAATAGAAATGTATATTGATTAAAAACACAATTTGGATTCGTGCAAGCCAGTTCGTGTGCTTTTATTCTGTTCTGCTGTTAGCTTACCTGAATGAAGTTAACTATGTCTTATATGCACCATTGATAGCACTGGTTACACTATGGTAACTCGAATGGATTCATGGATGATTGATTCATAGTATGCCATGATCTCGCAGCTGTTAGTTTTGTTTTTATACAACAAAGCACGAAAGTAATTATTATTTGTACAATCCGTTACATTTTTATTCATGGAATAGTCTTAATAAATCCAACTCCCGTGGGATTACCTATGATAAAAACACTACAAACTTCACTATTTACTTGCATAAATGTTGTAGACAACTGATTGCAAGCTCCTGCAATGCAGCGACTTACTATGAGAAGCAGGAAAATAGGAAGATCCATGGTTAGGATATAAAAAATCATTTGAGTGTTTCACATCATACTACCATTTTTAGTGCTGAAATCAAAAAGAAATTCAATATCACTTTCATACTTTCCTTCCCAAAAACCTGGGACATAATAATTTACTGCGTGCCTAAAAATGTTCCATCCTATTTTGTCTCCTTTTAGATGCTTAGCGCCTATGATAAACATCCACATTTCTCAAAGTCTACAGCTGTGAATAATGTGTCAGTGGATAGGATTTTTTACCGATTTCTGATGTAGCATACTTGTTGGCACACACTCAGGCTGAGAAAACTGGATTAAGCTGTCCCTGCTATATGACCTCTTATTCTACACAAAATGTGAAGTGAGAAAATTATGTTCTCCATTTCTAGAGTAGAGAAAGTTATGTGACTGCATCACATTGTGCATTATTTTCGTGAATTTCATTCTTCATTATTTATTTACACCAATGAAGTATACCGATAGCTTCTCTAATTTGTCAAAGCCCAGTTACTTGCAACTTCCAAACTAACTCTGTGGCGCTAACATCCCACACACTATTCCCAGAAGGGACAAGGCCTACCATCCAACTGCTGCTTCATCTACCTTAGGCAGATGGCAGTATTGGGGGGCATGTGGTCAGCATGCCGACATCCACGACCGTTAATGGTGGTTTCCATGACCGGAACTGCCACTTCTCTATCAAGTAGCTCTTCAATTTGAATCATGAGGCTGAGTGCACCCCTACCAGACCTCCCTATCTCAGAAAAATCTGAGGAGGTACCGGGGATCAAACCCGGGCCAACGGATCTGTAGTCAGCAACGCTAACCACAAGACCATGCTGACAGTCTTGCAACTTCCAAAGCCCTATGTGAACACTGCAAACTGTTGTCGTGAGAAATGAATTGCATATTGATTAATTCAGTATAATTCTCAGAAATTATATAATTTTTCAAGGGAAGGAGTAGATTGTTTGAATTTAATTGTTGACCGTGTTACTTTCCAGGCTGAACTGGTACGTGTGCAAAATTGCTCAAGAAATGTGGATTTGTATGGGGAACACCTTTTTTTTTTTTTTAAAGAAGAAGTTAAGTGTATCACATCAGATTTTTTATTTCTGGTTTGCATGACTACAAACATAGTAATAAGGATATAATTTGCTATGCAGAATCTCGCCAACAAATGCACACAAAGAAAGCAAAAAGCCAAACACTATCAGATAGAACGCTCCTTCAAAATGTAATAAGGAGAATTCAAGAGCTTTGGTGTTTAAATTGTGATGATAAATTAACATTGTATTTAATTTTAATAAATGATTCCACTGAACTGCAAATCCTGCAGTTACCAACCTTTGAGCATAGGTATCTATATGCTCGAACAGTAAACATCCAAGCTTTCTAATTTGGAGCTCTTGGTAAAATATATCCACATTTTCTTCAATCGGGACAATCTTAGGTTTTCCATTAGAGCTGTATAAAGCTTGTATTTTTGGACCAGCTTCGGATTTAAGTGCAAGAATTGCCAAATCTCTTTCTTTCGCAACTCGTTCATAACATTTATTCTTTTCAATACAAGAATTTATCTTGTCCACAATTTCATTGTTATGATGTATAAATACCTTTACCTTATCTAAGTTAGAACTTTCCAATTCCTTGAGGGTTTTGATTGGTGGTATTTCCCCTGGATTCACAAGGAACCCAAACAATCCAATTTGGTAGGCTGTGTTGATGTGCATGCAGTACAACAGCCAAAGCATGAAGAAAGAAATGGCTGTCACTCCTTTGAACTTGTTGACTATTCCCACGCACAGGTGAGAGAGTAATGCATTCATCACCACGACAGAGATACTGTAATCCACGCGATCATTATCCCTCTCATTCTGCAACTTCAAGAGGAGATAAATGATAATGGAACCCAGGGAGAACGTGAGAGAAGTGAGGACCCACATGAGTGGATTGAATGCTTTGAATATACTTTTCCATCGAGGCACTGAGACTCCAGTTGGAACATACCAATTGACAGTATCGCTTACATGTGGATATGTCATTTCACATTCCCCAGGGTAGACATCAAACTTGGCTGGACCATATATATCACAATTCTCTCCATCACGAAATATCACTTTGAAGTGAGACGCCTGTATAGTGTGATCCAACAAATACAAAAGTTTCCAACGTGCAGATATGCCTTGATGAGTCTTCTCTGAAGAAACACTGAAGTAACACTTAGGCATGTCGATGATGCGCTTGTGTGGGAACAGGTCTTGGTTTTTAACAAAACTCTTTTCTCTTACATCCCATATATCGAAAAGAGAAATCGTTGAAAGTTTCCCTGAGCAAAGGTTGTACTGTCTGTGTGGCGTCCATCCATATACATTGAAATAACCTTTTTGTGTTGAGTCTGGTACCAAAGCAATTGCATTTACAAGTTGAGGTTCAATCAGTGCAAATGACAGCAAATCTTTGATTGAACTTCTTACATATTTCTGTTTTGGTTTGCTTCCTGAAACAATTAGTAATGGAGCTTTGCGATTCTCTATGTGACTGGTGATTCTGATTATCATGTTTATTCCCAGGGTTGTCGAGATTGTGTCCAAATCTCTTACATACACAAGATAAGACCCTGGTTTCATTGTTCTTACATCATCGTTGTGTAATTTTTCGAATCCTACAGTTGCCAGGGAAACATAACCTTTGTTGTGCAGTGATTCCAATAATTTGTCACCGTTCGGCTCAGTAGAGTGTTTTGCCACTTTGTACCATGATCCAGGAGTTTGCACTGCCAGAGGGAGATCTTTAGGGAAATATGTTCCTGTGATATTGAGAACACACTCTGATAAATGTTTTTCTATATAGTTAGTATCCTCTATATGGGCACAACAACACGTTATTATTGTAGATATAATTAACATGTAATTTAGAGGTTCTGGTAATCTGGAAATCTTGTACCCTGCTGTTCTGAATTCAGAAGTCTGATGTATTTTACGCATATTACCACTCTTTAAACCACACATATTTTGTTGTATTATTGTATTATATTATGAATGGTGCTAGTGTTTTGTTTATAGTTCCCTGTTTTATCTTATCTATAGATTATCCAGCCACCTGGTGTGTGAAGTATATAGGTTGTGATAGATTGGCAACATTATGTACTTCGTAGAAATGGAAACATCACAGCTGAATTGACAGCTTATGAACTGTGTAGTTTAGCGCAAAAAATCATATTATTATTTCTTTAAGGAGAATGCATAAACATATTATATAACAGCCTGAAAGCCATACATAATGAACATCTTGAAGTAGCCAGAGATCTTTCTAATGAAATCAATGAAAACTTGCAAAGTCTTCGACTTGACACTCAAAATCCCACAAATGTAAGAAAATGAAGGATAAACTGTGAGAACAATAGTATGTCCAACAGGGAACAAGGTGTCCGTATCTTCTCTGATTGGAAAAAATGCAATTCTTGAATCTCGATCAAAAAAGGACTTTCATCATCACAGTAGTCAAATGCCATTAAAATGAATTCCAACCTGGTGGCTGTTCAAAGCATCCCGGGCAGAAGTCAGACAGGCCATTGGAGACATCATAACGAGATAGAAATCCTTTCACATGTGCTTGGCTAGTCATCAAAGGGAGCTTCTGAGGATCAATCGCCACAGTAAAGTTAGAAACACAATTGCTTACAGTTTTCGAGAAACCCACAAGTATGAAGAAGTCTTTGAAGGACTCTCACTGTTTCTCCAGCACTGGGTCTATAAAAAGAGCCGACATTATAGTCATCGATAGACCAAACAACATAGAATATGTCATGAATCCAAGTGTAAGATTTGAGAAAAGAGATAAGCAAGCTGCGGATGTGAATAGAGAAAAAGAACAACACTATGATCCTGGTTATTTTGCCAACAAATATAACATTCAGCAATGAGAATTATTTGTACTACTCTTTGGTGCTCGAGGTACTGCTATGCAATTTTCAGTGGGTATCTTCAGGCACTTTCGGTTCCACACAGATATTCTAGTGGGTATTTCTTTACAAATCTTGCATAATTCTTTAACGATAGTCCACAACTCAGAAATAAAATTTAAATAAATCTTTTAATAATGGTTATGGTTGTCTCTTCCCAAGAGGTTTGTTTGTTTGTTTGTTTTTTTTTTTTAACTTTCAATTAACTTCATTTTTTTCTGCCTTCTCAGTTGTTATGAACGTATGCAATTTATTTTGTTTTAAAAACTGTAAGTTAATTTATGCATAAAATTGTCTAACAGACTGATCTTGATAGGTTGTACCTTCTGGTAACCTCAAACAGGGCAGCTATAATCATTATTGTTCTCTCTCGCCACAAATATTACAAATGTATAAATGGCCACCCATTACAAAGTTCTGGCCATCGGGCACCAGACAAGCATCTTATATTTATACTCGCTTCGCTCATGGGGGAATGAGGTTCTCGGGAAAGGTTTTTTAAAAGATCTATGGGAGATAGAGCGCGTGTATTTAGTATTCAGAGCCCTACCTACGAATACTTTTTGATAATACCATTGCCATGGAAACCGAGCCCTTTTATGGGGATTTTTAGGGCTAAAAATAAAAAAAAATTACTTTTTGGAATTTTCCTGTGGTTTACAGCCTAAAAGCTATATGTGTGTACCAAATTTCAAGTTTCTAGCTCATCTGAAGTGGGCAAACATTAATTTCAGTGAGTGAGTCAGTCAGTCAGTCAACCATGTGGCTTTATATTATAGGGATAAGATAAACAAACCTTTTAAAAATAACCTTTCATAAATAACAAAACTAAAGTATACCAAAAGTGAAGTTTTGTGTTAGTTTCAACTCATTATGTACGGTAATTATTATGTTATAAAACTTCACTGTGATAACTTCTAATACAATTTAATATTTGCTAACAAAACTAACGTTTAAACACTATAGAAAAAGAAATGATTCAAATCAAGAAATGATGATAAATCAATTTCTCTATCGAACTTAGTCAATGTCACTAAATTGGAGAACAAGGAACCAATACTAAAATTAATTGTGGAAGTCCAGCTAGTTTCGCTTTACTTTGCAGTGATAAGTTTGCTATTCTTTTCTCTCTTGCTCTCTGCTGTAACATAGTCTTACATCATTTGAAAATGATGAGAGTTGACTACACACTATTTTCTCCACTTACAAAATTTTTTTGGTAGAACATGTTTCGCATATCTTCATATGCATCCTCAACTACTTGTCAACTTGTCAATAGTGTGTAGTCAACTCGCATCATTTTCAAATGTTGTTACACTCCACTGTGAACGTTCCGACCAGAGTTTTATGAAATAGTCTTACATATTTCCAGTCTGTCCCTCCTTGTTGCCCATTACCTGTACTACATCAATTTCAGATTATTTTATGTTTGATTCATTTCAGTTCATTACTAGTTATACACATAATATTTATACCTCAGTTTAATTCTTCAAAACTCAATCTTAACTCATTGTTTTAAAACAAGTTTTGAAAGTTTGTTGTGTTCAGCACAGAAGAATACTATAGCCAGAAAAGCTATGTTAAGAGACTTCACAGTAATTTCCTGACTGCCTTAATATTGCAGATATGAAAGATTATAATCTACACATTTTATGAAGATAGCGATGTGAAATAGATAGTGAAAAATATATGTCATTATGATATTTTATTAATTCCTTAAGTGATTCATATCACTGATATACCAGTACTCTTATATAAGTATTAATATTTTCAAAAAAGCATTAATTTGTATTAAGTGCCAGAATGGTACTTTATGAGATTGCGTTGGGGATGGGAAAATGTCTGTCCTTGTGTCTCTATGCACGATAACTCAAATACTCTTTATTTGATTTTCATGAAACTTGGTATATGCATTTATAATGTCCATTGCAATTAGCCTATTTATTTTAGACCAAATCAGTTGACCAATACCGGAGTAATGTCTAGTTAAAGTTCACATGCTTTTTAAATGGGAAATCATGTCTCTACTACAAAGTCATGTTGCTAATCATTGAGGGCCTTGACTCCAATGCAGTCAGTTGTTTGTTTATTTCGTTGTTCAAGTTGAAATGAGTACTACATGAATACTGTTATGGTGGTGTGGTATAAGCACCGCCGTCTCGAGAATTGCACTGCCTGTCCATGCTTAATTTTAACATGGAGTTCAGAGTATTGTTAAATTGCCTAATTTCTCCAGTAGAGGCGACACAGTTCACACCCAGATAGCATGAAATTCCAGCATATTTCAGTTTCCGAGTTTGTACTTCAGAGGGCAACACAGCATACAGTAATGTAAAGGGTATTGCAGCTGGGTGTGAAAGGTGCTGCCTTCTGTAATGTCGCCGCGTACGCAAAATTAGCCGTATAGGACAGGCAGTGTATACACGAGTAATACAGTCTAGAAGGCAGTGGGTATAAGCCTCCACCATTTGTTATGGCATTGTCTTGATCCTCCATAATGTGTTATGGTTATATCTTTATTTATTTGTTGAAGTGTTACCTTTTAGTGTTGCATAAGAACTATATTAGAAGACATAATATTAACGTTATTAACAACTATTACATGTAGAATATGTTCATATTCTGAAGTTGTACCCAGAGCTACAAGCACACACATGGGAAGGGTTGACCGGGGATGGTGTCGTAATAACCTCTTCAATCTTCTCTCGGCAGGCAGGCAGGCAGGGCTGCTTCCTGACTCTCTTTGTACATATTTAAATTCCATTTATACCAGCACAATGATTATATTGCACTATGTGTAAGTAGGCTTTACTCAGTCGTTGTGTTTGATAGTTGTAGCCATCACATTCTTTAACAGATTTGCAATCTGTAGAACAGCCACAACACTGTTATATACAGAAGGTATATGTACATTAAACAGAGCTCTCTGCCAGTGCATTTTGTGAAATGTTGACATATTCTAAGAATTTCTTATATCCAGTGGCGACTCCTGGTTTTTTAGTTGTGTAGGATGGTGTGGAGAGAGTGAATTAACCCATTTACTGCTATTGACGTACATATGCGTCGCCATAAAAAAATGCTTAAAGGCTGAGATGTAAATTTAATACAATAATGCTTTATCGTAAAATATGAAAATATTTAACCACGTATGAAAACTCCCGTTTACGGAAATCAGCTATTCTGCTATAATTTTCTTAGTTGATATCAAACTTGATATTTCTCCAGGAATACTTATATTGAAATATAAACAGCACTGTAAAGTTTAATAATAGCTAGGCCTATAATATATACCAAGAAATGAAATAAATAAATATTAATAAAAAATATGATCACTCCCCTCTTAGAAAACAAGCTATCGAACATGAGGAAGGGCTGTGCTGTAAGACGTCCTCAACTTCCTCCATATGAAACTGGCTTCTCACCGCCTTTTCTCTTCCCCACAGACCCCTTCACTTGCCAGAGCTTTAACAATGGAATGGGTACACTGAGGACATCCTCTCAAATAACAACCTGCTCAAAACAGAACCGCTTTAACTTCCTTCCCGAGTGATCTACAATAACGCTGTTTTGTCATTTTATTGTTTTAATTTTGACAATGAATGCTAGTAAACATTTATGTAGATGAATTATGAAGTGTAGGATGATCCTCACATCCTATATGGAATAATCGCCACTGCTTATATCAGTGTATACGAGTATTAATAGGTTAAGCATCAAACTTCAGAACTTGGTTCTTCCGCAAGCCCTGCTTAATGAGTCGATCTGGAGCTTAACTTGGAGGTGAATTACAAAAATAACTTATTTTCTGCATATCAATTGCAATTATCACTGACTAAACAAAAGCATTCTGGCACATTGTTATATCAGTTTACCTGATTTTATTACGTTGTGTTTTCATTCCTTTATAATGCATTTTTTCTGTAATGATTTTAGATGCTACTAATGGTGAAAAAACCTTGAATTTTGTATAAATTATATTAGTTTGAAAGTTATTAAAAAATTGATACTGCACAGGTAAACTGATATAACAACTATAACAACGTGCCAGAATGTTTTTCTTTAATCAGTGATAATTGCAATTATGATATGAAGAAAATAAGTAATTTTTGTAATCGATCTTCGAGTTAAACTCCAGATCAATTCATGCAAAATTATGATTTTATTGATAAGCAATAAAAAAATCATAGGCCTATGTAAATTGTGGGAATTTGTCGTGGGTAATATAATGAGCAGTCTGTATTTTATTTTAAGTTCTCTAACAAAACCAACAGGAACAGATTTAGTTCCATGAGTATAAGGAGGTTTTGCAGTAGATTAATTTAATTCTTCACTTTCCATTTTTATTGCCATTTACCGTTGCAGCAAAAGTAATAATTCATCTACTGGTATTATTTTTACATCAGACAGGTTCAAATATTCCCTTAGGATCCAATTTCTGTTATTTCAGCGCTAATTGAGAGAGTTTAGAGGAGGCTGAAGTGAAAACATAGCCATTCTTGAATTGCGTTGTAGAGTGTCATGTCTCTGCAACAGCACCTAGCCAACAACGGTAGTTATTTGTACATTCATGGAACATTCTGAGTTAAAAGTTATGGAAAACTTTGAAAAACAGGAGAGTTAAGTTAAATCCGAGTTCTATCTTCTCATGGACGTTATAAATGAAAGTTTTATGAAAATCAGATAAAGCATATTTGAGTTATTGCACATACATACACATGGACAGACACTTTCCCGTCTCCCACACAATCTCATAAAGTACTATTCATGCACTTAATATGTAATGAACTTATTCTTATGACTGTAAATTGATCCAGAGGCCCTAATTTAGGCTTTATAGTTTTAAGGTGCCATAAATATACAAGGGACTTAGGGCTTATTGTACTTCCTGCCCACACGTGTTTTACACACAAAAAATTAATTGGGTAGAGGAATATAGTAATATAAGAATTGAGTCAATTTTTGTGACACTTACTTCACTTGAGTTCTCTATTTGGAGACTAGTTTCGGGAAATTTTTTCTCCCATATTCATTAACAGTTGCTGAACAGCAACAAGCAGCAGTCAAAATGGAATGAATAAGGGAGAAAAAATTTCCCGAAACTAGTCTCCAAATAGAGAACTCAAGTGAAGTGTCACAAAAATTGACTCAATTCTTATATTACTATTTTAAAAAAACTTCACTGTTACTAACTTCCTGTAATAATTAATATTTGGGTAGAGGAAGTTAAGTGTTTTACATCAGATTTTTTTATTTCTGGTATAAATGTCTATAACATAGCAATAAGGATATAATTTGCTATGCAGAATCTCAATTACAAATGCACAGAAGGAAAGCAAAAGACCAAAGACTATCAGATAGAACGCTCCTTCAAAATGTGATAAGGAGAATTCAAGAACTTTGGCATTTAAATAGTGATGATAAAATAATATTGTATTTAAATTTAATAAACGATCCCACTGAACTGCAAATCCTGCAGTTACCAACCTTTGAGCATAGTTATCTATATGCTCGAACAATAAACATCCAAGTTTTCTAATTTGGAACTCTTGGTAAAATATATCCACATTTTCTTGAATTGGGACAATCTTAGGTTTTCCACTAGAGCTGTATAAAGCTTGTATTTTTGGACCAGCTTGGGATTTAAGTGCAAGAATTGCCAAATCTCTTTCTTTTGCAACTCGTTCATAACATTTTTTAGTTTCTGTACAAGTCTTTATCCTGTCCACAATTTCATTATCACGCTGTATAAATATCTTTAGCTTATCTAAGTTAGAAATTTCCAGTTCCTTGAGGGTTTTGATTGGTGGTATTTCCCCTGGATTCACAAGAAACCCAAACAATCCAATTTGGTAGGCTGTGTTGATGTGCATGCAATACAACAGCCAAAGCATGAAGAAAGAAATGGCCGTCACTCCTTTGAACTTGTTGACTATTCCCACACACAGGTGAGAGAGTAACGCATTCATCACCACGACAGAGATACTGTAATCCACACGATCATTATCCCTGTCATTCTGCAGCTTTAGGACGAGATAAATGATAATGGAACCCAGGGAGAACGTGAGAGAAGTGAGGACCCACATGACTGGATTGAATGCTTTGAATATACTTTTCCATTGAGGCACTGAGACTCCAGCTGGAACATACCAGTTAATAGTATCGCTGTTATGTGGATATGTCATTTCGCATTCCCCAGGGTAGACATCAAACTTGACTGGACCATATATATCACATTCCTTTCCATCACGAGTTATCAGTTCAAAGGGAGATGCCTGTATAGTGTGACGCAACAAATACAAAAGTTTCCAACTTCCAGATAAGCTTTGTTGAGTCAGGTCTGAAGAAACACTGAAGTAACACTTAGGCATGTCGATGATGCGCTTGTGTGGGAATAGGTCTTGATTTTCAACAAAACTCTTTTCTCTTACATTCCATCTATCCAAAAGAGTAATTGTTGAAAGTTTCCCTGAGCAAAGGTTGTACTGTCTGTGTGGCGTCCATCCATATACATTGAAATAACCTTTCTGTGTTGAGTCTGGTACCAAAGCAATTGCATCTACAAGTTGAGGTACAAGCAGTGCAAATGACAGCAAATCTTTGATTGAACTTCTTACATATTTCTGTTTTGGTTTGCTTCCTGAAACAATTAGTAATGGAGCTTTGCGATTCTCAATGCGACTGGTGATTCTAATTAACATGTTTTTTCCTAGGGTTGTCGAGATTGTGTCCAAATCTCTAACGTACACAAGATAAGACCCTGGTTTCATTGTTGTTAGTTTAAGGTTGTGTAATTTTTCGAATCCTACAGTTGCCAGGGAAACATAACCTTTGCTGTGCAGTAATTCCAGTAATGTGTCACCGTACGGCTCAATAGCATGTTTTGCCATTCTGTACCATGTTCCGGGAGTTTGCACTGCCAAAGGGAGATTCTTAGGGAAATACGTTGCTATGATGTTGAAAATACACTCTGATAAATGTTTTTCTATAGAGTTTGCATCCTCTGTCTGGGCAGAGCAACACATTATTATCGTAGACATAATTAACATATAATTTAGATCCGGTAATCTGGAAATCTTGCACCCTGCTGTACTGAATTTAGGAGTCTGATGTATTTTACGCATATCACCACTTTTTAAACCACACATATTTTGTTGTATTATACTAATATATTATGAACAATGCTAGTGCTTTGTTTATCGTTCGCTGTTGTATCTTATCTATTGATACTTCTGTCACCTGCTGTGTATAGGTTGTGATAGGTTGGCAACATTATGTACTTCGTAGAAATGGAGGCAAATCAGCCAAATTCGCAGGTCATGAACTGTATAGTTTAACGCAAAAAATCATATATTATTTCTCTAAGGAGAATACATAAAATTGTCTAATAGACTGATCTTGGTATGTTGTATCTTCTAGTAACCTCAGACAGGGCAGCTATAATCATTATTATTTTCTCTCTCCACAAATATTACAAATGTATATAAATGACCACGCATTACAAAGGTCTGGTCATCAAGCACAAGCATCTAATATTCTTTTAAGATATACAAACCTTTTAAAAATAAGCTTTCATAAATATCAAAACTAAAATATACCAAAAGTGAAGTTTTGTGTTAATTCAACTCGTTATATAATTATGTTATAAAACTTCACTGTGTTACCTTCCAATACAATTTAATATTTAATAACAAAAAAATGTTAATACACTATCACACTCAGTCAATCTCAAAAAACTTGCAGTGATATAAAGATCTGGTGAACAAGGAACCAAAACGATAATTAATTGTGGAGAACCAGCTAGTTTCGCTTTATTTTGCAGTGATAAGTTTGCTATTTTTTTCTCTTGCTCTCTGCTGTAACATAGTCTTGCATATTTCCAGTCTGTCCCTCCTTGTTGCCCATTACCTGTACCAGATCAATTTCAGATTATTTTATGTATGATTTATTTCAGTTCATTACTAGTTATACACATAATATTTATACCTCAGTTTAATTCTTGAAAACTCAGTCTTAACCCTTTGTTTTAAAACAAGTATTGAAAGTTTGTTGTGTTGACCAGAGAAGAATACTATAGCCAGAAAAGCTATATTGAGAGACTTCACAGTAATTTCCTGACTGCCTTAATATTGCAGATATGAAAGATTATAATCTACACATTCTATGAAGAAAGTGATGTGAAATAGATAGTGTAAAATGAATATGACATTATGATATTTTATCAATTCCTTAATTGATTCATATCCCTGATAAACCCGTACTCTTATATAAGTATTAATATTTCCCAAAAAAACATTAATTTGTGTTGAGTGCCAGAATTGTACTTTATGAGATTGCGTTGGGGATGGGAAAATGTCTGTTCGTGTGTCTGTATGCATGATAACTTAAATACGCTTTATTGGATTTTCATGAACTTGATATATGCATTTATAATGTCCATAGGAAAAAGCCTATTGATTTTGCACCAAATTGGTTCACAGCTACTGGAGTAACAACTAAATTAAAGTCATATCCTTTTTAAAAGGCAAATCATGACTATACTACAAAGCCATGTTGCTAATCATTGAGGGCCTTGACTCCAATGCAGTCAGATGTTTGTTCAATTCGGATTTCAAGTTATCAGTGTATACCAGTATTAATTAAGGTTAATAATCATGTTTGTTTCAGGTTTAAAGCAACCGTATAGGTTATGAATGAAGTAAATTCAATCTGAAGTCAATCTGTCAGGTCTATTGCTTGCACAGGAGCATTTAAACTAAAAAATACCTAAATTAAAATATAATGTAGATATCGGTAGCCGTACACTTCGATAGAATGCACAATATTATATCAACAACAGCTAAGTTTAATTATTCAATGGCTTGCATCTAAACAAAACGTGATCTAATAAATTTACAAACATCTGACTGCATATACTGAAGGCCCTCTATGATTAGCAATGTGACTTTGTAGTATAGTCATGATTTTCCATTTAAAAAGCATTTGACGTTTAATTAGTTGTTACTCCGGTACCAGTAATATAATTTGGTCCAAAACCAAAGGGCTTAGTCCCATGGATGTTATAAATGCGTGTACTAAATTTAATGAAAATCAGATAAAGCACATTTCAGTTATCAAACATACAGATACATGGACAGACATTTTCCCATCTCCCACACATTCTCATAAAGTACTTTTCTGGCATTTAATAATGTAATGAACTTATTCTTACGACTGTAAATTGATCTAGAGGACCTAATTTAGGTGTTTTTAAGATGCCATAAATATACAGCAAGTGACTTAAGGCTTATTGTACTTCCTGCCTAGACGTGCTTTACAAAAAACAAAATTAATTGGGTAGAGGAAGTTATGTGTTTCACATCAAATTTTTTTCATTTGTGGTTTGCATGACTACAAACATAGTAATAAGGATATAATTTGCTATGCAGAATCTCAACTATAAATGCACAGAAAGAAAGCAAAAAGCCAAACACTATCAGATAGAACGCTCCTTCAAAATGTGATAGGGAGAATTCAAGAGCTTTGGCTTTTAAGTTGCTATGGTAAATTAACATTGTATTTGATTTTAATTTACGGTTCCACTGAACTGCAAATCCTGCAGTTACCAACCTTTGAGCATAGGTATCTATATGCTCGAACAGTAAACATCCCAGCTTTATAATTTGGAGCTCTTGGTAAAATATCTCCACATTTTCATCAATTGGGACAATCCTAGGTATTCCATTAGAGCTATAAAATGCTTGTATTTTTGGACCAGCTTGGGATTTAAGTGCAAGAATTGCCAAATCTCTTTCTTTTGCAATTCGTTCATAACATTTTTCAACTTCATTACAAGTCTTTACCTTGTCGGCAATTTCATTCTTATCTTGTACAGTTACCTTTAGTTTATGTAAGTTAGATCTTTCCAGTTCCTTGAAGGTTTTGATTGGTGGTATTTCCCCTGGATTCACAAGAAACCCAAACAATCCAATTTGGTAGGCTGTGTTGATGTGCATGCAATACAACAGCCAAAGCATGAAGAAAGAAATGGCCGTCACTCCTTTGAACTTGTTGACTATTCCCACACACAGGTGAGAGAGTAATGCATTCATCACCACGACAGAGATACTGTAATCTACGCGATCGTTATCCCTCTCATTCTGCAACTTCAGGAGGAGATAAATGATAATGGAACCCAGGGAGAACGTGAGAGAAGTGAGGACCCACATGACTGGATTGAATGCTTTGAATATACTTTTCCATCGAGGCACTGAGACTCCAGCTGGAACATACCAATTAATAGTATCAATGACATGTGGATATGTCATTTCGCATTCCCCAGGATAGACATCAAACTTGGCAGGACCATATATATCACAATCTTTTCCATCACAAGGTATCAGTTCAAAGTGAGATGCCTGTATAGTGAGATACAACAGATGGAAAAGTTTCCAATTTTCAGATACGCTGTCTTGAATCAGGTTTGATGAGGAAACACTGAAGATGCACTTAGGCATATTGATGATTTGCTTGTGTGGGAACAGGTCTTGGTTTTTAACAAAACTCTTTTCGCTTATATTCCATCGATCGAAAAGAGAAATCCTTGAAAGCTTCCCAGAGCAAAGGTTGTACTGTCTGTGTGGTGTCCATCCATATACATTGAAAAAGCCATTTTGTGTTGAGTCTGGTACCAAAGCAATTGCATTTACAAGTTGAGGTTCAAGCAGTGCAAATGACAGCAAATCTTTGATTGATCTTCTTACATATTTCTGTTTTGGTTTACTTCCTGCAACAATTAGTAATGGAGCTTTGCGATTCTCAATCCGACTGGTGATTCTAATCATCATATTTTTTCCCAGGGTTGTCGAGAGTGTGTTTAAATCTCTTACATACACAAGATAAGAACCTGGTTTCATTGTTCTTACTTTATCGCTGTGTAATTTTTCAAATCCTACAGTTGCCAGGGAAACATAAACTTTGCTGTGCAGTGATTCCAGTAATGTGTCACCACATGGCTCAATAGCACGTTTTGCCATTCTGTACCATGTTCCAGGAGTTTGCACTGCCAGAGGGAGATCCTTAGGGAAATACGTTGCTATGATGTTGAAAATACACTCTGATAAATTTTCTTCTATAGAGTTAGCATCCTCTATCTGGGCACAACAACACATTATTATTGTAGACATAATTAATATATAATTTAGAGGTTCCAGTAATCTGGAAATCTTGTACCCTGCTGTACTGAATTCAGAAGTCTGATGTATTTTATGCACATCACTACTCTTTAAACAGCACATTTTTTTTATTTTTATTAATCTGTTATAATCATTCCAGTGTTTTGTTTATAATTTTCTGTTTCATTTAGTTCATAGATTATTCTGACATCTGTTACGAAAAGTATACAGGTTGTGATTCACAAGTTGGCAAAATTATATACTTCATAGAAATGGGAACAGCACAGCTGACATGGCAACTCACTAATTGTATAGTTCAGTGCAAAAAATACCCTTTTCTCTGCAAATATTACACTTTTTTTTTTTAAATGACCATCCAGTAGAAAACTTTTGGTCACCGGACAAGCATTTTATTATATTTATATAAAATATATAAACCATTTAAAATATTCAGTCATAAATACACTATAGAAAAGGAATTGATGTACCAGTATCAATATTTCTCTATAGGACTCAGTCGATCTCAAATGAACCGCAATTATATAAAGTTTTTCACATAAGGACAGTTGTATATTGCTTTTTCAAAGGCACAGATGTTTGATAAGGTTTTTAAAAATATTATAGAAGGTTACTAACAAATGAAGACTGGCGAAAATATTCTCACCTCAAATATTGAGTACAAAGAAAATCTAAATAAGTAAATCTGTGTGTACAAGCTAACAAATAAGATTGATTGTAGTTACCCATTCTGATATACAGAAATGTTTTTTAAGCTTTTAAGTTTTACAAATATTTGCAAACTTGGCAAGTTTCCCATATAAATAATAATTTGTTATTGGTATTTTGAGGGAATTAGGAACCAATGCACAGATTAATTGTGCAGGTTCAGCTAAATTGACTTTATTTTTTGTTTTTTCCCCCCTCTTGCTCTGTGCTGTAGCATAAACTTGCATATTTCTAGTCTGTCCCTCCTCGTTTCATATTACTTGTACCAGATCAGATTCAGATCATATGTAGTCAGTAGTCATTTTAGTGACTACTGGTGTAGCAGTCTTACCTCATTCCAATAGATTTGTTTTAAGACAAATATAGAAATTCTATTGTGTTCAGCACATAAGAATACTGTAGCCAGAAGAGCCATATTGAGAGACTTGAACAGTAATTTTCTGACTGCTTTAATATTGCAGATATGAAAGATTATAATCTACACACTTCTACGTAGATAGTGATGTGAAATAGTGTAATATGACACTATGATATTTTATTAATTTCTTAAGCGGTTCATTTCTCTGATATATTCATATGTAAAAGTATTAATGTTTCCTCAAAAGCATTAATATTTATTATGTCGTATATTGATTCTTTATAATCTATTTTTTTCTATAATGACGGTGATGATACTAATGGTGGAAGAACCTTGAGTTTCGGTATAAATTGCATGTAGATTAGTTTGAAAATTTACAAAAAAGCTGATATTTCACATGTAACATTTTGATTTCATTGATAAGTAATAAAAGAATTTCATAGGCTTACATAAATTGTGGTCAGCCGCGATGGTCTAGAGGTAGCGTGCCCACCTCTAGATCCAACCCTGCCACGGTCGATGGGTTTTTAGGACATAAAAATCCCTGGGCACGGAGTCCTTCAGGAAGGACTTTAAGCTGGGGTGCCCGTGTCATAGATTTACGGCACGTAAAAGAACTCCAAGCCTAAATTAGAGCCTCTGGACAAAATTTCTTAGCACTTTCATGTCCAAGTAATACCTTAGTTTCCTGGGGGATTGAGAGGCGATGGACTTACCACCTATCCCTCTGCCCTCTCTCAGAAAATAAGCGTAACAAAATTAGTATAAGTAATGAAACCTCCACTTGGAGGTCCCTTCGCCCCAACATAGGGGGCTATAGGGTTCCAGACAGACAGACATAAATTGTGGGGATTTGTCAGGTAATATAATGAGAAGTATGGATTTTTTCAGTAAATTCACTAACAAATCCAATATGCTTCTATTGGATTTATGTAATTATGAGGAGGCTTAGCAGTAGATAATGCTACTTAAAATCCATTATTAACTTTCCATTTTTTATTACCATTTACCATTGCAGAAATACTAATAATTTATCTACAATTTTTACGTCAGACAGGTTCAAGTAATCCATTAGGATTCTAATTTCTGTAATTTCAGTGCTAAATGAAAGAGTTATGAGAGGGCTGAAGTGAAAGCATGTCCATTCTTGGACTACCATTTAGAGTGTCGTTGCCAGCCAATTTTAGTTACTCGTAAATTCATGGAACATTCCAAATTAAAAAGGTATAGAAAACTTATAAAACATGAAAGTTAAGTAAACAGAGCTTTTTTTTTTTTGCCTCTTTTATCCTTCTCATGAACCCCAGGGGTCTGTGCACCACAGGCTGAGAACTTCTAGACTAGGCTAAAGTAACTATAAACATGTGATATAGGTTCAGGCTTGAATGTACACCTAACCAGGAAGAAATGGTTAGCTGCAAGATTATCTTTTACCGGTACTTACTTACTTACTTACCATGTCAAATTTAGTTCTGTTCAGAGTATTTGGACCACATTTTGATTCTCTTGCTTGAAATGACAGGCTTTTTTTTAGGTCCTTAAAATAATCTGCTATCCAGCACCGTGAATATTTTTTGTTTTTGTTTTTTTGAGGTTTGCCAAGCCCCTGCCAACCACGCATTTACAACTTCCCTTACTCAAAACACCATTTTCTCTTCAAACTGTTGTTTATATCCGTATGAAGTATACTATAATTTTTTCTATTTTTTTTTTAAATTTAACATAATATATTATTATAGAAAGTACGTTCCTCTGTGTAAAAAGGTGGTTGGAGGACGTCCATCTGCATTCCCCCTCCACTAAGGTCATTAAGTATTAAGCTAAAGCGTAATTTCTCTTATTGCCTTTCTGCTGATAGGAAACTTTAATATGAACTAGTACTACTGACACTGATTGTAATCTATGTTTTTCCAGGTGGATAGTATTGGAGAGGTATAATGGGTACTTTTTATTAATTTATTTCTTCAAATGCTTTCTGTCTATTTCACATCAGTAGTAACATTACTATTCACTTTGCTAGATTATTGTAAATTGCCTATAAGTGATAGTGAACAATAGAAGGGACAGAAAAAAGAGAATTAGAAAATGTGTGCACTACACCTATACTGGCATAACCTTATATAACAAACTACCACTCAAATTAAAAACTATGAACAATAAAACATTTAAAAAAGTAGTTACCAAATGGCTTAAAAAGAAAGCATTCTATGACATCACAGAGTTCCTTGAATGCAGTACAGATGATATTTGAAGACTAGTAGTATAGGAAACAATAAACTGTAAATATTTGCTAACCGTATGCATTACCTTATCTATTATCATGTATTTGTTATGATAGTTTGTAAGTAGACTTAGAATAGCATTTATACTGACGAAACCAACATCTTTATGTAAAGATCTAATGGTGAATAAAGCCTATTCTTATTCTTAATACGATTTTAAATTTAAATCATATCTTTAATCAGTATAGGTCCTTAACCCAAATGGATCATTAGATTGGGCACTAAATTGCATGGCAGGGGGCAAATGAATACCTCCTAAAGTAAATTATTTTTTAAATCCAAGGTAATCTGAAAAAAGAACATACGTAATACCGTAGCCTATGTGCAGGCCTAAAATTTTAAAAGAAGTAGATGAAAACGTTTTTCATCCTCTTCCCATTCATGCTGTCATGGTGGAAACTTGTAATCTCTGTACCCAGTGGCGGTAACCTAATCTACCTGTGTCTTTCACCTTTTTGCAGCCCACATGCATCATTATATAATTTTTGTACGACGTAACTAATTAGTGGTACTTATGAATATTGTTGCCGTGGATCGTAACTTGACATTCCCGCATGCAATCTGGTTGCTATGAAAACAAAAGAAATCTCCGTGCGGTAAAAATTAAAAAAACACAAGTGCCATAAGTAAAATCATCATAATACAAGCCTTTATCGAAGACCGGAACCAAGGCCCCCCCCAGTTTGTGGCGACTTTAACAGGACAAATATTCGGTTCCCATAACAACAAACACATGCGAATCACTTTCTGAAATATAACAATCATCTTCAATAGTGTATATACATAATATTTTCAGCTAATATCTCAATTAATATAAATAATTGATATAAATAATCATCGTACAAAAAGTAGCATGAAATACTCATGCCGTAAGGGCATAACAGATCTCGGAAATTGAAAAAACGAGGCGCTTGCGGGTGCTGATTTCAGATCTGAGGTTAGTTTTTTCTGAAAGCTCTATAAACCCCCCTCTGGAAACTAAGGTATTACTTGGACATGAAAGGGCCAAGGAGTTAAGAAGCTCCAATTTAAGCTTGGAGTTCTTTTACATACCATAAATCTATGACACAGATACTCCAGCATAAAGTCTCTCCAGAGGATTTTTTTTTTTACTTCCTGACATCATATTTGTTGTTGTTGTTGTTGTTATTATTATTATTATTATTATTATTATTATTACAGTATTATTATTATTATTATTATTATTATTATTATTATTATTATTGTTGTTAATGTGATTGTTGTTGTTACAAATAAGAAAACTTTATCTCTTTAATTACTCCAGAGTCATCCCAATATATGTGTATATTATAATGAAATTATAAAAATCCCTTTCCCGGGTTCAGGACTGGGTGTTTGTCAGTAGGTTAAGATAATGCACATTGTGCGCGATTCCTTAATTATTATAATGAAATTAATTAATTGCAGATAGTTGTAGGCTAAGCATCTAATCAAGTATTTCTCTTGTTACAGTCTATTGAAGAAGTGTATGTAGACCATCTCAACTCCGTCAAGTCACCGAATCCTCAACTGACATTTGTAGTGAAGACAAACGAAAGGACATACCATCTGATGGCACCAAGTCCAGAAGCGATGAGGATTTGGGTGGATGTCATATTCACCGGTGCAGAGGGCTACCAGGAATTCGAACACGGAACATAGGTTACTTTTCATTTATCTTGAACATTTGTATTTCTAATCCTTGGACGTGATGATTGCAATGCCAAGGAGTAAGGAGTTGTTGCAAAGTCTGAAGTCTGGTTCAATCAGACAGAGTTTCAATAGCCAACATACTCCAGACTGTTGGACACAATCTGTTGCTGGTTCTAGGGGACCAGGGTCAACTTGTGAAGTGTCGAATTTTATTGGTGACAAAGACAGGGGGTGGATTCTCAGGTTCCTAAGAGAATTGTTTGGTAAAAAGTTGTTGAGCTTGAAACAGTTATGAAAACTGCAGAAGAACTCTAAATATTCATGCCATGACTGCAATGAAATACATCGAAAGAAGTAAGAATAGAACCCTTGTATTTTCCTTTGTATTTTCATTCGTTTCTTACAGCCACTGTAGTAGATAAAACTGCCTATTTTGACTTCATAATAGTTATGAAGTGTGCTTGTCCACGTTTAGTTCAAATGGTGAAGTCTCAGAATATTAATGAACAGTATTTACAGAGCGAGGTGGCCAAACTTGGGAAGAGACACATTAGTAGTACATTACTTTTAAACAAAAATGCTTCCTTTTCAACCAATCAGAGCTCACCGTTTAATTATTCCACTTTCACATGTTCTTATTGCCCTTCTGCTGCAACTAGTATTTCCTCGTGTTGATAAATTTAGTATTTTCTCCTACGAGAGATATAATTGTGTTGTATAATGTGTAAGACAATTTCACCTATTCCCTCGATTTGGTTTTATAAATGTTCTTGTTATATTATCAGCTTAATAGCTTTGTCATTTCTAAAATCTATAGTCGTCAATATTATGAAACATTAAAATTTTGTATTCATTTCAACAGTTGAAATGGATCGAGTAGAATAAAATCATCTGGGAAAAGAAAAAGGACCTGAAGATGGTAGGATAAAAGTCGAAATATATCATCCATCCCACAGAATACAAAATTGTAAAACTCTTTTATCGCACCTACCTTCAATTGTTTTTGAAGTAAATTCACAAGGACTGAATACATCTTCATACCTGCATCTTCTTTCATAAAAATATAATTGAACACAACAGTTGCAAACATATAAGCTGCGTATGAGGAAAAGGATATATAAAAATAATGTATAATTATTTATATGTGGGATGAAGCACTTTAAATTTCATATGATAATAAATACAATATTAATTACAACACAGTAGTATTTTAGCAGTGAAGTTAATCTAAAAAATACAATAGCTCAACAG
Organism: Ectobius pallidus; assembly: GCA_964059195.1. Taxonomy (NCBI): domain Eukaryota; kingdom Metazoa; phylum Arthropoda; class Insecta; order Blattodea; family Ectobiidae; genus Ectobius; species Ectobius pallidus. The sequence continues at coordinate 114,551,272 of CAXKWD010000010.1, forward strand.
CTGATGAGAAGTTACACAAAGCGCAACTATTGTCGATGGTGCAATGATTATTTTAAATATATCAATTGTCGCCTGGCTATCTCACAATGACAGAAATGAATGAATGAATGAGCCCACTGTGTCCCTGAAGGGCTAGGGCCTCCTACAAGAGGGAACGCTCGTACTAGTAACTCACATGGTGAGCTATTCCATGTGAGAGAGGCTGTACTTTGAGTTAATTCGCTGAGGATATAGTCATTTTCACAGTTCATTGTTCTTCTTTAGTCATCCCATTTCTTTCCATGCACTTCTGTTTCGGGCAACGCTGGACCAATGCACCCCAATTTTCTTTTTGAAGTAGTCTGCCCATCTTTTTCTTGGTCTGCCTGGTGTCCTTTTTCTGGGGTAGGGGTCCCAAATGGTGGTTAGCTGCGCCCATCTGTTGTCCTTGAGTCTTGCCACATGTCCGCACCATTTCCATTTTGTCTCTGCAGCCTGTTGTCCAATGTTTTCTGAAGCTCTTTCCATGTTTAACTCTGTATGTATTCGCTATATAGTCACAATAAATGTAACTCGAGGTCTGGAACTCTCAAGATAAATTCCAGAATTCTCACGGTATTACCTATGATTACATTTTGAGTAACCGTGGTTGAATAGCAGGAACAAAAACATACCTGTGCATTGTGGACAGCTTCCAATCATGAAGAAGGTGTTGTGTGAGAAATCCACCCCCTCCTGGACTGTGCGTGATGTGTTATTAACAAGCACAATATTAACCTGCGTGCCATATCTATCTACTACTACATATATTTTTGTATCTGTATTCCACCCAGACAAGTGTCTTGTTTGAGACTGCATTTGTTAGGTAAAAAGGTGCAAGATTCAACTATTAGTGGTGTTTAGCGGAGAGAAAGGTTGGCAGTGATATAGCAAAACAGGTTTCAAATGAACAAACCCCTATTTTCGTTAGTGTGTTGTCACAGTGTGAACACCACAAGAACGAGCTATTAGTATTAGCATCAAGTACTTGCTCACTCGATGGCAATAGACAATTCCTAAGCATGCTGAACAAATATTTTCTATTTTATGGAACCCGGAAGTACATTGCCACACTTACATGATTTCGCCATTCAACCCTATTTTGTGCTAACTCCATAAGCAAAGTTCTTTCCGATACTATGAGTTTATGCGAATATTGCTACATGTAATTTAAAAATCTCACCTTTTATGTGAATATAAGGTATGTCTTTGTTTCAAAAATATATAGTACCATTACTCACGAAATATCTTTTACTAGCAGGTGATGATGCCATTTCTTAATTCAGTTAAATATTTTTTAAACCATTGATTTAAGAACAAAATAATTAAGGTGTTGTATTTATTAACAGTTAAATTCAAATGATTCATAAACAATTAAAACACTTAATACTTAAAAAGCCAAAAATCCATTTTTGAGATGCATTTCATGAATAGAAACATTGGCTGAGAAAAACGACCTCAGATTTGAGTTCCCTGGTCCAAAATCCCTCAGCACAGTGAATTTCATTTAAATTGATCAATGTTTTCCCTTTTAGGCTTATTTAAACAATCTCCCTTCTGTCCATCTGTGTAAAGAAAATCTCTCAGTGCTGTAATGTTATTAACAAATGAATCAAGCAAAAACGGGCTAACAAAATTGAAGCAATGGGCAAATTGGTGTGTTGTTTAAAAAAAATTATTTCACTGATGCCCTTCTTTCATGGTTGTTATGGCAACAGAGAAAGTTCACCTGCAATTCATTTTACAATTGAAATATTTGAGAAATCTAGTACTTTGATAGCACAAAAGACATTTTTTCTGCCATTTTTTTTATCATAACTTGTAAACAAAAGCAAGCATTGAAAATCCGGCTTTGAGGTGCATTTGAACACCCTTCAATCCCACAATGTTAAAAATTTCAGATCTCTGCATGCTCTAGATTTGGCTGGGCATCGCACACAGACAGACTCTTCCTGTTATTATGTAGATCATAGGGATCTTCTTAATTCTCTTTTCCACTAAGTAGATAATGAAGGAGTGTCTTGTACTAGAATGCTGCCAACCTTTCTGAAGCTTTACAGAATGTACAGGCCTAGACGGCAACAAACATTGCCCTGTAGTGGGGGCAGCCCATATAATAATAATACTATTAATAATAATTCAGATAATAAGCAGGATTGCATATAGAGAACCCTGTCATTTGTATAGACTTGTTACATACAAACTGTTTTGTGTGTATCACTAAAATGTATTTTTATTTGTCATGTATTGGATTTTTAACATGTGCAAGCATACATAATGGAGAGTATACTTCTTTCCCCTGCTGTTCCTGTAATCCTTCTCCAGGTGATAATTGTTAAATTTGACTTAACTTGACTTAATTCCTGTTGTCACTCGTGGAACATAGGGCATCCACAAAGCATCTCAGTCTCGTTCTGTTGACATCCAGTCTCTTTACCTTACTCCAGGTCCTGCCCTTTTTCATTTGTTTCCATGTGTACAGATCTTCACCATGTTTTTCTGGGTCCCCCTCTCCTCCTTCTATCCTGTGGGTTCCAGTCCAATGCCTCCCTCTCAATGGCTTCGTTTCCCTTTCTCGGTGTATGCCCAATCCATTTCCATTTCCATCACATTAAGTTGAGGGACCGATTTTTATGTAATAGCGAAGTGTCCAATGTGTTCACATTTGTGTAAGAAAACTAAGCTGGAAATGTACAGTCGGTCAAATAAAAAACGTCGGGCGTTATTTTATAAAGTATCACGAACGAGCATATGCGCATGTACAGGAAGACTTAAGGTTAGGTTCACAGATGCCTCTTCTCTATCCATGTATTTTCTTGATTATTTAGTCAGTTTTGTTCCAAAACAAACATGTATAGAAGGCTGTGGCTATATGCCTCAAATCCGCCATATTCTTGGTTGCAAATTCTTATAATATTAATAATTGATAAATTCGCAAGGAATATGATTATTCAAGGAGCATTTTTTAAATATTTTATTTTATTACACCGGTATTTGTAGTGCAAAATCAATAACTTACGTTCTACTTTTGCCACCGTCTAGCATCGAAATACGCGGCCGGCCAGATCCCTGTGAAAACTTCCGGTCGCATTATAGTGAAGTTCCCACATCCGAGCTGCTCTTTCATAAATATGGAACGTTCTCGCTGCTTCAGAGGCCGAAAAATGCAGGTCAATTACAGCCCTAACTACACTTTCTCTCACTTTAGCATTTGTATGTGGCGATGACACAAAGCAAAATGAATTATGACAATACATTAAGTTGAATATCGTGTGATGCGCTTTTGGCGTTGTTCAATTTTTTCCCTTAGTTCTTCATTTTTTCCCTGCTGTCGCATGGCCTCATATGTTCCGAGAATGGCCTGTATTTTATGTTTTTATAGGAAACTTGTGAACTAATGCGTGAAAACTTTAATTTTAACTGCATACGAGTCCCGACGTTTTTTATTTGACCGACTGTACTAAATTATATAGATTAGGTAAGCCTGAGCTTAAAGGAGTGTTAAGCAATATGTAAATGTTGGATCACCGGGCTTTGAATGTTTATACAGGGATTGAAGACTCAGGTTTGGTGTGACGTGTACCCAACATAATGTCACATAGACACAGCATAAGAGTGCAGTCTATATGGCTCATGCTATACAAAGGAAAATGGTGTGCGCCAATCCCTGCCGACTGTTTGTGCACTGATGCCACACTTGTCAGAAGAAAGAAAGAGAGCTTAGATTTCCTGCGACTACTCCCAAGAGGTCCCTGATTGATCAACAATATTACTTAACATTCAAAACCTCATAGCTCAAAAACCAGGTGTCGTAAAAATAGGGGAATGTACAGCTGGCTTCAGAAACGTATCTTCTTTTTCCTGGTACACTTGGAATTTTTAGTTTGTGTATAGTTTCTTGCCATGCAATTGAAATTGCACAATGTGACGGTTCTGTTAGGTGCGAAGTTACCTGAACTGGGCAACATTTCCTTGCTGTCATTTGCTACCCACGCAGGCGGGTACTGCTAAAGCCCTACCCGATTTTCCTTCTTACAGCATGAGCCATATAACGAAGATGATAAAAGGACAATTTATTTACATTCATAAACATCACTGGTCACTATTTATGTGTAGAACATAATCGGAGATAATTTATTTGATCATGCCTTAGCTATAAAAGCAATATGGAACATGTTCGCTTTTTATCTCTACCTGATTATACCTGAGTGTATTCTTGTCATGATTTTTTAACTGTAGCAATAACCTAACAGTACAGTTTTACTTACAGAACACATTAAGAATTGTGAACAGTCCACCGGAAGTACTTAAAACTCACCGTTTTCAGTAATTCTTCATCATCTTAGTCCACATTAGATTGAGTTTTCAGTACAACTGGACTGGATTTTAAATATTGCTGGTGGTAACAAAATATTAACAATCGAGAGGGATGGCTCAGGTGCTAGCCTCTGGGTTCGCATTTAGGAGGTCCTGGGTTTCAAACCTGGATGTCAACCAATTTGAGCAGGGTGTTTTCATGGTTTTCCGAGTCATAAAGACAAATACCCGATTGGATATTTACTTACCATGACTCATCACCATTATTCCATCCTAATCATCATCAAAATCATAATCATCAAAATTGAGAATCAGTTCAAATTGTCAGATGCCAAAACACATCAACAATAGAAAACAAGGACATCAATAGTTGCACAGCCTACTGGTGTACCCACAGAGCCTAACACATGATATATCCTTGATGATTTGTATAAATACAGTTTAAGTAATATATAGTGCTGGGTCCTCGATACTCTCGATACTTGCATGGTATCGGCATCGAGCAATACTTCAGAAAACTTGCTCGATACTCTTTCGATACTTTGGTAATTCTGCAATTTAAGGAAATGTGGTATCTCTTTCTGCTTTTAGTAGTCTACTAAATATAGTAAATACCGTACTTCTATTTCTCCTTGAAATGGAGAAAACCACTCTGTGACTTTTGTCTAGTCATAAATAAAGACTTTCCGACTTTTAAAATCCAAACAGACGAGATTCTTAATTGTTTTGTTTCCTGTCAAACGTTTCAACAACAACCAACAAGCAAGCTGACTGTCCAAACCCCGTTGTAATTTTTTCACAAAAACTTGTAAGTTCCAAAAACTAATTTTAGTTTTAATGTAGAGTTTAAAAATAATTATAGGCTACTGATGATATTAAATTTTGCCTCATTAAATATGCCCACTTAATTAATTTAGTTGGAATTACACAGTTCTCTCAACTTTTAATTTTTAATGTACCTATTTATTGAAACTGGAAAAGTTGACAGTATCGAGGGAAAAATCATGTATCGGTATTGAGTATCGAGAAAATCTGGTATCGACCCATCCCTAATAATATATTTATTAATGATTATGATTTATTTTAGAGTGACATATTACAAAGTAGTATGAGTGTGATTGTGAACCATGAGACATTATCTTTAGCAGACTGATTGCACAAATCGGTATTGCAGGCAGAACATTTCACTTGTTGGGCATCTTCAGTTTTTTTCAGAGCTGAAATACACTTTCGCATCAGAACTTTTGCTGTTGCACATGAGTAAGCCTCAAACACCTTGCCATCTATTACTGCAATGGAAAAAAACAAATTGAATCGCTGTCTGAAGAGTAGAGTTGTCTTTTGTGTTACACTCATAAAAGAACATATTTTGTAAAAATAAATGTTATAATTTAAAACGTTTAATGACACTAAATTACTACATCACATTAATTCAATCAGATAATCACTTTTCAGCAATTTTACAGGCTATTTATAGTTTTACTTGTAAAGAACTTTTAATCTGTTAATGTTTCCAGATACCAATGCAAATGCGAACTGAAAATATGTTTAAAACACATTTATTGAAAGTTGCTAACAACAAGCAGGAAGAGGTATTTGTACTATTACTTGTTATTGTCTCTTCACATTTCAGTTACAGTAAAACAAAAATATTCATGACTCTTTTTCAGAAAAAAAGTTAAGTCGAGAATTTAGTGCACATACTGCAAAACTGTGCTCTTTTACCAAATTTATAACTAAAATATGATGTTAAATTACAAATAAGACCAAAATATAACCAAAACCATGAAAATGACCAATATATGACTTTATATGCAAAATAAAAATGGTCTAATTAGGATGACAAATATGCAATTCATGTTTAATTTGTGTTTGCGTCGAGAATGGAGGTCAGGATAAAAATATGACATGGCATAAACATCCGAACCCTATGCATCAACATTCAAAAATCCATTGTAGTGTAAAATAAAATACTAAGATAAAATACCAAATGAAATATCCTACTATTTACATATATAAGCATAATATTCTTATCCTACTATTTATACGCATTGTATTCGCCAACATACTATTTCCTTTTTTATGATTTGAAGTTTCAAAATTGGGTTGCAAATTAGATTCGATGGCGTATTAGATTCAAGCAAATGTGATAGCATATAATGAATACAAAAAAATAAGACTCCTAGTATTAAAAATAATTTTACACACCAGGAGTGTACCTATACCTTAATAGAACTGATGTAAACATGATATTAAGAGAGGAATCTTACCGGAAGTAATGTGAATGCAGCAGTTTGGTTTCACATCTTCCTTGTGAATAGGAGCTTCATCACAGTTAGAAATGTACGCCTTTCTGGGGCAGTTTTCGTCTTCAAAATTACAAACATAACATTTGATTGACCCGGCTGCAAACAGAAGAAAATCTGATAAAAATGAAATTTCATATTTGGGTTTAATTGTGGCACAAAATGAGGCTCTTGCTTTTTGTTTCTTATTCTTGCTGGTGAGGGGAGAACTTTTTCGTGACTTCCTTGAAAACAGATCTATTTATTTGGGATTCACATGTTTATTAACCATTTAGAAAACCTTACGCTTTTACCATAAGTTTGCTTAGAGTATCATTACCGGTACCGACTTAGGGCCGGAGGAAATTCACATTATTAAGCAAGTCCTTCGGCCTTGGCATTGAAAAGGTAGCTTATTTCAACTAAATAGTTGTGAATTCACAATATTTTATGTACAAAACAAAGAAAACCCAAACAGCAAAGATTTTAAAAAGTAAATTAATAATAAAACTAAACGGTACAAAAATTAAAAATCTTTGCTGCAAGCTTTTGCCTCTGCAAATTTTGTTGTTAGATCATGGAAACTGACTCTTTTTGCAACAGAGTTCTCAACTCATGGCAGGGCTAAGCTTGACAAACGAGATTGCCCTCTCTTCTCTTGCTTGTCAGAGCTTTTATTATTACAGTGGGAATATGGTGCTTCCTATGCGATTGTTTCTAATCTGTTTTTTATTAAACTCATTTAAAAATGTATAATTTTTAATAGACAACTGTTCACTCAAACCAAGACTTGTCACTGGTCTCGTAAAATAAATAAATACAGTTTTGGAGCCTATGTAAAAAGCAGGGCCTGGGTTGGACCGTCCCTCCCTCCCTGCCCAGGGATGCCACTGCTCTAACCTCTTATACTAAGATCTAGAACTTCTCCACCATAATCCCTCACCCATTCCATTCTTACACTATGGCTACCCTACTTCTTTTGACTCGTTACAAAATGATAAAATAGTAGGCTTTTTTTCAATAATTGTCAATTTATGTTTTCAACCCTATTAACATGTAACTGCCAAAGGAAATATATATAACATTTACACTTGTATAATAATTACTATTCGTGGTAGGTCATGGGTTCAATCCCTGATGAGGTCGTTGAGATCCATTGCCGTAATTATTCTGGTGGCAATATGGTCCTGGGGTCGACTCAGCCTCTAACGAAAATGAGTACTAGGAGCAACCCTAGGGGTAAAGGCAGCCAGTACTGACTACCTTACCATCCTCACGTGCTGAAGGTCTAAAACCTTTAGGGTCTCCACAGCCTGTATCGGAAACACTTTTTTTCCCCCCTATTCTTAGTGGAATTTCTGAAGTTCCTGTGAATTCTTTATAATAATTTATAGTTTTTTAAATTTATGTTGAACAAAATTACCAATAATGTCAATGCCAAGACTGGATGATTTCTTTTTATAGAACTGACGTGGCTAGGGGCATCCTAAGGCCAGATGATAAGTGGATGGGGTGTTGAAAGACAAGGTAGGATAAGCATTTTTTTCTTCTTCTTTCGTCTTCATTTAGGATGGTTCACTTGGTTGGTCTTCAGTGATGACATGAAATCAGGCAGGGCTTAGTTTATATTGTCTATACGAAATTTATTTTTTCTTAGTTTCTACCAGTCAAAATTATTTCAAACTTTCAGAACATCATTTGAAATGTTTACTTTTATAAAACTTACACCCCCATTTATTTATTTCACCTCAAACCCTTCCAAATTTCTTTAATTATATTTCGCTGATTCTAAAAAAGTAAAATCGCGTGCTAATATTTATGTACCAAAACGGGACTTTTTTTATTTTATACTATTTCGGATTTATTAAAAAAAAAAGAGTTGCAATAATAATTTCAATTCCACCGTGAATAAGCTGTAAAAATATTACTTTGGTACTGTCAATAATTTCTGATGAAAGGTACTTTAAAAATTAATCCGTTGAACATAGGTCAAGATAAAAGGTCAGGGTCCCCTTAAAAATTAAATTTCAAGAGTCCGGCACATTTGCGGGCGTCCCGAAGTGCTTGCCGGGAAAAGTGGTAGGCTGACTTTTTTTTTTCTTTCTTTCAAAAATTTATAAATGGGTATATTGCTTTAGACTTTATAAATATAAGTATATTATGCTTACCTCTACAGACAAAATTAACAATTAGTAGGAGAGTTATGTACCGCACCGACATCTGAAATTACCTTCACAGGAACCGTTCTTTTTGCTTTATTTTCTGTAAATAATTGAAAGCATAGATACATTTACTATAGTATTTTTATATACAAGAAGGACTGTGTATTCACACATGTTCTGACAATAACTGTACAAAAGCTTAAACCTGAAAACACAGAATACCAATTAAAGCTTTTATGTTCGTATTCATTTATTTTTGCGCAACAATGAACACAATTCCCGTTTTTCGTTTCTTCTCGTTAACTTATTAAAATTGTTCAGCAAATAGTATTAAATAATAATAGTGGATTTTTTGTTTGTTTGTTTTTTTTTTCTGTCAACTTACCAGCTTGAATCTTAAAGCTAAACTTCATTTGTTTCATGCGCACTTGATTTCGAGTAAATTCGGAACTTGTGGAGCAGTCCTGTATTTTTGAAGCGATCGTTCCTTTTTGAGGTGTTTTCACAATGAAACATCTGGCGCTTATTTTGTCTTTATTTATTTATTTATTTATTTTTGGCAGATAAATTATTCAGAAGATCTTGATGTATACTTAAAGAAAGAGCATATTCAATTTGCTGGCTGATTTAATAACAGATAGCAAGAACTACTTAACGGTAGTTGCTATTCTGTTGAAACGTTCTATCACAACTTCATAGTCAAGAACAATTTTTCCCAAACACTGAAATAGCTCTAAGAATTGTCTTAGTATCAAGTCATAAATTGCATTTTCGAAATGAAGCGGTAAAGAACCGATTGAGAACGTCATGTTCAAACCCGCATCTCACTTTTTAAGCATGGAAAGTTTCTTGGGGGGGGGGGAAGACTGATTTTCTGATATGCGTGATTCTGATGCACAAAAGATTTTACATTATTTTAACTTAGTACTAGTGGAAAATGTTGTTACAGATACGTTCTCAATGGCGTTCGCATACAATACCTTCAGCTTTTGCTGATTTTATAATTTTTGGCTTGCCCTATTACAGTGTACGGTATAATGTATTTAACTGATGGCATATTACTTTATTTGAAACATAGTACAAATACTAAAAAAATCACTGTTTTTATGATGAACTCAAGCATTTTATAAGTGCCTCCACACGATGATCGCCCCCCCCCCGCAATGGCTAATCCCACCTAATATGCCTAATCCCTACCATGGATGGATCTATGTTAAATATCTTATCGCTCTAATATGTACGCACAAGGGCGCCCATACCCGGGGGCAAGGGTGTAGGAAAGAAATGTATGTTAATAATTATAGTAAAAAGTAAAGTATTCCCTATTACAGGCCATGAAGGCCCAGAAGGTTGAGGCTCCCAGATTTTTAGACACCGGCACATGAAGGTGGTAAGGTTGTCAGCCTTACGCACCGGCCGCCTTTACCCCCAGGATTGCTCCTGGTACTCATTTCTGTTAGAGGCTGAGTCGACCCCAGGGCCATAGTGCCACCAGAAGGATTAGGCCAATTGAAAAATCTCAACGACCTCATCGGGAATCGAACCCGCGACCTTCCGGTTTGTAGCGCAGCGCCTCAACCACTACGCTACGGCGTACCCCTAATAATTATAGTCAGGGGTTTTTCTTTTTTCTTTCTATAGTCAGGACAGAGGCGCGGGTGAACCCCGACTTAGCTAACAATTTCTTGTTTACGTTGGCATGTCTTAGGGTATGATAAACAAATTTGCTAACTAGTTTTTCAGTGCTAAAATAAGGTAAAATGTGATTTTCATTAGTTCAATATTTAACAATTTTCCAAGGGATACCCCCGACACTTTCGATCCTCCCGAAATTATTTTCTTCCTATGTCATTGTTGCACTTATTATATTATTAATATAATGTTAAAAAGTGGCCCAAGAAGTCAAAGCGACAAAAAGTTAATTACTTAAAAAAATGTCCCCCCTCTAGAAAATATCATATGGGCGCCCTTGTGTACGCAGTATGTCTGATGCGTTTCTGATTGATCATAGTTGACGGAATTGTAATCACACTGATGGATATACGATCATCGAGCATAATTAATCGATTACATTAGAAATAGCATATGGCATTAACAGGTGGCGTATATGTCCCCAATTACTCTTAGATAGGACTATAGTCACCGTACAGCAATGTAGAAATAACATATTCCAAACAAAAACACTTTACAGAAGAACTTGGTCAAGTGTGGTCTAAACACACGTTTGCAGGCAATGTTCTGAACCAAGTTCGATTAGCTTTTTTTTTTTTTTTTTTTTCTATGTGACGTCGAACGTAACGTTTGGTGTGTGTGAATCTTAAAATTTGTGTGTGTGTATATATTTGTGTATATTATAAGTTATATATTTAATGAAGTGTGAAATATGTGACGTTATTTGTAAGTTAAAAGTGACGATGTTGCGGAGTTTCGAGTGACTTTTCCTTTCTATGAAAATGAACATTGGAAATTCATGCTGCCGTTGTACTGTGGTGTTTTAGTATGTGCGTGTATGACTTAAAATTCCAGTGAACTTTGTTGTGGGAAAGCTGATATCCAACGTGTTTTATCCATCAGGCAACATTATAAACAAAGGTAAGCCAAACATATATTAGTTTGTGTTACTTCGTCCTAAAACATTTACTTTGCTGGGCGGGCTTGCATTGGTTAGGTGTGACCAAACCCGTGCATGGTGTGTCGTCCGACGTACAGTATAAGAGCTATTATGTACACGGGATATTCTTCCGGGATTACTGTAGCATTTAAAACATCTGGATGGCCTCAGCCATGCAAATGTTAGGTTAGCAACATTGATATTAGATTAGCAATGGCAGGTAGCATAGCCAACATAGCTCAGCATTATGGCTAAAGATCGCATAAAAAAAGTTGAAAATCGGAGGTCTGTACATAAGTACCGAAACTTCTTTATGCAGGGTTTTTGCCATTCTCGTTAGTCCTTATCTTTAGGTTATTGGCACTCGAGCAAAGTATATTTTGGTGTCCCCTTCATATAACTTGACCCATCTGTCACTAACCTAACCTAACCTAACCTAACCTGTCACAAGCCTAGTTCTACCTGTCACTAACATCGCTTTTGTTCATCTCATATGTAAAGCTATCGGCAGCATTGTATGCATATGTAAAGCAATGGCAGCATTGTACGATGCAATTGGACCACATAACTAATCAATCAATCCTTTATTGTCAGAGAACATATAAAAATGCCATGACATCGTCAAAATTAATATACAATAATATGTAATATAAAATAATACACAAAAACAATATAAATTTACAATACAAGAACCATATCTAGAAACACAAAATACCATGGTTAAAATATATATATTATATATTATCTAAAATTATATTGGTAATAGGTGATAAATAGGGAATAATGTATTTAGAATAAGATAACATGTATCTGGAATAATCTCCTTGTATTTTAGATGTATTTTATACTTAGTTTAAGATTTTAAGTGTAAAGTTGACATTGTCAGAAACTTGTTCGCCAGTCTATTGACAGAAATAAATTTTATTATTATTATTTATATCAAAGAAATCTTCAACTGTGTACAGACAATTAGAGGCTAGAATTTCCCTAAGATAGTTTTTAAAATTGGTAAATGCCAACTCTTTAACATTTGAAGGAAGAGAATTATACAGCCTAGTTGACATTGCGTTGCAACATCCGATGAATCTGTGCAGAATGCTAAAGGAGACCCAAAATAGGTCTTTATTATAATTACTATTACTTTTAATGGTTCTGAGTTTGTAACCAGACACTGCGTGAAAGACATCTGCAAATTGTTACCACTAAAGAATTTATGATGCTTGTGATGTGACTTTTATTTCCTGCAATGACCCAGTGTCTTGCTTAAGAGTAATAAGCACAATGCCCTATGACAGGATTCTCAGACCTCTGGGCAACTAAGGGGCATGGGCCCCTCTTCTCTAAGTCCACCCTGCCTTGTGGTCTCACCTTACTCAGACCAGAATTGCTCTGCGAACTTGCATGTTATTTTATGAATGAGACTTACCTGATTATCAGCTTAATCTGCAGAAGATATGTGCTTCACCAAACGCTATTTATTGACAATTGTGATGTAAGTTACTGCAAATCTTATTTAATTTTTAATTAGTCAATGGGTTGGGGAAACATTTCCTACTTAAAAAATTTTACAGTTTATTATACATCACTGGATATAGTAATGGTAATTAAATCACGGAAGATGAAATGGACTGGACATGTTGCGGGTATGAGGGAGGAAAGACATATTTAAAAAATATTGACTTGGAGACCCGAAGGGAAAAGACCACTTCGGAGATGTAGACGTAGGTGGTAGGACAATATTAGGATAGATTTAAGGGAAGTAGGATTTGCAAGGGATGGTTGGATGGAGTTAGCACAGAATAGAGTTGAATGATGGGCTCAGGTAAGCATGGCAATGAACCTCTGGGGTCCATAAAATAGAATTGTTTATTGCCTTTGAGTAAATTAGTAAGTTATATAAGTATATAGGAATCAGAACTAAGGCTTAGTTGAACTTGAATCATGTTATAGAAAATTATGATACATTTTTTTTTTTACTTTATGAAAATACTCGTACAACTCTCCTGGCCCTCTTCCTTTGCCAAGTCATCATTAATGTCATCATATTTCAAGCTCCTTGCCAATATACAGGTTCCATTGCCAATATACTGAGATCGTTCAAATCACGCATACAGCACCATTCTGCTTTAATGAGCCATCTTTCTGTTGTAGAATGATACTTATTTGCATCTTTCCTGCACAGAATTTATTTACAAGCTCACAAACACTACTTTTAGTTTGCATTCCCCCCACACATTCAATTACTTCAACTTTTTCACGCATTCTAGTTTTGTCAAACCTTTATGTTTAGGTACCATGTCTCTTGAGACACAGCTGAGTAAAGTGAAGAGAAAAATAAATCTCTAACCTACAATACTAGCCTATTATTTGTGTTTGATACAATTTAGTGGTCATGGAAACCTTGGAATTATACCGATACAGTACTCAAAAATAAGTTTCCCATTTTTGTAACATTTCTGACATTTATCAGGAGGTAAGGCAAGCTTTAGGATTGTCAATTGGCGTCTGTGTCCATAAACCAGAGTTCATTTTGCCTATATTATTTAATTTGGAGCATAATGATCTGTCCATGTGTAATGAAATTTCATATCTTGGTGGTGTCCATAAGGAAAGGTTTCAACCACAGGTAAAACGATTTTTCTTAAAAGACAACAGCAGGTTAATTTTAGATGTATTTTTTATTAAGTGTTGCATTGTTAATAATAAGAATGTACAAGCTCACTTATAGAAACACAATAATTGTGAATCTTCATACACAGTATTAAATACATACACAAAGGAACACAACACTATTGTATCTAACTACAACATATACAGTGGAATTGTGCTGCACTCTCTCAGCATTGGCACATGATGATGAAAAAAAAAAATTACAAATGCATGAATAGCTACTGTGAACAGACTTTCACTCATTAATGGTGGCCGGAAAAAAATGTAAATTTCATTTTATAAAATGTAAAATGTATTGTACAAAATAGAGGCATTTAAAAGCTGCAATATTTCTTGGGAAGTATTTTTTCCCCTTAAGTTTTGAAAAGTCTTTTTTCCGGACGTATGCAAATGTTTCAAACAATTTTTTGTTGTAGCACCTTACAATGAGCAATTATCAGCAATGTTCCCATGAAGGGAACTTACTTCTTGCGATGTCGATGTATTAGAAATATTTTTGAACATTTCTTACACATATGTACATAGATTCACACAAACTTACGCTACAAACATTTTTCAAAATATTATATTATAATAAAAATTAAGTCTTTCTGTTTAAACATTACTGGAATAATACAGTTATTTAAATAATGGTCCAATTTTAGTAAACGACATAACCTCAAAAAAAAATACAATATTGACTAGCATGTGCAGCTTGGAACATACAGGGCTGAAAACTGAAGCCTATTCCACCAACATACCTTGCAATATTTTTAAGAAATGAAGCACCAGAAATATTAAAACTGCAATGTGAACTTTAGTAGTTTGACTAAGGGCCTATACAACCACTTCCCAATAAAGTATTTATTTGTCACATAGGGAACTGATCTGGAAGTTTGCCAAGAATTGCATGCTACAACCTACCAATAAAAATTGTCTGGAAGGTCAACTCCAAGTTATCTGTTGGAAGAAATCAGCTACAGATCTACAGGCCAGGGTTTGATCCCTGGGAATCTCCTTGCATATTTCTGAGGTAGGGAGGTCTGGGACAGGGTCACTCAGCCTCGTGATACAAAATGAGGAGCTACTTGATTAAGAAGTAGCACTCCAGTCATGGAAACTATCATTAACAACCATGGGTGTCGACATGCTGACTACATGCCCCCAATCCGGAACTTTGGAGTTACTGTATCCTTTTAATATTGTCCGGTCTTATTCTTGTCGAAGATTGGTGGAAGTAGTAAAAGGAAGTGCAAATTTTCTCCAAATTTGAAATCGGGTTATTACAATAGTACCCACAATTGAAAAATTAAAAGGTATATTCACGATCTTCATAGTACACGGATACACTAATTACTGTAATTTTACTTCTAATAGCCTAGTATCAATTCTATTATACACCATGTTTAGTTCTAACAATTTACATTAATTTTGTATGTGTTTTATAAATTTATTAGTGTGATGCCTGACTTATTTTTGAGGGAAACTAGGCATTTTTAGAGAAAAGTCTTGCTCTTTATTGGGAAAAAAACACATTACGACCCGACCAAGCCCCCCACCACTACGAGAAACCTAGCGGCGGCATTAGAACTACTAGGAAAGTAGCGACGGTGGCGACATCTAGTAAGGAAATGGTGAAAGAGAAAAATAATTTACTTTTCCTTTATTCTCTTCTTCTCTTCCTTTCCCGTCTCTTTCCTCTCTTCCTCTCACCTCCTCTTCACCCTACCTACCTATTCGAGACCTATTCCTAACAATAAATTTTGGATCGAACGGGGATCGAACGCATGACCCTTAGCATCGTAGCCAAGAGACTTATCCATTACGCTACGAAGGACAGTTGAGGAGTGAAGGAAGTTCCGGTATATTTTAGTTATCTAATTTAGTTGGCGCTAGCGAGTGTTAACGCAAGAATCGGGTTTTCTAATTTTGAGATGGTTTGTTTGTTATGAAAAGAGTAGTGTTGGTTCAAGGGAATTTTTCTGCATCAATTAACACGGCGTTTTTTAAAATTTGGAAATATTATGTAAATTTCGATTTTTTATATATTGTGAATTTTTTTTTCTTTCAAATCGGTGTTTAAAGATCGTGAAATATGATGTTTGGTACAAGGGTATTGTTTTAATATAATTCGTGAAATTTTATTTTGTTTTTATAATCGTTTTTAAACATTGTGAAATATTATGTATGGTGCAAGGCAATCATTAGAGTAAGCTGCGGCTTAACACAGGAAGCTGCATTACCGGCGCTTAGTAGCAGCCGGCAAGAGCAATAGCGGGCGGAGGGGAAGCCTGCCTGGCGGAGAAGGCGACCGGGCCGATGGAAAGGGGAGCCGCTTGGGTCGCAAAGTGTTTACTTATTTTGTACATCTGGTAGCCCTAAAATCACTGACAGTTCATCAATTATTTTGATAGAAAGAAAGTGTAAAGTCGCAGAGTATGTTGGTGGAGCAGACCCCAGATTTAAATAACACAGAAGAGCCTGTTTGCACTTGTTTAAGGTATATAGCACAGAAAAACAAACATATTTACAAGACAAAAACAAACATAGTTACAATAAAAACAACACACTTAAAAATGCATAGCTTTTTAACAAATCAACAATATTACGGTAATTGGATGATATGCTTCCTTCTTGAGCTGAACAAAACTATATGAATATATTTATACACAGACCGGATATACCATTTCATATCCAAGGAATTAAATATATATAATAATTATGTTTACTTTAAAAAATATAAACTATGTTTGTACATTATTTTTACATTGATCTTAGTAATACAAAATGCAAACAGGCTACCTTCTCAATTCATACCAGCCTATTCACTAGCTGATAAAATAATATCCTTATAAGTGTTTCAGATGATATCTGCAATCTTACGAAGGATATTATTTGTCTTTTTAAAATGTATTGCATACAAAAATTGTCCTAATGCATTATTAATGTAGGACAACTGCAAGAAAGTACTTTGCAAGGCAGACACAAAAAAGGGAAGTAAGAGGTAAGCGTTGAATTCGACATTTGCAAACAATAATTACTGCAACTGCCAAAAGTTAAATTTCTGTGAACAAATTATCCAAACAGACAGCTAGCTACAGATAATATAAGAAAAATAAGACAAATATATTGAGTTTAATCAACTTACACTAAAGTTACTGAGTTTTAAAATGGAAGCTAAGCATTAGTATTTTATGCATTTGCAACGCCTAGTTCCAGTTTTGTGAAAGCAAAATGGCGACTACTAAACTTTATTATTATTTGCAAATGTCCTTAAGGTCTCCCTGTCACATTCCCTTTTTCACTAGTATGACTGTATAATTTATCTACCTTTTTTTATGATTTTGCACCTTGGACTTGTAGTTTTCGGATTCTCGACTGAATCGACTCGCATTTCAGTTCGCTCACTCGACTGTACTTGCCAGTCTTGAGTTCTCTAATGACTACAATATTTCCATTGTGCTCTCGGAGGAATTCAACTTTACGAATGGTGGATGTGTTGTTGTTGTTGTTGTTGCTGTTCAATGCAGCAGATGGCATAAGCACCTTATTCAGTACTGACGTATGTGCAGCTTTAGCAATTTGTTTCCTAGATGGCGTTGTGGCAGTGAAGATGCTTTTCTCCTGAGTTTTCTTTACTGTTCCATCTTGTTTACCTTCAGGAACGGAATTGAAACGTGCAAAAGCTTTGGAAAATGTATCACTATACGTATACCTTGAAGCCCTGTCATTCTTGAGCATTCCCGTGGAATCCCAAACATTGTGAGCGCTAGAAGAATATGCGCCATAACTTATACCAGAATAAGGACGACCGTTTATTTTAGAATAATTGTATTCTAGGAGGGAATCGTCAAGTGAAATTATACTAGAACGATCACTTGATGAATCGATGGACATTTCACTAACAGTATCACTACCTGAATCACTGCTTGAATGGTCAGAATAGGAAGTATGGCCATTTTCTGACGTCACTGTCGCAACTGGTCCATGGATCAGAATTTGACCTGCACTAACTGTAGAATCATCTTCAGAATCATCAACAATGAAACATCTCCTGAAAGTGTATACACAGTCTTTATTGTCGAGGACTCTTCTAGGCACATCACTTTCCATTTTAGCAGCCATATTTAAGTTCTGTTGAATCCTTCTTACAGTGGATTCAGTGCTATTATGTGAACGGTTGAATTTATAGCCATCGATACCACTAACAGGCATCGTCTGCATGGCAGTAGCTTTGTTAACAGCCCTCAAGCTTGTGAATGTTGTAACATCGTTATTCTCCACCTTTGTCGCTTTGATAGTTGTCTTCTGTGTTTGTTCAGTGGCCCCTGAACTAGGAGTGTTGTCAGTTTTCTCTAAAGCCGGTTTGCTCTCAGCCACATTATTGTTTGTCGTGTTGGTAAGATCGATATAGCTTTGAGCAAGGCTCTCCATGTTCTTCATGAATCGGCTTCTTCTCATGGAACTCATACCGGCTTTCTCTGTCTTCTCGCTAGATGTCATAGTCAGAGCAGTCTCAGAAGTAGTTTTCATGAGTGGTGTGCTTGATTCACGCGATCTGTGAATACTAAGAGTTGTCGAGACTGTTGTTGAAGGTGATGTTTTAGCAACTGAGGTGACTTCAGTGAATATGGCAGTAGATGTACTTTGGCTGGTGATGGTTTTCTCTTGCTTCCTGGAAATTGCTGGAGATGACACTTTGGTTCGCGTTGTTTCCTCCACCTTGGTAACAACTGTGGTCTCGCTGCATCGAACAGGGGGTGCCATTGGCCGCACATTTGTAAACCAATGGTGTTGAAGGCACTCATTTGCAGTCAAACGTTTGCTGTAAAGAAAGATACACAATGTTAGACATACCGGTATTTAAAATGCGAATGTTGGTGTCATGTAAGAATATTTTTGGGGGCTATTAAGCCATGATCCAAGGTTTCCAAAACCTGATGTTTCACCTGCTTCTGTAGCAGGCATCCTCAAAGGCTGCTGGAGCAATGACTGAAACAAAGCTTGCTCTTACAAAACTGTAGACTCTGAGAATATCTGCCACAGAAGCAGGCAAAATGGCGGGTTTTGGGAACCCTGAACTATGGCTTAATAGCCCTAGAAGAAGCTACTTAAATATTATTTTTTGGTAATTGAACTTGAATTTTTAATTTTATGATTAATTATTCTGGGTGAATCCAAAAGCACCCGCTAGTTTGTCATTATGAAATATCATTGTAATTGCCTGAATAAAACCGCTATGAAAGCAGCTTTGCTAAATCTCCAGGTTCTGAACTCTCAGTATCAATTAAACTGAAATTAGACAAATATTATTCTTCCCCTTTAATAGTTCATTACTTTTTAACAAGACATCTTTATGAAGAGTCTCATACTGGTTTATTACTGTTTGTTCATAACTTATTACAGCCATTCCTTATAGTTTGTTTATTCTGTTATGTTTTTGTTGGTACTTTACCTTTTCTGATGAGAATGTATGTGTAAGGATTTTTTTATTTATTTTTATTCCATTTCAAGATGGCTGGTATCTTAACTGATAAAAAGCAGAACTTAGATTTCTTTATTTTCTGGTTGCAAGGTTTCTGTTCAAAGAATTACTTTTTTCTATTCGTGTAGGGATGCCATATCACAAACACAATAATTCAGGACATCTTCACGTGATAACTTTTTGGTAGGCCTACCAGTTTGAAAGCCTTTTTGTGCCATAATAGTTACATAATAAAAAAGTAAGCCTATTTAAATTAAAAAAATCCACATTTACTCATATAGTAATTTTTCATTACAAAGACAGGACGGACATCTTTCTTAAAGCCTAAAGTTCAGGACAATCCCGCTTTTTCAGGACATATGGCAACCCTATATTAGCGAGAGATTAGTTTTTATATCTACCTTGGATCTTTAACCATAAGCTTCCTCATAAGATCAATAGCATCCTCAGAAACATCCTCGAAAAGGTCCTCGGGGAAGTCGAGTTTGCATTGAGAAATGTTGCAGAAGGTTTCCTGTTTCGTGTCTCCACCAAATGGAGAGCACCCAGTAAGAAGCACATATAGTAGTACACCAACAGACCTGCAAGCGAGAAAATTACATCGGTTAAATAAGAGTTTTCTATAAATAAATGTTTAGTATGACACCTAAGGAAAGTTTATTTTAATAAATTTATTCACTGTTTGTTAACTTGTCAAAATACTGACCATAAAAAAAAAAAGGAATATTAAGTAATTCTTCAGCAAAAGACACTGTCAACCTTCATTTACTTAAACTGTCAGTACTTGGATGCATATATCTTTTTTACTATGACTTGGTAATTTTTACACTAAGCGAAAAGTTAACTTCTATGCATAATTTTTTAAGTGAAATCGAGAGCTTGTGTAACGCTAAAAAATCATCACGAAATTAATGTAGCGCTCAAAATTGTCACGAAATTAGTGAGGTGTGACGGAACGGACTGCACAGAAAACAATCAACTCAATGATTAAGCTTGTCCAAAGTTTAAAAAATCCAAAAATTAAAAATTAAAAAATCGAAAATTCAAAGGTCCAAAATTTTAAAAATCCAAAATTCCAAAATTCAGAAGTTCAAAAATCCATAATTAAAAAAATTAAAAATCCAAATATCCAAAATTTAAAAATAAAAAAATTCAAAAATAAAAAATCCAAAATTTAATAATAAAAAATTCAAAATTAAAAAATCCAAAATTTAATAATAAAAAATTCAAAAATTAAAAAAGTCTAAAAACCCAATATCAAAAAATCCAACAATTCAAAATTTAAAAAATTAAAAATCCAAAAACTAAAACAAGTTTTTCTTCTGTCGCGTGGCGTTCCACGCACACTTTTTTTTTCTATGACATGGTAATTTTTACACTAAACGAAAAGTTAACTTCTATACAGTGAAATCTCTGTTTAGCAAAGATCGATATAATGATAAACCTGCATATAGCAATATTTTTGTTTGGTCACGGTGAATTTCCCATCTTAATATTATTAAATATAACTCTCTATAACGATTAAGTTATTTTAGAAACATCGTTTATAACAATATTTGGAGGTTGAATTATTACAACAAACCAGCAGCTTTTAGCCCATTGGATGGTATCAGATCAGTATCCTTCCCAGCCACCAATATTGTTTTCTGGGTGCCTGATTTCTGTTACGTTTCTTAGAAATCCCAGAAAAGAAAGCTTCATGAGGGGTGGAAAATAGAATCACTGAGGCTAAAATCTTCTCTTAGGATTTTTAATTTTCATTTTTGTTTGCAAGTTATGAGCACAAAAGAGGCAGAAAACGTAATTTTTTACCCTATCAATGTACCGGTACCAGTTTAGGTTAATAAATTTTACTTATAAAATTAAGTGCAGATGGCCTTGATCTGCTGCCATAGCAACCGGTGAAGAAAGAGCTTTGCTGAAATCGATTTTTTGCAATATAACACACCAATTTGTCAATTGCTTCGATTTTGTTAGCCCGATCTGCTTGATTCATTGGTCTCTAACATTACGACATGCAGAGATTTGATTTTTGTTTACAAAGGTGGATAGATGGGGAGTCACGAATGCAAGCCTACATGGAAAAACAACCAATGGTATGGATGAAACTTAGTATGCAGGTTCCCCCCCCCCCCCCCCAGGAACTCGAATCTAAGGGATTTTTAATTGTTATCAATCATTTTGTTTACACATGACTTGTGGATCTGTGGTTCATTTTAATGCTTTCATTTCGAATCTGTATGCCTGTACAGCATACATTTTAAGTATTTTTATTCACTACGTCAAACAATATTAAATAAAAATATTATGTAGTGGATGCAATTTATGTAAAAAGTATGTCATTGTTAATAAATTTAATGCTCTAATTATTTTTATGTTAAGTGATTTAAATAACATATCTTTTTAGAGTTGAGTAAATAATCATGGGTGAAGCTGCGAACACTTAGGGCCGGTATTATAATCATGGTTTAATCTTCAGTTTTAGTTTTTCAGATTTTTGCGTATTATAAACGATAACTACAAGTTAACCTTAAGTTTAACCTAACTGGACCTTTTCTACCGTTTAACCTACAGTTTAAGACGTAATAATTATTTTAATGAAAACGGCTATAAAAACACGATTATAAGACAGTATCAACAAATTCAATTTCGGATACAACATGCTATGAGAAGATGAGACAAAACTCAAAGTAATTCTATTTGTTTACTTTCCGGAACGGAAAGAATATAGAAGGTTGTATATTCAAACAAATACTAATACAATATCATTTTTATGAGTAGTGAATAGCTATTTATTTTAGCTGTGATTGAAATCAACTTACACTGAGCAAAACTGAGTTCAATTTTGATTTAAACGTTTCTTGAATAATAAAATTTCTAGCTCCAATTTCTCTACATACATACAAACAAATACAAGCGAATTAGCAGATTTTATTGTTTTTCTTTTATTTCCAAGGCAATTCGTCTTCTTTTTTCAGCCAACAGGTCTACCAACACCATTGCACTACGGTTTTACTTAACCAGAACATTATAAAACGGCAGCTAGAGTTAAACTTTAGATTTGGTTTAACTTAATCTAAAGATCAACTTTGTTTATAATACCGGGCCTTAGTGTAACAATAAATCAGGTTCAAAATCATAATACTCATTTTAACTACCTAATAAATTAACGTAGACTACAATACAATACACAGTACCAGTAAACTTTTTCTGTAATGAGAAAATTGCTTAGTCTTAATGCACTCACTAAACCATAATGTTCTTTTTAAGCTTCTAAAAAATCAGGAACCATAACAAACTAAGACATGTTTTGTATTTTTACTTTCATTAACAAGTTACAAAAAATGCAGGGATACAGTAATTATTATCTTATACTTTCACAATGCCCTCAATTACGACACATACAATAAGCAATGCTACGCTGTTACAACAGAGAATGTAGTAATGGACAGCGGCCATCTCTTCCTGCCAAATTAAGTTGTAGCATGTAATGAAAGTGTGTTGTACTTACCACATGTCTGTAGCCAAGCTGATGGGTTCATAGTTCAGCACTTCTGGAGCTGCAACACAAATAGAAAGTAACATATTAGTGATTGACTGTTGCACTAACTGCAGAGCATTTTAGAAGAGTATATTGTGATTCAAAAGTGGGAATTGGATCGTTGGTGGATTGAGGGATGGTTCGAATAAATGATACATAAAATAATTATTTATTAACTTAATATTTATTTAGCTTAGGCTTCTGGCATCATATTTTGTAGAGTTACGTCTAAAATGAGTAAAGAGCTCCTTTTAAAGGCGTCATTGTAGATTAAAATCACTAAACCTTAAAAGTTCTTAAAAACATCAAGAAGTAAATTTTACTGGTGTTTTCAAGAACTTTTAGGTTTTAGGGAGTTTAGTTTATTTTTGTGAATTAACTTAATCTCAACCATTTTTATTTATTTAGCTTAGGTTTCTGGCATCATATTTTGTAGAGTTACATCTAAAATGAGGGAAGAGCTGCTTTTAAAGGTGTCATTTTAGATTAAAATCACTAAACTTAAAAGTTCTTAAAAACATCAAGAAGTGAATTTTACTGGTGTTTTCAAGAACTTTTAGGTTTTGGGGATTTTAGTTTATTTTTTGTGAACTTTATAACCGTACACTATAGTATACCGTGATGTTGAGCTGTAAAACTGCATTAACAGGATCAGCAGTTTTAGCTGTCCGAAACTGACGTCTAAGTTTAGTAATCTAGTGAATGGTCATGAAAATGAAAAAGAACCAAATACTAGAGCAGATGAAAAAAGCAAACAAGATGACACACAATGATGGATTAAGTGCCTTGGAGTTGATGCTAATTTACATGGAGGCTAAAGCCATGAGCTTACGGTGGGGGAGGGTTGAGGGGGTTGAAACCCCTCCCGAAATATCTGTGATTTTTTAGGATTATAACATCATGTTATGAAAAGACAATAAATGGACAGGGGCTACATTTCAACCCCCTCCAAACAGTATTTCACTGTACGCTCATGGCTAAAGCTATGGACATATTACATTTTGGTGCTTACGTATTTCTTTGTTTGTCTGCATTACCCGACATTTTCAATGATTCGACTTACTCCAGGTCCAGTTTAGGTCACATAATCGAAACTCTATTGTAAATAATGTAAGATTTTATTCGTACAAGATGGGTGAACTCACCAACATAGTCAGGGGTGCCCAGAATGTCTCTGATGTCAGCTCCCTCGCTGATGTAGCGTGAAATGCCCAGATCACAGAGTTTCACTTCTCCGTGTGGGAAATCACTCATTAGCACCAGATTCTGCGGCTGTGGACAGAAACATACAAGTATTGTTACGAGTGCTATTATCTTTTTTCTTAATTCACCCGAAACTTAGCACAGTAATACATCAGGGTTATGGTTATTGCTGGTTGATCGGTTTCTTTTTCTATTTCTATTTTCTTTTCTATTAGGGATGGGTCGATACCAGATTTTCTCGATACCGATACATGATTTTATTTCCTCGATATTCGATACCTTCAACATATCCGGTTTCAATAAATAGGTATATTAAAAGTTAAAATTTGAGAGAACTGTATAATACCAACTAAATTAATTAAGTCTGCATATTTAATGAGACAAAATTTAATATCATCAGTAGCCTATAATTATTTTTCAACTCTACATTAAAACTAAAATTAGTTTTTTAAGCAGTCCACTTACAAGTTTTTGTTAAAAAATACTTTCATTCTCACTTAATTGCAGAATTACAAAAGTATCTAAAAAGTATCGAGCGAGTTTTCTGAAGTATCGTTCGATGCCGATACCATGCAAGTATCGAGAGTATCGAGGTATCGAAAGTATCGAGGACCCATCCGTATATTCTATTAATGTCCTTTGTTTATTTGCGTGACAAAATATATTTGAAAAACTGATGAAACAAAGTTCCAGATGGAATTAATAGGCCATATTTCAGAAACTACTGAGTTTTAGACTAGACTGAGTTTTAGTTTTAGGCTAGAAAGCTTGATAAGCTTATGTGAAGAAATAAGTAGGATAACTAGAATAATAACATAAAAAATTTACAACGAATTCCTCATTTTTATTTTTGCCAAAACATCTGAAGGCTTCAATTGTAAAATGAATTGCAGGTGGCCTTGCTTTGCAGCCATAACTGGGAAAGAAGAGCATTGGTGATATAGATTTTTAAAAATAAAGCTTTGATTTTGTTAGCCCGCTCTGCTTTAATTTGTTTATAATGTTATGGGATGCAAAGATCTCTTTCTTTTTACACAGGGGGCAATGAATGTAAGAAAGAATAATAATGAATACTTTATTGAGATATTGATTATTCTGTTAATTTTGATATGTTGCAAATCTAAATTCATCACCCGTCTCTCAGGCAAATGTTTCTGCATCATTTTGGCAAATGTTACCGACTAATGGTTAACCATGTTTTCCTGTTTGATTTTCACGGATGATTTAACTTAGGAACATATTTCTACCATATAGAGAGCTTGTGTTAGAATAAATGAGCTGGTTTGGCTGGCACTTCATTAGCCAGGGTTCTTTGCTTTTAGCCTGAGACCACACGAGGTAAATGATTTGGAGTAACACACCTGGGATAACTGGTTCCTCTGGTACAGTCCTGGCAAAAGTCATTGCACTCTGCATAGTATAATACTGAATTGAAATCTTAAAGTAAAATGTTCCCTATAGATGCTATGAAAGCCCTTAAAGTTCCAGGAGGTTGAGGCTCCCAGATTTGAACCAATCATGTCTTTATCTCCCCAATTGCTCTTGCTACTCATTTCTGTTAAAGTAAAATGTTTCCTATACATGATATGAACGCCCTTAGGGTTCCAGGAGGTTCAGGCTCCCAGATTTGAACCAATCATCATGTCTTTACCTCCAGAACGGCTCTTGCTCATTTCTGTTAAAGGCTGAGTCGACCCCAGAACCAAAGTATCACCAGAAGGATTAGGCCCACTGAAAAATCCCAGCGACCTCATGGGAAATTGAACTCGGGACCTTCCAGTTTATAGCACAGTGCCTCAAGCAATTTTTTTTGGTAATATATATATACAGTAGAGCCTCGGTAATTCGAGCCCCGGTATTTCGAGGTTCCGTGTAATTCGAGCTGGTCTTAAGAAAATTAAAATTTTCCATAAAACTAGAGTAAAATCCCGTTTTTATACCGTGTCCGCATGTAAGTTTTACGCACTTCCGAATGTGTTACTTTTGAGCTTTCTTTCAATTTTTCCATGCACAAAAATGCAGGTAAAACTGTCCCACTTAGGGTTTTTCGTTCATAATACACATAAATATCCTTGGCTTCAGACTGCTAATGCATTTCTATTACAGATTGACAGAAACCATTAGGTTCGATCTTTCATTGTCGGGACCTCGTGTCAATCATACGGTGCATACCATCCTTTCAGAAAAGATTACTGTATTGTTACTGTAATCCCTACTCAACGACAATGGTAATTAAAAGTGTTTTCCTAGTAGCGCCGCTTTCCCGTTCCACTCTATTAAGACTCAGACAATGACTTAATCCTTAAAGGATGCCGATGTAGCAAATTGGAAATGTATGCCAATATACATACAGGCCTACTATATTGTTTATTTATTTTTTAAGCCATTATTGTGCTCATTAAACATTTATTTATGATTTAGCCATTGATTTAGTGATGTTTCCGTATAATCCGAGTTTTTTGTAATTCGAGGTAGCCTCAGCCCCAATTAGCTCGAATTATCGGGGTTCTACTGTATATATATATCTTTACACGCTGGCGGCCGTAATTTTGAAGATATTTGAACCAAATTTTATTATGTTATTTCTAATCCCAATAGTTCGGACAAGTTCGTTAATGAGCAAAATTGGCTCAAGGGGGGGGGTCGGGGAGGGGGTTAAAATTTTGAAAAATTTATATCTCGGCCCCTATGAAGTATAGAGGGAAACTTTGTTTGAATAAACTAGAGTACTCTCTATGGAGTTCACAGTGACACCAACGATTCGGGGGTTTTGGGGTTACGATGGGGGTGGGGGGATGGAAATTTGAATTTTTTTAAACCACGTCTTGTGGGGTATCGTTGAAAATCTCTTGATGAGTACTCTACAAATCAATAACTAGTTTCTCGATAGCTCTCACATAAGGCGAGATTTGAAAGTTTGAAAAAGTGCTCTTTCCTCTTTTTTGCAGTTATTATTGCGGATTTGTCACGCCAAGGCTAAAGAAGAAGAGTGCTGCGCAACAACAATAAATTAAACCAAAAGAACTTCGAAATCTACCTCAGCCTGTAGGCCTGCCTAAAGGGATTTTTTTGCTTCTCTTCCCATCCCCCCTAACAGACCTACATCATTTTTATGTCATTGTAAGCGCTACAGATTTTGTTTTATTCCGATATATTCTACATTCCCCCTAATCTTGTCCGCTAAAGTAATGCACAAAACATTAACTATTGTCAGTGGCATAGGGCTTAGCCCCATATGATATCCATTGAAGGGAATCAAAAAGCTAGCTTAGTACAAGAATAAGGAAGCAGAGTTTCTATTCAAATAGAGGTAAAATAATGTTTTGGGCAGTAGAGGTAAATTGTATGATTAATTGTATGATTAAAATATGTATTAAAAACCCGGACAAATTTTAGGTCACGCGATATCACTGATTATTGTAATAAAATGGTGTGTAGTTCAGCTGTTGATTTTGGGATAATGTCAACAAAAGTTCTTATAAAATCTAGCAAGTTCAGTAGGCCATGTTTTTACTATTTATTTAATGTAACAATATGATATCCATTCGGAACCATAGCTTCGGGAAGGCCTTGGAAATTTTAACTTCTGTATCCAAGCGGATATAGATTCGAGAATTTTTTTTTTCTCTCTCTCTCTCAAGAAGAGCTAAGGAAAATGGCCATAATTACATTTAAAGCACAGCATCCGAGCACAGGACCACTTCGACCTTCAGAAGAAGCTGATGTTGCGTGTGGAGGCAATGACATCATACCTCACTACATTATTGCCTCACTGTTTATCCACTCCAACAAGGACAATAATTGCTATTATTATTTTTCATGGCCGAGGTTTCGAAATCTATAATATGCAAAGTTTGTGATTCTAAAAGGATTTTATGGAACTGTAATTACATTTGTGTAATTTTACAACTATTATTGTGCCTAATGGGTCATTTATGTTACGTGATTTCTAAACAAAGTGCTTTGTGTTATATTGAAGATTATATCTTCTGTGCTTTCTAAAAGCATGGATTAACGGACAGTGGCGTAGAGAAGGGGCGATCCAGGGGGTCCAGGGGTCCCGAAATCAATTCTATTCAAGTTATTTAAGCTCCATTTTGACAAGTGTTTAATTATTTAATTTAATAATAAAATACCGAACTTGTAAATGTAGGCCTATTATTTCCACTGTTCCAGGTGTTATTTCACTTTTGTAATAAATAGTAATAAGTATTATACTTAGGTAACGATTTCTTGTTTAAGTTGGCAGGTCTTAGAGTATAGTAAACAAATTTGATAACTAGTTTTTCAGTGCTAAAATAGAGTAAAATGTTACTTTTATTAGTTCAATATTTAAAAAATTTCCAGGGGTGAACCCCCAAATCCCCCTTTCTGGGGGTATTCCGTACCCCACACCCCCGGCACTTTCGACCTTCCCCGAAATTATTTTATGGCTACGCTACTGATAACGGAATATAAATTTGCAAAGAAATTTAAATACAGAATTATCTAAATAAATGTACTATTTATTTTACATGTAAAACCATAGGCCTTGTCACTCCCCAAATTAAGTGTTAATAGTTTCTGTCTCTGCATGGCTCGTGTTCGAATCCCGGCATAACTGAAATTCTCTCTAGTAATTATTGTTGAAATTGTGAAATTGGAGTGTTCTGATCTCACATTAATTAATTATTTAGTAGACCGGATCTAAGAGAGCCGAACAAGTTTATTTGAGTTTTTTTTTCTTCTTCTTCATTCAATTACATTTCAGTTTAATCCCGACAACTGCGACTGCTGGGATTTATAAAGGAAACTCAGACATGATCCTATACCTTGATATCGAGGTGGGCCACGTTGATGGAGTGCAGGAAGACGAGGCCATCTAAGATTTGTCGCATGAGCTTCTTCACTTGTCTTTCCTCGGGCACCTCGTCCTTGTCCAGTAGCATCTGCAGCTCGCCACCAGAGGCACTGCCAACAAAATGTAGAGTTACGAAAACGCCATAATGAATTTGAAAATTCTGAATAAACTATTACTATTTTAAAATTCCTGCAAAACAGCTATCAATTATTAAGAAAACACTGCAAATACGTAGTTAAAGAAAGGAAGACTTAGAAAATACATAGCATATCCATAAATAACGATTAAGAAATTAGAAGAATAAGCTTTTCCGAATTTTTCTCTTAATAGTTATGTACGATGTTCAATTGTTAGCAAGAATTTGTTTGAAACAAATCACTGATTAAAACAGTTGAGCATAGCAGAAACAGATCAATGAATATCTATTCAGAGGTCTCAACGAAGTGAATACAAACAAATCAGTATTTAGGAATATTATGAGAAAAACCTATAGGTAAAATTGTAGTGTTTTCTTTCGGTAATTTATATAATATTCTCAAATTATAATTTTACAAATTTAATAATTAGTTTAATAAAAATTGAGTGTCTCTCTGTGCGAAGACCAGTGGATAACGGAATAACACATTGGGAAGATGCCGGGTTCAAATCCCGTTGCCGGCTAATTTGATTCGGGGTTTTTCACAGTTTCCTCGGCCGTAAAGGCATATGCCATCTTTTCTATTTCACTCTATATCAGAATCATCAAAATTTAATAGGCCTACGACTCTATCAGTTAAAAATTTAACATAAGTTATATCACAGGAACAATACCACGGCCTACTGGTATGGGACTACTGGTATAATAGATGCTGAACACGTGATATGACTTTGCAGTTAAAGCGTATATAAAAAAGTTAAACACTTACAGCTCGAGCAGGAGAATCATCTCGTGCGCAGACTCGAACACTTGGTGCAGCCGCACTATGCGGGAGGACGTGGAGCATGCCTCGAGCACGGCCACCTCATGTAAGATTTCTGGGCGCAGATCAGCCGAACGCCGGCGCTTGCGCAGAAACTTGGCCGCGAACTGCTGACCACTGGTACGGTGCGTACATCTGCGGACGGCTGCATACTTTCCTCTGGAATCAAACAAAAGACTACAATTAGTATCCATGGTAACTAAGAATATGACTGTGCAAAATACTGAGAGCCAAAAAGCAACTTTATATAGTTCAAAACCATCTTTATTCTTGAATGATTATTGTGGTTTTGTAAAAAATAGTGTTCAGCTACTTTTGATGTTTATTTAATGTACTTTTTAATTTTAAGAATTTGGTTATTAAGTGCCAGTATGGTACTTTATGAGATTGTGTGGTGGACGAAAAAATGTCTGTCCGTCTGTCTGTCCGTGTGTCTGTACGCACCATAACTCAAATACGCTTTTTCGGATTTTCATGAAACTTGGAAAACACATTTATAATGTCCATGGGAAGAACCCTATTGATATTGAACCAAATCGGTTCACCGGTACCGGAGTAATGCCCAATTTAGTGCCTATTTTAATAGATTATGGCGCCTTTCTAATAGAAAGGCGCCATCATTCAAATACGCTGTATCGGATTTCCATGAAACTTGGTATACCCATTTATGACGTCCATGAGAAGTGCCTTATTGAATTTGAACCTAATCTGTTGACCGGTACTGGAGTTAAACCCAATTTAGTGTCTACTTTAAAGACACAATAACTCAAATACGCTTTATCGGATATTTATGAAACTTCGTATACGCATTTATAATGTCCATGGGAAGACGTTTATTGATATTGGACCAAATCGGTTGGCCAGTACCGGAATAATGCCCAATTTAGTGTTTTTATGTTAATATATAAGAAGTCGCGATAACTCAAATATGCTTTATTGGATTTTCCTGAAATTTTGTATACCCATTTATAATGTACGTGGAAAGACGTCTACTGATATTGGACCAAATCGGTAGACCGGTACCGGAGTTAAACCCATTTTAGTGTATATTTTAAAGACGCGGTAACTCAAATACGCTTTACCGGATTTTTATGAAACTTGGTATACACATTTATAATGTCGATGGGAAGACGTCTATTCATAATGGATAAAATCGATTGACCTGTTTCGGAGTAATGCTCAATTTAGTGCCTATTTTATGATAATATACGTATTCGAAAGAATTTATAAAAAAAATGAAAATCAGTTATCTTGACAACATAGCCTATTGTTTTACTGTTATCTTATAAGGCCTTGGAAATTAAAATACAGGTAGCTATGACAAAAAAATATTGATTTACATGCGCTTATCCAACTAGACCGTTAAAATGACCCAGGTGGCCGAGATGGTAGACCTTTCTTCTTCCGTAAGCCCTGCTTAATGAATCAATCTGGAGCTTAACTTGGAAATCAATTTAAAAAAAAAACATATTCTGCTTACGTATCATAATTGCAGTCATGACTGATTAAACAAAAACATACTGGCACTTTGTTACATCAGTTTACCTGATTTTATTGTCATATCCATTGATCTCCTACATTCGTAGACAGCTGTCAATAAAAAGATTTCTCCCACTATAATCTTCTACACAGTACATAGATAATATACTATTTAATATTATTAATATCCTATTATCAATTCTGGGGGTTCGCCATAGCGTAGTGGTTGAGGCTCTGCGCTACAAACCGGAAGGTCGCGAGTTCGATCCCCGATGAGGTCATTGCAGGTTTTCAATAGACCTAATCCTTCTGGTGGCACTATAGCCCTGGGGTCGACTCAGCCTCTAACAGAAATAAGTACCGGGAGCAATCTTGGGGATAAAGGTGGCCGGTGCGTAAGGCTGACAACCATACCACCTTCCCGAGCCGATTGTCTAAAAAACTGAGAACCCCAACGTCCTGGAACCCTCTGAACATCCATGGCCTGTAATAGGGAACACTTCACTTTTTTAATATCAATTCTATTATACACACAACGTCTAACAATTTGTATTAACTTTAATTGAATTTTAAAAAATAGTATCTTGTCCGGCTTTTTTGTGGAAAATTGTGTGTTTTTTAGAGAAAAGTCCTACTTAAGTTTTCTACATCTGGTAACCCTAGGCATATCTTTATTGTCCTTTTTTGTAATAATATAAATGGCAGGAGTGAAGTCTGTTCCATGAAACACCCACCAGTTCACCACCAAACTTAGACAACGCTCCCTAAATCTAACCTCGCCTATGTTTGGATTGAGAAATTTGTTACAAGAATAAACGCCCGATTTACACAGCTTCTTATTCATAATTCACTTTTTAGAAATACGATACATTACATGAAGTATGGGAGCGTTTCTAGGCAGTTACATGGGCGCATGAGCAAGTTTTCAGAAACAGAACTTCTCTCTGCGGATGTTATTGACAGAGAGGGTGGGAGGGCTGCCTACAGGCACGGCGCTGAGAAACAAACTGTTTAGACTTTGGGCTCGCCTCCACAGTGGCTCCTTCTTTGTCAACTCCTTAAAACCTCTTTAAGAGGAACCACCGCCTTCTAAACAAGCTACTTTGCTGGCGTTTTGTTTGTTAATGTTGCCATATTTAAATATACCTCTGTATTAGTCATTCATGAAGCTGTAACAATGATGACTTTGTACACAGCTGGCTGAGATAACAATACAAGTATAACGCCCGGTTTTTATCCACAGGGGTCAAGTTTAGGACCGGTTCTCTTTTTATTAACGATAAACGCGAAATGTAACGGAGAGATGCAGCAAGAAGTATATGGACGATTTATCACAAATATGACTGACTTTTATGGCTGTAATTTTGACGTGAATTTTCGCGAAAATAGAACGTTTCAGCGAAAATCTTCACTTTTAAAAATGTAGCCTATTCGTTGGCTGTAAAGGAATGAGAATTCATTTGGAAAGGTACACTAACCTAAAAGTATAACCTATGTATTATTCTATTTTATGCACTGCAGGACCATCCATGGCAGCAGATAGGGAACGATTTTTTTCACAGTACAATATTGTAGTGTCAGATATTAGAATTATGGAGGAAAATGTTGTCACTTGTTGCATGTTGATGTTTGATGAATGAAAATTAATCAGAGAAAAATTATTTTGTATACAATTTTGTTTTACATCGTCGTAAAAATAGTATGCAATATACATGCGTTGTTTAATCTCGGAAATTAAAATAGAGTCGCCTTGGGCTCTTTTCAAACTTCTCCTAGATTCTCCAATGTTGCATAAAACAATAGACTATTTCTTGTGGAGAAGCAAAGTAGCCTCTTTGTTGATGACGGCTTAACGATGTTAGCATAATCCTTTGTCTCCGGAAGGCGGTGTTAGATACAGTAAATCAATAGCAAGTTGCAAGTAAGACAGTTCGGACTACACACAGTACATCAAGTTACATTTGAAGGTTACCCACAATGCAACTGTCCATTATTAGACCTCCATTAGCAACAAACAATAAAAACTTGTTTTCACGGAATGCAGAAAAAGGCGACTGGAAACGATGACAGCGACATCTATAAATAACACACCGGTAAAACGACCTACTTGAAGTAGTCCATTTGCACAAATTATGTAACGCAACCGTGACTTTACAGAGAAAATTAAATAGTTCAAAAGCGTAAAGCTAATAATCAAAATGTTCTTTTGGAAATGTGGTACATGATCGTGGCCTAAATTTCTCTACCTTAATCACAGATTTCACGATTTTCTAGGTCCTTACCATAGCTCATATATGTAGGCTATATAATATATAAGGAAATAATTTATTAAATAAATGCAATTTGTGTTTGAATTCTTTTGCTTTGTTTTAGATTTTTCGTTATTTTCAAGAGTTAGGTCCATTTTTTGGAAATTTCTATGTCATTTTCAGCATTTTGTTTCAATGGAGGTAGGGAGGAGGTTTTCCATATACACATTCTGGCTGACGCGAGTGAGTTCTTCCACTGTAATGCCCCTAATTTCATTCGTAATGTTTTCTTTCAGCTCCTCCAATGTGTGAGGATTTGTTCGATAAACCTTATCTTTAAGAATGTGGTTTCCAGATACAATGCCTGTATAACACAGGAAGGACGCCACTTCCAACATATGTTATAAGGTAAGATATGTAATACTTTATATAGCCTACACTCTAAGCAGGGAAGCCGCGCGCGTGCCGCCCGCGGCTAATGCGGACTCCGTAGCGGAGAGTGAAAACACCGGTCGCCCCGTCTCAACTTATAATAAAGACCCTGTACAAATCGTTACTTTCAGACAACAGACAATCGTTTTTATTTGATAATTTCTGCCAAGTGTTCATAGTTCATTTTAATTCAGGCTTATTGTAAATACCATAGCAGTTTGTCTTTAAAGAATTATCATTTCTTTCTTTCTCTCTTTTTAAATGGCACGTATTTGCTAGAGGCAATTCGATGGGCATGGCAGTTCAAAAATAATTTATTTTTCGCTAAGGGCGTCCAAGTAGTATAAACTTAATTACTTTTTTAGTGTCAAAATAAGTGGGCTTTGTATTTTCAAGTCATATATAACGCACTGTCATCCATTAAATTGCTTTAGCAATTCATTACTTAAAAAATAAGTATAAGTATAAGTAATAGGTACTTTAAATAAATGGACGATATGGTCAGCTTGGAGAATTGGGGCTACCCTCAGTACCGAGGATCGAACTCAGGTTTGTCTTATTTTGAACTTGACGAAAAGTGTAGTACTACTTAGAATAATATAACACATACAACTAAGATGGAATAGCCCACTTACATTTGAAGAAACATATGTTGTGTGAAGCAGTAAATTATATTTTATCCCTTAAATGCGTAATGAATTGTAAAGGATAGAATAGTTTGCCTTAAATTTGTAATAACGAAAAATAACTCGAAAAAAATTAAAATGCATATACAATAATTATTTAGAGATTAACGTACAAGAAATGCATTATGAGCCCAATCATTGTGTTAAATGTTTTCTTTGCAGTCCGGCACGGATTTATAGTTTACGTGAGAAACTGATTCTCGTGCATTAAGGGAACTAAGCTTATTTGTTATTTTGAGTTTGATGAGAAGAAAGTAGGCCTACATTCTGCTGTTTAATGCGTAAGTTAATAGGTTATACCACTGCCAACATTGTCTTTGCGAAATTAAAGCAAACATGTTCTCGTATAACCAGGCCGAGATCGCGAATAGGTGGCCTTGATCCTGTGATTTTGCCACTTCGTGATCCGCTCTGGGTGGGGCGGTAACCGGAACAAATTCAGATTACTGTAGATTGATACTGGAAGACAGCACTGACGTAATAGCAGTGCCCTTTTGTTTGGTTGATACTCTACTTCTTTTCTTCTTTTACTTCTTCTGTACATACACAAAATATGTATCAGCTCATGTAGGCTACAGTTTGCAGTTATCACATTTTCAAATTAATATCTTTTTGCACGACGTAACTAATTAATGGTACTTACGAATATTGTTGCCGTGGATCGTAACTTGACATTCCCGCACGCAATCTAGTTGTTATGAAAACAAAAGAAATCTCCGTGCGGTAAAAAGTACAAAAAGCACACGGTGCCGTAAGTAAAATCATCATAATACAAGCCTTATGGAAAACCGGATCCAAGGCCCCCTAGTTTGTGGCGACTTTAACTGGCCAAATATTCAGTCCCCATAACAACCAACACATGCGAATCACTTTCTGAAATAAACATCTATCTTCAATAATGTATAACATAATATTTTCAGCTAATATCTCAGTTAACATAATTAAATTGATATAAATAATCATCGTGCAAAAAATAGCATGCAATAGGCCTCTCGTGCCGTAAGCGCATAACGGATCTCGGAAATTGAAAAACTATTTCCTCGATCCGTATGCACCGCTTACGGCACTTGTATCGCAATATACTATAGGTGAGTTAATGGGTGAAACCTCTATTTTCTACATTTTTAAAGCTACATACTTGATTTTTCGTATGCATACTTTTGATGTCACGGATAATGTTGTGTAGAAGTTTCGTTTTTGCCAGATTATTAAGTGCCAGAATGGTACTTTATGAGATTGTGTGGTGAACGGGGAAATGTCTGTCTGCCTGTCCGTGTGTTTGAACTCAAATACGCTGTATCGGATTTTCATGAAACTTTGTATGCGCAATTATAACGTCCATGGGATGATAGAAGATAGTCTATATCTAGGCATTAAAAAAAATGCATGAAGTCTTTTCTTAAAAGTAAAAGGACATTAAAATAAAAATTTTTAGAACATTTTAATGAAAATCATACTGTGCTTAACTATTGATTAAAGCATTTATTGCTTATTAGAGTTATTATTACCATGGCATCAGCCAATAACGTACCTGGGAATCAGACTACATACTACTATAGTGGGGGCATTTCTCCCGATTTGAAGCCCAGTAAAAAAATCTTTGTTAAGGGGGGACATACAGCTTTCGATGCTGAAAAATAGGTGAAGATTTTTTTTTTCCCCCCTCAGCAATGAATTGTTCTGTAGTCTTGCAATCTGGCATGCTTTATATTGATTAGTTCTATAATTGCAGACTATTTTCAAAATTAACTTAACTATTACAGTTATGGGTAATTATTACAAAATGGCAGCCAAATTTTGTGCACTGAAGTGCCGTTTCCCTGGTAATTTTCAAATATTTCTGAGTGATTCTTTTTTCTACCTATTTTTAAATATCATATGAACAACATAATCTAGAATCTTTGGATTATCTGCATTATAAATATTTTTAAAATAATAATTCATTACTTGTTATTTTTTTTTACAAATTTTTACATCAGACATATTTTAAAAAAACTATTAAAGTTACATCAATGATTCTAGATAGTGTTTTTCACTAATATCAAATATACTTGCATGCAAAATTTCACTGCAATATGTTACTAAATATTTGAGTTATGAGGGAAACGGCAATTCAGTGCACGAAATTTGGCTGCTATTTTGTAATGATAACTACCCATAACTGTAATAGTTAAATTTATTCTGAAAATAGTATTTAATTGTAGAACTAGTCAATATAGAGCATGCCAGATTACAATGCTACAGAACAATTCATTGCTGGAAAAAAATGAACATCACCTATATTTCAGCATCGAAAGCTGTATGTCCCCTCTTGAAAGAAAATGCGTTTCAAAAATGAAATTACAAAGTTTAGAGAATTCAAAACTATAAATAAGTTACGAAATAGTTTTATATTAATTGTGTGTCCTATGAAGTGTGAGACATTCAAGCTATGGAGCAGGAGAATGTCAAATACTTGACGCCCCAGGAATGTCACCAGTACAGGGGGCACGCCTTGCAGACGGAATGTTAATTCCACAGTTTTACATCTATAACCTTGAGTTCATTGTTATTTAAGCACTGGTTTGACCTATATGAACAATACGCCCCCATGTGACCAGCGGCACAGTTTTCTACAACTGTATTGTCTTTCTTACTTGTATTCATTTACCGGTACTTAAAATATTTTTTTTCTCAACAATATTTTATTTTATAAAGTGCGTTAATGAATAACACCGAAATATTTTATCTGTGTATAGAGGGTACATAGACAAACAACTTTTATTACGAGATTTTTGCTTTATGGATTCAAATTTTCCTGTTAAGTATAAAATCTCCCAGGGCATGGCCGCCTCTGATTTCTAAAATAAAATAAAAAATTAAAAACAAGGAACTTCGTTGTTAACATGGAGAAATGAATAAAAAAAAAACTAATGTAGTTGTAGCCAGTCATCTGATTAGTCTGTAAATTTTGCAGATTATGAAAACTTTAAATTATGATATACGGTAGCTGTTGATGAATGATTAAGAATCAGGTTTTTAGCAATCACTAAGAAGTCAATTTATGAAAATGTTAATCATATTTCGCTTCATTATTGACTTACGAAAACCAAATTGTAATGACTTGTCCTGTCACAGAGCAAAAATCTCTTGATAAAAGTGTTCTTGTCTATGTCCCCTCTATAAACAGGTAAAATATTTCGGTGTTTTTAATTAACCCTCTGTATATCAATCTATGCAGTATTATTATTATTATTATTATTATTATTATTATTATTATTATTATTATTATTATTTATTTATACACCAAATTGTAATGACTTGTCCTGCAGCATACACATTTTACGTCATAGAGCAAAAATCTCCTGATAAAAGTTGCCTTGTCTATGTCCCCTATATAAACATGTAAAATATTTCGGTGTTATTCATTAACACTCTGTATATCAATCTATGCAGTATTATTATTATTTATTTATACAGTATGGGCTGTATGTAAGACTCATTAAATATATTTTAAATCTTTGTACATTTTACATCAATCAGAAAGTCAAGTAGAAAATAAGAAATACACCGAAAAGAACATTTGTGGAAAAGGAGAGTCCGCGTTATAATCCTTAATCATTTAGTTTTGGATGTAACTACTGTATGAATAAAATGTCACATAAGTCCACCTACTCAATTGTAGTATTCGCAGACCAAGACAAGTCCAAGGGACTGCTTTCGGGCAAGACACAATAATAATAATAATAATAATAATAATAATAATAATAATAATAATAATAATATATAGTCACAATTAAACAATTGGTAAGCACGATTTGTGAAACATAAATAGATTGCCCTACTTGCGTTAATAATTTCTGATCAAACCTCGGGTTCGATTCCATCAAATAATTTCTCCCTCTCTAACATAATAGTAAGTAAAACTTTCTTTTTTTAATATTTCTTATACCATTTACCAGTACAGCAAATTATGCTTCTATTTCTAAAACCAGCTATTTCAAAACTCAGCCTAAGAGTGGTTAGACCACTCGCCTTCCACCCCTGGGACCCGGGATCGAATCCCAGTAGGTCGATGTGGAATTTGTGATAGATAAAATGGGGTCGGGGCAGGTTTTCTCAGGGTGCTCCTGTTTCCCCTGACATATATCATACTATTACCATTGGTTTTAATAAAGGAATCATTTAACTCAGCCTAAACCTTCGTATTATTGATAAGCTTTTATTACTCAATTATTATTGGTTAACATACGAACAAAAGGCTGTTAAAATGACTTTATCAGCATCTTACACAATTTGGTGAATTTAAGAAAAAAATCAGTCCTTTGTCTTTGAGCCGCGCCTCGTATCGATGGCTTTGTTTGAAAGAGAGCGAGTGTTGCGAAACTGTACCGCACGAGCGCGCAAGAGTTCATGTCGAAACTGAACCCTATGGTGGAACACCAGCTGCTTTCTGCAGAGAAACTTCTCTACTCAATAGACGAGATTCATAAGAAGGGAATCAAGACCTTAGCTGTAAAATAAGAATTATCTATCACTTTCGTTAAGATAAGAACAGGGCCGTAACAAGATCCTTCTGCGCCCTTGGGGAGTTTGACAAATCTGCGTCCTCCAATACTGGGGGGTCTGAACAATTTTTTTTATTTCTGTAAAATTGTTTATTATTTTAATATAAAAACACTATTACTATCAAAGAAAACCTAAACCTCAATTTGAAAATGAACTAGGCTAAGTGTTGGACTTTCAAAGTACTAAAACCTTATTTTCATACGACTGAACTACTTAAAAAATAATTAAATCATAAAATGTAGAATTTTTTATGGTTGATAAATTGCACCAGTCTAAAAAAGGTGGTATTTTTA
Organism: Ectobius pallidus; assembly: GCA_964059195.1. Taxonomy (NCBI): domain Eukaryota; kingdom Metazoa; phylum Arthropoda; class Insecta; order Blattodea; family Ectobiidae; genus Ectobius; species Ectobius pallidus. Next base: position 114,591,029 of record CAXKWD010000010.1, read on the forward strand.
ATTGTTAATTTTGCGCCCTTGGCGGGGGCACATCTCGCCACCGCCTAGCTACGGCCCTGGATAAGAGGTAAAGACGAGAAAAAAATGCCAGTAAGCATACAGAAGACTTGAAAAGGCAAATAAAGATTAAGAAGAAAAGAAAAAAGAAAGCAATGAAAATGCGGAGGAAGAAAGATTATCAATAGACTTCGGATTTTTAGGTCGCTAAAAATGCTGTTATAGGTACCTAAAATAGGCTCTAAAAATTGGAAAATAGGTCCTAAAAATCGTAAAATAGTCTCTAATGGTCCAAATAGGCATTTTAGGGCACTATAAAACTCTATAAATGTAAGTGATTTATCATGAAACGTCAACATATTTAAAAATTTTCATACGTTCTTAGTTACTACAAATAATTACAAATCATGCTGTACAGTGTAATCCGAACAAAACAAACAGCTGAAATATGAGACGTATAGAAAAATTGGGAAGATGAGGAGGATAGTAACAGGAGATAATGATTGTAACTGCAACGGTCAAAACATTCCTGTCTTCGATACTACTAGTAGGGCTTGTAGTAAGTTAGCATATCAAACGGTTTTTGTATAAAAGTAATATGACTTTTAAAAATGTAGGAATGTGCCGAAATGAGGAAGAAGTCGGCAGCAGGAGTCGTGCAGAATATCAATGTGGCCGTGTCTGAGGACCATGTGACCTGATGACTCCTGAAGGTGAACTGGTCTCGATGATCAAACCGTTCCTGTGTTCGAACCAGGGATGGGCATGCCTATAATAATGACATTGTCATTAATTTGTACGTTCTGTAAGTTCGCCAGTAAGAACAAAATAACAAATGAGTTTTTGTGAATAAAAAAAAATGACAGTAGAATGGCTTCTAGTTAGCGTTCTTTAATTAAAATTGGCATTGAATTTTCTTATCATTTCTGTATTACACCACAAATGTGTGAGCCAATCTCCTATATCCATTCGCCTATGAACAACGCTCAGGTCTAGATGAGCGGCGAAAGGAGGATGGAGTATGGAAACATTTAGTTTAAGTGGCTGGAATCTAGATCAGCTCATGGGTGATAATTTTAATCGCTTTAACAGTTCAGAAGCTAACCATAGGGTAGGGTATAGACCTAAAACGAAATAACACAAGTTTGTAACCGCCACTAAAGAAGTTTTACTTCAAAAATTCATTCAACGTAGGTATACCGTTTACATTTTCAGCTGTTGCAAATTTCAAGGCCGCCTATGAATCGCAGTCATTAAGTGTGACAATAGGTGGACATCCCTAGAATCTAGTCTCCCAGCACCCAAGCATTCTCGAGTTACTTCTATACGAGATGAAGAAAGCAACATGGCGCCAATCCAAGGCCCCATAATGTAATATGTGACATTCCAACAAGAAGGCAGTGGGAAACAAAACACGTTTTAATGAAAAGCAGAAACAGTTCGAATGTGCGGGGAATTTCTAATAACCTGGCAATAAATTAATGACATTACTGCGATTTTATGCGCTCGTGAGGATGGAGTAAAGTAAATTACGGTGACGTGATCAAAAGCTTCGCACAAGAGCACTTTGAAATGCAAATCTTGCAATATTACTGTAATAACAATAAATCCGATACTTTTAATACTTAATACATTACTTCCAAGACACTCTTATACTAGAATTCCTATTACTGTCCACAGAGTACTTTGAATAATTAATGCCGATAATTTTATTACAGTAAGTAAACTTCACGGAGGATTATAAGCCAGCAGAAATAAAAACGATTACTGTAATAACCTACCAGCCTTATACATTCCCCGCGAAGAGAACTGTAATAATAATAATAATAATAATAATAATAATAATAATAATAATAATAATAATAATAATAATAATAATAATAATAATAATAATAATAATAATAATAATAATAACAAAACGCAAACAGAAATGTTTCATAAAAGAATACATAAGGAATAGTAAGAAATCTATATCACCAAAATTGTTCAGGGCTGTATAAATGGTTGTCTAGTGCCATCAATGAGTATCTCAAGATAATTATTAATTACAGATGTTACGTATGTCCTCATTTTGGTACTTAATTTTCTTTAAAATAATTCATTTTGACTTGTTTTTAGATAAAACAATTTTCATGAAATCAAGGAGATAATTATATTGCTGTAGCCTACTCCATAAAAACTGAATAACCGAGCGAGGTGACCGAGAAGGTAACGTCTTGGACTCACATTCGGGAGGTCCAGGTTCAAATCCCGTAGCCGGCCAGTTTGACATGGGGTTTTCAAGGTGTCCCCAGTCGTAAAGGCAAATGCCGAATTGGATATTTACATCCATGAATCATCCTCACCATTTCATCCTGTTTCATATACAGTACATTTAAATTAAAATCAGTTGAAATTTACTCCATTAAATACACCGACAACAGAAACAATAATTGACAAACAATAATTCCACTGTACAGACACGCATCCCGAACTCCTGATATAGCCTCGATGCTAAAAAGAGTAAAATCACAGCTGAAATAAATAAATTTAAAAAGCTGAATAAAAATTTTGGTTGCTAAGAGGGCCCAAAATTGTCTTTTTTTAAGATTTGAGTTAAGGTGTTTCCAGTATTGACCTATCTTATGATTGAAAAATTTTGTTCTACTTTTGCAAATTCATAGTGCAGGTCTGAAAGAGTTAAGAATCTATTATTATTATTATTATTATTATTATTATTATTATTATTATTATTATTATTATTCTGTCGTATTTTTCTCTTTCTTGTTACTTTCTCTTTCTTTTTTTAAGATGCCTGCTATTTAAAATTTGTAAAAAAATGTTTGCAGCATCTTTAAATAAATATATTAATTTGATGATATTAACGTATAAAACTCTAAATTGAAATATTCACCATCTTTCAGTGTTTGTTTTGAAACAGCTTTAAAATGAATTATGCAAATGTCGCGCCCCATGGTTTGAGTAACATATGGATTGAATATGATCGGCGAGACCAGTGGTGTGTGACATTGCGGTCATGAGAGAAGGAGCCGTTATTCAGAGCTCCCGATACTCCCACTGAGCGCCTCGGGCTGTATTATTACGTAACAATGCAGTGACACATCCTTATGTAGGTCTTCCCCTTCAATCAACCATGCCAACATAACTTTCCAAATACTCATAAAATCACTGTCGTCCTTGAGCGCAAATAAGCGGTAATGAACTATCTGCATTCAAGTTTCGGTCATGTCATGGTGACTGAAAAGCTTTAATGCTGACCAAGTGTTTGAGCTCGGTCAATGTAATAATAACATAATACAATTTTTCTCAACGTCTGAGTCTTTCGGTTACATTCAACCATCTTCAGAGAATCTGTACTTCATAAATATTTTTTATTATCTACCTTGTCATTTTACCTAGGTTCCACTTGCAACCGTATTACATTTCACCATCTTGAATTCGTCTTTGACTGTTATAATATACCATCTTCACTCCTTGATATGACATAAAGTTATAATTCCGTAAAAAAGAGCGAAAAAAATCGAAATGAAATTTACAGCCATTTCCCACTTATATATGTTTTATTTTTATTTTTTAAAAAACTTCCACATAATATCACCTACGATTATTGTATAAACATCTTTTTGGTACCTTGCAAATCATATGTTCGATAGGACATAATTATTAGGAGGCCGATTTTTTTCCCCCTCTGATTGGGAATATAACATATTTATCATCCTCCAATACTAGTCACCAGCTGGTAGGCATACATTTTCCATTCCAACCATAACACAAAGATTACTTTGGCAGTAATTTGAAGGCACAGATATACGAGCAGTCCCACAATAAGGATAACAGCAAACAGCAGATGATCTCTATGGCCGTGAAGAAAATATCATTGTATAGTTTCCTATCACTATGACATCCAATCATTGACGATCGCTATGGCCGTGACTTAAGAAAATATTACTATTCTAGTTTCCAGTGACTATGACATCGAATCATTGACGATCGCTATGGCCGTGACTTAAGAAAATATTACTATTCTAGTTTCCAGTGACTATGACATCGAATCATTGACGATCGCTGTGGCAGTGACTTGAGATGCAGATGTACAGTTCCCATGGTAACGATTGCACCAAAGACTTGGCGAATGAAGCATCATTATAACACCTTGTCCGCAGTTTCCATTATAACGATAATTCCAAAGGGTTGACGATCGCTGTGGCCGTGATTTGGAATCATTATAAATTATAATACATGGCAGTGGTTTCCACAGTGAGGTAACGGGAGCGCCTGTTGGATAATCAACACAACACGCATGCGTGCGGAACTGGCGTGTAGGAAACAGATCACATCCGAGTGGAGAGAGTGTGACATCCCTCTGATGTAACGCCCATTTGTACCACTAACTTTCTCATAATTTGACTTAATTGTTACACTTGCCAAAAACTACCTTATATAACTTACGAATAAACTCATTATGCCTTATATAAAAATGAAGTACTTTTTCATTCACACATTCATTGTCTGTTACTTCCTGTTTTTTGGGGGAGTGTAAAAATGGAGCTTAATTCAGTATATTTTATTATATGATTATTTTTATTTAATATTTACAATTGCTTTTTATTTTATGACTAGACATAGGAATTTTAGGCAAATGCCTTTTTGGTTCCTTTAAGAAAATGTGCAAAATAATTGCAGGTGTTTTCAATTTATGGAAAATTATACTGATTGGGAGCAGTGCCTAAAATGACCTAAAATGGGGTCGGTTGAATTTAATTTACGCGAAACTATCAACCTTTTGAAGGGAAAATTTATTCCTCAGTATTTCCTCTGCTGAAGTAAAAATAATTAGAACAATATGAATAATGTATATTAAGTAAATCACTACAAAATTTATAATTGTTTTTCCCCTGAGGAAAGTACTGTATTCCCTAGAGGCAAACATCGTATTTGATTTTTTTTGTTTTGAGCTTTTAAGCTTTCACTTCGACTAACGTACAAACTCGTCATCATAAAAAAATTGCCATAAAAGCAGAATTATTAAATTAATACGATAGTGATTTATGATAAAATGTTAGGATTTTTGTGTGTTATATTTGTAATTCCTGGAAGTTAGCTATTCCATTGGAATTTTTTGTAAGTACTTCAAACTTATATTCCACTGATAAATATCGACCTGAAAACATTGACGTATTATGTCGGAACTATCGATGTATATTTAAAAAATGAAATGGCTTCAGAAAATTAAACGAAATTGATAAATAAATTTAAATATTTTCATATAAACTATCGATATATAAAATCTTTGTTTCGGAAATTATGCTGCTGTAAATAAAATTATAGCTTAGAACCAAGGTAGGCCTAATAATCTTACTTTTATGTCGGGGAGAAACATCGATGTAGCAAAAACATCGGTTGATTTCCATCAATGAAGAAAACATTGATCATCGACATGAGAACATCGGCCATCGATGAAGAAAACATTGATCATCGCTATGAGAACATCGGCCATCGATGAAGAAAACATTGATCATCGACATGAGAACATCGGCCATCGATGAAGAAAACATTGATCATCGCTATGAGAAATTATTACTATGAAGAAAATAAGAAAACATTAAGTTAAATTCGTTAGTTAAACGAATTAAGTCTTAAGTTGAATTGAATCTTAAGTTAAACAGTAAGTTAAACATTGATCATTAAACATTAAACTCAAATCTTAAGTTAAACATTAAGTCACATTAAATCATTAATATGAAGAAAACATTGATCATCAACAAGAGAACATCGGCCATCGATGCCGAACCCTGTCTCTGTATAGACCTTGGACTTCTCTTTGCAAGACAGATGATTGTTCACATAAAAACTGAACAATAGGAAAAGAATAAGGAAAACAAGATTAAAATAGCTAAAAGAATAATAGTTATTAAGTATATAGGCTTATTATAGCAGATAACTGCAGAATCAAGACCCATAAAATGCCGTTACTCATGAACTGTTAGTACCAATATTGCGGCAGGATAAATCCCTCCAATAAAAATCCTGTTCTTATGAGTGAGCTTCCTAAACGTATCAATGTCTACATACTTTTTTTTTATATATAAAAGAGAAAACAATCTGCAATGAATCAGGAAAGCGGTGCTTTTGAAACAACGGACATGTATGTTTTATAACGTGAAGAAAAAGCAAAAGCTTAACGGAATGTAATAAGCACTGCACTGTCAATAAAAACTGCAACAACTGCAATGAATAGGCGGAAATGAAGGACGTTACAATAAACCGAAGGCTATGTTATGTTCTCTACAGACCGAGATAAGTTACTTTTACGATCCGAAACTAAAGCTTGCACAAACCACACACGTGGAAGAGTTTTTGCCAGGATATGTGAAGTTCAAAGCTATTTTGGCACGACTTTATAAAGGTCATAGGTAGGGTTAGGATGTTTATGACCTATAAAAGTGGAAAATATTACTGCAAATATGCCGTTAAAAATGACTAAATATGACCCAAAAATCCAAACTATGACCTAATAAAAATAACGTATTTTCACAAAATAAATGTTCCTATTTAAAACCATTAAAGACCTAAATTCTTTCATCACATGGATTCAATCAGATAATCACTTTTTAACAATTTTTGTGATTTACAGTTTTACTTCTATTTTTAATGGATTTTCTCTTGTTTGCTCGCTTCAATAGGCTACTCGTAATATTTGCATGTCCCTATAAAGTATGAACAATTGCATTAATTAATAAATTTAAGTTATTTTTGGCATAAACATTAAATGAATTAAATAAATTTCAAACTTAACTCGACCATGTAGTACATACACGTATAGGCCTAACTGTGCTCCTTTACCGAATTTATAACTGTAATATGATGTAAAAATTACAAATATGGCCAAAATATGACCAAGACCACAAAAATTGCCAAAATATGGCTTTATATGCAAAATAAAAAGTCTGATTAGGATAACAAGCGTGCAATTCGTGTTTAATTTGTGATTGCGGCGAGAACGGAGGTCAAAATAAAAATATGACATGTCATAAACATCCGAACCCTAGACTCATAGGCAATATGTGATACTCTAGCAGATGCCCGCGATTATTTACTCAGCTGCTACATGTTTTATTTATAGTAAGTCATTTATTTAACAGAAAAAGAATTAAAACGTTATATTTATTAACACTGACATCATTTTTATATAAACTGCATGAATAACTTAAATTTGTTCTTAATTCTATTTGTTATTTAATAAATAAAGCCTAAATAATTAAATTAATAAAATGAATCTTGTGCTGCCATACGGGCAAATTATCAAATTTGCTAATTCGGTACGTAGAAAAATTGCAGGAATGTAGTTTTTGTGGAGAAATAATAGAGATAATTAAGAATTTTAAAAAATGTAAATAACGTTAATGTATTGGGGATTTTGTGGTCCATTTAATTTCATAGCCTAATTAGCCTACTCATGGATTATGTTTTTCTGATCTATTTTGTTTTAAATATCTTCATTAGACTTAGATATTCTTAATCAAAAAATAATTTCACATTATGTAAATAATAAACCGGCATATCATATCAAATATATTGATTAAATTATATAAGCAACAAATACTACCACTATTATATTAACTCTTAAATGCATAATGTATCCTATAGGACACAATATTTTGCCTTAAATTTGTAAAAAAATAACTAAAAAGAAAATTTAAATTGCATGTAAAGTTTACAGAATAGGGTACAAGAAATAAACTATGGGTCCAATCATTATGTTAACTGTTTTCTCTGCAGTCCGGCACGGATTTATAATTTGCGTGAGAAACCGAGTTTCGTGCATTCTTTAAGGGTTAATTTTTTACTATTGTGGGGATTTTGAGTCAACTCCGTACGGTCCTGAATGTGTCCATAGAATTGCGCAAAAGAACTGGTTAACATTTTTGATATCAGTCAATTTTTTTTTTTAAATAACCTTTCTTCAACATTACAATCTGTTCTACAATGAACAATAAGTAATAATGATGCAAGAATGAACATGTTACAAATATAGCCCAGTGGCTAATATTTGTATAACATAACAAATTTGTTTGACATTTAATTAAATCTGTAGATCAAGTCCAAAACTCTATTTCTATTGAGCCTACACGTGTTTGTCCCATTGTTCAGGAGATTCACTGCATATGAATTGGGGTGTTTGTTTAGACGATTCTGGTAGGTCATACTGTATTTACTTATTTCCTGTTTTACTGTTGGTATTTCAAGATCTTGATAAATATATTTGTTACTGATGTACCAGGGAATTTTACCAATAGTTCGTATCGTTTTGGATTGGAAACGTTCTAGAATTTCTATGTTGGAGTTGCTTGATGTACCCCAAAGTTGAATTCCATATGTCCATATTGGCTTAAGGATACATTTGTAAATTAGAAGTTTGTTCGTAGTTAACAACTCTGACTTGGGTCCTAGGAGCCAATAAAATTTGCTGAATTTTAGATTTAGTTGTTTGCGTTTGGTACTTATATGCTTTTTCCAGGTCAAACGACGATCAAGATGGATACCCAAATATTTAACTTCTTCTGACTGAGGTAGAGTCTTACCATTGATTCTTACTGGAGGGCAAGTGCCTCGTCTTAGCGTGAAAGTTACATGTAGACTCTTATCTTCATTAATTTTTATTCTCCATTTTTTAAACCAAGTCTCCAATTTAATTAGGTAATCTTGTATGTGTTGTGACGCTGTGGTTAAATCTTCATGGACTGCTAAGACTGCTGTATCATCAGCAAAAGTGGCTATAGTTGTCGGTACATCGATGGGCAAATCTGCAGTGTACAGTAAATACAACATAGGACCAAGGACACTTCCTTGTGGAATTCCAGAGTTGATAGGGTAGAGATCCGATAGGCTGTCTTCAAATTTAACTTGAAAGAATCTTTTTTCTAGGTATGATTGCAGAATACTATAAAAAGAATGGGGTAAGAACTTTTTTATTTTGAATAGCAATCCAGTATGCCATACTTTATCAAAAGCTTGGCTAACATCAAGAAATGCTGCTGAACAGTATTCTTTATTTTCAAATGCATTGTGAATGACATCTGTTACTCTATGCACTTGTTCTATGGTTGAGTGCTGTGCTTGAAATCCAAATTGATGGTCGGGAATTATGTCAGTAAGGAGTGGTTTAAGTCTGGCCAGGAGTATTTTCTCAAACAATTTAGAAATAACAGGCAATAAACTTATAGGTCTGTAAGATTTAACTTCATTTGGAGGTTTTCCTGCTTTATGGATGAGGATAATTTGTGATATTTTCCAAGCTCCTGGATAGTACCCCGACCTTATTATTGCATTAAATACGAATGCAATAAAAATCATAGCTTTATATGGCAGTTCTTTCAAGATACGACCAGTTATTAGATCATAACCAGGAGCCTTATTAGGATTCAAATTATTTTCTATAGTTTTTCTGACCTCTCTTGGAGATACTGACTGAATCGGTAGAGACATTTGAAAAGGGGCTTGAAGGTACTGATCTATCTCAGTCTCATCGTCTTGTGCCATTGTAGGAAATGGCTGGAATACTTGTGATAAATGGGTGACAAATAACATAGCTTTTTCATCACAGCTTCTGGCCCAAGTGCCATCTTCTTTCTTAATTGGTGGTATGGGGTCTGTAGGTCTTTTCAATTTCTTTGTAGCTCTCCATAAAGAATAATCACTAGCTTCGAGAGGCGTTAGATTTTCCAGATATTCTTGGATGGATTGGTTTTTCATTGTTTGTATGAGCCTTTTTAGTTATCAGTCAATTGGAAAAAAAGAGATCGTATGTTCATGCATCATTTGAAGTCAAATCAACAGCGTAAAATAATTAGGCCCACAAATCCATTCAACCATCCAATACACCTGACCAGTCTCAGCATCCGAACTGTGGGCATATTGTTCTAGAGATAAGCTTAGAAACCAGAAATGCTGCAGTTTCTACTCTCGGATGCCAGGGTTAGCATTTATTGCATAACCGTAGAGACTGTTTTCCATTCCCTGTTAGAATAACACGGTTCAATCGTTTATCTCTTTTTTTTCTCCCATAAGGTGCCGTAAGTTGATTGACCGAGCAGTGAAAGGTGTAAAATTGTTTGTTTCTAGTAACCAAAATTCCCATATTTTTATTAATTGGGATGGTAGCTAGATGAAGGGGCTGAACGCCAACACTAGCACTTCAACGTTTTTATCATAACATACTGCACACAATTTGATTTATCTGCTAATTTGATACCGATAATCTTATTATTAGATTAGATTATAAACTTTTTAAACATTTATTTTAATAGAAGATTTTTACAATCCCATTTTATTTCAGAATTATGCCATGCCCAAGTCTGTAGATTTACAAACATGTACCGAAGTTATGAATATGTCCAAATAAGAAAATGCCTGTTTTTATGCAGTTCAGAAACTCTTATCTTCTCGTTTTGTGTCCAGAAATCTAAAAATAAAAATTTATAAGACAACTATCCTGCCGGTTGTATTATATGGATGTGAGACTTGGTCGCTTACTCTTCGGGAAGAACATAATCTGAGAGTGTTCTAAAACAGGGGGCTTAGGAAAATATTTGGGCCTAAGAGAGATGAAAATGGGGACTGGAGAAAACTGCATTATGACGAGCTTCATAACCTGTACTCGTCACCGGATATAGTAAGGATAATCAAATCACGTGGGATGAAATGGGCTGGACATGTTGCGCGCATGGGGGAGGAAAGACATATCTCAAAAGTATTGACTGGGAGACCCGAAGGGAAAAGACCATTTAGAAGACCTAGACGTAGGTGGGAGGACAATATTAGGATAGATTTAAGGGAAGTCAGATTTGAGAGGGATGATTGGATGGAGTTAGGACAGAATAGGGTTGAATGGTGGGCTCAGGTAAGCGCGGCAATGAACCTTCGTGTTCCATAAAATAGATAATATTCCTACAGCTTACTTAGGAATTGTCTATTGCCATTGAGTGAGTAAGTAAATAAGTACATGAACTCTTGCGGGACAACTTTTTAGCACACCGGCGACGGTCACAGGCGTAAGTTGCAGTACACCTCCGTTGTTAAATAACCATTAAAATACCTCATTGTTATCTCGTCTCTGGTGTGGTCTCGGACTTAATTATTCATACATCACCAGATCAGTACTAGTTCGAATTATTCAATCAGAGATCAAAGATAGGCAGATCATGTAGCACTAACTGGAGATTTTAACGAGAAAAAAAAATAATGTTATGAATAGAGACCGGATTTTAAAGGGAAAATTTTCACCAAAAAGAGGGCGAAAAAAGGGAAAATATTTGCCAAAAAAAAGGTGGGAAGAAAGGGAAAATTATTGCCAAAAAAGGGATATAAAAGTAAGAGAGTGTAAAAGTTCAACGGAGAGATACATGTTTGTTTTATGTAAAGCCTTTGCTTGCTCTACAGCTGCTGATTCTGTAACATCTAATGACTGAAGAAATTTTTTGATCTTGTTGAAATTCTCACAGAGGAAAATAGCACACGAAACCCATGTTCCCCACCTTGTAATAATGGGAAACTTAGGCAATGGCAGGCCTGTGATTTCCCTGTAACGCTCTATTGTGCTGGGAGGAATTATTTTTCAATGGTGAATCAGTGAAAACAATTTTTAATGTTTTCATATTACCAAATACTGGGTAATTTACGAACTTTTCAAAATTAATTAGCAAAAAAGGTACTGGAAAGGGAAAGTTCCTAAAAAAAAAAAAGAGGAAATGAGCCTAAAAAAGGGAAAAAAGGGACGTTAAAACCAGGTCATTTGCAGTTGAAACTTACTCAGTAATGTCCTGTTCAATTTTATCACGTTTTGTGATGAAATATAAAAAAAGGAATTCCCTTTAAAATCCGGTCTCTAGTTATGAGGAGACATGCAGGGAGATCAATATTAAAACCGATCTTCGTGCGAAAGAAATATAACAAGAAAGCATCCCAAGCAGCTATAACTGAATCCAAACCGCAAGAAATAGTCATGGGAGAGGTTGTTTTAAAGATGAACCGCTACGAACTCACTGCCACTTAGACCACGAGGATGCATGCTCAGCTGAGAGCGTTTTGTTACATAATGGTTACTACTCTATTGTACATTGTTGAACATGTGTTTCCTTTTTTATGCGTGGTCGCCACACTTTCCAAATACAATAGGAAATTAGTTTACAGCCCGTGCTCCGTTTCCATGAGAAAGTAATATTCTTATGTACAAGCCTTCGTAATATCGCTTTGTGGCCAGCATTATGCATGCACTGAAAGTAAAACTGTAGACGGGATTTTACGATGACTATTCCACTCATATTTGACCAATAACGTATAACAATTCCTCGGATATAGACCAATCATGATCGTTGTTCATCTTATAGCTATTAACAGGGCCGTAGCAAGGTCCTTTTGCGCCCTTGGCGAATCTGACAAATCTGCGCCCTCCAATGCTGGGGGGTCTGAACAATTTTTTTTTTAATTCCTGTAAAATTGTTTATTGTTTTAATATAAAAACACTGTTATTATCAAAGAAAACCTAAACCTCAATTTGAAAATGAAATAAGTGTTGGACTTTCAAGGTACTAAAACCTTTTCAGATGATTGAACTACCGGTACTTAAAAAATAATTAATTCATAAAATCTAGAATTTCTATTGCTTGACAAATTGCACCAGTCTAAAAAAAAGGTGGTATTTTTCATGGTTAATTTTGCGCCCTTGGCTGGGGCCCACCTCGCCACCGCCTAGCTACGGCCCTGGCTATTAATATGCTGTTTTATCGATAAAATCGTCTGCTCTTTACTGAACATGTAAGCAACAGTGTGCAGTGATTAATACGTCATACGCTGCCATTAAGCAGCACGAAAACAGATTATTTTATACAACATAACTTGTGTGGAAATTGAAATAATAGAAAAGTACATTGATTCAGAACACAGGTTCGATTCGGTGCAATCCAATTGGTGTGCCTTTATTCTGTTCTGCTGTTAGCTTACCTAGATGAAGTTAACTATGTCTTATATGCACTGGTCACAACATGGTAACTCGAATCGATTCTGGGATGGTTGATTCATAGTATGCTATGATCTCGCAGCTGTTAGTTTTGTTTTTATATAACAAAGGACGAAAGTAATTATTATATGTATAATCCGTTACACTTTTATTCATGGAATAGTCTTAAGAAATCCAACCCGAGTTGACGAGTTTCATCAGATAAATTCACTAACGATAAACTCTCGTGGGATTGCCTATGAAAATACCACTAACTAGTGTAAAATTATATAACTTTACTACTTTATATTTTTATTTCAAAGTTTTATGATTTGCCTGTGAAACTGAGTCTAATGAATTTAAAGGTTAAGGTAATTACTAGCTAATATAATATTTGAGCTGGTATTTCCGTGTGGACCGTACTCGATTGTGAAATTAATTCAAGGTGGCCTTGCTCGTTCGCCATAGCAAACTGGGTTTTCTAGAGTGGAAGGGAAAAAGCGAATAAGTCAAAATTCCAAAGTTTCAGGAAAGAAAAACAAAAGTATTTTCACAGGATTGTTACACTATTTAGTTCAGTCCACCAGATATTTTTACACAGTATCTTATACTATGTAAAACTATCTGGATGGACTGATCTAAATATTGTAAAAATGCTGTGAAAATAAAAAGTTATTTGTCTCTCCTAAAACTTTGGTATTTTGACTTATTCGCTTTTTCCCCTGTCACTGTAGAATTTACACGTGATGTGGTAGGCCTATACCATGAAATAATTTCGAGACTGATTGAGTGAACGATCTTATGAAAGTATGTGGTTGCTTTTGAAATACACCCTTTGAATTAAACGTTTACTTAGGGTAAACGAACGTAAATCAGCAGATTCCTCTTTTTTTTTTTTTCTTTCTTTCTTCATAAATTGGCATTATTTTAATCTAGAGCCCGGAATTCTGTGAATTGCCCATCAAGCTGTTTCAACACAATTTTCTTTACGCCCACAAAGGTTTTCGATTGTTTCAGCATGGAGACAGACTTGAAAATAAAAAAATTCTACAATGTATAAGAGTCAATTTTTCGCCTTATACCCTCAAAAATATAATAAGATGCCAGAAATATATATGCCTAGTCACAGAATTCCGGGCTCTAGATTAAATGCCAGATATCGAGGAGAAGAAGAAGAAGAAGAAGAAAGGAGAGTGAGGAAAAAAGGGACATCTGCTAATTTACGTTCTTTTACCCCAAGTAATCCTTTTACCCCAAGTAATCCTTTAAACCAAAGGGTGTATTTCAGGCTTGAATAAGATGTCAGAAATATATATATTTCTGGCATCTTATTATATTTTTTGAGGGTATAAGGCGAAAAATTAGCTCTTTATTCTTTGTGAAATTCTCCCTCAAAGACACTGAAGATGAAATTTATCAATAAAAAATTCTACGCCTACCGTTACGAGAAAGAATACTTCACTGTTTTTAGTCAAGCTATTAATTCAGTAACTACACAACAAGGAAGTGACCTCCCGTGAAGTTAGCAAAATACATATACTTCAACCAAATAACTATTACACAAATCGATTTCACGATCTGCTTCTTGAGGGTTGAGTTCAGTTCATATTACTCTATCGTCTGCACATATTTGGAATTTCAATGCGCACGCACAGATCTCGAGATGTAATTATAGATTTATCGATTAACGCGAAACGATTGCATCCGCCACCGTTTGCCGATTCGCTTTTGTTACGGCCGGATCGGTCACGGATTACCTCGCTGCAAGGGGTCTCTGACAGAGGGCACGCCCATCGCTCTGTACAATTGTTACATCAGCAGCATTCACGGTAACAACGGCGCATGTTACTCAGCACATTGTTGCATGTGGATTTTTTCAAGGCTATGTTAGAAAAAGGTCACCCAGCATGCTCCAGTTTTGCCCACATCAGATTTAATTATACTTCGCTAGGAATTTATTATAGTAATTAAAAATAGTCCAACTGCACCCAACATAATTACATTTTCAAGACCGAGATAGGTTGCAATGGAAATCAGAGCCTTCTGTTTCCTTTCAGTGTCAGCTATAAGATAATGAAACAAAAGAATCCGGGCCTTGAGTTGCATTTATTGTGGCTATCTGGCGAATTCTCACATACATAATTTTACGTTTTCTGAGGTCGTGACACAAAGATTGGAGCGACTTTCTCTTACTTTCTATACCTCTTTACATGAAGAAAATTTCGTTTTTCGCTATTTTCTCGAAAACCCCTCTACCAAGAGCTGAAACTTTTATTTGAAAAAAAAAAAACATATTCACAAAACTTGTCTGAAAGATGGTTATAACTAGGGGGCGGATTTCTATGACCTAAAAAATAGGATATATGCATGCATTAATGACCTAAAAAACATTAAAATATGACCAATAAAATTTAAAATATGACTTTACCACTTACACATTGTGTATATTTCTTTAAGTTTCATTACAATACATTTTATTAAAATATAGTATTAATTATTTAAAAATCTGTAAATTCTCAAAGAGCATCATTATAATGCAAAATTTACAAAATATGATATGAAACTTCAAAATTTCTTTACTATGCACACAAATATCCCAAAAATATGACCTAAATGTGCATATTCGTACTAAATATGCTACAATAGTTGAAAATTTCCTAAATATGCAGTTATATGCACAATATTCCATTTTCACCAGGATGCTTGGAATCGGGTTTAAATTAGTCGGAAACCTGAAATTATGCAAAGGGGAAAAATATTACATGTCATAGAAATCCGCCCCCTAATTATAACTTAAAAGTAGGGTTCGGATGTTTACGACCTAAAAGGTGGAAAATATGACTGCAAATATGCCCTTAAAATGACTAAATATGACCCAAAAATCCCAAATACCCTATAACCCAATAAAATTAAAATATTTTATGCGATGCGATTTGAGGAGAGGAGATTAAATTATATGTTTCAAACCAGATTATATTCAAAATGGGCTTTGATTTATCCTCTTTAACTAGCAGGTACCTGTGACTTTGCTCAGGACAATTAAATCGAAAATTAAAAATTAAGAGCAAGATAATCAAAACATTATATTTATTAACACTTACACTTGAATCATTCATAAACTAAACTATTAATAATTATAATGAAACGGCTAAAAATCCGGTTTTGGAGTGCATTCCACGATTAGAAAGCGCCTATAATGCATTTGACATTATAAACAAATGAGCTCACATAATCGAAACGATCGATAATTCCATGCGATATATTGAAACAATCGCGATGTTTTTGTTTCCAAGTTATGGGGAAAAAAGCAAAGGCATCTGCAATCGATTAGACAATTGAATTGTAAGATGCTTCGATAGCGCAAAAAATTCACGTTTCCTGCCAGTTTTTTACTCATAACTCGCGAACGAAAGCTAAAATTAAAAATCCGGCTTCGAGGTGTATTCGGCCACCTTTCAGTCCATATATGTTTAAAATTTCAGTTCTCTGCATGCAGTAGATTTCGCTGGGCATCACGCACAGACAGACAAACACTCCCTCTTATTATTATTATTATAGACTAGACACGATGACTGATCGTTCATGCTGAACTTTACCTGAAGGTGTTTTTGTGTAACAAGTGAAACTGAATCAATGTCGCAATGTATGCAGAATGTAGTGACCCGTATCGAATTTCTTGGCGTACTTAGCACGCTGTAGCATGCAAAGCCGTTACCATGTCGGGGCAATTCAAATAATTACCTGTGTAATGAAGTGCAGGGTAAAATTGTAGGCTTTGGCCTCTTGAGTGGAGAGGACCACAAGAACGTGGCTTGCTGACGTCAGCAGGGCTACTCAAATGCCACAGCTTCCATCCGAGTAATGAAAAATATATTTTTTCTGGTATAGTGTTTTTTTTTTTTTCATTCATTTCCCGTTCATGGTATCATGGTAGAAACTCGAACTTCCTGTAGCCTACCCGGTGCCGGAAACCTAACCTACCTACGTTTTTGCCTTCTTTGCAACAATATTTGTTGTATCAAAGCTTCTAACTTTTGACGTAGCCTATTTATTATTGTAGTAATGGAATATGATCTTATTATCAGTTGAATTTTATCGTTTCAATCTTACTTAATTTTCTTTCTTAATATATTCACTTACGATTTAATTCATAGCAGCTAAGTATGACGTCATTAGTTGCGCGTGCGTAAAGTAATTGTATCGATCGCCACTTAAATTAAATCAGTCACTAACTTGGGAAGTCAGCCATTTCGAGCAGCTGTTTGTAATTTTTCATATAAGTTTTGTAACTATTTTCTCTATCGTATAGAAATAGTATGCCATATCATGTGAAGTGTGTAGCAGAATCTCGGAAATCGAAACAACCAGACTTATTCCTTTTTTTTTTTTCAAACTTTTCGTCGATTTTGTTAAAACATGTTTGTCGCCCTTGTATCGTATATACTATTTGCATACGCTTTTACTGATGGCTTTAATATTTTAGCTCGTTCACAGATTACTTCCTCTTTTTTTTTATTTTTTATTTTTATTTTTTTAACAAGAACAGCTGTGGGTTGATAATCTGTGAAGTCAAAGATACTTCCCAACGAGTCTCTAATTTAGAATATTTACACGATTAAAGCTTACATCCTTCCACAGATTTTACTTTAGATACAGGCCTAACATACTTTGAAAAAATATATATGTAAAACATCTAGGGCTGTACCGATTAATCGGCTCGATTAAACATTTAATCGTCGATCAACTACATTTTGCGATTAATCGGTTTAGTCGAATTCTGAAAATGTTTTTCGAGAAATGGGTCGAATGACCAAACTCCTTTCTCTCGCTTCTCCAGCCTTGGCACATCTTGTGTCATTTGGCCTATTGTGTCCAAACAATTCCCGTTATTCAGAAACCTGAAGGGTAGTTTAGTCAACAAACTCCCGTGTCTCAAGTCTTGGCTGAAAAAGTAACCCGAAATGTAAGTTTTGTATATATTTTTTTCACTAGTTTACTAATAATGGTATTAATTAATTCAGGATTTCTTCTGATTATCTATAGTGTAGTAGTTATTAAACGTGTAAAACAATATTAAATGTACACTTTGGTTTAGTTTAGAATACCGACGTGTTTGTCGATTAATCGGCCGATTAATCGATTAAAGTCAAGCGTTAACTCGATTAGAAATTTTAATCGACTTTCAGCCCTAAAAACAACCAATTCTTTTGTACCCTAAGTAAAACTGTCCTACGTTTATTAATCTATACATCAACTGAACAGTTTATTCGGCCCTCTAAGCGAGCAGTTGAGCAACCAGAGAGCTACTAAAGGTCACGGCACTTATCTCTGGATATGAAACCGTAATTACGGGCGATATTCGTGATACAGGTCCCTATTATTACCCATACTCGCTAAGCTGCTTCTACAGAAAAAAAAAGTTGACAATAGTTTAGCCTTGTTTCCATAGGAACTAAACGGCGAACAAAATTCATTCATGTCAGTATCAAAAAACTTGGCACTGTTGGTCCCTTGGATTTACATGGAATGTTAGTTGTCATAGAAACAGAGAAACTTAATCTAAAACAATTTACTTTGAATTAACCCCGGTTTCCATGAAGAATAAAATATTGCTATAAAGTAAATTAGTCATTCTTCGTGAACTAAAACTGATTTCCATACCGATTTCTTTTAAATAAGTAATATTAACTTCCGCGTATTTCTAGGGCAACAAAAATTAACCAGAAACGTAAAAATATACTGTACAGTTACCGGTAATCTTGCTGAATCTCTGTATTGCTCATTCAGCCATTATTTATTGTATATAATCAAAGAAAGTGGAAGAAATCATTAATTATAACGTTCTTGAGTTACGTATTAATTTAATTTGTACTGTTTGATTATTATTATTGTTGTTGTTATTATTTTCATCATCATAGGGCTTGCGGATTTATTTCGAGGGCAGTACAGTACATATTTCTCAGAATAGGATTAAAATCAAAACGCTTTTTTTTTTGTTTTTTTTTGTTTTTGTTTTTGTTTTTTTTTTTTTGTTTGTTTTTTTTTTTTTTTTTTTTTTTGGTACTCGTACCCCCGCGGATTAGAGCTATTCTGACTTGGAAGAAAGATGATTATAAAATCATTTGGGACAAAAGAATGGGAGCCATGAACAATATGCGAGTTATCAGGATGGGAGACTTGAACGCGCGAGTTGCCAGGAGCAGCAGTTAATTTATGTAACGAGACCGGTCGGTCACTGAGTATAACATGGAAGCCACGGGACACACACCATCCCACTTCCACATTTTATATCAAGCCAGTCTTGCCATCTTCATTCAACTGAAAACC
This sequence comes from Ectobius pallidus, assembly GCA_964059195.1. NCBI lineage: Eukaryota > Metazoa > Arthropoda > Insecta > Blattodea > Ectobiidae > Ectobius > Ectobius pallidus. The sequence goes on from CAXKWD010000010.1 coordinate 114,610,347, forward strand.
CTAATTTTCAGAACAGGTGGCCATGAAATTATTTAACACTATCCGGAAAGTTCTGTTATTGGGTTTTGTGTTCTTTTGTTTTGGTTTTCGATATTTTATGTAAGGAGGCCATGGTAATGATAAAATGTATGGAAACGTTTATTTTGTTTTCAATTGTTAATTTGTCCTATACTGTGAATTTTCGTCTCATCTGTCGTTAACATAGCCCATTTAACATTTATTCGAGAAAGGATATTAAAGGAAAGTAGAGCGAAGTGAAAAAGAAGTAGAAAAGACACTTCCTCTTGTATTATTATTATTATTATTATTATTATTATTATTATTATTATTTGATGTTACTATGCCTTATTGTTGTTATTAAATCTAAACATTCTAACTGAAATATATTTAAATGCACAGTGTACGAACCGAACAAATGTTCTAAGAAAAATGCATAAGTTATTGTCGATGCAGCTTGTTTGAAACATGTTATGCCTCTGCTTACTTTCGGGTTTTTCCTAAGAATATCTTACGAATTTGACTTGCTAGTTTGAGTAAATAGAGAAAAGTAGATGTTCTAATTTTAGTAAATCTAATAACACAATAGCATGTAGTATATTACGATACAAGTGCCGTAAGCGGTGCATACGGATCGAGGAAAGAGTTTGAAAAAACGAGGCGCTTGCGCCGAGTTTTTTCAATTTCCGTGATCCGTTATGCGCTTACGGCACGAGTATTGCATGCTATTTTTTGCATGATAATTATTTATATCAATTTATTTATATTAATTGAGATATTAGCTGAAACTATTATGTATATACACTATTGAAGATGGATGTTATATTTCAGAAAGAGATTCGCATGTGTTTGTTGTTATGGGAACCGAATATTTGTCCTGGGGGACCTTGTCCATAAAGACTTGTATTATGACGAGTGCCGTAAGTAAATTCTTACCGCACGGAAATTTGTTTTGTTTCCATAGCAACCAGATTGCGTGCGGGAATGTCAACTTACGATCCACGGCAACAGTATTCGCAAGTACCACTAATTAGTTAAGTCGTGCAAAAATTAATTTTCTAACCATTTCGAACATTTATAGGTTAATTAAATTAATTAAAGCATCGAATATCAGATATTGTGCCTTAATATTGACGTAATGTGTCATAATACTATTGAATTTAGTGCACTTACGGCAATTGTTCCGAAATACGTATTTACACTATCGCAAGAGCATATAAAACTTTTATTGACACAAATTGTTACGAACAATTTATTCGTAACAGAACTTGATTTCAAACGCGGAAGTGGATGTCCTTATTTCAAGGGATCGTGAGTTTGAATCTTGGTATGGAAATGAGCTCGGCAGATGTCTCTTGGCGCCAGAATGTATCCGGCGAGCTGACCAGCTTTCACGTGCATTCCCAACATTCTTGCATTCCGGTTTGTGAGGGTCCTTAACAGTCAGTTCCGGATGCCACATGCTCTCGAAATAAATGGTGCATAATAATGCAACGGTCAATACGGTAAACTGCTACTACAAATTGCCGATGCCTTCACTTGATTATTTATTGATAATATGTTCGGTAATCTCTATATCTCTATCTATATAAAAGGCTTTGTCCTGACTGACTGACTGAATGAATGATTGACTGACTGACTGACTGACTGAATGAATGACAGGAATCAACGTACAGCCTAAACTATAACAGGTAGAGACTTGGAATTTTGACAGTACCTTCGCTTCATAATGTAGGTGCTCACTAAGAAAGGATTTTGAAAAATTCTGATTCTAAATGCCAAAAATTTAATGTTTTTGAAAATACTTAATCCATTTTTACATAGAATTATCAAAACAAATTCACAGAATATATTGTTGCACAAATGGTATCAGGTGGGCTTGGAAGAAACAATTTTTTTATTTATTTTTTAATATTTTTTATTTATTTATTTATTTATTTATTTATTACAAGAGATATTACAAGAGGTATTACATTTAGTAATACACCCGAATGAGCAAGACTGCTCGTGCTCGGGTGCCGTTTCAAAAATATCAAAGTGAAGAAAGAGGAGAGACAAAGAAATAGAGTGTATAATGTGCTTAACTAAAAAAGAAAGTAAAACAAAAACATTAAAACATAAAAACATAAATACATAAAAGGAGTGAAACAAAAATTACTTAAAAGCTAAAAAATTACAAAAAATTCTTTACATATCTATTAAATTTAACAGTGGAGTATGCTGAGAGATCAGGATTTTTTCTGATAATTGAGTTATAGAAGCGCGGTCCAAAATTAATGCTATGCTTTAATCCTGCCGATGTGAGACATTTGGGTTCTAATAGGAGTAAATTAGTATTTCGTCTAGTTTTGTAGAAATGATCACTGGAAGAGTATTTTATACGATGTTTGTGAAAATATTTTAATATAGAAAATTTGTAAATTTGGTCCAAACTTAAAACATTAAATTCCGAAAATATTAGTCTAGTTGGGTAATCAATGTGTTTTCTTAGACAGATTTTTATTATTCTTTTTTGTAAAAGGCAGAGGGGCTTAAGGGTAGTTTTCGCTAATCCTCCCCAGACGAGAATGCCATATTGAATAATGGACTGGAAAAGTGCTAGATAAACGGAACGTAAAACAGTAATGGGCATACAGTGGCGTAAAATGACAAATTTATGAATTGTTCGGCGTAGTCTATTACAGATGTAGTTAACATGGTGAGACCATTTAAGGTGTTTATCAATAAAAATACCCAAATATTTCACAACGGCTGTTTCTTTCAGTGGTAAGCATTTACAATTCACATCAAAATTACAATTATGTATTATTAAATTTAAATTTGTACATTTTTTCCGCGCTATCTGACCAGTAGATGTTAATGAGAAAGGAACTAATGTTGATTTATCCACGTTTAGTGACAGAAGGTTAGAATCGAACCATTTTTTTATAATTTTCATGCCAGTATTAGCGTATTTATATGCTACTTCCCATGAATGACCACTGAAAATCACAACAGTGTCATCTGCGTAAGAAAATATGGAGCCGTTTATTTGATCTAGGTTTAAATTTAGCAAATCATTTACATAAATTAAGTATAAGATTGGTCCTAATATCGTTCCTTGTGGTACACCAATATCAATATTTGATATTTCACTTATATGGCTGTCAACCTTTGTCATTATACATCTATTGCTCAGATATGATTCAAATAATTTGTAAACTGTTCCTCTAATTCCTATCTTATTCAGTTTATCTAATAGTATCGAGTGAATAACAGTATCAAAAGCTTTACGTAAGTCCAAGAAAATTCCTAAACAATTATTACCTTTGTCTAATTCTTTAATAATGTTACCTGTAACGTTAATAAAAGCATCGTCAGTAGATATGTTGCTCTGGAAACCAAATTGATTTTTTGATATAATTTCATGTTTTTGTAAATAGTTTAGTAGCCTAACTTTTATGCATTTCTCTAGTATCTTGGAAAAGGCCGGAAGAAGTGATATTGGTCTATAATTGTTTAAATCATTCATTTTCCCGGATTTATGTATAGGTATTATCACAGCATTTTTTAGAGTATTGGGGAAAACACCTTCTGTGAAACAAAGATTGAAAATATAGACAAGAGGTTTTACAATATATTTAATGATAGATTTCAATGTAATGTTTTTTATTCCATCAATGCCTGGAGCTACATTATTATTTAAGGTCTTCACAATGTTAATAATTTCGCATTCATTAACAGGACTGAGAAACATAGATGTGATTGGATTCATGGCTGTTTTATTGTACTCCGAAGAGTCTGACGATGCCTTATTAACGTTTGAGGTTACACTGTGCCCTATTTTTGAGAAGTATTTATTAAATTCATTTGCGATATCCTCTTTGTTTGTTATGTGAGATGCACTTTTGACAAATAAGAGAAGTTATCAAAATAGTTCATGTTATAAATAAATATTACAGAGTGAAATCCACTAAAATAATGGAATCACATAACTTTCTCTACCCTGGACATAGAGAAAACAAAACGAGGTATGGTAATGTGTATATTATTATATTATATCGCAGGTTTTTGGAGAGAAAAGTATGAAAGTGATAATGCTTTATGGTAACATAAGAGTGGGAAATTTCCCGCCTCGATATTACAATTTTATGTTACAGGAATTTCTGTTTCTTCTTATTTAAACCTCTACCAGGCTTGCTGTGCACTGTACAAGCGATGGGATGCAAAATTCTAGATCCTCTATGAGCCATAAAAAACTATATCAAGCGTTTTCTGAGGGAATAGTTTGAGTGTAATAAGTCGTTCTTCCTATTTCAAATTATAAATGCCTATATAAGGACCTAGAATTTAAAATTTAAAATCCTTCATAAGCTAATTTCCAATTACAAAATACAAAACCCGGGCGACGCCGGGTCTTTTAAGCTAGTAATTATATAAAAGGCTTTGTCCTGACTGACAGGAATCAACGTACAGCCTAAACTATAACAGGTAGAGACTTGGAATTTTGACAGTACCTTCGCTTCATAATGTAGGTGCTCACTAAGAAAGGATTTTGAAAAATTCTGATTCTAAATGCCAAAAATTAAATGTTTTTGAAAATACTTAATCCCTTTTTACATAGAATTATCAAAACAAATTCACAGAACGTATTGTTACCAGTGGTATCAGGTGGGCTTGGATTAAATTAAATGGATGTTTGACAAATTAGAGAAGGTATCATTATAATTCATATTATCTATATTAATAAAAGGAATTCTCCTCGATGTCCAGCGAAATCTACTGAACGCAGAGATCTGAAATTTTAAACATAGGTGTGCTGAAGGGTCGGAAAATGCACCTCGAAGCCGGAATTTTAATTTTAGTTTTCGTTCGTGAGTTATGAGTGAAAAACTGGCAAAAAACGTGCATTTTTTGCGTTTTCAAAACATAAGTTTTCAGTTATACATTTCAATGTCAAATCAATTACAGTTGGCTTTGGCTATTTTTGTCAAACCTTGAAAACAAAACTTTCGCGATCGCTTGAATGTTGTAAGCCCTAAATATGGTCAAACGTTGTTTTATTTGGACGAATCTCACTATACAGAGGTTTTCTTGGCCAAGAAACTCGAATCTGAGGTCGCTTTTACCAGTCGATGCTATCTGATCGTGGTATGTAGTCCATGCGATTTAGGTGTTAATAAATGTAATGATTTAACTATTATGCTCTTAATTTTTAATTCTTGAAATAATTATCGCGGGCGAAGCCGCGGGCACATGCTAGTGTTTTATAATTCCTCTAGCAACAGCATCATTTTTTTTCTGTGATGTTTCCCTCTTGTATAAAACATTGGTGCTTAATACACGTTTCTGCTGCTGTTGTCATGGCAATTATTCACAAACAAATTCAATTAGTTATCTGTGGAATGTGTGGCTTTGGTATGACGTAATAAAAAAATAGTATATTTTTCAGTAGATGGCTAGAGAGTCTTAACGGCGTTTCCATGGTATCAATTCACACCAATGTTTTCTTCTGTTTCAATTTGCGTTTCTTGGTTTCGAGAGGTTTTCCAGTGTAACTGTAGAAATGTGAAGTAGGAAAATAACAAAAATCTAATTACAATTAGCATTTGTTATTAGACTATTATTAGTAGTTTTATTTTTTCTTTATGCTTAACTGGCCGTTCTTGTTTAAACGTCTATTGGAAAAATTAAAAGAAGTAAAAAACCTCAAGAATTTTATCTGCAAACAGTGCCAGTGAAGGGTTATTAACTCTTATCGCCTTCATGAATCCATTGATTAGTTATAGCCCTATGAATTAATCGGAATTAAAAGTTTATATTGAATATTGAATATTATATTGAAGAATGTTTTGTTAATTAAGTAAAATTGGGAACTCCGTGGCGCGATATCCCTGTAGAGACAAGGCCTACCACCCGACCGCTGCGTCATCTACCATAGGCAGATGGCAGGATTGGAGGGCATGTGGTCAGCATCCCGACACCCACGGCCGTTAATGGTGGTTTCCTTGACCGGAGCCGCTACTTCTCTATCAAGTAGCTCAATTTGACTCATGAGACTGAGTGCACCCCGTTCCAGACCTCCCTACCTCAGAGGAGGTGCCGGGGATCGAACTCAGGCCGACGGATCTGTAGTCAGCGACGCTAACCACAAGATCACGTCGGCGATTTAAAATTGGGATTATATTTGTTTAAAAATTGGTGAATTTATGAAAGCCTGGTTTAAAATTCTAGTTTAAACAAAAAGTTACTTTAAAAAAGGTTTTAACATGTAACGTAACTAGATTTTCCCAACCTTATTTTACCTTTTGTAAATTTTAACTGTCAATACTTTCTAAAAATATTTTAATGGTTTCTTTATGTTATTATAAGAACGATTTCGCAATGAGTCTTAATGTAAGATCAGAACTGGCATTCTAAAGGCGTCATAAAGAACACAAGCCGGCAATGTGCTTTCTCACACACTACAAAGATACAAGAAGCGTTACCTTATGTAGAAACTACTTGTTTTATTTTTATAGCACCATGTATTATAAACTTCCATATGTCTTAAGCGAAACATTCAATAGCATCCGAACTTAACAATAGCAACATGTTACAAAAGCAGAACCCAACAAGTGTAAAAAATCGCTAACATTTTTATTTCACTAATCCGAATGCCGGGCGAGTCACCGAAAAAAGAGAGGTTTTAAATCACAAGTGTTGTACACCGCACGAGGTCAGGCGAGGGTCAAACTGGGGACCCGTTATTCAGCTATTCTTATTACAACGTGAGAGATGATGGATATCCTCAAGGGTCAATGTCATTACCACCACCAAAGGACTTCATTCCTTAACAGAAAGGTCAAACCCGAGCTTGAAGCACTCATTTTTTTTTTTTACCATTGTATCACTTCCAGTTGTGAAGAACGATCACGCTTGGTTTACAATGGAAATTAAAACATAAACTTCAAGCGTACAATAAAGGAGAATTAGCATCATAACAGTGTCATCCGCAAAGAAAACAGAAAAAAAATGAAGAATGATAAATACAACAGTTGGCTTTTAATTTTTGGTTGTTCTTATCAATACATGGCCTTCTTTGTAAAGTAAATAATAAAGAATGGAATGCGTATTCGATATTAGAGTAACACTTTCTGAGTTTTGTGGATTTATTCACATCATTGCCTCCTTTTACTGGAACTAATGCATGGCCATAAATGATTATGAATATAGTAAACCGAAAACAAGGTATGACTATATTTTTCGAGTGATTAAATCGATTGTCTTCTATCACTGAAACTCACCAATCGAATGGAGAGGAATTTACGATAAAGTAGGATCTGAGAATTATTTTTGGGATCAATGTAGTTTGTAGTGAAACTTTTCACCCCAGTGTTTTTTTCGTAGTTAAAATTAGTTTATTGTCTACAGTCTGTCCTTAAGGTTTCAAAATCGTTCCGTGTGCATTAATAATCAATACACACCAGTGTTAAAATTAGACCTGGGATTTTAGGCTCTAAAAAAATTAGTTTTAGGCACCTAAAATAGGTCTTTAAAACAAGTAAGTAGGCTTTTAAAAGAGAAAATAGACACTTAAAATATGCTTTAAAAATGTGTAAATAGATAGGAAATAGACTTTAAAATATTACAATATACACTTAAACTGTAACATAGTCTTTTTTTTTTTTACTGCAAGAAACGTGGTATACCTATTCTTAACAGAATTAACTGCAAAATTAGGTATCACGAACTATATTCACTTAAACAGATGTTCTTTCACTGGTGACTTGACACAGTAGTCCTTCCCCCTTAATCCTCCCCCTCCCCCACCAGTCAGCATTCCTTTAGCGACAATTGTTTGGAATAATCAAGTTTCTGTGAAAAACCCACCTCTGCTTTTCTGCTTTTCATTGAGGGATGTCCATTATAAGATTGTAAAAATTACAGAAGTTGAATTTTATTTTAAATGTACAAAATAGGCATTTTAGGCACTAAAATAATAAAATAGTCTCTAAAGGTCCAAATAGGCATTTTAGGGCACTATAAAACTGTATAAATGTGATTTATCATGAAACGTCCACATATTTAAAAATTTTCACGTTATTTCACAAGGAACTAAATAGACATTTGCCTAATCCCAGGTCTAGTTATAATGAAAATCTGTATCATAATGGATAACATAATGGATAGAAGGAGTTGAGTCCATAGACTATGTTAAGCATTAGCCTAATAGAATGGGGTAACCATATTGCTGTATCAAGGAACTTAGGCAATATAGAATCTCTGCAGTAGTGCAGACATGATCTTGAATCTTTAGTCCCAGCCTCCTCTCATATAAACAATAGTATCCAAAAATGTACGTACGAGGCGTATGAATGAAAATCACGTGATAAGCAGTTAGGAGAAGCATTAAAATTCATCACGCCATGTAATACACGCCACGACCCACGTGACCTTTAAGTAACTTCCCGTCCTTTGGGCCGGTGTTAATGAATCACAGCTACGAGACACTATACCGTTATGCTTTGCCTCAGTCAATCAGACAAGAACGCTCTCAATGGCATACTTTCATTATGTGTGACAAACTGGAGTTAGCCATAGCCCACAGTGTTTTGTCTATAAATAACAAATGGTAGTGAATATTGTATTCGTCATGGCCAAGGCCCAGAAGTTAATGCTCTATCAGACGACGAAATATGCATGGAAATATGCACTCCAATTTGTAAAATATGCTCCGGAACCAAAAAAGTAGACTTCGGATTTCAGGTAAAAACCTATTTTAATCCTTAAGTGATATATGGACGAAAACTTGTATATGCATGTTTCATAAGTGACTATGCTCAAAACTGATACTTTTATAGGACCTAAAACAGCCTATTTTTACGTTAGAGCCTGATATTGCCTTTTTGCTTGTTTTCCCTCTAAAGTTCAAAATAAGTCATTTTTTGTTATAAATTCTAGCATTTATTTTCAGTTCGTACTAATTTTTTAGCTCGGAATATGCAGTACATGACACATTTGTGAAGTGGTTAAACAGTAAGGAATGTTTTGTCTTCAATAGAAAAATTCCCAAGAAAACGTAGTGTTTTTCTCCCGACTCCCACATCCAGTATAAAAAAACCGTAATACTCTGAATCATTGAGGGATGCAAGGGGTTGAATATGCTAGTATAATATGTGTAGCTTCTGGGCGCAGGGATTAGGTTTTCACTATTATGGTAGTAATAATGCCCTAGTAATAGGTCTATATAATTCTGTGTACCATAGGCATATATCTGTGTTTTATCATGATTATTGATTAATGGTAACTTCATTAGGCCTACATATAATATTCTGCATTGCAATTGAGATATTTTAGGTACCTAAAACAGGATTTTTAGCGACCTAGAAGTCCGAAGCCTACAAACAAGTATGCTAGAGCTATCATTTTAATAATTTTAACACTTTATATTTACTTGTTAGCTGAATTGCATTATGAATTATAAAAAAAAGTAGAATTTTATAAACAAGGCCAATGTAACAAATTTCAGTAAACTGAAAAGTAATGAAGTGAATACAGTATTATACAATCAGTTCCGGAAACCAAAGGCAATTTACTGCCAATGTTCTCAAAACATTCACGTAGCGAAATATGCTGTAATGAATTAGGCTACCAAATATATGCATAATATTTCATATCTGACATAAATATGCAGTTAAAATTATGATAAATTAATTAAATATGCACAAATATTTAAATAAGGTGTATTATCGGAAATTAACAAAATATGAAACAATATGCAAAACTAAACCTTCAATTTTCTGTTATTTCATGTCAGGTACATATTTTAACACTAGCAAGCAATTGAATGCAATAGTAAAAATATGATTTTTCGTAAACTTCCGGGCCCTGTGGTTTTGTTTATGAGTCCGGTAACCGTGCTGGCCAATAATGCTTTATCTTTCAACGTGGAACCTAAAATTATTTTCATTGTCAAATAATGTTCATAATAATTTTATTTGTACTTATCACCGCTATATTTCAGTAAGCATTAAGGGTAATAAAGGAGTAAACTTCTTCTATGTCAAATGTAGAACTCTATAAAATAATTAATTTCGAAAAAAAAATCACCGAAGTTGATTTAATTTAACAACAGAAACAGGCTCCTACGAATAATGTAAGTTAGACTGCATAGCTCAGTAGAATAACATTTATATTTAAATTTGTGAGCTCCAAAAGAGGTTACAAGTGTGAAACTTGAGTTGTTCTGGCAGCAGCTGTGGTTTCGAATTTCCTTGTGATATATCCGCACGACCCTAGACTTCTTTGAAATGCAAATCATTGTTTTTATTTTCAACCAGGTCCTTGACTTGATGTTTTGAAATTCAAACAGCACGAACAGAATGACCTGCTTTCTTCAGCTTCGTCCGTAACTTGACAGCCAGAGCGTGCTCCTGTCATTCCGGGATTCATTTCCCGGACAGGGCACCCTGCAAAGAAGCACGTTCGTGCTTACTGTATTGTATGCATTTCAGAGTTGGACAATTGTGTACTGACAGCTCGCGTTTCCTCATTCCATTCTTTTCGTTATTATCTGTCCAGGGGCGCCCACAGGTTTTAAACTCAATAGGGGCAAAACGCTCCCATGGTTATAATTTTCAGTATTACTTTTTGAAGTGAAGCTTCTTTAGGCGCGGTAGGGGTAAATAGAGAGCTTGTGTTACGCTCAAAATCGTCACGAAATTAGTGAGATGTGACGGAACGGAGTGCACAGAAAACAATCAACTCAATGATTAGGCTTTCCCAAAATTTTAAAAATCCAAAAATTCAAATCTCGAAAATCCAAAATTAAAAAATCCAAATATAAAAAATTTAAAAAATTAAAATTAGAAAACTCAAAATCCAAAAATTAAAAAATCCAAAATTTAAAAATAAAAAAATCAAATATCTAAAATTTTAAAAATCTTAAATTCCCAAATTAAAAAAATTAGATCAACCATTTAAAAATCCAAAAATGCAAAATTTAAAGAAATTAAAATTAGAAAACTCAAAATCCAAAAATTAAAAAATCCAAAATTTAAAAATAAAAAAATCAAATATCTAAAATTTTAAAAATCTTAAATTCCCAAATTAAAAAAATTAGATCAACCATTTAAAAATCCAAAAATGCAAAATTTAAAGAAATTAAAATTAGAAAACTCAAAATCCAAAAATTAAAAAATCCAAAATTTAAAAATAAAAAAATCAAATATCTAAAATTTTAAAAATCTTAAATTCCCAAATTAAAAAAATTAGATCAACCATTTAAAAATCCAAAAATGCAAAATTTAAAAAAGTCCAAAAACACGATATTAAAAAGTCCAACAAACCAAAACTGAAAAAATCCAACAATCCAAAATTGAAAAAATCTAAAATTAAAAAAAGTTTCATTTATGTCGCGTGGCGTTCCACGCACACATTTTTTTGAACATTCGAAGGAAAAATATACACTTTCAACCGTAAGATGATATTTATTGAAAGGAGAAAATTATGCCAATGAATGATATAAAACTGCAACACTTCAGGGTTACTACCCTTGATTGTTTCACATAGAAAATACTCTTTTAGTTTAAAATATTTGTATATGATTATTAAATAGACTCAGTTTTATATAAACAAATGAAAATGTTAAAATTCACTACGGCCTTTTAAATGTGGAAATTTTTCAAGATGATGTCAAAAATTGTCATACTTGGTAAGTGCAGTCCAGAAATACACCAAACAGTAATGCAAATTATTCTGAATAAAATTACAATCATTGACACCCATCCACACCAATAATAGCTAGGAAATTTTAAAAAGTAGAAACGCTAAAAACATCTTATATATTTATATAATGAACTTAATTATTTTCTTGAAATTGTATTTGCTCACATTAATTAATTCAGGGCTGTATTTAAAAATGGAATTGTGTTTCATACCTGCAGATGTGAAAAGTTTAGGTTCAACTTAAAGGATTTGTTTGGTTTCGTCTGAGGGACAAATTTTAATAATACGTTTTTTAAGCAAAATTAGTGGAGAAAGAATAGTTTTCGAAGCTCCTCCCCATTCGGGTATGCCATACGTGATAAAGGGCTTATTCTTAAATTTGTATTTTTAAAATTGAGCTAAGAATAACAAATTTATATATTCGTGTAGGCCTTTGCATCCTGTTAACCTTAACTAAATATTATGTAATCTGGTTCTCCATCTTAAATGTCAATCAGTACCTAAATATTTGAGTCCGTATTTACCACCCGTACAAAAGGACAAAATAAGTAAGTTACAAACTTTTAAAATACGGAAATAAAATAAAATATTGTACAATAAAAATTAGTGTTTACAATATTATTTATGCGACATTCATCCATGTTTGGAATAGCGCAATATTATTTAAATAAGGATTCAGAACAAAGAGCACTGTTTATGGAAATCAAATCCATATTATAAAACAACTTACAGAAATAACTGCGCACGAATTGCTTGCAGATGTTTGATTTCATTATATCTTACCTCACATTTGTAGTGGGTCATGCAAGTTATATTCTTATTATAGAATAAGTCGTGTGTGTAATTGAACACGGATTGGAAACAGAAGACTGTCGCAGCATTTTAATATTATTTTATATTACAGCAGGCAATGCATATAACATAAAGTATTTGAATTTGAATTTAGAACAAAGAAGTGAATTCCGTCATGATCCACTTCACAACTTTCGCTGTTTGCTTGGTAAGATTCGCACGTCTTGTGTTTCTGAGACATATTTTATTTGCGGAGTTCATGGGGCACGGCTTAACGGGACCATGGCATCTCTGGGCGCGGGGCCTCCAGAGGTTATTCGTGGCTCGGCAATCACGACACGAGGCTACTCAACGACTGAGCAATGTATACTTTCTTGATAACAGAAAGAATAATATTAACCACGCTTATAATAATCGCGTTCTGATTCCAGGGATTGTACTTAAAGCTGAAGGTTCTGGCTACAGAAATGACAGCTTTCGTAGTCGTTAACACAGAACAGCCGGATTTTCTCTCTCTCTTTTAGAGGACCAGCTAGTCACCACTACCACAAGCGGCAGTTAAAAAAAAAGAGAGATAGAATTACTGAGCGAGATGGCCGAGACGGTAGCGTCTACGACTCACATCCAGGAGGTTCCTGGTTTAAATCCCATTGTTAGCTAATTTTGTTCATGGTTTCTCTGGTCGTAAATGCAAATGCCGAATTGGATGGCTGATCGCCGCTATTTCATCCTATATCATAAAATCGGAAATCATTTGAAATTAACAGAAGGGGCGACAGATCAACAATAGCAAACATATCGTATCAATAGTTGCTTGGTCTGGTAATATACTCACATAACCGAACATATGCGATCTGAGCTAAAACATGGAGGCCTATAAATAAAGTTGAACTAAAGAAAGGAAATAGTCTGTCATGATAATGCAGCGAAATGAGGCCTAATATGAGGCGAAGAAAACAGTACTAATAATAATAAGCTAGTAATAATAATATTGTTAGATATTTTAATTAACGATAATTTTAAAATCCGTGATATAATTATTAGGCCTTATGTACACATTTTGATAATTATTTTTCTCATAAAGTTGCCCTCAAAGTTTTTATTTTTTATTTATTTCAGCTGTGTTTATAGTCCTTTTAGCTTCGAGGCTATATCAGGAGTTCGGGATCTGTGTCTGTAGAGTAGGGTAGGCCATGGAAATACTGATTGTCAATTGTTTCTATTGTTTGTGTATTTATGGAGCAAATTTCAACTAATATTGATTTAAATGGATATGATACAAGATGAAATGGTGAGGATGATTCATGGTATGTAAATATGCAATTCGGCATTTGCTTTTACGACTGGGGAAACCATCAAGAAACCCATGTCAAACTGGCGGCCACGGGATTTGAACCTCTCGAATGCGAGTCCAAGACGTTACCATCTCGGCCACCTCGCTCGGTTGCCCTAAAATTCTTATAATACACAGCTTGGTCATTTTTATAGATACATATTGTATATTAAATTTCTTCCACAGGTTTGCCTATATAGCTAAAAGTACTTTGAATGTGTATTTACGCCCTTAATCCTTAAATTGATAGTGTATCCTGCAGCATAAAGTCATTTGTCTTAAATTTGTATTAAAAAAACTGAAAAGAAGTTTGAAGAAAAATTTGAAGTTTACATAAACTACAGAATAAGAAGGCAAGAAGTAAACTATTGAACTAATCATTGTGTTAACTGTTTTCTTCTCGGTCCGGCATCTGATTATGTATTGTGTGAGAAATCGAGTCTCTCTAAATATAATATTAAGATCTAACGCTCTTAGTAAGTTAATTCTCATATTTTGTTTACTTTTTAGGTCTCAGAATTACCTAATTAAAAATAATATCCGACCGAAACCCACGTTGAACATTCTAAAAAAACTTGAACGTAACTTGTCATAAAAAAAGAGCATGGAGCAGCACAAAGGATGAATGGAAACAAAAGAAGTAGAGCACGCGGAGGCTTACACAACACCGCACTGTATATAAAGCAATTCGCCTGACATTTCGCATAATAATTCTGTAGGGGGTTCAAAGTCGTGACTCGGGGCTTATAAGATATATAGGCTACCCACATCTCTAAACATTCTAATCTTTCTTCCTTTCACATCTCCATTTCCTATTTCAAACAGCGTATAGCAAGTGGAAAGTAAAGAAGTAAAATTTGTTCACATATTTCGTTATAAAGATCTATAATTAATACCCCAAATATTAAGAATACAGGCCTTCTTTTAAAAATGGGATGTAAATTTAGGGGTCCGTAATTTTTTTTTTAGACATTTTAGAGGTCCTCGGGTTCAAAAAGGCTGCTCTAAACTAAACTAAACTAAACTAAACTCCGTGGCGCTACATCCCTGAAGGGACAAGGCGTAACATCCAACCGCTGCGTCATCTACCATAGGCAGGTGGCAGGATTGGGGGCATGTGGTCAGCATGCCGACACCCACGGCCGTTAATGGTGGTTTCCAAGACCGGAGCTGCTACTTCTCTATCAAGTAGCTCTTCAGTTTGAATCACGGGGCTGAATGCACCCCGTTCCAGACCCCCGTACCTCAGAAAAATCCTAGAACGTACCGGGATCGAACCCGGGCCTACGGATCTGTAGTCAGCGACGCTAACAACAAGACCACGAAGGTGGTCAAATAATACTCTACAGCAGTGATCGCCAAACCGTCGATCGCATTGCCATTTTCGGTAGATCGCGTCAAGAGTTCTCTACTTGTGTCATGGAGAATTTTGATTTTGAAGAAGATAGTGCTGCAGTGGTGTTGGAACCGATTGATTTTCAAAATGATTTATCTGTAAAATCGCTTTCTTCAAGCTCTGAAAATATTTCGCCTCTTGTTCCTAAAGAATAATATCCAATTTTGGTCCAGGTTGCTCTCAAAGTGAAGGCAATGTTCACCTATACATATCTGTGTGAGGTTTATTTTTCCAGTATGAAATTTATTAAAAATAAGTACAGAAACAGACTCACTGATGAACAAGACAACTGTATTCGAAGGGCAGCCACTACCTACTCTCCCAACATTAAAAAACTTGTTGATGACAAAAAAAAAGTTCCATCCTTCACATTGAAGTTAATAAGTGTAATAAAAAATTCTGTCCGTACATTTGTTATTTATTACTAACTACACTTCAATTTTTTTCTTATGTAAAATTCCACTTCAATATCTTTTTGTTATATACAGTTTAATTAAAATTTATTTCATATTTGGGCAATAAACAAGTGTAAGATTTTTTAAAGTTGGTAGTTCTTTTGGTTTGGTAGCTCACAGTAGGATTTTAAAATGGTACGGTAGCTCAGAAGCTTCATAAGTTTGGCGACCACTGCTCTACAGGCTCTATTTGTAAGGCTCTGAACTGAAACAGAAAAGTCTGTTTTTAAGTACACCTTAACTATCTGCAGAGTTGACTACCTGCAATACACGCTAGCATGTGAACGCTGCCTAGTTGTAGGCTATACAGTGAAACCTCGGGAATCCGAACTAATTGGGGCTGATTTCTGTTCGGATTCGGTAAAATACTCTTCACATACCAAATGCAGTGCAGCTTTGTTTCTGATTCGTAATTGTTATTTTTCCTTTATTTTTTTAATGTGTTCGGATTATTCGAAATTTCACATTAATGGGGTTCGGAATACCGAGTTGCCACTGTATCTTGAAAACTGGAGCTACAACTTCCTGGAGGAACACTTCAAACAGAGCAATGGGATTTAAATTAAATGCTGTTTTGTTAAACTTCTCTTTTCTGTCTAAGACTCTCAATGTTTTTAACATCATCTGTAGGACATTTTTTTTTACTTTCTCTGCCCTTACCGTAGGTACTACTGTCAAAATTCCTTGTTCATCAACAACAATAACAATGTATTTGTCAAGTGTGTTCGAAAACAGATTGCTTAGCAAAATATTTGGGCCTAAGAGAGATGAAAATGGGGACTGGAGAAAACTGCATAATGACGAGCTTCATGGTTAAATCACGGAGGATGAAATGGGCTGGACATGTTGCGCGCATGGTGGAGGAAAGGCATATCTCAAAAGTATTGACTAGGAGACCTGAAGGGAAAAGACTACTTGGAAGACCTAGACGTAGGTGGGAGGACAATATCAGGATAGATTTAAGGGAAGTAGGATTTGCGAGGGATTATTGGCTGGAGTTAGCACAGAATAGGGTTGAATGGCGGGCTCAGGTAAGAGCACCAATGAACCTTCAGGTTCCATAAAATAGATAATATTCCTTTAGCTTGCTGAGGAATTGTCTACTGCGATTGGTAAAGCAGGATATTATTAAATAATGCTCGGCCTACTAGGTTCGTCTAAACCAGCGTTTCTCACCCTTTTTGAACCCGAGGACCTCTTAAATATGTAAAAAAAATTACGGACCCCTAATTTTATATCTCATTTTTAAAAGAAGGCCTATATTCTTAATATTTGGTGGTCCGCGGACCATAGGTTGAGAAACGATGGGCTAAACAAACACCCCAATTCATATGCAGTGAATCTCCTGAACAATGGGACAATCAGTTGTATGCTCAACAGACATAGAATGCTGGACTTGATCTACAGATTTGATGCATTTGGAAGACTAAATGCAAATATTAGCCACTGTGCTATATATGTTTCGACTATGTTCATAATAATTCTTCAATCCTTATTACTGTTCGCTGTTCGAACACAATTGTATTCTTTGTATTTTGGAGAAGTGTGTTAGCAACAATGTCGGTATTGTTGCTGGTGATAAACCTCCCGTTGAGGTGATCGTGATCTGGGAGGTTATGTAACGTGGGAATCAGACAGTTTGGGGTCAACTCCAATTCGATTACTGCGTGATGTTATTAACGTATCTGCACGCCCCCCATTAACCCATTAGCTCCTCACTGGTTCCTTATTGCGTAAATTCCAATACACTGTACTCTAATATTGAACTCATTTACACGTTCGCATACTGTAATATGCACGTCAGAAAGGTAAGTTGCCTACAGCAACGCGCTGTTAGATTATTTTAAACTTATGCTCTTCCATATTAATTTTACTTTCTCTAACCGTATCATAGGCACTAAAGATAGAAGTACGATATTGTGTTCAAATCTGAAATTCGATGTCATTGCTTTCAAAATACATTCACGTTTCGAGGTTCCCTCAATCGAAACTAAAAACTAAACTCCGTGGCGCTACATCCCTGAAGGGACAAGGCCTACCACCCGACTGCTGCGTCATCTACCATAAGCAGCGGCGCGGATATATGCTTATATACAGGGTGTTAATGAATAACACCGGAATATTTTACCTTTGTATAGAGGGGGCACAGACAAACAACTTTTATGAGATGTTTGCTCTATGGATTCAATTTTTTCCCCTTACAGCATAAAATCTCCTAGGACATGGCCGCTACTAACTTCTAACAATAAAAGAAAAAAAACCTTTGTTATTAACACTGGAATATGGTTTAAAAAATCTAATGCAGTGGCGGCCAGTTATGTGATTAGTGTGTAAATTTTGCAGAATATGGAAACACTAAATTATGATATAGCTGTCGATGATTGTTTAAGAATAAGGATTTTATCAATCACTAAGAAGGCGTGAAGTCAATTTAATGGAAATTTTATCCCTATTTCGCTTCATTATTGACTTAGGAGCACCAAATTGTAATGACTTTAATGACATGTAGCTTACACATTTTACGTCGTAGAGCAAAAATCTCTTAACAAAAGTTGCTTGTGTATGTCCCCTCTATACACAGGTAAAATATTTCTGTGTTATTCATTAACACCCTGTATATAAACCTACATATCTTACAACTGCGTGTGGATGTTTGGGGGTTGAAGTTTTGTTAGGCACCTAGCTGTTAATAGGATAGCGCTAAAAGCTGTCCGTGATTAAAGAATAATGAAAAGCAATGCCTTGAGGTAAGATGGGGGTTAGATTCACAGCTGTCGTTTCGTTACTAAGAGAATGTGTAGATAAGAAATACCTGGAAACCTTACACATATAGCCTATATACACACTGACGCTTAAGTATGAAATCCGACACCCTAACTGTACTCTAGTTCCTGCTCCTGAAGCGTATCTCGCCTGTCCTCTTTTCATATCTTTACGTCGTAACATAGGTAACATGACTTAAATATGTCGCATCACAAAAGTGTTCCACTTACTTTGGGGAGGGCCGCTCATATGAAAGGTATTTGCTGAAGAAGTCCTGTAAATTAAGTATAGTCCAGTTACTCATTGCATACCCAGGCGGCTTCCTTTCATTAGGAGGAAAAGTTTGCAGACAGCTCAACCCATGTTCTTTGTTTTACCGCACCATTCAGCTAGTTACCCCAGCCAATCAAAATCTAAGAATGTCCTGTGGCGATTTTGACAGCTACTCGTCTACTCCGCGTGGAGTGAAATGCGTGGTTGCAAGATCAAGTTACAGTAAACAATAACACGTGTGAATTGAATAAAGCGAAGGAAGAACTGAGGTCAGTGATAACAATGAGAGAATATTGCAACGTTGCTTTTGTTTTGGATAGCGGAAGCCCAAGACCGATTTAGTCAGATCAATTAACATAAAGAAACACCGAAACCTTTAAAGCCGACTGGCCATCCAATGAGTAACTGCACTATATTTATTTTGAAGTATTAATACCACAAACGCTGGTTTCTCCTTTTGTGGGCAATTTAAAGTAGTTTTATAGTCCAGTTATTCATTGCATGGCCATGCGGCTTCCTTTCGTTAGGAGGAAAAGTTTGCCGACAGCTCAACCCATGTTCTTTATTTTTACCGCACCAATCAGCTAGTTAACCCAGCCACTCAAAATCTAAGAATGTTCTGCGACAGACATGACAGCTAATCGTCAACTCCACGTGGAGTGGAAAGCGAGGTTGCAATATCTAGTTACAGTAAACGATAACACGTGTGAATTGATTAAAGCGAGGGAAGAACTGAAGTCAATGACAACAATGAGAGAATATTGCAACGTTGCGTTTGTTTTGGAAAGCGGAAACCAAGCCCGATATAGTACGATTTATTAACATAAAGAATCACAGACTCTTTGAAGCCGCCTGGCCATGCAATGAATAACTGGACTATACATTTATTTTAACCGAATGCATAATCTAGTGCAGGGGTTTACAATTGGTGGCTCAGGGCCGCATACGGCTCGCAAAGTCAGTTTGAACATGAGTTTTAATTTAATATACTTTTTACTAAATTATATCAAAGCATTAATAAATAAGTATTCAGTTTTAGTGAAATGTATTTCAAATTTCTAGTTTTAATAAGCAATTCCATTGTTTTGGTTGCATAATTATAGAAATTCAGGTCAAGTTGAAGTACGCAATCAGAATCCCTATAATATAACGCCACATGGCTGACTCATTCACTCACTCACTAATGTTTGCCCACTTCCAGATGAGGTAGAAACTTGAAATTTGGTACACATATAGCTTTTAGGCTGTAAACCACAGAAAAATTCCAAAAGAGTTAATTTTTTTAATTTTCAGCCCTAAAAACCCCCCGAAAAAGAGCTCGGTTTCCATAGAAACGGTAGACAACAATATTACGGTACCTACAGTGTCCTACTGGGGGTTTGGGGGCTGCCCCCAACAAGCAAGGCGAGTTTTTATATAAAATATTGGATGTATCAGAAAAATATTACTTCAAGTCTTCTTTAAAACGGTCTTAAAAAGAAGCAGAGTTATATATATATATATATATATATATATATATATGTATATAATATCTTTTATATATATATATATATATATATATATATAAAAGATATAATTCTGCTTTATATTCAGCTCTTTATCAACTATTCCTTTTATACTTATGGCACATTTTAAAATCTGCGCGATATAATTTACTATACCAAAACACTGCAGAGTGATAGGTGCACACAATTGCACACAATTACGTTTCAAATTTTAAGTGATGTGGTCAGCTCAACCCCTGCATGCGTCATACTCTGGTGGCGGATGTAGGGGTCTGGGGGCACGCACATGACACACGCACGAAGTACAGTTATCTTACCATGGCCACCTGTTTCTTGTTTCATAACTTCTGTTTAACTACTATCAAGAATTTTAACATAGCTTTTACTATATTAGTCATTGTCTCATTAGTTGATCTATAGACTATAAGTAGGCTATGTGGCGTAAGGGAAATACTTTGTAAGCTTAGTCACTTTGTGATACTTAATAGACGATTAATATATGAAAATTACTAGAGTAGACCCACAGGAATGTTCATAGATATAAACCTTCTTTCTTTAAGGAAAAAATTATGTAAAATACTCACGTAACCTTCTCTACCCTAAGCAAGCGAAATAAAATAACAGGCCTTATTGTAACGACTGCGAATTAAGATACGTGAGCCCCATGCAAAGGTGTATTATTTGCCAGTTAACCTCTGTTGGGTAAACGATGGCTCTCTTATATGCTCAGCTTCTTTCGACGATTCTTGCCAAACGGTTCATGCTTTAAAAGTTAAAGACAACCTCCGCTGTAGAGGGTGAAATTTTGAAAACTTCCTTCCAGTGTATTTCTGGCGCAACTGGCATTTCGTCTGTTTCTCTGTAAATTTGTTTGTTACGTTTTCACGACCAAAGGCGTTGTTTGATTTTCTTCCAATTTGACACACATGTTCCTTGAAGTAACTAAAATCTACTTATGTGAGGACCTTTTAATTCCGTTTCAAGATGAAGAGATTTTAGATACTTTTTAAGGACACGAGTTCTACTGTTCTCTGAACTACTAAATGATTATTATATTTAAAGTGTTAGATGGTATATAGGCCTATATTGCTTTGAGGAGGCTATGGCGTATGCATAGAAATTTCACCATTACTCAATGACAGACAATTCCTCAGCAAGCTAAAAAAAAAAATCTATTTTATGGAACCCGAAGGTTCATTGCCGCGTTTACCTGAGCCCGCCATTTAACTCTATCCATTTAACTCTTTCATCCAATCATCCAATCATCCCTCCAATCATCCTAATATTGTCCACCCCCTACCTACGTCTAGGTCTTCCAAGTGGTCTTTTCCCTTCGGGTCTCCCAGTCAATACTTTTGAGAGATTTCTTTCCTCCCATTTCATCCTGTGATTTAATTACCCTTACTATATCCATTATATTTCACCATTATAAGGTAATTCTTGCATTAACCGCAAGAAAATCCACAGAGTTTTTGTAATGCTGCATGTTCTTGTGTTTGTTTGTTTGTTTCTTTCTTTCATGTTAAAGGCTTGGAAATATTTTATATAAAATGTCGAATTAATCTAAGTATGATCACTAGGGGGCGGATTTCTATGACATGTCATATTTTTCCCCTTTGGATTAATTTAAGGTTTCCGACTAATTTTAACCCGATTCCAAGCATCCTGGTGAAAATGGAACGGCTTTTATTGTGCATGTAACTGCATATTTAGGAAATGTTCAACTATTGTAGCATATTTAGTATGAATATGCATATTTAGGTCATATTGTTGGCATATTTGTGTGCATGTTAAAGAAATTTTGAAGTTTCATATCATATTTTGTAAATTTTGCATTATGATACTTTTTGAGAATTTACTGATATTTTAAATAATAAACATTATATTTTAACAAAATGAATTGTAATGAAACTTTAAAAAAATATACACAATGTGTAAGAGGTAAAGTCATATTTTAAATTTTATTGGTAATATATTAATGTTTTTTAGGTCATAAATGCAAGCATATATCCTATTTTTTAGGTATTAGAAATCCGCCCCCTAATGATCACCATACCCCTTACATGTAAGCAATACTTGCAAGGCTGAAAATGTTTACGCAGCCGCAGCATCTCTGTCGACACATACCTGCAACAATAGAGAACACAATGTGAGTCGAATTGCTAAACAAAACAAATTCCTTAATTATATTCGACACGTTTTAATTAGGTTTCTAGGTTAGTTCCTCTTCAGCGTTAGTTTATACACGATCTTTATGAGGTAATGTTGCAAAAAGCGTGTAAGAACCAGGAGATGAAGATGACCCAAATATGTTTTGTTTTATCGCAAGATGTTGCTGAGCTGAGTCTCTTAAATGAAGAAATATAATTACGGAGAATTCTATGGACAACTTTATAATAATTACTAGCTGAAAAGGCCCGGCGTCGCCCGGGCTTTGTATTTTTTAATTTGAAATTAACTTATGAAGGACTTTATGTTTGTAGAACTTGAAATGAAGAAAAAGATTTATCACACTCAAACTATTCCATCAGAAAACGCTGGATATAGCTTCTTATGGCTCATAGATGATGTGGAATGCTGCATTCCGTTGCTTCTACACATCATGCTTGGGAGGGGTTGAAATAAGAAGAAACACAAATTACATAAGATTGTACTGACTTGACGGAAAATTTTATTTCTCATTCTCATGTTACTATACAATCGTTTCGGAGCTGAAATAAAAGAGAAATGCAGTATCACTTTCATACTTTCCTCCCCTAGAACCCGGGACATAATATACTGCGAGCATAGGACTCAAAATGTTCCATCCCATGCTTAGGGTCTATGATAAATCTCAACTAATACAAAGCCTATAGCTATGGATAACTGACTATTTACAGACTTCTGATATAGCATACTCACACACTTAAGTTATCCCTTCAATACGCCTTATTCTACATCAAAATGTGAAGTGAGAAAATATTTCTTATGTCGAGGGTAGAGAAAGTTATGTGACTACATCACACTGTGCTTTATTTTCGTGGATTTCAATTTCAGTGATTATTTTCGCCAATATATTACATCAATGGAATCATAATTAGTTAAAGTCCAGCATTAAATAGTCGCCAAGGCCCTATGTCATCACAGTAAACAATTCACTGTTGTCATGTGAACTAAACAGCAGTTCATTTTTTTCAGTATAAAATTCTCAGAAATTATATAATTTTCAAGGGAAGGACTGATTTGTTTCAATTTTAATGTCGACAGCTATACTTTCCGGGCTTAACTGGGTATGTGTGCAAAATTCCGTGTAAATTGGTAAAGAAATGTAGATTTGTATAAGAAACAAACATACCCACAAACACACATTCGACTTTATATAATAGATTAATACCACAATGTATACGACCAACAACACAAATTAATTCATTTATCCTTAAATACGCGAGACTTTTCTCAGATAATATACAAACTTATGCCGGACTGCAAAGAAAACAGTTAGCACAATAGGTAGATTATAGTAAATAAATTTCATTTTCTCCCGTTAAGGGTTATAATATTAAATATATTATAATAAAGTTCAGCCTTAACCCTTAACATACAACTGATCTGGATCCACTCAAAAACAGCATTTATAAGACTGCTGTCACATATAAAGACAACATATGTGACAACAATATTTTGTGTCTGTCTAATAAAATATGCTGTTTTTGAGTGGATCCAGATAAAATTGAAAGAGTGTCCATCTTGTCGTAGCACTTATCTGGGGCCACTTATATAATATAAAATAAAAATAATACAGAAGGCACAAGCACACATTAAAAACAAATGTGGCCCCAGATAAGTGCTATGACAAGGGTTTTAAGGTGGACACTCTTTCAATTTTATAACTATTTTAACCCTGTCTGAAGATGAAATTCATTAATAGGGATCCAGACAAGTTGTATGTTAAGGGTTAAGGCTGAACTTTATTATAATATACTAGCTTAAAAGACCCGGCGTCGCCCGGGTTTTGTATTGTGTAATTGGAAATTAGCTTATGAAGGATTTTCAATTTTAAATTCTAAGTCCTTACATAGGCATTTATAATTTGAAATAGGAAGAACGACTTATTACACTCAAACTATTCCCTCAGAAAACGCTTGATATAGTTTTTTTATGGCTCATAGAGGATCTAGAATTTTGCATCCCATCGCTTGTACAGTGCACAGCAAGCCTGGTAGAGGTTTAAATAAGAAGAAACAGAAATTCCTGTAACATAAAATTGTAATATCGAGGCGGGATATTTCCCACTCTTATGTTACCATAAAGCCGTTTTGGAGATGAAATTAAACAGAAAGCATTATCACTTTCATACTTTTCTCTCCAAAAACCTGCGATATAATATAATAATATACACATTACCATACCTCGTTTTGTTTTCTCTATGTCCAGGGTAGAGAAAGTTATGTGATTCCATTATTTTAGTGGATTTCATTCTGTAATATTTATTTATAACATGAATTATTTTGATAACTTCTCTTATTTGTCAAAAGTGCATTTCATTTGTTTTTTCCAAGCCCATCATATACCATTTGGCAACAATATATTCTGTGATTTGGAATTGATAATTCTATGTAAAAAGGGATTAAGTATTTTCAAAAACATTTAATTTTTGGCATTTAGAATCAGAATTTTTCAAAATCCTTTCTTAGTGAGCACCTACATTATGAAACGAAGGTACTGTCAAAATTCCAAGTCTCTACCTGTTATAGTTTAGGCTGTACGTTGATTCCTTTCATTCAGTCAGTCATTCATTCAGTCAGTCAGGACAAAGCCTTTTATATAGAGAGAGATAAAGTTCAGCCTTAACCCTTAACATACAACTGATCTGGATCCACTCAAAAACAGCATTTATAAGACTGTTGTCACATATAAAGACAACATATGTGACAACAATATTTTGTGTCTGTCTAATAAAATATGCTGTTTTTGAGTGGATCCAGATAAAATTGAAAGAGTGTCCATCTTGTCGTAGCACTTATCTGGGGCCACTTATATGATATAAAATAAAAATAATACAGAAGGCACAAGCACACATTAAAAACATATGTGGCCCCAGATAAGTGCTATGACAAGGGTTTTAAGGTGAACACTCTTTCAATTTTATAACTATTTTAACCCTGTCTGAAGATGAAATTCATTAATAGGGATCCAGACAAGTTGTATGTTAAGGGTTAAGGCTGAACTTTATTATAATATATTTAATAGGTAGATTAATTTGTGTAGGCTACCTTATACTGTAATAATTTAAATGTTTCTTCAAACTTCTTTTCCATAATTTAATTACAAATTTAATGCAGACTATCCCATAGGATACATTATGAATTCAATGGTTAAACGTCAGAAAGAGGTAAATAAATGTTTATAGAAGTATGAAGAATGAAAACGTGGACGATAGGAAGGCAGACGAGAATTAGAGGATACGAATATGGGTTCGGATAGGCAGTTAAAGTAATGGAGAAGATAGAAAACTGCTGGAGATAGATACGATAAAAGAGAAAATTTTTGGCATGTACAGGTTTATTTTAACGAAAAATAAATTTAACATATTTTGAGGTAGTAATAAGACAGGCAAAACAGTCAAGGTCACCTATACCATTCAGGTGGTTTCTTTCCCCCTATTAGTGAAAAGAATATCAAATTATATCAAATACTTTTTAGAACCATGAACAAAATGTGGATATGTTAATTCATATGTACCTTTAAATTTATTCCTGTCACCTCTTCTTAGGCGAGTTTGTGCTCATTTCCTTAACTTACATTTTTAATGCTTTTTTCTCATAACTTGAACAGCTTTTGAGTCAATAAATGGCATTTTACAGGCAACTATATTTAATTTAAAATAACAAATATGACTAGCATTATCTGTTTATTTTTCAATTTATTTATTTTATGCATTTTCAAAGGGAAATACATAACTTGCTCCTTGACAACAAATCTGAAGGTATTTTCAATTTTGTCGCAGAGAATGATAATAGGCCTAATGGTTTTGTTAAGACGGCTGCTATGAATAAAACAGAGCAAAATTAATTTTAAAATATTGAAAATTGTAAGAGATACGATTTTCTATTCTCTGAATAAGTTTCTGTTCTATCCACGCATTGGTATCACCATGACTAATAATAAGCAATAGTTTACTTTGATATTTAGAACTTTTGCTACATGTTCTGACATAATCCAAGGAATGCATTCAAAACTGAACATATTTGTCACCATGCGATTTTCTTATACATAGCTCTCCAATGAATATTAGACTATAATATAAATAAAAAAATTGAACATACCATTTGGGAGTGAGTAATCACAATTTATAGAATTGAAACTCTCCTTCTTACGTTCAAAATCCTGCATGTAAATTAACGAAAGCTTTTATTCCATATTTTTACACTACACTCCTACCGAAAGGTGTAAGATGAAACTGTAACATCTGTAATTAAATTCTCTCTCTCAACCATATAGTGTCCATAAGTGTTTAAGTCATTAAGAACACAAACCTTAGTCTTCAAAAACTATACCTAGTACATCTGTATTTTTTTTCTGTAAGAAAATGCTTTTGTATAGACACAAACAGCTTGAAAATTACTTTAGATCTTTTGGCAAACACACATTTGTGCCAGATAGAAGTAATTAAAAATTAGTTATGACATAGGCTACTGTAGCAGAATTTCTTGCTTAGGTGTTGAATATGAAACACATAATTTTCTGTACTTTACAATTATATTTTTATTAATTAGTTTTTAAAAAATATGAGAATTATAATAGTTTTACTTCTTACATAAGCACATACAAGTGAATAAAGCGACTGAAATTATTACTTAAGAGTTTTGCCAAAGACAACTAACTATAATCTTGTTCAATAAATTGTCTAAAAATTTTATTTATGAAGTTCTTGTTTTTTTCACTCGTTCTGAAGCGTAAAATACGTGTCTCGAAGCTTTGTGATGTACTGGCAAAACTATTGTTTTTTAAACTAGTATCCAGCATGGGAAATGGCAGATCGTCAAGGTAACTTCTTCCAGAAGCATAGTCTCGGAGGCTGAAGGTGAGACGCCAGGGAATGTGGACGCAGAATGACTCACCAGACAGAGAAGGGTTAAACTTACGTCTAGTACGTGATCGGAATAGACATTTCTGCAACAGCCTTACATACTTACTGGTTTATTTCTGGTCTCCAGGTGCTGAAGAAATGATCATACAACAATAACAACGGAGAACTTTGTCTGCGTTTTAATTCTTATGGCCTGCAAAACTGGTTCAAGTCTCAGAATGTTATGACAAGTGTTTACTTCTTGTTTTGTATTATTCTGTTAGTCTTCCTTAACTCAGACACAGCATTATTATCTTATTTTAAGGTCACATTTTGCTACATGTATGTATGTTTAGTAATGCTACTGTCTGCCATGAACAGTATACAGGAATTACTCTTGGGAATTTTAATGGAATTACATGTTCAAGGAACAGTTATGTCTTATATATTTTCTAAATAACGTGCTATTTTGTCTGTTTGTAGTCACCAGTCAGACCTTAAGATTGCGGTAGTTAACCATAGGCCTGTAATATTTTGGGTTTACTGTTTTTTGTTTCCACCACAAGGTAAAACATTTTCTGAAAGGTCAAGAAAATATTTTTATTTCGACATTTCCTAGATCATTTTCAAATATTACTTTTATCGTCTGTCTGTAACCCTGTATAATATCTTCCGAAATATTCATCTTTTGACGCTCTGTTGATTCGTTAATAATTTTGGATACTTTACACGAAAACCTGATCCCATTTTTACTGTCTATCCTGCCCCAGGTAGGCCTGCTATACAGAAAGGTCTGTACTGTATTCAACTCTGTAATTTGATGCGAAATTTTCAGCATTATTAAGTTACACAGTAGGCTACTGCAGAAGTTGAAAGTTGCGATTTGCTAAAATCCTCCTGTATCATATCTTTAGAGGCTGTACCTCAGGAACTAACAACCAGAAATTAAAAATTGATACATAAAATTAAAGAGAAAAGAATTGTCTATCCATCTAAGCTATTTTTTAAAGCCATTTTTCATCATTTTTCAGATTTCAGGGGTGTACAACTACCTTAAATTGCTGATGGTTAACCATATAATGTTTTGGATTCACTGTTTTTAGTTTACATCACAAGGTAAAACATTTTCTGAAAGGTCAAGAAAATATTTTTATTTCGACATTTCCTAGATAATTTTCAAATACAACTTAGATCGTCTTTCTGTAACCCTATATAAGCGTTTCTCAACCTTTTTGAACCCGAGGACCTCTAAAATGTCTAAAAAAATTTACGGACCCCTAATTTTACATCAAACGGAGGATGGTGTGGATGAGGAAATGATCGGTCCCTCCATAACTATGGGTGAATTTGAAAAGGCCCTCGGAAGCCTAAAAGATAAGAAGGCAACAGGTATAGACCAAATACCAGCTGAATTGCTGAAGAAAACAGGTGAGTCAACGAAAATAAAATTATTCAAAATTGTTTCTGACTACTATGAAAATGGAATGCTACCTCCAGACTTTATTAAAAGTAGAACTATAACCATTCCCAAGAAAGGTAATGCATCAGACTGCAGTAATTACAGAACTATATCAATTCTTTCGCATGCGTCAAAGATTTTACTAAACTTAATAAAAGAGAGGCTAAAGGGAAAAATTGAACAGAATTTAGATGAAGATCAATTTGGGTTTAGAACAGGGAGAGGAACTAGAGAAGCAATTTTAGCCCTTAGACTAATTCTAGATAGAAGAATTGAAGTAAACAGAAGAACCTTTGCCACCTTCATAGACCTCGAAAAAGCTTTTGATAACGTAGACTGGGAATTACTATTCCAAACATTGAAAAAATTTGGAGTAGACTGGAGGGATAGAAGACTTATTCTAAACTTATACAAAACACAAACAACTGAAATAAATATTAATGGGAGCAGACAAGAAGCCAGAATAAGAAGAGGAGTGAGACAAGGCTGCCCATTATCGCCACATCTGTTTAATATGTTCATTGAGGAAGCAATCAGAGAAATGAAAAGAAAAACAAAGGGTATTAAAATAAATGGAGTCAGTATTCATAGCATTCGATTTGCAGATGACATAGTTATTTTGGCTGATTCAGAAAAGGAAATGAATAAAATGCTTAAAGTTCTATCAGATGCATTGAAAAATTTTAAAATGAAGATCAATAAAAAGAAAACAAAAACCATGGTGATCGGAAGAACAAATGAAAATTTTAAAATCAACATACAGCTTGACGGTACAGCCCTAGACCAGGTCGAAAGTTTTTGTTACTTGGGTAGCATTATCAATAAGTTTAACAAGTGTGACACAGAAATTAAGAGAAGAATAAACCTGGCTAAACAAGCATTTCAGAACAAAAGGAATCTTCTCACAAATAACCATTTAAGCATGGAAGTAAGGAAAAAATTTGCCAAAACATTTGTAAGTTGTGTATTAACTTATGGATGTGAAACATGGACAATAGGAAAAGCAGAAGCCAAGAAACTAGAAGCAGCAGAAATGTGGATATGGAGAAGGCTAACAAAGACGAGTTGGGTGGATAGGAAAACAAATGAAGAAGTGCTTAATGAAGTGATGGAAGAGAGATCCCTTCTGAATTCAATTAAGAGTAGAAGAGCAAAGTTAGTGGGTCATACATTTCGGCACAATGATCTACTCATTAACATTTTTGAAGGGAAAATACTGGGAAAGAAATCAAGAGGACGTCCAAGAAATTCATTTATTAAAAACATGATAAAGGATATGGACGTGCTGTCATACGAAAATCTAAAGAGAACAGCGATGAAGAGGAAGACATGGCTACTACAACAAGGCATTGCCTTTAGATCCTGATGATGATGAATTTTACATCCCATTTTTAAAAGAAGTCCTATATTCTTAACATTTGGGGTATTAATTATAGGTCATTATAACGAAATATGTGAAAAAAATTTACTTCTTTACTTTCCACTTGCTTTATGGTATTTTTTAATGTCTGAGGACCATCTGCACCATCTTCGCGGACAGGTTGAGAAACGCTGCCCTATATAATATCTTCAGAAATATTCATCTCGCACCACGAATTTTGGTATGCAGACAATAAGCTCTGTTGAATCGTTAATCTTGGCTACCCCGAAAAACAGACCCCATGCCTCAGGTAGGCCTGTTATACAGAAAGGACTGAAATTTATTCAACCCTGTAATTCGATGAGAAATTTTCAGCATTATTACACAGTAGGCTACTTTTAGGCCTCTTGAAAAAACAGCAAGTTTTAGAGTGTTCATATAGGCCTAATTGTTCATTAGTTTACTTGTAAACTCCTAATATTACCCTTAAATCTGTATTTCTCCAATTTATTTACATTATCATCAACCATTTAAAACATTTATATTATATACTAATTTCATGTTAAAGTTGTTGCTGTTGTATTAGTTTCATTAATTTTTATTTTACTTTTCTTCCTTTCCTACCTATTATTATTTTTTTTTTTTTTCTCACTAATTTGTTCTACTTACAATGTTGAATTTTCATTATTAGTTTAAAATAGTCTTAATTATAGTTTTCACCAACATAATCTACATCTATATAATATAATCATGTTTCTCTTTTTATTATTATTATTATTATTATTATATTCTTAATTAGATTATTAGGTAAGGTTTGAATGTATCCACCTTAAGGCCTTAAGGCCTTTACTACACCAGAGGGAAATATAAATATATAAAACAAATAAAATAAATAATTTCTTGACCAATGCCGTGTAATTATGACACAAATGAGATCCATGTTGTTGCTGCTTGTTATTTAGAACCGGGTCTGATGACCTCGGCCGAGAATCGATCCCCGTCACTTCGGTGTTGGTACATATGCCAGAGAGAAAGTCGGATTCCATCCCGCCCACGTTCAGTCAGGGGTGTCGAGATTCGAACTCGTGACTATCCTGGGAAAGGTCGCCAACTTTGGTAATAATTACTTAGACTTTCTACAGCAGGATTGCATGCTTATGCGGAACGCTCACATAACGTTCTTTCCCATAAGTATGGTCCAAGCGATTTTTTCATTTCAGATTCTGACATGCACGCAGCGGGCCCGGGTTCGATTCCTGGTCGGGACAAGTTACCTAGGTGAGGTTTTTTCTTGGGTTTTTCCTCACCTTTGAGACAAATGTCGGGTAACTTTAGGCCCTTGTGGTCCCCAGATATCATCTGGCCGTCATTATCATCTTCATCCCATCCTCGCCTTGTTTGGAGTGAGTGAGTGTGTGTGAATGGTGTGTCTCGTCCTATGTGTTCGTGTTGTCTCCGAGGTGGCCCCGGCATTGGGCTGATCACTCGTCCGGGGAGGCCCTCCATGTCCTTGTCTGGTCAAAAAAGTATGTATGTGATCCAAAGATAATCCCTCTCCCGACAGGTCGCGGCCCTGTAAGGCCCGGGCGGCTTGGGTCGCTTAAATCCTAAAAGGGAGAGGTGAAACTACGGTAAAGAAAGAAAGAAAGAAAGAAATAAATAAAGAAAGAAAGATTCTGACATGAATAAGTAGAGGTGCAAACCTGCGCTGGTTACGAATGTAAATTAATCGGTTTTTGGAATAGGTGACTAATTTATCTACTCTTATACAATTCAACGGCTCTAAATAGCGTGCTTGCTCGCCCGCTTCGTGAGACATCGGGTATACTCGGCGATGTTCGTCTCTCGCAGTCTAAACTTTCATGACGACTACAAAATTAGGAAGGAAAACCGTTTCTTTATTATATAAGGCCTAAGTGAAATGAACACAATGAACAAATATTCTAATTTTATTTTTACTTACAATTTTCATAGCTCTGAACCACAAACATTTTTAATAATCTACCAGTGTAATTTTCTTAAAAATCCTGGAGTCAATGAATAATGGCGGGCGAAGCCGGGGGCAACAGCTGTAAAATATTGATGGTTTTATCTCTTGAAATATCGCCGATAATAATAATCCAAACAAACCATTCCTTCCCTTGAAACATCATATAATTTCTGAAAATTACACTGAATTGATAAAATAAAATTCACATCATATTCATGTCAATAAACATCTGAGAAACAATACGTATTAGGTTCTTTGGAACTGCATAATCGATTCTGATATAGTTTTCCCAGGGGGCGCTTTCATGTCGTGGAATGTACTCTAAAGCAGGAATTTTACCTGTTTCATTAATTATTAATGGCTTAGTTTATGAATGATTCGCGTGCAACTGTTAAAAAATATAATGCTTTAATAATTATTATACTCTTAATTTTTAATTTTCAAAAGAATTATCGTGGCGAAGCCACGGGCACCTCCTAGTTTATAACAATATTTCAAAGAGTGAAAAATGAAATTTATTAAGTTTCAAAAAAGCAGTAAGTGAATAAATTTAAACAAAACCGCTAACGCCTTTTTCGAGAAAATCGCAAAAAAGTGTTTTATTTTTTCTGACCGCACCATACGTAGGCCTACTATAATGCAGAGGAAGTGGGCCTATAGTGTTTGGCTTGAAATTCGATAAGTTTTCAACACAAAAACTGGTTTACAGGTCTCCATGATCTATACCATTTTCAAAAGCACGTCCATATGTAGGCCTACGTGTCTATAAACAGCATAACTCAAGAAAGAAAGAAAGAAAGAAAGAAAGAAAGAAAGAAAGAAAAGAAAGAAAAGAAAGGGAACCAAATTAAATTGTGTTTGAGTTGGATATCGCTTGGGGATGTGACTCGATGATTGATAACTTTCTTTTAATTTTGCTACCACTTTCCATGAAAAAAATCTGATGTGAAAGTCACATAACTTCCTCTGCCCAAATAAAAGTTTGCAGCATTTACGCTAATTATGCTATAACTATCTTATAGCCCCTTCTTTGAATGTTGCGACTAAAAACGCAGGCTATGGGAAAAAAACAAGTGACTGCAAACGTTTATTGAACTTTCCGCTGTTAAGAATAATTTCCGAAATTTATGAAATATTGCCCTCAGATATATCTTTACTGTAAGCAGGGCCAACAGTAGGCCTACATTTTTCTCACTTCACGTGCTTATATAGAATAAAATGCCTTAAATGTCCGCGTATTGAGTTGTTACACCAGGCAAGTTGGTAGGTTACAACCACCCTTCAGAGAATGTTTTTGAAATGGTATAAGCAATCCATGTACAAAATTTAAAGGAAATTGTTTGAGCTGTTTATGAGAAAATAGCAAAAAACAAAATATTCTTCATGTAAAGTCCCCTTAAATATAAGAGAAGGTTGTCGCCAATCTTCACAGCCTCAGAAGGTACCTAACCCAAATACAAAATTTTGTTTTCGTACGATTTACAAGAAGCCGTATTGCAAAAAGCACGTATTCACAGTGGGTTGCTTATAACTACCCTTCAGAGAATTTGTTCGAAAAAATGTTTCAAATAATAGTTTTAGCTCTTGGTACAAGCAATCCATGCGCAAAATTTAAAGAAAATCGTTAGAGCCGTTTTCGAGAAAATCGCGAAATACGAAAATTTCTTCATGTAAAGTCCCCTTAAAAATAAGGGAAATTTGTCGCCAATCTTCGAATCACATCCTCAGAAGGTACCTGACCCAAATATGAAATTTTGTTTTCATACGATTCTCCGTTTCTGAGCTAGCCTGTTCACAAACTTCCACACAGACAGACACACAGACACACACACAGACATGTTTCCAAAAATAGTATTTTTGGATTCAGGGGGCCTTGAAACGTTTATATATGCTAAAAACTCAACTTCGAATTTTAGGGTCGAAAACAATACTTCCTCTACCTATAGTACCTATGGTACGGGCAGAGGAAGTAAAAATTTAATTCTAGGCCATTTTCTTAAAAAAAAAAACTCTAAAACTCTTAGGAATTTGTTTACATTTCTACTTGAGGTGCTTATACTAAGAGCTATAACTTTTATTGGAAACTTTTCGCAAAAATTCTCTCAAGGGTAATTTTAAGCCAGTCATCATTTGCACAAACTCAGGCTTCAATACTTGCATTGTGAACATTACAACTTTCGTGGGGTTGAGACACCTGAATATGCAATATGGCCTGTTATTTTACATCAGAATGTGAAGTGAGAAAATTATATTGCCTGTACTTGAGGTAGAGATAGTTATGTGAGTGAAGTACATCATATTTTTATAGTAGAAAATTTAGTATGCTGAGTATGAGAAATAATCTAAAACAGTTT
Organism: Ectobius pallidus; assembly: GCA_964059195.1. NCBI lineage: Eukaryota > Metazoa > Arthropoda > Insecta > Blattodea > Ectobiidae > Ectobius > Ectobius pallidus. Next base: position 114,644,760 of record CAXKWD010000010.1, read on the forward strand.
AGAAATAATGCAAATAACAGCATTGTCATATATATATTTAAATATTTTAAGATACAATGTTAACAAGCAATGTAAAATAACGCTGTGCAAAACATGTAGGCAGCTTGCTGATTATTTTAATAAAAACACTTAGTCTGATCTCGAAAAAAGAAAATTGATTATTGTGATCTCAAAAGTATGCCGAGAACTCGATATCGAATTTAAGGGTCCATCACAGTACTTCCGTGCCTATGATATGAGCAGAAAAAGTAAAAATCAGCAGAATAATTAACACTAGCAAAAAAGGTAGCAGCGACTTTATGCTGACACATCGATCGTACATTCCTTACATGCTTTATAGAACAAATGCAATCTATGAAGATGTATTCAAATTAGATTATACAAAGCGCCATATGTGTGTGTCATTGTAAAAATATGTAATCTATAAGATGTTTTCAGCTCGCATGACAATTACACATTTAATCCTTTCATCCTTTCCTCTTAATGAACGCCAGAAGAGCATGAGTCAGTCATGACGATGGCATCATATGAATTAATATTCATAGAGTATCCACGACATTATATACCTATATCTTGAACTGCCATCCAATGCAAATTTAGAAAGCAACCGTATCAATTAAACAGCAAGATTACAAAGAAATCTATTTTTGAAAATGTTTTTATTCGGGTTGAATTTAAAAATCGGACTTCCTAACACGAAAAATACGAAGTATCAATCACATGGAAAAATATATAGAAGAATATTTGTATATAAATTATTAAATATACTCAGTTGATAAAAAAAAAATGAAATTGCTTAAACTCATTACACCTTTTAAATGTTACAATTCTCACGGTGGTCGCAAAAATCTCCATACCCGGTGACTGCAAAGCTATGTCGATTCCATTCCTTATGTTGGAAACTGTGCACCAGAAAATAAATTCTGTCTGGGCATGTGCAACTGTAATTAATTCATTAGAATAAATGCCATGTTTATTATTATTTCACAAACGTTATTGACTATCTAATTATTTTCATCGTAGGTTTGCTACACTAGCCCTCAGGGGTTAGTTTCGCAAACATAGCCTATAGTGCGTTTTAAAGCCACGTTAACCATCGGCAACCTTTAAGGTTTTAGTCATTTTTTGACCCTTAATGGATTTTAACGGGAAAGCGACACTACTAGGTAAACAGATTGACTCACACTCGACGTGGAGTCAAAGCTTAAGTGTCAAAATTAAGGAATGCGTCCTGTTTGGTTGTTATTGAAATTATTTTGTCTGTAAAGCAAGTTAATGCCTACAAAAAAGCTTAAGACCAAAAATGTACAATATTATTTTCCTAGGCACCCTCCGGTTTAAGATTGGTCTGCCAGCCGGCCTTTGATGTTAGTGTCTAATGGCTTTAGAAAGCTCTATACCAGCGTTTCTCAACCTATGGTCCGCGGACCACTGGTGGTCCGCGAAGATGGTGCAGATGGTTCTCAGACATAACTAAAAAAAAAAATCATAAAGCAAGTGGAAAGTAAAGAAGTAAAATTTTTCACATATTTCGTTATAATGACCTATCCTTAATACCCCAAATATTAAGAATATAGGCCTTCTTTTAAAAATGGGATCTAAAATTAGGGGTCCGTAAAATTTTTTAGACATTTTAGAGGTCCTAGGGTTCAAAAAGGTTGAGAAACGCTGCTCTATACCTAGTCGCAAAATAAAAATATTTATTTTTATCACGTGTAATATAAATGACTATTCTTTGTTAATAACGAATTGTCCATAAACAAAGCCAGTGCGTATACAGAAATTTTTACCTGTAATTATAAGGTTGTGTTTGTATCACAGTAGAAAGCAACACAATTAGGCTAATACTGTGTTTTAAGGTGTTCTTCTATATGTAAATTTAATCGCCTTATTGTATGATAGATCTGATATTGAAGGTTCTTCTTTGTTCTGTTTTATTAATAACAACACTCTTAATATGAAAATACTTTGCCTTGACATGTCAAAATCTGATAGCATACCCATTCATTATTTAGCTTTTATTAAAGTCTTGTACACTTTGATTTAATTAACATAGCTTTGTCCCATAAAATGTAGTATTAATGGCTGCAGCACCGTTCTTTATCATTAACTCGGTCGCCTGAAAAATAATTACCAACCAATTCAACCAAGATTTACCTCGGGGCAGTTCGAGAAAAATCTGTGAATATTTGATGATGTGTTTCCTGCATCCTACACATCAGGTTGTTTGTCCCACTGTCCACATTCCTCCTGCGAGCACACCTTTACCCGTAATTAAGGGTCTGATGGTCCAAATGGTCTTCAACTGGTGTACAGCGTCTTACATTTACCACTACATTATTATGTTTGTATTATTAATGTTCCATTCTCGATCTTCATTTCGATTGTATGTGTTGTTTTTGTTTATAAGCTGAACATGTTAAAATCGTGATCTATAGTAGCTCATGAAAACAAACCAACTACAAGTTCCGTGTTTCTTCTTGTCAACAATGAGCCGTTTCTCTTCTTTTTCATGATGCTATCGCAACTTTAATGAATTTCAGTCGTAATTAATTCTCGATCTCTTTCGAAAGGATGTTGATCTGAACTCAGAAATAGCTATCATACGCGTATTTATCTGTGACGAAAACCATAATGTGGCGAACCATAATGTTCTTTCCATCAGTCATGGTAAACTGTATTTATAATAAAATGTGCTTGTTTTTAACATTTATGCACAACTTACTGTATTTTAAAAGCACATTTTAAAAGTCATTGATGAATATAGCAGCAATTAACTCCCAGACATTATTGTAGAGATGTAGGCGTTGTACAGGAAGCGATTTGCCGTCGCCGTGTGATTATAAATTCTCCGCGATGCAAAACAGCTCTGACCACACACAGGCAACATGTATTAATATAATTTATGATTTTTGAGTTACACATACAGGATTCGAACCGGTTGCCACGCTATATTCATCAGTCGTCGTTCCCATGATCAATTCGCCTATAAGACTCAATTCCCTGTATGATAGGGCCTAGTCATAATTGTTTATTTTTGGAAATTTTTACAACAGAGAAGCATTTTACGAAAATAACACCATTGCTATTAAGATACCCTTAGCCGCTTAGCAATCAAATTTGTTTCAAACCACATGCAATGTAGGGTTGAGCATGGCCGATGTCTTCATGTCGATGATCGATGTTTTCTACATCGATGGAAAGCAACCGATGTTTGTGCTACATCGTTATTTTTCCCCGCGCATCGATGTTTTTATAACAAAACAGGATTAATAGGCCTACCTTCGTTCTAAGATATAATATTATTTGCAGCAGCATGATTTCCCAAAACATCGCAACTTGTCTGGTCATAAGCTTTTTTTTTAATTACGCAACTTATATGAAAGTAAAAAAATCCATCTTCTTATTAGGCTAATCGGTATATAATATCACAATGCAGTAAGATCTAGTGAATTAAAAGTTCCTCTGCTAATGTAGCTAAGGATAACAAGAAACGGCTTCATTGTGCAAGACTTGGCTGAACTCCTATACAACTGAACTCAAGGACAAATGCAGCATGCAGATCCGTAAATAATTAGAAATATATTGTCCAGGTGCCTCACTTAGCCAGACCGCTATTTATTGCACCCGAAGTACAGCAATGTTAGGTAACACGAAATGACATCGGCCTTGTAAGAGTTCCAGCGACAAATCAAACTCTTGTTAAAGGTTAATTGTCTTTCTTTTACAGGATACCTTGGAAGCGTCTCACAGCTTAACCTGTGGGACTGGACACTACTTTGGTGAGTGTAACACGACTTTCTCATTACTTGTCTATATTTTAAAATGTAATTTACGTTAAAGAAAATCATTTAACCATATGGTTTATCTCTTATGGTTTAACACAGACTTGTCCAATTGGCGACCCTTGGAAGTTAGGCTATTACTGTGGCCAGCGGAACAAAAAAGAAGACCATTATATTATAAACAGGCCTACTATAGTATCAAGTTAAAAAAAGCTCGCATTACCATAAGCATAAGTTACAAGTTTTGGTTAAAATTAAAACAAAAATTGTCACATTTTCCATCTTGTCATCAGTTGTCGAATGAGATGTGATTTTGAACTTTGAGTTTATTGAGTACATTTTCAAGAATTTTCTTACTTCGAAAAAAAGAAAGGAAGGAAGAAAGAAAGAAAGGACCCACGCCTCTTCGTTAACAGTTCTTTGAACTTGAAATATGTGATTTTCAAGCTGATCCTTTTCTTCAAAAAGAACAAAAAACGATAAGTTTCCCCAGCTAGGATATTTTAGTTCTTGAATCACATCTAAATTTAGGCCTTCCTTTGTGAAAAGCCATTTTCGAATGTGAAATTAATTTTAAAAAAAATAAAAACATAGGAAATATTAATCTTGGCAGATCAGCTATGCCATTATTTTCATTAAAATGTGACCTGGTGTTAGAAGAACTATATTTTTTTTAAAACAAACATTTTCTCTTTATTTGTCATAGTATTTAAAATTGTTTATATCATCTACCAATGAAAATGATAAATAGGGTTTGGATGTTTATGACATGTTATATTTTTATCCTGACCTCCATTCTCGCCGCAAACACAAATTAAACATGAATTTCACATTTGTTATCCTAATCGGACCGTTTTTATTTTTTCATATAAAGTCATATTTGGGTCATATTTTGGTCATATTTGTAATTTTACGTCATATTTCAGTTATAAATTCGGTAAGAGAGTACAACACTAAATTGCAGACTTAAATAATTTCAGTTCACATTTGCAGTGATATCTGGAATAATTAACAGCTTAGAAGTTCTTTACAAGTAAAACTGTAAATCACCTGCACAATTGTTAAAAAGTGATTAAGTTATCTGATTGAATTAATGTGATGTAATAATTTAGTGTCATTTAACTTTATAAATTGGAACATTTATTTTTAGAAAATACGTTCTTTTATGGTCATATTTAGGATTTTTGGGTCATATTTAGTCATTTTTCAGGTCATATTTATAGGCATATTTTCCACTTTTTTAGGTCATAAACACCCGAACCCTAATGATAAGTATAAAAGTCTTCATGGGTGCTCTTTCTAACTGAAGTCAACTAGTTGAGTTAACATGAATAAAAATTAAGTAATTTTGGTGCGCCCCTCGAGATGACTACTCTAAATAAATTTGTCCCCCAATTCCTCTCAAGTTGGACAGGTCTGTTTTAACACCTTTTTATCGGTACACTACCCAATATTTTTATTTCGATTGTATTTAATGAGTTCTTTTTCCAGTAGGCATTTTTTAACCTAAAGATATTTTAAATATCTGCTCAAATACCACAGTGGATATTTATACATTTACATTTTCACAATTAGGGAAAGTAAACTATACGACGCCTTTTTCTAATAATACAAGTAGAAACACTCGAATCTAGGTAAATAAAAACCTACAAATCCAGGTAATAATCTATTAGACATGCTAGGCCTTCACAAGATCTGTATTACATAATTCCTTTCGAAATGTCGAAAGTCTGCAATATTTAATTGGTTTATTTAACAAATTAATTTTTAAGTTGATTATAATGACCGAGTGGCAAGCGATTAGTACTCTTTAAACGAATCTGTTGTTCCTAATCGGCAAATAACACACATGCACAGCCATTTAAATATTCATTCATTCATTTACATTTATATTTTAATACGATTATAATGACTAGGTCGTCGGCGAAAAGCCCATAAAATAATAACGCTGTTTTAATCAATCATCACTGGCTCAATTACATCAGAACAAGAAAATAAAGCTAGCAACAAAGACACACGTGCTCATCTCAATTTCACAGCTCGCCAGCTGTAATTGTAAGCAAACCACTGTTTACAATTACAGTATTTCGTAATAACAGACGTGAAGGGCAGGAAGAGGAAATTAGGTGCCAGTGGGTCATCTTGAGGATAATCCCTTCACTTTGTTTCCACGGCAACGAAAAAAGTCAAGAGGTAATTTACACCGCAAATGCCTATGTAACCACGGAGACATCTGTGGGAAGCTTGCGGAAACGTACAAATTGCTACTTTTTTCCCCTGAGCTATTACATATCTTCAGGATTTATTACGTATTTTATGACGTGAAAAATGATGTTTATGGTTTACTTTACTCATTTAGAGAGTAGGCCATTTAGAGGCACACATTGCAAACATATTGTAATGCATTTCTTTTCTCTAATTAGTGTTTTACCGCAATGATCAATAATTATATTTTTAGAAAGTTAAAATTAACTAATATATAGTATCATCCTACAGAGCAGGGGGTTCCCTATCAGAGGGGCGTGAAATAATTTGAAATTCATATTTTGATTTGTCGGTCGACAATAATTTTTAATCGGTTAACTTTAACCAAACAAATACACAGACACATACCGTAGCCTAATTAACAAGAATAACAGAACAGTGTAAATTTACATTTTATAATCTTATAAATTGTAACTATGTTTTCCCTTTCATATTAAATAGTCAGAACTTGTCCTCAACACGTTTATAATAATTTGGAAATCCAAATACGAGATACGAATGATCTGCATTGTGCTCTGTCAAACATAAAACCTAATATCTCAGAGCTGATGAAAAGAAAACAATGCCAATAGCCTCACTAATATTCAGTTTTTAACTCTACATTGGACATTTGTGATTTAGATTAAAGTAAAAAAAAATCTGATTTTGTTCTTTTAGGGTCTTATCAGGTTTCTGAATAAATTTTCTTTTTATGTATGTTTCCTTTTACACAATTTTAAAACAAATGCAAGAACTTTTCTGTGAGCACCCCCACTAATTTTAGCTAAATACTAAATTTACTAAATTTAATTTAATTTGATCAACTTATCCTGTTTGGGGAATGGCAATATTGGCTTTCGGTTCCTATTAAATTGTATCCTTTGTTTCCACAGCGATATTTCTCTTTCCATGGCCTCCTGTTTGTTCTGTTTTTATGATCAGGGTCGCTAAGTTCTTTAACACTTGCACGGATAATGCAGTACAGTATATTGTAAAACCGATCAAATAACTTACAGTTTTCATGCAACTCGCACTTGAGGACAATGGACTTCACTTCTTTATGGGCTGATATAAAACCACCGCACTACCATAAGAAGATACAAATTATATTATCGCAGGATTACAGAGGAATGATGACACGGGATGGTATATTTATTGTTTGAACACACTGTACCAGAGGGTAAACATCCTTTGCTCTGTCTCCAATTACTGCACAATAATCCCATTGTCATCAAAACCCTCGTAAAATATTTTCCAGCTCGCTGTTTGAACACTTTACTTTGTGCTACAAGCAGAATGCTGATGCCATAAATGTCATCCTCCGGGGTCTGAAATTACAACCATCCCGTCAGGGGTGCCGTAAGTGTATTTCTTTATTCAGCAAAACAGTAGGGTTATTTTAATAAACTTTCCAAAACGAGGCGTTTTTAATGATAAAGTTGATATACAGTATTTGAGAAATATAGTGCCAACAAGAAGTCGCTCCGTAGCACTTGTACAGGCGAAAATCCGCTAAGAAACGGAATTATGTTGGTAGCGCTGGCGTATGGTTACAATCATTTATGAAGTAAAAATAAAAGTTTTACAAAAGTCACCAATTTGAAAATGCTTAGCATTTTCTTGACAACACAGATTCACTCGCTAATAGTAATATATACGGCCTTCCAGGCCGACGCCTAGCGTCGCGATGCCCCAGCTCCGTCTTAATCTGATTTCAGTTAGGCCTTCTTGACCATCTTGGCTATCATATGACACCACCCCCACCCTTCTATCAAACCCCTAACTAAAGTTAAGCCCAAAATAAGATTAGGTCGGTAAAACAGAGAACTGTATAGCCAAATAAATAAATAATTTTATATAGTACATTGCTAGTTTAAGGATGCAGCGCCACGAGTCCGCTGATACCAGGCATAGGGATGCCTCGTCATCCTAATATGTTATCAGTTATGTCATCTGGACATATCTAAAAATACTGACGGGGAGACCCGAAGGGAAGAGACCACTTGGAAGACCTAGACGTAGGTGAGAGGACAATATTAGAATTGATTTAAGGGAAGTAGGATTTGCAAGGGATGATTGGATGGATTTAGCACAAAATAGGGCTGAATGGCGGGCTCACAAAAGCGCGGCAATGAACCTTCGGGTTCCCTGAAATGATCATATTCCTTTAGCTTGCTGAGGAATTGTATATTTCCATTGAGCAGTGGCGTAGGGAAGGGGGGGGGATCCAGGGGGTCCGAACCCTCCCCGAAATCAAAACCTAAAATTCTATTGTTATTTAAGTAGCTCCATTTTAACAAATATTTAATTATTTTATTTAATGATAAAATAATGAACTTGTAAATCTAGGCCTATTATTTCCACTGTTCCGTTTCACATACCATCAACCCCCCCCTCCCCCGGCACTTTCGACCATCCCCGAAATTATTTTCTGGCTACGCCACTGCCATTGAGTAAGCCATGATGGCCCTCCTTGGATTGAATATTTTTTCGGTCTGAACACTTTCTCTACCCCTGATTGAAGAGCGGTGTGCAATATGGTCCCAGCAGGATACCACGCGATGGTGTGAAGAGAACCAATATTGTGCCAGTGCAAAAAATAGAAGATAAGGAAGGATGCGCTAAGGTTTATGGCAGGGGGTTAGAAGAGCGCCTCTCGCGTAGGGTCTAGCACTATCTTATCAGCCTGGTAAATATAAACAAGAAAGCATCTCCTTGTATTACAGCTAAGAGTTAAATTATGTACACGGTCCTCGTACATTATCTCTGACATTCTGGTACTTGTTGTAGAGCTCTTTCAGAAGATGAAATTTATTGATAACGGAATATGTTGCGGTAGAAATCCTTTGTTGCTTTAAAATATGCCAATGGAATTTCACATTAACAGTAGGGTTTTATTAGGTTTTTATATTGGTTTATTTTAATTTGCAGTCTTTCAAAAATTAACAGTCTATAAATATAATTGCTGAAGAATCCAATATATCGTAGTTTTTTTTTTAACTTGGGTGGCAATCCATTTGTAAGGAAGATAGAGAGAGGTAGGCCTACCTAATATTGCAAACGACATTCTGGTGATCCAAGTACAGCAAGTGTATATATATATTTACAGACTTCATATCTTTTTTAAGTTTTGTAAATGTTTTCTCGGGGTTTTAACGTAATTGTGGAACTCACCGTTTCTCAATGAACTCCAGGAACACAATGTATCCATAATATGGCACAAAACACATGACACTTTAGTTCATGAATCAATGACCAATCCATTAAAAGAATTTGTGGAATTTCAACCATCACAAGTATATATCATCATCATATTTTTATTTATAATTATTTATATTACCCTGATTTTATCACACCTACATGCAATCTTTGATCAAAATCAATTATCACTTAGCATAGCGATTGGGTCTATATCAGCTGCATATGATCAAATGGAGATAAGAAAATAATGTACAATTATATGTGTGATGAAGAAGTTTTTTTAAATATCATAAAATAATAAATATATTATTATTAATACGATATTAGCCTATTATCTTACCAATGAGTTAGTGTAAAAAATAAAACAGCTGACGAAAAGTCTCACCAAGCGCAATTATCGCCGATGTATTAATGTATCGATTTTCCTGACGTAGGCTATCTCGCTTACAATAACACAAATAGCGATGTGTTTAATACATTATAATTTTTATTCGTTACATTCTTAGTTCTGTGAGTATTCGCTAAGGTGTCACAATAAATATAAGTTGAAATCCGGATTCTCTCAATATCATTGATAAAATGAGAATTTTTCATTACGTTGCCTATAACAGAAATGCAGAAAGCTTTATTGAAGAAAATGGATGTCGTTAAAGAAGAAAAAAAATGAAATGAAATGAAATGAAATAATGAAGATATTGATCGACAGGGATGAGTTCGAACGCTGATTATTTTCATTTCTCAAGTGACGTAATGAACATTCCTTCCGGGTTCTCAAATATCAAGTATCAAATTACTGTAATTGAATATCTTCAGTTCCAACCTAAATTGGTCTATTTAACTGACATTATGATGTGCCCTCCTCTGTCGATACATATCGAGTTTCGAGAAAGTTTCCTTTCTTAAATTGTCTGCAATAAAAGGAAGGAATATTCTGAAGGCGTTGCTCTTTCTTCAAGATTCTTGCTCTTTTTCTTCTTCTTTTTTTGTTCTTTTTTGGCTACTACATTCTTAAATTTCACATCTGCTTCAACCGTTCCTGCACCTCCGTAAAATGATTGGTTCACTGTTGCCCTGTAACTTATAGGAACACCATTATTCAGGCCATTAGGCAAATGTAGGTATTTGTCATCATCATAAGCTTCACGGTTTAGGCCTATAAGGATATTCCTAGTTAAGAAAGTTAATGTATTTCATATGCTTTAAAATGCTCTTAAAATGCTCTCCTGAAAAATTATAAGAGTATACTTCATTTGGTATTCGATTTGGGTCTGATTTAGGCCTAAACTATTTATTCCTATATTCTTCTATTATTTCATAAAGATTTTGAATGTTCAATTCCTGTTTTATGATCCAGCAGACTGAAGCCACTTTTGATCTTAGTAATTTCATTTCTGCTCCTTCTATTCAGTCTTTTGCTTTTTAGTTAGGCTCCTTACGTCAGATCCATAGGCTATGTATACTAAGAGTTGGAACGGTCTTTACTTTATAGAATTTTAAAATTGCTTTCTTTCTCACTTTAATATTTAGAATCCTCTTTGTTGTGCCGATAAGTTGCTGGAATTTTGAAAGTTTTATATCTATGTCACTACTTTTATAATAGGCATTATAGGAGTGCTCAATTGCCTCATTGGATATGACTAGCTTTGTTTTAATGCATTTTTGCCTCTAAAGCCCATTACTTTGATCTTCTTTGTTGACATTTTTAAACCAAGTTCTTTTACAATATTATTTTATTTAAAAAGAGAAAATTGCTAATTATTCTCTGAGACTGCAGGTATAACCTGATCATCTGCAAATAGTGATTTGTCGCCTTCAACGTAATTCATATAGTATAAGAAATAAGCTGCGAGCCTATCATTTTGTAAATTGTTTTCTTTGCAGTCCGGCGCAGATTTACAATATGCATGATAAATTGAGTTTTCCTAATGTTGTCCTCCCATTTATCTCTTGTCAAAATTATCTTTGCATGCAAAATAATTCTAATTAAGTTATTGGAAATAAATTTACGAAGTTGTCCAACGGCTGATACCAGCAGATTACGTTCAACGGTTTTACAACGCAATAAAGGTGTTTTAAAAATATGTTATTGAGCATTAACTTCAAAATATTGAGGCACTAAAATGTCCTAATATGAAATCTTTTTTTAATAAGATTTATTTTTAGTGGCTTTGACTCATCAGTGTCTAATCGCGATTGTACATTTACATGAAATAATCAGTTATGAATACAGAAATATTTAAACAATATTAATGACAGTGATTTATAAATGATGGTACAATGTTTAAATTTTACTATAAACGTTATTGTCCTTTAGAAATAATATGAAGTTTTTGTACATTTTTGGATCACTGTTTTTTTTTTGGTAACTTAGAAAAATTTAACCTGTAACCTTTCAGTTAAGAAGACAATCAGGTCTATAATCAATTTGTAAATATTTTAACTGTGAGCTTCCATTGTTATCATCGCCATCAATGTAATTATCATAGTTGTAAAATCATTTTCTCTTGGTTGTGTGCACCCAAGAGTGAAGTTCATCAGAAAGTAATTATACCGGGTTTTAATTCACCAGACGAACTCCCGCTGTGCCTATCCGGACTTGCACAGAGACAGGGAAAGTCACTCTCACCTAGCATAATACCACCAATAGTACTACAGTCGCAATATAAAGCAATAGCAAAAGAATGTAATATAACACTGCTTAAATTTATCTTAATTTACTGTATTAACAGTTTCAAAATTACGCATCTTGTCTGTAACTTATGTTAAAATTACTTGGGGCGTCGATGCGTTTCCATTTCATTAAATTTTGAATTCCTTATTAAGATTTGTGACAAAATAGGTACACTTTTTAAGATATGAAAATTTTCCATTCTTAGTATTTTAAACTCTCATATTATTAAGTAAATCATATTAAGTTAGATTTTTAACTTAGGTTAAATTATTTACATTCCAGTAACGAACGAGCGAGGTGGCCGAGAGGGTAACGTCTTGGACTACTTGCATTCGGGAGGTCCCAGGTTCAAATCCCGTGGCCGGCCAATTTGACATGGGTTGTAATATTTACCTGCGTTAACACAAATCTTTATATTTGTATTAGGCCTATTACATTGCATCAAGGCTGCATAGACCAGAACGCTTTCTGGTTGATGTTCTGTGATTACTAGGGACCGGATTTTTAGGTTTTTAAAAACACTGTTTTAGGTTTTCCATTAAGTGAAATAGTTTTTTTTAGGTTTTTTATCCAAAATATCGTTTTCGGGTAGAATAATTGGTTTAATGAATTTGAATGTGCTACATAGGATTCAATACATCATTAACACGTCTTCTTAAAACACATTGTGACCACTCAGTGTGAATAACAAGACAGTACTAAAAGCAAACAAACGCTTTAAAACACAGAATTCTATACCCTTGTTCATACACGGCAACAATGGTTGTTCGTACGAATATTTTAAAAGGAATGCGCCGGTACACTACACTTCCTCTCTTGATACTGTCCATCCTAGACGACAATGGGTTGAACGAAACGATGATGGTATTAATTTCAACCCGACAAAAATTATTGTCTCTCCGCAAAATATCGATTCCTCAACTGACAACCAAAAAAGACAAAAAAAGTAGCCTAAATTAGATATTTTAGGTTTTATATCCCGTTTAGGTATATTTAGGTTTTTATACCCCATTTAGGTATTTTTAGGTGCCACAGAAATAATGTGGGTGAATCCTACGGACATGATTCGAAAAAGTGTATGAGCGCTTTCTGTTTTGGAAGCAAGGAAAAAAATAGGTAAAAACCTAAGAATCCGGTCCCTAGTGGTTACCATAGACTAATGCGTTATGGTCAAATATTAAAAGTATCAAAATACGAATTTCGTTTAGTGATCGTTTTGAATTATGGATATTTTTGCAAGTACCACGAATGAATGAATTTTTCACTCAGTGAGCTTTTTCGATCTTCATGTCTAACATACACGGCTCTTTATTTCAGTTAGAATTTTTTGTTGACTCGTAAAGTAGGGCTACTGTACATCTCTCTGAAGCTGGATTCTTTTTCGGAAACCCATTTCATTCAAAGCCGTACGAAATACGATCCAGCTTTATGAATGACAAGACTCCAGGAAGCCGTGTTAGCTGAACTAGTTCCTCGTTAGTAAGTTTCTCATTAGTGCTTACTGATCTGCCTTCAGGAGAAAGTAACAGCAATAATTGGTAACATCGCCGCATCTGTTCATTTCACATAATGAGGTAATTTCGCTAAGAATATACGCTCTTTGTAAGCAATGCCGCAGTCAAGTAACCATGGTGAAAAACTACATAGTTTTGCCTATCGAAAAATGTCGTAGTTTGAACAAATGAATTGCAATCTAGAAGAATCAGAACAGGAAGAAAAACGATAGGGTGTATGACCTCTACCTAGGCCTGTAGTGTTTTAATATTAAGGGGACTATACACCGCTATAGGTAATTTTTTTGGCTTATGTGAAAGAGCATTTCTTTCTGAACATGTCTGTAAAGTTTTATAGCGAATAGCTGTTTTCGCAGGATTACAAACATTTGTGTCGGATAATGTGTTGTCATTTTAAATTACTGTCTAAGTTTTAACTCGACTCTCCATAAAAAAATTTTTTTAGCAACATTAAACATGATATCTCTGTAACCATTGGTCCAATTTTCATGAAATTTTGCTGGCTTACTTCGTTTATCATGCTTTAGAAACTGAACTACAAAGAAAAAGATTAAACTGTCAAATAAGCAGCATTTTGGCCTGTATAGGCAGTGAATTAAAAAAAAATTGTGAGTTAAAAAATTGTAAAAGTTACATGGTTAGGCTACACCTACAGAGTTTGAGTGTGGTTTAACTTCTACCTTGATAGATATATGCATATGCATTCATGAACCACAGATTATTGTCTTTGGGTTCAAATCAATGTGTCAGAGGAATTTTTCTCCCATAATATTCTACATTGAGGTTTTAGATACCTTGTCATAGCGAGTAATGTCTCTACAAATTCAATTTATGTTTGTAATTATTTTCCTTCCGACAAATTATTGTAGATTAAGTAGCTCTGACTTGTTTTTAAAGAAAATATTTTAATAATTGATAAGGCTGAACCTATTTTTAAAAAGTGGATTAAAGGCTCGACTTAATAATGAACAAATTAATGTTACTGCAAAAAGTGTTTAGTAATGCTGGTTGAGGATTCGAGCGTTAGTGTGGTTGAATTATCTTATTTATTTATTTATTTATTTATTTTATTTTTTTGGCAAAGGTATTGTGTTTGGATTATTATACAAGGCTAAATGTCTCTTCGTGAAAACGTTTTTTTCCTATTTAAATCTCTATTCACACTTGCGTACGCTATCATACAAACTCCGTAAAGTAAAGTTCGATACCCATGTTTATCTTATCTCTTCCAAATAACATTCTATTTTCAAAACACAAAGCACTGCCTTCTAGATTATACACCACAACAGATCTTCCCAATTTACGAGCCCATCTTGTAAAACAATTGCCAATTAACCTTCCAGGTTACAAAAATATCTTGAGAATAACAGGGGGCCATGAGAAAGAAAAAGACAGAAGAATGCCAAGACTGCGTTTTGGAAACGATTATGAGTCTTCAATTTTTTTCCTACTTATTTTCCAATCCCGTTTCCTCGGGGTGTTAAACTTAATGGCGTGTCCATCAAGGGGGCGGAGCTTATAGCAAAGGGCACTGGCCGCATGGAAATTTCAAAACTGGAGTCACGAAGGTTCTCATAGCTGCGGACGAGAAAAAAGGATAGAGAAGTTGTTTGGGTAGGTAGAAGCGGAGGGATCTTTTACTGAGAAGATGGGTAGTGGTCGCTAGAGAAACTATTACTACCTTGGGAAGTAAAAACCAGCAAGGTCGTTTCTTCAGATGTCCTTGGAGAAGAAAAGGTTTTAGAAGGCGGTGGAATTAATAATACATAACAAGACGTGTTGGCGTGGTTGCTCTCAAAGTCGACTGAGGGCGCTGCATGTCAACATCTTTATTTTTAATCTTCATTGGGATTGACAACGGGAATGTAGTTCTGCTTTCCCTTAATCATATCATTGTCTGGACGTCAGGAATATTCTTGTCTAGTCTGAGCTGTCAAACCAATTTTCACTTGTTTTGCATGATCAAAAGTCCGTTTATTTTTCTTCTTTTGCATAATAACGAACGCTTTTGAAGGAACAGTTAACTTTCTTATGCTGGCTGTGACAATATCCTTTAAAAAATCATTTATTTTGTGCTCACAAAAGGAAATGACATTTTAGGTCTATTGTTTTGTAGATTTTCACAAATTTTCACCAGTTGACTATACATCTTGCCTGTAGTGTTGATAAACTAGTTAACACAATCTTCTTGACCTAGGTGCATCGAAGATATTAGGCCTACTAATGGACATCAAAATATAGGTATCATATGAAATATGAAACCCGGGCATTTTAACCTGGTAAAATATAAAATACACCAACTGGGAATGTGGTTTACCGCTAAATTAATATATTATGCTATATAAAAAATAAATTTCCATGAACATTTCTACACATAAAATTATTTTTATTTTAATTGAAATAGGCATTTCACTTGCCTGATAATTCAAAACTTTAGTAATACATTGCATATATTTATCCGTCCTTCAATAAGCTTATAATTAGGGTCCTTTATAAAAAAGATATATTTCAAAAACATTAAAAGTTCGTTAAAAAATGAAAAGAGTTTTACTAAAAACGAAAATTTCGTATTTAAAAAAAGCATAAAATGACAACCTTTAGGCCTAGGAGTTTTGAAACAGAACACCTTCATATTATTAATGGTAATAACAAGGGCCCGGAACATCACGGACGTTGCCCACTAGTGCAGATATTCTCATCATGGCTCTTAGATTATAAAATTAGTAAATGTTTTTATCATTTTTCCAATTTTTTTATTTTAAAGTAATTTTTGTAATTTAACGTCATTCTTTGGTCATTTTATGGTCTATTTTTCCAAAATTTCGGTCTGTTTCATGCTTTAGGTATTTTTTTAATATCAAAACATTTTAATTTTTGTTGTTGTTTATCGCCTTATCGAGTTTTTGCCCATTTACTTACATTGAATATTATAATAACTCTAAATAAACATAAATAAATATGTAAACTTATTGTTATAATTTTCATTTGGATACTGAAAGACGGCGTTTGCTGACGTATCTAAATAACCAATTACAAGCATATGATTGGACGAACAACATAATTCTGATGAATAAACTAGTATTTTCATACAATTTTTGGGCATTATTATTATTATTATTTGTTTAATTTTTATTTTTTGGGCATTTTTTTTTTATTTTTGCAGTCATTTCTGTGGCTTGGTTCTAAAAGGGCCAATGTCATAAAGATAAATGAGAATATCATTTTTGCAAGAAATTGACATTGGCCCTTTTATAACCAAGCCACAGATTTTATAGCTCATTTTTAAGCATTTTTAGGCCATCAAAATCCGGGCCCTGGTAATAACCAGAATTCGTTAATCCGTCACTCACGCAAACTAAGTACTGTATTCTATATCTAAGCTTATTTAAAAGCTTTTTTAAAACATACGATAAAATTAAATGTATGGTCACGAAGGACAACTTCATATTATTTTACTTCTTTCTGAATCAGTAACTATGAAGATGCCTACTTGGCAGGGGGTGTCTAGTCTGTGGAGAGGAGAGCCGGAACTCTCCTGCGGGACTGGAATGTCCTTTCACTGGATGCTGGCGACACGCTCCTCTTTGTTTCTCTTTGTCCCCTCTCTCACGCCAAGTGATTCATTACGATTGCATGATACCCATAACTCACATGATTAATCATATTTTACCTCAAGATATGAGCTTTCAGAGACACGTGCTTGCGTTCCTTTCAACTCTCAGTTCAAGTTGTATAGGGTAGGCTAGTATAGTCGATACTTCCACCTGGAATTTTAAATTTATTTTGGTTAACGATATTATTTTATGTGTGCGAAGATTTTAACTGTTACTGTTTTCGTATATTATTTTTCAGTCGTGGATACAAAGACTAATTTTTAAGTTTTTATTATATGAGGAATTTTCCATCCTTAATGCATTAGTAATATCGTATTACTGATAAGTAGGGCCCGGATTCTGATGACCTAAAATTGTTTGGAAAATGACCTATAAAATGGCCCTGAATTTTAAAGAAAATGACTTAATAAATATAAAAAATGACCTAAAAACTGATATTTTATTTATAACAAATTATTATTGTACACACAAAGTTATAGACTAGTTTGTACATAATTGTAAAAACTGTTATGTTGTGAATGTTCTTTTCTCGCGGAAATTTATACTGGCACTGAGGCACTGGCGAATCAAAATCCGGCATTTCCTTTTGTGGTCTGCCGGGTTATATTGTTGTTTATTGAGGGTAAGCAGTAGTTTGCACTCTCAAATCGAAGCAGGTGGCAGACTCTGGTGTCAAGTCAATCTAATAACAATAGTAATATAATACAAAATTTTGGCGTTTCTTTGATTCTCAATTCCGACTGAGACATGTCAACACTTTAACACCTAATTTTTCCTTCTTGCATTAAACAAACAACGCTTCAAAGACAGCACCCTAGCGACGAAAAAAGTTAACACACTCAATGTAAATACATGAAAATGACTAAATAAGGAAGCAAAATACACGAAAATGACCAAATAATGACCTAAAATTGAAATAAATGCCCTAAAAATATAAAATTGCATAAAATGACAAAAAATGACCTAATAAAAATGCATTTCTATAATCTAGAGGCCATGATTAGGATTTATCCACAAGTTGGCAATGTCTTTGCAGCATCAATAAAAATATGACATGTCATTAGAATCCGGGCCCTGCTGATAAGGCTACTAGATAATTTTATGATACCTGTTATTTATTATCAGTTCTTATATATAACAATTCTAGAGTGTTAGGGAAAAAGCGAATAAGTCAAAATACCAGAGTTTCAGGAAAGACAAAATACAATTTATTTCTACAGCACTGTTACAATATTTAGTTCAGTCCACTAGACATTTTTGCACAGTATCTTATACTATGTAAAAATATCTGGGTGGACTGATCTAAATATTGTAACAATGCTGCGGAAATCAATTGTTTTTTGTCTTTCCTGAAACTCTGGTATTTTGATTTATTCGCTTTTTCCCTAACACTCTAGAATTGTAAGAGAATTTTTAATCTTCTTAGTATTCTCTTATGTAGCAGTATGTGTCTACAAATTCTTATAGTTAAATGTAACTTAATCACATGAGATGTGCATGAAACATACTGCCACATAAGAGAATATTAAGATGATTAAAAATTATCTTACAGTTGTTATATATAAGAACTGATAATACATAACAGGTATCATAAAATTATCTAGTAGATTCCTTATCAGCACCCCATCTCATCAATATCTAGATATTACTAGTGCATTAAGGTGAAACATTCTCATATAATTAGACTTATAATTAGCACTAGAGGAAAATGAAATTCATCAATAATTTTAAAGTAAACTTATCTTGTATAAATACACTTGCACTTAATGGCTTAATGCATAATGTATCTTCTAGGACCCAATAGTATGCCTTAAATTAGTAACAAAATAACTCAAAATAAAATTTACAGAAGAGGACACAGGAAAAACTATGAGCCTAATCATTGCGTTAATTGTTTACTAAGCAGTCCGGCATTAGTTAACATATTGAGTCTCGATAATTTATACGGTACATGTCACAGGAATACTTTAACCGCGGTGCTACCCCTGATATTTTTCACAAGCTTAAAGCTAGGAAGATCCGTACATAGTTTCCGTTTTGTATATTAGCCTATTCATTTATTTGCCTTTAATGCTAACAAAATTAAATTATTTTTACGCTAAGGCGCCACCCGAATAAGGGCGGGGTCAGTTCAGGAATAACTTACGTATATAAATATAAATACCCGAATATACAAAAAACAATTAAGTACAATATACTGTAGCTATCTATAGGCCCAGCAAATATCAACTGCTGTAATCAGCCACTGAAGACTCATTCTTAAATATTTTTTATTTACACAGCAGGTTGTACGAATACAAATCTTAACTTATTATTATTATCATTAATAGTCATTTCTGCGTCCCCTCTTCACCTGCGCCCTTGGCGGGGGCCATCTCACCGCCCCTTCAGCACGGCTTTGAGTGCACTAAATTAAATGAAATTAATTTATTGAAGAAATAATGAAAAAAGATGTCTAAACAGGATCAGTGAATAAAACATATCTGGTAGCCGTGGAAACCAATTCGCCAGCCATCACTATGTAAAATTAGGAGCAGTAAAAATGGTAATATGGTACCTATGAAAACTATTCTTTAGGCATGCCATCAGTTTTGCTCGCAGTATAGCGCTAAACATGAAGTTTTGCATGCATTATACATGCTGACGACTGGCGGCAAAACTTTCATCATGCAGTGTTCCCAATAAATATCATTACCACAAGTAGGTATTGTCCAGCAGCCAACTTCGTAGAGTCGCTAGGAAAATCTCGGGTACAATTATTTCGTTTCGCAACAATTACTATACGGGTAATTGTTTTATTAATTTCATATTTTGCTAGAAATCTTAGGAGAGTTCCTATATAAAATTAGGTATAGTCAATAAGAATGAATGTACTATTTTTCGAGGACTTTATCGTCCACTCGTTAATGTGCTTTGACTTTCTTGGGTGCAGCATTTTACCTTTCATTTGTAA
The DNA here is from genome assembly GCA_964059195.1 of Ectobius pallidus. Classification (NCBI taxonomy): domain Eukaryota; kingdom Metazoa; phylum Arthropoda; class Insecta; order Blattodea; family Ectobiidae; genus Ectobius; species Ectobius pallidus. The sequence goes on from CAXKWD010000010.1 coordinate 114,664,742, forward strand.
AAAAAAAAGGGAAACTTGGCAAAAAGAATTAAATTCCATGCAAAATTACAGAATTTTGTACTAAGGTATTATCCATTGTGGAAACTGTTTTCTTTGCAGTCCGACATGGTTTTGCAAATTCTGTGAGAAATTATTCTCAGGTTATTACAATTCTTCACAATTCCTTTTCTTCTTCTAAACATGGTTATGAATTGCAGTTGGTTGCGGCACTGCGCTGATATTTTTTTAATGGACCTACTCCGTAACTTATAGTGAGACCAAGGAACCGAATTAGCCTCTAACAGAAATAAGTACCACAAACAATTCTAGGGGTAAAGACGGCCTCTGCATAAGGCACAACTTTACCACCTTCATGTGCCGGCCGACAGTGGGGTGCTGACCCATACAAAAAAAAAAAAAAAAATTCTGCGGATTAGGCCAATTTATTTATTTATTTTTGTACATGGCCAATAACAAATCATAAAAATGTTATTTTCGAATGTAAACAATGTTTCCAAATTAATTTTTATTATAGCCCTTATGTATAAATTTTGATTGCTAAAATGCATTTAGTCTTTTGGAATCTCAAAATACCATGATCTAAACTGATACGTTTATTTTATGTCGAATTGTGGGTGTCTCTTTTTGAAACCAGTGAAATATTTTAATTTTTTGTATGTATTAAGTGTTTATTAATAATTTCACGAATTAACTTCATCTATGCTCGGACGAGTCGTGGTCATCACCCCACGGTTTCGTCCCGGGTCTGGACCTGCCTTCGGGCAGAACACTCATCATCATCATCATCATCATGCTGTCCCATAATCCATTTAAAATGACGACTTTCACTACAATTTACCCGTAACTTTAGAGTATACAATGTGAAAATTTTGGGACTATAGCACTGTGTAGTGAATGCCTAAAAAAAAAAAAAAACTTTAACTCTTAAGCCCTCTATAGCGAATATTTTACCAGGGTCTCTATAGCGAAGATTTTACTTTTATCTTCAGTTACATAATCGATAAAAAAAATAGAAGGAATAAATTCACCACAAAACAAAGGAATAACTACTCACTTGAAAGGATTCGAGTACAGAGTAGGTCACGGAAGCAAGCTGATGTGCGTTTACTTGCCTATACCCATCGCACGATTCTTTTGTCTTTCTATTCATTTCGTAACCCGGATACCACACAGACCGATATTCTTTAAGTATACTTTTAAAAACGTATTCCGGAACTGGGTAAGAAATAAAAAATCACTGTGGATTTTCCTCTAGAAGGAAAGTCAATCTATAAAACCATGACGTTATTCGACACTATAAAGAGGATTGATGGAAGGAATTGTGTATAACCAGCATGGTATTTTAAAGCTTGTGCAGGAAACGGTGTTATGATGTACAGCATAGGCGTAGCGAGGGGGGGGGGGGGTTTGGGGGTTTGCACCCCCCCCCCATTGATTAAAAAAGGGAAATTATATAATTTTTTTAAGTATGCCCATAAATTGCTTAATACAAGTATAAAGCGTGGGAAGCTTAAAACTCGTTAGTTTGCGTCTTAATTTTTAAAATTCTCCGGGGAAGGACCCCCGGAAGCTTAAAACTTGTTATTTTGCATCTTAATTTTTAAAATTTTCTGGGGGAGGGCCCCCGGACCCCCCTCTCCTTCCATACTCGCCAGACCCCGCGGATGTTATAACCCTCCCTATATGGTCGGCCTGGTTACGCCTATGATGTACAGTACAGTGAAAACCGTATCCTGACTCTTACATTAGTACTTTGATCTTATATTCACCATTTAAAATGAGACGTGAAACACTCACATGACTTCCTTTACGGTCGCATTGCGTGAAAGCTCACACTAAGCTTACTAAAGTCTGATTGTGGAAGCTTCCGCACATATAAAATGAAGTGATAAATAAATAGTTTAAAGATTAAAATCTATTTTGTACTATAGGATACGCCTACAATGTACTAATTTAAAATTTCAAATCAAGAAATTCAAAGAAACTGCCAATTTCTTACATTTAAATATAAATTCAATGTAGGCCTAAACCAGATGTTAAAAAATAGTATATTGCGATACAAGTGCCGTAAGCAGTGCTTTAGTTGGGCCGGTACGCACCGGTACTGCGTACCGGTATAAAATTATTTTCCTTCTACCATACCGGGAAAAAGATGTGCTCCGGTACGTCGTACTGGCAGTACAGGAACGATATTGTCCTAAAATACTTATTAAATGTTCAATTCAATAAGAGAGTGTATTTGTTAATAATGACAAACACTATTAAATTCGCAATAGATATGCGTTCTAATCTTCACCTTCGTGCGCATTTCTACAATAATTACTTTCGCTTTAGATTACATGTTGGCTATCCTGATAAGGTGCTCGGTTTTTTAAAACTCTTTTGTATGAGGCGATATGGAAAATTTTGAAGTAAGGTGAGTACCGTACCCCCATAAAATATTTTCCAACTAAAGCACTGGCCGTAAGCGATGCATACGGATCGAGGAGAGAGTTTTTTCAATTTTCCGAGATCCGTTATGCGCTTACGGCAAGAGTATTGCATGCTATTTTTTGCACGATGATTATTTATATCAATTTCATTATATTAATTGAGATATTACCTGAAAATATTATGTATATACATTATTGAAGATAGATGTTTATTTCAGAAAGTAATTCTCATGTGTTTGGTGTTATGGGAACCGAATATTTGTCCTGGGGGGCTTTGAACATAAAGGCTTATATTATGATGTGCCGTAAGTAAATTCTTGCCGCACGGAAACTCTTACCGCACATAGCAACAAGATTGCGTGCGGGAATGTCAACTTACGATCCACGGCAACAATATTCGTAAGTACCACTAATTAGTTAAGTCGTGCAAAAAATGAATTGAACATACCTCAAAAATTTAATAGGATGGAGGACATACTTTACATTTTGAATATGCATTTAAAAAATCTAATTAGGGGCGTCAATAACAAAATTATTTCTCCAAAGATAATCAAAGATAACCGAAACTTATATGCAGGCTTGCAACTCCAGGAAGAAATATTTCAGTAGGCTAAAAGTTATGGATCTTAGTAAGTTGCACAACTTTTAAAGAAAATCTGCATGTGTGCTTTCGAGAATGCTTAGAAAAAAAAAGTTTTTTGTTGTAAAGTGCAAATATTAAGAGAAAGAAATTCATAATACTTCATATTATATCACCAGAAGATGTCTGAATCAACTATATTTTAGTGTTTCAGCTATGCTGTTCTCAATCGTACAAACAAATCATTTTCTAAATTAACATTTTTTTTTTTAACTAAGAGGACCTCAAAACCTACACGAATCGACGTCATCGAATTTTAGGGTTGAAAACAATATGTCTTCTATCTATAGTAATTTTTGATACAATCAAAGTAAAAATTTAATGTTTTTATATGAATTTATTGTTTTTTGCTACCGTTCGTCATGTCCAAGAAAATACAAAGTTTTCTTAACGTAAGACTAAACACTTGCAAGAAACTAGCAAATTGGTAATTAGTGAAACGTAATAAAGCTGCAGGTGTGTCGGGATTTGAAGGAGGTACTCTGGAATGCCTGGGGATCAGCAGGTGGGACCGTCACGGGATGTCGGGAGGTTGTTGATCTTCCAGGAATCGTCGAACGTCCTTCAGACAGTTCATATCAGAGATGATAGGCGACTGTAGCAAGTAATTTGCTTGAACTCCTTGGTTTGATTCTTTATTGTTTCTTAGTCTCATTCCATTCTATTATTTTTTATTATTCTATATTTCAATCCGATCTCAACTCAATACTGTTGTTTTTTATTAATTATATTTTCAAGTTTCAAATTTATCATTATCAAAATTATCACACATTTACAAAATCTTACATTTATACTTTCTTTGAAAGCCCCCAAATGAGCGAAGCTTGTGTTTAGGGGTTGCAACTATCATCATTATGTATTATTAAGAGAGGACAGACAAATTTACAAACAAATAAAAAAATATAAACCAATTTTTATACTAAAAAATTAAATAATTTTTAAAAAGAAATTTAAAGTATGAAAGTCAAAATTATAAAATACAGAATCCATTTTACAAATAATTTTTATTGTTAAATGGAAAGGGTTAAGAGTGTAGCTCATTGAGATTGTTGGGGCTATCTGTGTGGCTAACTTGTATAATCAATTGCCATAGACCTATCTAATACGTGATAAAAAAATATTATAATTTGCTAATTTTTGGTCATCATAAACAAATTATGGTATAAAAGAGTAAGATATACATTATATTGTGTATAAATACTTTCATAAAATAAAATAAAATAAAATAAAAACAATTATTATATCCTACATTAAAATAATTTATTGGATTTAATTATGAAAACAGACAAGCAGGTCTACTTCAAAGGCAATTCTATTAGCTAGTCATTTGCCATTGCTGAAATACCTGCTGTTTTATTATACTTTCTGTGGTGGACGGGAAAATGTCTGTCCGTCTCTCTGTACGCGCGATAACTCGAATACACTTTATCAGATTTCTTTTTTTTTTTAATTTTTTAATTTTTTAAAATTTACTCTGCATATTTACAATCTGTTCAAATATGAACATTCAGTAAATGGTATAAATGTCACAGTCATGATATGAGAGCTGTAAAATACAACTCTTTAAGGTAAGTCATTGAATAACAACTCTTTAAGGTAAGTCACTGAATCGGAATGCGAAGTCTAAAATCTTATATCGATGTAAACGGTTGATTGAGGAACTATTGTCCAATAGATTGTTGGCTAGGGAATTGGGATGTTGATGAAACTTGGTATACGCACTTATAACGTCCACTGGACAAAGCCTATTGATTTTGAACCAAATCTGTTGCCCGGTACCGGAGTAATGCCCAATTAGGGGCCTAATTTGTGTAAATATTTTTCATCAAATGCAATTCAGTTCTCATGACAAGAAACAATATTAATCATATACGGCTTTGGAAGTTTCAATACAGTTAGCTTTGACAAATAACAATACATATTCCTTGACATATGCTTATCAAACTTAAGACCTTTCTTCTTCCGTAAGCCCTGCTTAATGAATCGATCTGGAGCTTAACTCGGATATCAATTTAAAAAAAAAATTAAAAAAAAAACTACTTTTCTTTCTGACATAATTGCAATTATCACTGATTTAACGAAAGCATTCTGGCACTCTGTTATATCAGTTTACCTGATTATATTTAATAATACAACTGCTCAAGCGTTGATGTTATGCCAGAGAAAATATTTATTAAACTGCGGTGATAAAATGTAATGAAGTGAAGTAAAAGCAAAGCATTCAAGTATTTCGCTAATAAGATGGAATTCAAGACTATTGTAAAACGCCTTCAGGGAAAAAATGAAATTTACGAGAATTGTAAACATATATATGACACCTATAAACATGTTGGATTTATTTAGCCAGTAATATCATATAACGAAGTGGTGGTGGGGAATTTTTTTCCAGTCTATTTGCGGCAAAATTGATTCGTACAAGCATATTCCCTTCACTCACTCTTACGTAATCATCGCAGGCATTGTTCGCGCTTATATACACCCTTTGGAGTGTAGCATCATGACCACACCCGCTGCCAAATTACTGCACTGTCTTATTTTTGCACTCTCTTACATTCCCTCGAGCTCATTATGTAATGGTATCGACTCCCTAAAAAAATGTATAAAACTTGCAAATATGATAAGTGCTTGTTTCTATTCGCCTGGCCGAGGCTGCTAAGAAAAATATAGTTGAAAATTATTAGGAGAATGTGTGCTCGGAGGAATATCGTGACGAAATACGGCGTCGTAATTTTTTGCGCCGAATCAGGTTTCAAGTTGTTTAACATGCGTTTAAGTGATTAAGGTCTACTTGTTCTGGTATCTATCGTTAGGAGGGCATTCTAAAACAGCAAGTGATTTATAACAACAGGTGGAATATCTAGCAACCTCCTCCTCCCCAAAGAAAGAATTTACGTGCTATAGGGAGGTCTGGTAGGGGTGCACTCAGCCTCGTGATTCAAATATTGAGGAGCTACTTGATAGAGAAGTAGCGGCTCCGGTCATGGAAACCACCATTAACGGCCGTGGGTGTCGGCATGCTGACCACATGCCCCCCAATCCTGCCGTGTGCCTATGGTAGATGACGCAGCGGTCGGGTGGTAGGCCTTGTCCCTTCTGGGATGTTAGCGCCATGGAGTTAGTTAGTTATAATAGCTACTTCAAGGAATGCAGATTTTTTGTGCAAATAATAGGCGAAAATCATCTACTCGATGCTGAGAGGGTTCAGGCTTTACCCTGCCTTGCTTAAGGCTGAGACAACTGAATACGCACTCGCTGCATTGCGGCCTCTGGTTCTGTGTCGAAATATGAAGTGAGAAAACGATATTGTTCATGCCCAGAGTAGAGAAAATGTTTTATATATATTTCTTTATTGCAACCAAATGGCCATTCTATGATGAATGGAGCAACGGTGGAATGAAATATGGCAGGGGAAACAGGAGCACCTCGAGAAAACCTGCCCAGACCCCATTTTATCCACCACAAATTCCACGTGGATCCGCCGAGATTCGATCCACTCAGCCATGGGGGCAGCCTAAATTATATATATATATATATATATATATATATATATATATATATATATTATTATTCAAAGAGTCTAAACACTAGTAGGCCTATTAAAGTTGAAAACTGAACATTAAACTTCAGGGTTTAACACACATATGTAGGCCTACATATGGTACGGGCAGAGTACGTAATTAATTCTGGAATTTTTAAAACCACTGTAACGTACAGTATCTAGACCCTCTAGTTCAGCGTTTCTCAACCTATGGTGCAGATGGTCCGCAGAATAATTTAAAAATATCATAAAGCAAGTGGAAAGTAAAGAACTAAAATTTTTCCACATATTTCGTTATAATGACCTATAATTAATACCCCAAATATTAAGAATATAAGCCTTCTTTTAAAAATGGGATGTAAAATTATGGGTCCGTAAAATTTTTCGCACATTTTACAGGTCAAAAAGGTTGAGGAACGCTGCTCTAGTTGAATATTTGCAACACTTATAAGAAACAAAAGACACAAGAGTTTCTGGTAGTTACCATAACAGGGGGCCTAGCTTAATGAGGTTGTTTTGTCGCCAGGTCCGGTCTGAAACACGTCTGGTATTCAGGTGACCACATCACCAAGCGGTCCTGTGTTCGTTACTCAATCACATCCAATTAGAGCGTTCCAATCAAATACCCCTCATTCATTCACATTTGTACTAGGCCTACTTTAACTAAATCAATTGATCAGTCATTTATTTGCTAGAAGAAACCTCAAATGTCATTGCTTTAACCCAGTGGCGGATCCAAGGGAGGGCCCCCCTTGGTTTTTTTTTATCGATTTGAGTTTTTATTCGTCGAAAGCAATTAGGCCTACCTTATAAAATAATATTCAAATTTAATGGAATACAAAATAAAATAAAATAAAAGTCTTATGTACTCACCCTATTTCAAAAAGAGGATCAAAAAATGCAATAGTAACTTAGTACGTACTAACATCCCATCAGACAGGAGTTTTTCAAGTTCCCTATCTTTAGTTTATGTTATGAATTATCAATTGATTTCTTGTGAACTATTTCATACCACCCCTCATGTAAAAGTTTGATATTTGGTTAATGATTTTAATTTTTGTGTAATATGTAAAACAGACAAATTTCTCAATAAAACTAAAACTCTGAGAAAAAAAATAGAATCTGCTGAGAAATATGGAGGAGTCACTCAAAGGACATAAAAACTCATCATTATCCACTTCATTTATTGAAATTTCCCCCTTATTTTGGGAGGGATTTCCCATACCCCCCAAAGCCCCAGTAATTGCAAACTTGGCAGTAGCCAAACCAAGAATTTTAGTCGCCATTATTGTTACATATTGTAGGTCTACATTACAGTCCAGCCTTTTGGGAATTATGAAGTACTACCCTCTCCATATTATATTACTTCTAAATATGCAAAAAAATAAATAAATAAGAAAACAACATACACTACTTGAACTATCCCCTATTTAAAAAATAGCAATATTTAATAAGAAAATAATAATAATAATAATAATAATTATTATTATTATTATTCATTGAAGAACTGCAGCATTGAACATACTTCCCTGTCGTAAACAAGTATGAAAGTCGCGTGTCATTTGTTTTCAGTATACGTCAGCACCTTCATCTGTTGAAACAAAATGCACTGGTAGCAACCCACACTGTCTCCATGACGACACAGGTGTTTTCGTGCGAGTGGCACATTTTCTCTAGAGTAGCTCGACACCAAAAGGGAGATCGCAACATTCATCACCAAGAGAAAACTGCCGAGCCTTGGAACCCAATATGGGAATACTGTTAAACTTGTTTAAATGAAGGAGCATTAAAAATGATGGTATATCCTGTAAATCCCTATTTAAAAAAGTGAAACGTTAGGTAGCCGGTAATGCGTTTTATGTTATATTGAATCTTAAATTTTAAAAGGAAAATAATTTCATGCTGTTGTTTTTGCAATTTCGTATGTAGCGGAATTCTCTTTTGGTTGGCAACAATTGGTTTGAAATATTTGATGAAAGTACTAAATACTGTTCTATTGATCTATTCGTGAATAGATGTATCTCTCTCTTGAAGTTATAGAAAATGCACAATCTTCGCTATGGTAAGGAGTTGCAGAAGTTTAATGCAAGGAGAGAAATAAAGTGTTATGCAGTTTCTTCCAGTCCCCATTTTCGTCTCTCTTAGGCCCAAATATTTTTCTAAGCACCCTGTTTAAATTTCTGGACAGAAGACGAGAAGATAAGAGTTTCTGAACTGCATAGAAACAAATATTTCCTTATTTTAGTCGAGACTTAACTTATGCCTTAATATTATTTGTGTCTGTAATTATTGCTCCCAGATATTTGAATTTTTCCACTTGTTCGTACGATTTACCGGCTATTCTACTTAGTTTTTTCTGCATTAATTTCCAATCCAACATTTCTGCACGCATCGAAAAGACTTTTTGCATTTCCTATTTTCATCATTCAAAATAACATGAAAACATAACTCACATCATCCTGAAAAGTAATTCAGATTCAGAATCAGTTATTTACCTGTTATACCTAAGAAAGCAAACAGTTGGTGATTTGGTCAGGAACCTTTCTATTCAGATTATGAGAATTCAAAACATGTTATATAAAGATGATCTTGGACATGTGAACAAATCGCCTCATAAATACATGTGTCAGGATGATATATGTATCGAGAGCTTTTATAGTCAATGCATAATTTCCTGTGTCTCCATGGGAGAGGAACACAACTTTTTTCTCGAGTTTCTCTCAGATTTCCTGCAGGCTGTAATATTTCTCCGACCGGTTCTCGCTCTAGTGACGCCTTCTTCAATCAAAATTCCTTCATAAAAATAAATATGCCTATGAAATATGTCGAAATTTAAGTCTCTGATATAATAAGTTGAAGAGCATGCGCAAGGAATGCTTAATTTCCCCATTACTTCATCATGGGTAACAGTTGAATGCCTGTAACTATGGTCACAGGTCGATGCTCTTCTGTTCAATCTCTTCACGGATCTTTTGTTTTATTTCACGAACACTGAAGGTCATGAACTCAAAGCCTTATGTTACTCAAAACTGAGCAGTATTGCTAAACTTGCAAGGGAATCAGAAACATGAGTGATAGTGCCATGTCATTGACTGTATCATTTGGAAGTGTTGAACTGAAGATTTCTTTTTGCAAGAAGGTGGAAAATTCGAACATACTCTATAGGAATTTCAATGCTAAATGGCGCCTTGACTAAAGAACTTTTCTTCCCTACAGTGCACTTTCGGCTAAATGTTAAAATATTTACATCAAATTTTATTTTAACACAATTTATGACAGGCCATGGAAAATTTGGGAGTTATTTTTTACGATTTCATATTATTTCAGATAGTGGTTTTAGTTGTGTCAGGAATCCATACCAATTGTAAAACATGTTTTGTTCGATTGTCCTATGTTCGAAACAAAACGACTCCAGCTAAATTTGCTTTTTGAAGATTGTGACGAAATTTCCATGTGTCAAAAATTTTTCACGAAGCAATATTATTATGATCATTTCATGCAGTATCTAACGTGTATTCACAACCATGTGTAATTCATATCATATATTTTACTGTATATATTGCTGTGCAAGCTATAACCCTAACATGCCTTTTCTGGCAAAATAGGGTTCATAAAGACTTGGAGATACAATAAATAAATAAAATTAATTTTGTTATATTAGTTTGAATTAGTAAAGAAAATGTCATTAATTTATTGCTTTTGTGGAAAAAAAAGTTTGCATCCAATCATATCATTGAAAATAAATATGATGTGAAACATAACTTCCTGTGCCCAGGTAAAAGTTTCACCATTACCACTTTGTACTCGTACCCTTCAGAAAACGTTTGCGAAAAAATGTTTCAAATAAAATTTTATCTCTTAATATACACCTCATGTACAAAATGTAAAAAAAAAAATCGTTAGAGCCGTTTTCGAGAAAATTGCGAAAAAAAAACATTTTCTTCACGTAAAGTGTCAATAAAAGTAAAAGAAAGTTGCCGCCAATCTTCGTGTCACATCCCCAGAAGATTCCTAACCCAAATATAAAATCTTGTCATATTTTTCATCCTGGAGCTAGGCTGTTCACAGATAAAGACCTGTTTCTAAAAAATAAGTAACATTTTTTTTATTCAGCTTACCTCAAAACGTGTCTTTATAATAAAAACTCGATATCTAGTTTCGGGGTCGAATACAATACTTCCTCTATCTATAGTTCATACTTGTAGTACAGGCAGAGGAAGTAAAAATTACTCCCGCCACAGAAGCTGCGCTAATTTTTAGTCTATGTTAATAATCTCTGCTAACACTCTTTCACTTTTTCTTCGTACGTGGTTTTACTTTACTTCCGCGTGGATGTATTTACATCAATAAGATAAATAGTAACGTTATTGCTGTGGGAATCTGACCTCAACTTGCAGGTCGCTCGTTCGATCCCAAGAAAGTAACAGATCGCGGATTTAATTGGGATTTAGTGTTACAGTCAGTAAACGGTTGTTATTACAGTTAAAACCTAGTGATATTTTGTTTAATCTTTTCACTCCTACTGACTTATATATTCGTCACTTAAAATATATATAAAAGCAAAAATAATAAGTTAAATCTAGCAGTACTTTGTGCAATACAAAATATGAGCATTTTTTACCCATAAATTAGAGCTTTCTTTTTAACTCAGCTGTGTTTATACTCCTTTTAGCTGCGAGGCCCAAATCAGTTTAGGGCCTATTGTGTGTCTATAACAATAGGGAAGGCCATGGAACTATTGACTGTCAATTGTTTTTATTATTGATGTATTTTTATGGAGTAAATTTCAGCTGATATTAATTTAAATGGATATGATACAAGATGAAATGATAGAGGGCGATTCATGGTATGTAAATATCCAATTCGGCATTTGCCTTTACGACTGGGGAAACCATGAAAAAACCTATGTCAAATTGGCCGGCCACGGGATTTGAACCTGGGACATCCCGAATTAGAGTTGTGACTGATGAAAACCAGCAATTCTGCTGAATTACCTCACTGCTTTCAAACTTAAGGGCCTAATTACGATTTCACTTGATAGCTTACATTAGAATAGAAAGTCATGGGACTGTTTCTGAACTTTTTTATTTACCGCAAATGAAAAGAGCCTGCAAATTTTATAAAACGAAAACGTAACGAAATCTCTCAATACACTCGTAAATGAGTGGGAGCAGCTTCCCTTAAGAAAGAAAAGGGCTGCACCCCTGCAACGGTTCACCTTATAAAGACAGAAGAAACATGTAAAAGTTGATAGAAATGAAATTTGTGAATGGAGTGTAGGGCCGCATTCCTCCGCAGGTCCCCGGGGCCACATGTGACCCACTTACCTGGGTCTGGTCTGGGTCGCTTCTCGCCAATGTCTTCACATAAACCCAGTTCACTTGTGTTAGAAAGTTACATCTCATGCAAGCGTGTGCTTGGAATTCAATGTCTACGTTAATCTTGTTTATCACATCAATCCACACCATACCGTCAACATCAACAACTAACAGAACGAGAGGAACTTCCCTAAGCACGAACTACACATACGATTTAAATGTTTGAAAATCTGCTTTTTGCACGACTTAACTAATTAGTGGTACTTACGAATATTGTTTCCGTGGATCGTAACTTGACATTCCCGCACGCAATCTAGTTGCTATGAAAACAAAAGAAATCTCCGTGCGGTAAAAATGACAAAAAAGCACACTGTGCCATAAATAAAATCATAATACAAGCATTATGGACCAAGGCCCCCCAGTTTGTGGCGACTTTAACAGGACAAATATTCGGTCCCCATAACAACCAACATATGCGAATCACTTTCTGAAATATAACATCAATCTTCAATAGTGTATAAACACTAGGAGGTGCACGTGGCTTCGCCACGATAATTCTTTTAAAAATTAAAAATTAAGACTATAATAATTATTAAAGCATTATATTTATTAACACTTGCACGCGAATCATTCATAAACTAAGCCATTAATAATTAATGAAACAGCTAAAATTCCTGCTTTAGAGTACATTCCACGACATGAAAGCGCCCCCTGGGAAAACTATATCAGAATCGATTATGCAGTTCCAAAGAACCTGTGAACACATAATACGTAGGCTATTGTTTCTCAGCTGTTTATTGACATGAATATGATGTAAATTTTATTTTATCAATTCAGTGTAATTTTCAGAAATTATATAATGTTTCAAGGGAAGGAATGGTTTGTTTGGATTATTATCAGCGATATTTCAAGAGATAAAATCATCAATATTTTACAGCTGTTCCCCCCGGCTTCGCCCGCCATTATTCTCATTGATTCCAGGATTTTTAAGAAAATTACACTGGTAGATTATTAAAAATGTTTGTGGTTCAGAACTATGAAAATTGTAAGTAAAAATAAAATTAGAATATTTGTTCATTGTGTTCATTTCACTTAGGCCTTATTTAATAAAGAAACGGTTTTCCTTCCTAATTTTGTAGTTGTCATGAAAGTTTAGACTGCGAGAGACGAACATCGCCGAGTATACCCGATGTCTCACGAAGCGGGCGAGCAAGCACGCTATTTAGGGTCGTTGAATTGTATAAGAGTAGATAATAGTTTCAGCTAATATCTCAATTAATATAAATAAATTGATATAAATAATCATCGTGCAAAAAATAGCATGCAATACTCGTTCCGTATGCACCGCTTACGGCACTTGTATCGCAATATACTATTTTATAACGAGTAAGCTTACGTAGTTATATGTTCCATCTCTATGTAGATAATTAAAGCCTGTGTTATAAGAAATTGCATACCACAATTTTACCAGCATGAGTTTTCTTTACAGATGGTTTCTCACTCAAAATATAGAATTCTGACGGACTGTGAAGAAAACAGTTTCAACAATGATCACTCCCACAGTAGTACACAAAGGTTATGAGCTATCCATGATAGCATAACTTAAACTTGTGACATTATTCGTAGTGTAATTTGATTTTGCACCTTTGCTCATTTATTATTAACTAAAAATTGTAGCATGCGTTAATCTTTGTCAGTTTGGCAGCCTGTATCTCCAGGAAGACATTAAAATTAAAAAAAAAAATTGTACAAATTCTGCAATATTATTTTAATTTCTTTGCCAATTTTTCTCTCCTTATTTTGACGTGTAAGCTTTTTAACTAAAAAATACTCTGCAATATACTTTTCACATTTTTTACAAATACAAAGTAAAATCTATGTCCAAAAGATGCTTACAAATGTTGGGCTAAGCCTTTTTAGTACAAGCCTAAATTATATTTTATGTACCAGACGAATCTGCAGTTAATGGAGGCTTATTTTATAAGAGAATGTCCAAAGATATTTTGTCTTGAACCAAACGTTCTGCATAATTTCTAGATTTACATTGACAGATGTGTGGAAAGTAAAGATCTCAGATTCGATCCTTTATCAGGATAACATTTTCATCTCAATTGCAAGATAATTCTAGAAGTTGCATGGAAGTCTCCAGTGGCGTACCAAGGCTACTTGGCGCCCGGGGCTAATTAGATGGTAGTCGCCCCCGTAATACTAAAAGGTTCAAGATTCAATGAGTTTAATTTAAACGCAGTTTAATGTTCACAATTATTTATTTTTAATAATTAGTATGTTACTTTAATACACTATAAAGAGAAAAATATGAATGAAATAAAACTGTGAGTATTATAAGGTTAGTTTGTTTTAAAAATAAATAAATAAAGAGAAAAGAAGTTTCAGAGTCATAACAAAATTTTTAAAATGTGCCTTCCTAGCCTTGATGGATGGAAACTTATTTATAATAGAGTTAAAGTCTATAGTAGCAGCCACATCACGTTCAATTGATAAAATTGCTGAATTACACCGTAAACTTTTCCTGTGTGCTCGACGCCCACGACCTATTTGGTATTGTCTATAAGTAGTCTAAAACAAAACGTTTATTTCAATTTATTTAAATAATTATGCGGTATTTAACAAAGTAAAAAAAAATTGACCAATTAAAAGACCGCATATTTTGCCTGAAAAATTACTTTTTCAATTTTGGCGCCCCCTTCTTTACGGCGCCCGGTGCGGCCGCCCCGTTCGCACCCCCCTTGGTACGCCACTGGAAGTCTCTAGAAGTTTCTAGAAGATCGCAGGTTCGATCCTTTCTCAGGATAATATTTTCATCTCAATTGTAAGATAATTCTAGAAGTTCCACGGATCAAGGGGAATAGAAATCCAGGTGTAGATCAGCCCCAGTCCAATTTTGCTCATCACAAATTTCACATGGATTAAACAGAATACGAACCATAATTTCAGAGGCGAAGGCCAAATCACTGAATAACTAAAATAAAAGTAAGACGATTTCACGAAGTTATAACGAAGGGACAAAAATAAAAATTCTCCACGGGAAACGTAAACCAGCCTTGCACAAAGAAGTGAACTATCGCCCGAAGTTACAGAGTTTACCGTTACCTGAACCAATCGCTCCTGATTGAGAAACGCGCTTATATTGAGCACTTAAATTACCACATTGCCCGGGGCTCGATCCGGAGACAGTCAGTCTCAGTTGTGTGAGTACATTACCGGAAAATTCCCCCGAGAAAGTTCGGATATCGTTGAATGACTAAACACATTGACAATAGTGGAAAAATATGACAACTGATTTGAATAGCCAAGCAATTTATCTGCATCCATGGCCTACCCTATCTGTTACAAACAATGATAAATATTTACAGACATTATTATGAAATGTTTGACTTTTTCATCTTGAAAGTATACACACCCTAATTTATTCAAGGCGATTTTCGTATTTTGAATAAGCTTGCTATTTTTTAGACAAAAAAGCAAAGAGAAAAAATATGTTCAAACCGTAGCTATCTCTTTTTTTAACATGAAATATGTGCTCATTGTAGACTACTGGCGTAAAAAGATTAGTTTTTTTCCTGTCTTTCAGATTTGACACTTTTTTATATCGATTTCAGAAACTTCGACCAAATATTCAAATTTTATACTTCTAAACTGAATTTTACAAATAAGTTATTTCCAGAATTAAAAATTTTCTGAAAGGTTTTTAAAAATCTGTTCTTTTCCAAGCCAAAGCATTATTGTTAAGTAACCTTCCTATAGGCGGAAGAACCCAACACTGGTCAACGGCATAGGATGCAGAAGGCAACGGGAAACCACTGCATGAAAGACCCTATGGGTATCCTGAGGATATGCAATTATTCAGTTTGATATGATGAACTAGAGAATTGCATCAAACCAGTTGTAAAACTGATGACTACAGAGAGAGAGAGAACCTACTTTAAAATAGTCCATGCGCCGGAATTTTCTCCCGTAGGAGTTCTTTTACATGTCCGTAAATCTATAGAGTTTGGACTCTCCTGTTGAGCATACATAAATTCCATCTACCTGAACCAGATTCGAACCCATGAACCCCGGGACTGAAAGGCAGTGCTTAACCGACCATCTCGGGCTGAAATGTGAAATCTTAGATGGTGGAATATGACTAAATCGATTGATTTATATTACCAAGTAGTTAATAAGAACCAAGAAGAGTAACGATTTAAATTTAAAAGCTTTAACGGATAAAAAAAATAGTTTGTAATTATTATGATATGATGAAGTAAGCAATATGGACAATATTAGGTATCCGTTACTTAAAAATATTAATTTTTTATCACAGAGAAACAAAAATGCCAATTGAAGAGCGTTCTTTCAAAAGCCGATATCTACATAAAGTATAGTTTTGAGATATCGGATTTTGATAGAACACCCCATAGATATAGTATTTTGCAAAAACTATCGTTTTTCTACCATTTCTGAGTGGGACAGATGACAAAATATGAAAGAACCAGTATAACCATTGGAAAGGCAGCTACTTAAACTATACGAAACAATATATTTCTCAATTTCGTCAAAACCTGCAGTTATCGGCTTTTGAAAAAACGCTCCTCAATTACCCATTGGCTAAGCCCAAGAAAAGAAATTTAGTGCGAGTACTAGAAACCTTCAAAATGAACGAACAAGGAATACCTGAGTAGGTAATAAGAAAGCACGACCGAAAACAAACAGATTTCGCATTGTCCCAGATAATGCTGGCACAATTGGCATGCTAAATTGAAACTGTAAGAGAGCAAACTAGGTGAAGGTCGTGAGGTGTGGGTATTTGAATATTACTGTGATTGTAAAATGATGGTCGAGATATCCAAACACGGCCAATGTCTGTTTAATGACGAGATTTCATCTTAATGACATTTTAACGTGATACCGAAACCCTTTTTCATGCAGAGAAACCGCACGATTCAAGGGCACAGAACTTAGATTTAGGAAAGTAAAGCACACAACAGTCGTGAGCTCCGTCTTTTGTTTGTTATACTCAGCTCGCATTTCTATTATTCTAAACCAGAGATGGCTATGATCGTAGGATACTCTCTAAAACCAGTTTGTTCTGCAATAAACAGTGCTTTGCGATCTTTATTTCTAGCACGGTCGTAAATGTATATGCGAAGTGTGAGCATAACTAAGTAAGATTTTTGTCTTAACTTTTGTTGTACTATACCTCTAGCAAATAAGGAGGGCGGCTGGAAGCGTGGAGAGTTCGTGAGTGTAAGGGGATTCACCTGGCTTCCAGCCGCCCTCCTTATTTGCTAGGGGTATAGTTATAGTAGGAAAATGAAAATTATAAAAAACTAAGCTATTACAACTCCGTGAAATTTTTTAAATGAGTTTTATAAAATTAGAATAGCTGGGTTAGGACAATAGAAATTATCATTCCAATATGAATTATACTTCCTTATTTTGGAGGGAAATGTGAAGCTAAACACTCACGAGAATTTCTCTGTAATAAGCAGGAAATGCAATTTTTCGCTTCACGTTCCTACACATAGCAATTGGGTGCATTGCGGAGAGCGCATTTAGTAGTTATATCAGCATAACGCAAAACTCTACAGCTGGGAAGGCTGGATTGAGTTCGCGGAAGATATAGCCTAGGTAGAGAGAATTAAAAAAAAAGACGTTTGAAATAAAAGAACAAGTCTTGGCACAAAGAGAATACAAATTTTATAATAGAATTAAAATTATTTTAGGACTATTTTAGGACTATTAAAATGATTACAAATAACAGAACCGAACAATTAAATCCTTAATATTTCAATCCCCATATATGGAGAAATAAATAAAACCTTTTAAACATTAGTGATGTGTCATCAAATAATATAATTATTACAGGTTCAAGTAAACAAAACCCAAGATTCATTTTCGACAAAATTAGGAAAATAAAATATTATTTTTGAATAAGAGGACCTCATAAGATGCTTTAATGGTAAAATCTATATCTATTTTAGGGCGTACACAATATACTGTAATACTCCCTATAGACCTACTGAGTGTAAAGTATTTATTTTACGAAAAATGTCTATTTATTTTATCCAATGTTCAAACTTATTGATGACAATAATTGGGGGAGACTCAATTTCTCACACAATAAAGAAACCGTACCGGACTGAAAAGAAGAGCTTTAACATAATGATTACCCTCATTTTTTTTCTGGTACCATGTTCTGGAATTTTATATACAATTTAAATTTTTATTCTAATTAATTTCTTCCCATCATTTTATTAAAAACGCAAGACAACTATTGTATCACATATAGGACATCATATTATATGTATACATAGAAGAATTTTTGTCTTTTGAAACAAAAATTTTATAGTGTATTTAATAATGTATTTGACTCAGTACAGACAACGACTCACGAAAATAAATAAATAGAAATATGGTATTCTACTGGTAGAGAAAGTAAAAGAGGGGTTACATTCAGGATGGACTGCTATTCTGACTATGTGGAACAGTTGATAGAAAAATTCGGAATTATGGTGTGAGTAGGTTCCATTTTTTACGCAGGTAACTGTGCCATTTTTTGTGTCGCCAGTGACACTTCCTCCCGTTGTAATTATTACACTCACCGGAGGATATTCACGTGGGTAAAATTGCGTCAAAATTAACGGTTCGGCAGTAATTACAACTAGTAGTGTTACAAGCAAGTGACGTAAAACTTTGGCGGTGTCATAAAATACAGCATTACGAGGCTGTATCCTCCTTCTTCCTTCTTTTCTAGTATGCTCGTATAGCGTATAATATGCATCTACAGTCAGAACGTATATTAAATATGGGGCAGTATCTTTTTGGTAACAGCGATAAGAATGAAATCTTACAAAACAACTTTCCTTAGCTATATTTAGCTTTACAGAGATGCTAAAAATATCCCTATGAAGCATATTATATCCACGAAATATCGCGAAACTTGTTGGATTTCACGAAATGTGAAAATAAGGGCGAAATACTCCCCCCCCTCTCCAGGAAGTATATTGGGAAATGTGTACGGAAATATTATTTAAAATCGACCGTGATGGGCCTTATAAAATTGAAGCTATCGATAATTCCATGGGATAAGTTGAAAAAATCGCGATGCATTTATTTTCAAGTTGTCATTAACAAAGCAAGGCCACCTGCCATTGATTTGACAATTGAAATGTGTTACCGAAAATTGATGCTTCGATAGGGCTAAAAATCACGTTTTCTGCCCGTTTTTCACTCATAACTCGTGAATGAAAGCGAAAATAAAAAATCTGGCTTTGAGGTGCCTTCAGCCACCCTTCAGTCGATCTATGCTTAAAATTTCAGATCTCTGCGTGCATTAGAATTCGCTGGACATCGTGCACAGACAAACAAACACTTTCTTTTACTGTAGATAACATTACGATGATTATTTTTACCATATTATTATTTTATAATATTTTTTTATTAAGGAATATTCCACAATACAATGGGTTTCCTTCATCCCACAACAGTCTTCTGCCTCCATAAGTCCCTGTCCAAAGCATCTTCTTCACTTAACCCTCTTCTCTCCATACTCCTTTTCACCCCATCCATCCAGCACTCTTTGGGCTTCCCTCTTCTTCTTTTTCCTTCTACTTTCCAATCCAACATTTTCTTGGGTATTCTATCCTCTGTCATTCTGAGTACATGTCCATACCATCTCAAGCGTCTTTCTTCTACAATTTCCAATTATATTCTTTTCAACTTGTATTATTTCCCTTATTCTATTATTCCGAATTTTTTCTTTCCTGGATTTTCTTGCTGAATGTCTCCAAAAATCTATTTCTAATACCATTAATTTGTTTACTTGTTGTCTACTTATGGTCCACGTTTCAGCGCCATATAATGCTGTACTTTGCAATAATGCTTGATATATTTTATTATTATTATTATAATCTAAGAAATACCATAGGACTTAGTCTTCGATTAATAGGTTCACAAACAAATTCTGCTTCACTAATGGCATGCTCTTTCCAGGGAAAGCTGTAATACAAAGAAAAGACACTGCAACTAAAGGTTTTCGACGGAAGTTGTACGTATTGAAATGGGAATTGTTTTATTTGAATTAGATTCGGTGCTAAGTGTGAAGGCTTCACCGCGGGAAGTTGAGCTTTCACGGAACTTCTGAATGGATGGAGTAACGGGAAGGAAGTGTAACTAACACGACATATGAAGTAGCTGAACGAATTTAACCAGTGCAAGGCTCTTTGCATGCTACTGTTTGTACTATGTGCTTCTATTGAAATCACTTCCGTGCAGATTTCACTCAGCTGGCCCATGGTTCATTAGTAAGTACCTTATCAATAGACCTGGGATTTTAAGGCAAATGCCTATTTTGTTCCTTATGAAATAAAATGAAATTTTTAAAAATATGTTGATATTTCATGATAGGCCTATATCACTTATATTTACAGAGTTTTATAGTGCCCTAAAATGCCTATTTGAACCTTTGGAGCCTATTTTTACTATTTTAGTGCCTAAAATTCCTATTTTATACAATTGAAATAAAATTCAACTTCTGTAACTTTTACAATCATTTAATGGACATCCCTGAATGAAGGGCAGAACAGCAGAGGGTGGGTTTTTCACAGAAACTTGATTTTCCCAAACAACAAAGGAATGCTGACTGACGGGGGAGGATTCGCTCCAAACGAATCGCAGGTACTGTATATAGTAAGAAGAGACATAGGCTACTGTGTCAATTTTTCGTATAATTCAAAACTGTTTTTATAAACGTATTTTTAATTCTGTCTTAATTTTTCAATTATTTCTGTTAAGAATAGGTATAACACGTTTTTAGAGTAAAAAAATGATCACGTTACAGTTGAACAGCATATTGTAGTATTTTAAAGTCTATTTTCTGTCTATTTACACATTTTTAAAGCTTATTTTAAGTACCTATTTTCTCTTTTATAAGACTATTTACTTGTTTTAAAAGCCTGTTTTAGGTGCCTAAAATTAACTTTTTTAGAGCCTAAAATCCCAGGTCTACTTATCAGTGCTCCTAGCATTACTTAATGTCTCTAGTATTCCCCTTGTTTGTCCATGCAAACAAACTTTGGAGTTTGGACTTTTAATTTCGGAGAGAGGAGTTGTTTCGACCTTGTAATGTTACATAAGAAATATTACTTAATGCGAAAAAGTCCAGCCCCCTTTGAAAGCTTTACCTTCGACATCTAAAGTAAGAAGCAGATATTCCCAGTCAGAGAACGATAGATGAATTTCAGAGAGAAATCAGCAAGTTAACTCCAGATAGGCCTAATACAGGGTTTTCCCACCTAATATTGTAACTGTAATAGATAATCTCACTGCTCTTTTTAGTGATTCGGAACCCTTATTTTAAAGCTGTCCACCTGAAATGACTAGGGCCCCGGATTTTTAGGTTTTTATAAATCCTGTATTAGTTTTTAAACATATTAAAATACTTTTATTTTAGTTTTTACCAATTTAATACAATTTTTTGTAAGTTTCATTAATAAATACAAGAAACACATTGAAAAATACATTACTTAATTTTATTTTTACTTAGGATTATAGGCCTGTGATCTGAAACACAAAACCATAGGAGTACTTTTTGCTTAATTTTTAACAGTTATAATTAGCTTACAGAACATAATTTTCGAATTTTTCCTGTGTTTTCCAACTTCACATAAAATAAAACACATAAAATAAACAAGAACGTTTTTCAATTAATCAACCAACTTTTAGAATACTTTACTTTGCCATCTTGCTGGAGCAAAGCTGTGAATAAACTGCAAGCGTAAAGCCTCTTAAGAATTTGCTTCTAAAGTAACCGGGGATTTCGAATCAGTAACAATTTCCTCTAAACCAGGACAATGCGGTACAAAAAAGAAAAAAAATTTCAAGATGCAAATTTTCTTTTACAATTGTACTGGCAACAACGAACAAGGAAAACTGGAGACAGATCTTCAAAAAAGTAATTTATTTTTCGTAGAACAATAATAATATTTGATTAATTACATATTAGATCTATTAGTTTAATTATTTTATCATATTTTAATTAAAAACAGATTTAGCCAATTTTAGTTTTTAACGTTTTATTTAGCCATTTTTTTGTTTTATAAGAATTGACTATGTGACTTGTCATGACAATGAAAAGGATAATTATGTTAAAATATCACGGATAGCTAGGAATGAACAAAATAGTTTAAAACCTAAAAATCCGGGCCCTAGTAATGACGTTGACAAACTGGTCCAGCAATGCCACGTCGATCTTAGAATTCTTATGAAAGGACTGTTCTTTTTTGGAACTTTCGTTACTTAGTCAAGTGCGATTCGATTTGCACAGCTCTATTCTGTGTGGACTGTGGGATGTGCGATTTGAATGTTCAAGTCTTGATAAATGAGCTGCTGGAAAGAGGAATTTGCAAGCAGCTAAAGGGGTGGAAAACCCCCTTTAACCACTACATCACCACCGCGACACGTATTGTTTTTATTAAGCACAACCCTTGCTTTAACCTCCTCCAGGGAGAGAAACAGGCCATTATTGTTGATTGGATCTGGTCATCCCCCAAGTTTGTCTTCCACCCCCGCATGAAGGGGAAAAAGCTCTTCACTGGGCGTGGTACTGGCGATATATCCCACTTTATGTAGCATTTGCATGCGTTTTATTGTTGCATGGCCTTGAAATTGAGGCAGATGGCTCACGGAAGTCGTAATTCATTTGGTTACACGAACACGGCCCCCTATGAAGACGATACTGAATAGGACATTTAGATGGCTCTGATATCAATATTTTATCAATTATTTAGCAGCCATTTTGATGAAATTAGAATCCAGAGGACGAAACATTCATCCATCGGATCTTCTTCTACAAGTCTTCTTTTAGCCATGGCCGCAGAAATTATCTACAGCCAAAATTGTATGCACATCTGCACTACGATCGCTAGATAACATCTAGGTATCTTCCAGTTTCTCAATTAGAGAGTAGTTTGTTTCATCAGTTAGCCTACGAGGCATTCTAAAAACCCAAAACTTAAACATTTGATTATCGTCAAAGAAAAAGTCTTACGCAACTTGTCTAAAATGGTATTTTTAGTACACGCTCTCTAAAACAGCTGCTTATCGGACTGGTAACACGCCGAAAAGCTGCACTTTAAAGGACAAGTCCGCTAAAATTGCATAAAAGTGCATTCAAACTGTATTCAAAATGCAATTTTAGCGGCCTTGTCCTTTAAAGTCGTCATGACAATCTGTAAACAAAACCCAGACGGCATTGACCAGTCCCACCAACTTTAACATGGATTTACGCATATAATTGGTCATAAAACAACAAATTTAAGCCAACACGTTTCTTTATGATAATCAGAAACTTTACCAGGATGTTTCGCAAAACACGGTAGCCCACTTCATCACATGACATCACATAAGCCAACAACTTTTCACATTTTGGTTCACTTGAAAAACATTCCTTACCATGGACGAACAGCATTTAAATGCCTTCTCATAGCCTATTTCTGCCGTGAAGTTGCTGGTAGCAGCTCCAATTCAATGTTTCTGGCTTGGATTGAAATTTCCTCGGTATTATCATTTATATTTTCACAAGCTTTTCATAAATACTAATTGGTATGCAATATTGTTTACAAACAAGGGACTCATATATTATGCATCTATACTACCACATTTGTTATTGCTACGTACGGTCATTGTTGTTTTATGATCTAGATGGCCATGGCAATATAACTTAAAGAAATGACTGACTGCCTTTCATTATAATTAATTATACGGTATTTTTTTGTTTTATTTCATGTAATTTATAGAAATTTTACTAAAAAATATTGTATGCACCACGCACGCAAAAACTTTAGCGGACTCATCCAGTATTTCAGCCTCGGCTTTCGCCTCGGCCGCTATATTAGATTCGTCCGCTAAAGCGTTATTTTGCGTACTTGATACATAAATAGCTATTAAGACACTAGTTTGAAACTTATTAAACTCACTTTGCTCGTTTCATAAACATATTCATGCATAGGCGCAGACTTGTAGCAGGGGGTGCTAGCCAGTGGCGGACGCAGAATTTTTTTCGGGGGGGGATTTGAATAGGTAGAAAGAATACTAAAAAATTAATTAACTTACATATATAATTAGTTTATAAAACTGGCCACTTAGAGTGCATATTATAGCCTTTTTTTTTCAAATTTCGGGGGGGGATCTATCCCCCCAATCCCCCCCTCTGCGTCCGCCACTGGTGCTAGCTCAGAAAACAAAAATCACATTAAATTTTAATGATATGAAATATGATGAAATAATATGACAAACGATATTATTCTTTCTTTTTTAGTTTTACCTTTAAGCGACCCACGCCGCCCGAGCCTTACAAGGCCGCGACAAACGACATTATTAATCGATAAATTGATGTTCATAAATTAATTATTTCGGCTACTGTTATCAATCGGTTAATATTATTAGATTAGCTGCATCCCAAAGTGATCATAATAAGCGGTGTGTACTGTATTATGTGTGCATCTTTATGGCACAATAATAAGAAGTAGCGATGGCCGCATTATTCCTGTTAAGACCAATACAAATGTACATATATAAAGATTATACATGTATAAAGATTTATATTGACTTTTATAGTAATAAAAAGGAACAAGTTACGGCTGTCCAAGGGTGGAAAACAACGTCCTTAATTAAGGACGGTTACACACATAGCCTACCGGATCTCAATTATTGTTCTGCAAAGTGTGGCCTTGTGGACTGATTTGTTTCGCGTCCCCGCCAGACAGTTTCCTCCAGGTTAGTGGCTCTTTTACCGCATCCTGGAGGAAGTCTGTTCCCAGGTTACTAGATATTAAAGACCGTAATGAAGTCAGAGAAATTACGTATATTGTCTTCGTGACATGTAGGGTCCGGATGTTTATGACATGTCATATTATCTTCCTGACCTTTACTTCAGTCAAAACATTTAAACAAGAACTGAACGTTCCTGCTTATTTTAATGTGTTTCATAGGTCATATATTTGCACATTTAGAGCATTTTGTAGTTTTTGTTATAATGTGCATGGTTTTAAGGTCACAAGAATCGTAAAGCGGTTTAACATTAAGGCCCGTTCTTACCACCTCCAGTAAAATATTTACGGCTACTTTTACGGTTACTTTACTGACAGTTCGATTTTACAATATCTGTTAGGCGTTAACTGGTGGTAAAAATCTCTTAACTGACAGTAATCTTTACTGTAGGAAAATGTACAAGTAAACTCCTAACCGGAGGATTTTTGAGGTTATACTTCGCGCGAACTGAATTAAAATGGAGAGATAAATTATTTAGCTGCTTTCGTAATGTGATGAAGAACAATGCCAATATATGTAAAACATATTAAAAACTAGATCAAACTATTATGAAAGTTTGGACAATCGTTTTACTGTTTACTTCCTCTACCCGTACATCAGTTTATATTTGGGGTTTGCATCCTTCAGGGATGGGGTTAGAAACGTGGTAACTTTCTTTTCATTTTTATGACTATACTAGAGGAGGATTTTATTCTTCTTTATTTTTTTAGAAAACAGCTTAATAACTTTTAGATTTTAACAGGAATTGTATAATATAGGTCTATATATAAGTTATTTTAATATGTTATGCTAAGAGCTAATAATTTCATTTGAAAACATCTCGTAATATATCCTGTAGATATTAGCTACACATTTCATACACAAATTTATTAGGTTTTAGGTCTTGCCTCGCAAATTATGCGACCTTTTTAGGCTAAGACGACTGAATGCGCACTACTGCCCGTACTGTGTACTGTATACTATAATTAAATTCAGAGGAAGTTATGTGTTTCACACGAGGTTTTTTCTTATACGTCTTTCCGAGCTTTGCTCTTATGGCCACACATTACTGCGTGTTTATTTATTTTGAATTATATGACGCTTTTCGTCGATAATATTCAGGAAGAATTGCTCTTCACTTGAAAAGAATTTGCTGAGTCTCTAATTTTTTTATAACAGCCATAATCTCATTATCCATTGCAAAATCAAACCAAACAATGAAAACAGATTAAAACTGCTGCAAACAACTGAGAAACGCTCATACCAACTGCTATGACTTTTGTCTGATTGCGTTAACTGGGAGTAAACTTTAACTAGAAGATGATAAGAACAAAGAAGCGTTTACTGGAACTTCACCCCGACCGTAAAATAAACTACCAGTTAATATTTACTCCTACTTAACTGGACATCGTAAGAATGGGCCTAAATCCGGGTTTGTTAGTTTATATTCTTAGAGTACTAAACCAATTATCATTAGAATTAGAATTGGTTTATTTTACCTGGTGGAATTAAGGCCATTAGGCCTTCTCTTCCATTCAACCAGGATTAATCATTGAATAATTTTATGATATAATTATGTAATGTATGGGAAATTGACCTAGGCTATACACTTTATTTTTAAAGTTCCATCATAAATAATATTCACATACTGTTAGAAGAACATAGAGATATTATCACAAGATAAATGAACACTATCTCGGAAGCTGAACTTATGAGCGTGAAAGAAAATGTTCTAAAATGGTGCCAGTGTTTTGTGGATGCAAGAGGAGGACATTTCCAACATCTCTTGTGATGAGGTACGTGGTTATTTTCATGGTAATTTTAACTGTAATCGTGAGAACTGAATCATTACGCCGTTAGCTGCTTTATTTGCGTAGATATTTCACACTATCGGTCGGGAATTAGAGTTGTGGCCGCCGTGACGCAGAAACCCGCTTGATTGGCCAACTCATACGTGAAACGCTGTAGCCTATAATAGGCCTTCCATTTTGTTTTCTCAACTGAAGATATTTCTTATGCCTAGGCCTTTGAGCTTCAGTGTACCATTATCAGGGCATCTCGTTTTGATTAGTAACTATTTAAAATTAGTAGAAATGTTTCACTATAGGCGTAATTTTAATCAAAAATCACTAAAACCTATAATGTTCTTTCTTAACACCAGTACAATTCACTTCTTCGTTACCGGTATCTAAAAATAAAAAAAACAAAGAACATTTTAGATTTTAGTGATTTTATTTAAAATGACACCACTGGTAAAATATTTTTACTCAAGTCAAACAGCGACTCTCCAAAGATGCCCTGTTAATGGTACAGTGGAGCCGAAAGGCCTAGCTACAATAAATATCCTAAGCTGAGAGAAAGAAAACATGTATTACGTAACAATTTTATTGACCAAACCCAATGATACCGAACAAAATTATTTTAAACATTTAATATTTCGAGCCAACATCAGTACACGGGCCACAGAGGTAGAAACTCTGTGACTTGGCAAGGAAGACGTGTAATAAAGAAGATGGACGTGATGTAAAGACAGGATTTGGCTCTCCCTTCCTGCGGTTTTTATTGACGACCAGGGAAATCTCTCGGGAGCACATCACTTCGTGAGATTTCTTGCATGTAGCCGGGAGGGTGAATATCCCCCATGCAAGCTAGTGTTTCTTATAAATGTTGGCATTAAAGATCTTGGCCGCCTGTTTCTGGATTAGCGCAGGCCAAGATTGACAACAATGTAGCAATGATTCAATGGCTTAAAACAAAATCGAGTGAACGAAAAACAGCTAAATAATATGAAGAAATAATGGTTAGGTAATGTCTTAATATCCTAGCAATATAAGACGTATATTATGAGAGAGAATTGCTCCTGAACTTCTCTTGGCCAATAGAAGAGCTTAAACATTTTAAATAGGCCAATGAGAATCGTAGTACACAGATAATAAGACTAGTGTACAATTTTTACTGAAGTGATATTCGTGGGAATGAGAAAAATTCAATGCAGCCTGCTGTGGGTATACAGTGCCTACTGATGTGTAGCCTATAATTCTTTCCAAAACATAAAAGCCTTGTCTCATTCCCCCGCCCGAAACCTGGACTGCTCTGTAGGCTACTTTAAGGAATGAGTCCCTTCCTAATGGGGGTCGCTTATTGTTTTAGTCCCAGAGTCAGTGTATTTAGAGAGTGCACATTGTTCTGGTGTGGTGCAGATGGCCATTCCTACATCTGGGTCGGGAAAAAAGGCATATTATAAGACTAACACGACGGGTGCAACTATTCAACACGATAAAATATTGTTCAGTCCATACAATCTGCAGGAAACGAAGAAAGCCTGGCAGTGTTGTTCTAGGCCTTTAATGAGGGCCATCTATTGTTCACTAATCCCTACAGTATGGGAGAAATGTTATCTGAGTAGCTCCAAGAACTGAAGATTGCATGATTTGGACATTAATATTTGCTTCAATTAAATCGTACTTTTTTCTACTTACATATGCCTATTGCGATTGATCTAATCTCCTTACCTGCAAAAACACAAAATAAGAATATTAATATATTGCACCTTACTAAGATAATCCAATTAAAATATCACAATATAACACTGTTCATAAAACAGGAGAAACTTTGAAAAGTGTTATTAAGAGTAAGGTATGATGAGACATTAAAAATGTTTTTGTTTCTTGCTTTACATTTACTGAAAACATAATACTGTATATAATTTTATTACAGTAACTACACTGTATAGGCTAATTCATTTATTAAATACAGAAGATAAAATATAATTTAGACAACCTTCAATGCAGATACCTGTTTGAGTGTGTATTTGTACAGGTAGGGGGGAAAAAAAGCGGACCGACTCTTGTAGCTGATTTCAGAGCCTTGTGACACGTAAATAAATGTAAGCGATGTAATGGAAACTTTTGTTTTCACAAGCAATG
Organism: Ectobius pallidus; assembly: GCA_964059195.1. Classification (NCBI taxonomy): domain Eukaryota; kingdom Metazoa; phylum Arthropoda; class Insecta; order Blattodea; family Ectobiidae; genus Ectobius; species Ectobius pallidus. Next base: position 114,693,406 of record CAXKWD010000010.1, read on the forward strand.
CAATTTCGAAATGAGCTAAGTCAACAGTCGACACTAGAACAAATTTCAGTACATTCCCTGCTATCCTGTTCATGCCGCTGGATCGTGGTATAAAAGAAAGTGCACCATTTTGGGTGGGTTGGGCGCATGGGCGTACGGTAAAATTTTGTTCGGGAGGGGTTCGATATAAAGTCATCTCAGCTCCATGTCCTTGCGCACATTGTGAATTATTACTTTTTAAATTACTAAACAGTTGTATTGTGATAATTAATACACAGTAATAAATTAATATACAGCTCAGTCTGTGAAACTGTTTTTCTTGAGATTTCTATCCATTTCTCGGTTTAAGCTAGAGTCTATAAATAAAAACTTTCTTTTGAAAAAATATCATAATACTGTATGGTGTATAGTGCACGTTTTTAAAGTCATCTGTAAATCCACCGGTGGAAAACCCGATTAATGCCGATTACTTCATGATAATTTTGTGATGAGCTCGTGATTACTGTTGGCTTTACAAACAGGTTGATGGATTTCGGCGGGAGTATTCGAGTTGTCGTTTGACAGATTCCGAAGAGATTTTTGTTTACTAGTAATTCATCACTGTTATTAAGCTGAAAAACTATCAACACCACGAGATTTGAAATTTGAGTCTTAAATAAATTACGATAAATCTTAAATAATGCTTTGATGTGTACGAAATTGTAAAATATGTAACAATTGATCAGAGGTTTTGTTTAATTAGCTTCATTTCGTTCCATGATTTATAATCTTCAAAATATTGCAGATATTTCGGGAGGGGTTTCAACCCCCTGAACCCCCCCCCCTTACCGTACGTCCATGGTTGGGCGGGATACCACTGTTCCAAGGTGCCACCTGTTTTTGGATTTTCCCAAAAGTAAATTCTACAAAAAATTAACTACTTGTTCCACGGCATGAAGGAATTGAGCCCGACTTCATTGGCAATTTCTAGGTTTGGGACTTGTAATTTGTGAAAATAAAAATAAAAATAAGATAAAATTCACAAAATCTGTGCATATTATCTTATATTTATAAATGTGACAAAATGCAGTTTTCGTTTTAATTATTGGAACTCCTAACCAATAAAAAAAATGCCCTGAAGATGGTTGCCAGCTCACCGAAATGCCGAGGCGGCGAATTATAAAATAAATTATCGTTAAGCAGCTGGTATCACATCTATTTTATTACAAAATTTGGTGTTAAAATATTTACAAATTAATCTATTCTGAACGGTGGAGCAGAACAAAATATTGTCATGACAGAAGCCATATTTCTATTTGGGTATGATAACGAACCTGAAAATTGAGATAAGTGAGCAGACTGTATCCTTGGCGTAACTAACCAAACCCGGACGTTTAATTAAATCCGACAAGAAACTGAATCATTAGGCGAAATTAGAATTGCTAAAATTCTGTGCTGCGCGACCTTGCGATGGTAAACAAGACTAAGTAAGTACTTTGGGAATTAATTGAAATTCCTGAGCGGTTTAATTAGGCTCCTAATGGACAGTCGTGTGCAATTAAATGGATCCTTTGAATATTCATAGCATGGGAAGGTCCCCCGGCATTGTCTGGTTTGGGAAATGTCCAATGCGCGGTTACAGCCAGCAATTACCGCCCTGAATAATCATGCTTTGTCTTTTAGACAAGCTTGCCTTAAAACAGAGTGAAAAGCCTCTACAGAAATCTGAAGATTCTGAAGTATGAAATGCTGAATTTCGAATTTTGCATCCTCTAGGCCTACAGGTGTAAAAATATGAAATTTAGATTTCTTGCTTTTTTTTCCTTTCTTTCTTTTTGTTTTTGAGCGCTGCTGTTTTGTTCCCATGTGTACAGGTAGGGGGGAAAAAAGCGGACCGACTAAAATATCTAAGTTGCCTATATGAGCCACTGCGCATGCCTAGCGGGTACAAGACCCTTGCGACAATATATTGGTTACCCTGCTTCGCTAAGAAACAAAATACATCACACAGTCCGTGCAAATATGAATATCGAGTGGACGGAGCTGTTTTTGGATTTAGCCTTAATTTTCAGCCAGGTAAATTTATTTTTGATGTGTGAGCGAGGAGAGAAACTTGAGCATAAGGTAGCATACTTATATACTGGAAGTAGGTAAGATAAATATGTTATTTTAGGTCACGCTTAAATCTGAGGTCACTATCTTCTCGAATCGATTTACAATACATTAATTTTTTTTATTATTATTTATTTAATTTTTTTATGGACATAATATATTACAAACGCCGCTTTTATCGGGCATAACAGTTAGATTCAAGTCTATGTTTAGTCAGGCCGCCTTGGTTAATGCGCCCCCCTCTGCCTCCCATATCCGGAACTGCTTTGACATCCGTCGGGCCCTAAAACACTTCAGTCATATTGTACACGTCATGTTGAGAGATATCCTTGTTTGGTGCGCGGCGTTGCCGGTTCAGACGGGGTGGAAATGTTTATAAATTCCTTTCTAGTGATAAAAGATGACTTCATCTTAAACAGCTGAGATTGTTGAAAATGTCTTTAACCTTATTCATATGAAAAGATCAGGAAATACCTTTGGTAGACGTTCAGTCTAGTACGTGGTAAATACTGAAAGATAAAAGTTTTGCAGTACGGTAGAAAATCTATAGAGTAACTAGCCTAAATATACAGCTGTCATAAATACGTCTTGCAACTTATGTTATTGCAGAATAAAAATAGACTAAAAGTATACGCATAAAATGTAATTAGTATAATTCTTGTCACAGAAGTTCAATGTCTGATAAGTACCTTCTGTGACAAAATTTGAAACGATTTTGTTGTGATATTTTTGTCAAACTTTCAAAATGAACTGGCAATTATAATGTTCGAACAATAAAACAAAATAAGTAATAAAAAAACAATCTAGAGATAACTGTTTAAAGATAATATTATAAAGTGTATTTTTTTAAAGTAAAAGTGATAGGAGGAACTAAAAATTAGGTAATTATCTCCTTTTAGTATTCAAATTTAAGATTCTGGGTTACATTTTTAGTGAACTGTATGCTCATTTTCAGTTTAGCCTAAACAGATATCTTGAACTGTTTGAATTTGCTTAAGATGTTCCAAAATCCCATCTTTACAAACTTAACCGAAATGTAAATTATAAAATATACTTTCTTTTTATTAATCTTGTTACATTTTTTAATCAATTTTATAATCTTAGGTCCTATAAATTTAAAGTTCAATATTTTTCTTCTTCTTCGTATTATTATTATATTATTATTATTATTATTATTATTATTATTATTATTATTATTATTATTTTCATCATTAAAACTGTGAACTGAATAGAAGGTCCATCATCCCAAATTGGGACGGCTACTGCAGTGCATTCTCTCTCTTCTGGAAATAATTAATTATATTAATAAGATAATAGGTGAGCACAAATGTGCATTGTTCGTTCGTTAGAATAATTCACCAACGATTTTATCCTTTTGGCACACACAAGTAATCGCACGGTTCATTACGTCAACTACACACACATTCACTGTTAGGATCATGGAATTTCCCGTTCTTACACACAAATAATTAATTATTAAACTTACTTACCGGTAATTCAGTACTGGTACAGCAAGTCAAGAGGTGTGTTACGACACGAGGCAGTATAGTTGTTACAATGTAGACTAATGCGTTTCATAATTCTTATTAATTATTGTAAGAACATCCAGAGAAGCCAAGATGACAGAATAAATACCAGCTTGCAATATTAATTTTTTTTTTTTCAGTTTCTCGCACAATGCAAAATCCCATGCCGGACTGCAAAGAAAAGAGTTAATACAATGATTAGGTGATAGTTTATTCCTTGTACCTTATTCTGTAATTTTATGTGGCATTTAAATTTTTCTTCTTCTTTCTTTTCCACAGTTTTATTACAAGTTTAAGACAAACAACTGTACTCCGTATAATACATTATGAATTTAAGGATTCGTGGATAAAGTGTAACTGTCGAGAGGATACGAAATGGGAAAACTTTGAAGAAGTTCTTTTCCATGCTCCCATCACAGTACCACTGAAAAGTGAAGTAGAAAAAACAAAGTTATTATAAAGTGTCTGACCTCAGAAGTGCAGAAGGTTCATTAACAACACTATATCTGTCGCAATTAAGTGGAGGACGGATAAAAGTGAAATGAGGAGAGGTGAAGTTGAATTTCCAAATTTGGTAACCAAGGAAACCCGCCACGTGTCGTATCAACTTCCAGTGCGCTGGTAGTCACATTAACTTGCCTTTAGAAACATTCGCATCGTTTTAAAGATTTGCCTTAGAAGGCAATACTATTTTTATATCTTAACCTGGCGTCACCACCCACGTGTTAAGAAACGTGTCTTATTTACACAAGTATGTGAGGTTTTTACATACCTCGCATTTTATTACATGAAGCAAGTGCAATAGAAAAAAAAGAGTGCGTGGAACACCATGCGACAGAAGTAAAACTTTATTTAATTTTTTTATTTTTTCAATTTTTGATTATTGGATTTTTTCAATTTTGCATTATTGGACTTTGTAATATTGGGTTTTTGGACTTTTTTAATTTTGGATTTTGGACTTTTTAATTTTGGATCTTTGAATTTTTAATTTTGGATTTTTTAAATTTTTTATTTTTAAATTTTTTATTTTATTGTTTATTAAATTTTGGATTTTTGGATGTTTTAATTTTTAATGTTGTTTTTTTAAATTTTGGAAATTTGGATTTTTTAATTTTGGATTTGCGCGGTAATGAACCTCCGGGTTCCATAAAATAGATAATATACCTTTAGATTGCTTAGGAATTGTCTATTGCCATAGAGGAAGTAAGGTCTGAAAAATTTCCTTTGATTACTCCTAATCATTGAGTTGATTGTTTTCTGTGCAGTCCGCACCGAAACAAGTAAGAGTGTGACTGATTTCGTGACGGTTTAGTGTGACTGATTTTCCAGATTTACTCTCTACCGCCACTAAAGAAGTTTTACTTCAAAAATGTATAAAAACCTGGATAACAGAGACGTAACTAGAATTTATATTTTGAACAGTATTTTACCTCCTTATACCCTCTAATAGTAACACACAACACACTGGGGGGCTAGATGTACTCATTCCACCTAAGTGCTTTTAAGAATATGGAACCATAGAGGCATGGTTTCCATGTTAAAGTAATACGAGTATATTACTCCTTTGTTGATTTTAAGGAGGAAAGTCACATAAATTATTTACAATAAGAAACACAATTTTATTAGATATATAAGCATTCATGAACCACAGATTATTGTCTCTGTTGGACATTACATGAGAATATTGTAGGAGAAAAATTCCTCCGACACTGGAACTTGAACCCAGGACCTGCATATGACATAACTTGTCTGTCTGTGAGGTAGACCATTGGGGCTATTGGTCATAGGAGAGAGGTTCCATCTGGCGCTGTGAATTGAACTCGGCTTATCTCAGTTGGTAGAGCATTGGCGCGAATAGCCAAAGGTCTTGGGTTCAAGTCCCAGGGTCGGAGGAATTTTTCTCCTATAATATTCTCACAATTTTATTAGTTTTGAAAAATCGACAAGCCAAAATAAAAGGACAATAGTAAAATAAAATAAATAAAAATCTTATAATAGCAATGTTTAAAGTCTAGTCCACAAAACTTCTTGGGAATTTCACAAAATGTTTATGAATATTAGGCCTACATAATTTTATTAAAAAAAAATGACAAGCCAAAATCAAAGCATATAAGTAAAAGAACAAGCTTACATTAGCAAAGTCTAAATTCTAATCGACGAGATGTCTTGGCAAGTCCATCCAATACTTTATCAGGAGTAACATCAATCTCCCTGGCGATTATGAGCATATAGTTGAGGTTTACGGAATGCATTTCTGTGCGTCGGTTTTTACAGTGGTCAGGAAACAGTTTTAAGAGTGGATATAGGCTATGCTTCTTTTCTGCACACAAGGACAGTTACGACGGAAACTCCTTTACAATGTAGGCCTAGTATTAACATACTTACACGAAATGTAAATTGATTGACTGTTTTAAATCTGGGCATTTACAGAAAATGAGTTCTGAACAATTAATACTCTGGATAAATATTTTAAAAGTATATTTTGTCTCTTGCATACTTGGATTTTTAAAGAAAATGGTATGAAGGTGTTTAGAACAAGAAGAATACTTTTCTATAGCGTATATTCCTGTAATTGCTGAATTGTAAACTTCCAATTAATAATAATAATTTTAGTAAAAAAAAACATATAAAATTAAAATAAATTCATAAAACACTCCATCAATTTGAAAAAAAGAAAATTAAAAAAATCCCTTTAGGCAGGCCTACAGGCGGAGGTAGATTTCGAAGTGCTTTTGGTTTAATTTATTGTCGCTGCATAGCACTCTTTTTCTTTACCCTTGGCATGGTAAACCTGCAGTAAAGAGGAAGAGCCTACAATCATTTGTTTTGACAACAAGAATAGGATATAATATTCTGGGAGGCCGTGCACAAGATCAGCAATGAATAAAATTAGCAAAGCCGCTAAACAAGACAAAATTATGATATTATAATAATTCTTTTAAGTGTTATTATTTTCAAACATTAAAATCTCGCGTCATATGAGAGCTATCAAGAAACTATTTATTGATTTGTAGAGTACTCATCAAGAGCTTTTCAACGATACCCCACAAGACGTGGTTTCAAAAGTTTCGAATTTTCATCCCCCACCCCCACCCCCACCCTCACTCGAACCCCCGAATTGTTGGTGTCACTGTGAACTCCATAGGGAGTACTCTAATTTATTCAAACAAAGTTTCCCTCTATACTTCATAGGGGCCGAGATATAAATGTTTTAAAATTTCAACCCCCCTCCCCCGACCACCCCCTTGGGCCAATTTTGCCCATTAACGAACTTGTCCGAACTATTGGGCCTAGAAATAACATAATAAAATTTGGTTAAAATATCTTCAAAATTACGGCCGCTATCGTGTAAAGATATATATATATATATATATATATATATATATATATATATATATATATATATATAAATATATATATATATAAATATATATATATATATTTATATATATAAATATATATATAAATATCACAAAATTTTTTTTGAACGGGCGGTGGTTTCGTACTTAGGGGAGCATGAAACGTAAAGATATGAAAGAATTTTTCGAAAATCATAAAGTGGTATCCATTGCAATAGGTAGATTTTTCTTCGAAAATCTACCTAAAATAGAATATTGCACATCATTTACTCGGGAGTGGCTCATGTAAAATTGTAAATTTTAAGTGTAAAATGAAAATAAAAATATAATATGTGGCTGACAGCTGTTTTTAGCTCAGTGCAGCATCTTCCGTTTAAATTCACGATTTTAACAATTCTGCAGATATATAAAGAATTTTAGCACCTAAATTAACTTAAAATTAATTTAAAAATTATTTTGAAAAATCAGTTTTTTGAAGGGGCTAGCTGTAACACCTTTCAAACAGGTAAATTTTAAAACACTTGGAACTTGGGGAACCTAAAGGCATTAGACTGTACTTTGTTCACATGACCACATAACTTGCAGGGGTGAGAGAGTTCAGACTGATGTCTGACAACACCGCCGCCGCTCTAATTAAATGAACTCTCTGGACGCGGGGGGGGGGGGGGGGGGAGGGAGAAACAATACAGCCTGCAGTAGCGGTGTGCTTTCCTCTACAATCTCTGCCACCCACGTGAAGGCAAGGGGGATCTGTTTCCTGTCTGCATTCAGTATGGAGAAATATTTATTCTATCTGACGGCAATCTGATAGCTGGCCATCGCCGCCAAAGGATTTTTATCATCATCGTCACCATCAACAGTAGCCACAAAAAAGTTTTTCTCCCCCCCCCCCAAATAAATTCAGCTTAAATTCCTTCTTACCAGCAGCTCCGTAAGTCCCTATGCCCGTAGTTAAGGGACAAACCAGTAAAAACTGACAAAAAACTTTCTTTTATACGATAACTAGGGGGCGGATTTCTATGACCTAAAAAATAGGATATATGCATGCATTTATAACCTAAAAAACATTAAAATGTGACCAATAAAATTTAAAATATGACTTTACCACTTGCACATTGTGTATATTTTTTTAAGTGTCATTACAATGCATTTTATTAAAATATAGTGTTAATTTTTTAAAATATCTGCAAATTCTCCAAAAGTATCATTATAATGCAAAATTTACAAAATATAATATGAATCTTCAAAATTTCTTAAATATGCCAAAAATATGACCTAAATATGCATATTCACACTAAATATGCTACAATAGTTGATAATTTCTAAAATATGCAGTTATATGCACAATAAAAGCCGTTCCATTTTCACCAGGATGCTTGGAATCGGGTTTAAATTAGTCGGAAACCTGAAATAATGCAAAGGGGCAAAATATGACATGTCATAGAAATCCGCCCCCTATTAATAATATTATATTGTGCTTTTGGCAAAAGAAGATTATTTCCTTATAGTTTATCCCTACGTTATTTTGAATTTTATATAGGTAGTTCAAAACTATAAAATTCTGTAAAAGGATTAGGATTTTTCTGAAGTTCAAGTGCGAACTATTTCTTACCTGAGGTGATGTGGGAAGGTAACTGAAGGCATAAGATATTGTGGGAACAAACTAATCTGCGCGTTGACAGACTTGCACAGTGCGCGCGCACTTTCATAAGAGCCATAACGGAACCAGCCCGGGTCACCTCGCGGACTGACATATCGGGGTCGCCTTGTTCCGTGAACTCTACCCGGTGCTGCTCATCTCAAAAATGGAACACGAGATCCTTTGTCCACGCACTGTACCAGCTGATCAGTAAAGATAGGAATTCCATGCAAACGCATGATTTTATGTAAGCTTGTTACAGTTCTCAAACCTCCTAAATGTCAATTTCATGGCTTACTGATTTAAATAAGTACTGTATATTTTTTAAATGAATATTTTTATAGATAATTTCATGCATAATGCATGCTTTTGGGGTTTTAAGTTTGATAAGGCATATTTTGAAATTTATTTTGCATATTATATTGAATTTTCTATTTTGTTTGCGTACTTTATGTTAAATCGCATAATACTGCATTTAGGATTTGCATTTGGGTATGGGAACTAAATATAAAATGGGCCATGTTATCAATGGAAATCCTTATTATGGTGTTGTGTGTTCCATTAAAAGAGTAATTTTGGGAAAAAAATGTTGAAGACAGAGAATAATGCCACGCTTTGTCTCAAATATTGCACTTCTTAGCCTACGTCTTGTGACGCAGAAAGGTATATTCTGCGACAAAAACATTTCAGCAGATAAACTCAAGAACTTGAAAATCGAAAATTTGTAAAGCCTTTTGGTAGTACATTGTGTCACTCGAAAACAAAATGAAAGTTTGAATTCTGATAGTGCATATTTGTAGTGTTTTCCCCTTCATTGTGCATATTTGTTCATTTGATAGTGCATGAATGCATGCATATTTTAAGATTTGATAGTGCATAGAAATTATCTCTTTAGTGATCAGATATTGTCACCGCACCTATCAGATAGCTACCTCAGCCAATCAAAATCTAAGAATGTTTTGTGGCAACTACCCGTCTACTCCGCGTAGAGTCAAAAGCGGGTTTGCAATATCTACTTACAGTAAAAAAATAACACGTGTGAATTGGTTAAACCGAGGGAAGAACTGAGAACGTTGCTTTTGTTTTGGAAATCGGAAACCAAGACCGAATACATCAAATGCAATTTATTATTCAGTTCTCGTGCCAACAATATTGTTTGCAGTGTTCATATACGGCTTTGGAAGTTGCAATACACTGGGATTTGACAAATAACACTACTCACATATTCCTTCACTTTTGCTTATCAAACTTAAGACCTTTGTTTATCCGTAGGCCCTGTTTAATGAATCGATCTGGAGCTTTACTCTGAGATGGATTACAAAAATAACTTCTTTTCTGCATGTAACATATATTCTTTTCTTTATGAATATAACATACAAATTTTCAGATATTGGCCTATTCCCTTCATCTGGCATTTCGTTACATTTCTTCCTCTTCTTCTTCTTCTTCTTCTTCTTCTTCTTCTTCTTCTTTCGTTTCACCCTCTTTTGGGTACGTTGAACCAGTCATTTCTTTGTGTGTTGTTCCTTCCTAAGTGCCCAGTATTTCTTCATTCTTTCTGGTCTTCTTTTCCTCTCTTCTTCCGAGATAATAGGTTTGGTTTTCAGTGTCGACCTGTCTTGGAACCTTGTATTTTCGTCTTTAGTTATTATTTTAGCCGTTCGATCGACCAGTGAATTTTCTGTAATTTTTATCTCGGCTAGGTCTTTTTCAGTTTCTTTAAACCAGTTGGGTTTTGTTTTGCGGTTGCGGAAGAAGTCAAAGATTTGTTTGGTTAATCTATCAGAGTTCATTCTGAGAAGATAACCATAGAAATTACATTACATTAGTTTACCTGATTTTATTTTTGTCAGAACAATTAACATAAGGAAACATCGACTTAATTGTTTATCCTTTGAACCCGTCTGGGTATACAATGTAAAATTCTACTGTATGTCAAACATGTGGCCCATGGCCCCCTCCTAATTGCTTAAATAGCCACAAGTCTTTAATTTGAGTCACAAATCACCAGCAGAGATGCAAAGTAGAATTACTTGGTAAACGGGTAGCTTATAACGCCCCAAGACAAATCATGACAGTGCATTGTGCGAATAATTACAAAGTAAACAGAAGACTGCAGGACAAGCATTTTGCATAACTTTGTTTGCAGATTGCTCGTGATATTCCTTTCATTTGACCCTTGTTCAAAAGGGCGAGGCCTCCAAACAATGAGCTCTTTTTTTCTCTCTCTCCCTAGATACGGTTGTCAAGGTCGTCCTCGCTGTCATTTTCAGGGCGGGGACCACCGTGCAAGAACTGTAATAAAAAAGATAAACGCCGGATGATGCCATTGTAGAACGCGTTTCTGAAGATATGGGAATTTGTTGCTGAAAAGAACGGCCGTGGAAAATCGCACCGACTGGGAAATTTCCACTTGTTAAACCTGAGAACTTAGGCCTGGGCCCTTTAATCCCTTAGAGACCATCCACGCCACGCCACTCAACAGATATTTCGGTTCCCATAATGCTTTCTTATGAGAAAATGGAAAAAAAGTGAAAACTGAAAAAAAATCCCTTCATAAGCTACGATATTTAGTTATACAGGGTGTCATTGAATAACACCGACATATTTTACCTGTGCATAGAGGGAACATAGACAAGCAACTTTTTTAAAGAGATTTTTGCTCTATGACGTAAAATGAGTATATGTTACAAGGCATTAATATAATTAAATTTGGTGCTCATAAGTCAGTAATAGAGCGAAATAGGGTTAACATTTTTATTAAATTGACTTCATTGTCTTCTTAGTGATCGATAAAAACCTGATTCTTAATCATTCATCAACAGCTATATCATAATTTAGCTTTCCATAATCTTCAAAATTTACAAACTAATCACATGATTGGCCTCCACTGCATAAGTTTTTCTACTGATAACTCCAGTGTTAACAATGAAGTTCCTTTGTTTTTCTTTTTTTTTTTCCAAATTTTAGAATTCAGCGGCGGCCATGCCCTGGGACATTTTAAGCTGAATTTAAAATTGCATTCCTGATATATTATACCCGGGGTGCGCGGGCAAAGAGAGTTAAGTTCACTTTCTTGTTACTGAGAATTAGAGTGACTTAACAGACTATACCAGCCCAACATAGCTTCAGATATGAATAAACCCATGAGCACATATCCATAACTACCGTACGTTTTTTAATATGACTTACTGGACTTAACACAAATGTAGAGAACTTTTTATCAATAACTCTATGGACAGATATCAATTTTTGAGGATGGTGGACTTAACTCACTTTGCCCGCGCACTCCGGTTTACAATAAATAATTCAGTGGATGTTAACACCGAAATCCGTCGTTCCATTCACCGAAAATTCAGGCTTCTAAGTATAAAATAATAGTGGAGTGGAGTGGCGTGGTTCACCAGTGATTTGGCGTGGCGTGGAATGTCTGGAAGATCCCTCTAGCTGAACTGTTGAAAATGATAAATGATTTCGCGTTTTGTCTTCTTAATAACCCCGGGGTGACGTGGCAGCTTCATAATAGTGCACGTGATAGGGGTTCATTTGAGGGCTTAAAAATGCAGACAAAGGGTTAAAGAGTTATTTGGTTATCAAAACTAACCACGTGACAAGGGATGGAGAGAATCTCTGATGACCGTAACAAATGACTCGGGCAAAAGGGAAACTCTTTTGTAAGAGAAGGTATTAATTCCAAACCCAATCAAATTTTTGTGATGCTATGATTTACAGCAGTATAACTTTTTATTTTTGGGAGGGGTACGATTTGTGGTTAAATTGTAGGGTTATGTTCAGAAATATTAGAATGCCGCATATTCAATTTAATTGCATTGAATTCCTTTAATTAAAGGCAACATTTACTATCCTCATCTGTCTAACTACTGTTTTTATTTATTTATTTATCCAGGTACTTTTGTATTCACAGTAGCGGAATTGTGGAAAAACGCTCCAAATAAAGGATGTAAAAGATTAAACTAAAAAATAATTTTCGGTAATTAAAAAATAATTCAAGATTAATCCCTATAATATAGAGCCACATGGCTGACTGACTGACTGACTCACTCATCCACTGACATTAATGTTTGCCCACTTCCAGATGAGCTAGAAACTTGAAATTTGGTACACATACAGCTTTTAGGCTTTAAAACACAGGGAAATTCCAATTTTCCAATTTTTAGCCCTAAAAACCCCCCGAAAAAGGGGTCGGTTTCCATGGCAACGGTATTATCAAACTGTGTTCACATAGGGCTCTGAAAGGTAATAGCCAATAGGCCTACAGCAGACAAAATAAACGCACTCTATCTCCCATAGCTCTTTTAAAAAACCTTTCCCGAGAACCTCAGCGGGGGTTTGGGGGCCGAGCCCCCAATGAGCGAAGCGAGTTACGAATGTAAAGTGTTAAGAGTATTTAAGTTAAAATTTATGCAAATTCTCTTATAAAAATAGCCTAGACAAATCAGTAATGAATGCACATTTCACAAATTTAGCTACTAAATCGCGAGTGAAGGGGTAGAAATCATGTTTCGTGCTTTGTTAACAGAATCGAATCGATCGACAAATTGACACGTCATATTTAAAAAATATATATTTCAGGTGTGCTCTTTCTTCCCGGGTGCTAGGCCAACTTAATTAATTTCAAAATTGAATACGGTCTATACGGAAATACCAGCTCAAATGTTAGGCCTATATTAGACAAGCTTACCAAGGTGGGATCTTTTGTGGAGAAATTGTAGGGTGTATCGTAATTCCTTAAAGGAGAAGGCCATGGATTTCTATCTTCGATTGTCTCGTTACCAAGGCTTTTCTTCTGCAGACGTATACTGCAGTAACTTATGGCTGTTTTACATAAGTTTCATAGGTTCAATACGCTATGTGAAGTGAGGGTTTGGCTAATAGAGTTTGGCTTGAGAAAAGAAAGACGTGCATACGTTTCTGACAATGATAGGATCTGAAAGGAAGAAGGTGGCAGTTTTCGGCATTTCACCTGGAACGGACAGAAGGCGAGGGGACGGCCGATGAGTCATTCCATGATGTCAGAGCTAATGGATGGGTTTCCTTTCTATTTGATCTGGACACAGATTCCTTTCAGCTGCAGATGAAAACGACTCAAGTTACACGGTTTCACAGAATTCTGTAAAGATGAAACCGGGCTAATTTGAAATCAGTACAAAGTTTACCCAAAACTGATTCTTTGTTCGCAATAACTTTCTAGAATTTCTTGTACTGTGGGTTCAACCCCTGTACTTTCTAGGTTTTTTTCTGAAATAACTGGGTCATAAACGGAGTGAATTCGGTGTAGTGAGGACAACTGAAGATCTATTTTAAATCAGTGCAAAGTTCGCCTAAAACTGATTCTCTGTTCGCAATAACTTTCTAGAATTTCTTGTAGTACTATGGGTTCAACCCCTGTACTTCCTAGGTTTCTTCTGAAATAACTGGGTCAGGAACGGAGTGAAATCGGTATAGTGAGGATAACTGAAGATCTACTTGAATAAAGAAATAGCAGATGATAAAAAGAAAATATCTTATAGGGGATTCTAATCAATAGGGAGCGGATTTCTATGACATGTCATATTTTTCCCCTTTGCATTATTTCAGGTTTCCGACTAATTTAAACCCGATTCCAAGCATCCTGGTGAAAATCTACGGCTTTTGTTGTGCATATAACTGCATATTTAGGAAATGATCTACTATTGTACATATTTAGTATAAATATGCATATTTATGTCATATTTTGGCATATTTGTGTGCATATTAAAGACATTTTAAAGTTTCATATCATATTTTGTAAATTTTGCATTATAATGATACTTTTTTGAGAGTTTACAGATATTTTAAATAATTAACATTATATGTTGATAAAATGTATTGTAATGAAACTTTAAAAAAATATACACAATGTGTAAGTGGTAAAGTCATATTTTAAATTTGATTGGTCATATTTTAATGTTTTTTAGGTCATAAATGCATGCATATATCCTATTTTTTAGGTCATAGAAATCCACCCCCTACTAATCAATAACAGTATAGGCCTAATGGAAGGTTAATTTTTAAAGAAAAATAGGTAGGCCTGGCTAGATATAAGTGCAGTACAGTATAAATAAATTAACGTCGTTTTCCTCTGCCATAAAGTGCTTTTTACAAAACCAATTATCGCATTATGACGTGCTAACTTTTTTATACAGAATATAGTTATATAGTTATTTAACAGTAATAATTCTTCTCGCGTAATGTAGTAAGTTATCTACGTTACATGACCATATCAAATCGTGACATCAAGATAATTGCATCACTTTAACGTCACATTATGACGTAAGTTCAAAAAAGTTTTAAGGGCTTGTGATATCATTCATCTCTACGTAAAAGAGCCATTTACTACAGAAGACCTGGGATTTTAAGGCAAATACCTATTTTGTTCCTTATGAAATAACATGAAAATTTCTAAATATGTTGACAATTCATGTTAAATTACTTATATTTATAGAGCTTTATAGTGCCCTAAAATGCCTATTTGGACCTTTGATGCCTATTTTTACTATATTAGTGCCTAAAATGCCTATTTTGTACATTTAAAATAAAAGTCAACTTCTGTAACTTTTACAATAATTTAATGGACATCCATGAATGAAGAGCAGAACAGCAGAGGGTGGGTTTTCACAGAAACTTGATTTTTCCAAACAATTATCGCCAATGGGATGCTGACTGAGGGGGGAGGATTCGTTCAAAACAACAAGTAGCAGGTATACGATATAGTATATAGTAAGAAGGGACATACTGTGTCAATTTTTCATATAATCCAAAACTGTTTTTTTGATAAATGTATTTTTAATTCTGTCTTAATTTTGCAATTATTTCTGTTGAGAATAAATACCACGTTTTTTACAGTTAAAAAGATCACGTTACAGTTGAAGAGCATATTGTTGTATTTTAAAATCTATTTTGTCTATTTACACATTTTTAAAGCATATTTTAAGTCCTATTTTAGGTACCTAAAACTAATTTTTTAGAGCTTGAAATCCCAGGTCTAGTAATTACTTAATAATTTATGCCAAAATTCCATAACTGTACTGAATTTCCTAAAGAAGTTATGTTTCGCATTATAAATTTTTACAAATACCTTACCTTCTCTTGCTTATGGCTCAAAATTAATCCATAGACTAAATACTTGGTTGACTCTGGATGGAATTACTTAATAGTTTATGCCAAAATTATATAACTGTACTGAATTTCCTAGTCTGTCAACATATGCAGATCTTATTTACATCCATTGAATTCCGAGAAATGGAAAGAAAGAGTTCCTGTAAACAACTTCAACTAGATCTCCTATGATATTGCCCAGTTCTGTAGAAAGTGCAGTCTACATGCGCTCTTCATGCGCTCAACGAGGTGTTGTCAGATAATGAAAAGGAATTAAAATGAAAAGAGTTTCCGGGTTCGCATGGGCTCGATTTCATTGCTCTCCACTTTACATAGCCCAAGTGATGAATACGCTTCGTGGCTCATTATGCCTCTTAAGTGTGAGAAAAATGCGTAAGAATGCGTGTAAATTGTGCCAACGCATGTCCCTGATAAGTAGACCAGCCAGCTTGCCTTTTGTTTTAAAGTGTTCGCCGGAAAAAAAAACGGGTTAATGTGAAAATGTTCAGAGAAACTGAAGCCATTAGAGCAGCTTTTCTAAACCTATGGTCCACGTACCACTGGTGGTCCGCGAAGATGGTGCAGAAGGTCCGCAGACATAATTTAAAAATATCATAAAGCAAGTGCAAAGTAAAGAAGTAAAATTTTTCACATATTTCATAATTAATGCCCCAAATATTAAGAAATGGGATGTAAAATTAGGGGTCCGTAAAATTTTTTAGACATTTTAGAGGTCCTCGGGTTCAAAAAGGTTGAGAAACGCTGCTATAGAGTATGCAAGCAATACCATAGCTTATTTTGCGCGACTGTACAGTACACCTTTGTCTACCTACAAGCGTTAAAGTTCGAAAAGTAAAACACTTTACCACTCAAATCAAAAACTTCAAATCTTGTAACTTGACCACTTTAATGTAGTTTAATCCAATACATGAAAACCTCAGTTCTTGGAGCTACCCAAATAACACTTCCCCTCTGCTACTTAACTGTACTTAACTGTACTTACTCAATGGCAATAGACGATTCCTAAGCAAGCTAAAGGAATATTATATATTTTATGGAGCCCGGCGGTTCATTGCCGCGCTTACGCGAGCCCTGTGCTAACTCCATCCAACCATCCCTCGCAAATCCTACTTCCCTTAAATCTATCCTAATGTTGTCCTCCCACCTACGTCTAGGTCTGCCAAGGTGTCTCTTCTCTTCGGGTCTCCCAGTCAATTTTGAGATGTCTTTCCACCCTCATGCGTGCAATATGTCCAGCCCCTTTCATCTTCCGTGATTTAATTACCCTTACTATATCCGGTGAAGAGTATAGGTTTCCAAAACACGAAAGCCTCGTCTCACTCCACCCCAGAGGCCAGACTGACTTTGCGGGATGGATTCACAATAAAATAATCTCCATTTCTACTCTATACTTTAAACAATCCAAATAAAAACATAATTTCATCTTCCAAAATTTAATATTCACGCAATAACTATTAGCAAAGCAACTGAATCCATTCCAAATGAGTGTCGTTCCTTGTTCGCTAATCCCGGTGTCATTGTGGAGGATATATATTCTTCTGATGTGGTGACGATGGTCATTTTTACGCCTGGCTCGGAAAAAAAGGACATATTATGACACTAACACAGCGGGTGTAACTACTCAACACGATACAAGACTGTGTTCTGAACAATCTGGAGAAAATAAAGAAATCTAGGCAATGCTGCTTCTAGCACTTTAATGAGTGTCGCCTATTATTCTCTACAGTGGTTCCTACAGTTAAGTAGCAGGGAAGAAAAAATGTTTTACTCTGGACTGAAGCTTTCATATTTTGGAAAGAACCTGACTGGCGTATATATTCGTCACCAGAAAAAATGACATAAACGTAGAATTATTAAGTTAATACAATAATGATTTATTTTAAAATACGAGGATTTTTATTATTGTGTTACGGTTGTTATTTCTGGAAATCAGCTATTCCATTGCATTTTTTGTGTTGACTTCGAACTTATAATCCACTGATGGTTTCACATGATAATTGCTTATGTTTAGTACGTAAATTCAGCTCTGAAAGGGTAACAGTAAATAACAGGTTACTGCAAGAAGTGAAAAGATACGAGAATACACAAAAGTGGTTATTTAACAACGGGGATTTACTGCAATTTTCGCGGTGTACTGGAGGAGTTGTATTAAACACTAGGGATGAGCATCGGTAGTTAAAATATCGATGTTAAAATCGTCGGTAACCATCGATATGACGATAATATCCACATGAAAACATCGATGTATTTTGACGGAAAACATCGATGTAGGCCTATATTAAAAAAAAAAAAAATCGTGATGTAGGCAAAATAAATAAATAAAATGAAATATTTCCATGAAAACTATGGACGTAAAAAAATTCGATGTTTTGGGAAATTAGGCTGCTGAAAATAAAACTATATCTTAGAATCAAGGTAGGCCTATTAATCTTATTTTAGTTAAAACACCGATGAATATTTTTAAAAAGTAATTGTTTCAGAAAATTGGGCAAAATTCACAAATAAACTGAAATATTTCCATGAAAATGTTTTGTTAAAAGCAGTATTTTGTCAATGCGACTCAGTATGTCAATTCATCATTAATTTCTAAATGTATGGGAAAAAAAATACTGTAAATGTTTAAAAACATCGATGTAGCAATAACATCGGTTGTTTTCCATCGATGTAGAAAACATCGATCATCGACATGAAAACATCGATCATCGACATGAAAACATCGATCATCGACATGAAAACATCGGCCATCGATGCTCATCCTATTAAATGCCCTACAAAATAAAATAAAAAAATTAAATTAAAATAAATAAATAAAAACTAATCTACAGAAAACAAATAGACCAAATAGCATAAAGTTTATAAAGAACTATGCCAGAGTACAAGAAATACCTACCGAAATAACCTGGCATTGAACTAGTTCAAATTATTACAACATTTCACAGATTAGTTCAATTCCTGAACGCCTCGGGAGTGTCCGGTGGGATGAAGCACAATATCCGGATTGTGAAGCAGGAATTAACATCTTCCATACTTTCACCCTCCGGGATGGACCATTGTCTCTTTCAAGAGAGGGAAAAGCGGAGGAGACGTCCTTGCCCCCCCTCTTCCATCATTCAGGTCACAGAGACAAAGCCAAGAGATCATTAAATGTAACCTACTCCCATTGTTACGTAGACTTTTGTTTTATCAACAAATTACAGCGTAAAGTCGTATACACCGCCTCTTTTATCCTCAACTTTTCCACTTTGATTTATATTGCTGTTTCTTTCCATTTAGCTTGCTTGTATAGTTGTCCATTTATTTTGACTTTTATCTAGTTCCGTTTTTTATGACTGTGGTCGGAAGAATCTTTTTTACTGCCCCATCTTTCAGATTTGTTTCCCTGCTTTCAACGATGTTATTTTGTTGTAGCCTATAGAAATATGCCACTGTCTCGTGCGTCATCTGCTGTTCTCTCTCTCTCTCTCTCTCTCTCTCCCCCTCCCCCCCCCCCAAATGCATAACTCATATTTTTTTTAATACAAACATCCCACCTTGAAAATGTCATTTTTCCTTTCTTTGTGCAATACTGTATTACATTTTCACAAAATACGTTAACCTTTCACATTTTATAATTTATTTTTAAATTATTATCTTATTATCTCGCGAAATTTTGTTTTTAAAAACAATATTTCCTAGTTGTCATCGTTGTAACTAAATTTTCTAGCGAAATTTTTGCTTAAATAAAACACTTCTTTCACCCTTTTATTTATTTTGGCCTATTTATTTATTACCTTTTACAAACTAAATGTTTCAGGGCCTGTTTCATATAGCCTATCAGTTTATGCCATCTGGTTCTTCTGCATTTTAAATAAAAAATATATAATGCAAAGGTTTCAGAACACATTAGCCAAACGTATAGACGCTTCGTTTTAGTTGTGATTGTGGTTATTACCATTAATAAATGGAAATCTTTTGTTTCTAGGACGAAATAGACTATCGTCGTTTTAAACTCGCGAAAAAAAAATTATGTTTTGCGAAAGTCTTTTTTTTAAGCAAATACAGGGTATCCATTAAATAACTTCGGGGATTTGAAGTTCAATATTTTAGTAAAATAAAAATTAAGGATGTTTTATATGGTTTGGAAGGTAATATTCTTCTGTGACAACCCCCCCCCCCCCCCCAGAAATACTGGCCAGGACGTGGCAAGAAGTTATTACCGTCTGGATGTATCCCGTGCCACTAATAGGACAAACAATGAAATGCATTAAAAAATAAATAAATGTAAAAAACCTTGACAATATTACCTTAATACAAAATAATATACTAAGTAAAGGGTAAAGTACAAAAGTTTCATTAGAATATGCCATGCTTAGCCTATGCAAGAGTGTTCAACGTTTTAGGGGTTGTCACGTTTTTCATGTTTATAACAGATTTCAGGTCATCATTTTTACTTAAATTAATTAAAACTCACGAATTATTCTTTAAAAACTCTACATATACAAATGTTTTTAGAATTTTTAAATTTTATTACAAGAAATGAATGGGTTTTAATTTGAAAACCCCAACTGAAAATAAATGTTACGAACATCTTAAGGCGCACAAGCAAAAAGCTGTGCAAAGCATATATTTTAATGAAAAGGTTGTTGTCGAACACTTGCCCACTTACCGTCTCATGCTATAGAGAGGATTTACTATAGTATATCCCAAGTAAGTTTGATCCTGTTCAAAACAAAGGGGAGGAGAACTCACAGAGAGTTCGCGGAAAATTCGCATCATGTGACAAAATGTGATTGGTTAAGTCATTAGCATGTGCCATTACCAGGGAGTGGCTTGCTAGTGGAGAAGTAGTGTTCGTAAGTTCATGCAACAACAATATCAACATTTACACGTGAAATAACAAACTCTCACTGGCATCGTCATCATTATAGTATATCAATTAGAAAACAAAACAAAAAGAATTCATTGTTCACGACGAACCAGCGGGTGAGTTGTACTGAGAATAAACAAACTACCATTATCACGTTGATGACATGCGTTCTCACGTGCGGACTATGACAGCCACGCATCTTTGTTTTGAACAGGATCATTCTTACTTGGGATATAATACATTATATCATATTTTAAATATTCCTCATTACAATGTTGTGCAGTTTAAATATCACGTGATGTTTATTTATTTATTCTTGTGCTTGCGCACTCACTAAATTTGTTTGGTTTATTGAGTCATTCCATGGCCGACTGTTGTGTGGAACTTCGCCCAGGCCAGAGCACGGCTTTGGTTTCATACAGTGAGCCATGACATGGATATGTTATGTGTGAGCAATTAGCGTGTATTGTGTGTGTGCTCTGAGGTGCGTTGACCTCTACACTATCAACACGCACTAGGCATATGTTCTCAACAAGAAAAAATGTATGATATAGGCCTAAGTGTTTGCTAAATTTAATTGCCTCTTCTTGTTAGTGTGAAAACTGGCATGGATACGAATTTAATTGTTCCAATTTTAAAAGCGATAGAGGTTTATTGCAGATGGCCGTGATATTCTGACTTGAAAGCGGGATATCCCAAGTAAATCACTTTAACACCCCCCCCCCCCCAAAATCTAGAACTTACAGGTCTAAAACAAACTGATTTTCAGATACTACTAAGATAGTCTTATCAGGACGTGGCAATAGTTCGATTACCGCTTGGATATATGCCGGGCCACAAATGAAGCAAATATCGAAATTCACCAAATTGTAAAAGAAGGATGAAGGAAATACGGAATTCCTCACACAATATACAAACCCATGCCGGACTGCGAAGAAAACAGTTAACGCAATGATTAGACCCATAGTTCGTATGTACGTAGTATAGAGAAAGTATTATGATCGTTACAAATAATCAAAATCGAGATAACACCGGGAAAGCATGTTTCACGTTGCCTAGAAACCGAAAAAAAAAGTGTTCCTTGGAATGGCGTCTGTCCGTCTGTCTGTGGACAAGCACAGCGGGTAAACGGTTCATTGTATTTACCTAATTTTTTTTTAATTAAGGACTTTTTCGGAATTTTACCGAACCGCCCAGAATTTGAGTTTTATAACTGAAATATTAAGGGGACTTTTCATGAGAATTTTTTGAAAAAATGTTGATATTTGAAAAGTTGGCTCTAACGATTTTAATAAAAATTTAAAATTGGAAACTCTTTTCTTTGACTAACAAAATGGCTATATCCGTTTTTCTGCAAAAATGACTTAGAGGGTACTTTACTCATATCCATTTTCAATTTTTCTAGGATATCCCCATTACATTGGGCGATACATTAAAATTTAGCACAGCCAAGTTGTAGAGAAAATTAAAACGAACATTTTTTTGTTAAATACATTTCTTTATAAAATTAATAGGTTTCAAGATAAAAACGAAATAACATGACTTAAACGCGAATTTCAGAACATACATTTTGATTAAAATATGAATATTCTTTTGTTGGCCATAGTAACAAGAATACTATAATCTAGATATTGCTGTGAAATGTAGTCAGTTTACCACAGTATAATGAACACACCAAAATCAATTAGAACGAGGTGGTATAGGGTAATAGGGTAGAGGTCCTGTGTTCAAATCAAATTTCGTGGCCACCCAAATTTAGCAGTAGGCTCTTGTAATAACTCATTTGTGATGTATTTGCTTCTATTGTTCGGCTATATCTCAATGTATCCTGAATTTTAGCTTTGAGATTGAGGAAAACATGCAATTTTCTATTTTCGTTTTTAAGAAAACACTTTAAGGGATAGATTCTTGACAATGTTAGTACTTTAACTCTGAGATCAGAATTACGTCCCTTAATGAATGATAATCATCAAGAGGTATCATACATACGTTTTTCTTCATCATCTCTCAGAATTAAAAGACTGAATACAGTTTATATTTAACTTTCAAGCCCCCCCCCCACGAATTTCTCTGAAGTAGAAAGCTTGAGGACAAAGAATTAAGATTTACTCAACTCTGATCGAGACGACCATACTTGTATACTGGCCACAGTCCAGTCCTGTCCTCTACAACTGAAGAAACCAACCCCAAAAAATAAAAAAAAATTATTGTGTTGTCTGGATAGCTATGGGATATGAAAAATCAGAAAATATCCGATTTGTATCTATTCGGTGCTGCACTCTATAGGCGAGAAAACTAAACCACAAAGTGCTCTTACATTCTCAGCCAGTACAAATCGACCGCAAATCACATGAATTTAATTAAGAATAAAATAATGACATCACACCTTATACAGTATGTATTTCCCATTATTTTGCTACTTTCATGCTTTATTCTCGCTCCAAAATTAACAATGTCTCAATAGTTTTAGACCAATTTTTCGGACATTTTAAATTAACTTCTAAGGCTTGGATGTTATCTACATAATATAATTCGTTTGAAGTCTAGAGAACGTTATAGATGACATGAAGAATCATATAGTAAAGCATGTTTTCTCATAGCATACGATTATCTCTTAGTTTAAGAAAAAAATGCATGTTCTCATGGCAACATATTGTTTTAGAGTTTTTCATATACGGCTTAGGAAGTTGCGATACAGTTAGCTTTGACAAATAACACTACCCACATATTCCTTCACATATGCTTATTAAACTAGACATTTGTTCTTCAGTAAGCCCTGCTTAATGAATCGATCTGGAACTTAACTCGAAAGTCGATTACAAAAATAACTTACTTTCTTCATACCATAATTGCAATCATCACTGATTAAACAAAAGGTTTCTGGCACTTTGTTATATCAGTTTACTTGATTTTATTCTGTTTATGATTCCTCTTCCTAGGCACAAAGAATAGGCCTATCTCACAAACTGTTACTCTAGGACAGAATTTACAGTTTGATTTTAGAGCAAAAATCTATTAGGCCTACAATACACCAGTTCTGGGATGTAGGATAATCATACAGAAATATGTTTTAAACGTAAGAAAGCCTGTTGACGGTGCCAATGCTCCGAAAATTACTACTTGTGCTTCTATGCATTTATGCATTTCGCTGTACTTAAGAATTCCAGTTACAGGAGACTCCGGGTTAAATGACCCTACTTAAACCTTACAATCAGGGTTCTGTCTGAAATTTCAATCGTTTTCAAAGAACTCTAGCAGAAGTTGTATAAACGTGAACATATAATAGAACATACTTGCACTTTTCATCAGACAATGATGTAAGTCTGCTGATCTTTTGTACCCAGCATTCCAGTTCTAGGCAGGAGGCCGTTAAAATCACTGAGTCACATCTCCCGTTGTCATGACGCCAAATTGAATCCTGAATTTCCGACTGCAAGCTGAGTATCTTCTGGACAGTGGTCATTATCAAGGCACTAGCAGGGGGCCATGTTCGGGCTTGTATGCGCAATGAATTGCAAATTGTAACTACACAATGAACAAAGAAGGCCATGATTTCATACGTCATCTTTAACTATAACCCCGCACAGTGCACAAAAGCGAATATTGTGTAAAAGACAAGCTGTAATACGGAGAAACATACAGTACAGATGGCGATTAGTTCAAACGTATGAAATTAAATTTAAGGATGGTTTGTGATTCAAGTAGGAGAGGCAAAGCGCTTGAATACTTTTTTTTAGTACCTTGCCGAGTATAGAACAAATATTTGACCAGGAACACTGATTAAGCCTCAGAGAATATCCTAGCTTTCATTAACTTTGTGCAGTGAAAACTATGAGTACGTAATCTACTCTTAAGCCGCTATCAAACCATCTTATAGTGGTTCATATCCTTGTCATTACCGGCTATATATATATATATATATAGAGTATGTCACATTCCAAGGTTGTAGAGCAATTCATTGCTGAGGGCGAAAAAAATGAAATTCACCTATGAACTTCACCCAAAGCAATATGTCCCCCCTTAAGTTGATTAGTAGCCCTGCATGTAAAAATGTTTGGGCAGCCCTGCTTTAAAGAAATGTTTAATCTTCTCTGCTGTAATAACAATGAATATTAGAGTTAACTCTCCCCTAAACAACTGGTTGACATAGGGCCACAAGGTTTCTAATGTCATACCTGCACAAAGCACTAACTTAAAATTGAAGAATATCACCGCATGTGTCCTTGTGTTATCTTTTCTTTGATCTACTTTGTTGGTTTTCTGCTCTTTTCTAAATTTTCTGTACAGATTCCTAAAGTTCTTAAAAAGCTTTGATCTTCTGGAATAACAAAAAGGAATGTTGGTTTTTCTTTCAAATGCAGCCATCTTTCAATCTTCTACAGTAAACATCCTGGGACAAATCTCTCATAGTAATTAAAGTGTCTTGCGTCCTTCTTGAAGAGAGGTGACGGTTTTTGACACTTGACACGTTTGATTCTGTTGATTAGCGTTCGCTGGAGCCAAGCCTGACTGCAGATAAAAATATCCCCGGCGCAGTGGCGAAGAACAAAAAACGTTCAACATCCGTCCCATTCATTACATGAGAGAATTCTTTTCATATAGGGAAGGGTTGAGTATGACAATAGACCGGAACCGAAGCAAAGACCAGACTGCGCATGTCCTTGAAGAGACGATACTCTGCATTCTTCATGTGGGACGAAAACGTAGAGGTATTTCCGTCTTAGGCTATTTCACGGTATTCATTACTGCAGGCGTTTCAAATTCAACTGTTACTAAGGGCTAACTCGACTTTATAAACTGAAATTTAAGGACCGCGTGGCGAAATGATTTTTCAAAATGTAAGCATGTTTTTTATATTTTGTAAGAAGCAACCCCCTCAGTTTTACAACTGGTTTGATCCAATTCTCCAGTTCTTCCTATCTTGAGCCAGTCTCTTCATGTCTACATAATTATTTTTACAACCAAAATCGTCAATAATATGTTTTGCATATTCTAATCGTCTTCCCTTACAATTTTTCCCCTCTATTGTTTCTTCTAACATAGTATTGACCAAACCTGGATGCCTCATAATGTGCCCCACTAGTCTGGCCCTTCTTCTAATGAGTGTCGTCCATAGACTTCTTTGCTCCTCTATTCTTTCTAAGACCTCTTCGTTAGATATTCTGTCAGTCCACCCGATTTTCAACATTCGTCTATAGCACCACATCTCAAAAGCTTCTATTTTATACCTTTCACTTTTTCCTCAAGTCCACGTCTCACTGCCATAGAGTGCTATGTTCCAAACATATAACTAGGGG
This sequence comes from Ectobius pallidus, assembly GCA_964059195.1. Taxonomy (NCBI): domain Eukaryota; kingdom Metazoa; phylum Arthropoda; class Insecta; order Blattodea; family Ectobiidae; genus Ectobius; species Ectobius pallidus. Next base: position 114,719,301 of record CAXKWD010000010.1, read on the forward strand.
CGGATTTCTATGACCTAAAAATTGGATATAGGCCTATGCAGGCATTTATGACCTAAAAACATTAAAATATGACCAATAAAATTTAAGATATGACTTTACCACTTACACATTAGGTATACATGTTTTTTACTTTTTAAAGTTTCATTACAATTCATTTTATTAAAATATAATGTTGATTATTTAAAATATCTGTATATCCTAAAAAAAATATCAGTATAATGCAAAATTTACAAAATATGATATGAAACTTCAAATTTTCTTTAATATGCACAAAAGTATGCCGAAAATATGACCTAAATATGCATATTCATACTAAATATGCTACAATAGTTGAAAATTTCCTAAATATGCAGTTATATGCACAATAAAAGCCGTTCCATTTTCACCAGGATGCTTGGAATCGGGTTTAAATTAGTCGGAAACCTGAAATAATGCAAAGGGGAAAAATATGACATGTCATAGAAATCCGCCACCTACATATAACTTTAGAAACATTTCCTCATTTTAGGTCAATATTTGACAGTATTGTTAAAGAAAACCATATCAAACCTATATGCTCGAAATTGTTTTGAGAAATAAGGTAGGCCTAAGCGGCTTATGAGGTAATGAAGTAGAATATGGTCATTACCACGAAGGTAACGAACTAATAAAATGGAAAACATAATCGTGTTACTACAGTTCATAGTATGAAACTTTTCATGTACTTGGTATTTTCAAGATGAAAGTGTAAGTAACTTACTTTAAAGGTTATGTCAGGTCGTGCAGTGGAAGTCACGGTCCAAGGCGCTTATCTTTTGTCATCGGATCTTGTATCAGGCGGCCTTTCCCATTATCTTGTCATTGTAATGGCAATAGTTTCGTCCAGGGAAAGTTCTCTCTGGAATGTTGGTTCTACATTATCGATGGTTTTCGGGTCAAAAGGTCTCAATCCCACTTTTTTATTGTTGAAAAGTGAAGTGACCTGGACATTATCTTATCAAATATTCTTGCAAGCTTCGGTAGCTCTGCTGTTTCTTTATGCTCGTGCGCATTATGAAAGAATTATAAGATTGCAATCAAAGGCGCCCATACCCGGATAGGAAGAAATGTAGGCTATATTAATAATTATAGTCAGGTGTTTTTATTTTTTCTTTCTATAGTCAGGACAGTAATTTATAAGTCATTAGAAACATAAAAAGTTTGCAGAAGTTTTACCAAATCGACAACACGGAAGCAGAATCCACAGCGTAAAATGTGATTTTCATTAGTTCAATATTTAAAAAATTTTCGGGGGTGAACTCCCAACTTAGGTAATGATGTCTTGTTTACGTTGGCATGTCTTAAGGTATTTTCTGGCTATGTCATTGTTGCACTTATTATATTAATAAGAAGTCAAAGCGACAAAAATTAATTATTTTAAATATTGCCCCCTTCTGCAAAATATCATATGGGCGCCCTTGATTGCAGTATCGTCATAATTGGAAATTCCAGACAAACAAAATTCAAGAGCTAACCACCATAGGCGTAACCAGGCCGACCATATGGGGGGGGGGTTTAACATCCAGGGAGAGGGGGGTCCGGGGGTCTTCCCCCGGAAAATTTAAAAAATTAAGATGCAAAATAACGAGTTTTAAGCTTCCGGGGGTCCTCCCCCGGAAAATTTTAAAAATTAAGACGCAAAATAACGAGTTTTAAGCTTCCCACGCTTTATACTCGTATTAAGTAATTTATGGCAGACTTTAAAAAATTATACAATTTTCCTTTTTTTAATCAATGGGGGGAGGGGGGGTTCAAACCCCCAAAACTCCCCCTCGGTACGCCTATGATAACCACAGTAACAGTACAACAGATGCTACAAACTGAGCTTTTTTTTGTTTCCTGCGAATTCTTCTGTAACCCATCTGAGATTAAAGTCTCGTTGATTTCACAATGTTTTATCGTAAATAATAAACTTTAGCTGTAATTATCACAGTCTCTCTTTTTTCCTTTAAGCTCTCCATGCAATATGACTAATGAAATGATATAAAAAAGAGGGGAATGTGATAAGAAAAACGCCCTTGAAGGAGAAGAGCTCAGTGGCTCACGGCCCATGAGATGCCGCACACGACATAACGGTACGGCACGGCCACGAGGATCGTAATGTTCATTCTCACTTCCAGCTCTACTTTCTTTAAGGATGCACGACTTGGTTAGTCCGGAACTTCCGAGTGAAAACTTTGCAGGAAAAAACCCCATAAATCACTGCTGTTTTTTTAAGGAGGAGGAAACTTGCCTCTAAATCTGACAATATCCACTCACATAACTTTCTCGCTTGACATCTCTTAATTGTAATTATATATCCAATGCACAGAATAGTCATTCTACATACACATACAACTGTATATGATTTTTAATCCACTTTATTTTCGTTTCCTTATTCTCCCCTAACATTAATATTTTATTGATGACAAGATAACTTACAGATTTTGTCTTATGTTTTAATGTAGGCCAACTGTATTGTTATTATTTTCCTGCTATTTTATAATATTAGTGTATTTATTCTACTGTTGAAGAAATACTTATGATGTATTTTTAGCGGAAAAAATCCACTCTGGCAGGAAAAGTTTAACTTCACTTTTATCTCAGTCAGTTGGAAGATTTAATATTGTACCGCCTCTCTGCCATGTAGCTCAATTGATAAGAGCAGCGGCACAAAGAGCCGAAGATTCTGGTTCAAATCCCGGGTGTGGCATTGAATTTTTCAGTCTGATTCTACCTTTCCAAGATTTAGAGCTATTTTCCAGAAATATAGCTAATAAGAACAATTTCTTCATGTGAACTATTAGGAAGAATAGCAGAAAGTCGTCACATTAGGCACACAGAAAAATGTTTATGAAAATTATTAGTATTTGTGGCTTATGAGACGGTACCTATGGTACATTGCCTAAGAAAAGTAATGATTTGGTCTGTACTCACATAACAAGGACCCAAGCTACAGATTTAACATGGATGCTATAGGAGATCTGTCAGTTTACCTGTAATAAAAGAAAGTAAAAAACACGTTAGCCATTATAAAATAGTAATTAAAATGCAATAGGTTAATGTGTATTTGAAAGATATCCATTATAATACTATAGTAGAATCCTGCTTTTTTGGACTTAAAGAGACGGCAGATTCGGATAACGGGAAAATTTTAAATACCAAAGTAATGTAAATCACATTTTACGTAATTTTAAAACTGAAAAACTAATTAGGACATTTGTTTACTATACTCTTAAGACATTCCAACTTAAACAAGAAATTGTTACCTAAGTTATTTTATTTATTTTACTATATTTATAAGAAAAGTTTAATAACACATGAAACAGTGGAAATAATAGGCCTACATTCAGAAGTTCAGTATTTTATTATTAAATGAAATAATTAAATATTTGTCAAAATATAGCTTAAATTACTTGAATAGGTTTTTAGGTTTTGATTTCGCGGGAGGACCGGACCCCTGGACCCCCCTTCCCTTCGCCATTGGTCTTAACCTCCCGGAAACCCTACGGGTCTCTATGGTCCATACAGGATCACTTATATATGTGTTTGTATATATACATATATATATCACATTAATTCACATTTGTCCACGTCAAACCATGGGTCTAAATGACCTTAATTCAATAGGATCTTAGTCCGCTTTGAACATTGTTATTTCCAATTGGCAGTAATTCTGCATAACAATCATTTTAGGGCGTTTAGTGTGTACTTGTTTCAAGGTCAGCACTTTCCTTCGCGAAACAATACGCGTAATGAGTATAGTTGCCAAGTTTCTCTTTTTCTCCGGGCGCTCGCATTATTCAATTTGCGTTTTTTAACTGCACTATTAGTATGTCAAAGAAAAAGTATGCCAAACCACGAGCTGTCAATCATTTCCCAATATAAGTTACACATAGAGTAGGTAATTCAGGGTAAATCAATTATTTGTTAAATTGAGAAGTTGCGGTTTTGCTCACAGACGGGAAGTTCGCTTTTCTATATCGTGGCCTACCTCGAATAAATTGCTTTCGGAAATATCCGTCAAAGTAAGTTTTGAAGCCATCGCCGAAGGATTAATTTCATGTTCTTGTGCTTCAAGCCTCTATCATATTCCTTCACCAAAATCGAAACAAAAATGGCTTAATACAGTAGAACTGCAATTATCCGAACTCTATTAGGTTGGCCAATTATCCGGATCGCTTTAAGGCCATATTCAAGTGGTTTTTCAGCAGCGAGCATTGAGAAACCCTCTTTCAGGACCGATTATTTGCGAAAATGCTAACCTTTTAGCCCGTTGACAGTTTGTCACATGATAACTAACTCTGAATGATATGTCCAAGATATGACTCTTTATAAGTACCCTACTTAAAATTTAGTTTTTTTTAAAGAAATCCCCTTTTTTTCATTATTTATTCAATTATCCGGATATTTGATTTATATAGGAAAACCGTCCTTTTCCCAACGACTGGTTTAGGCATTATGTTTGTTATTTGTTTAGATATGCTATTGTAGGTGCAAAAAGGTTTCTATGATGCAGATAATACCAAACAAGATACGATAATTTTATTATCATGCTGAAATTCCAAATATTTCTATATAAGTTTATTAAACATTATTTTATGAGGTTCACAGCAAAATGGGCTAGCAAAATGACTGTAAAATTGTATTATGTTGGTTATAAGTTATACTTGTTTAGATATGCTATTGTTGTTAGCATATTATCATTATTATTAATATTATTAATTATATATATATGACTAAGCCCATTAGGACTATGCAAGGTAGCCTACTTAGTGGTGTGCATTTGCCTTCCTTTGTGCCCATATCTCTTTCATCCTTTCAGTGTGGTTTTCCTTTCGCCCTTTAGACCACGTTGTTCCAGTCTTCTTCTTTGGTTTTTCCTTTTGGTCAGCTTGCCATTTGTAAATTTTGGTCCTGAAGATTTCCCGATTTATTATTATATTATTATATCATTAATATAATTATTATTTAATATGAATATTTGCATTATTTAGATTTTTATATTAAATGCTTCATATTTTAAGTACTTTAATTATAAGGAACCTTCTTGTAAGTCAGCTGTATTTTTACTCTTCCTTTCAGCGTAAAAATCAACAAAAATGTTTGTATAAAATAGAGCATCAGCCAATGAAACTACCGCTATTTGGTTTATTTAATTCGAAAGATTATTGTATACACGGCCATCTGTTGCGGAACTGGATTTGCCTTTGCTGGATAAGAATAAGTTACAGGAGACCGTGATTCGTGTGAATGTTATACACCTCTAGATAACAGACTTCCGTTGCATTCCATATTCTGCTACGTCATTAGTTTCGTCATTGTATGCTTTTTGTTTGTATCTTCTGCACTTAACGTTTTCCTGCAGTGACTGTGCAGCCATTCCTGGTTATTCTATGGAATTTTATCGTCGCAGAAGGTCATCTCGGGCTACTTTCTTCCATAAAAGGGGATCCATCCACTACTACAAGTATTTTTCATATGGGAAGCCTTTTCCTTCACCGCCAATCACGTGCACAGGCTAAAAGGCTGCCGCTGTCAGTGAGAGTCTTCCCTCCGTCTCGCCGTCTCTGATTGGACCGCGTATATATGCAGTTGAAGGACATAGGGCTTGTCATCTGCAAAGCACTGTAGTAATACTGTAGCCCATACTGTAATCCTAGAATTTCACTGAGATTTTCATATTTTAAGTGTAGCATCTCAACTGTTATCGGTCATGCGCTCATTGATATTGTTTGTATAATATTACTTCATATTATGAACAAATAACATTAGCCAGTTTCCGAATTTTCCTTATAGAACATTTGCATTCACGTTGTACTACGAAATACAAATATTAACCTATAAACTAAACTAAACTCCGTAGTGTTACATCCCTGAAGAGACTAGGCCTACCACCCGACCGCTGAATCATATACCATAGGCAGATGGCAGGATTGGAGGCATGTATAAATTAGTTATTTTATTTCCTGCACGTTTAATGATTAATATATTTCTTTCTAAGGTCGTGGGAAGAACATTTATTGCTACTAAACTAAATAAACCTACTTTTCAGCAGACGTAAGATTAAAGTTGAGTTGAAAGAGTCGACGAGTAGCTGTCAAAATCGTCACAGGACATCCTAAGATTTTGATTGGCTGGGGTAACTAGCTGATTGGTGCGGTAAAATTAAAGAATATGGGTTGAGCTGTCGGCAAACTTTTTCTGCTAATGAAAGGAAGCCGCCTGGTCATGCAATGAATAACTGGACTATACTGTATATCGGTACTTTGTAATAACTCTCTATTCACTTCAAAATCCTTAACGCTTAAAACAAAACGATAGTATTTATTTATCCCTTGTAATAATTTCTAAGAATATCATAAATCCCCTTATAACTCCAATTTTGAATTTTTCGCCGGGTTTTGTTATTAAACTAATCTGTTCGAACACGGAACTTTTAAAAACACATCTGTTGCATTTTTAAAAATGATTTTATAAAATGACTTGGTTGGCTGCGAATATGAGTACTTTAGCGGTTTCGGATTACGAATGTGAATTGGTCGTCTGCAAATAACAGATCACTGTGGGCTCTGGATTATAATCGTCTGCAAATAACAGAACACTGTGGGCTCTGGATTATAAAAGAGACAGCTGTCCGTTGTTCACAATCAGCTTTCTTCGTCCTTGTGGTTGCCCGGCAACAAGGAGCAATACCGGTGATATAATTTATAGGTTACTGAGGTCCGGGAACGCCATGCTGGTGTGAAGGTCGGAAATAATGAAATGTTAATTTGAGTGTGAGAGAGAGATCCCACGCCCTACATACCTCCTCTGTACACTGCATTCCTTCCCAAGCCACTTCCCAAATTAATATCCACAAAATGCAGCTTCTGTTAACATGACTACCTATACCAGAATCGGCCCCCTGTTACGTTTATATTGGCCTATAACGTGAAAATTCGAAAGTCGAGCTGTACAAGAAAATTTCTTACCTCTGAGGATAGGTTTGTGTCTGAATTTGTAATTGCGGTATCTTGGAAAGTATTCTATACTTTTGGGGGATTCTTTGACCGCTAAATGTTAAATATTAATAGGCTATATGCCACGTGAATAAGGCACAGAGTCATGAAAATGGAGAGGGACAGGGAGAGTCATAAAATAAGAAAGGGACAACAATGTTCATACCGGTAGAAATTTCGCTTTTTTAATGTTAGCTCAGTGGCGTATTTTTCTTTAGGATTCTGTCCATCATCAAGGACCATAGTTCGGTTTAATTATATTGTAGGGCAAGATGGAAAAATATAAAATCGACCAGAGTTTTGGTGGAATAAGCCATCTTATTCTGACCATCCTTTAACAGCGTGCTGAAGATTTTTCGGCAAGAAAAAACTCGTTTAATAGCGTTTCTGAAAGCCGAAGAATGTGATATTCTTTAAAAGTGCATAAAAGGTTGACGTCCTTTCTTAATGCCTAAAACCGCTTATGCACTGCATTTTATTACGATGACGGGTGTGAGATTTTAATAACTGAAGATAACGTCACCGCAAGAAAGATGGAAATAAGGCGCATGAACAAGAAATTCCATCCCCATAACGATAACAGTGGCATCCAAATGTGGACACACTAGGAAAAACAACAGACTGCCACTTAATGCCGATACCGAATTAGGAGATAAAGCGCTGACAGTCACGTGGAGGGTTTCCAAATTTGGGGGAAGCCCCTGGGAAGAATGTAACTGCAACAAGGATGTCCAGGCAAGATCAGACTGGCTGTGACAGTTCCACACAGAATAACGGGTCCTTGTCCGCCTTCAGATGTTCAGCTTCTCGGAAAGCTAAGGACGAGCGATTGTTGCAGGATGACCTGAGTGTTACACTTCAACTGCACCAGTCATACCACCACATTAAATTTACCTCGATTTGCTTCTTTTTTTTTTCTGAGCTTGTCTTCTGTTTGCGATAAGTATTCCAAGGTCTATGCCATGCTTGGAAATTAAAACGTATTATTAGTTTCTCTAAGAGACGGTAGAAGTATTGGATTTGCTACTCTGATAAAATAATAATAATAATAATAATAATAATAATAATAATAATAATAAAGCTTTTTTTTAATTTTAATGTGAGAAAATCCACCATGCCTTAAAATGTGTACAATTTTATGCCATTTGGGCGCGTGGAATAATTTCAGTTACCATGCACTTTTAAACTGTCTGTGCAAGCTAAGTTCAATCACCTAATATAAGATTTGAAGCTTTCACGGCGCTGATTACTGAAGATGGCTTACATTGAGGAAGGCCACAAAGTGAAGATGGCCGAAAGCTCGAGCCTAATAATTTTGACAATGCTGATAGGCTAACCCGAAAAGCCATCTTAAATTTTCAATCACCTGTTTTCTCAGTTTCAATTTTCATGTTACTTAGTCAAATTCAAAATCTATCTTCTTCCACAAAAATAAATATACTACTGTTCTGAATATTTTTCACATTATGTGCAACAAGATTACTAATCAGGTTCTTTGTATAGGATTTAGCTATTTTTTAAGAATCTTTCTTAACATCATATGTCATATAAAAACTTTCATTTTCCTATGTAAAATATTTGTTAAAACTAAAATTATAAACAAGATTAAAACAAATCCATCAGTAATAATAATGTCGCAAAGCATCAAAGAATGTTACATAAAAAAAATCATGTTCGTCTTAGGATATAGATTTTAATTTTAATTTTGAAATCGATTAAATTAATATATCAATTATATCAGTCACAAATATAGATATTAAACTGATTGGAGTCTGTATTGACTAGATGAAATTTACTTCATTGTTTTCTTAGAGGAATGACACTTCTTGACAGAAAAATTTACATTTCTAAGAGCAATTAATTTAAGAGGCTGCTTTTTTAGTTATCTTGTGGTTTGTTCAATGATAATTTATTTTGTTGAGAGCAATAGTTATTGTAAAAAAAAGAACAACACTGAAAAGCCACCGAAACATAAACACTCTAAAACACTACTCCATTGATTGTGACTAAAATTTTTAAATAGTGCACTCATTGTGAAACTTCTAACATATATTTCATTAATTTAAAGAACTTATAGCTATTCCTTCCTGCACATAAAATAGACCTAATGTTATTTTGCTCTTCTTGTGAATCGAGTTTTTTAAAGTTGGACTTCAGTATAAAGAACATACTGACTGACAGCAGAGTCTCAACACCACTGATCAAGATATCATTACCATAGCGATATCTAACAAAACACGCCCGGTTTATCAGCTTTTCTTGTCATCAGTAAGATTACGGAACTTTTTAACAAGCTAGATTTGATGAAAGAGGAATTCTAGAAATATTGATAATAAATTGAGAAGCATGCGAATTCTCACGTAGGCTCTAAGCTGTTCGAACATCATGCCTGATCAGGTTCATAGCAAGTTGGGCTTTTGAAGAACTCCGTCTTATCTCTAGTTTCTAAATATTTAGGCTGCGCCTAAACCTTTAACATTCGCGCTTAGTATACTTATACAAGTATAAGTTACATGAATAAAGAATATTATAAAGAAAAATTCCTCTGGTTCATGAATACATATATATTCCATCTTAAATGCTACTGTACAATAACAGTGGTAGCCCTGATCACTAATTAGTGTGCCTCACAGTACTGCATAATGACATAACTTGTCTGTCAGTAAGGTAGACCATTAAGGGCAGTCAGTCATAGGAGAGAGGTTCCATCTGGCGCTGTGAAGTGAAGTCTGGCTTAGCTCAGTTGGTAGAGCAGTGGCACGGATAGCCAAAGGTCCTGGGTTCAAATCCCAGTTTCAGAGGAATTTTTCTCCTATAATATTCTCATGTAATGTCCAACCAGAGAAAATAATCTGTGATTCATGAATGCATATATATCCAGGTTAGTCTATCTTTCTTACAATGAGTACCACTGGGGTCATAAAGACCCCAAGTAATTTACATGGGATATATAGGTATTATTGCAATTTTTAATATAAACTGCCGTAAAAACAAACTTTTACTTTGAAAACAGGACGTATATAAGCATTTCCTCAATATACCGGTATCGGTATCAACATACAGCATTTCCGTTCAAACGCCTGATTTAAAGCAGTCGTTTTGATTTTATACCCGAGTTACGCATTTAACCAAAGAAAAATAAAATAATATTAACCCCACGCTATTGTGGTAGAAACAACATTATTATTATTATCATGGAATTCTGTAATTACTGTTTGTATAAAATCTAGCTGTTTATTTATTTTTATTTTTTGTTCATCATTATCATCATCATCAATCATCTCTGTATCGTCAGTCATCATATTATTGTCATATTTTCTTAAGATGTCTGCTATTTAAAATTTGTAAAAATTGTCTGTAGCATCTTTAAATAAATAAATGAAATGAAAATTTTCAACTCATGAGTTACAACGCGTAGTCAAGGTTAATTCTTAACCCCTGTCGATGAAATCTGGCGTTTCTCTCTTGAACACTTGATTCTCGAATCTTAGAGCACACAGAGTTAAGTCGCTTTAACCTGAATTGTGGCCCCACTCAGCTCGTGATAGTGGAATTGCAATCCTGTGAATATCTCGATCGCAAACCGGACCGACCTGACACCTCTCGCAACCCAGGTCATTGTTCCCAACGCCATTCCACACTGGTGTCAATGCAGTATATCTAAGTTCTCATAGCGTACCATATTACTTTTAAACATGAAGGTCTGTAGCTACCAGCCAGAATGAATCATTAGCAGGGCCCGGATTTTGATGACCTAAAAATACTTAAAAAATGAGTTATAAAATGACTGGAAAAATTTAGAAAAATGACCCAAAAATTTAGTTTATTCATAAGATTTTTGTCTATTCTACATTAATGTTTTTGACCCCATTATGTAGGCTTATAGTTAGTTCATTGACACATACGATTAAATGCAAACAGCAAATACCGTCTTTTTTCAGTATCCAAATTAAAATTATAACAAGATCTATTTAATTATGATTATTTAGAGTTCTCATAATATTAAATGAAAGTAAATGCACAAAAACTCCATATAATGAAAGAAACAACACAAAATGAAAAAATAATGACTTTAAAATTAAAAAATGACCTAAAAATATGAAATGTGGGAATAAAAGACCACAAAATGGTCAACAATGACCAAATAATGACTTTGAATTCTAAAAATGACCTAAAAATGAAAAATTGAAAAAATGACCAAAAAATGATCCTAAAAATTGCCATTTTTATAATCTAGGAGTCATGATCAGAATACCTTCACTAGTGGGCAACGTCCATGATGTACCGGTTAAAAGATGACATGTCATCAAAATCCGGGCCCTGATCATTAGCTATGTCACCTAGCAACATAAAAGTGGCAAATAAAACACATCCTTTCGCACTTGTCAATTCATTAAAAAAATACCTTTCCTAGAACCTCAAAGCCCTCAACAAGCGAAGCTAGTTTTGATACACAATCGTACGCAATCACATATGAAATCCTTTAAAAGAGCGCAAAGACCACGGTGTTGTTAATCGATTGCCACAATGACGAAGCAATACTTACATTATCACCTGTATGCACTTAACTGTTGTTCCCATAGCAACATAATTACACTGTAGTGTACCAAAACAATCTGCATTAACTTAAATCCCCTGTATCTTATCTCGGATGTCACTGCCCCTAATCCTGACCATACAAGAGATTCAGAACGCGATATCATCGGCATACAGTGTCCTACTTTTAGGCTAAGTAGCCTGCCCACCTGCCATCAACATATGTATCCGTTTCCTATTTAGGAGCTTAATTCACTGAAACGACATAGAAAGGTAGTAGATTTAGTTTTAATTATTTATTAAGTGCCAGAATGGTACTTTTTGAGATTTTGCGGGGGACGTGATAACTCAAATACTCTTTATCGGATTTTCATGAAAAATGGTATACGCATTTATAAAGTCTATGGGAAGGAGCCTATTGATATTGGACCAAATATGTTGACCGGTAACGAAGTAATGCCCAATTTAGTTCCTATTTTATGGCAATTCATTAGAAAGAATTTATCAAATGCAAATCAGTTCTCATGACAACATATTGTTGTACAGTGTTCATATACGGCCTTTGAAGTTGCAATACAGGTAGCTTTGACAAATAACAGTACACACATATTCCTTCGCATAGGCTTATCAAACTATATAAGTTATACCTTTGTTCTTCCGTAAGCCATGCCTAATGAACCGATCAGGAGCTTAACTCGGAAATCGATTACAAAAATAACTTATTTTCTGTAACTGCAATTATCACTGATTAAACAAAAGCATTGTGGCACTTTGTTACATCAGTTTACCTGATTTTATTCATTCTTCATTGGTATGATGACCATTGTGAGTGACGCTATAGACCGAAATATAAACGAAAACAAAGTACAAAATCACTACAGATAAATACAGACTGAAAACTTCACACCTCTACTACAGGTGCCGGTAATTCAAGAAAACCTTTAACACTATAAAGGACGTTTATACAGCCAGTCTCATAAAACACTTTTTAATCCACGAGTGATGGGACATAAGTCATGGAAACTTTTTTTTTTTTAATGTGGGATCATTTTGAAGTATACAAATGAAAGGACATGGTATGGAATGATGCTTATTATAGAATACTATTTGTTGGATAGTGAAGGAAACAGACAACCATAAACATGCATACACGACGGTATCGCGCCACTATACTGTATTGCAGTAGTTAGAAGCATGAAAGCACACATAGCCTAACACAAAAACTCTCAAAGTTCGGTACGGAAGTTGCTTATTCCCAAAGCCTCCAAAAGCTCCCTGTAGCATTATCTCTCTTTTTTGCTTTAAGAAAAAGATTTTCTGACGTAAGGACGCTATTCACATCTTGTCACATTCATCCTACACAGCGGCTGACTCGGAACTTTTCTCTCTGAGCTTATAAAAATGCCATCAAATTACGTGTACTTTCTAAAATAATGAAGATTTTGCATTGTACAAGTCTTAAATTACTTCATTTAAGAAGAAATGAATTTGATCTTAATGTATTCGTGTTCAAGTGTTGCATAGTGTTTACTAAATCATTTCACTCGGGCACCATAATTAATTACGAAATATTGTAATATTAAGTGTTCTTTTGTTTTCGTCGTGACTGGTATTATTACTGCGCCCTAATTCTGCACAGTAGAGCAACATTATTATTATTATTACTTTTTCATCTGCAGTTTTTTTTTTCGTGACGTCAGTGTCGTGCGTAATAGATAATGTCGCCTGCATACCAGTGCTACCGCGATCTAGGCGTGTTCGGAAGTAGGGAAAACAATGGCAAGGGAGCGGGCAGGCTATTGTTTCTGGTAGACTGTGAAACGTCCTTGTGATACGAAGACAGTGATAATAATGTGGTGCACCTCAAAACAAATGCCTTATGTATTGGGCACGCATAATAATAATAATAATAATATAAAATAATACTATTAATAATAATAAAATAATATTATTAATAATAAATAATAATAAAATAATAATATTAATAATTATAAAAATAGTAAAATAATATTAATAATAAATAGTAATAAAATAAAATAATACTATTAATACTAATAAAATAATATTAATAATAATAAAATAATATTAAATAATACTAACAATAATAAAATAATACTATTAATAATAATAAAATAATATTATTAATAAATAATAATAAAATAATATTAATAAATATAAAAAATAATATTAATAATAAATAAAAAAATAATATTAATAATAATAAATATTCATAAAAAATAATAATTAAATAATATTAACAATAATAAAATAATAATAAAATAATAATTTTAATAATAATTAAATAATTATTATTATTATATCGAAAGTAGTAGGTTATTATTCCAATCTTACATCGATTCGCTAATTTTAAATAGGCCTACTGTCTTGGGTACGTTAGCCCTTAAGATTCTCCAATCTTCTACGGATAGAGCATTTTATCAGTTACCGTCGTAGAACAACTAGCTTTTTCCCATCACATGAAACGGAACCATTAAAACTGCCTCTTCATGATGATGAGTGTTTTGCCCGAAGGTAGGACCAGAGGTGGTTTGAAGTCATGGGATGATGATACGACTCATCCAATACTCTTTTAGGCAATGGTGATATCGCGGAGATTTTCCGAAGCACTTTAATTTAATAATTGAAGAACCTGTTATAATAATAATCTATCAACCTAGTGGACAAGATAAGCTATTACATGTAGACAGTTGAAGGAGCTGTCACTTTGTTACCATGGAGATATAAGAACAGTTGACTTCTGACAGCATGAAATTTCGGAATCTAGAAATTAGGTGAAATGAAATCTGGCAGTAAAATGAAGATAGTGCATGTAAAATATGAGAGTACAGAATTGTGCTATTTCTGCTCTGTTAAGCAAGCGTCACTTTTATTATAACATGATTATGCAAAAGGAAAAGAAACTAGTGCCACCATAATACTCTATAATAGCGTCTGGAATTTCACGCTGCTAAAAGCAATGGAAAACGAAACTCAGCCGTCTGTGATACAATTATAGAAAGGTATTAACTTCGGCTATTAACATTTTCATATCATGAAATCTGCATCTGTCATCTGAATATTGAGACAGGATTTGTTTGCGGATGACCGAGTCAACTGTACTGACTGGTGCGTATCTTATTACACTTTTGAATAGAACTCTGTTCCCATGGTTACATGAGAACATTCTTCTGTTCCTTATTCATGCCAACCTTATGAAATGTAATTTCTCTCACTTAAATCTGTAATTATCTCCACCGGTTGCACTTATAAAATTCCAAGGATCATAAATTGCTAAAAGTGGTATTTCGTTCTAAAATTAATGTAAATGTACCTTGCTTCATAGACCTGTACTTATTATCAGACAATAATTAAACTTATATTTCCTTCTTAGAATTTTAGAAAAGTATTTTTATCTGAATGTCTTTTTTTTTAAATTTATGATACAGTTTCATAGAGAATGAAATATCGGACAGATGCTAAAGAAGCTAATTTATTTTAAGCTTCACAAATAAGACAATAACGAGCATGAATTTTCAGAACTATTAACTTACGGTTCTATGTAAAAATATCTTATTGCTTCCAATTTTAATTTTGATATTTAACTGATGGAAAGGATACTTATTATCAACTGAGATTTTATCCTTTTTAAAATAAGACTAAAAAATTAAACATAACCAATTAAATAAAGAAATCAGATTATTAATTTAATAATAATTACGTTTTCAATGTGGCAATCAATTTTTTATTTTTTTTTTATCCTTTCAGAACTAAATTTATAATATTATAATATAAGCATTCATCGACTAAAGTCACCCATGGGTTATAAGTTTGAAATTAATTGTTAGGAAAATTTTAGTGGAGTAGCTGGTTTTTAGGGATGGGAATTTTATTATTTTCATATTTTAAGATAAAGTTCTGATCTATTATGTTTATTTCTTTGCCTTTATGCAATTTTTACGGTGACACTTATGTAGCCTACGTCAATGGCAGTGAAAAGGTTAAATGGAAGAATAGGCCATAATTGCTCTACTTTTTCATATAATATGTGAGAATAGCCTATATGCTGAAGACTTATCAAGATTTATTTTCCAACACAAGCATAACTCACAATATGTAAGGATTTTTGTCACGCCAATAATAATTTTATTTCACTAATTAAGGGGAGATTTTTATTAGCAACACCAGCCGAACTAATAATTGAATAAAACACCAGTAGTTCCTTATTTTTAATTTGTTGGTTTTGTTATTGCTATAAATATTATTATTATTATTATTATTATTATTATTATTATTATTATTATTATTATTATTATTATTATTAGGTTTCTCTGGAAATTCGCCATCAAATATTGCTTTTCTTTACAATATCCTCCTTTTGGTAATGAGTAATTTAAAATCTTCTTCAACTTCCTTGAAAAATGCTGGTTTAGTTTTTTTTATTTACATAGTGATCAAAAATTTATTATTATTATTATTATTATTAAGTATCTGCATCCGGTACGCGTTTCACTGACACTAATACCACTAGATATTAATCCTAAACAGCAGTCACTGTATTACAATCATTTTAAAGTTAATAGCATTTTTCTTTAACACCTAGAAAAGATTAAAAACATGTAAACTTCTTCCTGCCTTCCGGCAGAAACGCGTCAAAACAATTAAGCTGTCTTGTAAGAAACAATCACTTTCCCAGACATGTGTAAATGATATCGATGATAATATATTCGCAATTATCTCTATATTAATTACATAGCAGGCTTTGTAATATGGGTCATCAAGTCTCATCACTTTCACAGACATGTAGGCCCATATGAATTCGATAATACGTAAGCAATTTCCAGACATCTTCATGTTAATTACATAGCAGGCTTTGGAATATGGGTCAGTCATCTTGCAAGTTCCATCACTTTCACAGACTTGTATTTATGATATCGATAATGCACACGTAATCTCGAGATATCTCGATATTAATTACCCAGCGGGCCTTGGAATATGGGTCAGTGTCACAGGTGAATTTTTCTGAGCTTTGAGAAAGTTATTTCTAATTGTGAAGACTAACCCGAGGTGGCAGCTGATTAGCTTCGTAATTTCATTTCCTCTTATTCGTTTCCTTTTTTTTTTTTATTCTCAATTACTTTTATATTCTCAAGATGGGTTGACTTGTCAAATAGCTGCTGGGTCAAATCCAACAGAAAGAGAAATTGACCTTCATGTTTTTTAAAAACTTCCCCTGCAGATATAAAATCACTTAGGTTTTGTTTTCGAAATAAGAATGTAGCTCCCATCTCGTTTCTTCTATAATCTGTACGATTTTTCACAACAGATGGCCACACATGTAATGTAAATAAAACAACCGAAAGAAATTGACCTTCATATGTCAGAATTTCCCTCCTGGCCACGGAGTTACCTTGTAATCGTTTTCACAGTATTTGATATGCATAAGGAGATCGTCTTTCTTTTCCATGGCCAACTGCAATATATAATTTAGCTTATTGGGAAGTATAAACAATTTCGGTGAAGCAGCAAATCATAGCTGACTATAATAGCGTCACCAAAATACTTAGAAAATAGGTGTTCGTCAGCTGTTTACTGTCTTCAAACTAGCCTGAAATAAAATATTTTGGTCAAGGCTTCTGAACAGGTGTTTTTAATTCACATCCTTCTATTATGATACACCCTAATATAGTGAATTTTCTTCGGGAAATAACTTAGGCCTATAATGAAATAGCTCATTTCTATCACTATCATCTAGCTTCATAGTAAATGCTAAGTTCATTGCATTCCATTGCATAATACCAAAAAACTTGTCTGTTCTATTGAGTTCAGAATTTGTGTGCTCTTATTTATTTCTCTAAGGATCCAATGAAGTTTAAGTGCAGGTTACCTGAAATTTTCGTGGTGGTAATATAGGCCTTTTTTAAACCTATGCTTAAGAGAGAGTAGTATAATAGTTAACTGAAACCTCCAATGCAGCAAAAAGCAGTTAATAAATTGCCATGCACCGTTTGCATGAAAAACAGCTAAAAATCAAATCAAAATGTTATTGATTTTTCTTGTAGGTTATTCTAGTTTATAGCAATTTTATTTAATTGTCATAGGATATGCTGCATTATTTAGTAACATTTCATATCATTTAGGCCTAGGTTTTTTTTAATTATACGGAGTTACCATCCATAAAAAGCTGTTTTCTAGGATTAAAAATTAATAATAATAGGCCCTAATAATAATAATAATAATAATAATAATAATAATAATAATAATAATAGTTGAGAAAGCTGAAAGAGGAATTTTGCAGTATTAACCCTTTAAAGCACAAGACACTATTTTTCTTACAATAATAAACCCGTGCGGACTGCAAAGAAAACAGTTAACACAATTATTATTCTGGAATCTTACATGGAATTGAATACAAATTTTAGACAAACTACTGTATCCCATTGAAGAAATTGTGAATTTAAGGCTTAAAACCATGCTGTAATAAGATTAACGTTGTTTCTTCTTCGATTTCTGTTCCTTTAGCAAGAGATATTAGCTAAAAAAATCTGTTTCTATAAATTAGATTCTTCACAGAGGCGGTCATGTAAAAGACGTAGCCTAAGTAGGCCTTGGATGCGCTAAACAAGGAGTTCATTAACTAAATTGATTAGCATGATCTGTAATTCAGGAAATGCTGTGTTCTGAATAGGAATACACCAAATTAGGTGCAGTGACAGGATCTTCAAGGTTGACAGTCCTTTCCCTACATCTATCCTTAAAACGGTTCTTCTACTGTTACGTTTCCCTGCTCAGTTAAATAGAAAATTGTTGATGCTAGGCAAAATGAGAAAAGGATTTCTGGAATTATTGTTCGATTGAATGAAAGCCTATATTGAGCCTAAGATCAGGGAAACGGGACGATTAGCCACCCCAGGTTAACCCAACAAGTAAGGAATGTACGTACTCTGAGCTTATTAGTAGGACCCGGCCCATATTATACGGTTAAAAGGGGTATTTTTCCTTTTGATTTCTAATGATCAATAAGTAGACTCAAATATTTAGTTTTGTGAAATAAAATGTAATGATCTTCTATTAATTTCATATTACATTGTTTTTAATGCCTTACTTACTCAATGACAATAGACAATTCCTAAGTAAGCTAAAGGAATATTTTCTATTTTATGGAACCAGAAGGTTCATTGCCGTGCTTACCTGAGCCCGCCATTCAACCCTATTCTGTACTAACGCTATCCCACCATCCCTTGCAAATCCGAATTCCCTTAAATCTATCCTAATATTGACCTTCCACCTGCATCTAGGTCTTCCAAGTGGTCTTTTCCCTTCGGGTCTCATAGTCAATATATTTCCTCCCCCATGCGTGCAACATGTCCAGCCCATTTCATCCTCCATGATTTAATTACTCTTACTATATCCGGTGACCAGTCAGTTCATGAAGCTCGTCGTTATGCAGTTTTCTCCAGTCCCCATTTTCATCTCTCCTAGGCCCAAATATTTTCCTAAGCCCCCTGTTTTCAAACAGGCTTTTACTGCCTAATTAATGTTACAGTATGAAATTGCTATAAGCAAAGTAAGGTTTCTTCAATTTCTTTATCTAAAAAAATGTGCGGCCTAGCAGTAAACTAGATTAAATATTGGATCTCGGATCTCTTGAAGTTGCTTAGATATTTTAGTTACGGCTAAAAAATGAGGATGAAAGAAGAAAAGAAAGAGAGATAGAAATTGATTGAGAGAGAGTCGAAATATCAGTTAATTTTCACGTCCTAAAATGAAGAAAAACTGAACCTATAAATTTGAAAATAGGCCAGCCTTCTTCTTATGGAATGTGTGAAGTGCGCTATTGTCTCTGAATTGATTTGGTTACGTAAAAATTGCTTTCTTCACGGCCGCTACACAGATATGAGAAGGTCGCGCCTGGTTAGTCTTTTGTTCATATGATCCGCCATCCATTCACAACACACCCAACCCCGCCCTGTTGCTCATTCTAATCTCAAATCTTGTGATATAGAAGATATCTACAGCGAAATCAATGCAAATACTTACCAAATGGATGTTGAACTGGAAAACTAACCTTAATCACTTCCTCTATCGCCTACTATAAGTAGTTCCACCCCAAAATTAAATGTTGCGTTTACAACATATCTATACACTTTTGAGGTTCCCTGAATCCAAAAATGCTACTATCAGAAATGTCTTTGATCAGCATTAATTCCAGAACGAAAAAACGTACACAAACAAAAATTATATAGCCTATTTCGGATAGATATTATCTGGGAATGTGACATGAAAATTAGCCATGACTTTCTCATACCTTTAATCCATCACATCTACATGAACAAAATGACATTTTCACGATTTTCTCGAAAATACCTCTAACGTCTTATTTAAAATTTTTACACGAAGTATCCAACTTCCTATAGGTGGAGTAAAGGGCCTCCAAGTAGAGGTTTCAGTACCCAGACTAATTTTGTTATGCTTATTTTCCATGAAAGAGGATATAAGGATAGTCCATCGCCTCACAAACCCTAAGGTATTCCTATGACGTAAAAGGGCCAGGAAATGTTTTTTCTAGAAGCTTTAATTTAGGCTTGGAGTTCTTTTACGTGCCGTAAATCTATGACATAGGCCTCCAGTTGAAAGTTTGTATATTATGAGGTGCCTTATAAGGCCTACTAAAAACTTCCATTTGAAACATTTTTTCGCAAAAATTATCTCAATGCTGATCATAAGCCATTCATTGTTCGTAGAAACTAGGGCTGTGCCGATTAATCGATTAAACATTTAATCGTCGATCAATTACATTTTCCGATTAATCGATTTAGTCGAATTCTGAAAAACGTTTTTCGAGAAATGGGTCAAATGACAAAACTCCTTTCTCTCGCTTCTCCGGCCTTGGCACATCTTGTGTCCAAACAATTCCCGTTATTCAGAAACCTGAAGGGTAGTTCAGTCAACAAACTCGTGTGTGTCAAGTCTTGGCTGAAAAAGTAACCGGAAATGTAAGTTTTGTATATATATTTTTTGGCTAATTTACTAATAATGATATTAACTAATTCAAGATTTTTTCTGATTATCTGTAGTAGTAGTTGTTAAACGTGTAAAACAATATTAAATGTACACTTTGGTTTCGTTTAAAATACCGACCTGTTTGTCGATTAATCAGTCGATTAATCGATTAAAGTCAAGCGTTAACTCGATTAGAAATTTTAATCGATTTTCAGCCCTAGTAAAAACCCAGTCTTGCCTATTTTAGCTTAAATAAATGCCTGTAGTTATGGGTTCTCCTCATAGTCTCCTCTAGTTAGGGTGTATGGGTGCTGTAGCACGGAGTGGAATGGTGTGGAAAATATGGTGATGGTGAAGATGAGTTGGTGTATTTATTGAGCGCAGTGGTGAAAGTGTGAAGGCTTCACACGGCCATCCCTTGCAGGGATTAGTTCTCACTGAGGTCAAGGTGCTATAATGGAGCCACTGGTCATGTAAACAAGCTGGCTTCCGGTCGTCCCGTTTAAACAATGCGGGATTTCTTTACAAATATGTTGTCTTCAGCTAAGAAACCTGCCCCTGACTCGTATGCAGTTTTTCAGCCTTGTTTCACTGCACTTCAGAAAACACGTTTACTGAAGGCAACGACAAGAAAAACGATTGAGTTCACAGAATTCTTTGTATTTAGTGAATGAATGTGTTGGGTTCCATGGCCCTCTAGTGAAATAAAAATTATACGTAGTAGGCAACCTCTGATTAGAATAGGCATTTGCCAATTAGTACTGTTGCTATAGTAACATAATATAATGAAATTAAACTAGAATGCACTCCAGAGGAAGAAAAATAATTTTTGGGCAATTATTAGGCCTATTAGGCAATAGGGAAAAGAGCTCATCCTCTATTAATGGAATTTGATGCTATTGGCTTTGTTTACCTTTGTTTTAATATATAATAAATTACCAGCTTTTTGAAGTAAGCCTTTATGCAGTTCAAAATTAATTATATTTGTATAAGCAACAAACATTTATAAATGAATTAACAATTATTTTTTCATTTTCAAAACAGTAACGTTTAGATATACGAGGTAATGTAAAGATGTTCTTAACATTGTATCCTATGAGAAACAGTACTCTGTCTTAAATTTGTAATAAAATAACCTAAAATAAATTAGAAAAAAATTTGGACTTCCTTTATAATTTAATTTTAATTTCTTTCTGTCACCACAGATTGCAAACACAAAGAATACCATTCAATTAAACAAACAGGGAAAAACAAACCACAGTAGAAAGATATGTAGTACAACAAACTCAACGAACTGAAACAAAATAAAACAGTATGCAAACTATGAAATATGAAAACATTAATCCTAGAAACACACTATATTAGAAAATGAAATAAAGTACTTGTATGTAGTACAGAATAAAGTACAAGATATCAGCTTTGGGCCTAATCATTACGTTAATTGTTTTCTAAGCAGTCCGGCATGGGCTTATAAAATTGTGTGAGGAATTAAAGCCACGTTAAATAAATAGATTTCTTCAAGAATCTGGCCCATATAACGGTGATTCGATTATATAATCATGTTCGACTCCCGATAGCACCACCGATTCTTCTGCGATAGGGAGGATTCTGAAACGAGGCGCACTCATCCTTGTGAATTAAAGAGACGTTACTTAAAAAAAAAAGCTATTGGCTACGGTAAAAAGGCACGAATAATGTAGGGAATGAATTACATGAAAAATACCAGTTATTAAAAATACGTAATTAGATTTTGTAGTGGTTGATTGGTAGGTCCTGTCCTTTCATAGATTTGCTTCCACAGAGTTTAGTTTTAGAAGGTTTACCGGTATAGTACTTTACAAAATTTGTACGGAATTCTTTTCATCTCAATAACTGGCAAATCCTATTACATGACAAAGGTTTCCTGAACTGTAAAAAATTGTTAAAAATAGATGGCAGATTGCTGGCCATGACAAGTGCTTGTCAATAAAAATACACTGACTGTGTAGTTAAGTCCCACACATGCGCACGAAGGTGAGCAACTTTGCAAAACACACAACACTCGCCCCGTTGAGCTCAAATCTATTGCAGGGCTTCAACGCAAGCTCTTAGGAGAACCACTCTTTAAAACACATGCGAAAAAAATCTTCATCCGTAGGTCTCTTATGTCGTTATACAGTTAATGATAAGAAGATAGTTTATATATTGTTTTATTATAATTATTAATTTATGCTGTATTGATTTAAAAGGGATAAAAATTAAAGTTAATATGATTTCTCTTTTTAATTCTAGATGTAAGATTCCAGAACTACGTACATGGGTCTTAAATTTTCTTGAGTTGCATTCCATTAGCCTATTTTATTAAGCATTTAAGACAAATTATTGTATCCTATTGGAGTCCTCCGGGAGGGATTTTAAGCTGGGGGGCCCGTACATTTACGGCACGTTAAAGAACTCCAAGCCTAAATTAGAGCCTCTGGTCAAAATTTCCCGGCTTTTCACGTCCAAGTAATACCTTAGTTTCCTGGGGGGTTGTGAGGCGATGGGCTTACCACCTGTCCCTATGCCCTCTCTCGGAAAATAAGCGTAACAAAATTCACATAGGTATCAGAAACCTCCAATTGGAGTCCCTTCGCCCCGATACTGGGGATATAGGACAGAGTCAGTCAGTCAGTCATGGGATAGGTATGCATACTTTATGCTTCATATTGTGGCAACACTGTTGTTCACGGCAAATGTAATATTTTACATAACATTTTAAACATGTCGTTCTTAGTTGATAGTCACACATAAGCCCTGGAATGTTCCACAATGCCTTTTATCTTGAAAAGCAATAAATAAAACGGACATAGCCTAGAATTATGCAGTCTTGATAAAACAAAAGCTAAGAGGTACATTCCATAAATTAATTCCCATGCATGTTTACTAAGCTGATAATAAGTGAACATTACATATTAGCTCTGGAAATTCTTTTAGGTTTCAGGAATTCACGTGTTTTTACATGCAAGAGCCCGAAGAATGTAAACTTAAAAGGTATTAACCGTGGAATGTTCGAATGCGGTTTTATTATGCTGTAAAAACACACTGGGAGTAATGCTGCTAACTTAACGAGTTTTCATGACCCCATCAGTTGAGGTTCATTCACTAACAGGAATCATTCAGTTTTCAGTTTACTCCATGCATGTACTTACTAATTACAACATCACACACATTATGTTCGAGTAATTTCGTCACGTGTGAGGCGAAATGAATGACAGCTTGCGATGTTTTACTATCGAGTAATTTTATTGATATATTGTAAGTCTTCCGGAGTTCCAAGTTAAGGAAATTTTCGATTATATGGATAAATTAACCCATATAATTATAAAATATGGTAGATACAACTAAACCTCGCTCGGTAAAAAAAAAGTTTCTTAGACAGTCGAAGGTAAAAAAAAACTCTTTTGATAGTATATTATATTAATTAAAAAGAGAAAATTATGCCGCTCAGTGTTATACAATTGAAGGGGCTAGTTCCATTAGGGCGCATAGGCGTAACGAGGGGGGGTTTGAACCCCCCATTGATTAAAAAAAGGAAAATTGTACAATTTTTTAAAGTCTGCTTATAAATTACTTAATATGAGTATAAAGCGTGGGAAGCTTAAAACTCGTTATTGTGCATCTTAATTTTTAAAATTTTCCGGGGGAGGACCCCCGAACCCCCCTCTCGCTGGGGGGTATTCCATACCCCAAGATGTTATAACCCCCCCCCCATATGGTCGGCCTGGTGACGCCTATGCAAGGGCGTAAGGCACATCTTGAATTTTGACCTTTTAACATTTATGCCTTCTCCTCATATCTCTTAAATACTCAGTGAACGATTTATACTTGTGCCTTAAACCTCTGCTCAGTCATAAGAAAAGACCTCTGCTTGTGAGTGGTAACATTGTTTAAAAACATTAAGATTTCTCAAAACTATGCTCTTGTGCCTTACGCCCTTATGGAACTAGCCCCTTCAATTATAACACTCCAGGGCAACCAACTTTGTTATCCTGTTTGACAAATTCTCCCTATACCGTCAACTATTTAAAAAAAAAATATATAATAAATCATGTAATCTATTCTATTCCTACTTCCTCCGGCCAAGGAATTACCATGTCAACTTAAGAACATAATCTGAGAGTGTTCGAAAACAGTGTGCTTAGGAAAATATTTGGGCCTAAGAGAGATGAAAATGGGGACTGGAGAAAACTGCATAACGACAAGCTTCATAACCTGTACTCTTCACCGGATATAGTAAGGATAACTAAATTACGGAGGATGAAATGGTTTGGACATGTTTCGCGCATGGGGGAGGAAAGACAACTCAAAAATATTGACTGGAAGACCCGAAAATAAAAGATCACTTGGAAGACATAGATGTAGGTGGGAGAATAATATTAGGTTAGATTCAATGGAAGCAAGATTTGCGAGGGATGGTTGGATGGAGTTAGCACACAATAGGGTTGAATGCGGGCATAGGTAAGCGCGACAATGAACCTAGGGGTTCCATAAAAGATATAATATTCATTTAGTTTGCTTTGGAATTTCTATTGCCATTGGGTAAGTAAGTATAATGTAGAATTAGCCTTTCTGTTTACGGTTGCTGAGCTCTATAGCTTAGAAAATTCTCTAGAAAAGAAGAAAATTGCTTCACATTATTCTCCCTAGAGCCTAGACAGTCAGCTGTTGTAAATCCAAACAATATAACAAATCACTGATGCTAAGAAGAAACAAATGACCATCATAGCCGCGTTGAGCATCACAGATATAAAATAGATTTTTAAAAAATAATTTAGACTGTCTAAAAATAGTTATCGTGGTGAAAGGATTGCTTCACTCGCCTTATGGGTTCGTTCCACAAACATACATATTGGCAAAATAAAATCCTTCTTTTTATCCCTTGTATCATAAATAATTATTAATACAATTAAATAATAATAAATGGCCACTGTTTTTAGAAATGCATGGCCAACTGTGATTTGCGTGCAGACGGCAGGAGGCCATGCAGATGTGATCTTGCATGGGTGCAGGCTAAGGACTACGTAAATGCAATGGAATGCGTTTCTCTTTCACCTGAACGTGCAGGCGATCCCGGAGGCTGTGATCACAGATGTCTCTGCTGGAGCATAACTGTTACATCTAATTTATTTGTTCAACTCATTCCTCGAGGACTCATGAAAAATTCAGGATCTGTTCTGTCTTTACACCAATGTTCTTTCAAGTAATAATACTTGCAAGTATTTTGCTTTTCAAACTTAAAGCTCATTTCATCTTAAAATTTATGAAATTAAATAACTTTTATATGCGGAAAGAAATAAAATGCTTACAAAATATTGAACGATAAGAATGTAGTATTGCACTGCTTTGTGCGCCCAAATCGTTTTCAAGTTTTATTTGTAGGTCTATAGAAGACCTGATTTAATTGTTTATTATTTATTTAATCTGGCGGAGTTAAGGTCATAAGGCCTTCTCTACCACTCAGCCAGGCGAAAACATGAAATACATAATAATAAAAATAAATAAATGAAAACAATGTTATCTTTGGTATTAATTTTGTTACCATTATTCATGCATATGGTAATGTTGTTTTTTTTAAGATTATGTCCCTAAATTAAAATTATCCTTAGGCCTACTTGTTAGCAAAATGAAGTAGGCCTAAGAGTTCATTTTCTTTTAGCCTTCCTCTCAAATTTTGAAAATTCTTATTATTGTAACTTTTCTGTACAGTACAAAATTATAGTAAAATCAAATCAGCTGATTAGAAGTAAAGTAAATTCCCATTTGAACACCCGAACTATACGCAGACTTCCTCCATTAAATTCTGCCTTTTCTAAGAATAAATCTACAGACTCTCTTAAACAGTTGAAGACATGAACATGTTGGCGTTGTCCTCGCAGATGGAACAGAACAAAGTGGGAGGATCACTATGTTACGTAATGACAAGTAGTGTGTCTTTCAAAAAAAGAGAACCCTGTCACCTTAGACTTGGCCTTCACTCCGATAGATTTCTATAATAATCCGAATCATCGGGTCAGGTGATCCACTTGGCTTACTTCATGGATGAATCACACACTCGTATGTTTATTCCTCATTCATGCGGCTCATGCATAAACATGGAAACTTTCGGGAATTAGTTTTTAAAACTCATTTCGTAATATTTCCTGGTTGCCATAGCGACTAGCCGCTGAGCTTGTACATAGGAAATGCTTGGTAACGGATTCTAAGCCTCCTGTGCGCTCTCTTTGAATTAATTACAGTGAGTCATGGAATGCTAACAGTTCGAGGAAATTCCGCAATTATAAGTTCAGTAGCCTAGATAGTAATATTTGCTTAAACGGAAATATAATATCTAATAAATATTCTCTTAAGACGCATACTGTTCTAAGGAGACCAGACGATGAATTGGACAGGAAGCTCGCGTCACATTCATCAAAGTAATAACAATTTAATAGTCTCTTTGTTTTGTTGCTTAGCCTGTGCAGTAATGCAAATCACAGTACCAATAAAAGAAGCTATTTGAGCAAATTATGATTGCCTTAGTTTTCTTAAGGATGCCATAATTCCACAGAATGTCTAAACTCGGTTTTTTACTCCCCAGCAAGTCCATTAAGAATACATTCATTCACATGTATTTTTTTACCCCTTGATAATATATAAGATATGCTGATTTAAAGGTTTATATTTTGTGTGTGCGGTTGTAAGTTCAGAAGAAAAGGTGAACTCCACGGGTACGATCTACAATTTTATGGTTTTTAGCACAGTGCCTAAACAAATGCCCCTCGATATCTTCCTGTCTTCTTTCAATACAAAGTCTTAAGAAAATCAAGTGTGAGAAATATTTAAACATCTGCCAATGCAGCTGCCGGTTTCTGAATCGTAACAAACATCCCCTGCTTGGACTCATCTCACACTATTGAAATATTTACGAATTCCCTTCCGAACATCTCTGGGAGCATCTGTATGTCTAGCCTATTGATAGGGACGAAACCTCTCAATTCAAGAAGGCGGCGGTTCCTTTCTCTATAGAGGAAAACATTCACACAGTGGATTGCCAGGAATATACAAATCGTGCAAGATTCTTTGAGCCCCTGAATCAATATTGCTGCAAACAGTCCATATAGCCTAATGGGCTCGAAATGGCATGCTCGAAAAATGAACGTACTTGGACTGGTATGTTCCTTTACGTCAGCGGTTCTCAACCTTTTTGAACCCGAGGACCACTAAAATGTTAAAAAAATTACACCCAATTTTCAAAAGAAGGCCTATATTCTTAATATTTGGGGTATTAATTATAGGTCATTATAACGAAATATGTGAAAAAATTTTACTTCTTTACTTTCCACTTGCTTTATAATATTTTTAAATTATGTCTGAGGACCA
Organism: Ectobius pallidus; assembly: GCA_964059195.1. Classification (NCBI taxonomy): domain Eukaryota; kingdom Metazoa; phylum Arthropoda; class Insecta; order Blattodea; family Ectobiidae; genus Ectobius; species Ectobius pallidus. The sequence goes on from CAXKWD010000010.1 coordinate 114,747,215, forward strand.
TCTGCACCATCTTCGCGGACCATAGGGTGAGAAACGCTGCTTTACGTCATCTTGGTATTTCGGTCCCATACTACTTTTTCATTTAATTGTCACAAAGTTATCAGCATTAATGGAAATATCTAGATATTTATGTATTGTTGTGTTTTATGTAATGTATTAATATGATATTAGTTTATTTTTATTATTTTCAGGATAATGTTTTGTTTTATTTTTTCTAAATTATGTCTTCTTTTTTTTTAATTTACATAATTAATACAACCCGTGTTTCACCTCAGGGTATATCACGGGATATTTATTAATTATTTACAACAGTCAGTCTTTGAGATAATCAAAGATGATATTCAGGAAGCTAGTAATGTTGACTTTAAAAATTACATATACCTAAACATCTGTCATCGAAGATAAGGTAACAACATCCACAGGTATGAAATTCTGTTTTGCTTTTAATGCTCTATGGTTGCCCTAACAAAAGACAATCTAGTATACTGCACAAGTCCCTTCACACCCGCATTTTGAGAGCTAGCTCAAGAAAACGAACGCGATGACCACAGGAAACAGCCTGGGAGAGGGAGCAGGATGGATATGCTACGTGATCTGATGATGGAATGTCCGCAATAAGCGGAACAGAAGTTACCAGAAGTGCCATCCTAACTGCTGATGAGAGCAGTAAAAGGATCCCACTCTCACTGCCTTCTAGATTCCTTACTAAGAACCCATGTTCATTACTATGCACAATCTCAGCCTCCTGCCATCTTTAAAACAATTGCAATACGAATTGTTATAACCGTGGCAACCTGCAATTAATTCCTAATTGGTACATCATGTCTAAGCCTTCTTGTAACTACAGACAGTCTTTGTTTCAAAGCAAATAATTCCAATCATGACAATTTCTCTATAATCGTCATAACGATCAAACGGTTCGACTCCGGCATTCCATCGCAGTGACCCGGATCGGTTTGATTATGGGAAACAGGTATCTTTCTGTTTCCACATTCCTACTGTCATTCCCCAGAACTTATTCTAGGAGCAAAACAGCTGTAGCGGCACTGCTCTGTCTGTCCGCGATTTACAAATAAATCCTGGAAGGTTTAAGTTAGCAACAAAGTTTAAAAAATAAAAATAAATAAAATAAAAAATCCGACCTACAGTGAAACAATATATTTGTCACTTCAATTTCGTTTACATTAATCGAGAATTTCATATACATTCAGCAAAAAGAATTACAAAATAAACAAACGAACAAACAAACAAACAAAACAAATTCTTCATCATTCTAAGTATTCGAACTTCTACAACGTAAACTATGATATAGGCCTAGGCTTATTTATAAATTCTGAAAATACCTGCTTCTTGAAATTCCTGCAAACATTCATGTTATTTGCAAGAAAAGTTAAAACAGAGTAGAGCTGGATGAAACATGTCTTCTTTTGGAAGGGAAGTATTGCCCCTTTGCCCCTGATTCATATAGGCTATAGTCTTGGGCAAAGGCTCTGACTTCTAAATTTTATTGGAGGTGCTTCTTCATTAAAATAAATGACATTATAGTTGACAAACTTTAGCACTCTGTTGATAGTCTGTTTAATCAACAACACTACCTCTTTTCTTGAGGAATAATAAAATCTTGTACTGCAAAAGGGTGGCCTTTCTGCAGGTTATATTTTCATTTTCTGAAGGTACCGGTATCTAAATAAATATAATAATTGTTTTGGGGGTGCTGAAATTGAACATGCAAAGCACCCCAAAAGTCGGGGTGGACCTATGATCGTGTGGAACAGCTGTTTTATCTCCAGGGTTAGACCGTAACATTTTGAAGAAAGTATGTTTTATTTTATTTCTGTGTCACACTGAAGGAGATGACTCTCGGGAAGTGACAAAAATCCGATATTATGTTCAACCCCCCCCCCCCCCATGTTTAAATTGCAAATAATGCATAGACGAACTGTCATTCGCGAATAAATGTGTCTGTTTCGAATTGAGCGTCTGTGCCTAGCAAACAGATGTGAAAATGATCCACGTTCATTTCTGGCTCACAAAAAGAGCTAAGAGATTGCAAAAAAGATCACTTGGCCTACCCTAAGCAAACACACTGGAGATAGGGCAGGCACGGCCCCTGTGATTCATCCACATGTGCGAATGTCTTTATATTCTCCCAGCAGGGGGCCGTGACTCAATCACTGCCACGTAATCAAGCGACAGTGCCAATCAGAACGATCCTATTGCCTGGGGAATTCCGTAATTTTCAATATACTCTAGGCATACTTCATATATTTTTTAGGTATGACAATAAGATAATTTTGAAATTTGGCACTGATTAAGTGACGTGATTTTGGATTCATTTTCCGTTGATCATTTATTTTAAGAAATAGACTCAAATTGCAAAAGAAAAACTGAGACTGTGATGGGATTGTATAGACTATTATCATGGCCTTCTATTTAAAGAAAAATGTTAATGCTTAAAAATGCTCACGTAAAAGAGACTGATCAGTGCCTGTTTTGCTTATTGTTACCATAGCAACCGATATTAATATTAAGAATTTCAGAATTTACTGACTTGAAATTTCATTGACTTTGTGTCTACTTAACTTAACTCTGTACTGTAAACTACTGGCTAAATTAATAATAATAATAATGTTTTTAAATAATAATGTTTTATTTCGTTATTGTATAACGTATGGTCACAAAAAAGGACACAACTATCTTCAGAATAGAACACCTTAGGCATCATTTAAAACTATGAATTCTTACGATTGTAATAATAATAAAAAATTAGAAAAAAATATAGCCTACATTAAGGCACTTACATATTATGATTACGTAAGAAATCTGTTGGAATAATTGAAGGGATCAGGGGAAGATATTGCTAACCATCCCTTTGTAAAAGTTGAGATTCTTCCACTATTTATATATTTTTCTTACTCATTATTTATTTCAATGTATCTGAGCATAGACTAATTCTATCAATAAGTCTTGTTATTAACATAACAGATACAAAGAACCATAAAAATAAAATTTGCAGATTTGAGCAAACTTTAAAATATGTTTCAAAATGAGGTTTGGTGGTCTAGCACTATCTTCCCACACCCGTTCAATTGAATTCCACTTCAGTAAGAATGTTGAAATATTCAAATTGACATATCAGTTATGAAGAACAGTATGAAAGCAAACAAGGCATTTTAAGGATTTCGTAAATAGTTAAATAATATAGGCTTGACCGAATAGTGTAGGAAAGAGAAAGGGTAAATCCATTAACGTATAAAAACGGTACAAAAAATGACTAGAATTATTTTCTTTGACTTCAGCGACAGCTTTAAAAGGCGTAAACATGTCACAATCGAACGAAAAAATTAATGCTCTTTGTCTGGAAGCATTCCCATAAAAAACGAAAGAATTTTAATTTTACAGAAGCTATAAAAAATCGCGCAACAAAAAAGCATAACCTTAGACAGTCTACATAGAACACTGCAATAAGTAAACTATTTTTAAAATGCAATAACACTTAGTCATCTGTCAAAAAGCGTAAGTGACGCCCCTATGTAGTATATTACAGCATGGCAGCCTATCTGGAAACAATTTATTTACCGCTTACAAATGACTTAAACAGTTGCAACGCGTTAAGGATGTTCTCGGGTATCTCCGAGATTGTGAATGACAGGAACTCTAATGAATAGAGAAGGGGTGGAGATATTTACAACCCCTCTCATGTAGGTATGGGGGGATGATGTTGACACGCATGCGTCGTGACAAGTGGAGACAACAGCTGCCGTCCTCATGAATGAACAAGATGGCGCGGGGTATTTTCGTTAATATGAGCATTTAAAGGATCATTATTTAAAGAACCCCGCTGTCCGTTTTTTGCGTTATTGTTTGACTAATGTCTCTTGCCATCTGAGTACTTGAGCTTTAAATAGAACAAAACACTGCAGACTTGTCGCCATGGATACCATAAATATTTTTCAGTTTTTTCACGTCTCTTTTGTTTTTAACCTTTTCACTGCAACTGACGTATAAATTCGTCACCATAGAAACTGCACAAACGCAGGATTATTAGATTAATGGTATAACGATTTAAGTTAAAATATAAGAATTTTTATTCCCATATTTACGTTGTTATTCATGGACACCAGCTATTCCACTGGCATTTTTTGTACCGTATTGATTTCATACTTACAATTCACTAATGATTTCACTGAATGCTTATAAGCTTATCAATATCTGAAGGAGTGGTAAAGGACACTATGGACATTTTTTTTAAGAAAATGGGATAATTACACACCCATATGTACTTTTTTTTACCCTACCCAGAGGTATAGAAGGTTATTTCTTACATCAATAACTGGGGAAGTTAAACACTTTTAAAAGAACACCAAGTACTCTTCTATTTAGAGGAATACAACACCATTGGATTTAAAAGTTTGAGCTCACTGTATGACAAAAAAGACTCTGCAAGACTCTCCTCTTGTTTATAGGAAGAAGGGTGTTGACAAACAGCAGGTTCTTTTTTCAAAATTTGTACAATTATAAGTACAAAAGGGGAAGATGATAATACTGTTCAAGTTTGCAAAATGAGACATAATGTCCTTTACCTCCGAGGTTCAGATAGGCTATGTAAATTTAGCTCTGGAAGAGCAAAGTCTACGTGAAATATTTTTCAATACACGTAAGCCTCAGTTTTTGGAGTTACTTTTTCTTCTTCTTCTTCTTCTTCTTCTTCTTCTTTTTTTTTTGTACATTTCCCCCCCCCCCCACATGAAACATGCGACCCTCATTAAGAGAATAGAAGCAATCATGTCAGTTTTTTTTTCTGGTGGATATTCAGTCCAGTGTCGTGTATCGTTGGGTGCATTATTTCTTTTTTTCCGACTCGGGTGTAAAAATCGTCATCGGCACCAGATCAGAAGAATGTGTACTTTCTAAATACACTGGGATTAGCGAACAATAAACGACCCTCATTGTAAAACCTTCCCTCTAGGCGCCCCAAAAATACTGGAGGGAGGTTGTCCTAGTTATTGAACACTTGTCCATCATATAAGTATGATTCATCAGCAATTCCACGTAATAGACACTTGACATACTCCAGTCAAGATTATCTCGATTACTTCCATCAGTTATTTTGATATCAAATGACATCCTATCTATCAGAAATAAAAATAGCAATTACTGATATCCGTCTGTCCCAAATTACCCCTCGAGAGATAGCTTCATTTTCCTCTTATAGACTATGCTTAAATGAGAAAGTTTTGCAGCCTTTAACAAATTCTTACCACAGTTACTAGAATCATTGCAGGTCTTTTTAACTCCGGGTCCAGAATTTGCAAAATATACGCCATAAGAACAAATGTCCTTATAACACATTTTCTAAGCTCTTGTAAGTTAAGTTTCCGGATAGAAAGAACATATTAGAATGCTGATCTATCTTTCACAACGTAAAAATATTCCTTACAAGTATGGTTCTAGACAGCTCATCTCTGGACAGACGATTGGGATGGGTTTGTATTTTGACCATGCGCTTCATTTGAATAAAAATTATAACAGGCCTTGTTTAAAGAAAGAAGAATTGATTGGGGATGCATTACTTTGGGTACTGTACAACTTTAGGTGGAACTGGATCACAAAATCTGTATCACATGGAACTGGGAATAGCCTAACTATTAGTCCAAATACACTCGTAGAAAAATACCTAGTACTGTATTATGTATAAATGTTATTACCAGGGCCCGGATTCTGATGACCTAAAATTGTTTGAAAAATGACCTATAAAATGACCATATATTTTAAAGAAAATGACTTTATAAAGAATGACCTAAAAACTGATATTTTATTTATAAAAAAAATATTGCACACACAAAGTTATAAACTAATTTGTACATCATTACAAAAACTGTAAATGCAGAAAGTATGTTGTAGGTCTAAAAACTTTTTTCTTTGTTCTTGATTGGAGCATTTGAGAAGAAAAGTAAAAAAATTGTTTTTAAAGTAAATCCTACAAAAATGTTGCATTATACTAACCTAGTAATTTATTTAGATATTACCCCTATGGGAGAAAAAATACGAAAAAACTTAATATACTCAATGTAAATGCATGAATATGACTAAGTGTAAATAAGGAAGCAAATGACATGCAAATGACAAAATAATGACGTAAAATTGAAATAAATGCAGTAAAAATATGAAATTGTATAGAATGTAAAAAAAATTACCTAATAAATAAATGGTGCAAAAATATATTGCACAAACTTTCTCCCATATACGTGTTAAAGGCTAGCACAGAGAAAAGTAAATTAAAGAGATAATTAAATTTTACTTATTACATTTTCATAAAAACTAACAAATATCTAGAACGGAAAGCATCAGGGTCGATCTTTATGTTCAATGCTTTTACTGTGAAATAATAATAATAATAATAATAATAATAATAATAATAATAATAATAATAATAATAATATCAATGGCAGTAAAACTTCATATTATTAGTACTAATACTACGGGAAAATTCAAATATAAATTGCACCATGGGATGAATCGGTCCCACCCAACCCATCCTCACCGATGCAGTTTCTTTTATACCACGATCTAGCAAATTCTTCTGTCCTCGTATTATGAAGAAACTCGTGATCGGACGTTGGAGGTGTGACGTCATACCGCTAGACGAGAGGTGACAGGCTGACAAACCTCGCGGGAGATATAATATGCCACATTTTCGAAACCTACAAACAGTGTATCGTACATTATTCGAAAATGCAAGGGCGCTTCGCAACGGCTTCCGCCTCCGCTTCGCGCACTTTAACTATGTGGTTAGTGTTATGCATTATTTAGTTATATGAAGAGGGGGATACAAGGCACTTGCGACAATATACAAGGACAGTTGGTCACTCTGCTTCGCTCAGAAACAAAATACATCACACAGTCCATGCAAATGTGAATATCGAATGGGCGGAGCTTATGGAGCGACTTACATTTGAATTTCACCACTACTGCTACTACTTGGGTTATATTGCACGCTTTAACTGCATGTAGGTCATATAACGTGTTTAGTATGTTTGCGAGAACCATTAGTCTATAGTAACAGCTCATCTGCATCTATTGTTTAGTGATGTCTTCTTATGTAATATTCAGTTTAAACGATTATAATATCCACTGACATAGCGGCTATGAGTTATGGAAAATAAACAAGTCCTACAAACCCGGCGTTTGCCTTTGCGAACGAGGAAACCATGAAAAACCCAAGTCAATTTGGGCAGCCACGAGGTTTGATTTGAACTCAGGACCTCTTCCCTGTTAGCCTATACCACCTCGCTGTAATTGGTTTTGGCGTGTTCATTACGACTGAGCTAAACTGACTGCATTTGCAACAATAAGTACATTAGGCCTATAGTTTTCTTGTTGCTAGGGGCAACAAAATGTCATTCATATTTCAATTGACATGTGTGTTCTGAAATTCGCATTTAAGCCGTCCTTATTTCGTTTTTATCTTGATATCTATTAAATGTATAAAGAAATGCGTTAAACAAAAAATGTTCATTTTAAATTTCTCTACAACTTTACTGTGGTAGGTTTTCATGTATCGCCTACACTAATGGATATAATCTACAAAAATTGAAAATGGATACGAGTAAAGTACCCCTTAAGTCATTTTTGCAGAAATACGGATATAGCCATTTTATTGGTCATAGATAAGAGTTTCCAATTTTAAATTTTTATTAAAATCGTTAGAGCCATTTTTTCAAAAATCAAAAATTTTAAAAAAGTTTTCATGAAAAGTCCCCTTAATATTTCAGTTGTAAAGCTAAATTTCTGGGCGGTTCGACAAAATTTCGAAAAAGTCCTTATTTCAAAAAATGAAGTAAATACAACGAGCCGTTTACCCGCTGTGCTTGTCCACAGACAGACGGACAGACGGACAGACAGACAGACAGACAGACGGACAGACGTCATTCCAAAAATACTTTTTTCGGTTTCTAGGCTTCATGAAACATGCTCTCCCGGTGTTATCTCGACTTCGATTTTTTGTCACGATCACAATACTTTCTCTATACTACGTATATGGGAGAAAGTAAAATGCATTTTTATAATCTAGAGACCATGATTGGGATTTCTCTACAAGTTGGCAATGTCTATACAGCATCAATAAAAAGATGACATGTCGTTAGAATCCGGGCAGACTATGAGATAGTTTACTAATATTATCAGTTACATTTGCTAATTATTTAGGGTCATGAACTCATAACTAATAATATTAGCCGATACTCTGATGAAACTGAAAACTAGTAACATTAACTAATATTATTATTATTATTAATGTAAAATTACATTGAAACAAGGCCCAGACCTTTCATTTTACCAACTCCGCATAAATCTTGAGCCTTGTGTTTGCACGCAGAGATGCTGGGTGTACCACTTAATGTATTCACCTTGCTCCACCTCATCCTGTGAGACCTTGCACAATTAGAATCAGCACATGACGCAACTCCATGCACAGTTATTCTGCGTTGCCATGGAAATTCTACACTCACTTGTTTTATTTACTTTTGCCTGGAATTTGTTTAAGAAGGCCAAGTTTACAGTCAAACGTAAACATATGTTGTTGTTATTAATAATGCCAGTGTGAGAATAACCATATACGGTACACACTTGTAATATGTGAAATATCTATATTCATTGTTAAGACACATTTTTTTCTTCGCGTAATATTTAAGTAGGCACCCGTTCCGGACAAACATCCATTTAGAAAGCTGGTATTTTTCATTACGTGACGTAATTTACTATAGTTACCTACCAATAAGAATAAATTGGATGACCTAATCAATAGGCCATCATATATCAAAATATAGTATTTTAATTTAATTTCATGGAAACATTACTTATTACTAAATTGCAAACCCATCACAAACATTAACAACTAGGGATAGGTCGATACCAGATTTTCTCGAGACTCGATACCGATACATGATTTTTTCCTCGATTCTCGATACTTTGATACTCGATACCTTCAACATTTCCAGTTTCAATAAATAGGTACATTAGGTACATGAGAGAACTGTGCAATACCAACTAAATTAATTAAGTCTGCATATTTAATGAGACAAAATTTAATATCATCAGTAGCCTATAATTATTTTTAAACTCTACATTAAAACTAAAATTAGTTTTTTAAACAGTCCACTTACAAGTTTTTATTAAAAATATTAGCATTCTCACTTAATTGCAGAATTTCAGAATTACAAAAGTATCGAAAAAGTATTGAGCGAGTTTTCTGAAGTATCGTTCGATGCCGATGCCATGCAAGTATCGAGGACCCATCCCTATTAACAACCAATCAGGATGCTCCGAATCTCTTGTATATTTCTATTTGGATTCTAAAAAGGTGATCATTTTCTCACCTTTACTTCTTCGGTGTCATGCACATTGGCACAGGTGCATTTTCGTGCATAGTATTTTTATCTTGTAATATTATCGTGCTCATCGCCACACAACCCGATGGGGCTGGGGGTGGACATAGAGACTCAAACCTACAGCCTCCTTCACCACGGCTCCAAGGCAGCAACCCTTAGCTACCGCGGCTAAGGAAACCGACCGTTGATATCGTAGATAGGTTGTCAGGTTAGGTTATGTTAGGTTAGGTTAGGTTAGGTTGTGTTGGGTTAGGTTAATTCAAAGTCTCATTCAATCGCAGGCAGATACTTCATGATGATTTCTAAACAATGCAATTATAATATTAATGCACACAGTATGTATCTATAATAATAAAAGGAAGTATTTGTCTTTCTGTTTATCTAGCAGTTACTGTGAACTCCATTGCATTCAATACGATAATGTAATTCCAACTTTGTCTTTATGTCCACCCCTACGAAGGGTGTGTGGCGATGAGCACGATGATATTGCAAGATAAAAATAATATGACAATGTGCACGAAAATGTGATTGTGCCGATGTGCAAGCAACCTCCTCTTCCCCCATAGTAAATTTCACTTTAATTTTCTTGAATTTCGCTCAACAGAAATCATAGAAAAGACGAAATAATCCGTAGGAATTTCCCCTAAAATATTTTACAAAAATTATTGATTGCTTGTGCCATTCTTTACATACTTGGTAATTTAGATTAACGATTGATGATCTGCCTTACTGGAAGATTTTCTTTGCACAGAGACATCAATCAGCAGCGCCATCAACTCGATTTGTTTTCAAACTACATCAGTGAGTTCAGATCTTCAGACTATACATGTATAAAGAATTCCCAAACTGATTCTTTATCTTAATAAAATAACAGGCCATGACATGCATAGCCATGACAACACATGACAAGAACCGAGTCAAATATTGATATTGAACATAATTTTATTTTGAATGCTTGCATCCATACAGCACGTTATTCAACTGTTCCAAAGCCCAGCTTGGGTGTATTGCTGTTGCAATGAATGAAGCACGCTCGTGATTTCCATGGCCTCCTCAGAGTCTGTCTCGAGTCCAAACGCCCCTGTGTGAGGCCCCTTAGGGCAGCGAATTTGGCCGCGTCTAGCGGACAAGTTTCCTTATAAAGCCACGTGCAGAGATGTGCCAACTGGGGCCGCCAAGACAATTATCAACTTCACCATATTTATATTCTTTGCAAGTCCTATGAGCCGTGATTAAGACACAAACCCAGCCGAGTGCAACAACCACGTAAATGGAAATCAAACTGGACTTTAAAAGCCAGAGCTTCCAGGAGAAGACTTTGGCCTTTCTCCAGTGTGCTTTCTGGCTGGGTAGGGTTTATCTTCTCGGCGCCACCAGTGTTTGCACTTTGATATTCCAGCAGCCATTTTGCTGTTTTCCATGCAAGGCTACTGTCTCTAAAAGCTTGTTAAAAGTCAGACAAATATTTGAACTTCCTTACACAATGGGTCAAAGACGCACCGAAGGATGTCAATACATATTTCGCACCCTTCATCTCTTAGTTTTTTTATCACAAACCTATTATATTCCGCTCATAAGATGTCAATACATAACTTTCTTCCCCTAGCTACTTATACAGAATGTTAATGAATAACACCGAAATATTTTACCTGTGTATAGAGGGAACATAGACTAGCAACTTTTATTAGGAGATTTTTGTTCTATGGATTCAATTTTTCTTGTTACAGCATAAAATCTCCCAGGGCATGGCCGCCACTGACTTCTAATATCTGAAAAAAAAAGGCAAAACAAAAGAACTTCGTTGTGAACACTGGAGTTACGATTAAAACAACTAATGCAGTGGCGACCAGTCCTGCAGATTATGAAAACTCAAAATGATGATATAATTAGCTGTGGATGAATGATTAAGACTCAGATTTTTAGCGATCACTAAGAATCATGAAGTCAATTTAATGAAAATGTTTTATCCTCTTTCGCTTAATTATTGGCTTATGAGCACCAAATTGTAATGACTTGATTGTCATGTAGCATACACATTTTACGTCATAGAGCAAAAATCTCCTAATAAAAGTTTCTTGTCTATGTCCCCTATATACACAGGTAAAATATTTCGGTAGTATTCATTAACACTCTGTACATTCCTAATGCAATGTTGGAGAAGGATCCCAGATGAGAGAGGAAAAAGTCTCTTTAGAAAATTTTTTATTCCCGTTAAGCACTTATCGGCTTTTGCCGATAAATTCAAGAGGAAGGAAGTTGCGAATGAATTTATTTTGAAAGAATCCGTATCTCGAGTTAAATACTATTGTGACTAGTAAGGGAATACTGTAATTACAGCATTAAGCTTGTAATGGGTAATTAAAACCACAAAAATGAGTAAAGTACATCGGTTTTCGCTATTTGTGTCACTGTAAAGCGAGACCATCCATAGCCTGTATAAAATGGGATATCCGATGGCGAGACAAACGATATCCTGTCGTTGAACAATGATTCTTTAAAATTGCACTGTCTTTAGAATATGGTAAAAATCTGTCAGAGTATCTAGTTTTGAATAGAGATTATATAATTTAGGTATAAAACAGTTAAAGGGTGATTCGATCTAATATTTTGTTGCTTAGAAAATATTCCTTATTCTAGACGGTTAATTTTGATGAAAATTTGTTAAAGAGTGTAAATTTATATAGAAATTACACTATATAATAAGGGTAGAAAAGGCGAAGGGACATTTTTACACATTAATATTAATATATACAGTACTAATATTAATATTACATTGTTTAGAATTAATTAATTAATATTAATATTTTATTGACAGTAATTAATATATTTATATTAATAATTTTCTCCTGGTTATATGGGGTAAGTTATGTAGGTTATGATTGGTGAAACACGGCCAAAAGTTGTTAGTAAACGTAGTTTAAGCGTTTTCGGGCACACAGGCAGACTCGAGCAATAGGTTTCCATAGTTTTAATATCAGCGAAGCGCAATTACTACAATAATGAGGACTCCAGTAGGCCTACAACTCTGGATATGGACAGAGATTAATGTTGTTAGTGCAGTCAGATTCAAGCCTGCCGGCAAAGCTCGCTCAACCTTGATACACGAGTTCAAGGCTCCTTAATTTTACGACAAAGACATCTTCTCCATTATCCGATGAAAGATGGCAAATTCTATGATGAATTTTATGGTTGAAGGATTATAATGGCAGCGAAAGTATCTTTCTGCCGGTTAATCAGAAGTTTTAAATATCCGGAGCTCCTGGGAGAGTTCCAACGCCTATAGTTTTAGGCAAGTTCGTTTTACAAATTATTGCAAAAAGGGCTTATTGGCGCAGATCTTTTGAGTAATATGAAATGAATTGATTATGATTGATTGTTATTGATTATGAAATGAATGTTTGGCCTATTTAATAAGGCACAGGCTATTTGAAATAGTTACTATATCTCCCTTTTAAAAGCTATTTAAAGTAAATGAAATTTCGATTTACATCTGGCCGTCATTATCATCTTCATCCCATCCTCGCCTTGTTTGGAGTGAGTGTGTGTGTGAATGGTGTGTCTCGTCCTATGTGTTCGTGTTGTCTCGGAGGTGGCCCCGGCATTGGGCTGATCACTCATCCGGGGAGGCCCTCCATGTCCTTGTCTGGTCAAAAAAGTATGTATGTGATCCAAAGATAATCCCTCTCCCGACAGGTCGCGGCCCTGTAAGGCCCGGGCGGCTTGGGTCGCTTAAATCCTAAAAGGGAGAGGTTAAACTACGAGAAAGAAGAAGAAGAAGAAGAAATTTCGATTTAACAGAAGCTCGACATATAGCCTATGCACAGCTTATGTATCCAAAGCCTACCACTTTCGTAATGCTGTAAGTTAAATGATTTTGTAATATTGTAAAAAATCATCCGCCTCATCCATCCCAAACACTTAATTCTTCCATTAAAGCCTTATTTGGCACACTTGTCACCTAAATAGCTACAGTATTCTTGTATTTAGTAATTTATTTTAATTCGGAACGTTGAAAGTATTATCGGAGTAGTGATCAATTTTTAATTTTAATTTTTTCGCGTATGTGCAGTAGACTATAGAGAAAGCACTGTGATCATGGGAATCGAAATCGAGATAACACCAGGAAGTTATATTTTACGATGCCTAGAAACCGAAAAAAAAGTACTTTTTGAATGATGTCTGTGGGCTGAATTAAGGACTTTCTTGGACTTCTAACGAAGCGCACACAATTTGGTTTCTACAACTGAAATATTAAAAGCACTTTTAAAAAAAACTTTAAAAAATGTTTTTACAAAATTCCTGATTTTTTAAAATGAATATGCATATTTCTAAACTTCTATCTATGACGAAAAAAATTGCTATATTCGTTTCTCTGTAAACATTTCTGAGAGGATAGTCTACTTTTGTCATTTTTTAATTTTATTTTTCTAGGCTATCTCCATTAGAGTAGAAGATACATGAATAGTCTGATCGATTATTTATTTTGGTATAGGCTATGCGTCATGCTATAAGTGCATATTACATAAAAATAGGTAAATACCTAAATCTATTTAACCTGATGGTAGTACATAATTTATTTAATAGTAGGCTATATACTAATTTCTTTTGTCAACCTAAAAACATTAGTAATACAAATGTGATAAATTTTGTGCATCATATTTTGCACCGTTTATTTTCTAGCCCAAGTATTTTGAATTGCTTTTTTCTCTACCATAGTCATCACGACAGTTCACATTACAGATCAAGAATCTGCATTATCACAGTCTTCCGTTCCTGCTCCACTGATACAGGCGTGGTCTGGAATTAAAACTGTACTTGATATGCTGATATTGTTTTTATTACGACTTTCACTTCTGAAACAATAGTGCTTTATTATTTAATAAATTGCTGTCAAATTAAACGGCCTTCGTCGGTGAATGGTCCTACTGCAGGCTGATTGGTTGTCATTTAGCGGCCACGAAATTTTCCCTCTGAAAAAGTATGTCAGAGGATGTACCATTGATGCTATTATTTTTAATTTCCGATAGATTTCTCTTAATTACAGAGGAATTATTTTCAAGGCTATGTTCTTTCTCGATGATGAGATAATTTGCTGACTTTCGTGTCATGCTGAGGTCTTATCTTGTAAAGAAAGCAAAAGCAGGCTTTTGAAAGTTTTATAAGTAACGAAATTGGAGTTTTGTAAAGCTTTTATGGTAGCTGAAAGCTCTAAATTTATTTAAAATATTATTAAAGACAAATTTTACGTAAGAGAGCCGTCCATAAAGTAAGTTTCCGTGAGGCCATTTACAGAAACAAAACACAATTTCATTGAAATGTTTATTGCAACAGATATAGCAAGTGTTCAGCTATTTTTCAATATATTCGCCACCGGATTTGAGACATGGGACCAACGTTTGAATACCTGTGTCGGAGAAGTCTGCCGCCTGGGATTTGAACCATTGTGTGGCAACCATGTCCGCCTCTTTGTCACTCTCTGACATTTCTTGAGGTGTAGGAAAAGACGAAAATCACTGGGAGCGAGATCCGGGCTGTAAAGTGAATGTTTACACACCTCCCTGTCGAACTTCCGCAGAAGACTTGCTGGGAGGTGTTTAAAAATCCACTCTACTGCCCGGATCTCGTTTCCATTGATTTCCATCTCTTCCTACACCTCAAGAAATGACAGCGAATGACAAAGAGGCGGACATGGTTGCCACACAATGGTTCAAATCCCAGGCGGCAGACTTTTTCGACACCAGGTATTCAAACGTTGGTCCCACGGAATGAAGAATGTCTCAATTCCTGTGGTGAATATGTTGAATAATAGTTAATATTCTAGTAATAGTTTAAATCTTAGTAAGTAGCAAACTATTTAACATATTGTTTTTTGTGTATTGTATTATCCCTAGAGGACTAGTTCTTAAGCCTTAAATAATAATAGTGTAATCATGTTTCTGTGTATTTGTAACTTTGTATTGTACTTGTATCGTACTTGTTCTATTGTAATACTGTAAAGTTCATTTGTATTAATCCTGGTTGAATGGAAGAGAAGGCCTAATGGCCTTAATTCCACCAGGCAAAAAAAATAAATCAATTCTAATTCTAATTCTAACAATAACCTCAACGAGTTTCTAAGGAAGGACGTCTTATGAAGCCGATACTAACTTTAAATATAAGCTCTTTAAAGCGATACAAGAAGATTATCCTGTACTACATTATTATTGTTTCCGTGAAATAAATGCAAGGAGCGCTTAATGACATGGAATTGGCGTATTCGGAACCTGCTATTAGACACACGCGGAGTACTTCTAGAGATGGTAAAGGGGGGAAGGTGATAATTTGAATAAAACTTCCATAAAGCCAGCGGGCAGTCTGTGGGAACTCCGATGTATTAATTTTCTGTTAGCTCAAAAACAGGAAGAAGGGGAAGAAAGACACGAATAACACTGCAATAAATATAGAAACAAAGAAAATAGCGAGGAAAACATGAGACGATACAGTAGGGAACAAAGAAATATACTACAAAGACATCCGGCTGTGCATCATCTTAACAATCAAGACCACGGAGAAAATACATTTCTTGTGCAGGGAGGACCTTGGAATTGATCCAGCAAGAGAGAAGAAACCTTAACCCTCATGTTAGACTTTTTTATTCAGACGGAATAAGGTCTTACATCTGATTTGATGTGAATTCTACCACCAAACGTTTGGACGGCAGGCAGGCCCCGATTTCAGGTACTGTGCCCTTTTCATTTTTTTTCCATTTTTATGCAGGGCCGGCTCGTCCATATAGGCGAACTAGGCAGCCGCCTAGGGTGCCAAATTTTTAGAGATATTTAGGAGCGGAAACATGTAGACAAAAAAACTTATCTATGATGTAGTTTCTTCTTTGTATAATGTAAATATAAAAAGTTTTATCCTTTACATTTGAACGTATTTTTTATATTTAAAACCTAGTGAAAAGGCCTTGGACCCCTGGAAATATTATAGAAGATCATAATATCTAAGTAATGTACTCATTCACGCATGTATTTAAGTGTACCCATGTTGCTATCTACACAAAACTCCCCTGAGTTAACTAAAACGATTCGAAATATTCTTTTATGGCCATATAGTCAATATTCGTTGACCTCAGAATGCAGGCCAGGTCAAACCTACACACACACACACACACAAACTGGTCTGCGAAATCTTGTAAGACAAAACACGGCGGTGTAAATCTTAGAGGCTTGGACTTGCTTGTAACTATGGCAACGTAGTTAGGCTATGTCAGAGGATATAGAATGTCCTGATATCTGTGACGCCAGTACAGTTCTGATTACATTAATTACAAAGTGTTGCATTGTAGATGCGATAATTGAAGATAATATAAATAGTGTTTGTAAATACAGGATGTAATGATACTTCCATCAAGGATCTACAGAAAATTTACGTCACTTCTGAAAACGCATTTGAAACTACTGTTGACAACTCCTGAAAGAGATAACTTTGTTCAGGGGGTAGTACGCTTACAAATTAAAGGTAAACTTTTGGTAGGGAGACATTTAAATAAAATTAATATTAAAAATGTTTCGATTCAAATTTAGATCAGTCAATTTGAAAGTATAGAGAAGTTTTATATACTAAACAATAATATAAAGAAAATCTGTGATTCAGATAAGAGTCTCAGTAAACTATTAACAGCAATATTCTCTTAAAATAATATATTTTACTTTGTTTTCCAAATAACTCGAAACTTATATGTATTTGTTAATTATGGGCATTTTTCAATAGATCTGTTATACAGGCTTGGTCCATAATTTCATTGCTGCTGTGATTAAAACAAAGAGAATTTAGATGCAGCAAGCTAGTTAGGTCGCACGCCAAGTCAAGACTCGAACTAAAACTGATTTTGGAATAGGTCACTAGCTTATAACTTCAAAATATTTCCACGAAGAAATGTTTCAAATAAAAGTACTACTGTATGTCTGAGTCGTTAGTTTAGAAAAAAAAATCGTTTTAGTCATTTTCGAGAAAAATAAGGAATTACAAAATTTCATCTAAATTATTGGTATAATAAGTGTAAAAGATAGTCGCCGGCATGAAACGCCACATTCTTCAACTTGTTCAACCATGCGCTACCTGATAATTGCGATAGACTCATTTCTCAAGCAAATTATGAATACGTTCCGGACTGCAAAGAAAACAGCTAATACAATGATTAGGCTCATAATTTACTTCTTCTACCTTATTCTGTATATTTTACAGGCATACATACTGTTCACAGAAAGGTAGTATTTTACTAAAACTGATATATTTTTGGGTTCGGAAAATCTCAAAACGTGTATTATTAATGAAAATCCAAAATATGTATTCATGGTCAAATACAGTATTTCCTGAACCTATAATATGTCTACAGCTAAGATATTTCTCTCCATGATAGTTCCATGGCCTGCTCTGTAGTGCATTTGCAGGTGGCCATGTTGGGATCTAGTTTTGCAATGGGTATTATTGCAAGGCCCCCATGTACAGCACAGGAGCATACTGCAGCTGCTTTCCTCTATATAGATCTGTGCTTTACGTTAGTGGATACTTACCATAGAACAATGACGCTGTACTATGCACATATAAGCTACTCCCATTACTTACGCGGTTCGTTATGTAACAAACATGCTGGCCTTCTTGTAGTTCTGCCCTGAATTATGACTACACAGTTTTCTGGGGAGAAAAAAAGAGTGCGTGGAACGCCACGCGAGAGAAGTAAAACTTTTTTATTTTTTTATTTTTTAAATTTTTTATTATTTGATTGTTTTAATTTTGCATTATTGGACTTTTTAATATTGGGTTTTTGGACATTTTTAATTTTGGTTTTTAGACTTTTTAATTTTGGATCTTTGAATTTTTAATTTTGGATTTTTTAAATTTTCGATCTTAGAAATTGTTTATTTTTTGATTTTCTAGATTTTTTATTTTTTATTTATTTATTTATTAAATTTTGGATTTTTGGATGTTATAATTTTTTATTATGTTTTTTTAATTTTGGAAATTTGTATTTTTTAATTTTGGATTTTCGCGGTAATGAACCTCCGGGTTCCATAAAATATATAATATACCTTTAGATTGCTTAGGAATTGTCTATTGCCATTGAGGAAGTAAGGTCTGAAAAATTTCCTTTGATTATTCCTAATCATTGAGTTGATTGTTTTCTGTGCAGTCCGCACCGAAACAAGTAAGAGTGTGACTGATTTCGTGACGGTTTTAGTGTGACTGATTTTCCAGATTTACCCTCTACCGCCACTAAAGAAGTTTTACTTCAAAAAATCTTTAGCAGAGGGGTTTTGAACCGTAGGACCCGAGCGTGGAATTCAACGGTGACTCATAAATCACTGATCAATCCAATATAAGAATATGTGGAATTTTAGCCAATTGCAAGTTTCTGTCGTCTTAATTGTATCGTTTTGTTTTATCACGTTTTCATTTTATCGCATGATGATCAACTGTTTTCCATCTAGACTTAACTGTATTCACAAGAACACAATACTGAAACATTTTCATACCTGTATCAAAAACAAGTAATAATTGAACATAGCGATTGGATATAGGCCTATATATATATATTTTAGGGATGGGTCGATATCAGATTTTCACGATACCGATATATGATTTTTCCCTCGATACTCGATACTTCAATACTCGATACCGTCAACTTTTCCAGTTTCAATAAATAGGTACATTAAAAATTAAAAGTTGAGAGAACTGTGTAATACCGACTAAATTAATTAAGTGTGCATATTTAATGAGACAAAATTTAATATCAACAGTAGCCTATAATTATTTTTAAACTCTATATTTAAAAAAAAATAGTTTTTGAAACAGTTCACTTACAAGTTTTTGTTAAAAAAATACTAGCATTCTCATTTAATTGCAGAATTACCAAAGTATCGAAAAATTACCGAGCGAGTTTTCTGAAGTATCGCTCGATGCCGATACCATGCAAGTATCGAGAGTATCGAGGACCCATTCTTAATATATATATTCTAATAAGTTTACAGTAACTATCGTGAAATGAAGGAATAAATAGGCCTAACTGACTTCATTCTCTTTTTGCCATAGTACCTGCTGCCAGCATACTTATACTACTACTGCCCTAGGATTCTTCAAGAAGGCCTACAGGTAAGTCTTTAAGGCATCAATTCTCAAAATCATATTAAGCTCATTATCAAAAGATTTTTGGTCAAGATTTCAGGAATATGCTTGGTGTTTGCCAATGCTGATCGCTGAAAAAACTGAGAAACCGTAAATAATAATAATAATAATAATAATAATAATAATAATAATAATAAATATATGATTAAAAATTAATATCTCATTTTGCTATTGCTATTATTATTATTATTATTATTATTATTATTATTGCTTCCAGGAAACATTCATCAGTTCCCTGATGTTAATAGGGACCGGATGAAACTGCGTATTCTTTTGTGGAGAGGCTCGCCTTTACTAATGGCAAAAAGTAAAGTAAAGTGTTCCCCATACAGACCATGGAGGCCCTAAGGGTTCCAGGAGGGTGAGGCTCCCAGATTTTAGACATTCGGTACGTGAAGGTGGTAAGGTTGTCAGCCTTACACACCGGTCGCCTTAACCCCAGGTTTACTCCTGGTACTCATTTCTGTTAGAGGGTGAGTCGACCCTAGGGCCATATGCCACCAAAAGGATTAGGCCAATTGAAAAATCTCAACCACCTCATCGGGGATGGAACCCACGATCTTGTAGTGCAGTGCCTCAACCACTACACCACGGCGTACCCTTCTTGACCAATGGTAGCTTCCATTTTTTTTTAAAAAAAGATAGGCCTACTTTAGCGATTTTGAAATTTTGGAGGCATTTTGACATAAGTATGCAGTCAATAAAACTTATCCAGCAAAACAGTTTTCGTAAATTGTATGGAAAATTATTTTAATAAAAATAATTAAAACATAATTTATCTTGCGAGACGTCCCCCCTCCCCCAACAAAAGCATTGGGAAAATGAGGACGGAGATTCTTATCATTGTCCACATCTCACTCTTCAATGGTTTTCTTCTTCCTTATTATCTTTCTTTTATCTTATCATCATTATCATGGATGTCGTGGCGAGTATCCAATATGGAGCTCTCCGGACTTGATTTAAACGGTGTTTCTTTAAGTTGTTTTTGTTGTTATTATTATTATTATTATTATTATTATTATTATTTTCCATAAGTAGACAACAAGCAAACAAATTAATGGTATTAGAAATGGATTTTTGGAGGCGTTTAGCTAGAAAATCCAGGAAAGAAAAAATTCGGAATAATAGAATAAGGGAAATAATGCAAGTTGAAAAGAATATTTTTGCACTCCTTAGCTAGTAAGTGGTACTTACGAACTTTGTTTACATGGATCGTAAGTTGACATTCCCACACAGTCTTGTTGCTAAGGCCGGTTGCGATGAGGTTAAAACACTTACGGTCCAAGCGCTACGTCATAATTCATTACGATACACTTCATAATACAAGCCTTTATGACCACAGCCCCCAGGACAAATATTCGGTTCCCATAACAACAAACACATGCGAATCACTTTCTGAAATAAACATCTATTTTCAAGAATGTATTTACATAATATTTTCAGGTAATATCACAATTAATATAATTAAATTGATATAAATAATCATCGTGCAAAAAATAGCATGCAACACACGGGCCGTAAAGGCATTTACGGGTCTCGAAAACTTAATCTGTTTCCTCGACCCGTAAACGTGCATAAGCACTTGTATCGCAATATACTATTTGGAAACTGTAGAAGAAAGACGCTTGAAATGGTATGGACATGTACTCAGAATGACAGAGGATAGAATACCCAAGAAAATTTTGGATTGGAAATTATTAGGAAAAAGAAGAAGAGGGAAGCCCAAAGAGTGCTGGATGGATGGGGTGAAAAGGAGTATGGCGAGAAAAGGATTAAGTGAAGAAGATGCTATGGACAGGGACTTATGGAGGCAAAAGATTGTTGTGAGATGAAGGAAAACCAATGTATTGTGGATTATTATTATTATTATTTTACTGAAAGTGGGTATTACGGATATTGGAGAGATATTCGCGCCCGGCGATAACTTTCACGAAACTTTAGCATCGTGCAGTAAACGAAAGTAACCTGGCCGAGTGAAGATGAACTTTGATACCACCTACGTGTATTACTCCCACCGCCTCCTGGGTGATTTGCCTTCACGTACAAATAGAGGTGATGTCCAACGTGACTCATCCAACTCTTCTTGTTTGCTATCTTGCCTCTAATATTATGTCCAGTGTTTATATTGACCTTTCACCCAGGTCACTTCACAAATACGAAAATCCCGTTACAGGCTAATTATCACAAATTCGACCTTTGAATAGTATGTAGGCCCACTAATGTTTACATTATAAACGTGAAATCATTCCTTATGGTTTCTTCAATTTACAACGGAAAACAAGCTAAAATGTGATAGGCTAAATTTCAGAGAGAAAAAACTAGAAAATATCACCTTATACCCTTAGCAAACAGGGATGGCGGTTGAGGCCAGGTAGGTTCCTTCACCCACAAGCACCCTCACATTTACAAGCGCATGAGATTAGGACCAACCGTAATTTCCGCCCCATGAGTTACCTAGTCTACTTGAACCAAGCAATCTTAGATTTTTTTAAATGTCATTTTATCTTAAAATGTTTGTTATATATCAATTCTACACATAATTACAAGAAAAATGACACCAAACAATGTATAATTTACTTTAATAGGAACATTTCTAACAAAATGATGAAGTTTTATAGTGACCCCTACTTCATCATTTGCTCTATGACGTAAAATGTGTATGCTATACAGGGTATTACAGTAATTACAATCTGATGCTCGTAAAGTCAATAATGAAGCGAAATAGGGTTAAAATTTTCATTAAGTTGCCTTCATGCCTTCTTAGTGATCGATAGGAGCCTGATTCTTGGTAATTCATCAACAGCTATATCATAATTTATTGTTTCTATAATCTGCAAAATTTACAGACTAATCAAAGGCTGGCCGCCACTGCATTAGTTTTTTATTCATAACTCCAGTGTTAACAACGAAGTTTCTTTGTTTTTCATTTTTTCAAATTTAGAAGTCAGTGGCGGCCATGCTCTTTGAGATTTTATATTGTAACAGGAAAAATTGAATCCATAGAGCAAAAATCCCTTAATAAAAGTTGCTTGTCTATGTCCCCTCTATATACAGGTAAAATACTTCAGTGTTATTCATTAACACCCTGTATAAGAGAAAGTCACACAGTTTTCATACATTAACTTTAATTTAAGAAATGGGTAAATAATTACTGTCACATTTGGACAGTGGATAAATGTCATATATTCTCAAAAGTGAATTTTATAAGAACTGAATAAAGGCGTAAAGTTAAAGTGAAGGCATTCCCAATACATAATTTCTTGTTGTTAAAAATAAATAAATAAATAAAAAATTAAATAAATATAAGCAAAGACCAAAATAAAATAAGAGGTATTGCGAGTGGTAGGTACTAGCCTATAGTTAATAACTGATCTGCTGATTTCAAATAATATGTTCATGCATTTCTATGGGAACTGTTTAGAATAAAATAAGAGAGCCTTGCGCGTATATTACATTCGTCTGTTTCCAGATTATAAAAACAACCCGAAGTGACATGGGAGGCCGTGTCTCTACAACTTCAATAAATTACTCAATTAAGCCGGGTTACAGACCTCCGTCTGGCTGCAGGTCTGGTTATAGACCTCTAGATAATAGCTCGCTTGGGGTCCTTCGCGTGAGGACATGCGGGATCACGTATTTTCTGGAGCCCTCACTTAGAATTTAGGGCGATCGGGTTGAGACGACTGAGCCCCCGGGCCGGTACGGCGCCAGAATCGTGTCTGGTCCCAATTCCAGATTACATCTCAACTCTCCGTTCGGCTGCCTAGCAACACTATTAAATACTGTATATTTAAATTACTGTCAGATATAACATTGTGAACAACACTGTTTCGTGTAGGATGCGGTAAAAAGAGTACCAGCTTTTGTAGTTGAGAAATTGGTTTAACAGAAAGAGGAACGTCTCCAAACATTGTATTCAAACATTTTAAATGCACGAGACTGAATTTCTCACCCAAGTAATAAATCAATGTCGGACCGCAAAGAAAACAATTAACACAATGATAAATTCTTGCACTCTAGTCTGAAAATTCACATGTATTTTAAATTTCCTTTCGACTTATTATTCCCTATTTTATTAAACATTTAAGGACAACTACTGTATCTTATAGGATACATTATGCATTTAAGAGTTAGGAGGGGTTAGGATAATAAAAATAATAATAATTTATAATAATAGTAATGATGATGATAATAATAATAATAATAATAATAATAATAATAATAATAATAATAATAATAATTAGTAGACCCAACAATCGCCTAGTTTCATATTTTCAAAATTATGCAACATGGTTAACAAACTAATTTCGCATGTACTACCTTAGGTAATATACCGAGAGGTCCGGATTTTATGTTCTATGGGAATCCGTACCGCAAGTTTCGCTCCCTTATTTCCACATGAATGTACAAAGTAACCTACAATAAGCATTACTGTAACTGAAATAGTAGGCTAATAGTAATAATAATAAATAAAAATAAATAAATAAATAAGTAAATAAATAAACAGGTGCGTATTGTTGTCAATTTCTATTTCAGTGTGCGTTACATTAGTACTATTTTGAAGAGTTATGAATAAAAAATATGTTTAATATTATTTTAAAAAAAAAGAGTAGGCCTAACAGCTTAAAAGCCGCCCCTTCAAATCTGCCGCCCTAGGCAGCTACCTAGGCTTAAATACGGCACTGCGTACTGTGTTTATTATGATAAGAGATTTGAATTGCTTCTCCACACACTTAAATAATTATATATTCTTGTGTTCAAATGCAGCTTATATAAGTATATGTATATATGTGTGTATATATATGTATATAGGCCTATGTATATATGTATATGTATACACATATATATACATATACATATATACACATATATATATACATATACATATATACATAGGCGTACCGAGGGGGGGTTTTGGGGGTTTGAACCCCCCCTCCCCATTGATTAAAAAAAGGAAAATTGTATAATTTTTTAAGTCTGCCCATAAATTACTTAATACAAGTACATAGCGTGGGAAGCTTAAAACTCGTTATTTTGTGTCTTAATTTTTTAAATTTTCCGGGGGAGGACCTCCGGACCCCCTTTTCCCAGACCCCGCGGATGTTATAACCCCCTCCCCATATGGTCGGCCTGGTTACGCCTATGCATATATATATATATATATATATATATATATATATATATATATATATATATATATGTATACACACACACACCCAATACCTGTGTTCAATGATTACTGTTTCTGATCAAAGAAGCTACAGGATGAAGGTGTTTCAATGTTCAGTGATTCTGAATTTAGAGATTATCAATTGAACATAGGTGCGACTAAATGAAAGAGATGAAAATAAAACGATAAAATTATGTCGAAAGACACTTGAGTTAGGTTGAAATTCCACTCTACATTGATCACTGACTTACGAGATAAATAGTAAGTCAAATTGATAATATTTAGTTATATCTGATAAGAAAGACGCTGATTGCAGCGAGCCAAACAATCAGATGCTGATAACGAAAAGCTTTCGACCTATCCGGGCATCGAAGTCTCCGGCCTTGACGTAAGCGATGGCACGGTAAAATTTCATGGTGTCTGCGTGCTAAAAGAAGAAATCTGAGAGAATTGCCTATCTTGGTGTTAAAACCATGCGAGTAAAAAGCGATTATTAAGTTTGTAGAACCACGTCACCGGTATAACTTGGACATGACATCGTATGTTAATCTGGTAAACTTTGCATGCAGTTTCGCATTGACTTAACCCATCCCTAAAGGCAGGTAGGTCTGACTTTTTTTCTGTTATATGGTCTTGCAAAATGATTTCTGGATTCTAAAGCCAAAGAATTTGACTGATTAGCTGGAATAAGATTAAATAGGACAAATGGGTTAATTTCATCGAAATTTTATTAGAATTGCAAGTAGAACGGTTTTGTATAGGTAAATCGGATTGCTTTATTTCCTAATTTACTCAAATGGGGATAACTAATTAGTGAGAGCTGAAGAAAATAAACCAACTAGGCCAACTAAATAAGTAATCAGTTAAAAAATAGGGCCGATAATAACGTAACGTTCCACTTCTCTTAAAACCCAAAGTAAACTGCTGCAGTCATAACATTTTGTTTTTCGTACTCTATAAAACAGGCATGGCTACGTTCTTTGTGTCGCCATGGTTACTAAAAACAGTGGAAAATCGAAAAGGCAGCAAAAACCTTTAGAATGAAAATTCAAACACGCGAATTATGTTTATATTTTTAAGTGTATGGACAACACTACGTGTCTAGTCATTTTGGATATTACTAAACTGTTGCATTAAGTATTAAACAGTTCACTGTTGATTTTCATGTCCTTCAGAGGCGTTCTCATGTTCATGAAAATATGTTAGCACATTATTTTTTTCGCTGGCTTAGTTCATATACAATATAAATCATACTATAGTAGAATGTTTGTTTGTTATGGCCGGGTACTTAACGATATCAACCTAAAGTAGAATGGGACAAGAAAAATTCTCCGAAACGAAAAAAAAAATTCATGAAAAAGAAAATGTGAATTACTTCAGTGTACACAAAAATTACTGGAAATTGCCTACAGGAATTAAATTATTTAAAAAAAAAATAAAAAAAAAAAATAGGTGTGCCGCTCTAAGCCACTGAAAATAAATTTGCTTTAATAAATTTAAATAAATAAACATAATTCTAAGGTTTCGAAATGTTTATTTTTTCACAAATTATATTTCCTATTTATGTTGTACAATTTATATTTCCTTCCGTTCTAACGCAGCTCATGTATATTTTTGCAATGTTCCTATAGTTACGAAATATGGACTTGAAGAAAAGTGTTGTGACGAAACTCCTTCGGTTTTCAATGTGACGTGTAGGACTTAGAAAAGTTCTCAAGATACAGACAAATTCAGGACTTGGAAAAGTTCTCGAGATACCGAAAAATTCTTGACGTAAGCATTAGTCCCTAATTTCACAAGATTGAATAAAAGTCAAAATAGTTTTAAGCATGTTGGAATCAAACTTTTTAACAAACTCCCATTAAATGCTAAAAATGTCAATTCTAAAAGATTTAAAATAGTAATTAAGCAATGGCTAAAAAGCATATAAACACTATACAGAAGTTCGATGAGACAAATCTGGATGTTTTAATAGTTTTAGAATTTTACACTGATGATGTATATTACTTTGTATAAGTTTAATGACAGATAAATAAATAGTATTATTATTATTATTATTATTATTATTATTATTATTATTAAATACGAACCAAGAAAAGAAATACTTCAATTAGATTTTATACCAAAAGTAAAATCCCCGAATTGTAGGATCTATGACAAAAATAATAATGCTCTTTCGCCTACCTTGCAAATGGTTGATCCTCCACTTCGTAGAACTCCTCGATGGGCTTCTGGCAGATCAGCCGCTGCATTTTATCTGGCTTTAGCTCCAAATATCCAGGAATGTCAGACATTTTCATATCCACTTTCTGATCACCACTTGACGTGTCTAATTTTCTACTACTAACACCGCCACCACCAATTCCGAACACTTCTCTCATTTTTCTCGCGAAACAACAATATACTTAGCACCTTACGTTCCACAAAGATAAACTTTTTCACACAAGAAAGTCACACATATACCACCTAGCACCGTACGGCTCTTTCCTGATAACAAGTTTTGATCTCTGTCACATGGGGCCTTGTCTAGCTTATCAATCACAGCGCACACTCTGTAATCTCATCACAAAACTCTCCCCGGTGGAGCTGATCGCTTAAAGAACGCGCCCACTCTCCTCGGGAGCTTGATTGCGAATGAGCAATTGTTGGTCGCGCTTCCCCCAGTTCGCCACTAGTGGCGCTGCACGTCACCTTCTCACAAATGATAGCGGGGCGGAGAAAAGCTAGAACGGCATTCACCAATGAGATTGCTGTGATACTGTCCGTTTCAAACACATAGGTGCTACTGAATTTTTGCAGAATGTTACAAAGGTCTCTCTTAACTTTTTCACTGCTGCTGACGTATAAGTTAAAACGTCACAAAAAAAAAAAAAATAATAATAATAATAATAATAATAATAATAAATAAAAAATACATAATTAAATTAAATTAAAAGAATTAAAAAATCAATAAAAACAAAATAATAAATTAAGGATTATATTAAAATGCAAGAATTTTTATTTTCGTGTTGCGGTTGTCGTTCATGCAAATCAGCTATTCTACTGAAATGTTTGTGTTGAATTCAAAATTATAATCAACCCATGATTTTCCTTAAATGCTTACTTGAATATGTAAATTCAACACTTAAGGGGTTAAAAAGAAAAAAATTAAATGAGACACACAACTTCCTGTGCCCAAATAAAACTTTTGCCTCTAGTATAATATACTATGTATGAAATTCTCTTCAAGTACATTGGTTCTATACCCTTAGCAAACAGGGATGGCGTGTGGGGCCAGGTAGGTTCCTTCACCCGCAAGCACCCTCACGTTTACAAGCGCAGTGGATTAGGACCGACCCTAATTTCCGCCCCATGAGTCACCTAAGCCTACTTCAATCCATCAATCTTAGATTTTTAAATATGTCATTTTATCT
This sequence comes from Ectobius pallidus, assembly GCA_964059195.1. NCBI lineage: Eukaryota > Metazoa > Arthropoda > Insecta > Blattodea > Ectobiidae > Ectobius > Ectobius pallidus. Next base: position 114,775,354 of record CAXKWD010000010.1, read on the forward strand.
TAAAATGTTTGTTATATATCAATTATACACATCTTCAGAAGGTACCTAACCCAATACAAAAGTTTGTTTTCATACGATTTTTCGTTCCGGAGCTAGGCTGTTCACAGACACAGACACACACACATAGACATGTTTCTAATAAAAGTATTTTTCGATTCAGGGGACCTCAAAACGTGTTTTTATGTTAAAATCTTTCTTCGAATTTTGGGGTCAAACAATACTCTCTCTACCTATAGTAGCCTACCTACGGTACGGGCAGAGGAAGTGAAAATATTTGTAATTTATAGGAACAGAGGAAGAAAGAGATAAAAAAATAGTTAAATACAGAAATAAGGAAATAAATAAATAAAGGCATTCGTAAAGAAGAAAACGAAACGAAAAGAACAAATAAAAAATATTGAATTTATACGGTAGTAGTCCACAGCAGTGATTTCTAGATCAAACCGCCTGCAATATGGAAGACAGCAACCCGTCAAGTCTTGTTCCTGAAATTATTTAACGTTTCAAAGACTCGCACACGGCAGTTGTGTTGCTTATAGATTGACAGCGTAAGTTATCAGTAGGGTTCGGATGTTTATGACAAGTCATATTTTTATTTTTATCGCCGTAAACACAAACTAAACATGAATTGCATATTTGTTATCCTAATCGGAACGTTTTTATTTTGCATGTAAAGTCATATTGTGGTCTTGTCCCTGGTCTTGGTCATATTTTGGTCATTTCCCTGGTTTTGGTCATATTTCGGTCCTGTTTTTAATTTAACGTCATATTTCAGTTATAAATTCGGTAAAAGAACACAATTATGAACTATGTAGTCTTAAATTTTTCCGAAAAAGGGTCACGAATATTTTGGTTTTACAGTAACTGAAATGTGAAGGGACAGTAACAAGTAATAGCACAATTACCTCTTCCTCCTTGTTGTTAACAACTTCCAATAGAAATGTTTTTAAAACACTTTCAGTTCACAGATTAGAAGATCTACAAGTAAAACTGTAATCACCTGTAAAATTTTTAAAAAGTTAATATCTGATTGGATTAGTGTGGTGTCATAATTTAGCGTCAATAATTTCATTTCAAATTCGTACATTTATTTTCAGTAAATATGTTTTCTTATGAGTAGACCTGGGATTTTAAGGCAAATGCCTGTTTTGTTCCTTATGAAGTAACATTAAAATTTTTAAATATGTGGATGTTTCATGAGAAATCACTTACATTTGTCGAGTTTTATAGTGCCCTAAAATGCCTATTTGGACCTTTAGAGCCTATTTTACTATTTTAGTGCCTAAAATGCCTATTTTGTAGATTTAAAATAAAATTCAACTTCTGTAATTTTTACAATCTTATAATGGACATCCCGCAATGAAAAGCAGAACGGCAGAGGTGGGTTTTTTTACAGAAACTTGATTATTCCAAACAATTGTCGCTAAAGGAATGCTGACTGACGGAGGAGGGGGAGGATTAAGGAGGAAGGACTACTGTGTCAAGTCACCAGTGTTTAAGTGAATATAGTTCATGATGCCTAATTATGCAGTTAATTCTGTTAAGAATAGGTATATACCACGTTTCTTGCCGTAAAAAAAGACCATGTTACAGTTTATGTGTATATTGTAATATTTTAAAGTCTATTTTCTATCTATTTACACATTCTTAAAGCCTATTTTAAGTGCCTATTTTCTCTTTTAAAAGCCTATTTACTTGTTTTAAAAGCCTGTTTTAGGTGCCTAAAACTAATCTTTTTAGAGCCTAAAATCCCAGGTCTATTTATGAGGTCATATTTAGGATTTTTGGGGCATATTTAGTCATTTTTAAGGTCATATTTGCAGTCATATTTTCCAGTTTTTTAGGTCATAAACATCCGAACCCTGGTTATCAGTATTAGCTTTATTATGTAACCTTTACTTCAGTAAAATATTATAAGAAAGAGTGCATTGAACACTGAGGCGTTAGTTTATTTACTGCACATACAACCTGTTTTCAGTTTTATTGTCGCGTGGAAGTACAGGGAATATATTTATCTGAAAACAATAGCACATACAAAACGGACAATGAAAAGTGATAAGATGTTAATTTGAGATAAGGACCAGCATCAATTCATAAAGTATTATCTTATCAAATGTTAGTTACCCACAGCTTTATTAGCAATTCTGCAATACTGACATGGACAAGTAGAAATACGCTGTACTTTGAGTACAGCACTTTGCTTGCGAATGGAACAAACACTTATAACTTATTTGAGGCCTTCATGAACATCGGAATGCGGCACTAACCTGGCCATGTTCACATTCCTTTGTAACACGTCCCTGCAAATGTTTGGACAGCAGCTGTAGAGTTACACAACCACAGAAGAAGCTGGTCATCGAACCAAAGACTCTTTTCACGATAGTGTTTTTGAAGTGAAACTTCTTTAGCCGCGGTAGGGGTAGATCCAGAGCTTGTGTCACGCTCAAAAATCGTCACGAAATTAGTGTCACACTAAAAATCGTCACGAAATTAGTGAGGCTTATCCAAAATTTAAAAAATCCAAAAATTCAACATTATAACATCGAAAATCCAAAATATAAAAAATATAAAAATTTAAAATTAAAAAATCCAAAATTTAAAATCCAAAAAATAAAAACTTCAAAGATCCAAAATTTAAAAAAGCCAAATTAAAAGAATTCAAAGATCCAAAATTAAAAAATACAAATATCTAATATTTAAAAAATAAAAATAAATAAAATTCAAAAATTAAAAAATCCAATTAATTAAATTAAATATTAATGCCTTAAATTTAAACAAATAAAAAATCTAATACTAAAAATCAAAAAATTCAAAAATTAAAAATTAAAAAATCCAAAATCCAAAAAATTAAAAATTCAAGGGTCTCAAATTTAAAAATCCAAAATTCCAAAATTAAAAAAATTAAAAGACCAAAAATTAAAAAATCCAAATCAAAAATTAAAATAGTCCAAAAACCCAATATTAAAAATTCCAACAATCCAAAATTGAAATATCAATTATCCAAAATTGAAAACATCCAAAAATTAAAACAAGTTTCACTTCAGTCGCGTGGCGTTCCACGCACACTTTTTTTTTATCCATTTTCGTTCGTGCTATCGTTCAATATCCTACAAGCTATCCTTCACTATCCTAACGAGGTCTTGTGGACTACAAAGAAGGCAAATTTTTTTTTTTAGAAAGTCGGAGGTAAAAGAATACACTTTTAACGGTAGATGTTATCAATTATAAGGATAATTTTGTTTTGTTTTGTTGTTTTTGCTGTCGAGATACTTGGTCCATGGTGTGCAGAACGTCAGTTCAACTACCTCCCGGTGGTTCGTCATCGGTGCATTGTAATAACGTTATTATTATTATTATTATTATTAATTATTATTATTAATATATAAAAATTCGGGTAGAAATTGTGAAATTTATAACGCTATGTTACAAAACATATCGTAAATCATTTAACTTACGAAGAACCTAGGACACTAGAAATCTCCCCACCTATTCTTCATCCCATTCTACTTTGATCCTAGTCAAAACAAAGAGGCGTGGCTGTCATAGACCGCAAGTGAGAACGCACGTGTTAACCGTGTTTGTTTATTCTCAGTCCAACTCGCTCGCAGGGTCTTGTGAACAATGAATCCTTTGTTTTGTTTGCTAATTGATATACTATAATGATGACGATGCCAGTGAGGGTTTGTTATTACACGTGTAAATGTTGATATTCTTGCTTGAGCACTCGTTAGACACACCCCGGTAATGGCGCATGCTAATGACATTAACCAATCACATGATGCGAATTTTCCGCGAACTCTCTGTGAGTTCTCCTCCCCTTTGTTTTAACTAGGATCAAAGTAGAATGGGATGAAGAATAGATGTTCTCAGCCATGGCGTTAAAACACACCAATTAAAGCGCTGGCTACGCTATCAATCCTATGAATGATCGACTCGGCTATCACGAATATAAGTAGAACTGTTTTCATTTTTTGCAATTTTGTGTTAAGTCATGTAGTTACATACTAACTGAAATATTTGAGTATTCTTTAATGTTATGTGGTGTAAATTATTACTCTACGTTTAGATAATTGTATCATTTTTACAAAATTTTAAATAATAAATTAGCTGAGGAACATAATACCCGCAAATCTCGAGAATGGATTCAACGAACTAATGTACAAATAACACTGACATATTACTATTGACAAAAGCAATCAATGCACATGAAACTGCGCTGTGAAAGCCTTGCGTCTCTTGGGTTTTGTATTTTGTAATTCGAATAATTAACTCTATGTCCTTATATAGGTTTTAGATTTTGAAATGAGGAAGAACGACTTACTGCACTGAAATTATCCCCAACGCTTGAAAGCTTTTTAAATTTTATGTCTCATAGAGGATGTAGAATTTTGGACCCAAGTGCTTCTACACACCATGCCTGGTAGGGATTGAAATAAGAAGAAACAGAAATTCCGGTAACAAACTTGCACTGTTGTCTCTACGGAATTCCTCCCCAAAACCTTGGACATAATAATAGCCCTATGCACGCATAGGACTAAAAATGTTCTATTCTACAGTACAGTATTTCGTCTCCTTTTACACGCTTAGGGCCTGTGATAAACATCCATATTTCACAACTAAAAATACAAAGCCTACAGTATCAGTGGATAGAATTTTTTTTACCAACTTCTGATATAGCAGGATTAGAAGAAGTTTTATAAGTTAACCCTTAGATTCACGAGACTAAATTTCTCACGAAAATTTTAAATCCTTTGCCGGACTGCAAAGGATTGGTCTCATCATTTATCTTGTACTCTAATCTGTAAATATTACATTGATTTTAATTTTATTTCGAATTATTTTCCGTCATTTTATTACAAATTTAAAAGATGTATTTCCCCACCTTAAAACATTTTTTTTCTAAATAGATCCATGTTTCCATCATTCATAAAGCTATTCAATCATCGTGGCCCATTACATCAATACAGTAGTTGCCTTTCCAACGTTTTGTTTACCATAGACTCGTTGTTATGGCAACGGCCGATAAGCTTAGCTATTCGTAGGTAAAAATGAGAATTCCTGTAACAAAGGCTCGTTACAAGAAGCCATTGTGACCGTTCTTGTTATTATTCAATGGCCATTAAACCATATCTGGAGTTCATTACTCAAGAATGCAAGTTTATCTCGAGGCTCGAACCTACGTCCCTCGTATTCAAGTGATAAACATTTCCTCAGTCAAAACACGCACACACTTTGTGATTTATACGAGCAATATATTATGCTATTACGCATGCGCGATGCTATCACGGCCTTCTGTGAATCTTGGTGTTAAATTGAAGCATAAATCATGTCAGAGATTACGAGAAAGTGTTAACAGAAGAATGACGCTCTTCGCAGTATCAGGAGGCCGGGAATTAGAAAACACGTGACGAATCCTTCCTGTAAAGCCCCGAATTCCTCCTTGACACTGTGATCTCTTGTTTACTGAACTGATTAATTAGCATTTGTTTATTCATGTGTTAAGTACAGGAATTTCCACTGTTTGCGGTTGATTTATGATACCAATGCATAACTGTATTCTTCCTCATAGGAAATACATATTGCTGGGGGAATATCATTTCTAGATCTTCATACATCTTTTCCCCGTCATGATTTTTCTTCATTGGAACTACCCTGACGTTCCTCGTCATCATATCTAGGCCTACATCATCTTCGGTATTTGCCTTTACGACTGGGGAAACCATGAAAAAGCCTTCTCAAACTGGCCGGCCACGGGATTTGAATGTGGGACCTCCCGAATGAGAGTCCAAGACGTTACCATCTCGACCACCTCGCTCGGTATCATATTTTATTTACATACTTTTGGGAAATATGCTTTTTTTTAACTTTTCTGTGCTACTGGTGTATGTATGCGTCACCAAATAAACTGCATAAAAGTAGATGTATGCTTTATGTTACAATATGACGAATTTTATCTACTTATTAGAACTGCTATTCTTGAAAATCAGCTGTTCAACTAAAATTTTCTATATTGATTTCAAATTTACAAACCCGCTGATATAATTTGATTAATACTCATATTAATATAAATTCTTCTCTCAGAAGATTAATTTGGATTCTTCATATCATAGGCTGTTGTACACGCATTAATTATTTTTGCCATGACATTAAAAGAAAATGTATAGCAACGTCAAAAATTAAAATTAACACGTATAGAAGAAAATTCCTGGACATTTTTGCTCTATGGATTCAATTTTTCCTGTTACAGCATAAGATCTCCCAGGGCATGGCCGCCACTGGCTTCTAACAATAGACAAAAAAATCTAAACAAAGGAACTTCGTTGTTAACATTGTAGTAAGTAGTTATGAATAAAAGAAGACTAATGCAGTGGTGGCCAGTGGTGTGATTAGTCTGTAAATTTTGCAGATTATGAAATCTCTAAATTATGATATATCTATGAATAAATTATTAAAAATAGGTTTTTATCGATCACTAGGAAGGCATGAAATCAATTTAATGAGAATTTTAACCCTATTTTGAGTGATTATTGATTTATGAGCACCAAATTATAATTACTTTAATGCCCTGTAGCAAACACATCTTAGGCCATAGAGCAAAAATCTGCTAATAAAAGTTGCTTGTCTATGTCCTCTCTATATGCAGATAAAATATTTCGGTGTTATTCATTAACACTCTATAGATATCTTCAAATTTAGTAAATTCGTCCAGATGTTTAAATACATAAATTAGGCAATTAAGAACAAACATTGCTGTGGAAGAGTCAGAATGCCAAGTTTGATAAACAGTGGTTTACAATGGGTTGTTGACGATGCTCCACGTATAATTCTAATAGCCTTTTCTGTAAAATAAAAAGTTTATCAGAAGAAGTATTATTCAAATATAGAAGTTAGTTATCAATAGAGACCGGATTCTTAGGTTTTTACCTATTTTTTTCCTTACTTCCAAAACAAAAAGCGATTATACACTTTTTCGAATCATGTCCATAGGATTCACCCACATTAATTCAGTAGCACCTAAAAAAACCTAAATGGGGTATAAAAACCTAAATGTACCTAAACGGGATATAAAACCTAAAATACCTAATTTAGGCTACTTTTTTGTCTTTTTTGTTTGTCAGTTGATAAATCGATATTTTGCGGAGAGACAATTTTTGTCGAGTTGAAATTAATAGCACCAGCGTTTCGTTCAATCCAATGTCGTCTAGGATGACAGTATCAAGAGAGGAAGTGTAAGAGTACCGGCGTATTCCTTTTAAAATATTCGTACGAACAACTATTGCTGACGTCATGTGAGGTTGAAAGTACATTTTCTGCTTTCAAATGTATTCTAAGAGATAACAGGAAGAACTTCACAGTTGAGAATCTTGAAAGATATTCAGTGATATACTGTAACCAGGAAATGTGAGACAATCTTATTTTCACTGCTTCTTTTGATTGTTTATGCTTTCTTTCTTCAATTGTATAATATTGTCCTAAAGCAAGTTTACACAGATTTAAGTCAATTTTGTTAAGTTAAACTTTACAAGTATTATGTATTGAATCCTTTGTAGCACATTCAAATTCATTAAACCAATTGTTCTACCCGAAAACGATATTTTGGACAAATACCTAAAAAAAACTATTTCACCTAATGGAAAATCTAAAACAGTGTTTTTAAAAACCTAAAAATCCGGTCCCTAGTTATCAATTACAAAGCATGTCTTTTCTTCTTTCCCTGTCAGTTTTAGAATATGAATCTTGTCATACAAGCGAATATAGTTTGCAAACAGAGGATGTTCTGTCTACAAATGAAGACATAATGGCACGTATTAGCAGTCTGATAGCAATGTAGGGTGTCTAGCCATATTTATGTTAGATAATGATTGGTTATTTGATGGCGCCGAATTTCTCATGGTCGGCTGGAACGAATACGGACATTCCAGCCCTTCTTCCCTCTGGCTAGACATGTTCGCCTGCAGAGGTTCAAAACCCGTCTTCACAATTCCCATATTCACTAATCACTAGTCCATGGGAGAAACATGGGTAATAGCTTATAGTTAGAGATGCTATTTTGCGGTGAATAAAAATGTTAAATTTCGGTATAAAAATTGGTTCAATTATTTATTTATTTATTTAACCTGGCGGAGTTAAGGCCATAAGGCCTTCTCTACCACTCAGCCAGGGCAAAAAACATGAAATACATAATAATAATAACTTAATAAAAATAATAATAAATTAACAAGAATGATATATCTGAATACAAGAAACGAATTTATTTATTTATTTTATTTATTTATTTAATGTTTGACCAAAGAACAAAATTTGTTACAGATCACGTCTTAGTATAAAAACTAGAAAATAATAGCAGAGTGTTCTGATTCATAAAATTCAGTTAAGTTATAGAATGGGTTATGCAATAACCAGTTGTGAACAATTTTTTTGAAAGTCTTCAAGTTTACGTCAATAGCACTGCGAGGCAACATATTAAACATGCGTGCAGAAACAGATTTAAAGGATGACATGGTACAACTGAGTCTATTCTGTTCTGGATACAATTGATGTCTCCATCTTGTATTATAACTATGAACTTGGTCACCTGTTTTTAGGCTGCTATGCCTCTGTTTGACATAAACTAAACATACATAAATATACTGGTTTACAATAGTCAAAATTCTGTTTTCTATAAACAGATGCTTGCAATGATCATTATAATAACTAAAGTTCATAATTCTTATAGCCTTCTTTTGTAATAGAAGTATTGAGTTTATGCTTGAAGAATTACCCCAGAACAACAAACCATAGCACAGAACACTAAACGTACATTAAATACAAAGAAAAAATTCGAACACAAGTACTCGAATAATATATAGGCCTGATACAAATGGCTAAAATAAAGAAAAAAAATGAAAGACAAAACAAATACATTCTTAGTTATTACAAAATATTATGAAAATTATATATATATATATAACTAATTAGCATCAATTCCTAAATGTTATTGTATACTAAATTTATAAATGACACTTTAACTGTGAAGACAGCTCCTGAGATGGCTGTTATTATGGTGTTATGGTGTTATTTCGCACAAAAAAACTAAATTTCGGTGTTATTTCAAATAAAAACTAAATAAATTTTTAGCCTTTGTGGTGCAAATAATTGTGTATTTCTGCACATGAGCATGATCAAGAAAACCTGAATGGAAAATGTGCACCATTATCCATAAAAATAAAGTTTTGAGTATTTCTATAGGCCTGTTTTGTTCTAAATTGCACCCATCCCCAAAGTACAACCTTAAAGCAGTCTCCACATTTTGTCCTCTTGTAAATTGTCCTCTTATCGGTTAGAATGTCTGAATATCCTAGGAAAGCTCTCTCAGCATCTACATTATTCACCGGAATAAAAATGCTTTTGTATTCAGAACATAGTTCTACATGTTTAAGAACTGTTTTTAACATTGATTATTGAATTTTTTGTTGTATTAATGGACAAAAATTATTTAGTTTTTTTTCTGAAACCCGAGATTTCCCTTGAAAGTAAAAAAATCGTTAAAAAAGAGGAATTTCGCGCAAAAAACTACAGTTTCGCATAAACACAAAATTTCGCGTTTTTTCGCGGTTAAAAACCGACAATAATTCCACGTAGGAATGTTTGAAACACAAGATTATTGCTTAATCAATAGTAATAACAACAATTCGCGAATCCGTCATTCGCGAAAACTAGGTATGTCTTCTTATAGTTTGTTTTTAATATTGGTAGACAATTTAATCCTTAAATTAGTTATGTATCCTTTTGGATACACTTCATCTTGTACTTGTAAAAATCCCATTTCTTGTGAAAAACTGCACTGTCAATAAGATAATCGAGTTTTAAATTTTGAACTTTGGCATCATTTTATTTTGTTTTTTAACAAAAGAATGTTAGGGGCCCGAGGAAAAATTCCTCATTTAATGACCAGTGTCTGCCAAAATTCAGTCTTCCTAAAAACATTCTGGAAGATATTGCACTGGCAGCATTGAAAGGAACTTTGGCCATATTTCGAAACAATGCGTATGGACCAAATATTTAACTTTTTCTATTTGTTTATATGTGAGTACAAGTGCAATGTTATTCTCTTACGAGGCGCGTCCAGAAAGTAAGTTTCCCTGGTATTGTTTACAGAAACAAAACACAATTTCATGGAAATATTTGTTGCAACAGATACAACAAGCGCTCAGCTATTTCTCAACATATTCGCCACCGGAATTGAGGCAATTGCCATACCGTGTGACCAACTTTTTTATGTTTCTGTCGTAGAAGTCTTACGCCTGGGATTTGAATCACTGTGTGACAACCATCTCTGCCTCTTTCATTCCCTGTCATTTCTTGAGGTGTAGGAAAAGATGAAAATCACTGGGAGCGAGGTCTTACTGTAGGGTGCATGTTTAAACTCTTCCCAGCCGAACTTCTGCGGGAGACTTGCTGCAGCCCGAATCTCGTTCCCATTGATTTTCATCTTTTCCTACACCTCAAGAAATGACAGAGAATGAAAGAGGCAGAAATGATTGTCACACAGTGGTTCAAATCCCTGGCGGCAGACTTCTACGACACAAGCATTAAAAAGTTGGTCACTCAATATGGCAAAGGTCTCAATTCCGGTGGCGAATATGTTGAAAATAGCTGAACACTTGCTGTATCTGTTGCAGCAAATATTTACATGAAATTGTGCTTTGTTTCTGTAAACGGTCACAGGGAAAATTGCTCTCTGGACGCGCCTCGTAAAAGGGTAGGCAGGATACGTGAAACGTCTAGTGTGTACAGCCTAATTCTAGTGCTCTCCTTATGTTACGATTTATTTTCGTGTTTGCATGAAATTGAAAAGGCAGTATGTATCCTTGCTTCTCGTATCTTATAGTCTACTATTTAATTAATATTCTAAAATTGAAACAAATATAATTTTACATGCATTTACTGTTAGATTTTTACATTTTTGCACGACGTAACTAATTAGTGGTACTTGCGAATATTGTTGCCGTGGATCGTAACTTGACATTCCCGCACGCAATCTGGTTGCTATGGAAACAAAACAAATTTCCGTGCGGTAAAAACTACAAAAAGCACACTGTGCCGTAAGTAAAATCATAATACAAGCCTTTATGGACCAAGGCCCCCCCCCCCCAGTTTGTGGCGAATTTAAGAGGACAAATATTCGGTTCCCACAACAACAAACACATGCGAATCACTTTCTGAAATAAACATCTAGTATCTTCAATATTGTATATACATAATATTTTCAGGTAATATCTCAATTAATATAATTAAATTGATATAAATAATCATCGTGTAAAAATAGCATGCAATACTCGTGCCGTAAGCGTAGAACGGATCTCGGAAATTGAAAAAACTCGGCCTCGTTTTTTCAAACTCTTTCCTCGATCCGTATGCACCGCTTACGGCACTTGTATCGCAATATACTATTAAAGCAAGGTGTAAATACACAAACATCTGACTGCGGCATTCTCTATTCGGTATCAAGAATGGAATAAGCCTTCTGAGGCCGTAGTTCCTGCTTTCATTTGTACAGACTTGACTTATTTATGTTATATACGATTTTTAGCAACTAATCCCCTCATATTATGACCGATTTTAAATGGATTTTTTTTAAACATCAAGAAGATTACAGCATTTTGCGCAAAAATATATACTATGGGAAAAATCAACATGGAAACCATTTTCTTTGCGGTCCGACGTATTTTACTTATTGTGTGTTTTCTTCCAGAGTAGCTTAATAATGTTCTTTTTTGTCTCCCATTTTTCTCCAAAATTGAAGAAAATGAATATAATAGGCTATGAACCACTCTAAACACTTTCTCAAACATGGAAAATGCTATTTTATTGCTTCACATTCCGACATAGTGTAGGCTAATTGACCACATGTGTGAGTTTTAAGTTGTCTTAACCAGCCACAACTCCTACCTTATGAGTGACATTTGACCAGTTGTAGACCTTACTTACTCAATGGCAATAGACAATTCCTAAGCAAGCTAATAGAATATTAGAATATTATGGAACCCGGAGGTTCATTGTCGCGCTTACCTGAGCCCGCCATTCAACCCTATTCTGTGCTAATTGTATTAAACCTTCCCTCGCAAATCCTGTTTCCCTCGAAAATCCTGCTTCCCTTAAATCTATTCTAAAATTGTCCTCCCACCTGCGTCTAGATCTTCCAAGTGGTCTCCGTCAATATTTTTATGTATGTCTTTCCTCGCCCATGCGCGCAACATGTCTAGCACATTTCATCCTCCGTTATCTAATTACCCTTACTATATCCGGTGATGAGTACAGGTTATGAAGCTCGTCATTATGCAGTTTTCCCCAGTCCCCGTTTTCATCTCTCTTAGGCCCAAATATTTTCCTAAGCCACCTGTTTTCGAACACTCTTCCCGAAGAGTAAGCAACATCCATATAATACAACCAGCAGGATAATTGCTTATACATTTTTAGGTACCCCTATTGCAATCGATACCATATCATGACTTTCGAAAAATTCTTTCATATCTTTACGTTTCATGCCTCCCTAAGTACGAAACCACCGCCCGTTCAAAAAAATAAAAAAAATAGTGATATATATATATATATATACACACACGCTAGTGGCCGTAATTTTGAAGATATTTGAACCAAATTTTATTATGTTATTTCTAGGCCCAATAGTTCGGACGAGTTCGTTAATGAGCAAAATTGGCCCATGGGGAGGGTCGGGGAGGGGATTGAAATTTTGAAAAATTTATATCTCGGCCCCTATGAAATAAAGAGGGAAACTTTGTTTGAATAAATTAGAGAACTCCTTATGGAGTTCACAGTGACACCAACGATTCTGGGGTTTTTGGGGTACGAGTGGGGGTGGTTGGTTGGTTGGGGGATGGAAATTCGAAATTTTTGAAACCACGTCTTATGGGGTGTCGTTGAAAAGCTCTTGATGAGTACTCTACAAATCAATAACTGGTTTTTCGATAGCTCTCATATAAGGCGAGATTTAGCATTTCGAAATGTACCTCAGCCTGTAGGCCTGCCTAAAGGAATTTTTATTTTTAGATTTTTTAGATTTTTAGATTTTAGAAGACGAGAAGATAAAAGTTTCTAAATGAAGCAAAATTTTGTTAACTAATAAATAACATTATGATCTCTAATATTTTTAATAAGCTCTATGAAACAGATCCCTTTCAGCCTGTAAGTTACCATCCAGCCACGTAAACAAGTAGAGAGTGTGAAGACAAAGGAACTGTGTTAGAGCTGATGTGTTTGAACCAGGTAGTAGTGTGAGTTGCGGGTAGCATGGGTGAAGGGGGCAAGGCCGTGTTGAAGGTGGAATGCTGTGGCCTGTGGCAAGCAGTCTCGCCCCAGGCAGCCTGGTGCTTGCCACGTCAGGTTTACAGCGGTGCTTTTGTCACACAGGCTGATGTAACACACTTAATACCATTAACACTCCTCGATATCTCCAAACTTCTCCTGGGTGATATTCTACTCTTTGAAAAAATGTGATGAGTAGGGCAAGGCATAACCATAAAAGTGAAAAAATAAAAGTTGCATTTATGACCTAAAAATAGTGAAAAAATAAAAGTTGCATTTATGACCTAAAAATAGTGAAAAAATTACACAAAATTTTAAAAAAATGACCAATAAATTTTTCATTATTAGATATATTTAGTTTTTTAGGGGCGGATTTCTATGACATGTCATATTTTCCCCCTTTGCATTATTTCAGGTTTCCGACTAATTTAAACCCGATTCCAAGCATCCTGGTGAAAATGGAACAGCTTTTATTTTCCATATAACTGCATATTTAGGAAATTTTCAACTATTGTAGCATATTTAGTATGAATAGGCCTATGCATATTTAGGTCATTTTTACATATTTGTGTGCATATTAAAGAAATTTTGAAGGTTCATATCATATTTTGTAAATTTTGGATTATAATGATACTTTTTGAGAATTTACAGGTATTTTAAATAATTAACACTCTATTTTAATAAAATGTATTGTAATGAAACTTAAAAAATATATATACAATGTGTAAGTGGTAAAGTCATATTTTAAATTTTATTGGTCATATTTTAATGTTTTTAGGTCATAAATGCATGCATATATCCTATTTTTTAGGTCATAGTAATGAATTGCTAAAAGCAATTTAACGGATGACAGTGCGTTATATATGAATTTACAATTTAAAACACATTTATTTTATTACTAAAAAGTAATTAAATCTATACTGCTTGGACACCCTTAGCAAAAAAAAAAAAAAAATCTTCCTGAATTAGTATGCCCATCAAATTACCCCTAGTAAATATGTGCCATTTATAAAGAAAGAAAAACATTAATTATTGCTTCAAAGGCAAACTGCTATGGTGGTTGCAGTACAACAAGCCTGAATTAAAATTAACTGCAGTATGAACAGTTGGCGGAGATTCTCAAATAAAAACGATTGTCTGTTGTCTGAAAGTAACGATTTGTACCTCCACTGAAACATGACATAGCCTAAAATGCCGAAAGAGACCTAAAATGCCAAATATGACCTAAAAATGCCGAAAAGACCTAAAAATGCAGAAAATGATCTAAAAATTGCCCCAAAATGACCTTTCTCTTGAAAAATTACGAAAAATGCAAGATAAAGCAAAAAAATTGCAAAAATAAATTTTCCTTACTTAATCAATTATTTCATTACAGACATTTCTATATATTCGAGCTATCTTTTAACCTGCATATAAAAAAGATGCAAAATCATCAAACGTCTTGCCCTTGTGATGAGAAACACATTATTTTCTGTATCCTTTGTGTAATGATATTCAGTTAGCGAACTAGGGGCTCGCCGATGGGGGTGGTACATCGGGTCCAGTCTCTCCCAGAAACAATACATTTGTAGTATTTTTACTGGATTTTTTTGGTATTTGGGTATTTCACTTGGGTTTTCTTATGGTTTCTCCAGTCGTAAAGGCAAATGCCGGATTGGATATTTATTTACTATGACTGAACCCAGCTATTTCATTTTGTATCGTATTCATTACAAAATTAATATCAGGTGTTGACCGATACCGTAGTAATGTCCAATTCAGTGCCTATTTTATGTAATATATTAGAAAGAATTTATCAAATGCAAATCAGTTCTCATGGCAACATATTGTCCTACAGTGTTCATATACGGCTTTGGAAGTTGGAGTATAGGTAGCTTTTACAAATAATACTACCCACTTATTCCTTCATATATGCTTATCAAACTAGACCTTTGTTCTTCCGTAAAGCCTGCGTAATGAATCCATCTGGAGCTTATCTCCGAAATCGATTAACAAAATAACTTATTTTCTGCATATCATAATTGCAATTATAACTGATTAAACAAAAGCATTCTGGCTTGTGTATTAATGTTTATCTATTTATTTACTTTCTTCATATTGTATTCCATTTATTGGAAAGATCTATCTTTCAGATACATAGCACACTTGGGCACCTTATTCTCTTTCTTAGGAGCCTGCAAATATTTCCATGGAGACTTCGCAATATCGCAAGTGTTGTTCCGCGCCGCATGCCTGATGCTCAATTGTTCGCAACGAGTGGACGCCTTGACATTTAAACTCTATCAATACCCTCACCTGTTCAGAGAATTACAGGATATAACATCACTTTTATTTTACTTTCTGCTTGTCTATTTGAGCCTGACTTATGTAAATGCCTATCTGTTTCTCTGTGTTTATCATATCAGGAATATTTAGTATTAATATTGAGTAACATCAGCCAGGGCCGATCCGTCCATCTGCGAGATCTAGGAAGTATTGTGGGTGCCACTTCCTAAAGACTTTTTGAAGTGAAACTTCTTTAGCCGCGGTAGGGGTAAATCGAGAGCTTGTGTAACGCTCAAAATCGTCACGAAATTAGTGTTACGCTCAAAATCGTCACGAAATTAGTGTTACGCTCAAAATCGTCACGAAACTGCACAGAAAACAATCAACTCAATGATTTGGCTTATCCAAAATTTCAAAAATCCAAAAATTGAAAATTCATAAATTGAAAACCCAAAACTTAAAAAATCCAAAAATCCAAAAATCTAAAATTATAAATAAAAAATCCAAAAAATAAAAAATTCAAAGATCCAAAATTTAAAAAATTCAAAATTAAAGAATCCAAAATTCCAAAATTAAAAAATCAAAGATCCAATATTTAAAAATCCAAAAAAATAAAAAATTAAAAATCCAAAATTTGAAAAATAAGAAAACCAAAATTAAAAATCCAAGTATCCAAAATTTAAAAAATTAAAAATCCAAAAAATTAAATTAAAAATTTAAAAATTAATAATCTAAAATAAAAAAATCGAAAATCCAAAATTAAAAAATTAAAAAAATAAAAGATTCAGAGATCTAACATTTAAAAATCCAGTATTCCAAAATTAAAATTAAAAGATAAATCTAAAAAATAAAAAATCCAAAATTAAATATGTCTAAAAACTCAACATTAAAAAGTCAAACAATCCAAAATTGAAAAAATTCAATAATCCAAAATGTAAAAATTCCAAAAATTAAAATAAGTTTCACTTCTGTCGCGTGGCGTTCCACGCACACTTTTTTTTCCCAAGAACTACCTCTACCTGCTGCCACCCTAATCCTCTTCGACCTGTCAATCAGTGAATAGAAAGGTAATTAGGTCTATTCACACTTGTCTGCAGTCCAGTACAATGTTGCCAAATACATACCACACAGTACGTTTACTTCACTTGAGAAGTGGTGAATGACAGCGGCAACACTGGAGAAATCCACGCGTCTATAAGAGCACCTCTTCTTTGTCGGTGTCGGTGCAGATTTTTGGATTAGAGAACAATGCTGTCATGTTCTTTTGTAGATAAACGATGGTTTGGGACGAGGTCTACTTAAAATGGCACGAACAGTAGGCCTAATCAAGTTACGGGGCAAATTATGTGGATGACTTTTTTTTAAACACATACGTCATTGTTGCGATCTAGACCAATAACATAAACAGGGCTAGGATTATTTGGAGTGGATGAAGACACTTTGATTTCCATAATTATTTATATTTCAGGGTATAGTAAGTACTTTTACATATTTTCGAAAAAAACTGGCAAATATTTACATATTTCATAGTTTTATTTTAAATATGTTCCATATTTTATGGTTTCAAAGTTAGTTCTGTTAAACACAGTGATAGCCAAGAATCCAGGATATTAGGCAGTGAAGCAAATTTATTTGACTTGCGCTTTAAAAAAAAAAGTGGAATACATATGTCTTGGACTGTTTAAAAATATTATTTTATTTTTCTCTGTAAATATTATTAAAATTAATCTAATTTTTCAGTACTTTTTATCCTATAGGCTGGTCTATGCAATAACGCCAATAAATTACATATCTCTCATTTTTATGTACCGATTACAAGAAAACGTGACGTGATACGTAGAAACGGTCAACGGATTCGTGTTCAGCGACCCAATTAGTAACCAGATATGATAGAGAAAAACGAAATGCATTTTCCAATTCAGCACAGCGAAGCACATCTATTTTCGTTTTTACTGCAGAAATTTGTGTCTTTTTTCCAGGCTAGTGTAATCTGTCAAATAAACTGTAATTTAAGACCTTTAAATGGTCGGTACAACGCCAAAGTGAACTAAGCGCCAAACTCCATATTTTGAGAAAACTGAAGTTGAAGTTTGAGTGTTGTAAAAAAAATCTTGATCAAAACGAAATTTCCATTTTTTCTCAACTGATTTTACTATCGTAGTATCGCTTAGTTCGTTATTGCAGACCGTAGGATATCAAAATCTGCACCATGGACTACCAATAGTCTATATTTTGACAATTGGCGCTTAGTTCACTTTGGCGTTGTACCGACCAAATAGGCTCGTCGTTTAAAATGCATTTATATTTCCATAAAGCACACTTCAAACTATGAAGTTAAGCAATATAATAAAAATTACCGTATTTTACGGACCATAAGACGCACTTTTCTACCTTGAAAACAGAGCCTTAAAAGTTGGGTGCGTCTAATTGTCCGAAAAAAAATTATGGTAAATATTGCTGAAATACCCTAGTTATACACTAGGTGTTGTAAGACAGTTACAAATTTTAGCACAGACTGTACATCAGTGCACTTGTCACAATCGTAAAATGAGGGTAGCAAGAAGCCAGGTATACAATGCAAAAAGAAAGGAATGTTGAGTTCTTTTATACGAAAGGAGTTGTCTCTGCTGGGTGGTTTAAATGAAGGCAATGACCTCTAAACAGCCTTGTCCCTTTACACTTACCGTATGCTGAATTGAGGGTTAGAGGGTGTAAAAGTATTTTCAGTCTTTCATAAGAAATCAGTTCAGTTGTTAAAATTTACGCGATGCCACGTGTACAGAAGAGATTTTCGTATAATGCAGATTTCAAGTTAGTAGTGATTTACACTGATTCCATTATACAAGCTTATAATTTTAGTGAAGTATATAATTCCCTTTAAAATATTTCGGTTAGAATCATATTAAATTTATTTTTCTTTAAATTTCCATCCTAAAATTATGTTCCGGAGCGTCTTATGGCCCATAAAATACGGTACTAATTTGTCCCATTTCAAGGTACCTTCTCCCCTTAAATAAATTGTCCATTGCAGAAATTTAGCAAGCGATTCCCTCTTGAGGGTTTTTGACCGCAGTGGCTATTACATTAACCATGCTGGGGGAAAATATTCTAAAACGTGAATAGAAAAGGCACGATTCTGTTAAAGTCTAAACAGAGGATAGCTAAGAACAGTTACAACAAAACCAACACGCTTTCCGCAAGGACGTCTGCAATTGAAGCTTGCAGCTGCATACAGTAGCTGTTTCTAATTTTCTCGTCTTTACAAATTACAAGGTTGCCCTCCTATTATCGTGTTCATATTGAACAATATAATAATAACAATAATATAACAACAAAACAATAACATATTATTGCTGACCGTGGTTAGCGTCGCTGACTACAGTTCCGTCGGCCCGGGTTCGATCCCCGGTACCTCCTCGGATTTTTCTGAGGTAGGGAGGTCTGGTAGGGGTGCACTCAGCCTCGTGATTCAAATTGAGAAGCTACTTGATAGAGAATTAGCGGCTCCGGTCATGGAAACCACCATTAACGAACGTGGGTGTCGACATGCTGACCACATATCCCCCAATCCTGCCATCTTCTTATGGTAGATGTCGCAGCGGTCGGATGGTAGGCCTTTTCCCTTCTGGGATGTTAGCGCCACGGAGTTAGAGTTAATATTATTACTACTACTACTACTACTACTAATAATAATAATAATAATGATAGTAATAAAGTAAAGTGTTCCCAATACAGGTCATGGAGGCCCAGAGGGTTCCAGAATGTTGAGGCTCCCAGATTTTAGACATTCGGCACGTGAACGTGCCGGCCGCCTTTACTCCCAGGATTGCTCCTGGTAGTCATTTATGTTGGAGTCTGAGTCGACCCCAGGGCCATAGTGCCACCAGATGGATTAGGCCAATTGAAAAACTCCAACGACCTCATCGGAGATCGACCCGCGACCTTCCGGTTTGTAGCGCAGCGCTTCAACCACTACTCTAAGGCGTATCTCTATAATAATAATAATAATAATAATAATAATAATAATAATAATAATAATAATAATAATAATAATAATAACTACAGAGTGGAAGAAGTGTAACTGTGTAGTTGGAAGGGGTCTGCAAGTAGCATTAAAACAAATGTAAAAACTAATTTAGGTTTTGTGATCAAGTTTTGGTTAATTAGCTCCGCAGAATCTCATCCAAATTTTCCTAGAGAAATACTAGTTGGTGTTACTTGCATTATCAGGATGACCCGATAGTTAAAAAAAAAAAAAAAAATGAAACCTCTGTCTTTCTCTTCACCTTAGTTACACCTCACAATTTTAGAGACATTTAAACGACCCAAGCCACCCGGGCCTTACAGGTCCGCGACCTGTCGGAAGAGGGATATCTTTGGATCACATACATACTTTTTTTTACCAGACAAGGACATGGAGGGCCTCCCCGTATGAGTGATCAGCCCAATGCCTAAAAAAATAAAATTAAAATAAATGATAATTAAAAAATTAATAAAATAAAAATACACCTTACAATACGATATTCAAACTTCACTGTGTTCTTTATTTTGACATATAATTATTTCAAATGAAACATTCAAATTGTTAAACAAATAATAAAATCAGGTAAACTGATGTAAAAAAGTGCCAGTATGTTTTTTTTTAATCAGTTATGACTGCAATTATGATATGCAGAATATGTTTTTTTAATTGATTTACAAGTTAAGCTCCAGATTTATTCATTAAGCAGGGCTTAGGGAAGAACAAAGGTCTAGTTTTCTTTTTAATCAGATTAAAATCTTCCAGCATCAGCTGAACTGTACAGATTTTTGATATCTTGACAATCGCACACTCACATAAAAATACGGAAAAGAAAGTGAAATTGGCTGGTTTCGGGATTTGAACCATGGAACTCCATAACGTGAGGCCAAAACGTTACCATCTCGGTCACCTGGGTCAGTTTAACGGTCTAGTTGTAAAACAATAGTGTTTTTGGTCATAGCTATCTCTATTTTAATTTCCAAAGCCGTAAAATATCACAGTAAAACAATTGACTATGTTGTCATGATAAATGATTTGCTTTTTTTTAATATAAATTCTTTCGAATACGTATATTATCATAAAATAGGCACCAAATTGAGCATTACTCCGAAACAGGTGAACCGATTTCATCCAGTATCAGTAGACCTCTTCCCATGAACACTATAAATGTGTATACCAAATTCCATAAAAATCCGGTAAAGCGTATTTGAGTTACCGCGTTTTTAAAATAGACACTAAATTGGGTTTTACTCCGGTACCGGTCAACAGATTAGGTTCAAATTTAACAGAGTACTTTTCATGGATGTCATAAATGCGTATACCAAGTTTAATGGAAATCCGATACAGCGTATTTGAATTATGGCGCCTTTCTATTAGAAAGGCGCCATAATCTATTAAAATAGGCACTAAATTGGGCATTACTCCGGTACCGGTGAACCGATTTGGTTCAATATCAATAGGGTTCTTCCCATTGACATTATAAATGTGTTTTCCAAGTTTCATGAAAATCCGAAAAAGAGTATTTGAGTTAGAGCGCGTACAGACACACGGACGGACAGACAGACAGACGGACAGACATTTTTCGTCCCCCACACAATCTCATAAAGTACCATACTGGCACTTAATAAAATAAAGTAAACTGACATAACAAAGTGCTAGAATGCTTTCGTTTAATAATCAGTGATAATTGCAATTACATGCAAAAAATAAGTAATTTTTATTATCGATTTCCGAGTTAAGCTCTAGATAGATTCATTAAGCAGGGCTTACGGAAGAACAAAGGTCTGGTTTGATAAGCATATGTGAAGGAATATGTGAAGGTGTTATTTGTCATGGCTAACTGTATTGCAATTTCCAAAGCCGTATGCGAACAGTGTAAAACAATATATTGTCATGAAAACTGATTTGCATTTGATAAATTCTGCCTAATATATTACCTTAAAATAGGCAATAAATTGGGCATTACTCCGGTACCGGCCAACCGATTTGGTCCAATATCAATAGGCTTCTTCCCATGGACATTATAAATGTGTGTGTACCCACAACTCTGAATTTGAAACTACAGAGGAAGAGTCATCGTTTAGAACAGGTATGGGCAACCTTTGGAAAGATGCGGGCTAAACTTTACGATATTTATGAAGTCGCGGGCCGTAGATAATAGGTAGTTGTGAAAAAATAATCATGATACGGTTTTTTGTATTTATAAAATATAATGCTAAAGTTACATGAATGAGAACAATATCGAATTGATTATGTATTTACTTACAATTAACAGAAATTAATGAGAAGCTTGAGCTTGAACTTGAGAAAGAAGATAATCAATAAAACACCAATAAAAAGAAGTTATATAAACAGTGGAGTATACTGATAGAAATTCTGAATGATAAAAACACTTTATTCTCCACTTACATTACTTTTAATAGCACAGGACTAGTTTCAAGAGCCTTATTCGCTCCCATCATCGGCTGGTGGTCGAACTTGCTTAACCACCCACTGAAGAATAGTACACCAAAAACCAAACTACCAGGTATCTACCAAATAGAATGGGCAGATTGTGATCAGATCTACATTGGACAAACCAGGAGGAGTTTGGAAATAAGAATGAAGGAACACTTAAGAAACATAAAAGTAATGCAGACCGAAAGATCAGCAGTTCCATACCATTGCTGGACAAAAAATCACAGTGTTAAAAAGGAGATCAAACTATTAAAACACGTTAAGAAACCATCCGAACTGAACGTATGGGAGAAAATATTCATCACTAAGAAAGAAGACAAGGTTATGAACTTTGAAATCCCACCTATAGACGACGTAGTGCGACTTACAAAAACGAAACGAGAGGGCAGCACAGAACAATGCATATATACAAACCAACATGGCAACCAGAATAACAATCGACCACCAGCCGATGATGGGAGCGAATAAGGCTCTTGAAACTAGTCCTGTGCTATTAAAAGTAATGTAAGTGGAGAATAAAGTGTTTTTATCATTCAGAATTTCTAAGATAATCAATGTTGGCATCAATTCCACTAATACACAGGCACATAGTGTTTTCAAAATGTTAATCTTTAAGTCTGGTTCGGTACTTTGATTTAGGCCCATTGTAGCATTTTTCTAGCGCTGACCGGAAGGAACTCCCTCGTAGTTCAGGTTTTTGTTTCCCCCCTCTCACTCTCTTGTTGGCGAGAACCGAAAATATTTACTTTTTCGAGCGCGATTTTAAAATGTTCCGCGGGCCGCAACAAAAGTCGAGGCGGGCCACATCCGGCCCGCGGGCCGGGCGTCGCCCATGGTTTAGAAAATGTAGCATTGCCTTTGGCACTTGTGTTCAGTCTGCTATATTATAATATTATTTCAGAGAATCCCATAAACGAGTTTTCTTATATAATCTCCTTCAGGTAATTTCTCATCCAAGTATTAGAAAAGTAGTGATAGTTTTCTGACTTACTATAATATTTAAGATCAAATAAAATAATAAAATATGTTAATATTAAAATAAATCACCTTATAATTTTATACAACATTGAAATAAAATCAGGTAAACTGATGTAACAAAGTGCCAGAATGCTTTTGTTTTACCAGTGATAACTGCAATAATGATATGCAGGAAATAAGTTATTTTTGTAATACATATCAGAGTTATGCTCCAGACCGATTCATTAAGCAAGGCTTACGGAAGAACAAATGTCTAGTTTGATAAGGATATGTGAAGGAATATGTGGATAATGTTATTTGTCAAAGCTACCTGTATTGCTACTTCGAAAGCCGTATATGAACACTGTAAAACAATATGTTGTCATGAGAACTGATTTGCATTTGGCAAATTATTTCTAATATATTACTATAAAATAGGCACTCCAGTACCGATCAACCGATTTGGCTTCGTCCCTTGGACGATAAAAATGAGTACCGTATACCAAGTTTCTTGAAAATCCGATAAAGCGTAGCCTACTTCTAGCCACACTATTAGGAGACCGCTAAGAGGCTACCCCAAAATCTGTAAATAATCAGTATATATTTTCGGATTAAGGAACAATGCTATTGTTTTCGGGAAAACGGAAGAATCTGCTACACCCTAGCTCCCCACTCTCTGAAAATAACTGCCAGTAGTCATTTTGGTGCAAGGGTCATTTATAGGGTTCGGATGTTTATGAGATTTCATATTTTTGTCCTGGCCTCCGTTCTCGCCGAAAACACAAATTAAACATGAATTGCACTTTCGTTATCCTAATCGGACCGTTTTTATTTTGCATATTAAATATCTCTGATATATTTACATACATACATACATTTACTTTACACAAATACAACATACAACATAAGACCACCCGAATGAGCAACGTTTGGGCAGAGTTCATTTCTTTACAATACCTAGTAGGCCTACAAAATTAAATTAGTTCACAATTAAATAAACTATTGAATACAAATAAATAAAATAAAATATAATTAATTTGAATTCAAAACCTAGAGAGAAGAATATAAAAAAGAAAGAACAGAAAAAATAAAAATAAAATAGGAAAATGGGAAGAACAATATTGAAATCCTATGATATAACAAATGAAGCGGTTCCTTATTTTTCTACAAAATTACAGATTGAAGTAAATTTTAAACTAAAAACAAGATTTTTGATAAACTTATTGAATTTTTTGTTGTTCATATGTACTATTTCCGGATGTGACCTCATAAAGACATATTTTAGTCATTTTCATGGTCTTAGTCACATTTGTAATTCAACGTCATATTTCAGTTATAAATTCGGTAAAAGAGCACAATTATGCAGTATGTGCACTAAATTGTCGACTTAAATTTAAAAAAAAAAAAGCCACAAATATTTTGGTTTTACAGTAACTGAAATGTAAAGGAACAATAACAAATAATAGCACTATTACCTCTTCCTCCTTGTTGTTAACAGCTTCCAATAGACATGTTTTAAAACATTTTCAGTGGTCTCTGGAAACATTAACAGATTAGAAGTTCTTTACAAGTAAAACTGTAAATTACCTGTAAAATTATTAAAAAGTGATTATCTTATTGAATTCGTGTGATGTAATAATTTAGTGTCATTAAAAACTTTAAATTGGAGCATATATTTTTATAAAATATGTTCTTTTATGAGGTCATATTTAGGATTTTTGGGTCACATTTAGTCATTCTTAAGGTCGTATTTACAGTCATTTTTTTCACTTTTTAGGTCATAAACATCCGAACCCTAATTATGAAATATTATGTTGGCTCTGAAAATAGCTGTTTTGGTGCAAGGGTAATTTACTATAATTAAGGGGCGGATTTCTATGACATGTCATATTTTTCCCCCTTTGCATTATTTCAGGTTTCCGACTAATTTAAACCCAAGCATACTGGTGAAATTGGAACGGCTTTTATTATGCATATAACTGCATATTTCGGAAATTTTCAACTATTGTAGCATATTTATGTCTTATTTTGGAATATTTGTGTGCATATTAAATAAATTTTGTAGTTTCATATCATATTTTGTAAATTTTGCATTATACTGATACTTTTTTCAGAATTTACAGATATTTTAAATAATTAACACTATATTTTAATAAACTTTAAAAAATATAGGCCTACACAATGTGTAAGTGGTAAAGTCATATTTTAAATTTTATTGGTCATATTTTAATGTTTTTTAGGTCATAAATGGATGCATATATTCAATTTTTTAGGTCATAGAAATCCGCCCCCTAATTATAATAAATTATATAATAAGATGTCGGCCGCGGTGGTCTAGAGGTAGCGTGCCCGCCTCTAGATCCGCAGGGCGCGGGATCAAACCCGGCCGCAGTCGATGGATTTTTCAGGACGTAAAAATCCTGAGCACGGAGTCCTCCGGGAGGGACTTTAAGCTGGGGGTCCCGTGTCGTAGATTTACGGCACGTACAAGAACTCCAAGCCTAAATTAGAGCCTCTGAACAAAATTTCTCGGCCCTTTCACGTCCAAGAAATAGGCCTACTTAGTTTCCAGAGGGGGTTGCGAGGCGATGGGCTTACCACCTGTCCCTCTACCCTCTCTCGGAAAATAAGCATATCAAATACAGTATAGGTAATGAAACCTCCGCTTGGAGGCCCCTTCGCCCCACCTGGGGATAATAGGGTAACAGATATATAGATATACAGATATAATAAGATGTAGCAGATTCTCCATTTTGTCTTTTGTAGAAAAACGATGTTTTGGGAAGAAGTCGTCTTAACATGGAATTCACTGAATAGCATTTTGGCTCTTTGCTTACCCTAGCTTGTGCAATTGGTTTTAGTGTAACGGGCCAGCTCTGGACAAGTTGGTACTCGCAGGAATGCTTCAGATCTGCATGACGATAACATCTTGTCACTCATCATCCTGGCCCGGGGTTCATGACCGCGCAAGGACATTCATCTGATCCGGAAAAATTTCATCATGGAAAAATGTTATTCTTTGGAAACAAGAACATTCCTCATATTATAAAGTATTTCCTGATTACGGACTAGACTTCTTATGAATCCCTACAAATGGTAGACTAGACCTACTAAAAGAATGCCGGGCTTTGGAAGCTTTACCAACTGTTACTTGTCTTCCGAATAAATATATAATGTGTTGACTCCGCCTTGTCAATATGAAAGTTTTACAGTCTTACTAATAATCCAGTTGTAAAATTTATACCAGGAATATACACAGCTGAGGAGAAAAAATGTACTAATAATCCTTGCATAAGGCTGAATGTGTACAACGCTTTACACAGCCTGGCCCCCTTGTAGGCTATAAACTTGACGTAAATAATAAGATGGCCGATATCCGTAAAAGCCGGTCGTTTCGTAGATGTCTGAGATTGAATTTTGAGGCTACGCATATTCTGAGCTGCTTTTGCGGAATTATAAACATTGTTCCTTGATTGCGGGACATATTTCCATACTTGTACCAATGATTACAGCTTTCTGAAAACAATATAATGAAATACTGAAACTAGGCAGACGATGCATCGCTGTTTGCCCGCTGCTCCGACATATGGCTTTCAGCAGTCCTTCATAGCCAGAGGCTAGTAACGTCATGAAAAGCATGACATGTTTGATGACGTTCTACGTACAAACCCGGTGTAACCCTCGGCAGTTACACTGCGTAGACTATATTAGTAATACGGCTTATGTAGAATTTGTGCGGAGAACAACCAAACAATCGGTCAACGCAGATATAAGCAGCTTTTATTAGGCCGGTATTCCACTATCCAAGTTATTTGATCAAATCGTCTAGAAAAAAGAAAATGGCCACCCGTTGCTTCAAGGAAACCGTATTGGACGAGCATTTGAAGACTTTCTGCATGTCGTTACATTGGATCAAAGATTTCCCGGCATTCATAGCATAGGGGTCCAAAATGGCGGCTAAACATCGACTGTTTTGAGAAATAAACGGCACCAAAATAGTTTGATACCACATTTTCTTCAAGTAGGCCTATATATATGGTTGAGTGTAAGAGAAGGCCCTAAGGCCTTAACTCTGCCAGATTAAATAAAGATTTATTATTATTATTATTATTATTATTATTATTATTATTATTATATGATTATTCAGAATTTAATCCACATTGCAAAAATGATGTACCGGTACTACATGCTATAGTAGTAATATAGGGATATATTTTAAAAAGCCCTGCAAGCTAACCTAAACTCGTCTCACATAACCAATGTAAACAATGATTCAGCCTGATTTTGTCATTTAAATATTTCTGCAATTATGCTACAAAACATTTATATAAAACTAATAAACTAATGCCATTATAAAGAATTGTTTAATGATTTAATCTTCGAAATTCAAGCTTTCCCTATACAGAGAAAACTGGTTTTGGTCAGAGCTATTGGATGTAGTGTAATAGCGCATCTTTGATTCAAATATCGCCTGACAAGTTCTTCGTGAAGTTCTTGTCCAATGAATTGGATACCGGTAGTGGAATACCGCCCTTAGTAAGGCTGATAAAATATTAAAAAGAAGGAACTCCTTCAGAATAGAGTAGCCGGCAAAACAGGTATGCTCTGCCATTAGCGACCGTGCCCCTCCGAGCCGCGGGGAACAAAAGAGAAACGATCAGTGCAAGGGTAAAATTTCCCGTCGCAGAAGATATTCAATGTGAGACATAATAAACCCCGCGCTATTCAGTACTTACTAAAATCTAACCTCAAATCCTAAAAACTTTACAAAAATTCTTTTGATAGCGTATGTAAGTTTTTTTTTTTCTGAATTGATAATTAAATCAGAGTGATTAATTTTCCACAAATTTAAGATCACGAAACCTGAATTACATGGGTTTGTGAATAAATTATTTGTCCAAAAACACTTATAGAAAAACACCTAACATTACCAATAAATGTTATTAGTTCTGCAGTCTATGAAACAGTTTACTAATATATTAGCAATATTTACTAATAATTTAGCCTAGTGCAATGAACTCATAACTAAAAAAAAAATGGTAAAGTGATCCCTATACAGGCCATGGAGGCCCAGAGGGTTCCAGGAGGTTGAGGCTCCCAGATTTTGGACATTCGGAACATGAAGGAGGTAAGGTTGTCAGCCTTACGCACCGGCCGCCTTTACCCCCCAGGATTGCTCCTGGTATTGAACTCATAACTATATTAACTCATAACTATATTATTAGCTAATATTTTTATGAAACAGAAGACAAATAATAATTATGTTCATTATTTTCTAATAATATGAATGTAAAAGTTCTTTGAAACAGGGCGCAGTATTTCAATTAGTATCTAAATTACTTGTTTCCGTTTCTATTTGTCCTTTAATCTTCATGCTCTAGAGCCATTTCTTATGTGCTCGCCTACGCCCTGTCGAGAATTTGACAACCAGATAGGTTAATGTATGGAAGACATTCCTAAGATCGTAAGGTATGCTGTGATGATATCGGTTCAAACGACCTTTGAATTAAAAGCCATTAGTAGGTGCTGGACATCACATCTGCTGCCATAGTTACGGCAGGTCACAGCTGGCTCTGGAATGTAAAGATAAGTCTGCATCATTACAAGTGACAAGTGACAAGTGACAATCTTCATCATGTTAGCGGTCACTGACAGTTTTCGTGTCCGAAGTTGTCAACCCACAGAAAAATTCCAAACCCCTGCCTTAAAGGAAAAGTAAACTAAAAATTCAGTATCATTTTCTTCATACGGATTGAAAGAGAATGTTTTTAAGAAATGATATTCACTGTTAGAAATGTTTTACACCTTCACATTTAATCACAAAACGAATCTATTTATTGTAACGCGATGGGCGCGTGACGTCACGCTTGACGAAGGCTTGGCTCAGTCTCGCCCGGTGAAAGACATTTCACAGCATTCTGTCTACTGTTACAGTTTTTTAGTGAGTATCTGTTCAAACAATGGTTTATTGTTGTGTTGTGGGGTGTACAAACTCATCGTCGAAGAGTGATAACACACTTAAAATATCTTTCCATCGATTTCCCAACAGAGATAAGTCACCCGAACGTAAATAAGCAATGGCTGATAAAAATAAAAAGAGAAAAATTTGTTCCTACTAAATACAGTACGGTTTGTTCACAACATTTTGAAGAAAATGATACCGAGCTTTTGGTACAGTTACGAACACAGTTATCTGGAGAAACCCCGCAATCTGTTTAAAAAAGAAGTGCTGTGCCATCACTTCTTTTGCGTGGGAAATCTGAAACACCGCCAATGAAGAAAAGAAAATCGTCGTACTCGAGGAAGAAGGAAATGAGAGAGTTGTTGCAAGATTTGAATAGTAATCCTTCAGTATCCGGGAATGGACAAATCATGAATGTGGAATCTAGTATTTATGACGAAAATTCAGTTTCTAACAGAGTAGGCGTTCAGTGTGAACTAGGAAATGAAACTTATGTCAATGTTTGCACAGATTCATTGAATGTTTCTTCTAGAAATTGTGATTTAGATAGCTCTTTTAGCATTTCAGAAATTTCTACTACCGCAAAAGATGATTCTGAATCTGAAAGTGACTCTGTTCCTATCTTGAAAAATGTTTTGTTTTTGAACTGTATTAGCTCTAAGTATTAACTGATAACGCCTGGCAACTAGTGTATCTTTATTTATAATAACGCTATCGAATGAGCAATGTCGTGTTATACAGTCTACAACCCCCTTCTGTTCACAAATTACTTCGCGGTCCCAACAACACACACTTTCGTGGCCCGTTTTCATATGTACACACAGCCCAAATTTACACCATTCCGTACTTTCTTTTCTTCCTTGCAACTCTTTAAATAATTCCTTGTCATTTTCTTTTCGTGTGATATTAATTTGTGAATACCGAGATTTGTCCTTAGAAGGTAACATTGCAGGCATCTCTATCAACAACAAACACAAATGAGACTTTGTGGTGTATTAGAAACACAGGCGCGAGCATTACAGTAGCTGTTGTCCTGCCAGCGAGTTAGTCAGGAGTGACGTCACAGGAGCGTTTTACTTCACCCGTACAAGGCGTAATATTGGGCACCTGAAGTTCACGAGATCACCATTCGTTTCGTAATTCAAAGCTCCGTGCGATGAGATTAAAATTAGAAAATGGTATTTTTTTAGTTTACCCTTCCTTTAACACAAGGAATACAGACGTAGACCTACATATCCTATACCTCAACCCTTTAAGTGGAAGAAATGCATCTTATTGGATAAATAAATAATAAATAAATACATTTTTAGGACACACTCTCTAAAGCAGCTGCTTGTCGGACTAGTAACACGCCGAAAAATTGCATGTTAGCAACCAAGGTAGCTAAAATTGCATAAAACTGCTTTTAAACTGCATTCAAACTGCAGTTTTATTGGCCTAGTACTTAAAGTCGTCATGGCAATCTGTAAACAAAATCCAGATGGCATTGAGCAGTCACACCAACTTTAACAAGGATTACAGCATATAATTGCTCATATAACAACAAATATAAGCCAACAACTTTTCACATCTTCGTTCACAAATTCAAAAGTGGCTTTTTTATATAGTGTAATTTACTTGTCTCATTTTCACAATTGTTTATTTATACTCGTTTGCCTTAACAGCCTTTATATATATAAGCTAGGGCAAGGCATTTGATGATTTTGCATCTTTTTTATATGAAGGTTAAAAGATAGCTCCAATGTATACAAATGTATATCATTAAATAATTAATTAAATAAGGGCAATTTGTTTTAGCATTATTTTGCTTTATTTTGCATATTTCGTCATTTTTCAAGAGATAGGTCTTTTTGGGCAATTTTTAGGTCATTTTCTGCATGTTTAGGTCATTTTCAGCATTTTATGTCATTTTTGGCATTTTAGGTAATTTTCGGCATTTTAGCAATAAATATTTTTTTCTTTCTTTTTGAATGGCACATATTTGCTAGGGGCAATTTATGGGCATGCCAGTTCAGAAAGAATTTATTTTTCGCTAAGGGTGTTCAAGTACTGTAGTATAAATTTACTGATTTCTTTAGTAACAAAATAAGTGTGTTTTATATTGTAAATTCATATATAAAGCATCGTCATAAACTGTATTTAGCAATTCATTACTTAAGAAAAATCTAATTATAAGTAATAATGGTAAATTTATTGGTCATTATTTTAAGATTTCGGGTCATTTTTCACTAGTTTTAGGTCATAAATGCATTTTTTATTTTGCATTTTTTCACCATTTTATGGTCATTAAATGCCTTGCCCTATATATAACCATACAATTGGCACTAAATTGGGCATTACTCCGGTACCGGTCAACCGATTTGGTCCAATATCAATAGGCTTCTTCCTATGAACTTTATAAATGCGTATACCAAGTTTCATAAAAACCCGATAAAGCGTATTTGAGTTATCGCACGTACAGACACACAAACATTTTCCCGTCCCCCACACAATCTCATAAAGTACCATACTGGCACTTAATAAACGTATTTTATTATCTCTCTGTACATGCTGAACTTACTAATCACATGAACAAGATCTGAAGATCCCAGGAGAAGACAAAGGAAGGATGTTTTCATCTCGTGTTGAGGCCAGGTGGAATGTATCGGTGGGATATTTAATTAGAGTGAGTTTGCGAGACTGACCTGCACATTCCTGAGGCCGGTACAGTGAAAGGATCTTGCATGCAAACCCTCACTTAATGGATGCAAAAACTGGCTTACAGAGGTTATACGCTTCTAAGCCCTTATCTGCCAGTACTTTAGCTATGCAAGAAAATGCTTTCAAATAACTGTCTTGCACTATCATTTAAAATGCTTTTACACTAATAACTAGACCTGGGATTTTAAAGGCAAGTGCCTATTTTGTTCCTTATGAAATAATATGAATTTTTTTTAAATATGTGGACGTTTCATGATAAATCACTTACATTATTATTTTTGTTTTCTACTATTACTGTTATAACATTTTTCATATTAAACTTTAACATTTGGATAGAACTTAATTTCTTTGCATTTATTACTGTATTACCTCGTACCTTTGTATTGTAAATAGAACATGTTCTGACCTTTTATACATCATATTTTGTCATACTTCTCCAAATTATGTATTGTTTTAAGTAATTATTTAGTATAAGTTTTTCTAATATATTGAACTGAACCACCCCCGAACACAAGCTCTGCTTCTTCGGGTGGTGTATCAACTTTTGTATGTATTTTTCGTGTAATTTGGAACAATAAATTGTAATTGTGATTTATAGAGTTTTATAGTGCCCTAAAATGCCTATTTGGACGTTTAGAGCCTGTTTTACTATTTTAGTGCCTAAAATGCCTATTTTGTTACATTTCAAGTAAAATTCAAATTCTGTAATTTTTACAATCTTATAGTGGACATCCCTCAATGAAGAGCAGAACAGCAGAGGTGGGTTCTTCACAGAAACTTGATTAATCCAAAAAATTGTCGCTAAAGGAATGCTGATTGACGGGGGAGGGGGGATTAAGGGGAAGGACTACTGTGTCAAGTCACCAGTGAAAGAACATCTGTTTAAGTGAATATAGTTCGTAATGCCTAATTTTGCAGTTAATTCAGTTAAGAATAGGTATACCACGTTTCTTGCAGTAAAAAAAAGAACATGTTACCGTTTATGTGTATATTGTAATATTTTTAAGTCTATTTTCTATCTATTTGCACATTTTTAAAGCATATTTTAAGTGCCTATTTTCTCTTTTAAAAGCCTATTTACTTGTTTTAAAAACCTATTTTAGGTGCTTAAAACTAATTTTTTAGAGCCTAAAATCCCAGGTCTACTAATAACTGTTCACTAATATGATATTAAAAATCCAATGTGAAACATAACTTCACCTAGCCCTAATGTATTCCAGTATAAACGGTTGTATTGCAGTAGTGTGCATTCAGTGTTTTTTTTTTTTTTTTTTTTTTTTTTTTTTTTTTTTTTTTTTTAAGCTCCAATCGAAATGACATTATTCGCGAGGCAAGACATTTTAAACCTCGGCTTTGTTTATAATCGTTTTAAGATCGAGGTTATATCACGAGTCGGATTATCTAGGTATAGGTCTACCAGAGTAGGCCATGAAACTATGGTCAAAAACCCAAAATTGAAAAATCCAATAGTCCAAAATTGAAAAAATCCAAAAATTAAAACAAGTTTCACTTCTGTCGCGTGGCGTTCCACGCGCACCTTTTTTTCATTGTGCACTCCCGTAGACCTAAATGCCGTTCTTTTAACACTCCTTACTTTACGTGCCCTTTCCATTCTTAAATATTGTCCTGTCGCGGTCGCCAGATATTGGGAATAGACCTAAATTATGATTATAGACTACACACTTTATCTTGAGCTGGAAAAATGCAGGGGTGAGGGATCTGATATTGCATGCAGTATAAGAGACTGTCTATTGCAGAAGGCGGTGAGTTAAAATTGACGTCATTTCTGAAGGGTTGCCAACTACTAGAAAATATAACGTGTGTGATTTTATGATGGAACAAACTGTAGTTCGTAGCAATTTCAACTCTCGCTACTAAACTAAAGATTTTTTTATTGATGCAGATATTATAGTAAAATACATCGCTGGAGAAATGAATTAAGTCATATATTTCTTTAGACAATCTCTCTCGCAGTCTTCTGATTATAGAAAAAGGTTTAAAAGTCGTACATGTACTTGAATAAGCACTTTTACATGCCTGAACTAATACAATTTAACAAAATTTCTTTCACGAGAGTCTGCGGATAATATTAATATAACTTTCTAGCAAATTAATAAAAACTGACTTCTCACCTGGCTGAAACCCGAGAAGAATTTCTACATAAGATTCGCCAGGAAAGCCTCAAATCGTACAAAAACTGACTTGTTCTTTTCTCCAGCGACAGATTCAGATTGGTTTATGGTTTATTCGCTGACGTCCTACACTTCTTGGTTTAAAGAATCTTCACTTTGAATTTCGTTATCCCTTATATCGACCATTGGATTTAATTCTGCCATTTTCAGAATAATATGTTGTAATCAGATAAAAAAATTAACAGCAGTTCAAGAATGCCGCTACGAGAAGTTTTTCTGGGTATGGCAATACTGTGAACGGGCCGCGATCTTCAGTTTTTCGAGCAAAGCCTTCTTGATATGAACTGTTTTCAGTATTATGGAATGTTATTTTACTCCAAAACTGAAACTTTATTGACTGTTAAAAACAATTGAAAAACACACATTGTTTGGTAGAAACAAAACTCGCCGAATTATATAAACACACAATTCCAACATAAGTCATTACTAATTTATTGATATTTTTACTGAACAGAGAAATAACAACGAGCTAATTGGTGAGAAAACCATGGAAGAGAAAATGCTGTAGAATCTAGAGCAGAAAATTGTGAGTGTTGATACCAGTAGCAGAGGCTTTGAGGACCAAACGATTACCAGAAGGCGACAAAGAAGTAGTTCATGATTTAAGTTCCAGAAGAAAATATATAAGTAAAAGGGGCCAACTGCATAATACAACTGAACAATTGTAGTTCCTGCAGTAAATGTTTTATCATTTGAACAAACTACATCTGAGAGATCTGGACCTAAATCTGTGTGTAGAGTGATTTATTAACAGTTTATTAACATGGTGAGTTTCCAATACACCAAGAGGAAAGAGTGCATTTATTTATTTATTTATTTATTTATTTATTTATTTATTATTTATTACATTACAATATTACATTATTACATAGAATTGCAAAAACAAATACAAGTACAAATACATATTTATACAAGTAAAATAAAACAATTTTCAAAATTCAAAATTAACTACAACTATTTAAAAAGAGGAAAAGAAATATAGGCTATATCTTCACAAGAAGTATTACATTTAGTAATACACCCGAATGAGCAAGACTGCTCGTGCTCGGGTGCCGTTTCAAAAATATCAAAGTGAAGAAAGAGGAGAGACAAAGAAATAGAGTGTATAATGTGCTTAACTAAAAAAAGAAAGTTAAAAAACATTAAACATAAAAACATAAATGCATAAAAGGAGTGAAACAAAAATTACTTAAAAGCTAAAAAATTACAAAAAATTCTTTACATATCTATTAAATTTAACAGTGGAGTATGCTGAGAGATCAGGATATTTTCTGATAATTGAGTTATAGAAGCGCGGTCCAAAATTAATGCTATGCTTTAATCCTGCCGATGTGAGACATTTGGGTTCTAATAGGAGTAAATTAGTATTTCGTCTAGTTTTGTAGATATGTTCACTGGAAGAGTATTTTATACGATGTTTGTGAAAATATTTTAATATAGAAAATTTGTAAATTTGGTCCAAACTTAAAACATTAAATTCCGAAAATATTAGGCTAGTTGGGTAATCAATGTGTTTTCTTAGACAGATTTTTATTATTCTTTTTTGTAAAAGGCAGAGGGGCTTAAGGGTAGTTTTCGCTAATCCTCCCCAGGCGAGAATGCCATATTGAATAATGGACTGGAAAAGTGCTAGATAAACGGAACGTAAAACAGTAATGGGCATACAGTGGCGTAAAATGACAAATTTATGAATTGTTCTGCGTAGTCTATTACAGATGTAGTTAACATGGTGAGACCATTTAAGGTGTTGATCAATAAAAATACCCAAATATTTCACAACGGCTGATTCTTTCAGTGGTAAGCATTTACAATTCACATCAAAATTACAATTATGTATTATTAAATTTAAATTTGTACGTTTTTTCCGCGCTATCTGACCAGTAGATGTTAATGAGAAAGGAACTAATGTTGATTTATCCACGTTTAGTGATAGAAGGTTAGAATCGAACCATTTTTTTACAATTTTCATGCCTGTATTAGCGTATTTATATGCTACTTCCCATGAATGACCACTGAAAATCACAACAGTGTCATCTGCGTATGAAAATATGGAGCCATTTATTTGATCTAGGTTTAAATTTAGCAAATCATTTACATATATTAAGTATAAGATTGGTCCTAATATCGTTCCTTGTGGCACACCAATATCAATATTTGATATTTCACTTATATGGCTGTCTACTTTTGTCATTATACATCTATTGCTCAGATATGATTCAAATAATTTGTAAACTGTTCCTCTAATTCCTATCTTATTCAGTTTATCTAATAGTATCGAGTGAATAACAGTATCAAAAGCTTTGCGTAAGTCCAAGAAAATTCCTAAACAATTATTACCTTTGTCTAATTCTTTAATAATGTTACCTGTAACGTTAATAAAAGCATCGTCAGTAGATATGTTGCTCTGGAAACCAAATTGATTTTTTGATATAATTTCATGTTTTTGTAAATAGTTTAGTAGCCTAACTTTTATGCATTTCTCTAGTATCTTGGAAAAGGCCGGAAGTAGTGATATTGGTCTATAATTGTTTAAATCATTCATTTTCCTGGATTTATGTATAGGTATTATCACAGCATTTTTTAGAGTATTGGGGAAAACACCTTCTGTGAAACAAAGATTGAAAATATAGACAAGAGGTTTAACAATATATTTAATGATAGATTTCAATGTAATGTTTTTTATTCCATCAATGCCTGGAGATACATTATTATTTAAGGTCTTCACAATGTTAATAATTTCGCATTCGTTAACAGGACTGAGAAACATAGATGTGATTGGATTCATGGCTGTTTTATTGTACTCCGAAGAGTCTGACGATGTCTTATTAACGTTTGAGGTTACACTGTGCCCTATTTTTGAGAAGTATTTATTAAATTCATTTGCGATATCCTCTTTGTTTGTTATGTGAGTACCATTTTCATTTATTAATTCTGAAACCGTTTTATTTTTTTCAGTACCTATATCTGTGGCTTCATTAACAGTTTGCCAAAATTTCCTAGGGTTGTTCTTATATTCTTCAAATTTTAATTTATAATAACTAATCTTCATATTTCTTATAACAAGAGTCAGCATATTTCTATAATTTTTATAATATTTTTTCAAATTTTCATTGTTTGGGTCATGAATTACTTTTCTCGCAATCTTGTCTCTAGTACGAATAGATTTGATTATGCCTACAGTGATCCATGGCTTAATTTTTTTGAATTTATGAGAAAGCTTTTGATTGCTGATCGAACTACTTATTATGTATTTCTTAATTAAATTATAAAATAACTGGAAAGAAGTATTTGGATCTTTACATTTATACACAGAGTCCCAGGTTTCTCTCTCAATAAGCGAGACTAATTTTTCATTGTTAATGTTATTTGAAATGGGCATAGATTGTTGAGTACCTGGGGATTTCGAAATGTGACCATTAGGATTTTTTAGTAGAGAAAACACGGCATAGTGGTCAGTTACGGCGCTACAGAAAATTCCTGGTATAAATTTCCATTTCTTTATAGTTTTAAAAAATATATGGTCTAAGCAAGTTTCCGAGCCTGGTCTCGTAACGCCATTTAAAAAATTTACAAAACCATGTGCATGTAACATATCCATATACCTGTTACCAGTAATATCTAAATTATTTTCCATAATCTGAATATTTATGTCGCCAACAATTAGATGGTTATCTGTTTGCTTTGAATTTATTAAAAAGCGTTCAAAATTATCAAGGAAATCATATTTACAGGTGTTCGGTGATCTATAAATAGCTGTTAATGAAAATGTATTGTTGCCAAACGTAAAATTTAAATGCAAAGAATTACATTCTGAGATTTCTATGTCAGTGAGAGTGAAGTCTATATTATTCTTGCAATAGACCACTAAACTATCGCATTTGCTGTACTTATTCATTTTAACGTTTTTTGCATAACCGGGTAAATCAAACCCAATATCATGACTTAACCAGGCTTCCGTTAGTATAATGAAATCAAAATCTTGTTTTAGGCTTTGCAAGACAGTGCAGAATTCTAAAAAATGTTTATTAAGGCTCCGAATATTTAAGTGAAAAATTTTGAAATCATGGATTGTTTTGTTTATGAAACTAGAGCAGGAATCGGCATTTTCCAAGACTGTCGTTATTGAATTGTCGGAATAGTTGCTTAATTCATCTAATAAACCATCCATTGTTGGGGACAAAAATAAAAATATGTACTTGAGGGATACAGTTTATACAATATTTTGAGAGACAGATTCATGACATGTGATTGAATTACAAGTTTTTGAGATTGTTATGACTACTGATTTTAAGGACTTGGCTTCTTTCGTCTTTTCTAATAAATACCTTGCAGTCACGAGTCCACACAAACTGGAAGCCTCTCTCTTTTGCAAAGTCCCTGGTTGCATTTAGTAGATCACGGGTGTAGCTAGTCAGGTGCTCGCCTACAGATATTCTTGAAGCCGGTAGCTGCGGGTTGATTTTTTGTGAAGGTATTCCCGGACCCTCTGCATACTTCCTGGATTCCTCTTTGAAATTTTTCATCCACTTGTCTCGACTGCTTCTCTTGTAGAATTTCACAACAATTGGCTTAGTTTTCCCCTGTCTAGCTGGAAGTCTGTGTGCCACACTGATATCGGACACAAGCTCTGGTGCTTCAATGGCTTCTGATATGTTCGATATTATTGAATATACAGATTCTTCCGAAGACTCAGGTACACCGAAGATGAGCATGTTGTCACGTCTCGAGTATTGTTGCAAATCTTCCACTTCTCTTCTCAGGATTTCATTCTCACGTGACAGGGTTCGCACCTCATTCTTTGTATCTTGAAGTTCTTTTTTTGTTTCAGTTAGTTCTTGTGAGAAAGTGTCGAACTTGTCGGATATGAATTGCACTGCCTGTTTAAGTTCTTTTACTTCAGCTTGAAGAGAAGATTTGAAATCTTCGAACATTTTCCTGAGGAAGTTTACAATTTCATTTTCATCCTCATTTTTCCCTTCTGCTTCGTTGCCATTTTTGTTTCCTTTCTTAGTTCTGACCATTATTGCGTTTTATGAGAGCGCTCTTACAACACGTCCTTCCTCTTCAAAGCTGCTACTGCTACTGCTACCACAGTATAAGTATTAATACAGTAAGGAAACTGTGTGTTAAAAGTCCTATGACAACTTGTTAGCTGGGCGACACTAGCGCTCCATGCGGCGGTTGAGTAAAACTGCATTCTCACCATATAAAATAACTTGGGAAAATGCATAAACACATAACAAAATATGTTATAATAAGAGAAAAAAATCTTCTTTCAAAACTGAATTTTAAATTTAAGAAACAATGAAGCATGTATTATATTTTAGTTAAGATCAGGCACAATTTTTAAATGCCACTTACCTGTAACTTGCACTGCAGTTCCTAGGGCTCTTCTTATTACAAGTTTTAATAACTTCAAGATGATTCTTGGAAAACCAATTATAACTCATTTTTATTTTTAAAAGTTGCCTAATATTACATTAGAATAGAAATGTCATCATTTTACAAAAATAATACAATATTACATAAGATACAATACAAAATTCAAATAAAAATATAGGTTTCTATCAATATTTCTCAATTTCTAATACTCCAAAACTGCTTTTAGTATACAGTCGGTACAGCAGTTTTAATTAAAGAGTTCTTATTGGAATTCATAAACTGGCTGTTTTCGAAGTGTTCCAAACATAGGCGGCAATTTACATTTAAATATTTTACAGTTTTTGTTAGTAGGTCTTCTCGCCGACTATTGATGACCCATTTTTTACACCTGAAATCATTACAACAATTGAAGGTAGATCGAAGCCGTAAGATACAGAAACAAAATACAATCTCAACAATGAAGTTGAGGACGAGCAGTGTGACAAACCTATATTCAAAGGTCACTCTTTAATATAATTTATAACTTAAACGTTGATTTTAAAGGTGGGAAAAACCTTGGACTAGATAAGCTTCTTAACAGTAGCCTATTTTAGGTAAGCCTATTGCTTGCCTAGGTTTGGATAATGATGTCATGTTAGTTTACTGTCGCAAACACCTTAATGGCACATGTATCCGAGAATTTATGATGTAAGATTATGTTTTCGTCATCTTTACGCCTACATCGTGTTCGAGAAAATAAATATCGTACCGCCTGTAAAATCGGCTATGTGCACTTTTTTACGAAATTGAGTTATGTGCACTGATATTCCTTGGCATTGATCCTTACAACCGGGCATGTGGATCTTTGATTGTCAGGTTTGTGCAAGCAAAGAAAAAAAATCGGCTACATGCTGCAAAATGGCCATGTGCATTAGAGCTCACATAGCCATTCTTGACTGCCAACACGGCACACATGTTTGTATACATAACCGGCCCTGACATATACATTACAATGCCCATAGGAAATAAGCTGCACCGCAGCAAATATTGTGTTATCTTAAGCGATCACAATACGACATCCTAAATATTGTTATCTTTAACCGTGATATAGACTGCTGACATTTTCATTTCATTAGTATCTATTGTTAGAAATTACAACATAATTAAAGATAAAAATATTAACTTACATTAAAGTAAATGTAAACATAACCACACCAGAACATGTGTCAAGAGTAAGCCAGCAGGCATACAATAAATATTACGTATTTTTCTTCTTGCCTTTCTGGATCTTTTGGGAAAGTGAAGAAATGCAATTCAGGATTTCTTCCTTTATTGTTACTGCAATTTATAGCAGAACAATAACATCCTTTCCAAACACGCATTGCTATAAAAATTCAAGACTCCTATTTATTTCCATTCTTCCCGCAGTAGTGATTGTAGTATTACTCATTGGCCGGTAGGATCGCATGGAATCTGCGCGCGCATGTCCGTATGGCAGAAAAACGGACTGAGTTTCTTTACTGTATTAATACGTATACTGTGCTGCTACTGCTACTTACACCAAGAGTTTTGATTTTACAATATATCTTGCGATATTACTTATAGGCATATTGATCGGACTATGTTGGGAGCATCTTTCCACCACAGGAAAGGTTTTGGTGGTTGCTTCTTGCATAGGTGGTGTTTTTCTCATTTGTAGTGTTCTTTCCGACTTGTACCAACTCTGTTCAATTTAAATTTGGTTAATAATTGACAATGGCATCTGGTATAGTGTCAAATTATTATTAAATTATAATAAATGTTGTAAAACAATAATCTATTAGTTTGTCCTTCTTATGCCCGGTTTCTATAAACTCGTGAAATACCAATGGGTAAATTATCCCTGGGCAAATTAGTTCCAGAATCACCCACAATGAT
The DNA here is from genome assembly GCA_964059195.1 of Ectobius pallidus. Taxonomy (NCBI): domain Eukaryota; kingdom Metazoa; phylum Arthropoda; class Insecta; order Blattodea; family Ectobiidae; genus Ectobius; species Ectobius pallidus. The sequence goes on from CAXKWD010000010.1 coordinate 114,816,491, forward strand.
ATAATGAGGAAGGCCTTGGAGTTGTACATTTAATTTAATTCAGAAGGCTTTGATTCTTATTGTTTAAATTATTATTGATCCAATGAGAGGTTAAATTTTATCCAGCCATCCATGAAAAGGATAAATTAACCCGACGATTTACCCTTGGAAAGATCCAGCCATCCATGAAAGGATAAATTAACCCGACGATTTACCCTTGGAAAGATCCAGCCCGAGTTTGTAGGAACATTTTTTCTGTCATTTTCATATTTACTCAGAGGACATTAAATGTCAAATAATTTAAATTATTTGAGTTTGTAAAAGTTATCCTTGTAAAAATTCTGTCCATTGGATAATTTACCCATAGGTATTTCGCGAGTTTATAGAAACCGGCCATTCGCCATTAAAATTTTTAAGGGATGACAGAAGTTGATTTACCCATTTTGGTGTAAAAATACGATTTTTTAATAGAATGTCAAAAATCAAGCATACTCGAAAATATACCTGTGCAAAATTTTTCACCGTTTGGACACATGGAACAGTTGTTGCAGCGGTGCATCAGAGAATGGTTGGGCCCCCTTGCAAAGTTTAATTTGCTCCGCCCCCCAAACAAAATTATTTATTCTCAAACATATGGGTTCAGTAGCATGTTCTCGACCAAGGGAAATATAAAACTTGATAGGCTGTCAGGACCTCGGAAATATTAATATTTTCCGGTATTATTATTACCGGTAAGCGTTATTAATACTATTATTACGTTATATCCAAAATCTGGCACATACGGAAATATGAAGAATCCTGTAGAATTCTTAAGGGCCTATGGAAGCGGTGAAGACATCTAGTACTCTTCATCCAAGTCATTGCTTTGTTCTTTCACATTCATAGGCGTAACGAGGGGAGGGGTTGGGGGGTTTGAACCCCCCTATTGATTAAAAAAGGGAAAATTGTACTATTTAGTTCATTATTGTGATATATCACCTTTTTTAAAATTCTGCTTATAAATTACTTAACATGAGTTTAAAGCGTGGGAAGCTTAAAACTTGTTATTGTGCATCTCAATTTTTCAAATTTTCCGGGGGAGGACCCCCCTCTCCAGATGTTATAACCCCCCATATGGTCGGCCTGGTTACGCCTATGCTCACATTCGATAACAAATGCTGGATCTACTTAATCGTACTTGTGACATGGTGATACGTACATATACTTTTATTACTTTTAACTGAATTTGCCAGAATTAGGCCATTTTTATTGTAATAATACCTAAAAAGACACGGTGTCTCCCGGGTTATGTATTTGGCGTGTAATTTAAAATAAAATTATGGAGGAAATTCGATTTTCAAGCTGTAAGTCCTTACATAGGTATTTATAGTTTAAAGCGAAGAAGAACTACTTATTCCCTCAAAAACGCTAGATATGACTTTTTTCGCTCATACAGAACTTAGAATTTTGCAACCCATTGCTTTTACGCACCATGCTTGGTAGGAGTTGAAATAAGAAGAAACAGAGATTCCAGTAACATAACATTTTACTATCTATACGGGATATTTTATTTCCCATTTTCATGTTGCCTTACAACCATTTTAGGATTAAAATCAAATGAAAATCAATATCATTTTCATACATTTTCCCCCAAAAAATCTGAAACATAATAATTTACATAAGACTAAAAATATTTGTCTCATCTTACAAGCTTAGGGCTTACAATAAATACCCCTATTTCTCAACTAGAGCAAAGCCTACAGAGATGAATAACGTATCAGTGAATAGGATTTTTACCGACTACTGATACATTCTCGCTACCCATCGTTGGCATAACTCAGGCTGAGACAACTGAAAATGCTGTCCCCGCAATACGACCTATTATTCTACATCAGAATGTGAAGTGAGAATATGATATTCTCTATACCCAGAGAAGAGAAAGTTATGAGATGCATCACACCTGATACATTTATTTTCGTGGATTTCATTCTCCATTATTGATTTAAAGAAATTAATTATATCGAAAGCCCACTTCATGACCCATTATCACGCAACTTCTAAAGCCCTATGTGAACATTGCAAACAATATACCGTATTTTACGGACCATAAGACGCTCTGGACCATTAGATGCACCTTGATTTTAGGATGGAAATTTAAAGGAAAAGAAATTGAATGTGATTCTAAACGAAAAATGTTAAAAGGAATAATATACTTCATTGCATAAAAAAATTATAATCTTATACAACGGAATCAATGTAAATCACTTTTAATTTAAAACCTGCGTTGTACGAAAATCTCTTTTGTACAGGTGGCATCGCGTAAATTTTAACAAATGAATTGATTTCTCTTGAAAAACTGAAAATACTTTTACACCCTCTAACCCTGAATTCAGTAAGTGTGCTGTTTAGAGGTCATTGCCTTAATTTAAACCACCTGGCGGAGACAACTCCTTTCATATAAAATAACTCAACAATCCTTTCTTTTCAGATTGTATACCTCATTTTGCGATTGTGACAAGTGCCAAAATTTGTAACTATTTTATCGTTTACAACACCTTGTTTATAACTATGGTATTCCGGCAATATTTACCACAATTCTATTTTTTTTACAGTACTTCGGACCATTAGACGCAACCGTTTTCAGGGCTCTGTTATCAAGGTAAAAAGGTGCGTCTTATGGTCTATAAAATACGGTAGTTCCCATGAGAACTGAATTGCATTTGGTGAATTCAGTGAAATTTTTTTAGAAATCATATAAATTTACAAAAGAAGGGGTGGTTTCTTTGAATTTTAATGTTGCCCACGTTTCTTTCCAGGTTGCATAGGGTAGGCCTATGTGTACAAAATTTCGTGCAAATTGCTCAAGGCAATTTTGTACTCGTATAGGGAACATACATACATACATACATACATACATACATACATACATACATACATACATACATACATACATACATACATACATACATACATACATACATACATACATACATACATACATACATACATACATACATACATACATACATACATACATACACACATACACACACACACACACTGTTACCGCAAGGCGACCCTTCCTCTGGTAGTGGACCGTATTGAAAACTATTTGTGGGTTCGATTCCCGGCGATAACATGCGGGGGAGAGAAGAATTGAGGAGAAGAATTGGGTTTCATTTCCAATCTTCAAATGGGTAAATTGATATACAAGAAATATGCACATGTGAACGATGACGTTGCTTGATCAACACAAACTTGATGGTCTGGAATATATTCACTTCTTGAAATCTGCAGTTCTAGTTGTATCCAAGTACACATATATAGATGCACTGGTAGACTGTATTAATTCGGAGGACCATTTGTTGATGTAATAAATATAGCCTGTCGAAATTGTTATTTCGAAACTAGAAGATTGTATTGAATGCTGAAATTTAAGACTATTCACAGCACTAGTTCAGAAAAAAGAAGATTGCATAAATAAGCTGTTAACACTTTATTGCCAAGCATAAATGTCTGTATTTATTTAACAATTCGAAGTTGCATGAAGTCTCTTTATGACTACTAAATCTCACCGAATTGAAAACTAATTATAGTCCTTGTCTTGTGAATTATATTACTCACAGAATTGAAATGATTGATATCTCCTTATGAAGGTTCAGTGTCCAGAGATAGAACGAAGCACCTTTAGCGACGTCTAGATGAATCCCTGTGATGTTGAAATTATGTTGAACTATGTAAGAACATTGGAATTCTTAATCCAACACAAATGAAGATAAAAGGCATTTCGCCCGAAATTTAGCACTGTATGACGTGCTAAATGATTTGTTGAATAGAGCACATTGCCCTAGAAAAAGAGAATGGAACACTCAAATCGTTGTCCATTTTGAAGAAGAAGGATGAAGTGAATAATAAGGACAATTGAAGGTTGAAACAATAAATAATCGCTAACCCAATAATAATAGCTTCACTTGTAAATAAGATTAATTAATCAATACATTAAAAAGCACTATGCTAATATAATAATAAATAAAATAAAAACAGAATTGATAAATTAGTAGTTATTTAAAAAATAAATAAATAATTTTGGAGTTGAGATTAAAATAACAATTGCCAAGACATACATTGAATTGATTGACTGTAAGCCTATACAGACAAATGAAAATCAAAGCCATCTGAAGTAAATTTATGGCAAGCAAGAAAGAAGGTATTACATGACGTAACATATTGCCCGCGATTATTTCACTTGTGAAATAATCTAAAGTGATGTGAAGTCATGTGATACCTAAAGAATTATGATATGAGAAAGGGGAGTAAGTAATATAAGAAAACAAACTTAAAACTAAGAAATGAATTGAGGGTTGCTAACCAAAAAAGGCAACAACACCAAAGACATGATAGGGTTAGTCGTTAGCCTCAGAATTGGGAAGAGGAGCCAGTTTTACAATGGGCCTCTTGAATAAGCCTGTGGCAGTACGCACAGTAACAACACGAATAAGACCGTCAGGGCCAGGATGAGTACAATGAACAATCCCTAGGGACCACCTTTGAGGAGGGAGATTGTCCTCAATGATTAGGACTGGGGTACCTAAAGGAATGTCAGAAAGGACTTTGGTCCACTTAGAACGTCTTTGTAGTGTGTGGAGATAGTCAGTAGACCATTTCTTCCATAAATTATTTGTAATTTGTTGGAGAGTATTCCAACGAGAACGTGTGGTGAAAGGAGAAATGGGATTTACTCTATAAACAGGCAAATCAGCCATTTTTTGCTGAAAGGTTTGAATATTGAAGCGAAAACATGTAGTGCATTTTCTTAGAACACTACGTACCACCTTCCTAATAGATGGTATCCAAAATCTTTCTCTTAAGTGAGAAATAACAAGTTGGGATTCAGCATGATTCAACTTGATATGATTGAAATAAATAAGCTGCTTAGTGAAGGCGTGATCAGCTGGTAACAACATCTGATGTTTGGCTTCGAAAGGTATGCTGGATCGTTCAAGACGTCCGCCTACCCGAATTACAGAATCCTTGTCAAGAAACGGGTCTAGTTGCTTCAATTTGCTTGAAGAATTGACGTCATGATTTGACAATAAATCACGGATTTCTGATGCATAAACCTCTTGCTGTATTAGCCTAACACAGCATTGAAGGGCCTTGTTGAGTTCAGAAGGCATTAAGGGGCCTTTTATAGAGTTATGAATCTTACGAGAGTTATTCATGAATCTCAATACGTAAGACATAATACGAATAGTTTTCAAATATTCAAATTTGAAAAGATAAGAGTTTAGGTTGGAGGTAGTGGCCTCCATTAGGGACACTACTCTAGTTTCTGGAAGCAAGTCGGGCTCCATATGATCTAGAGCGATATTTTCATCCTTGAACTTACAATTATCTTCACTGAGAGTGGGATTAGAAGTGGAGCGTTTCTCCAATGAGGAGGATCCTTTATAAGCCTGGAGTTTTGTGCTGCCCAGGGTCTGAGGATCAGACAAGAAAGGAAGTTTTACCACATATCTTCCTTCTGAGTCCCGTTGAGTATTATCAACGAAATGCTTTTCGCATATAGAGTCGTCGAGAATGGAATCAGAATTAGAATTTTTTTCTAATTCCCAAAACTGAGAAAGTTGCCTGCTAATGTCTTGATCAGCAGTGAGGAAGGCAGAATAATGTGTGGGAGACCCGCTAGAATGGTCGGGTTTCTTAGAAACCTTATTAGAAGGCCTTGACTTACGTTGGCGGTTGTGCATATTTTGCAAAGCCATGTTATGTTCAGACCTGGCGGGTTGTGGTAATTTACCAGCAAAATACCAACCCAAATGCGAGTTCTGAATTACAGGCATATTAGGAGCAGATATCTGGCCTGCACAGACAATCTGTGAATATATTTCAACACCTAATAACAAGTCTACGTACTTAGGAATATTGAAACTGGCGTCAGCCAATGAAAGATTTGGTGGAATATTCCAATTTGTAGTATTGACAGGCTTGCGTGGAAATTTCGAGGTTGAAATTTCCGGTACGATTATGACGTTGGTGTTGCAATGCCATGAAGTAGTGACAGACTTAATTGAAATTGACGTCATCTTAAGACTGTCTGCCTTAGATGACAATATACCAGCTAAAGTAGTGCGCTGGTGATGAGGCGATAATTTTAAGTGGTTGAATAACCTATTAGACATGAGGTTACAATCAGAACCACTGTCAAGCAATGCGGTGGCTTCAACAGAATGGCCATCCCTGTGCATGACTAAAACAGTGGCGGTAGGGAGCAAACAGCTTGGTTGAGGTTGGAAGACTGACATTACCCCAGCAGTATTGGCAGATTGGTTGCCGTTAATATGTGCTGGATTATGAAGGTAAGTGCCATGTTTACCCTTACAAATCTTGCAAGTATAAGTGCTACAATAGGGGGCGTGACCCTTAGAGTAATAGCACACTTGACATAATCGTTGCGTTTTGACAAAATTGTCTCTATTAGAGAAATCCATGGCTTTGAAAACTTCACAATGTTGCAGCTCATGGAATCCATTGTTACAACAGAGGCATTTAGGCTTGGAGGAGGCAACCTTGCCTTTAGGAATGGTTGTATTAGATACAATAGGCTTTACTGGCTGACTCCTTAAAGCTGAGTCAGTCATCTGAAAAACCCGTATCCTGGATTCTAAAAATGTGAATAAGTCTTTGAGACTAGGCATTTTACCTGGAGCGAGAGAGGATTCCCATTCCTTTATCAAGAATGGGGGAAGCTTGTCGAGTACAATCTTTGCTATAATCAAGTCAGACAGTTCTACACCAACATTAAGCGAGTTCAAAGCATGAACAGTGCTTATAAAATGGTCAACGAACTTCTGAAGAGATTCAGCGGAATTCCTTTCTAATACAGGAGGTGAAAATAGCTTCTCCAAGTGGGTATTAGCGATAAGTCGGTCATTATCAAACCTAGCCGACAGCGTGCTCCATGCTACATCAAACGTAGCAGCAGAGACAGGAATGTTTTGAATCACTGTCATAACTTCTGGTGCTAGACAGGACTTCAAATATTGAAATTTGTCCATGTTAGATATGTGTTTATGCTCTATGATTAGTGAATTGAAAGTGTCCCTAAACTCAATCCAGGTTGCTGGGTCGCCAATGAAATGAGGAAGCCGAATTTCTGGAAGTTTAGGGAGAGAAGGGACAAATTGAGGCGATGATTGATTAGCAAGGATAGCTTGGTTGGGCTCATAATGATGCTTGGTTTCATCAATTGAACTTCGAAGAATACCAATGGTTTCATGAAAGGCAGATTCGACTTGAAGCCTTTGAAGTTTGATAGATTCATTGAGTTCTAGTACGTCGATACGTGAGTATTCAGTCTTGTACTCACTGAATAATTCCTCGAAGGATGTGCGCAGACTCAGAGCCTTGCAATAAGATTCTCTATCTTCTATGACAAGGGCTTGAATTGCCTGAACATAATTGAAGAAACGTGTCTTTATAAACTCGACACTAGATAGCTTAGCCTGAGATTCTTGCTGGGCCGCAACTAACTTAGCCTCAGCTTCCTGCTGGGCCGCAACTAACTTAGCCTCAGCTTCCTGCTGGGCTGCAACTAACTTAGCCTCAGCTTCCTGCTGAGCTTGCCTTTGGAAAATTAAATTGTCTAGGTGAGAAAGGGCTTGGAAAACGGTTTCTTCGACTTCCTCCCTATAAGCCATTTCGGCATCAGAAAATTCTAACTCCTCGATCTGAGATTGTATGTCTTGAAAATCATTACTAAGTTTTGTCATTGTATCTTTGCGCCTAAGCAGGTCTTGAATAGAAATTTCACTAGAACTAGTGAGATCAGCTATTATATTGGCTTGGCGGGTAATACGACTCTTAACAGGGGTTCGTTTAGCCTTAAGGGCCGCGAATTCAGGACCCGGATTAGTCATATTTGATGAGATTTGCAAAGTCTTTTACAATAAATAATTGCTCAGTGTTAAATTAATTGCCCGCGTTTCGGGAATTACACATAGACGTTTACAATGGTAATGATTGAGATAAACAGACAAAACAGTTAAATACACTTGAAATTGTGTAGAATCTGTATCAGGTGTTTGTATTGTTGTCTGTGAGATTGTACAATATTTTACAAATAGACATGTATTACAATATGATAGTCAGGTAGCTCCGTACCTAGATCTCAAACGTGTTGAGGACACGGAGATATGCTTGATATTATTAAAACTTGATAATAATAGTGATGCTAATGTTTATGAAACAACACTTATGTTGTTGCTAAATGCAATACTTTGCATGAATTCAAACAGGCTTGCAAATGCCTGGAGAGACTTATGTATTATATAGTATAAGATGAATTATTTATGATAATCAAGCAAATGCACTGAATTTAATTCAGGTTCGGAGCAGCCAGTAATATCTAAACATGTTAGTAATATCAACGGCCTGATGGACCTTCAACATGTTAGTAATATCAACGACCCGGTGGACCAACAACATGTTAGTAATATCAACGGCCCGGTGGACCAACAACATGTTACCGCAAGGCGACCCTTCCTCTGGTAGTGGACCGTATTGAAAACTATTTGTGGGTTCGATTCCCGGCGATAACATGCGGGGGAGAGAAGAATTGAGGAGAAGAATTGGGTTTCATTTCCAATCTTCAAATGGGTAAATTGATATACAAGAAATATGCACATGTGAACGATGACGTTGCTTGATCAACACAAACTTGATGGTCTGGAATATATTCACTTCTTGAAATCTGCAGTTCTAGTTGTATCCAAGTACACATATATAGATGCACTGGTAGACTGTATTAATTCGGAGGACCATTTGTTGATGTAATAAATATAGCCTGTCGAAATTGTTATTTCGAAACTAGAAGATTGTATTGAATGCTGAAATTTAAGACTATTCACAGCACTAGTTCAGAAAAAGAAGATTGCATAAATAAGCTGTTAACACTTTATTGCCAAGCATAAATGTCTGTATTTATTTAACAATTCGAAGTTGCATGAAGTCTCTTTATGACTACTAAATCTCACCGAATTGAAAACTAATTATAGTCCTTGTCTTGTGAATTATATTACTCACAGAATTGAAATGATTGATATCTCCTTATGAAGGTTCAGTGTCCAGAGATAGAACGAAGCACCTTTAGCGACGTCTAGATGAATCCCTGTGATGTTGAAATTATGTTGAACTATGTAAGAACATTGGAATTCTTAATCCAACACAAATGAAGATAAAAGGCATTTCGCCCGAAATTTAGCACTGTATGACGTGCTAAATGATTTGTTGAATAGAGCACATTGCCCTAGAAAAAGAGAATGGAACACTCAAATCGTTGTCCATTTTGAAGAAGAAGGATGAAGTGAATAATAAGGACAATTGAAGGTTGAAACAATAAATAATCGCTAACCCAATAATAATAGCTTCACTTGTAAATAAGATTAATTAATCAATACATTAAAACGCACTATGCTAATATAATAATAAATAAAATAAAAACAGAATTGATAAATTAGTAGTTATTTAAAAAATAAATAAATAATTTTGGAGTTGAGATTAAAATAACAATTGCCAAGACATACATTGAATTGATTGACTGTAAGCCTATACAGACAAATGAAAATCAAAGCCATCTGAAGTAAATTTATGGCAAGCAAGAAAGAAGGTATTACATGACGTAACACACACATATATATATACATGCCCACACACTTTCAATTTTGTATAATAGAAGATCCATAATTTGGACGTGCAATCACGACATTTCCACAAATAAAACATCACGTCTCTGTGATGGCGTCTTCTTTTGTTTTCAGACACCGTTAGGATTCCATCGTGAGCGCATGCTCAAGTCGAAAATTATTCAGAAATACGCAGAGTGACCTGTAAGATCACGGCGACCTCTGTACATTTATATGACATCCCCTCTATAGCAGGTTCATGGGTGCCGAATTCAAAGACAATTATATTTTCGCGTGAAATTAAGTACTGTACTTCTCTCGGAAAATAAAAGTCCCTATACTTGAGCCGTGATTTAGTTTATATTTACTGTCCCTATTGTTTTAATTTAACACATAAGTAGAGAAAAGATCTATCTATAGGCCTACACCGCGTCAATGCTAAGTGGCGCAGGTACAGAGAAAGGGTTCTTTCTTACGTACTCAATGGCAATAGACCAATTCCTATGCTAGCTAAAGGAATATTATCTATTTTATGGAACCCGAAGGTTCATTGCCGCGCTTACCTGAGCCCGCCATTCAACCATATTCTGTGCTAACTCCATCCAACCATCCCTCTCAAATTCTACTTCTCTTAAAGCTATCCTAATATTTTCCTCCCACCTGCGTCTAGGTCTTTCAAGTGGTCTTTTCTCTTCGGGTCTCCCAGTCAATATTTTTGAGATATGTCTTTCCTCCCTCATGCGCGCAACATGTCCAGCCCATTTCATTCTCTGTGATCTAGTTACCCTTACTATATCCGGTGAAGAGTACAGGTTATGAAGCTCGTCGTTATGCAGTTTTCTCCAGTCCCCATTTTCGTCTCTCTTAGGCCCAAATATTTTCCTAAGCACCCTGTTTTCGAACACTCTCAGATTTTGTTCTTTCCGAAGAGTAAGCGACCATGTCTTACATCCATATAATACAACCAGTAGGATAATTGTCTTATAAATTTTTATTTTTAGATTTCTGGACAGAAGACGAGAAGATAAGGATTTCTGAACTGCATAAAAGCAGGCATTTCCTGATTTGAATCTACACTTAACTTCTGCTTTAATATTATTTGTGTCTGTAATTATTGCTCCCAGATATTTGAATTTATCCACTTGTTCGATTGCCAATGAATATTTTATAGCGCATTATTAATAGGCCTATACTTAAGAGAAAGGGCTCTAATAAGATTAGAAATTGTAAGAATTTTTTTGAGGTATTTCACTTTTATTACATTAATAACATGTTTTACGCGTATTTTACACATCATGAAGAAAACTTTATATATATATATATATGCGCCAAGTCTCAACGCTGCTTGGATCACCTGACCATTCATGCATGTACAGCAACGGTACACTATTTACCAATTCACTTCATTGCATAAATCAAAACTCTTGCACGGAACATATGTTTATGATGGGATTGATGAATTAGCAAATTGCAGAGTATGTTCACCATTGTTGACCTCTACCCTGACCTTGAAGCAGGTCATATTCGCATCTCTCAGAGTTTCTTGTGGGAATGTAAACAAAACGACGGCAGGAACTTACAAAGATATCAATGATAAATACGAGGAATATTACAGGGAGTACTAGACTATGTTTATCAGTAGGGTCAGAGAAGCATGAACCGTAAAATATAATTTGTAAGTAGACCTGGGATTTTAAGACAAATGCCTATTTTGTTCCTTATGAAATAATATGAAAATGTTTAAATATGTGGACGTTTCATGATAAATCACTTACATTTATTGAGTTTAATAGTGCCCTAAAATGCCTATTTGGACCTTTAGAGCCTATTTTACTATTTTAGTCCCTAAAAAGCCTATTTTGTACATTTAAATAAAATTCAACTTCTGAAATTTTTACAATCTTATAATGGACATCTCTCAATGAAAATCAGTGGGTTTTTTTTTTCACAGAAACTTGTTTATTCAAAACAATGGTCGCTAAAGGAATGCTGACTGATAGGGGAGGGGGAGGATGAAGGATGAAGGGCTACTGTGCCAAGTCACCAGTGTTTAAGTGAATATAGTTCGTGATGCCTAATTTTGCAGTTAATTCGGTTAAGAATAGTTATACCACATTTCTTGCAGTAAACAAAAAAAAGAACATGTTACAGTTTAAGTGTATATTGTAATATTTTAAAGTCTATTTTCTGCCTATTTACACATTTTTAAAGCCTATTTTAAGTGCCTATTTTCTCTTTTAAAAGCCTATTTACTTGTTTTTAAAGCCTGTTTTAGGTGCCTTAAACTAATTCTTTTAGAGCCTAAAATTCCAGGTCTATTTGTAAGTAATTCAAGTTTGTTATTACAAAGATCTTACAAATTCAAAGTGAAAATTTTGATGTGAAAACATTAACTTCCTCTGCCCAATTAAAAGTTTTGCCTCTTGGTATAATATATTATGTATGATATTCTCTTTATGTAAATTTGTTATAAGCAGGGCCCGGATTTTTATGACCTAAATATACTAAAAAAAATGAGCTATAAAATGACTGCAAAAGTGCAATAAATTACCCAAAATAAAAAATAAATAAATAAATAAAAATTGTATGAAAATATTAGTTTATCCATTAGATTTGTGATTATTCTACATTCAAGTTGTTGGCCCAGTTATGGGCTTGTAATTAGTTAATTGGTACATATGGTTAAATGCAAACAGCAAAGACCGTCTTTCTGTATCCAATTAAAATTATAAGAAGATCTATCTGTTTATGCTTATTGAGAGTTCCGATAATATTCAAAATAAGTATATGCACAAAAAAATTATATAATGCTATAAACAACACAAAATGAGAAAATATTGACTTATCTGTTTTTAAATTGTCTAAAAGTAAGAAATATGAAAAAAAAAGACCGTAAAATCACCAAAAAATGACAAATAATGACATTACCTTCCAAAAATGACCTGAAAATAAAAAAAGGGGGAAATGACCAAAAAAAACTTTTAAAATTAAATTTTTGTAATCTAGGAGTCATGATCAGAATATCTGCATTAGTGGGTAACGTCCATGATGTTCTAGTTAAAAGATGGCATGTCATCAAAATTCGGGCCCTGGTTATAAGAATGAAGAGAAGTCGTTACCACATCACATCGCATTCCCGAAGGATACACAACCTATATGAAAGTCTGATTAGCCTAATGCACTCGCATAACTTTTTTACCTTAAGCATGGGCACTTCACATTATCATATAGCATAAGAGGCCGCATTGCAAAGAGCCCGTATTAAGTTGTTTCAACCTGATGCAAAGCTTAATTGTTCACTAGACAAGAAGTTTCTACAATCAGAAGGTGGCTTATAACTAGAGACCGGATTTTGAAGAGAAAATTTTCACCCAAAAAAGGACGAAAAAAGGGAAAATTATTGCCAAAAAAAGGTGGGGAAAAAAGGGAAAATTATTGCCAAAAAAAGGTGGGGAAAAAAGGGAAAATTATTGCCAAAAAAGGTGCGAAAAAAGGGATATAAAAGTAAGAGAGTGTAAAAATTCAACAGAGAGATACATGTTTGTTTTATGTAAAGCCTTTGCTTGCTCTACAGCTGCTGATTCTGTAACATCTAATGACGGAAGAAATGTTTTGATCTTGTTAAAATTCTCACAGAGGAAAGCACACGAAATCCATTTTCCCCACCTTGTTATAATGGGAAACTTAGGGAATGGCAAGCCTGTGATTTTCCTGTAACACTCTATTCTGCCGTGAGGAATTATTTTTTCAATGGTGAATCAGTGAAAACAATTTTTAATGTTTCATATTACCAAATACTGGGTAATTTACGAATTTTTAAAAATAAATTAGCAAAAAAGGTACTGGAAAGGGAAAGTTCCTAAAAAAAAGGGAAATGAGTCTAAAAAAGGGAAAAAAAGGGACGTTAAAACCAGGTCATTTGCAGTTGAAACTTACTCATTAATGTCCTGTTCAATTTTATCACGTTTTGTGATGAAATATAAAAAAAGGAATTCCCTTTAAAATCCGGTCTCTACTTATAACTACCCTTGAGAGATTTTTTTCGAGAAAATGTTTCAAATAAAAGTCTTAGCGCTTAGTGTTGAGCACTTCATGTACAAAATCTAAACAAAATCGCAAAAACATGAATTTTCTTCATGTCAAAAGCTTTTTGCAATTCTTCGATAATCGTCAGTATAACGATTGTCTCGCCATTGGCGGTAGTCGTGCTTTATGCGGCTTTCTATCAGTTTTTTTTAGATGAACCTTCTTATAACTAGGGACCGGATTTTTAGGTTTTTAAAAACACTGTTTTAGGTTTTCCATTAGGTGAAATAGTTTTTTTTAGGTTTTTTGTCCAAAATATCGTTTCATGGTAGAATAATTGGTTTAATGAATTTGAATGTGCTACATAGGATTCAATACATAATACTTGTAAAGTTTCACTTAACAAAATTGACTTAAATTTGTGTAAACTTGCTCTAGGACAATATTACACAATTGAAAAAAGAAAGCATAAACAATCAAAAGATGCAGTGAAAATAAGATTGCCCCACATTTCCTGGTTACAGCATATCACTAAATATCTTTAAAGATTCTCAACTGTGAGTTGTATTGAATGACAACGTCTGTCATATACAGCATATACAGAGCAGACGTAGAAACCCGCGGAGTGCAACGTCATAAAATAACCTCAGAAGAAGAAGAAATTCAGGTCGTAGCCAATCCACTGCCGTGATAAACTCGGTTTCGTTTGTTTTGGCATAATTAACACGTCTTCTTAAAACTCACAGTGTGACCACTCAGTATGAATAACAGGGAAGTAATAAAGGCAAACAAGCGCTTTAAAACATAGAAATCTACATCCTTGTTCATACACGGCAACAATGGTTGTTCGTACGAATATTTTAAAAGGAATACGCCGGTACTCTACACTTCCTCTCTTGATACTGTCCATCCTAGACGACAATGGGTTGAATGAAACGCGTATTAATTTCCACCCGACAAAAATTATTCTCGCCCAGCAAAACATTAATTTCTCAACTGACAAACAAAAAAGAAAAGAAAAAAAAGTAGCCTAAATTAGATATTTTAGGTTTTATATCCCGTTTAGGTATATTTAGGTTTTTATACCCTATTTAGGTATTTTTAGGTGCCACAGAATTAATGTGGGTGAATCCTGTGGACATGATTCGAAAAAGTGTATGAGCGCTTTTGGTTTTGGAAGTAAGGAAAAAAGTAGGTAAAAACCTAAGAATCCAGTCCCTACTTATAACTAATAATATCATGAGCACTACTTATTATTACAAGAGATTAAAATGCTTCCACACACGTATAATTATGCGTTATTTTCAGACCTTCTTTCGCTCATATTCATCTTATATACAGGGTGCTAATGAATAGGCCTAACACCGAAATATTTTACCTGTGTATAGAGGGGACGTAGACAAGCAACTTTTTTCAGGAGATTTTTGCTCTAGGGATTCAATTTTTCCTGTTACAGCATAAAATCTCCCAGGGTAAGGCCAACACTGACTTCTAACATTTGAAAAAATCCCATACAAAGGAACTTCATTGTTAAAACTGGAGTTATGAATAAAAAAAAGTACTGCAGTGGCGGCCAGTCATGTGATTAGTCTGTAAATCTTGCAGATTATGGAAACACTAAATTATGATATAGCTGTTGATGAATGATTAAGAATCAGGTTATTATCGATCACTAAGAAGGCATGAAGTCAATTATTCTCTTATGAGCATCAAATTGTAAGGACTTTAATGCCTTGTAACATACACATTTTACGCCATAGAGCAAAAATCTCCTATACCCGTAGCAACCAGGGAAGGCGGTTGAGGCCAGGTAGGTTCCTTCACCCGCTAGCACCCTCACATTTACAAGCAGAGGGAATTAGGGCTAACCGTAATTTTCTCCCCATGAGTCACCTAGCCTACTTCAATCAATCAATCTTAGATTTTTAAAAAATGTCATTTTATCTTAAAATGTTAGTTATATATCAATTCTACACATAATTACAAGAAAAATGACACCAAACAATGTATAATTTACTTTAATAGGAACATTTATAACAAATACATAAATAAAAGTTACGAGAAAACTGCTTTCATGTTCTATGTTCCTATTAAAGTAAATTATACATTGTTTGGTGTCATTTTTCTTGTAATTATGTGTAGAATTGATATGTAACAAACATTTTAAGATAAAATGACATATTAAAAAAATCTAAGATTGACTGATTGAAGTAGACTAGGTGACTCATGGGGCGGAAATTACGGTTGGTCCTAATTCCCTCTGCTTGTAAATGTGAGGCTGCTAGCGGGTGAAGGAACCTACCTGGCCTCAACCGCCTTCCCTGGTTGCTAAGGGTATAATAAAAGTTGCCTGTCTATATCACCTCTATAAACAGGAAAATTATTTCGGCGTAATTCATTAACACCCTGTATACCCTTCGCTGTATTCAATTCTTAATGAAAGAAGCTACAGATATGAATATATTTCAGTGTTCAGCCTTTGCGAATTTATATTAAAAGCAAGTGCACGTAAGTGCGAAAAGAGAGAAAAATAAAATCAGGTAAACTGATGTAACAAAGTGCCAGTATGTTTTTGTTTAATCAGTTATGACTGCAATGATGATATGCAGAATATGTTTTTTTAAAATTGATTTCCAAGTTAAGCTCCAGATTTATTCATTAAGCAGGGCTTACGGAAGAAGAAAGGTCTACCATCTCGGCCACCTGGGTCATTTTAACGGTCTAGTTGGATAAGTGCATGTAAAACAACAGTGTTTTTGTCATAGCTACCTGTATTTTAATTTCCAAGGCCTTATAAGATCACAGTAAAACAATAGGCTATGTTGTCAAGATAACTGATTTTCATTTTTTTTTTTATAAATTCTTTCCCCTGGACGTATATTGCCATAAAATAGGCACTAAATTGAGCATTACTCCGAAACAGATCAACCGATTTTATCCATTATGAATAGACGTCTTCCCATGGACATTGTAAATGTGTATACCAAGTTTCATAAAAATCCGGTAAAGCGTATTTGAGTTACCGCGTCTTTAAAATATACACTAAATTGGGTTTTACTCCGTTACCGGTCAACAGATTAGGTTCAAATTCAATAGGGCACTTCTCATGGACGTCATAAATGGGCATACCAAGTTTCATGAAAATCCGTTACAGCGTATTTGAGTGATGGCGCCTTTCTATGAGAAAGGCGCCATAATCTATTAAAATAGGCACTAAATTGGGTATTACTCCGGTACCGGTGAACCGATTTGGTTCAATATCAATAGGGTTCTTCCCATCGACATTATGAATGTTTATACCAAGTTTCATGAAAATCCGAAAAAGCATACTTGAGTTATGGTGCGTACAGACGCACGGACAGACGGACGGACAGACAGACAGACAGACAGACGGACAGACATTTTTTCGTCCCCCACACAATCTCATAAAGTACCATACTGGCACTTAATAAAACGATAAAATTAGGGATATAGCGATAGGCACTTGTTTATTGGTTGAAATGCCACATATTGAGTCATGGTAAAAGCTAAATATGTTCCACATATTTCACCTTACAGATATGTGGTTTTATTAGTTACGAGTATTACTGACTCAGCAAAGTAGAAGGCCACGTATTTAACCCATTCTTGCACACTCACTAGAGTTTCTTGTTAAGGGAAGTAGTCACGTATTGCGGTGGGTGGCGGTTACATGTTAAGCCCGGAGGTCGTGTGTTCACAGCCATTTTCACTTTTCTTCCGGCAGTATCATAACGGGCTCTGGAAACGTGATACCTTGAGTACCTTCTTATTGCTAATGAAAACCATCTACCGGTAGGTCTATGGCTATACTTTAGTTTCAATTGAAATTCAATTTCAAAATATTTTAGTTACAAGGAGTTTTACAAAGTGGCGTAACCAGAAAATAATTTCAGGAAGGATCGAAAGTGCTTCCCAGAAGGGGGGTTTGGGGGCTTACCCTCTGAAAATTTGTAAATATTGAACTAATGAAAATCATATTTTACGCTATTTTAACATTGGGAACTCTGTTAGCAAATTTGTTTATTATACTCTAAGACAGCGTTTCTCAACCTTCTTGAACCCGAGGACCTCTAAAATGTCTAAAAAAATTTACGGACCCATAATTTTACATCCCATTTTTAAAAGAAGGCCTATCTCTATATATATAAAAGGCTTTGTCCTGACTGACTGAATGACTGAATGACAGGAATCAACGTACAGCCTAAACTATAACAGGTAGAGACTTGGAATTTTGACAGTACCTTCGTTTCATAATGTAGGTGCTCACTAAGAAAGGATTTTGAAAAATTCAGATTCTAAATGCCAAAAATCAAATGTTTTTGAGAATACTTAATCCCTTCTTACACAGAATTATCGAATCCGAATCACATTTGACATTAAAACATATTGTTACCAGCGGGCCTTGGAAAAAAAATGAAAGTAGAATAAATTTGACAAATGAGAGAAACAAATGAGAGAACTATCAATATCCACGAAAATAATGCAGTCACATAACTTTCTTTACCCTGGACATAGAGAAAACAATACGAGGTATGGTAATATATATATTATTATATCACAGAATGAAATTCACGAAAATAATGCAGTCACATTACTTCCTCTAGCCTGGAAATAGAGAAAACAATACGAGGTAAGGTAATATGTTTTGGGAAGAGATGTATGAAAGTGATATTGTATTTCTGTTTAATTTCATTCCGAAAACGGTTTTATGGTAACATGACAGTGAGAAACAAAATTTTCAGCCACGATAATACAATTTTATGTTACCGGAATTTCGGTTTCTTCTTATTAGAACCCCTCCCGGGCTTACTGTGTACTGTACAAGCGATGGGATGCAAAATTCTACATATAGCCATAAAAGCTATTTCAAACATTTTCTTAGGGGATAGTTTGAGTGTGATAAGTCGTTCTTTCTACTTCAAATTATAAATACCTATATAAGGACCTAGAATTTATAAATCTAAAGTCCTTCATAAGTTAATTTCCAATTACAAAATAAGAAACCCGGGCGACGCCGGGCCTTTTAAGCTAGTATTCTTAATATTTGGGGTATTAAGTATAGGTCATTATAATTAAATATGTGAAAAATTTTACTTCTTTACATTCCACTTCCTTTATTATATTTTTAAATTATGTCTGCGGACCATCTGCACCATCTTCGCGGACCATAGGTTGAGAAACGCTGCTCTAAGACATGCCAACTTAAACAAGAAATTGTTACCTAAGTTATAACACTTATTACTATTTATAAGAACAAATATTATACTATTTATACGAAAACAACACATTGAACAGTGGAAATAATAGGCCCACGTTTACAAGATCAGTATTGTATTATTAAATAAAATAATTAAATATTTGAAAAAAATAGAGCTTAAATAAATTAAACAGAATTTCAGATTTTGATTTAGGGGGAGGTCCGAACCCCCTACACCCCCTTTCCCTAAGCCACTGTTTTTACATTTGAAGTAACCAAATCCTGAAGATATGGTCCGCATTTTTCATTTCCGTTTCAGAACTGCTATCAGTAGGGTTCGGTTGTTTATGGCCTAAAAGGTGTAAAATATAGCTGCAAATATGCCCTTAAAGAAGACTAAATATGATCCAAAAATCCTAAATATAACCTAATAAAAGTAACGTATTTATATAAAAAAAAATATAAATTAAAATGTTTAAAGACACCAGATTCTTACATCACATGAATTCAATCGATAGCTTAATCACTTTTTAATAATTCATGTTTTGCTTGTAAAGAACTTTTATTTTTAAAGAATTTTCTCCTTTTTGCTCGCTTCAACAGCTCCAAATACTCGTAATATTTCGTAGACCTTGCGTGTCCCCACAAAATGTGAACAATTGCATTAATTTTAAAATTTAAGGTACTATTAATTTGGCATAAACATTCAATTAATTTCATATTTAACTCGACCATGTAGTAGGGCCTACACACACAGTATAATTGTGTTCTTTTACAGTATTTTTAAATGAAATATGATGTTAAATTATAAATATGTTCATTTCAAAAGTTCTGCACACTGTAAGATAGAATGGAAGAAAATAATTTGTTTTGCAAAATACCTGTTACAGGCCTTCAATATAACCTTCATTCTTGCTTATGACAGCTTCCCAACGTTTTGGCAAATTCTGCATTCCGGATAGGGCACCTTCATTGTTGAGCTGTCTGATTACTCAGGTCACCTCACTGGAAGCTTCATCAATTGTAACAAAACGTTTTCCACGGAGTGGTTCCTTCAATTTGGGAAACAAATCAAGTCTAGTGGGTTCAAATCAGGACTGAATAATGGATGGGGAAGTCTTTCCCATCCATAGACTTGGAAAACGTTTTGTTACAATTGTTGAAGATTCCAGTGAGGTGACCTGCGTAATCAGACAGCTCAACAATGAAGGTGTCCTATCCGGAATACAATATTTGCCAAAACGTTGGGAAGCTGTCATAAGCAAGAATGAAGGTTATATTAAAGGCCTGTAAAGGTATTTTGCAAAATAAACTATTTTCTTTAATTTTATCTTGCAGTGTGCAGAACGTTTGAAATGACCCTCGTATGACCAAGACCACAAAAAATACAAAAATATGACCTTATATGCAAAATAAAAACTGTCCGATTAGGATAACAAGCGTGCAATTCGTCTTTAATTTGTGTTTGCGGCGAGAACTCTAGCCATCAGTTTTCATTGGTCCTTATCATCAAAACGTTGCATCATATTGCATGAGAGAAAAAAAAGTTGATCAAAATGTCATCAGCGTACAGTATTAATATTCCCGTCACTCAATTTATGTTTAGAGTTATAGCCAGAGGGCCGTGCTATCATCGTATTAGAGGAGGCCATGCTGTTCAAGTTGCCATGGTGACCACGGCTTGGGTTTCCCACGGAGTTAACATCTCACTTTCCGTTATATCAGAGCATGCGCGACCCCAGTGCCGTTCAACAATATGCATTATGCATTCATCTGCCTCTTTTACTCTCTGATTTGTTTATGCCAAACTTCTTAGTTCTATATCGCCTCGAGTAGTTCCAAAGTGGCCCTTACTGTAAGAAGTCAAGCGCAACTCTCTTAACACTTTGAGGGTTCCATGGGAAATAAGTCACAAGAAAAAAAAAAAGTTGCTGATGTATTAGTGTAGAAGTCCTATAGGGTCCGTGCGTAATCTAGATTTTACATTTCTTTAAAATAATGACCTTAAGATGGTAGACCACACTTAGCATGACATTTTTTGTTTGGAATGGTAATTGGTTTGTTTATTTTAAATAGTAATAACCAGGGCCCGGAATCTAATGACATGTCATCTTTTTATTGATGCTGCATAGACATTGCTAACTTGTAGATAAATCCTAATCATGACCTCTAGATTATAGAAATACATTTTTATTAGGTAATTTTTTGTCATGTTATGCAATTTTATACTTTTAGAGCATTTATTTCAATTTTAGGTCATTATTTTGTCATTTTCGTGTCATTTGCTTCCTTATTCAGTCATTTTCATGTATTTACATTGAGTGTATTAACTTTTTTCATCGCTAGCGGTGCTGTCTTTGAACTGCTCGCCAGTGCCTCAGTGCCAGTATAAATTTCCGTGGGAAAATAACTTTCACAACATTACAGTTTTTACAATTACAGTTTTTACAATTATGTACAAACTAGTCTATAACTTTGTGTGTACAATAATATTTTTTTGTAAATAAAATATCAGTTTTTAGGTCATTTTTTTATAATTATTAAGTCATTTTCTTTAAGATGTAAGGTCATTTTATAGGTCATTTTTCAAACAATTTTAGGTCATCAGAATCCGGGCCCTGGTAATAACTAGGGTTCGGATGTTTATGACATGTCATATTTTTACCCTGACCTCCATTATCGCCGCAAACGTAAATTAAACACAAATTGCATTTTTTTTATCCTAATAGGACCGTTTTATTTTGCATATAAAATCATATTTTGGTCATTTTCATGGTCTTGGACATATTTGGATCATATTTGTAAATTAATGTCATAATTCAGTTATAAATTCGGTAAACGAGCAAAATTATGCAGTATGGGCACTAAATTGTCGACTTAAATTTTTTCCGAAAGAGAGTCACGAATATTTTGGTTTTACTGTAACTGAAATGTGAAAGGACAATAACAAGTAATAGCACAATTTCCTCTTCCTCCTTGTTGTTAACAACTTCCAATAGACATGTTTTTAAAATATTTTCAATTCAAATTTGCAGTGGTATCTGGAAACATTAACAGATTAGAAGTTCTTTACAAATAAAACTGTAAATCACCTGTGAAATTGTTAAAAAGTGATTATCTGATTGAATTAATTTGAAATAATATTGTAGTGTCATTAAACGTTTTAAATTGAGACATTTATTTTTAGAAAATGCGTTCTTTTTTGAGGTCATATTTAGGATTTTTGGGTCGTATTTATTCATTTTTAAGGTCATATATTCAGTCATATTTTCCACTGCTCCATTCAACACTCCAGCAGCATTTGAAGATGACCGCCAAAGAAGCGGATAAGTCGTTAGGTTTTAAAAGCCTTGGACCAGCCCGGAAGATTGATTCATTCATGACACCGCCCGTGAAAGCCAACGCATTTTAATTAAGCAAAAGGGTTTTATTGATAAAAGTTAAGTACACCTATAAGATAGCTTTCAACATAATCACCATCCAGAGTCAAACATTCGTCATACCTATGCATCAGCTTTCCAATACCCTCTGCAAATAAACTTTGGTCTCTTGAGCTAATTTCCGCGGGTCTGAAATTTCGGGATATTCTTCGGACAGTTTATAAATCGTGAACCGACGCCTCTCCCGAACCACTTGCTATCAGGCGTTCATCTTCTGCACGAAGAAGGTAATTTTGGTTGCACAATAACAATTTATTCAATGTTACGGTTCAAAGTGTCAAAAGAATTATATAATTTCCAGCTTGGTTAATTATCTTATATTAACGTAATAGCTTTCTAAAACGTCAATATTCTTTACTAGCAGGTACCCACGGCATCGCCCACGATAATAAATTCGAAGATTAAAAATTAAGAGCAAAATGATTAAGACATAATTATTTATTAACACTTACACACGAATCATTCAAAAACTAAACTATTAATAATTATAATGAAACACCTAAAAATCCGGCTTTGGAATGCATTCCATGATTAAAAAGCGCATATATTGTATTTGACATTATAAACAAACGAATCGACCAAGGTGAGCTCACCGAATCAAAACTATCGATAATTCTATGCGATATATCGAAATAATCGCGATACTTTTATTTCCAAGTTGTTAAAATAAAATAAAAAAGGCAAAGCCACCTGCAATTGATATGACAATTGAAATGTACGATTAAGTACGTATTAAGTTACCGAAAACTAATGCTTTGAAAGCGCAAACAATTCACGTTTTTTTTTCAGTTTTTCAGTCATAACTCGCGAACGAAAGCGAAAATTAAAAATCCGTCTTCGAGCTGCATTCGGCCACCCTTCAGTCCATCTACGTTTAAAATTTCAGATCTCTGCTTTCAGTAGATTTTGCTAGGCATACAGGCAAACACTTCCTCTTATTATTTACTAGTAGATCCCGTGGGTTCACCCACGATAATTAATTCTAAGATTAAGAATTAAGAGCAAAATAATTAAACCATATTTATTAACAGTTGCACGCGAAACAATCATAGGCCTAAACCAAACGATTAATAATGAATGGAACAGCTAAAAATCCGGTTTTGAAGTGAATTCCACGAACAGAAAACCCAGCATGGAAAAAACGACCTCAGATTCGAGTTCTCTGGCCCAGAAAACCTCTGGATAGTGAGTTTCGTCCAAATCGAACAATGTTTGCCCATTTAGGCCTAATTCATTATCCCTCTTCCGTCTGTGTTGAAAATTTCAGATGTCTGCGTGCCTTGACATTTATTAACTAATGAATCGACCAGGGTGGGCTTACAAAATGAAGCGATTTTTTACTTACAAATTAAAACAAAATCAAAAAGTCAAAGCCACCTGGAACTAATTTGACAAATGAAATGTATTACTGTAAACTGATCCTTGGAAAGCTAAAAAGATCACTTTTTCTGCCAGTTTTTCACTCAAACTCGTGAATGAAAGCGAAAATAAAAAAGTCCGGCTTCAAGGTGCATTCGGCCACCCTTCAGTCCATCTACGTTTAAATTTTCAGATCTCTGCGTTCAGTAGATTTCGCTGGGCATCGCGCACAGACAGACAGACAGAAAGACAAACACTTCCTCTTATTATTATAGATTTTATGTTGCTTGTCATGCAAACCCTTACAGAGTAGAATTACGAACTGCTTCAGCATAATTTTAGTTATTTCTGATTCTGTATATTATGTCTGCTGTTTGACCTTTGTATGGAGCTTATGAAATTTTGATTGGATTTACACCAGGAGTATGATAATTGATTGAAAAGTTTGTTGTGAGTTTAATCAACCTCTGATCGTGACATTGTACTGGTAATCACGACATTGAAATTGATTCCCTCCACCTGGTTGTATGACTTGTAATTGCGTGGCAGTTTGCCGAAATATCTGCTTCATAACGGCACCTGCTAATGTTTCCGCGTTGCGATATTGCTTTGTTTCAGGGGGGCACGTATCTTACCGGACACATACTTGATTCTTGTACATTCTTACAAGAGCATGTCAGATACCTACTACAGTACTGAACAAGGCTCGACTGGGGAAAAATTAGGTTCTGGCATTCAGGGGAGTAAGAATGTCCTATCTTATCAATAGACTTCGGACTTTTAGGTCGCTAAAATGCTGTTTTAGGTACCTAAAATAGGCTCTAAAAATTGGAAAATAGGTTCTAAAAATCATAAAATAGTCTCTTATAAAATCGTTAAGTTGCCAATTTTCTGGAATATCTCAATTGCAATGCAGAATATCATATGTATTGAAGTCGCCATTAATCAATAATCATCATAAAACACAGATATAGGCCTATGGTACACAGAATTATATAAACCTATTACTAGGGCCTGTATTGCTACCATAACAATGAAAACCTAATCCCTGCGCCAAGAATCTACGCATGCTAGCATATTCAACCCCTTGTACCCCTCAGTGATTCAGAGAACTACGTTTTCTTTTTAATTACTGGATGTGGGAGTCGGGAGAAAAGCACTACATTTTCTTGGGAATTCCAAGAAATTTTTCTACTGAAGACAAAACATTCCTTACTATTTAACCACGTCACAAATGTGTCATATGCTGCACATTCCGAGCTAAAAAATTAGTACGAACTGAAAATAAATGCTAGAATTTATAACAAAAAATGACTTATTTTGAACTTTAGAGGGAAAACAAGCAAAAAGGCAATATTAGGCTCTAACGTAAAAATAGGCTGTTTTAGGTCCTATAAAAGTATCAGTTTTAGGTCCTATAAAAGTATCAGTTTTAGGCATAGTCACTTATGAAAAATGCATACACAAGTTTTCGTCCATATATCACTTAAGAATTAAAATAGGTTTTTACCTAAAATCCGAAGTCTACTTGTCAATGTTAAATCGTCAATGTAAATTATCCGTGAACACGTTTTAGGGAAAATAAGATGCATTGTTATTAAAAAAGGCAACATGGACGTCCGTAGAAATTTTGCTAAGGGGGGGGGGGCAAACGAACAAATTACTGCCACCACCACCATCACTATGCTATTGCTACTACAACCACTTTATTATTATCAGTAGGGATGGGTCCTCGATACTTTCGATACCTCGATACTCTCGATACTTGCATGGTATCGGCATCGAACAATACTTCAGAAAAGTAGCTCGATACTTTTTCGATACTTTTTTAATTCTGCAATTAAGTGAGAATGCTAGTAGTTTTTTTTAACAAAAACTTGTAAGTGGGCTGTTTAAAAAACTAATTTTAGTTTTATGTAAAGTTTAAAAATAATTATAGGTTACTCATATTAAATTTTGTCTCATTAAATATGCAGACTTAATTAATTTAGTTGGTATCACACAGTTCTCTCAAATTTTAATTTTTAATGTACCTATTTATTGAAACTGGAAATGCTGAAGGTATCGAGTATCGAGGAAAAAATCATGTATCGGTATCGAGTATCGAGAAAATCTGGTATCGACCCATCCCTAATTATCAGCATTGTCATTATTAATATTATTATTAATATCATTATTAATATTATTAATGTTAATATCACCATCATTCACATCCTTGATTTACTGCAGTTGGATCTATGACAATGAATACACAGTAAAAATTTAAAGTAGTACACTCACATGACTTTTCCTACCCCTTGCAATTTCATGGATTGGCCTACTATTCATATAAAATGAAATAGACAACAGTAATTGCTTTACCTTCATTACAACAAATTGCTTGGCTAGAAATGATTGTAAGGTTAGTGGAATCAATTATTCCTATATGCTCATATCTAAGGTAGTCAGCTGTTACAAACAACTCATACTATAGTATGTGGACACCTAAGCCTCGCTTCTAATTAGTTGCTTTTAGTAATTTACGAGAGTCATTTCAAAAGTTCTGCACACTGTAAGATAGAATGGAAGAAAAAAAAATTATTTTGCAAAATACCTTTACAGGCCTTCATTCTTGCTTATGACAGCTTCCCAACTTTTGGAATTTTTTTTTTATTCTGGATAGGGCACCTTTATTGTTGAGTTGTCTGATTACTCAGGTCACCTCACTGGAAGCTTCATCAATTGTAACAAAACGTTTTCCACGTCTGTGGATCCACCCATCATACAGTCCTCATTTGAGCCCACCAGACTTCGATTTGATAATAATAATAATAATAATAATAATAATAATAATAATAATAATAATAATAATAATAATAATAATAATAATAATAATATTAATAATAATAAAATTAATAATAATAATAATAATAATAATAATAATAACAATAAAGTTCTGTGGTATGCTTTCGAAACGTAGAACGAACTTTAAAACCTCAACTCAACCGAAAAGAAAAAGTACTCTTTTTCTTGCTCTTGCTAAACGTAATGCAATTTTAAAAACATGAGGATGTCATCTGCAAATAGTTTTAATTTTCGGGAGCACAATGTTCGGTAAGGCACTTGAGGAATGCACTCGGGGGGGGTGATGTCCGGTCATGAATGCGCCTTCGCGGCCTTCCCAGGGTCGTGATAGCGATTGTTGTCCTGAATTCAGAAACACGGCCTGTGCGGAATGCATCATTACCTCAGGTGGATGACTCAGGCGTTCCTGGTCATTGAACAGATCCCGTACGTGTTCAATTCACCACCAACAAGAAAAACTTACTCTTATTCCCACTATTTCTTTATTTCTTACACTTATTTATCCAGACATAACTTACTCCTGCATATTATTAATTTTTGTACCATTTTTCCTTCCTCACCCCGTACCATAGACACTATAGGTAGAAATATTGTTTTTTGTACAATGTAACTAATTAGTGGTACTTAACGAATATTGTTGCCGTGGATCGTAACTTGACATTCCCAAAAGCAATCTAGCTGCTATGAAAACAAAAGAAATCTCCGTGCGGTAAAAATGACAAAAAGCTCACGTGCCGTAAGTAAATCCATCATAATACAAGCCTTTACCGAAGACCAGAACCAAGGCCCCCCAGTTTGTGGCGGCTTTAACAGGACAAATATTCAGCCCCCATAACAACCAACACATGCGAATCACTTTCTGAAATATAACATCCATCTTCAATAATGTATATACATAATATTTTCAGCTAATATCTCAATTAATACAATTTAATTTATATAAATAATCATCGTGCAAAAAATAGCATTCAATACTCGTTCCATAAGCGCATAACGGATCTCGGAAATTGAAAAAACTCTTTCCTCGATCCGTAAGCGCTGGAACTAGTATCGCAATATACTATTTCGACCCCGAAATTCGAAGTTGAGTTTTTAACATAAATACGTTTTGAAGTTCCCTGAATCTAAAAATACTACAGTATTTTCAGAAACATGACTTTGTGTGTCTGTGATCAGAACGCAAAATTCCATGAAAAGAGAATTTTATATTTGGGTTAGGTATCTTCTAGGGATGTAAAATCACCTTAAAAATAAGAGAAAGTCGTATTTAATCTTCGTGTCATATCCCCAGAAGATACCTAACCCAAATACTAAAATTTGGTTTTCGTACGATTTTCCGTTACAAGATGCCGTATTGCAAAGAGCGCGTATTCAGAGTGGATGGCTTATAACTACCCTTCAGAGAACTTTTTTCGAAAAAAAATTCAAATAAAAGTTTTAGCTCTTGGTATAAGCAACCCATGTGCAAAATTTAAAGAAAATCGTTTGAGCCGTTTTCGAGAAAATCGTAAGAACGAAAATTTCTTCATGCCAAGTTCCCTTAAAAGTATGAGAAATTTATCGCCAATCTTCGTGTCCCATCCTCAGAAGGTACCTGACTCAAATACAGAAATTTGTTTTCATACGATTTTCCGTTCTGGAGCTAGGCTGTTCACAGACTTGTTTCCAAAAATAGTATTTTGGATTCAGGAGACCTCAAAAAGTGTTCAAAATCCAACTTCGAATCTGGGGGTCGAAAACAATACTTCCTCTATCGACATAGGCGTACCGAGGGGGGGGGGGGGTTTGGGGGTTTGAACCCACCCCCCCCCCCATTGATTAAAAAAAGGAAAATTGTATATTTTTTTAAAGTCTGCCCATAAATTACTTAATGCAAGTATAAAGCGTGGGAAGCTTAAAACTCGTTATTTTGCATCTTAATTTTTAAAATTTTCCGGGGGTGGACCCCCGGAAGCTTAAAACTCGTTATTTTGCGCCTTAATTTTTTAAATTTACCGGGGGAGGACCCGCGGATGTTATAACCCCCCCCCCCATATGGTCGGCCTGGTTACGCCTATGTCTATCTATATGCCTAGTACCTGTGATACAGGCAGAGGAAGTAATAGCATAAACAATTTTACATCAGTAATGTTACTGCATATCCTTCTATAATAATGTAAGGCCGAGATGGTAACGTCTTGGACTCGCATTCGGGAGCACCCAGGTTCAAATCCCGTGGCCGGCCAATTTGACATGGTTTTCTCCATGGTTTCCCCAGTCGTAAAGGCAAGTGCCGAATTGGATATTTACATACCTTGAATCATCCTCACCATTTCATCCTGTATCATATCCATTTAAATTAACATAAGTTGAAATATTAAATACACCATTAAATACACAGAAAATAGAAACAATTGACATGCTACAGTTCCATGGCCTACCCTACTGTACAGATACAGACAGATCCCGAACTCCTGATAGGCCTATAGCCTCGAAACTAAAAGGAGTATAAACACAGCTGACATAAAAATTAAAAAATTAAAATATAAAAAAATATAAAAATAATAATAATAATATAATAATAATAATAATAATAATAATAATAATAATAATAATAATAATAATAATAATAATAATAATAATAATAATAATAATAATAATAATGTAAGTTTTAGGTGGTCGTGGCTAGGATTGGAAGCAAACCAACATAGAGCAAACAAATTTCACCTATGCATAGCAACTATACGGCATGAGTTAATATAACTTAATGACCTACGGTAAGATTTAAATGTGTTAGGAGATTCTGACTTCAATTAGCCCAACACTGGCGGTTGAAGGCCTATTTGGTTGGTTGAGCTTGAAAGAAATTAGTGACTTCGCACTTGGGAAGGTCGCAGAGAAATTAATCTGGCGATGTTAATGACCGCTCATTGTGATGCAACCTGGGGGTGGAGTGCCGCAGGTGGCTCGTCATGCTCCATTTCATTGCGAAGTGTCTGTATTAATTGCTGGTGTGGTGCAATAGCAACACTTCATAACTCAAACTGGAGCAAAACACAATACGCAATCTATAAACACTCTAAAATAATCCTAATTACGCTGTATTTGCTGTATTTTCTGTACACTCTATTTTTTTTTTTTTTTTTTAGTTCCATTAGCACTATATA
The DNA here is from genome assembly GCA_964059195.1 of Ectobius pallidus. Classification (NCBI taxonomy): domain Eukaryota; kingdom Metazoa; phylum Arthropoda; class Insecta; order Blattodea; family Ectobiidae; genus Ectobius; species Ectobius pallidus. Next base: position 114,846,165 of record CAXKWD010000010.1, read on the forward strand.
ATTTGAGCACGATCAAACTGCGAAATGAACAGAGTTAACACAGGAACTAGTTTTGGCATTTATATGACTTTTCAGAAGACGAAAAGAAGGAGAATACGCTGGAGCACGGTTCCCAAAGTTTCTACGTAAATCTCTATATATATAAAAGGCTTTGTCCTGACTGACTGAATGACAGGAATCAACGTACAGCCTAAACTATAACAGGTAGAGACTTGGAATTTTGACAGTACCTTCGTTTCATAATGTAGGTGCTCACTAAGAAAGGGTTTTGAAAAATTCTGATTTTAACTGCCAAAAATTAAATGTTTTTGAAAATACTTAACCCCTTTTTACACAGAATTATCCAAACAAATTCACAGAACACATTGTTGCCAGTTGTATCAGGTGGGTTTGGATTAAATGAAATGGATGTTTGACAAATTAGAGAAGGTATCATTATAATTCATATTATCTGTATTAATAAAAGGAATTGTCCTCGATGTCCAGGGAAATCTACTGAACGCAGAGATCTGAAATTTTAAACATAGGTGGGCCGAAGGGTCATAAAATGCACTTCCAAGCCGGAATTTTAATTTTAGTTTTCGTTCGTGAGTTATGAGTGAAAAACGGGCAAAAAACGTGCATTTTGTGCGTTTTCAAAACATAGGTTTTCAGTTATACATTTCAATGTCAAATCAATTACAGTTGGCTTTGGCTATTTTTGTCATACCTTGAAAATAAAACTTTCGCGATCGCTTGAATGTTGTAAGCCCTAAATATGGTCAAACGTTGTTTTATTTGGACGAATCTCACTATACAGAGGTTTTCTGGGCCAAGAAACTCGAATCTGAGGTCGCTTTTACCAGACGATGCTATCTAATCGTGGTATGTAGTCCACGTGATTTAGGTGTTAATAAATATAATGATTTTACTATTATGCTCTTAATTTTTAATTTTTGAAATAATTATCGCGGGGGAAGCCGCGGGCACATGCTAGTACATAATATTTTACTGTATTACTTTAGCTTATAGTTCCTACTATTTATAAGACAATTATCCTGCCGGGAGACTTGGTTGCTTACTCTTCGGGAAGAACATAATCTGAGAGTGTTCGAAAACAGGATGCTTAGGAAATGATTTGGGCCTAAGAGAGATTAAAATGGGGACTAGAGAAAACTGCATAACGACGAGCTGTACAACGTATTCGAGTTAAACTATAAGCAAATATGACACGTTCTCTGTCATCTGGATATTGTTCATAGCTTTGTCAGAAAATCCCGATGCCATATTCCTCGGAATTACATGAGCTTACATGAAATAAATCACGACAGAAATACAAACACATTGCTTAATATGACACGCGGAAAGTGCATTACTACGAAATTGTCATCGCACATGCTCTGTAACCTGCAGGTGTGCCTGAAGGGGAATGAAATGTCTTCAGGGGTGACAAAAAATGTACAAAAACCGATGTACAGACTACAGCAGATGTCCCACATTCGAAGTGTTTTGTTCAAAACGTTAAGTATTTTTAAAAAATACTTATTAAATGTAGTTAATTTTTGTATGTTATTTTGAATCGTAAACATTAACAGAACGCTCTCCGTTTATGTGAAGTTTCATTTCACGGACTGAACTACACTGACCGGCAAAAAAAAAACCGATCACTGTAAAATTTGTTGTACTTTTAAGATTAACATAATTTTGATTGGACGTTTATACATTGTTTTTGCTGAGGATGAATTATTATTTTTAATGGATCATTATCTATAGATACAGCATATCAATCTGCTTTCTTCATATCTTCACTTTATCACCAAACAAAACAAAAAAAACATCGCAATACGGTGATTCCAATATGATTATAAGCACTAGCTTGTCGTACACATTGCTAGGTGTTTCATTGTTTATTGCGTCATTTCCTTCCAAATGAACGGAAATTGTCTCCCTTCGCACCGCAGTGATCCTGTCAGTAATTTTAGTTGAAATTAATGTCTCTCAGTCTGCCAAAGCTGTTGCTAAAATTGATGATGGATGCAGCCTCCGTTATGCCCCTGCAACCTTAGGCTCACCATTCACCACGGTGCAAGAGGAAAAATGGGGAATTAAGTGTGAAATGTGTCATTACATTTTAATCTTAAAAACGTATACAATTGCAGTAATTTCATTTCAAGCACTAGGCCTACTACATAATTTTTATTTAAACTTAATTTTTAAAAATTTCTTTAAGTGATCGGTTTTCTTTGCCGGTCAGTATATAAAACAAAAGGTGCTAGTCCGTTAAGTGTAAAGAAAAAAAGGTGCTAGCCCTTTATGATACTTATTGATATCACCAGATGTCACTGTCGTTCTTTTAACTTTCGTACGAATAAATTATTATCCATTCTCTTCGTTCTAACCGCTACAAATATTATTCCTACTACTATTACTATTATTACTACGAGTAACGTGTATCTATTATTAAATTAGAATTCAAAATAACATAAATACCTATCTCAGGGTCTCAGCAATAAGAATTTGATTCGTAAGCTATATGGATAGTTCGTTATTTGCTTTTTCAATAACTTCAAGAGAGACAATTATTTCTTAAAAAACAGATCAATGAAATGGAATCAAGAAATAAAAATCCTGCACGTATGGTATTATTGGATGGGGAAGCGAAACTGTTCTTACTCCATTAATTTTATTAGAAAAACGCATAATCAAAATATGCTTTAAAAACGTCTGGACTACCCAATTACCCAAATGAACTAATCTATTCCGATTTTAATGTACCGGTATTTAACATTGACCAAATATTTAGATACTCATTAAAATTCTACCATAAAAATTAGACAAAATCCCTAGATGTTCCACATGAACACGGCACTAGACGGAATAAAACTAGTACATTAGTAGAACCCATATGTTTCACTTCTGCTGGTCTATCATATAGTTTTAGTTTCGGTCCTCGTCTGTATAGTTCTAAAATCACATTACATCCAGTTTTAGCCAAATGTAGTTATGGAGTCTTTAAATCTAAAATTAAACACAAAAAACTCTTATAAATTAGATTTTCATCCCTTTTAAATAGGTTTATCTTTTGGTACCTACTACTATCATGATAATTTATTTTTCATTATTAGATTTTTTTCAATTGAGCCATGCCTTTACTCTCAGCTTTTGTCTTTTCCCCTAGTACTATTTCACAACATTTTGTCTATTTAGTTTTCAGATAATTTTAGGTTAAGATTATATTTCAATAATGTAAAACATGTAAATATAGGCCTAAGCATGGAACTGTCCCCGAGAAACGAGCTCCTGCTCTTTCGGGGTTTCAGGACCTTATATATTATCTACAGTACGTATTTATGTAACTTTAAAATAAAAGATATGTATAAAATAAATATGGTGTAAAAAACAGTTTTTGGTGACTTCAAGGAACATTTATGCAAAATTGAAAGAAAATCGAACAACCGTTACCCAACAAACAAACAAACAAACAAACGAAATGCCAATCAGTCGAGCTAAAACAGTACCTCGTTCCGGTTGTTCAGTTATAGAAATTCTACTTTCCTATATTATCGGAAATCAGCATCAAAATCTATTGTGGACCACTTTCTTCCCTGTTACCTCTTTGTGTACTTAAATTAATTGATAGATTTATAACCTTCATCGTAAAGTTAACAGTTTCTCTACCAAATAATTGGTTTATCTTGTAACTGCATCTCGCACCTCGAGGCTGATGGAATCTGCAGGAAGTGGTCAACGCCGTCCGTGATTGCTAGTTGCACCATATCATCAGCACAAATGACACGCTGGACCTTTCTCTATGCATAACACTTTCTCCGGATTATGACACGGATTGTGTAACCCGGGGGACTCCTAAGCCAGGACTTCCTTCCGTCCCGTGGGAAACATGTGTCCGGAAATATATTTACCCCATAACCTCTCCTTCCTTAGGGCCTACCCATATGGTTCTTAGTTTGATCTTTCCTTTCATTTACAGAATGACACTTCTTTTCGCAAGGAGAAACTGTGAAAATCATATTTTGTTACTTTTTATTCGCAGGAGATATTTTAATGTACGGGTATTCAAATCTACTCTTATACAATTCAACGGCCCTAAATATCGTGCTCACTCCCGCACTTCGTGAGACATCGCGTATACTCGGCGATGTTCGTCTCTCGCAGTCTAAACTTTCACGAAGTGTACAAAATTAGGAAAACCGTTTCTTTATTAGTATATAAGGCCTAAGTGAAATGAACACAATGAACAAATATTCTAATTTTATATTTTTACTTACAATTTTCATAGGTCTGAACCACAAACATGTTTAATAAACTGCCAGTGTAAATTTCTTAAAAAATCCTGGAGTCAATTAATAGTGGCGGACGAAGCCGCGGGCACCAGCTAAAATATATTGATAGTTTAACCCTGGAAGTATCGCGGACAATAAAAATCCAAACAAACCACTCCTTCCCTTAATAAATTATATAATTTATGAAAATTACACTGAATTTATCAAATCAAATTCACATCATATTCATCTGTCAACAAACAGTTGAGAAACAATACAAATTATCAGTGTTCACAGGTAGCTTTGGGACTGCATAAAACTTACGATATAATTAATTTCTGAAATCTACGTAGCCTACTGGTAGGAACGAATTATATTCTAAAGGAAAAAGTGATAGTATATGATGAGATATTTTAAATAAAAATTGATGAAGCCAGCGCTGACTTTTGTAAATGTATGGTCAGTGCCTTCAGGATTCTAGACTTGTAAGTTTCGTATTTCAGCATCATTTTAACCGTGGCAAAGCCTTGGGATATTTTCTAGTAGCATACAAATAAGGATTGATAGGCTACACTGATTTCAGTTTAAGCACCACTCAGTGCCGTGACGGATGAAGGATGGGCACCTGCAAAGATTAATTATAATTAGAAGTATGAAAAATCTGACGTCAAAGTCACATAACTTCGTCTGCCCAAATAAAACTTTGCCTCTTAGCATGGAGCGGTTTTCGAGAAAATAGCGACAAACGAAATTTTCTTCATGTAAAGTCCCCTTAAAAATAAGAGAAAGTCGTCGCCAATCTTTGTGTCACAACCCCAAAAGGTATATAACCCATATACAAAATTTTGTTTTCGTACGATTTTCCGTTACAAGAGGCCGTATTGCAAACAGCTCGTATTTCACAGTGGGTGGCTCATAACTACCCTTCAGAGAATTGTTTCGAAAAATTGTTTCAAATAAAAGTTTTAGCGCTTAGTATAAGCAACCCATGTGCAAAGTTTAAAGAAAATCGTTTGAGCCGGTTTTGAGAAAATCGCGAAAATTAACCATTTCTTCATGTAAAGTCCCCTTATAAATAAGAGAAACTTGTCGCCAATCTTCGGGTCACATCTTCAGAAGGTACCTGACCCCAAATACAAAATTTTGTATTTATACGATTTTCCGTTCTGGAGCTAGACTGTTCACAGACATCCACACAGAGACACACACACAGAAAGACATGTTTCCGAAAATTCAGGGGATCTCAAAACGTGTATTTATTTTAAAAACTCAACTTCGAATTTCGGGGTCGAAAACACTATTTCTTCTACCTAGCACCTATGGTACGGGCAGAGGAAGGAAAAATGGTAACAGTGCATTACTTACTTTATTTATCTTAGCAATGAGTCTAATTATTATTATATTTGTAATTTTTTTTCTGACATTGTGAGAGGATTGTATGCCTAAAAGGAACTTTTAAGCTATACGCTTACAATCCTTAAAATAGAATCAATTCAATTCTCTCTCTCTCAGGTGTCTCCTTTAATGTAGGCCCCCAGTAATTTGTTATAGATCTGTACATTTGTGGGTTACAATATCTATTATTAATTTTAATATTATCTAGAGTATTGTAAATAAATAAGCGTATTTTAATATGAATTTATTGTTAATAAATTTTTCCACAAGATTGTAATATACTGTATTTGTGTCTTTCTTTCAGGATGTTTCCGAGGAATCTTTCCTGCAAAGCGAATTGGTAAGTCAGCATTGCATTAATGTTGATTTCTGCTCTTTTTGATCTAATCGCACCACCATCGAGCTAGAATACTTGGGTGTGCCATGAACTGTGCATCATTGCTTGTGTGTAAGATATATACCGTGTGTCCGTAAAGTCGTGGTGCACTTACTATTTGTACTGTAAATAAAGTGCACCATGACTTAAAGGACACGATATGTCTATTAGACTAATATTATGCGTATGTAAACATATCATTCGTATCATTCCTCCCGCAATGAAATGTATTACGTTAAGTCTTCCCCCTCCATACATTGTCCACGTGTGTTAATAACACCAGATGCCGGATAGGCCTACATTGTAAAGAAAGACATTGTTTCATTTTCCAAGCTTAAAAATATTGCTGTGCGATTATATTAATGCTCTACTGTATAGAATACATTTTATCGCGATTATTCATTTATTTATATTAATTTCAGTTACTGTTCAGTTATTTTTCGTATGTTATCATCAGGGCCCATATTCTGATGAGCTAAAATTGTTTGAAAAATGAACGATAAAATGACCCTAAATTATAAAGAAAATGACTTAATAATTATAAAAAATTACCTAAAAACTAATATTTTATTTATAAAAAATTATTATTGTGCACACAAAGTTATAAAATAGTTTGTACAATTGTAAAAACTGTAAATAACTGTAATGTTGTGAATGTTCTTTTCTCACGGAAATTTATAGGCACTGGCGAGTCAAAATTCGGCATTTCCTTTTGTGGTCTCCCGGATTATATTGTTGTTTACTGAGGAGGGTAAACAGTACTTTACACTCTCAAATACAGTATAATACAAAATTTTTGCGTTTCTGTGATTCTCATTTCGACTGAGACATGACAACACTTTAACGTCGAATTTTTCCTTCTTGCATTAAACAAACAACACTCCAAAGACAGCACCGCTAGCGACGAAAAAAAATTAATACACTCAATGTAAATACATGAAAATGACTAAATAAGGAAGCAAATGACACGAAAATGACAAAATAATTACCTAAAATTTAAATAAATGCCCTAAAAATATAAAATTGCCTAAAATGACAAAAAATTACCTAATAAAAATGCATTTCTGTAATCTAGATGCCATGACTAGGATTTATCTACAAGTTGGCAATGTCTATGCAGCATCAATAAAAAGATGACATGTCATTACAATCCGGGCCCTGTTTATCATCCTTCATTTCTAGATATAATTAGGCTATTCATGTTTTACATTCTGTAAGCTATCTTGCTTGTAATAGTTGAGGAAGTGGTTCCTCATATCATGGGAACCGTCTGGCAGATGAGTAAGACAAATGCAGCATCCACAGGAAACACTCGCTCTTTAAACTCTGCAATTAAATTCTAATCACACAATGTCAAGGTCCTGTCCTATTGTTTTGGGGTGCATATCTTCTCACTGAGTCAGCAAAAACATTGAACTTGAAAACAGGGATTGAAAAAAACAAAACGCTGTCGCCCTTCCGGCTCCCACAGAGCACTTCCGTGTTCCGGACAGATGACTCTGAAGGACGTAATATGTACTGTTCAGAATTACGTCAATATCAGGTCATTAAACCGGTATCAAGATGATATTAACTAAACATTAGTGTTTCCTTTGCACAGTTTCATGGTCTACTGATGTCTTCGACTATTGAAGTGACGTTCAGGGTCTCCTAGTCCAGAATAAAAAGTACTAAAGTTTGCAAGGAAAAGTAGGTCTATTAGAATAATTTTTCAGATCTTTTTTACGACATTAATGTCGGATTAGATTTTTCCGCGTTTATTAATTCAACTGCTAGATTAGTCTATCGCAACGTTTCTCACCCTATGGTCCACGGACCATTGGTGGTCCCCGAAGATGGTGCAGATGGTTCGCAGACATAATTAAAAAATATCATAAAGCAAGTGGAAAGTAAAGAAGTAAAACTCCTTTTTAATATCTTTCCAATTCAATAACTGTGTTTCCGTCAAATTAAAAAAGGTATTTCGATTTATTTCGTTATAATGACCCATAATTAATGCCCCAAATATTAAGAATATAGGCCTACATATAGCCTACTTCTAAAAATTGGATTAAAATTAGGGGTCCGTAAAATCTTTTAGACATTTTAGAGGCCCTTGGGTTCAAAAAGATTGAGAAACGCTGGTCTATCGAATAACTTACACGTTATCGGATTTTTATCAAACTTAGATACTCATTTATAACTTCCATGGGAAGACGCCTATTGATTTTGGACTAAATCGGTTGACTGGTACCGGAGTAAAGACCAATTTAGTGCCTATTTTATGGTAATATATTAGACAGAATTTGTCAATTGCGAATCAGTTCTCAAGCCAAAATATTGTTTTACAGTGTTCGTATATGGCTTTGGAAGTTGCAATACAGTTAGCTTGGGGACAAATAACACTACCCACATATTCCTTCACGTAGCCTATACTTATCAAAATTTAGAGTTTAGACCTTTGTTCTTTTGTAAGCCTTGCTTAATAAATCCATCTGGAGCTTATCTCTGAGACAGATTAAAAAAATAACTTATTCTCTGCATATCATAATTGCGATTATCACTGATTATCAAAAGCATTCTGGCTATTTGTTATAGATTATCAGTTTACCTGATTTTATTTAACAGAAAAATAATTCAAACATTATATTATTTGCTGACACTGATTGGTTTTTACATAAATTACTTGTCGTAAACCACATAGAATATACTTTATTGCCAGGACATTTACAACAAACGTATAGGAACGTTACAAATTAACTATACACTAAAATCATAAATCCTTTTATAAAGGGAACAGAATTTTACTATCTAATCCCTTCGGGCGATTAAACAAATTTAATTATATATACTCAAAGCTATTTTGAGTTTTAGAACACTTACCCTTATTAACATGTTATAATTGTAGGCTAATTTGAACCTTGTTAGACGTACTAAACAATTAAAATGATTAAAAGGAACCACACATTCATGAATTTTACCCTCACATGCAAATCATTCATAAATAATTTAAAGGTAAAAAAAAGCTAAAATTCGACTTCGAGGAACTTTTCACGACCTCAGATCCGAGATCCCTGTCCCAAAAACACCAGCATACTGAGTTTCCTTCAAATCAATCAGTGTTTTCCTATTTAGGCCTACATAAGCTGTCCACCTAAGTTTAAAAAGTTTCAGATCTATGCGTGCCATAGATTTGGCTGAGCGTCCCACACACACACACACACACACACACACATAAACACTTGTTTTGTTGTTATTGAAATGAATGCTCAGCGTGGGCCAATAGAATCTAGAGTTCAGCAATTTGATGCATTCTGTTAGCCTATTAAAAATGACGTTTTCCGGCAGTTATTCACTCACGACTCGCGAACGAAAGGGAAATTTAAAAATATATATTTGTTTCGAGGTGTATTCAGACCCCTTTCTGTCCACATTTATTATAAGACGGTGTTACTTGTTAAAGAAAGACATTTTTGTCGAGTTGATCTGCTCTTTTATTACCTTAGGAAGTAAGGCATATGTGTTGTTTTAATTCCATAATCTTGAACTGATGTCTATGGAGATTTTTCCTAGTTCTTCGATAAATTTTCACATAACTATTGCTATCTTTTGTTTCTTTTTAAAATAATTTTGCAATGTTCATTGCAGTTTGCCTTCTGTTCTTCTATTTTCCAGAACAAATTCTGTATTTCATACAGAATTTCTTCATACTTTGTCTTCGATTGTACTTAGCTTTTGAGCATTTACTGGTAAGATGTATAGTCTAAATAGAGAAAGTGACTTCCTAAATACAAAGGAATTGATTTCTTAGAAAGTATTAGATTGCATGAACATCCAGACGCAATATTTATCATTCTAAGTCTGACTAATGGGGAATCTTCATGGACCGCTACCGAAACCATTTCAACAGGTTTTGAAACAATCAAAAGACGTGTCATGTGATTTCTTTGTTTCGGTAATGTCTTGGTCACTTAGTAACCCACTTAGTGACGCTCGAGCGCTTTTAATCACGTGTTGTCAGTGGGTTCCCACGGTAACGGGACAAATGCCCGTTAAAATTTACCAGGTTACTGTGATAAAAATGTCACTGATAACATTTTTCATGTCATTTCCTCTATTTCAAATGTCGCTTCAACTTATTATCTTATTATTGGGGCAAAGCATTTGGTGATATTGCATCTTTTTACTTCCTCTGCCCGTACCATAGGTACTATAGGTAGAGGAAGTATTGTTTTCGACCCCCAAATTCGAAGTTGAGTTTTTGACATAAATACACGTTTTGAGGCTCCCTGAATAAAAAAAAATGCTATTTTTTAAACATGTCTGTTTGTCTGTGTGTGTGGAAAGTCTGTGAACAGGCTAGCTCCAAAACGGAAAATCGTCTGGTCACCCAGAGAAAACTCTTATCTAGGTACATCGTCTCGACCAGTAATCGAACCAAGCCCGCTGCGTGAGAGGAGCAGACGCATCCCCTACGCCACAGCGGTGGTCTACAAATCGAAATTACTGTGGCTTGGTTCTAAAAGGACCAATGTCATAAAACTTGCTTTTTAGGTACTGACTTTGAAGCCTTTGCAGAAGTAACATTTTTTGCTGAGAACTTCCGACATTGGCCTCTAAGGTTTCTGTATTATGTCTATTAATAGCAACATACATTGGCATTTTTATTAAACGAAAGATAAAGACTAGCCGAGCTCAATAATGCATAGATCTCATTTTTGCAAGAAATTGACATTGGCTCTTTTAGAACCAACCCACAGCCAATAATAATAGCAATGATGATGATGATGATGACGACGACGATGACGATGATGATGATAACAATAACAATAATAATAATAATATTAATAACAATAATATTTTTTATTTTTTAAATTTAGGAATATTCTACAATACAATGGTTTTCCTTCATCCCACAACGATCTTTTGCCTCCATAAGTCCCTGTCCATAGCATCTTCTTCACTTAATCCTTTTCTCGCCATACTCCTTTTCACCCCATCCATCCAGCACTCTATGGGCTTCCCTCTTCTTCTTTTTCCTTTTACTTTCCAATCCAAAATTTTCTTGGGTATTCTATCCTCTGTCATTCTGAGTACAGGTCCATACCATTTCAAGCGTCTTTCTTCTACAATTTCCAAAGTATTCTTTTCAACTTGCATTATTTCCCTTATTCTATTATTCCGAATTTTTTCTTTCCTGGATTTTCTTGCCGAACGCCTCCAAAAATTCATTTCTAATACCATTTAATTTGTTTGCTTGTTGTCTACTTATGGTCCAAGTTTCAGCGCCATATAATGCTGTACTTTGGAATAATGCCTGATATATTGATTTTTTAGTTCTATGTAAAATATTTTTAATAATAATAATAATAATAATAATAATAATAATAATAATAATAATAATAATAATAATAAAAATACCGAAAGTTTTAAAAATAAAATGTCTTATATGAGAGGCCAATTTTATTTTGAGATTGGTAATCATTACCTAAATTGTTTACTGTGCAGTTCGCCCCACTATTTAAATTAGTTCATTGTACACCCATATAATATGTCTTTTTTATCTTTAATAGTATGTTAATACCGGTATCTTTATGTCTAATCTTTTCCTAGTTTCTTCAGAGTGACACAGTGCATGATGTGTTCGGGTTACTAACATCTTATCACTGGCTGAATAGCCGCTCGTCTCTCGGCCCTGGTTATCTCACCCGTAAGCACCGGAAGAACGTGCGAACACGGAATTTCCGCTTCCCTCTCTCTCTCCCTCTTATCGCTTCCGCCAGAGCGCACCTCTGTATTGAATTCATCCATTTCCTGTCCATTATTGCTTTTCACAGGAAATTAAATTAAATAATATCTCCAGAATTCATAATGATCAGAGTATAAAGGTGGGAAATATATTAAAGAATATATTTATGTCCTATTCTACGGTATTTGCTTTGGTATAAAACAAATTATCAAATTATGTGTCTAATTGAGTGGGCTACCTTATTGGATTCATTTTAAAAAATGACAAAAATATCGGTTAGAACTTATTAGGAATGTATGAAAGCAGGCATTTTCACTCTTTTGTTACACTTTCAGCCCCTCCTAATTTGCCCATGCATATTTCACTAGAGATAATTTTCTTCAGAGAGTATTGATTTTTTGAGTTAGAATTAAAATCTATTCACAGAAGTATAATCCACAGTCAAGCTGTTTATTAAGTGCCAGTATGGTACGGATTGTGTGGGGGACGGGAAAATGTATGTCCGTCTGTCTGTCTGTCTGTCCGTGTGTCTGTACGCACCATAACTCAAATACGGTTTATCGGATTATCATGAAACTTGCTGTACGCATTTATAACGTTCATGGGAAGAACCCTATTGATATCGAACCAAATCGGTTCACCGGTACCGGAGTAATGCCCAATTTAGTACTTATTTTAATAGGTACTAAATTGATAATTATATTATTGTGATTCATTTTCCACAAATTAGTTCTGCATCTATGAAACAGTTTACTAATAATATTACCAATATGTACTAATAATTTAAAGCCATGAACTCATAACTAATATTATTAGAAAATATTCTTCTGAAACAGAAGACTAATAACAACCAATATTATTATGTATTTCCAAATGATATCATCATAATGAATAGATATGAGTGTAAAAGTTCTATGAAACAGGGCCCAGGTAAGAAGTGTCATGCTGCATTATTATTTTTTCCTTACATATTTCTGTTACTTCCTGGTAGCGACACGTCTGCACAAAAAGCAACTATCTGCCTTCAAATTACTGCAATCCTAAACATCTTCTTAATAACCTCCCCGTCTTTACAAAAAAAACAGTGTGTCCACCTTTTAATTTCTGCGCAAGCGCATAGCTTTGAGAAATGTACGTAATCCTTTGCAGTCACGCGATATGTTTTTCTGTTGAAGACCGGCAGCAAAATGCCGATGTTCCAGCTTGAAGAAGTTTGCCTATAATTTCTTAGATACAGACCCATAATGCAGTAGTTTATTTAAGTTGCTATGTATACGTAGAAGGTATGCTCCGTCTTCTGGTAAAACTATCATGATGATTATTGTTTATTTTCATTATTAAGTGCCAGAATGGTACTTTCTGATATTAAGTTGTGGACGGGAAAATGTCTGTCTGTCTGTCCGTGTACGTGCGATAACTCAAACATGCTTTGTCGGATTTTCGTGAAACTTGGTACAGACACTTATAACGCCTATTGGAAGACGCCTTTTGATTTTGGACTAAATCGGTTGACTGGTACCGGAGTAAAGCCCAATTTAGTGTATATTTTATGTTAATAAAATATTAGAAAGAATTTATCAAATGTAAATCAGTTCTCATGACAACATATTGTTTTACTTTTTCATATAGCCTACGGCTTTGGAAGTTGCAATACATTTAACTTTGACAAATAATACTACCCACATATTTCTTCACATATGCTTATCACACTAGACCTTTGTTTTTCCGTAAGTCCTGCTTAATGAACCGATCTGGAGCTTAACTCGGAAATCGATTACAAAAATAACTTATTTTCTGCATATCATAACTGCAATTATAACTGATTAAACAAAAGCATTCTGGCACTTCGTTACCTCAGTTTAACTGATTTTAATAAATTAATAATACTTCTACCACTTGAGTCATGCCAATGCTCAAGCTTTTGTCTTTCTCCCCCGCAGTGGCGGACGCAGAAATTTTTCCCGGGGGGATTTGAATAGGTAGAAAGAATACTAAAAAAATTAATCAACTTACATATACAATTAGTTTATAAAACTGGCCACTTAGAGTACTTTTTTTCAAATTTCGGGGGGGGGGGGGGGATGTAACCCTCCTATCCCCCCCCCCTGCGTCCGCCACTGCTCCCCCGTAACAGGGAATTTCTCCCCTGGTACTTTTATATTTTGTTTACTTGTTAGTTTTAAGATAATTTAGGTTAATAGTATACTTATTATTGTAAAACGTAGTCCTATATGTAATACTGGATCTTCCCCCGTGCACGAGCTCCTGCTCTTTCGGGGTTTCAGGACAAATCTATTGTATTTATGTGTTTTAGGTTCACCTAGGATTTAGGTATAGCCTATAGTTTGATCTTACTGAAACAACTGGTAATGTTAACTGTGAAATGAAAAGGTTTATCAAGTAGGCCGAGTGTGGTATCTATGACAACACGTGAACTTGCAAGGCCTTCCTGTCCAAGGCTATTCTAATGTTTAGAGACTATTGTCTGTGAGGAATGTACTGACGCAACTGCGGGGTCGCATGACGCTCTGTATTGGGATGCCTGTGACCCGTATTAGGGGCGCCACACGTAATGCGGGATATTTTACATTAAAACATTCCTCTTTTATATGATGATAGGCAGAAACTGGGTACTGCAGCATCCATCGTTTGCATATGAGAAGTTGAAGAGACGATTAAAATCCAACATTTTAAATAAAATCCAAAACAAAATTAAAAAAATGTATTCAATGCACAATCTTTCAGAAGATAATCTGTTGAAGTATAATTAACACTATTCTTTTGTTTATGAACTCATAGTTAAATGATTTGAAAATTAATTCGACAAAACTGGTATAGGCTTAATCATGTCGTAATGCTCATGATAAATCTAAAGAAAGTAGGCTTAAAGCCTATAGGCCTATTATAGATTAATACATGAATACTGGCTAAAATAGATTTTTTGCATCGAAGTGTATTCAACACTGCCTAGGTCTACAGTAGTTCCTTACATAAAATGTCACGGTTCAAGTAATTCTTTTAGTTGGCATTTTAAAAAATAATTCTATGATTTCTTCTATTCGCCAGAGATTTAATAAGACCCTATTTTACTATCTAGTCCGTTATTGGTTATTTTTAAGAACCCGAAATTCATATAAAGCAGGGGTTCCCAACCGGGGGGCGCGCCCCTTTTGGGGGCGACTTGAGGCTCTTCTTAGGGGGGCGTGCAACAATTTGAAATTCATATTTTGATTTAGTGTTGTTCCTTTGTCTTTCGACAAGAATTTTTAATCGGTTAACTTTAACCAAATAAATACACAGACACATACCGTAATTAACAAGAATAACAGAACTGTGTGAATTTACATTTTATAATCTTATAAATAGTAACTATATTTTCCCTGCCATATTATTTATTGTCCTCAACACGTTTATAATAATTTGGAAATCCAAGTACGTGATACGGGTGATCTGCATTTTGCTCTGTCAAACATAAAACCTCATATCTCAGAGTTGGTGAAAGCAAAACAGTACCAATCAGCTCACTAATATTCAGTCTTTAACTGTATATTGGACATTTGTGTTTCATTTAACTTTTTTTATGAACTGTACTGAGACTCAAATAGGCTAAGATTCACAATAATTAGATATGCAAAAGCATCACAGGATAAATAAGAATAATAAAAGAGGTGAGCAATATTAATTTTATGTTTACAAGTATCATAGGGATCTTTTAAAGTACAAAAGTACTGACAATCACGTTTTAGGCCTTCTTCTCCCCATCACTATCAAAGGGGGCGTGAGGATTTCATGATATTCGAAGGGGGGTCGTCAGCTGAAAAAGGCTGTGAACCACTGAAATAAAGATTTTTTATTAAAAAAATACTGTAGATCATTTAAATAAACTGAATTGGGTCCTATTGAGTTTACAAAAATCTTAGCACTTATCTGCAAACTCAATGTGATAAAGTTTATGCAACATGTTTTGCACGATTTACTTAAATACAGGTGATTTGAAAAACAATCTTCGTGTTACAGTTTCATCGAATTGTATCCTTCTTTTAATAACGGTAAAACTCACACATATCCTACTAATGACGTCAGATATATAGGCTACAACGTCACAGACTATATTTGCTTTACTGTTACAGCTTTGTATACAAAGAACTGGGTTATTTTGCATTCTCAGTGCACTATGACGAGACATACCATATCCGTTACCTGTGCGTTATGAAATATGGGAAAGGCCCGTGGAAATTGTCTTAATCACCATGGTAACGTGTACCCTATGCTCTTCAGGTTTGCAAATAATAGCTGTGTGCTGTGTATAGCTTTTAAGGTTTACTTTCTCCACCCGACCATTGGAACATTAGGTACAGGAAATTGTGTTCGATGCCGAGTTTTCAGTATTAATACACATTTTTAAGTTATTGAATCTAGAAATACAATTTTCAGACACGCGTGTATGTGTCAATGACTGATCCCAAATCCTTAAAATCGGCTTTCGAAATGTTGGGTCCTTTTGTTTCTTTGCCATTTCTTTTAGGTTGCATGTTTTCTGTCTTTTTTAGATTTATTTTTAACCCCCATTTTGTGCCTTGCTCTTGCAATTTTCTACACATAGACCTATAGTCAACATCCTCGCTGTCTAGAGTAATTACCTGATCGTCAGCAAAAAGAAGGCTGGAAAATGGTAATGATGACGATAGGGATTATTATTGAGTGGCAGAATGGTACTTTCTGAGTTGTGTGGTGGACGGGAAAATGTTTGTCCGTGTGTCTGTACGCGTGATAACTCAAATACGCTTTATCGGATTTTCGGGAAACTTGGTATACGCATTTATAACGTCCTTGGGAAGAAGCCTATTGATATTGGACCAAATCGGTTAACCGGTACCGGAGTAATGCCCAATTTAGTGTCTATTTTATGGTAATATATTAGAAAGAATTTATCAAATGCAAATCAGTTCTCATTGTTTTATAGTGTTCATATACGGCTTTGGAAGTTGCAATACAGTTAGTTAGCTATGACAAATAATATTATCCACATATTCCGTCACATATGCTTATCAAACTAGATCCTTGTTCTTCCGTAAGCCCTGCTTAATGAATCGATCTGGAGCTTGACTCGGAAATCGATAACAAAAATAACTTATTTTCAGCATATTATGATACTTGCAATTATCACTGATTAAACAAAAGCCTTCTGGCTCTTTCTTACATCAGTTTCCTTGATTTTATTATATTTTAATATAATAATAGACTAATAATAATAATAATGTCGAAGTTGCGTGCCAGAAGGTGCAGTTACTCCACATCAATATGCACAGCTTGCATCAGTCACTCAGCCTTGACCAGCAAGTGAACAAAACAAATGAAACTGACGGAATCAGCGAATATTTGACCTGACTCGGTGGGTGACTCACAGTTTCAGGAACGTCCCATGTGAGTCACCAACAGCAGCATGTGAAAAAGTGTAACGCATCCTCTCCTCAATTTTGTGGTAATTCACATCATGTTTTCAGAATAGGGTTATCATGTGAAATTTCTAACTTTTACAATATTTTGGCTATTATTATTATTATTATTATTATTATTATTATTATTATTTATTTTTTCACACGCATTCTTCCCAGAAAATAATATAAACGCGACAAAATTTAATTCTTGCCACTCTGATATTTGTGACAGGGAAATAAAAGCTCAATAATTTCAGTAAGCCAAATTTTAAAGGAGAGACAAAATCTTATCATCTGTGTCAGCGATTTTAAATATTAATTGTCTTATTAATAATCCAATTGTAACATTTATACCAGGAATATACACAGCTGAGGAGAAAAAGTGTACTAATAATCCTTGCATAAGGCTGAATGTGTGCAACGCTTTACACAGCCTGGCCCCCTTGTATAAACTTCACGTAAATAATCAAGATGGTCGATATCCGTAACAGCCGGTCGTTTCGTAGATGTCTGAGATTGAATTTTGAGGCTACACATATTCTGAGCTGCTTTTGCGAAATTATAAACATTGTTCCTTGTTTGCGGGACATATTTTCATACTTGTACCCATGATTACAGCTTTCTGAAAACAATATAATGAAATACTGAAACTAGAATTACTGTCTGCAGACGACGCATCGCTGTTTGCCCGCTGCTCCAACAGATGGCGCTCAGCAGTCCCTTCATAGCCAGGGGCTAGTAACGTCACGAATAGAGTGACGTGTTTGATGACGTTGACGTACAAACCCGGTGTAAACCTCGGCAGTTACACTACGTTTATTGGTAATACGGCTTATGTAGAACTTGCACGGTGAACAACCAAACAACCGTTCAACGCAGATACAAGCAGCTTTTATTAGTAAGGCTGTAAGTAAAAGGACATTTTTACTACAGGTAATCTCGGGTGCCCGGGCGGCTTGGGTCGCTTAAATCCTAAAAGGGAGAGGTAAAACTAAGAGACAGAAAGAAAGGAAAGGAAATCTCGGGTAGGATTTATTAAGCCTGTTCCATGAATAAAAGGTAAGGAATTTTGTAAATAATAATTATTTTCTTACTTCGTTGTCAATATTCAGCAGCCGTAAGATCACGGCATACTTTAAGTATGGAACATTTTTTGGGGAAGGAAAGATAGAATGTGCGAACTTTTCGCATGGGTATACTGGTTTAACAAAATCTTAATAGTGAAAGAACAAAATTTCATCGGTGTGTTAACCAATTTAAAAAAATCTTATTTTAGCAATGGGGAGATTATCTTGTATCTTCTTTGTTCAACAAATACAACTTTGTGACTTGCATGCGTGTTATTAAGTGCAAGAATGGTAGGTTTCTAACATTATTTAGTGAATGGGAAAATTGTCTGTCCGTCCGTGTGTCTGTACGCGCAATAACTCGAATACGTGTTATCAGATTTCCATAAAGCTTAGTATACACACTTATAAAATCCATTAAGGTCAAATTTTCATTAATCGATAGAACTGACTGCTGTTGGGGACTGAAGACAAATGACTGCGTAATTGTAGTCTTCAAATGTTTTGACAAAAATAAAGGTATATTGTTGAGGTGAGAATTTTATTCTAAATTCGTTCTGTTATTATTCTAGTTATCCCACTTATTCCTTCACACATGCTGATCAAACTTTCTGAAGCAACTGTGGTAAAAAGAAATCTTTGTTTTATCAGTTTACTTGCTTTCATTTCAGTCTGAGAATACAAGAAGATTAGAAATTGATAGAATAAGTTTAATCTGCTTGGAGTGTCAGATCAGATGGTATTCGAGATTCACAGTTGCTGGACAATGCCTGGTGTGGGAGTGTCCATAAAACAGAAGAATGTCGCTCCTCCACTGTCACGTGTTTTATTTTGAATTTGAGGTGTGGAACAACAGACAAGTGACTCACGCCGACGCAGAGAATGAATGAACATTGCCTCATTCCTCTGTTTCAACCTCACACGAGTATGGGCATCCAGTACAACTTGGCCTATAAAATGCATGCCTTGGGAGATGGCTAATGGAAAGAATACCTAAATAGTAAATAGCTATTTATGTATCAAGTATGCAAAATAACGGTTTAGCGGATGAATCTAGTATAGCGGCCTAGGCGTAAGACGAGGCCGAAATATTGGATGGGTCCGCTAAAGCTTTTGCGTACGTGGTGCATACAATATTTTTAATAAAATCCCTGTAAATAATATGAAATGAAATAAAAATGCATAGTCGGCCATTTGTTGACGTCATATTTTTACAGCCGCCTGAATCCTATGCTATGATTCAATACGAAATTCAGATGTAGGCAAGATGGTAGTGCGGGTTTCTTAATGAATAATGTAACTATTTTGTCTTAGGCCTATATTTGTTGTTATATTATTAAAAAAAACAGGTGTTTTGAAAAAACTGCTAACGTTTTTGATCAACGTAAAGAAACAATGTTTTCTTATATTTTTTTGTTTTATAGTCACGAATTTTGTTTCAAACCCTGTTACGATTGGAATGGCTGTTCGCTGCCCTCTGGATTTTTCACTTGCCATGACGATTTTACCGCCCTAATAAGATAAAAATTACTTTACCGTCCTAAGCTGGTAAAGTGCTACTTTTCGGCGTGTTAAAAGCCCGTCAAGCAAATGTTTTGCGAGCGTGTACTAAAAAATAATTATCTTCAAATGAATGCTGACATACGATGAGATTCTGGACGATGTGGACAATTCTAGAGAGAGAAAAATGAGGTTGGAACGGAAACTTTGAAAGGAAGATGAAGATCTTTCCAGTAATTCAGATTTTGCATGCTTCACATTATGGTGTGGTATTTAGGCCTACTTGGTCCGGATCCTGGTACTGTGGAATGCGCGACTCAGCGTGTTTGTGGGTGTGGATGACACTGAACACACGCTTCCTAGAATTTAGCCTTCAGCCGGGTCTTCCATGTGTAAATAGTTCAGTGATTGATTTTCTTTTGTCACCAGTCAGCCTTCCTAATCTGATGCACACCTGTTATAAACATTACGTGATTCACATTCGATAGCTATCGATCACTGACCGAGCGTCCTTTGTTTTCCGTATCGTGATTTGTTTTCCATTGTTGTTACAAGTTTCCGATATGTTTGTCGCATTCTGATTTTCATTTGTTGAAAATAAATGTCACGACAATTATTGGTGGTCAATTGAATTCTGATTATGGGCTTCGAATTTTAATTCTTATAACGGTAAATATTATGGTATTTCTTAAGAATGTTTTGAATAAATACGAAGGAAAAGTTTCATAAAACCGTGGATTTACTCCATGGTCAGTGTGTGTAGGCTAACTATCAGAGTTCGAGAACCTTCTAAATAGGCTATTATTATGATGCGTGGTCATGCATATGGAATTAGTTTGTCCCAGGCAAATGCGGGATTGGATTATTCAATACTGAATAAAGCTATTGATGCCGTACTTACTGGATACACATTGGTCTACGAATATACACAACAAAAGAAATATTTGGGTCTCCATTGATTAACATTTAATATAGTTGGTATTTTCTTTAATATTATCATGGATGATGCAGGAAATATTTTTCAAGAAAACCGAAAAATAGAGCTGTTCTCCAAAACATAAGGTTAGGAATTAATCCAGGGCTCGAAATTTCAAATCAGCCACATGGCTGACTCGCTTACATTAGCCTAATGCTTACCCACTTCCAGATGAGCTAGAAACTTGAAATCTGGCAAAACAAAGATTCCAAAAAGTTCTATTTTTTATTTTACTTCCTAAAAACCTTCAAAATGGCAGATAAGTCACTGCAGACCTTTTTGGTGGCTTATACGAGTAGCCAAAGCTCACAAAAGCACCGTTGACCATGATTCTGCATATTGGTCAACGGACACGCGGCGAGGAGGTCTCAGAAGACAATTTGGTGACAGTGCTTTTGTGAATTTTATCTTATTTTATAAATGTGACATTATGCAGTTTTGATTTTAATTATTGGAACTCCAAGCCAGCAAAAATATGTCCTGAAGATGGTGCAAGCGCACCGAAAGGTGAATTACAAAATAAATCATAGTTGAGAAACTGGTATCATATTTATTTTATATCATTGATCGAGCTCAACAGTATTGGACATGTATTTTAATAACTGTCAAACATAAGTAAAGTTGTTTGTTATTACAGGAGCTAGAGCAAAGATTGGGGGGGGGGGTTTCAAAATTTAATAATCGTCGCCCACCTCAGATTTATTGTCGCCAATTGCGATCTCATTGACTCTTTCCTGTAACCCCTACCGTGGGACACAGAGCCTCTAATTGGAGGTTTCAGCACCAATTTTTTTTTACGTTTAGGCCTATTTTCCGAGGACAGAGGGACAGATGGTAGGTTCGTCCTCTCAAAACTCCCCTCCGGAAACTAAGGTATTACTTAGTGGACGTGAAAGGGCCAAGGAATTTTGTCCAGAGGCTCTAATTAAGGTTTGGAGTTCTTTTACGTGCTGTAAATCTACGTCACGGGACCTCCCGGAGTACTCCGTGCCCAAGATTTTTACTTATATCTCATGTGGGTTTGATCCCGGATCGGAAATTCGTGCCCTTATTTAATCAACAGTATATTTATGAGTCAATAGTTAAGAAAATAGTACAATATTGTTCAGCAATTTGGCCAATCAGAAAGGGAGAGGAAAGAAAAATATTATCAACAGAAGTGGGTTTTTGGAGAAGAGCAAATAACTTAGAACTTCTAGGATGGAAAGAATTAGAAATGAATAAATTTGGGAATAAATGGAAGTATTACAATAGATTAAATTAAAGACAAGCTACTCGTGTGGTCATGTGAGAAGGATGGGGGAGGAGAGATTACCAAAGAAGATCTTCAGATGAAATCCTCCGGGCAAAAAGAAGAGAGGCAGAACAAAGAAGACGTGGTTTAATGGGATACAAGAAGACATGAAGGAGAAAAACATTCTTCAGAATCTTTGGGATAATAGAGGCTTGGAGATTGAGAATACGGAAGATGTAGACACACATCAAAAACCGTGGTGATGATGATGAAATCTACAACACGGACCCAAGCTTTAAGTCATCCCGGAGTAGTCCTTGCCCAGGATTTTTACGATGATCACATTTGGGTTTGAGCCCGGATCGGGGATTTCGTGCCCTTATTTAATCAATTCTTTGAAATGTCTTGAAATTTATATAGCACCATGCAACTGGTTTCTAAATACGTTGATCACATTTGGGTTTGATCCCGGATCGGGGATTTCGTCCCCTTATTTAATCGATTCTTTGAAATGTCTTGAAATTTATATAGCACTATGGAACTGGTTTCTAAATACATGGATGTTGAAGAGATATGATAGGTTCCACCTAACATGTGGTCTATGAGGGATGTTAACCCTTTCTTTCTCCTCCCCACGCAATGGTGTGGAATATAAATAAACAAGCCCGAGACAATGAATGACGGGATGGGGGACGCACTTCCGCGGCGCGACCTTGTGGTCCGTATGAATCATGCGTGCGAGTGCGTGAGTTCATTGTGCTCTCCATGCACCATGCAAACCAATCACCATCAGCGGCGTGCAACCAAGTTCTTATCGGTGGCGGTCAGGATTGCCAAATGTCCCGATTTTCTATATACAGTGCACGCCGTTTATTGTGATCACTTCGGGATGCAGGTAATCTGATAATATTATCCGACTGATAACAGTACCCGAAGGAATTAAATGAAGGTTATTTATTCATATATAACATATACACTACAAAAAAGAATTTAAAATATTTATTCATAAAATAATACGTAACTATGAATAATTGAACCAATCATAGGCTAATACAGTAATAGACTGCAAGCAACTATTTTTTAACCAGTAACAAAGTTTTTAATTGTTTTTAATTTCCTTTAGGAATTGACGTAATAGAAACTTGCGGTGACAGGTCCTCGGTGCTAAATTGGCATTACCATCTCTAGAACTGAGGTTTTTGAGTCACAGCCTTAATACTTATCTTAATACTATACAAATACTTATTACTACTTGCAGGGATTGTGTTACTCAGCTTATACCCAGCAAGTTTCTAAATGCCAATGCTATAAAAACTTACTCTAACGCTTAACCTATAGACATTGAATATTATATTCACATTATTATTATTGTTATTATTATTATTATTATTATTATTATTATTATAATTATTATTATTATTATTATGTTCAGGCGTTGAGTAGAGCCGGTCGTCTCATCCAAGCTATCTTAACCTGTGGAAATTGAATATAATATTCACATTATTATTGTTATTATTATTATTATATTCAGGCGTCGAGTACAGCCAATCATCTCCTCTCAACTGTCCAGCATCATATTTAAGTTATACTGCTCAACCTGTGGAAATGGAATATGAAATTCAGATATTATTATATTAGGCATCGTGTAGGGCCAGTCATCTCATCCCATCTGTCTAGGAACTTATAACGCTTGGCCTGTGGAAATTGATTATGATATTCACATTATTATTATTATTATTATTATTATTGTTATTATTATTATTATTATTATTATTATTATTATTTTTAGACGTCGCATAGGGCAAATCATCTCCTCGCAGTTGACCAACATTTTACTACAACACACTAAACGCTTAACCTGTTTGTAAGGAATGTTAAATGAGACTAAAACTAAACATAAAATAGTCCTACTGATACAACTAAACATTAGATACTCAGATTTTGTGGCTGGGAGTCTTCTGTACAAAGTGATTGATGAAGATTTAGGCTATGGAAGATCTTTGACGATGACGAAGAGTTGAAAATAGGTTGTAGGGTTGGCTTCAATCGTAGGCGGCCGAATTCAACGATTGCGGAATTTCAAAGTTCGTCAAACGCTATGACAAGTGGCTCAATGTGGCTGGAATCTAGATGGGAAAATAAATTAGAGTGTGTAGTTTCGAATTATTACAAAACAAATTCACATTAAAAAATATAAACTGAAGTTTTTTCTTATAATGAAAACCCTCGTTCTTTCTAAAAAACATTTCTCACTTCTTTGAATCTTCTTATTTTCTGTGCTCCAAAGTACTGTATTTATCTTACTCTTATATCACGCAGAAATTAGAAATTGTATTTATAGCTTAGAAAATATAGCAATAGTAGTTGATACCATAGTAACGTCATTTGCATTAAAGTGGTTATATACTTAACAATTGGATATGTTATCCACGGTAACGTAATTTTAAAATTTCTATACGATATTTATAACCTTTAACCTAACCCAACTTCAGAATTTTTTTTGCAAATTTTCTTTATTTATTTAAAACATTTTATTTGTTGTTATTTACACTACGGTATTCCAATCTCTTGGCTCCTACATACTGTTTTATTGCTGAAGCTCACATGTGATTTCATGTAGACATTTTATGCATTAAATAATGGACATAGGCCTATAAGAATACACTACAATACTGTAAAAAGAACACTGTGAATAACATTCATAAAGTTGGTTCTCTTTTAAGCTATGCGCCATATTTATTAAAGCAATTTTAAGGAGTATGAGGGAATAAGGTGGACGCTTTTTTAAATTTTCTATATAATCTTAACCTTCTTCGATAACTTTCTGTTTGTTCTCCGCGCCCTTTGTTCACTTCAAATGACAGTATGTGTAATATAGAAGACTAGCTTAAAAAGCCCGTCGTCGCCCGGGCTTTTTATTTTGTAATTGGAAATTATCTTATGAAGGACTTTCGATTTTTAAATTATAGGTCATTATATAGGTATTTAGAAATTGAAACGACTTATCGCACTCAAACTATTCCCTCTGAAAACGCTTGGTATAGCTTTTTATGGCTCATAGAGGATGTAGAATTTTGCATCCCATCGCTTGTACACAGCAAGCCTGGTAGGGGTTCAAATAAGAAGAAACATAAATTCCAGTAACATAAAATTGTATTGTCTTTGCGGAATATTTTATTTATCACTCTCATATTACCACAAAACCATTTTGGGGATGAAATTAAACAGAAATGTAATATCACTTTCATATTTCTCTCTAAAAAAACCTGCGATATAATATTATACACATTACCATACCTCGTATTGTTATCTCTATGTCCAGGGTAGAGAAAGTTATGTGACTTCATCATTTTCGTGGATTTCATTCATTAATATTTATTTATAACATGGATTATATTGATAGTTCTCTAATTTGTCAAGTCTCGTTTCATTTATTTCCAAAGCCTTTCCAACAATACTGTTGTCAAGTGAACTGTGATTTGGATTTGATAATTCTGTGTAAAAAGGGATTAAGTATTCTCAAAACATTAAATTTTTGGCATTTAAAATCAAAATTTTTTAAAATCCTTTCTTAGTGAGCACCTACATTATGAAACGAAGGTATTGTCAAAATTCCAAGTCTCTGCCTATTATAGTTTAGGCTCTACGTTGATTCTCTGTCAGTCAGTCAGTCAAGACATAGAGATGCTATTTACAAGCAAATTTAACCTAACCCTCAACTTAATGTGTGTCCTGTAACCAAAATCCTTGCACTAGTAATTTGAATTTTTTCTATCCAAGGGGTAGGCTATTAAAATCGGCACAGTTATACCGTTCGCCCCACATAGATGTGTCCGTTCCCCTTAT
Organism: Ectobius pallidus; assembly: GCA_964059195.1. Lineage (NCBI taxonomy): Eukaryota > Metazoa > Arthropoda > Insecta > Blattodea > Ectobiidae > Ectobius > Ectobius pallidus. Next base: position 114,871,984 of record CAXKWD010000010.1, read on the forward strand.
AGTTCAATGAGTGCCTCTTTGCTCCACTAGTCTATAGTCGGCGCCACTGCACTTGGAAAATATTTTTAATAACCTAGCACAAGTAGATGTTTAGTTGACCTCGGTGCATAGAGTATGACCATTTAACAAAGTAGTACAATAAAGTTTGAACTGTGACTTCAATTGAACACGCTGTTCTATGTCAAGGTTCCGTTCTGACGTAGTGTAGCACGTGGAATGAACGTATGTCCAGAATTTTACGAGCTTTTTAATTAATTTTATAGTTTCTAGTATCAGTGTGACGTCTATTTAGAGTAACCAGATGCAAGTGGACAAACAGAGGACAAAATATATTGAAAACTAAAAATTAAACTCCGTGGTGCTACATCCCTGAAGGGACAAGGCCTACCACCCGAAAACTGCGTCATCTACCGTAGGCAGACGGCCGTTAATGGTGGTTTCCATGACCGGAGCTGCTACTTCTCTATCAAGTAGCTCCTCAATTTGAATCACGAGGCTGAGTGCACCCCGTTCCAGACCTCCCAACCTCAGAAAAATCGAGGAGTTGCCGAAAATCGAACCCGGGCCGACGGATCTGTAGTTAATGATACTAACCACAAGACCACGCCGGCGTCAGATATATTGAAAAGTAAGTCAAATTAAGAAGAAAGACGAGAAAAGCATTTTAAAGAGACAGTCCCATTCAGTAAGTTGATTTGCGGCCCAGTCTCAAATTTACATACGAATTGCGGCCCAGCATATTGAGAGGGACGTTTGAATTGTGAATCTCGCATCGTATCTATTTAAATTAATATAAGTTAAATTTACTCCATAAGAATACACCAATAACACAGCCCAAAAGATGGTGTCTCAGATGTTTTACCGGATTTTGGCTATACTTAGTGTGCTTATTCCAAAAGTGTAAACAGTTTTTCTCTTCCAGCTCTACTTTTATATAGATTTTATTCGTGAACTCAGTCTAGCGAAACAAAATCTTGCTTGATAATATAGCTATTCTTCATCCCATTCTACTTTGATCCTAGTCAAAACAAAGAGGCGTGGCTGTCATAGACCGCAAGTGAGAACGCACGTGTTAACCGTGTTTGTTTATTCTCAGTCCAACTCGCTCGCAGGGTCTTCGTGAACAATGAATCCTTTGTTTTGTTTGCTAATTGATATACTATAATGATGACGATGCCAGTGAAAGTTTGCTATTACACGTGTAAATGTTGATATTCTTGCATGAGCACTCGTGGACACACCCCGGTAATGGCGCATGCTAATGACATTAACCAATCACATGATGCGAATTTTCCGCGAACTCTCTGTGAGTTCTCCTCCCCTTTGTTTTGACTAGGATCAAAGTAGAATGGGATGAAGAATAGTGAAGATTCTTGACCATACTTTGGACACGTAGGACGAAAACTGTACGAAGTACATACAGAAAAACTAAAATCTGGATTATTTTTTGGCCCTGAAATTGACAGTTCATGAGTCATAAATGACCGTACAATACGTGATAATATAAATTTTTGAAAGATCCCATGTTATATTGTTACTGTAATGTTAATGTAATGTTAGTGCGTTGCTTTTTTTCGTCACGTGATCTAGAAGCTAAAAATAGGCATTGTTTATTATTTTTAAAACGTAAAATGGGATAATATGCATAATGGTAATACCATATCTCACAAAACTAAAGCTGATAGGGCAAAACTATTGGCACATTTTTTGGCATCAGCAACCTAAATATACCCAAGAATAAGTATAAATTCTAAGGCACCAAAATGGCTGTTGGTGTGTGTAAAACAATTGACAATCAATAGTTCCATGGCCTACCCTACTGTATAGATACAGATCCCGAACTCCAGCTATAGCCTCGTAGCTAAAAAGAGTTTAATAAATACAGCTTATTTTTTTAAAAAATAGTTATTATTACTTTATCACTCTGGAATCTAATATATAAAATCGAAAGTGTGTATGTATGTATGTATGTATGTATGTATGTTTGTTCCTTATACAAATCTACATTTCTTTACCAATTTACACGACATTTTGCACACATACCCAGTTAAGCCCGGGAAGTATAGCTGTCGACATTAAAATTGAAACAAATCAGTCCTTCCCTTGAAAATTATATAATTTCTGTGAATATTCTACTGAAAAAAATGAAATGTTGTTCAGTTCACATGGCAACAGTGAATTGTTTACTGTGATTACATAGGGCCTTGGTAACTATATAGCCTAATGCTGGACTTTAACGAATTATGATTCCATGTAATATATTGGCGAAAATAATTACTGAAAAATGAATTACACGAAAATAAAGCACAGTGTGATGCAGTCACATAACTTTCTCTACCCTCGACATAAATATTTTCTCACTTCACATTTTGATGTAGAATAAGAGGTCGTATTGCAGGAGCAACTTAAGTGTGTGAGTATGCTATATCAGAAGTCGGTAAATAGTCAGTTATCCATAGCTGTAGGCTTTTTATTAGTTGAGATTTATCATAGGCCCTAAGCATGGGATGGAACATCTTGAGTCCTATGCTCGCAGTGTATTATGTCCCGGGTTTTAGGGGAGGAAAGTATGAAAGTGATACTGCATTTCTATTTTATTTCAGCTCCGAAACGGTTGTATGGTAACATGAGAATGAGAAATAAAATTTTCCGTCAAGTCAATACAATCTTATGTAATTTATGTTTCTTCTTATTTCAACCCCTCCCAGGCATGATGAGTAGAAGCAACGGAATGCAGCATTCGACATCCTCTATGAACCATAAAAAGCTATATCTAGCGTTTTCTGAGGGAATAGTCTGAGTGCCATATGTTGTTCTTCCTCATTTCGAATTCTACATACATTATTATATCAGGACCTAGAGTTTCAACATCGAAATTCCTCCATAAGTTAATTTCAAATTACAAAATACAAAGCCCGGGCGACGCCGGGCCTTTTCAGCTAGTATTTTTTATAAAATTCTCAACAAATTAGAGACGTTGTTTAATAATTTGTATTACGTAATATTTTTAGAAGACTGACACTAGCCCCACGTGAGGAACATAGATGTCGGCGCCCATGTGCATTAGCGTACTATGCAGAAAACCCGAATTCGATTACCGCCTGTGACACATTTTTCTCTAAAGTTTGTGGTTTGAAACTTAATTGAAAATTTGCCAATAACGTTTGAGTATATCACAGTAATTGTCCAATGATAGATCAGTTTGAGGAAATTGAAATGCGTAGGGGGAAGTGCAAATGTTGGGAGCGTGCGGCCCGTGGGCTGCTGTGGGGCGTGGTCTCTTGTCACTTCCGGTGAGCTTTGTAACAACACATATAAATCTGTCTCTACTCCTCAGCGCATGTATGTGTGTATACAGCAGCCACGAACTTGGATCCCCCAAACAAACAAAATCATTCTATTCGCCTAAAATCCGAAATCCGGCCCTGCATTTCTTTGTAATCGACAGGCACATAGTTTTCAACATTTGTTTACTGTCAGTGTACCCTATACAGGCCATGGAGGCCCAGAGAGTTCCACGAGATTGAGGCTCCCAGATTTTAGACATTCGACACGTGAAGATGGTAAGGTTGTCAGCCTTACACACCGACCGCCCTTAGCCCAGGATTGCTCCTGGTGCTCATTTCTGTTAGAGGCTGAGTCGACCCCAGGGCCATAGTGTCGACCTCATCCGGGATCGAACCCGCGACCTTCCAGTTTGTAGCGCAGCGCCTCAACCACTACGCTTCGGCGAACCCCGATAGCGGCAATACCTTCTATATATTTTTTGTCTTTTTCCTGATAGCGATTCACAGAGATTCAGAAGGAATACTATATATAGTTCAAGGTTTAGCATAGGAAGGTACAATCCAACGACTTTCTGAATCAGTTATACTGAACTTTTCGTTATCCGTTCTCTCATTTTGCTTTCCATAATAAAAATAATAATAATAATAATAATAATAATAATAATAATAATAATAATAATAATAATAACAATAGTTTAATGTCGTAAACATCATGAATGATGTATGGACAGAGTCAATAACATTAAAAATTACATATATACATATTTGCAGAAGCATCTAAAAATTCATTTGTATTATAAAATAGATTTCTTGCTAACCATTGGTTTTGAAATAGGCCGTCCAGATGCATATGGGAATGGGGGTAACCTATTGAATAACATTACAGCCATTGCAGGGAAATTACGTGTTGTTAACTGTCAGTCTGGCGGCAGGTTCATCAAGACCAGGGTTATGTCTTGTATTATAGTCATGGTAGTCAGATCTCAAATTATATTCATTTACGTTAGACTTAATTTTAACTAGGCTTTGGTATACCGGTATATATATATAAGTTAACTACTGTCAGAATTCTTTCTGATGTAAACAAAGGCTTGCAATGGGCATCGTATGATGAACCTATGTGAAACAATATTGGGTGGATTTTATTGCACTTACCATTTCCATGCATGAGTTGTTAGGATTTAACTGTCCACATAATGCAAGATCTCTTTCAAGCAAGACGAAAATTAATACTAATAGGCTTATTTCTAATACCGTTATTCTCTTTTCCTTCATAAGTTAATGAATTTGTAACTCATGTTGCTAAGCAATGGTGTTCATTATCGCATTCGGGAGGTCCCAGGTTCAAATCACGTGGCCGGCCAATTTGACATGGGTTGTTTCATGGTTTCCCCAGTCGTAAAGGCAAATGCCGAATTGTATATTTACATACCATGAATCATCCTCACCATTTCATCTTGTATCATTTCCATTTAAATTAATATAAGTTGAAATTTACTTCATAAAAATACACCAATAATAGAAAGAATTGACAATCAATAGTTCCATGGCCTACCCGACTATATAGACACAGGGCCCTGTTTCATAGAACTTGCTAATAATATCAGTTAATAATATTAGAACTCATAATATTATTTATTAGTTAACAAAATCTTGTTTCATAGAGATGTGAACACTACTCATAAAATCTCTTCACTAATATTATCAGTTCATTAGTCAGCTGTTTGATTTGGAGGTTATGTCTGGATTCTTGTTTGTTTTTCCCCTTCTCAGTCTTTTTGTCAATACTATTTCAAAGCAGCACGGCCTACATATATCTTCATAATAACTAGCTCTAAGAAATGAATAAACCTGCCAGGCACTTATTCAAAATAGGTTTATGTACTAAAATCTAGCCTCAAATCTATCAAAGGAATTTTTGTCAAAACAAGTTTCTAAGTGTATGTAAGCTTTTTCTAAATTGATAATTACATCAGAGTGATTCATTTTCCACAAATTTAAAATCACAAAATCTGAATTACATGGGTTTGAGAATAACTTATTAGCCCAAATACACTTATAGAAAAGCACCTAATATTATTAGTAAATTTTATTAAATTCATATGTTTGTTCCATAAGATTGTAGGCTATTCTTGGCTTAAAATTCCTTGGTCTGCGAACATATACTTCTTCATCACTGTTACTTGAATCAGAATCAGCCATTTTCTTGATTTTCACAACTTTGATGTCACAAATTCAACCTCTCTGCTAATCTTATGGGAGAAAATTCACTCATAGAAAAACAACTAATATTATGAGCAAATTCTATTACCATTGGTGTGTATGAAACAGTTCACTAATAATATTAGTAACATTTACTAATAATTTAGGGCCTTGAACTCATAACTAATAATATTAGCTAATATTCTTATGAAACAGAAGACTAATAAAATTAACTAATATTATTATGTTTTTGCTAATAATATTAGTGTAAAGGTTCTATGAAACAGGGCCCTGGTCCCGAACTCCTGATATGGTCTCGTAGCTAAAAGGAATATAAATAGACCTGAATTAATAAAATTGTGTTCATTGTTTCAAAATCCAAAATATAGGTCTATATCCAGAGTCATCGTGATAGTCTATAGCCTATCAAAGCAGTAAATATGACTAATTTTAATTAAGCATTTTAGACAAAATACAAATACAAATTCGTAAAACGGGAGTGAAAAAAAATATATTTCTGTTGATACGTCACTTGACTCAATATTCGCTTTAAAAATGTAAAATGACAACATAAATAATACCCTATAGGCCTAGACCAGTGGTTCCCAACCTTTTTTCAGCTGGCGACCCACCTTTCCTTATCGGAATACCTCCACGGTCCATCGGTCCATGGTAGAGTAAAAAACCTTATTTGTAACTATCCCTTCCTTATAACTTATATACATAATTTACCATCAAATATTGCAAATATTCAATAAGTTCAAATTCAATAAGTTTATCAAAAATCTTATTTCATAGTTCAAAAGTTACTTCACTCTGTACTTAAGAGACAATTAAGGAACGATTTTATTTGTAATAACTCAGGGTTTCAATTTTTGTTCTTACTACTTTTCCTTTTTTCTTTTTACTTTTCTGTTCTTTCTTTATTATTATTATTTTTTAGGTTTTGATTTAATTATATTTTCTTTATGTATTTTGTAATTTGTATTTTCTAATGTAAATGGCTGAACTGTGCCCGAGCACGAGCGCATGCTCATTCGGGTGGTCTTGTTTTGTTTTGTATAAATATTTTGTATAAATATTGTGACAAAGCCAGAAAAACCTAGAAACTGATAGGAGGAGTAAGGCAGAAAGAACTAGAACGACGGAGTCTGGAAACATCGCGGCCCTAGTGGGCGGGCGGCAGACGAGCGCACGTGGGCACGAGCGCCAGTGGGCGTGACAGCAGCACGGCTATTGGACCAAGCTTCGGGGGAAGGCCTGTTGGGAGGAGCTCGCGCTATGGGGTGCGCCCGCGCAACGCAGCGCACATTCCAGATTCCACGCGGGCGGAGCTTTCCAGATCTCGACTCGGGAACATTCGACGGGCCTATATAAGGGCGGCGAGCGAGCAGAGTCAGTCAGTTCAGTGAAGGAGCGGCAGTCAAAGAGAGTTCAGTGTGAAGAGTCAGTACATCAGAGGAGAGACAGTCCGTGAAGAGTCAGAGTGTCAACGAGGGAACAGTCCGAGAGGCAGTCCGTGAGTAGCGGCGAGCGTCAGCGTCAGAGGGTGAGCTGGACGGAGAGGACTGATCAGCGCGGCCTCAAGTGAGTGTGTCTTGGGAAGCTGAGGAGCCAGTGACCGGAGGGACCCAAGAGCGGAAGAGCTAGTCAACGGGGAACTAGTGACCGGAGGGAAGGGTGAACGGAAGAGCTGGTGAGCTGATCTGGGCTGAGGTAGTGCCGTCCCGGGGAACTCGGCGCGACGGGTGGATCGCACAGCGGCAGCGAGGACTGTGGAGTTGACCGACGCGACGTGGGATGATCTGGATTGGACTGGAACAGTGCTGTAATTAGGACTGAGCACAGTGAGAGTGAGCACTGAACAGGACAGTGAACTGGCAAATAGTCTGGAGTTTTCTGGCTGTATTGGCAATTGTTGTAGGAAATAAAGAAACCTCCATCCTTCAATTATAAACTCGGTGTTCTCATTTTGAACCCCGACGAGCCCTTGTTACAATATAAATAAATATATAATCCCATATACTGTATATGCTTTTTTGAAGATACAGATTGATTATTCATAAACAATTTGTGTTCTGATTTGAAAATGGTTGACAAAATATAAGCACTTTGTAGCAAAACAGTTATTTATTTAACAATAGATATATGTTTGCAATATATGCAACAAGTAGTTTCATACTTATTAATAAGTGTTTCTAAGTGAAGATAAAAACTACAATTATAAAAGTCCACAAAGAACCAAGAAAACAATCAAAACACAATTTGATTTGTTTCGATTTTTCTGATCTTTTCTGATGGTTTATTCGATAGTTTCTGATAGTTTTAGGATCGAGTCGCGACCCACCTGTAACCCTTCCGCGACCCACTAATGGGTCGCGACCCACCGGTTGGGAACCGCTGGCCTAGACTATATGATAGGGGAAACAAAGCTTACACTTTCATAAACAGTTATTGGTTTCCATATCATATCCCTGAGAGAAATACCCGTTATAAAATGCCAACCATAAACAAATAAATAAATAATCATAGAAATAATTCAACAATTTTATTACCATTGTTGTTCCTGCATCGCTGCCTGTATTGCAACTAGTTTCCACTCAAGGCCTTCTTGTAATATTATTTTATGGTTTGCTAATATACTCGTAAACGTAAAAGCTTCCAGTTTGTTACTCCTACAAGCTTGTTTATGTCTATGCTGGTAATTGAAAATAACGGCAATAACAATTCATATTTATGTTCTGTTAATGCTTATTTTACAACTGTAAATAGGGCATTCGTTTTCCAGTGTTAATGAACCAAACTTATTATACGCTGATGATATTACAGAACACATATAATTATAATCTGTCTTACCATCAGACGCTTGATCTGAAGAAAAGAAAAATTCCCTTTAGGCAGGCCTACAGGCTGAGGTAGATTTCGAAGTGCTAAATCTCGTCTTATATGAGAGCTTTCGAGAAACAGTTATTGATTTGTAGAGTACTCATCAAGAGCTTTTTCAATGATACCCCATAAGACGTGGTTTCAAAAATTTCGAATTTCCATCCCCCAACCAACCACCTCCACTCGTACCCCCAAAACCCCCGAATCGTTGGTGTCACTGTGAACTCCATTGGGAGTTCTCTAATTTATTCAAACAAAGTTTCCCTCTATACTTCATAGATATAAAGTTTTCAAAATTTCAACCCCCTCCCCCGATTCTCCCCTTAGGCCAATAATTGCTCATTAACGAACTTGTCCGAACTATTGGGCCTAGAAATAATATAATAAAATTTGCTTCAAATATCTTCAAAATTACGGCTGCTAGCGTGTAAATATATATATATATATATCACAAATTTCTTTTTTGAACGAGCGGTGGTTTCATACTTAGGGAGGCATGAAACGTAAAGATATGAAAGAATTTTTCGAAAGTCATGACATGGTATCGATTGCAATATGTAGGCCTAGATCCTACTTCGAAAACTAACAAGCTGAAACAAACAAGCTGAAACAAATATAAGTTTTCCCTTCTTCTACCCTTAAAAACGTATTAATGACGGCTCGTCAATTTGATTAAATCCAGCACATTTCAGGGAAAATAGATTTTTCCTTCCCACAAATCACTCAACAATATTACTTAACGGGTACAAAGTGGTGTTTTAATTATTAAGTCCCAGAATGGTACTTTATGAGATTGTGTGAGGGACGGGAAAATGTCTCTCTTCCTGTGTGTCTGTACGCGCGATAACTAAAATACGCTTTATTGGATTTTCATGAAACTTGGTATACGCATTTATAACATCCATGGGAGGAAACCAATTGGTACCGGAGTAATGCCCAATTTAGCGCCTTTTTTGTGGTAATATATTAGAGAAAATTTATCAAATGCAAATCAGTTCTCATGACAACATATTGTTTTACAGTGTTCATATACGACTTTGGAATTAGGAATACATTTAGCTTTGACAAATAACACATATATTCCTTTGCATATGCTTATCAAACTAGACCGTTAAAACGAGCGAGGTGGCTGAGATGGTAACGTCTTGGACTTGCATTCTGAAAGTCCTTTGTTCAAATCCGGTAGCTGGCCAATTTGACATTTAAAAAAATATATTTTTATGTGAGTGTGCGATTGCCAAGATATCACAAATATTTATAGTTCTGCTAATGCTGGACGATTTTAATCTGTTAAAAAAACTAGACCTTTGTTCTTCCGTAAGTCCTGATTAATGAATCAATTTGGAGCTAACTCGAAAATCGTAAAAAAAAAAAAATATATATATATTTTCTCCACATTATAATTACAATCATCACAGATTAAACAAAAGCATTGTGGCACTTTGTTACGTCGTTTACGTAATTTTATTTTATTAAATTTTGGATAAGTTTGAGACGATTGCTACTTTGCAATTGAATTACTCCGCCCATATCATTATAATGAACAAAATAAGTTTATTATATAAACTTATTAATTAGAATAATAAGATAAATATTAATCAATTATGGCTTTGCATTTCTAATAACATTATAGGAATAAGTCAAATTCACTAAAATTATCTGAACAAGTTACAGCAGAAATGGAATAAGAACATAATATTTGCAATATTATATTCCGGCTGGACTTGTGTGAATATTGAAACGAGACGGATTTCCCGGAACTTAAGAATAGACTTAAGAACTAAACTGAAGGATCTCAGTGGGGTGTAGGAGACAGTCATTCATCACGAAACTCACTGCTATTGAACTAAAAACGCAGAGAAAGAAGAGCTTACTGACTCTATTGAAATTTAAAGACTTAGAAAGTGGGAAAGTTCTTACTCTATAGCGCTTCGGGGAATCTAGCATCATTTCTTATTATTGACAGCGTGGCCAAGCACTGCCATCCACGTGTATTAGCGTCTATGCTGGATAAGGAGCATTAGCCAATGAAATAAGGGTTTGTGTCCGAAGATTCGAAAACACAATGTAATTTGATGTAAACATAGCTATTAGAGGTTAAAAGAAATACAAGGCGTATGGGACTTTGAACGATGAGAAGTGGGGACACGCAGTAAATGGTATCGACACTCTCTCGTCTACGCTCCGAGTGAGTGGGGCGATCTTCTCAGCATCCAGCTTCCGACTTAGTAGAAGTCGGGAAGCTATTAATATTCTTCGGTCAGTAAATGATTTAAGTATCATTTACTGCAGTATTATTTAAATCTACGAATATATTCAGGTTTGAGGTACGGCTTAATTATAGCTGAGTACCAACTTAAATTCAGTGTGTATCAAACTGTAAGTACCAGTGAATCAACGACTTTACAAGGTATTCTAGTGAATACACGAGGTTAGGGAGAAAGACACCTTAATAACGAGATCCACTCATCTGAAGTCAAAGTTCACATACGACGAATATTCTGCAAAAGCCTATTTACTGTTCTGTAATTATAGTAAAATAAACAACACTCTTACCAGTTAACCAGGGAGTTTTGATTGCATCAGAATATAAAGTAGACTGTTTCTAAGAACTATAAATACCCAGATTTTGCCCCCCCAGATACTGAAGATAATCTCTGCTCTGACTGTAGCGACACCGTGGCTGTAATTGGTTTCGTAACCCGCGAACCGTTACATACGTGGCTTACCCAATCTGTGGGGCTCGAAGTTAAAAGCTCAAAGTTAAAGGCTCGAAGCTAAATTGTGTTGACTCAGAATATTTTAAATTAAAACAATAACTGTTACACACATCATTAAGTAGAGACTACAGACATTGCAACGATTAACGGGATAGATAAATTCAAGATCCGAGTAAGAAGAATCAGGAGTGGGCAGACCGAAGATAGAATACCGGAGCAGCAGTAAAAAGCCTTGTAAAAATATAGTTTATAAGAGGGTATTATTGCTAGCTATAAGAGGGTATTATATGTATTTGTGTTTTGTGAAGGGTATGATTTATATGTATGCAAAGGTGAGTGAGCATGCTTTTTATATATTGAGTGATCCCAGTGCAATAAATAAAGCTAGGGTTGTGTAGAAATGATGACGTTAAGGAACGGAAAAGCTGTAATTTCAAATATGGAAACCGAGGAAATGTATAACGGTCAAGATGTGCTAACTAATAGTGAGATAGATCAAATCCAAGGGAACGAAATTGTAGTAGGTAACCAGGAAATTAATAGTAATGAATCTGAAATGCTATTAGATAACGAAAGCCTAGTAATTAATCAGGAGACTAGTGAGGAGAGGGAACCAGAGATTTCATTAGTTCAGGAAGATAGGCCTTGTGAAAATACAATGTCAAACCAAGTAAAGGGGGGAGAAGGAATGTCTGCATTAATAGAGGCGATGATGGCCAAATTGGATAGGAATGCTGAAAAGATTGATAGCAAAATAGAGGAAAATATTAGTAAATTAGCTGCAAAGATTGATAGCAAAATAGAGGAAAATATTAGTAAATTAGCTGAAAAGATGGATAGGAATAAAGAGGAAACTAGAAAGATAGGGGAAAAATTGGATAATAGTACCAGTGAGATGAGGGTAATGATTGACCAATTATCTGATAAATCAAAGAAAACTGAGGATAGGGTAAATAAACTCTCAGACGAATGTAAAGTAACCACTGTAAAATTAACTAAAAGGATCGACCACGTGCAAAACAAAGTCGAAGAAAATAAGAAACAGTTGGAACAGAAAATAGAGCAGGATATAAGAACCCAGAATAAAAACTTGGAGGATAAATTAGTTCAAGCTTTGTCAGTGGATATGGGGGTAATAAGTACTAATATTCAAGGGCAGGTTAATGACGTGGAAACTAAACTAAACGAAATGGTTGCAGTGCAGAATAATGTAACTAAAGAGGTTAATGATCATGCTGATAAAATAAGTAGGATGAGTAATGACATTGAAACTAAACTAAACAAAATAGTTGCAATACAGAATAATGTGACTAAAGAGGTTAATGATCATGCTGATAAACTAAGTAGGATGAGTAATGACATTTCTTGTACCGGAATTCAGGCTAAGGGTAGAGGGGTTTGTTCACAATTAATTCATTGTTCGAATGGGGAAAATAACCACCCACACGGGAGTCAAGATGGTGAACCGAGGACTCCGAGCATAAGCCTAGAATCATAAAATTCGCGAGGTGACCTAGGACTACACGACAATGTTGTTATCCCAGTAACTGGTTATAATAATACTCATGTAAATAAAATCGCGGACTTAGATTGGCCCTTGCCTTATTATAATGATGAGAAAAATTCTAATCCTCATGAATTTATAAGGGAGCTAGAGACATACTTTAAAGTTAAAGGCATTCGAGAAGAATTTAAGATATTAGTTGTTCAGAGGTCGCTTGGAGGTAGTTGCAAAGACTGGATGCCGGTTGTAATGAGGGAAGGAACTGGGTACCAAGAATTCAAAAAGTTATTTATGGATAAATATTGGAGCGATTCACGTCAGAGTGAAGCTAGGACTGAATTATATTCAGGGCACTATAATGAACAAGGGAAAATGTCGTGTACTGAACATTTCGTAAGACTCATAAAATTAGCCAAGTCGCTAAATATAGTTTCCGAAAAAGAGGTCATCCAAATTTCAATGAAACACTTCGGTCCAGATATTCATAAATTGTTAACTGTGGCAAGACCACAATCTTACTCGCAGATGCTTAGCTTGTTAACTGAGTTTGAGGAAGGCGAGAGAGCCATAAAGAAATTCCATAGTTATCAGTGGTACCATAATACTCAAAATCATGGAGGAAATCAAGCACAGTACGCAGGTGCCAGCCGAAATAATGAGAATTATAATGACAGTAATGGTAGGCCTACACAAGGTTATCAGGACGCAAGGGGGAATAATTATAATTACGGAAATGGAAGAAATCAGAATAATTATAATTACGGAAATGGAAGAAATCAGAATAATTATAATTACGGAAACGGAAGGAATGAGAGGGTAAATAATAATAGTTACAGAGAAAACCAGAATAATAATAATGGGTTACGTAACGCCAATAATAATCACACTGATGACAGAAATAGGTCACGACCTCAAAGCGTGGGAATAAATCACATAGCCTTCCAGGAACAAGAGAGAGGAAATGTAGATCAGGTCTACCGATATGGACAGTTACAAGACGGTCGGTACATTCCTCATCAAAATAACGGGACGGATAATTGTCGCCACGTGCCAGATTCACAACAAAGATTAGATCCTAGTGTGAGTGCATTTCATCACTCTCAAGCCGACACAGCAGGTGTAGGAAATGACAGATGTCAGCCAGAGGCTTTAAACTTAGTAGAGATGCGATAATAGGTCATATCTCATCTAACTCGTGCCCAGTGACCTCAGGGGACTCCCCACAAACAAACAGAAATAATATAAATACGGTAGAAGTGTCTTATGATTTGAATAAAAAGTCAAACCAACAAATTTTATGTCCACCGCAGATTGAAGCAAATATAGGAAATGTAAAGATACAAGTTCTCGTAGATGGAAGTAAAAGTACTGAAATTCCGTTTCTTACGACTCATGCAACAGATCATCATACATGCTCCGAACGGGAATTAGCTATCCAAGACGAATGCTCTATTATTGAAAGTTTATCAACTGTGCAATTAGATAATGAGGGGGAAGAATTTTCAATTATGCAGAATGTAGGCCTATCGAGCCCAAGCAATAATATTGAGAATCAGAATGACGGAACGCCAGATCAGTATCAGAAACGCACGGAAATTGATGAATTTAATAATACATTTGTAGAGGAAGTATACGAAGTAGGATCAAGTTATGAGATAAAAATGTGTGAGACAGAGGTCCGTGATCAGGGAAATCATAGTGAGGAGAATGGAAAAGACGGTACTGAAAAATTGCGAGAATCTGAGATCTTAGGAATTTTAAGGAGTAAATTGGGCCGCACCACGCCTATTAAGGAACCACAAAAGAAACCTAAACATCACTACCACAAACATAAAAAGAAAAAGAAAAAAAAAAAAAAGGAAAAGAATCTGTCGAATGCAGTAAATAAAAGAATGTCTCGTCTCGAGTTATTGTAATAGAGGACCATTTATAGTGACTAATATTTTTAATGGTATTTGCTATGAAGTGGCTGATCCTAAAACTAATAAAGTAGTGGGACGGTACAATCTTTCATTTGTGAGGCCATACAAAGAATAACCAGTTAAATAGGTGAAACAGCAGTGGAGTAGGCTTGGGTCATTTCACTAGAATTAAGGCACTGAAACTGAGGGTATTATTATTGTAAGTATACATGTCCGCGGAGCAAATATGAAGCGAAATGTAGGCTTGCAGTTTAACCTCAAAAGTGTGAAATTCTTGGGACGTGCATAAAATATATCCTATGCCGATTATATTGTTGTTATTTAATTGTAATATGGACCTCGACACTTAAATCCGTCGATCTTTTATTGTTGTTATCTCTTTTTAATCTGGACGTTGTACCAAATATATCCGGTCGCGCTTTTACCTAGGTTAGAATATATTTAGTAAGTGTTTTCAAGTGTTTGTATTCATAGGGTAAATTAGGTTTTGTATTAATGTTTCATTATTACCTGATGAGGTGAGGTATCTGTGGTCATGATCTAAGATAGCCTACCGTGTGCGAAGGGTGTGGTGTGTGAGAGAGTAAGAAAATATTGTAGTATGTGAAGTGTGAATGAAGCAGTTGTGCCAGGTATAGGAAATGTCATTCACTCATCAAAACAAATAATAGTACTGTGAGAAGGTTGGAATCTATTCCATGTAATAGAATACGAGTTAGCACGAAGGTCATTGTACTGGGATTCACAACAAACTCTGCTCACTTACGTCACACTAAGCACTTCATGTCAGGAGTAAAACAGAATTACTCCGTAAATTTGAAATTTTGAATACAAAACATAAATTTTCGTAGAATTCTCTTGGGCATGTGAGACGATTGCTACTTTGCAATTGAATTACTCCGCCCATATCATTATAATGAACAAAATAAGTTTATTATATAAACTTATTAATTAGAATAATAAGATAAATATTAATCAATTATGGCTTTGCATTTCTAATAACATTATAGGAATAAGTCAAATTCACTAAAATTATCTGAACAAGTTACAGCAGAAATGGAATAAGAACATAATATTTGCAATATTATATTCCGGCTGGACTTGTGTGAATATTGAAACGAGACGGATTTCCCGGAACGTAAGAATAGACTTAAGAACTAAACTGAAGGATCTCAGTGGGGTGTAGGAGACAGTCATTCATCACGAAACTCACTGCTATTGAACTAAAAACGCAGAGAAAGAAGAGCTTACTGACTCTATTGAAATTTAAAGACTTAGAAAGTGGGAAAGTTCTTACTCTATAGCGCTTCGGGGAATCTAGCATCATTTCTTATTATTGACAGCGTGGCCAAGCACTGCCATCCACGTGTATTAGCGTCTATGCTGGATAAGGAGCATTAGCCAATGAAATAAGGGTTTGTGTCCGAAGATTCGAAAACACAATGTAATTTGATGTAAACATAGCTATTAGAGGTTAAAAGAAATACAAGGCGTATGGGACTTTGAACGATGAGAAGTGGGGACACGCAGTAAATGGTATCGACACTCTCTCGTCTACGCTCCGAGTGAGTGGGGCGATCTTCTCAGCATCCAGCTTCCGACTTAGTAGAAGTCGGGAAGCTATTAATATTCTTCGGTCAGTAAATGATTTAAGTATCATTTACTGCAGTATTATTTAAATCTACGAATATATTCAGGTTTGAGGTACGGCTTAATTATAGCTGAGTACCAACTTAAATTCAGTGTGTATCAAACTGTAAGTACCAGTGAATCAACGACTTTACAAGGTATTCTAGTGAATACACGAGGTTAGGGAGAAAGACACCTTAATAACGAGATCCACTCATCTGAAGTCAAAGTTCACATACGACGAATATTCTGCAAAAGCCTATTTACTGTTCTGTAATTATAGTAAAATAAACAACACTCTTACCAGTTAACCAGGGAGTTTTGATTGCATCAGAATATAAAGTAGACTGTTTCTAAGAACTATAAATACCCAGATTTTGCCCCCCCCAGATACTGAAGATAATCTCTGCTCTGACTGTAGCGACACCGTGGCTGTAATTGGTTTCGTAACCCGCGAACCGTTACAAGTTTTGGACATTTTGGATGAGGATTGGGCTTTTGGATAGAAATTGAGTTGCTGCTCACATTAATTGGCAGGTTCAAAGGGAGTGGGGAAAAACAGTGTAAACAGCAGTTCTAGGAAAAGAGGCGTCATAACAAATGAAAACTAATGTACAGTGCCTAATTTTGCGAAATTGGGAAGTCAGGAGATACAGTTATGTCTATATTACAAGTTAAACAGGCCTAACATATGCTACATTAATCGTGGTACTATCCCAACATTACATTATTGTTAACATATTACATAATTATGTATTGCAGAAATTAATTATCGGGAAAAACCAAATATAAGGTGCATCGTCGCATGAGATATATAAGCGAAGCACTTTCTTTTATACCACGATCTAGCGAATTCTTCGAGGATAATCAGGCTGACAAACCGTTGGGTACAAGGCAAACCTGTGGGTACTCTCGAATTTTTAATATTTGGTACAAGGGGCACTCTCGAATTTTTAATATTAGGTACAAGGGCCACTCTCGCAGTGTTAATATTTGGTACAAGGGGCACTCTCGCATTTTAAATATTTGGTATGGTCGGGTGTGTCGGCGACAATATACGAAGATAGTTTGTCGCCATGCTTCGCTGAGAAACAAAATGTGAATATCGAGTGGGCGGAGCTTAAACTGCAGCTTATATTTGTCTTTCGCCTAATTATCTTTTAACCAGTTAATACTTCTTAAAGATTTATTCATTTTAAAAATCGCACTACATTTTCACTGTATGTTTCAAGACATTCAGAAGTAGGACTATGATATACAGAGTCCGCCAGAAAAATGTATACACTCTTTGTCAGACTGTATCGGGATATTACCAGTATATTACCAGTATGTTGTAGTATGGTCTTACGCTCAACACATGTCGTTACTTTCAACACGATAGTGACAAAACAAAATGGTTGGAGAACGCTTAACGTTCGAGCAGCGAAAATGCATTCTGAAGTGGTTTATCAGGTTTGATAATGCCGTTGAAGTGCAGCGTCAGTGGAGGCGGGAGTTTGAAACAGAATTCCCAACCCGCCTAACAATTAAACGCATTATTGGCAAGTTTGAGGCACATGGAAGTTCCATGATGGAACGATTTGTGATATTCATAAAGGAAGATCAGGAAGACCGCGTACAGCTACAAGTCCTGCTTCGTCGGATCTCGCGTTGGAAAAGTTTGTTACTCCTCCACAAAAGTCTGCTACGCAATGTGCGTGTGAAGTGGGGATTAGCAGTACAAATGTACGACGAATTCTAAAAGGTGATAAGTGGAAACCTTACATTCCACGATTACTGCATGTGATTAATTATGACGATCCTGATTGGACGAAGAGGGCCCATTGAGTTCCCTCCACGGTCGCTAGAATTAACCCCTATGGACTTTTACGTATGGGGAACCGTGAAAGATCAAGTCTATAGACGTAAGCCACGCACGTTGGAGGAACTTCGCCAGGAGATTACAGCGGCATGTGCTGCGATCTCCATTGACACATTGACCGACGTAGCTGCGGCGACCGCTCATCGTTCAGTAAGGTGTCTGGCCGCCAACGGCCAACATTTTGAACATCTAATGTAACCACTGAACTAAGAAAGTACTACCGGTAGATGTTTGATTAGTATTTAAATTAAAAAAACAAACCTAATAAATAGTTTCGTTCCTTAAAGTGTGTATACATTTTTCTGGCGGACCCTGTATTTCATTATCGACACAAAATTTTAATTATTTGATTTACATAATGATTATATGTTATCTATAAAAGCAATAATCAAGTCAAATCATCAGTGAGCTCTAAGCTTAGAATCGATGTACACAATTTCAGTAGAAGAGCTGGTATCTTTGATTGACATTCGTAACAAGAGGGGGAACATCCTCACATTTCACCTGAAACAATAGTGTATTAGTTTGATATCTCTCCTTTTATACAATATTTTTAGATGACGAATTTATACGTCAGTAGCAGTGAAAAGTTAACTTTTATCTTGACTCATGAATTCAGATTGAGTTCGTTGCGGAGAAAGGTCGAACATCACATAAATCACTAGGGACCGAATTCTTAGGTTTTAAACTATATTTTGCACGACGTAACTAATTAGTGGTACTTACGAATATTGTTGCCGTGGATCGTAACTTGACAATCCCGCACGCAATCTGGTTGCTATGAAAACAAAAGAAATCTCCGTGCGGTAAAAATTATAAAAAGCACAAGTGCCGTAAGTAAAATCATCATAATACAAGCCTTTATGGAAGACCGGAACCAAGGCCCCCCAGTTTGTTGCGACTTTAACAGGACAAATATTCGGTTCCCATAACAACAAACGCATGCGAATCACATTCTGAAATATAGCATCCATCTTCAATAGTGTATATACATAATATTTTCAGCTAATATCTCAATTAATGTAAATAAATTTATATAAATAATCATCTTTCAAAAAAATCCATGCAATACTCGTGCCGTAACAAGCGCCTCGTTTTTTCAAACTCTTTCCTCGATCCGTATGCACCGCTTACGGCACTTGTCACGCAATATACTATTACGAATTAATATTTCTTAAAGATTTGTTCATTTTAAAAAATCGCATTGCATTTTCACTGTATGTTTCAAGACATTCAGAGGTAGAACCGCATTCAAGTAAAATTCAAATTTAATTATTTGATTTTACATAATTATTATATGTTATTTATAAAAGCAATGATCAAGTCAAATCATCAGTGAGCTCTAAGCTTAGAATCGATTTACATAATTTCAGTAGAAGAGCTGGTATCTTTGATTGACATTCGTAACAAGAGGAGGAAAATCCTCACATTTCACCTGAAACAATATTGTATTAACATAGTTCGCAGGCTTCCACGGCCAGAGTTATACTTAAAATGATAGTAACTGATATCCGGGTTAGGCCGCGTCGTGTTTATGGTGTCTTCTGACGTTTCGGACAACATATCGTGTCCTTCTTCTGAGAAATAATTGCAAGAAAATAAGTGCCTGTGATTAGTAAACAGTCGCAGTTGTCATGACGTCAGTATTAGTTTGATATCTCTCCTTTTATACAATACTAGCATGTGCCCGCGGCTTCGCCCGCGATAATTATTTCAAAAATTAAAAATCAAGAGCATAATAGTTATATCATTATATTTATTAACTCCTAAATCACGTGGACTACATACCACGATTAGATAGCGTCACCTGGTAAAAGCTACCTCAGATTCGAGTTCCTTAGTCCAGAAAACCCCTTTATAGTGAGTTTCGTCCAAATCGAACAACGTTTGACCATATTTAGGCCTATGTTGATTATCCCTCTTCCGTGTAGGTTGAAAATTTCATATGTATGCGTGCCTTGACATTAAAAACAAATGAATCGACCAGCGTGAGCTACAACCACCGCCGTCTCGAGAATTACACTGCCTGTCCTATGCTTTATTTTAACATGGAGTTTAGAGTATTGCTCAATTGCATAATTTCTCCAGTAGAGGCGACACAATTCACACCCAGATTGCAGCAATAACCGCCACCTATACAACCCCCGTCTCGAGAATACACGAGTAACAGAGTCTAGAAGGCATTGCCCTATACATTACCGTACATTGCTTCTATGCGTTTGCTGCGTCAAAATAAGCATTAAACAGACACAGATACTTGTGTTATTTGTTTAGAACGTAATATTATTCCAGTATATGACACTTACCTTGAAATGGAATTTTGGAGCAATAATTAAAATAAATGTAAATTAATTAGACGCATTGATAGACTATATTATGAGCACCGCCGTCTCGAGGAGTAATACAGTTTAGAAGGCAGTGATTATGAGACGGCGGTGACAGCACTACATAATCAACAATGTCGTAGCAAAAAACAAGAAGCAATCTGGGTGTGAATGGTGCTGCTATCTGTAATGTCGCCGAGTACGCAAAATTAGCCGTATTGGACAGGCAGTGTATACACGAGTAAACACGAGTGATACAGTCTAGAAGGCAGTGGCTACAACATTCAAGCGATCGCGAAAGTTTCATTTCCAAGGTTTGACAAAAATAGCCAAAGCCAGCTGTAATTGATTTGACATTGAAATATATTACGCTTCGGAAACGCAAAAAATGCACGTTTTCTGCCCGTTTTTCACTCATTTTTGGCATTTAGAATCAGAATTTTTCAAAATCCTTTCTTAGTGAGCATCTACATTATGAAACGAAGGTACTGTCAAAATTCCAAGTCTCTACCTGTTATAGTTTAGGCTGTACGTTGATTCCTGTCATTCAGTCAGTCAGTCATTCATTCAGTCAGTCAGGACAAAGCCTTTTATATATACAGAGATTTTTAGATGACGAATTTATACGTCAGTAGCAGTGAAAAGTTAACTTTTATCTTGACTCATGAATTCAGAAGGAGTTCATTGCGGAGAAAGGTCGAACATTATATACGTGGATTCTTAGGTTTTTAACTATTTTATTCCTTGCTAGCTAAATGTGATATCGTAACATAATTATCCGTTTCATAATCTTGACAGTCACATAGTCCAATATTATAAAACCTAAAAATGGCTAAATAAGACGTTAAAACTAAAAATGGCTAAAACTGCATTTTGATTAAAATTAATTAAAATACGATAAAAAAACCAATAAAGCTTATAATAATAACCTGCCGGTTGTATTACATGGATGTGAGGCATGGCCGCTTACTGATTGGGAAGAACATATTCTGAGTATTCGAAAACAGGGGGCTTAGGAAAATATTTGGGCCTAAGAGAAATGAAAATGGGAACTGGAGAAAACTGCATAACAACCAACTTCATAACCTGTACCCTTCACCGAATATAATAATGGTAATTAAAACACGGAGGATGAAATGGGTTGGACATGTTGCGCGCATGGGGGAGGAAAGACATATCTCAAAAATATTGAATGGGAGACCCGAAAGGAAAAGACCACTTGGAAGACCTAGACGTAGGTGGGAGGACAATATTAGGATAGATTTAAGGGAAGTAGGATTTGCGAGGGATGATTGGATAGAGTTAGCAAAGAATAGGGTTGAGTGGCGGGCACAGGTAAGCGCGGCAATGAACCTTCGGGTTCCATAAAATAGATAATATTCCTTTAGCTTGCTGAGGAATTACCTATTACCATTGAGTAAATAAGTAAGTAATGCTTATAGGCCTAATAATTAGGTTAATTGTTATTCTTCTAAAATTAGTTTCTAAATATTGTCTTATATTTTGCATTTTGCTCATTGTTGCCAATATATTATTTTGTAAGATAAAATATAGTATTTATTTATTTATTTATTTATTTATTTAATCTCCATTGAGTGAGCCCTAGTTTACAATTAAGTATGTTAGGGCTATATTTGGTCAATTGAGGTTTCCTGTAGATTTAAAGTTCAGGAAGATACATTCATAGTCTCTTAAACACTTCTAAAAAAGCTGTGAATGACAAATAACAACATTTTCTAGTGAAAATTTCTCCGTTAAGCGGAAATTGAAAATTTGCACTACACTTGTCTAAATGTAGTTGAAGTTCTAATCTTTTTGTTTGAAAAACTGGGCAAGTGAACATCAGATGTTTGGCATTCTGAAGACGGTCACCACATTTGCACTTGTATGTATTGCTGTCTGTCTTGATATGAAATCTTTGGAAGTAGGCCCTACTCGCCAAATTTTCCGTGGCCGGATAGAAATTGTGTCAGAATAAAGTTTGGTTTCATGAGTGTACTTTTTAGACGGTCAGAGACATTGGGGAAAAAAGAGTTCTTTGATAGTCCTTCCGCAAGTGGTTGATTTCCATATGTTGTCCCATCTGTGGATACCTTCTTCTCGAAGTTTCATTTTGAGGTGAGAGATTGGACATAGGGTGTATGATGGGGCTGCCGTTGATTGTGCAGCTGTTTTGGCGAGTTCGTCTGCTCTCTCGTTGCCTTCAGTACCGGAGTGGCCTCGAATCCAGGTAAGGCATATGTGTTCGGATTTACGTAGTTGACTTCTGATGTTGACTGCAATGTTGTGTAGATTATATTTGTTTTTAATAGAGAGAAGCGCGGCTTGTGAATCGCTTAATATTCTTGCTCGGCTATTATGTATATTGCGCGCTTTGTAATTTTGCCATTTTGTTCTCCATTGTCCCGGTAAAGGAAATCGTTAAGTGAACCGAAATCCCCGGTTTCTTTAGGAGTAAATTGAAAGCATTCTTAGGAAGCTTACACTTGCAGTTTATTCACAGTGTTTGATCCAGCAAGATGCTTAAAGTTAAGTACCGGTATTCTAAAAGTTGATCGATTAGACTTAATTATTCAGAAACTTTCCAGTTGAGTTTGTGGTGAGTTGGAAATATCAGAAGCAATTGTAAAACTAAAAAAAGAAAAAAGCATTCCTATAGTTTTGTGGTTCAGAGCCATGGAAATTTAAGTAAAAATGAAGTGAATGATCTAACTATTAGGGCAAGGCATTTAATGACCATAAAATAGTGAAAAAATGCAAAATAAGAATGCATTTGTGACTAAAAATA
Source organism: Ectobius pallidus (assembly GCA_964059195.1). Taxonomy (NCBI): domain Eukaryota; kingdom Metazoa; phylum Arthropoda; class Insecta; order Blattodea; family Ectobiidae; genus Ectobius; species Ectobius pallidus. The sequence goes on from CAXKWD010000010.1 coordinate 114,895,107, forward strand.
GTGAAAAAAGACCCATAATTTTGAAAAATGGCCAATGAATTTACCATTATAACTTAAGCTTGCTAAAAGTTAAAAGTGAAAAAATAAATTCTTTCTAAACCGACATGCCCATCAAATTATCACTAGCAAATATATGGCATTTAAAAAGAAAGAAAAAATCTGTGTTGCTACAAGACAAACTGCTATGGTGTTTACAATAAACGTGAATTAAAATTAACTATGAACCCTTTAAGGAGTTTCTCAAATAAAAACGATTGTCTGTTTTCTGAATGTAACGATTTGTAGGCTACATGGAAAAGCTCCTCTCTATCTCCACTGCAACATGACCTAAAAATGCCGAAAATGATATAAAAATGCCGAAAATGACATGAGAACTGCCAAAAAATTACGTATCTCTTTAAAATGACGAAAAATGCAAAATAAAGTAAAAAAAATGCCAAAAACAAATTGCCCTTATTTAATCAATTATTTCATGATAGACATTTATTTATATTCGAGCTATCTTTTAACCTTCAAATAAAAAAGATGCAAAATCATGAAATGCCTTGCCCTACTAATTATATATTTCTTCAATGTGTTTATTGCACTTACTTAAGTGAAACTAAAAAAGAAATCCTCTGAATATTGTAAAAAACTAGAATAAAACTATTTTAATATGTTTAAAAAACTAAAACAGGGTTTACAAAACCTACAAATCCGGGCCCTATCCATTACATTTATGAATTTAAAAACCCGCTGGACGCTACAGTATTTAAAATATTTATAATGTCCCCAGCAGAGCTCTCTCTCTGTGGCTCTTAGGTGGCCAACGAACCGTGATGCGCCCGTATGTATGGAAATTGTTCCCACATGAAACTCACTTTTCGTTAAACCACACCCAACTTTAAACCCATTTTCCATGAATAGCTACAGGCCTTTGGGCGATGATAATGACAATAATCCGTCTGCGATGATTGAACTCACACAAAACAAGATTAGAAGTTTATCATTTACAGCAGCGTTTCTCAACCTTTTTGAATCCGAGGACCTTTAAAATGTCTAAAAAAATTTACGGACCCCTAATTTTACATCCCATTCTTAAAAGAAGGCCTATATTCTTAATATTTTGGGTGTTAATTATAGGTCATTATAACGAAATATGTGAAAAAATTTTACTTCTTTACTTTCCACTTGCTTTATGATATTTTAAAATTATATCTGCATCATCTTCGCGGACCACCAGTGGTTCGCGGACCATAGGTTGTGAAACGCTGATTTACAGGATTCTTCCCTCATTTTTATCCGTTTCTTCTTATCTGTCAGCTTACAAATTTCTGTTTCTGCAGAATCAATGCTTAAGGTTGACCAGTATAAGATGGGTTGGTATTCGATAGCTAGAACTCCCAATAAGCTCTAGTGCTATTATTTTAATTTTAATAAACTTCATTTTTCTCCAACAGGTGTGGTAATATAATACAATAAAATATAATATTATACTCTTATGCCCTCATTTAAAAATAATAATTGTGTGTACGTATGTATTTTATTCACACTGCAATTGGGTTTTGCTCGGTGGCAGTGGTATCAATTATAATAAAAAAAACATTAAAGATTTACAAGAAAATATTAAAGATTAAGAAAACGTTAAAAATTATTACAGATACCCATTCTAATAACTAATATCCTAATGTTCATAACAATTTATGGAATTAAATAAATACATGTCAAATTAAATAAAGAAATTAAATATGTACATGTCTAATTAATTAAGAAAAATAATTAAATACATGACAAGTTAAATAAAGAAATTGGCAAGTTAAATCAAGAAATGTCAAGTTAAATAAAGAAATAAAGAAATTCTTGGATGGTTTGCCAACAACTCCTTAAGATTTATTCTTAGTACAAAATTCCTTATATAAAATGCCCTGGATTAAAATTATCAAGGTAACTTATAGTCCAGTCAATAAACGTCGAAAAACACCAAATAGAAAAAAAAAATCGTGTAGTTTTGAAATTTTGCAGAGTTGTCGGAGGGAGTGTCCTGAACAACATACTAAAAGTCCCCGAAGGTGGGGGGTGAGCGGGGGGCAGGGGGGCCCGCAGAAGGTCCCTATTTTAGGTTGTTCGCTTATATCTAAACAATGGTGCATCGTAGAGGAAAGGTTGCTATATACAAAATTCAAGCTGATAAAATTTCCTACAAGTTTGTCTATAAACATTTCTTTCTATTCCCAATAGTTTTCGAGATATCCGCCAGCGAAAATAACGAATTTTCGAAGAAAAGCTCTTTCGCCTCGCGCTTTTCGACACACTTTGCCTTCTAGCGCTTCAGCCCTTAGGTATACAGCAATGTTATAATGAAAGAAGTTGTAGGCAAATAAATTATCTTGAAAATGAGTAGTCATTTGGACTATTTCGGTTTTTGGCGTCAATGATTAAAATTCCAATTAGAGGTTGCTGTTAAAATGTTACTTAAGCTACATTCTTAATTATTATACACAAGATTAAGGATATAGCCTAAGTAATATTTTAACAGGAACATTCTATTGGAATTTTAATCATAGACGCAAAAGAGAGAATTAGGCCTATATTACCTTGATAATTTTAATCCAGGGTATTTTATAAATATTATATGCCCTAACGAATTTTGTACTAAAAGAATAAAACTTGGCAAACCATCGAAGAATTATCATTTTTAAATGAGGGTATAAGATGGACAAATTATATTGTATTTTTTTTATTATTTTAATACTTTAATAGTACATTATGTAACAAGACTGTAATGTAATTTAATAAAACACGAGTAGGCCTACGTGGGGATTAACATATTACGAGTATGTAAAAGTTCTTCACAGGTTGACAGCCGAGTCAATGGTTTAATAAACTCCGAGCTTTCGGACTCCAGGCTTGTGAAGAACTTTTACATATTATTCGCCGAGAAAAATCCAAATCTTATATATTACGAGTATGTTAGACCCGTTCGTATGGGGTTGTACATAAATATTATCTCCCAAGATATTTGATCAATTCCAATGAGATTTTAACTAGTTATCAACAATTAATAACTGCACTTATGAGTATAGTTTGGTAGTGGAATTTATTCTATTTTTTAACTGGCAGACGTTTTGATTTTAAATGGAAATCACGCACATCAATAAAGATGGTTTTCTTTTTTTCAGAACATATAGCCATGATTAGTATGAAACCTTAATAGTTGGTATGAAATTTTGATAGGCTATAGCAAATGAACTGAACTAAAATATGTGGAACTTTTAACAGAAAGAAAATCTTTTCTAACAATATATTATAATCTATTATCTTTTGTTTTTATAATTCTACCAAAACATTTAACACACAGTATGTGGTAGTTTAAAACATAATATGCTAAATTATACTTAATTAGGCCTGTTTATAAAAATATGTACTACAGGCCCCCCTAAAAAAATGACGCCATTTTTAGGTTTGCCGCCCTCGCCACATGTATAAAATCAAAGCCTGGCAAGAACTAATAATGTGGTGTAAAATTTTAAAATAGGAAAATGTTAATAAAAATCATCATGTACAACGTGTATATAATATACTTCGATCAAATTAGGCACAACATTATTTGCAATGATGAAGCGTTGTAGATTAATGGAATTAAGAAAAAAGCCCTGATCAGACAAGACAATGGATCCGGAAGTAATATCCAAGACATAGCGTAGGCCATGCAAGAATAAAATGAATTACGCCGCCAAAAATTCCAGTTCGCTGAAGCACGTATTGCGAAGAAAATAACAAGATGGCGTGGATAACAACAGTTCGTATCTCTTTTTTTCTTCGGCTGCATGACACGTGTTTCATTTGTTTTCGGCAATTGAATGATTAAGAGAATTTGTGAATGCACTATGTGGCGGAACGCGCTTCCTCAACAGTTGGAGAAGAGAAGAAGAAGAAGAGAAAAACAAGAGAACGCTGCCCTTGTCTGCAGCTACATTGGCCGGCCTTGACCTCCGTAATATTCCACCGCGGCCAGCACTCGCTTGACGGATTAACCGCTGCAAATTGAAGGCATAACAGCGCATTGTTACGAGACATGAGGCGCCATTTTATCTACAACTCCAACATGCTATCTGTAATGTAATCATCAATCAAATCGCATTTTACAAGCGAAGCTTCATGTAACTACCAATCACAGAAATTGTTATATTCTTTTGTAGCTAATTGTGGAACTGACAGCTGTAGTGACTTCTCACGACTGGAACTATAGTTCCTCATGCCTTCACATTTTCCGTTGTGACGTAATATCTATTGTACAATTCACCCTTCAATTCGAAATATACGATTATTACTTAATTACTAATTATTTTTAATTACTTCTCATACAATTTCTAAAACGTTGACGAACTGCATATAGAATAATAATTAGTACGGCAAGGCATTTGATGACCATAAAATAGTGCAAAAATGCAAAATAAAAATGCATTTATGACCTATAAATAGTGAAAAAATGACCCAAAAAATAAAAATGACCAATAAATTTACCATTATTACTTATAATTTTTTTAAGTAATGAATTTCTAAGCAATTTAATGGATGACAGTGCATTATATATATGAATTTACAGTATAAAACACATATTTTATTACTAAAGAAGTAAGTAAATTTATACTACTTGGACACGTTTAGCGAAAAAGAAATTATTTCTGAACTGGCATGCCCACCAAATTGCCCGTAGCAATTATGTACCATTTAAAAAGAAAGAAAATATAATTCTTTATTGCTTACAAGACAAACTGCTATGGTGGTTACAACAAACCTGAATTAAAATTAACTATGAACCCTTGGCGGAGATTCTCAAATAAAATCGATTGTCTATTTCCTGAAAGTAATGATTTATACATGGGAACACCTCTCTCTACCTCCACAGAAAATGACCTAAAAGTCGAAAAAGACCTAGAATGACGAAAAAGACCTAATAATGCCAAAAATGGCCTAAAAATTGCCAAAAAAATGACCTATCTCTTGGTAATTATGAAAAATGCATGATAAAGCAACAAAATGCAAAAACAAATTGCCCTTATTTAATCAGTTATTTGATGATACACATTTATATATATTCGAGCTATCTTTTAACCTTCATATAAAAAAGATGCAAAATCATCAAATGCCTTGCCCTGATAATTAGCATAGCCATGAGGTCAAATAATAAAATATTTTTTCTTGTTCTGTACCGCACGTTTTCTGTGATTTTACGTAAAATTCCTATTAAGAAATTTCTTTTTTCCGATAAGGATTATGATATTAAAATCTTGATAAAAATTCCACCTTAACCCTTAACATAAAACTTATCTGGGTCCAGTCACAATATCATCCTTCATAAGATAAAACACAAATATATAAAAACACATTAAATATTGTTGTCATAATGTAAAAGTCACAATTATGAAGATGAAAGTTGGTTTCTTCTGTGTGGACTCCAGATGTGTCATTTACTTAAAAGAATATGCGTTTCGGCGCCATCCTCAGTTCAGTCTTGAGTAGTAGACAACACCACACTCCTCTGGTACACTGAAATATGGTTTACATGGTTGATATATAGTAATCAAATGTGAAGGGATATGTCATGGCTAACTGTATTGCAAATTCCAGAGCCGTATATGGACAGTGTTATCAAGATAACCGATTTGCATTTGTTAAATTCTTTATAATATATTACCATAAAATAGGCACTAAATTGGGCATTACTCCGATGCCGGTCAACAGATTTGGTCCATGGACGTTATGAATGCGTATACCAAATTTCATGAAAATCTGATAAAGCGTATTTGAGTTATTGCGCTTTTTTTTATATATTACCATAAAAAGGCACTAAATTGGGCATTATTCCGGTACCGGCCAACGGATTAGGTCCAATATCAATAGACATCTTCCCATGGACATTATAAATGCGTATTAAGAATTCTAGTAATGTTAGTTCATATTATTATAAACTCTATTAAACAGGGCCCACAAACGAGATGTTCGGGGACTTGAGTATACAGAAGGCCATGGGAACTTGTTTACTGGAGTATGAAGACAGAACATCCACCTGGTCCAAGCCACCTGGATTCATTTTACCACACGAAGCCATTTTTCATGTGTTTCTATCTTTCTTCTGACTGGAAATCATTTTCTTAGAATTGACTATCGGAATATGAAGTTTAATAATTAATTTCAGATAATAGAATGCATCTTTCATTATAGTCAAATTATCGTTGTGGTATCACATTGGGATTCATCAATAATAATACATTATATGAAATTATAATTATCTAATCTATCTATATTAATAAAAGGAAGTGTCTGTCCTCCGTCTGTCTGTCCTCCGTCTGTCTGTCTTCCGTCTGTCTGTCCGCGATGCCCAGCGAAATCTACTGAACGCAGAGATCTGAAATTTTATACATAGGCGGGCTAAAGGGTCGGAATGTGCACCTCGAAGCCGGAATTTTAATTTTCGCTTTTGTTCGTGAGTTATGAATGAAAAACGGGCAGAAAACTTGTATTTATTCCGTTTTCGAAGCATGAGTTTTCAGTAATACAAATCAATTACACTAGGCTTTGGCTATTTTTGTCAAACCTTCGACATAAAAGCATCGCGATCTGTTGAATGTTGTAGCTCACGCTGGTCGATTCATTTGTTTAGAATGTCAAGGCCCGTAGCACCGCCGTCTCGAGAATTACACTGCCTGTCTTATGCTTTATTTTAACATGGAGTTCAGAGTATTGTTAAATTGCCTAATTTATCCAGTAGAGGCGACACAGTTCACACCCAGATTGCAGCAATCACTAATCAAAATAAGCATTAAACAGACACAGATACTTGTGTTATTTGTTTAGAATGTAATATTATTCCAGTATATGACACTTACCTTGAAATGGAATTTTGGAGCAATAATTAAAATAAATGTAAATTAATTAGACGCATTGATAAGACTAGGCCTATATTATGAGCACCGCCGTCTCGAGGAGTAATATAGTTTAGAAGGCAGTGATTATGAGACGGCGGTGACAGCACTACATAATCAACAATGTCGTAGCAAAAAACAAGAAGCAGTCTGGGTGTGAAAGGAGCTGCCATCTGTAATGTCGCCGAGTACGCAAAATTAGCCGTATAGGACAGGCAGTGTATACACGATTAATACAGTTTAGAAGGCAGTGGCCCGTAGACATGAAATTTTCAACCTACACGGAAGAGGGATAATCAATATAGGCCTAAATATGGTCAAACATTGTTCGATTTGGACGAAACTGACTGTACAGGGGTATTCTGGGCCAAGGAACTCGAATCTGAGGTCGCTTTTACCAGGCGACGCTATCTAATCGTGGTATGTAGTCCACGTGATTTAGGTGTTAATAATTATAATGATTTAACTATTATGCTCTTAATTTTTAATTTTTGAAATAATTATCGCGGGCGAAGCCGCGGGCACATGCTAGTAAATCTATATTAATAAAAGGAAGTGTCTGTCCTCCTCCGTCTGTCTGTCCTCCTCCGTCTGTCTGTCCGCGATGCCCAGCGAAATCTACTGAACGCAGAGATCTGAAATTTTATACATAGGCGGACTAAAGGGTCGGAATGTGCACCTCGAAGCCGGAATTTTAATTTTCGCTTTCGTTCGTGAGTTATGAGTGAAAAACGGGCAGACAACGTGTATTTATTGCGTTTTCGAAGCATGAGTTTTCAGTAATACAAATCAATTACACTAGGCTTTGGCTATTTTTGTCATACCTTCGACATAAAAGCATCGCGATCTCTTGAATTTTGTAGCTCACGCTGGTCGATTCATTTGTTTTTAATGTCAAGGCACGCAAACATAATATGAAATTTTTAACCTACACCGAAGAGGATTATTATTATTATTATTATTATTATAGAGATAATCAGTATTAGCCTATAAATATGGTCAAACGTTGTTCGATTTGGACGAAACTCACTATACAGGGGTTTTCTGGGCCAAGGAACTCGAATCTGAGGTCGCTTTTACCAGGTGACGCTATCTAATCGTGATATGTAGTCCACATGATTTAGGTGTTAGTATAATGATTTAACTATTACGCTCTTAATTTTTAATTTTTGAAATAATTATCGCGGGCGAAGCCGCGGGCATATGCTATCTTAAAATAATAAAAGGACGTGTTTGTCTGTCTGTTCACGATGTCCAGCGAAATCTACTGAACGCAGAGATCTGAAATTTTAAACATAGATGGGCTGAAAGGTGGGCGAATGCGCATCGAAGCCGGATTTTTAATTTTAGTTTTCGTTCGCGAGTTGTGAGTGAAAAACTGGCAGAAAACGTGATTTTAGCGCTGTCGAAGCATCAGATTTCAGAAATACATTTCAATGTCAAATCAATTGCAGTTGGCTTTGGCTATTTTTGTAATACCGTGGTAATAAAAGCATCGCGATCGCTAGAATGTTGTAAGCCCACGCTGGTCGATTCATTTGTTTAGAATGTCAAGGCCGGAGACATATGAAATTTTCAACCTACACGGAAGAGGGATAATCAACATAGACCTAAATATGGTTAAACATCGTTCGATTTGGACGAAACTCACTATACAGGGATTTTCTCGGCCAAGGAACTCGAATCTGAGATCGCTTTTACCAGGCGACGCTATCTAATCGTGACATGTAGTCCACGTGATTTAGGTGTTAATTAATATAATGATTTAACTATTATGCTCTTAATTTTTAATTTTTGAAATAATTATCGCGGGCGAAGCCGCGGGCACATGCTAGTAATACATATTTATGAAATTGGTGCAAGCGGAGACTGGAAAGTAAGTTACATCATTTCATGGCATGCTAAATGCGATAAAATACGAGGGATGGAGTAAAAGTCATGGCAACTATTTTTCTCTCAAAGTAAGGCGATGGTAGCCTACCACGAGATGATGTATATCGCGGGAGAGTGTGGCATCTCTAGTTTGAAGTTTGAAGTCTGAAGTTCATTGTTAAATAGGCCTACATTACTGTATTACATTTCATTATTTACATTATTTCAACATTAATACAGGCAAAAACAAAAACCAACAGAAAATACTATTTCTAATTCAGCATAAAAAAATGTAAGGTATGCCCCTAGATGAGCAAAACTCGTGTTTAAGTTATAATATATTAATATAAATCTAATTATATATCAATGCACAGTATACTACAAAACGAAAATTTTAAATGTATGAGTACAATGTATATAAAATAATTTTGCATCATTAACCAGTGGTTTATATAGAAATTACAAAAAACGGAAAAAAATATAGAAATAAATTGGGTTGGAACATTGAAAAAAATTAAAATTGTGCTATTATTATTAGGCTATATATTATTTTTTTAATTTTCCTCTTAAAATGTTTGAGATTGTAATTTATATATTCTGGGTGCTCAGCAATAAACGTGTTATACAATTTCAAACCATAGTTTTGACCATGTAATTGCCCCTTGGTCGTCTTACATTTTGATTCAGCGAAACGAAAAATGACGTTTCTTCTTGTATTTTAACAATGGCTGAAGGAAATAAATTTAGATATGTCTTTATGGTAATATAATAATAATTTTAACTGAACACATCATTTAGAAGTATTGTAAAGTATGATTATACGAGTAGAGGACGATGGTAATTCAGCTGTGAGTCAGCTGCCGTGCAGAACGGATATAACAAGATGTGAACGTACATCAAAATAGTCACGGCGTGAGAGAGAAATGCCAGAGAATACAACACGAAGTTGATGGAAGCTTTAGGGAATAATATCCATCCGTACCGAACTTTAAGGGAACATGGAATTGGTATGTGTGCTTTCATGCTTCCAACTACCGCAATAAGCCTACATTAGAGTGGCACAATGCAGTCGCGTATTTATGTTTATGGGTGTCTGTTTCTTTCACTATTCTACATCTAGTACTCATTTGGATTACAAGTACCTACATTCCATACCCTTCCCGTTCATTTGTAGCCTATATTTCATGGCTATCTGTGGCCAAGGTTGTGATTCGAGCCCGACCCAGATCGATGGCATAATATAATTATGTGTGCACAAATGTGACTCACCCATGACTATATATTTACTGGCATGTGAAAGAACTGCAGGACAAAATTCCGGCATACCGGTGACGATCACAGGCCTAAGTTGCAGAACATCCCCTAGTTAAATAACCACGAAACCAATCAGCCATTTGTAGACTGTATTTCGAAATTTACGGCCCCGCATTTTCAAAAGAAAAATAGTTTCCGTGACTTATGTTCAGGGCCCGGATTATGATGACATGTCATCTTTTAACTGGAACATCATGGACGTTGCCCACTGGTGCAGATATTCTGATCATGACCTCTAGATTATAAAAACGGTAACTTTTGGGGTTATTTTTTAGTAATTTTGCCCCATATTTTATTTTTAGGAAATTTTTAGAATTCATTATCATTTTTTGACCATTTTACGGTATTTTTCTCTCTCTCCACATTTCATATTTTAGGTACCGGTACTTTTTAAAATATAAAGTCTTATTTTGTGTTGTTTCTCGCATTGTAGGCCTATAAAGATTTTGTTCATTTACTTACTTTGGATATTATCAGAACTCTAAAAAGCATAAATAAGTATATCTTCTTATAATTTTAATTTGGATTAAAAAAGCCGGTGTTTGCCGTTTGCATTTAACCGTATGTAGCCTATAATTGTGTCAACAACATACATGCAGAATATACACAAACGTGATTAATAAACTAGTATTTTCATAAACATTTTTGGGTCATATTTTTAGATTTTTTTTGTGTCTTTAAAGTGATTGTATAGCTCATTTTTTAAGCATTTTTAGGTAATCAAAATCCGGACCCTGCTTGTGTCCCATCTCTCTTATACACCAGAGGCTCTTGACCTCAAAGTAATTTGTTATTAAGTTTTCGTATAAAATGCAGGAATGAAATTAACGTTTAAAGGAAGAACAGTTCTCTAAATTTCACGACGGCAGGAAAGAACAGTAATTTCTTGCATAACAAAGATAGAAATATCCAGATGGCAGAGGAGCAGGTGGTCACAATAATATCTTAGAGATTAAAATGTTATGAATTACACAGTGCCGTTATGTCAGCCACTGTGCTTAATCCAAACTGTATAATACGTGTGGTGTATAAAAATGTTTTGTTTCCATGTGGCCAGTCTCCCCCGTTACGGTTCCGGTCCGCTAAGACTTGAGCACTCACCCGTCTGATTCTGTGGTCACTTTTCTTAGAAACAGGGGACCATGCATCTTGCATTTCACTCATTCTATTCCTTGTTCTTCTTATTCTTTCTTTCTACTCAAGTCATTATTCTTTCTCTTTGAACGTCTATATTACATAGAGTGTTAATGAATAACACCGAAATCTTAACCCTTAATTCCTTAATTATAATCATAAATCATAACCCTTAATTCCTGAAATTTTGGGGTGCAGTGGGCAGTATATTCAGCATCTGTTAAGACTCGCACAGCTTTTTTTTAATTTTCCAAATTTATCAATTTTGGAACAATTTTCTCAAAGGAAAATGTCTTATTTAATTATGGTCTGAAAGTATGCAGAGTAAGACATTTTAATATTATGTGCAGTATTCCCACAAATGTTAACGTACATTAATCTGGCTAAAACACGCTCAGGGCAGAAAACACAATACGTAAAAACCGAGATTATTACAAAAGATTTGAGGCAAAGATCAGTTGATATTATGATTGGTCAACTACAAAGAAACCCCGATACGTAGAAAATAACAAGCAAATAATTTACAAAACATAGGCTAAACCCCGTAACCCCCAGCTCTGGCGTCATCAGTGTGGGAGAAACTGTTCCCTGGGGTCCATCAGGTGATGACCTCAGATATCACGTGACGTAACAAAGTTATCGCCGACGAACACCAAATATGGGAAGCCGCTGGTCATGGACTTAGGACGTGTGGAAGTTGGGAGCCAGATAAAGTGTCTGCAGACTGCGTGTTTTTCATACAAAGTTCCCATTGTAGCCCAAATGTATGCAAGAAGGGATTTGCATTTGCGTGAAGCAATATAAAGCAGCTCGGTTTTTATCGAACTTTCTAGAATCTTAAGAAAAGAACAAAAAACTTTCTGACGACTGGAATTCAAGATTATACCAGGCGCGTCCAGAAAGTAAGTTTCCCAGGGACCGTTTACAGAAACAAAACACAATTTCATGGAAATATTTATTGCAACGTATACAGCGGGAGGAGGAAAAAATTAAAAATACAATTTTTTTAATTTAAAAAATAATAACAGAATAACGATATCAGAATTTCGTGTGGTGGATTTGTTGTGGAATTTGTAAGATTTTATTGAAAATCAAATTCAAATCTCCATGTAAAATGGCATTGAAGTTATTTCATTTTGCATTTCACCTAACTTTTATTGTTTTCTCCTGTATTAATCCTGAAACTGAAATTAATGTATTAGTCCTGATTTTTATTAGGGCTGTACCGATTAATCGGCCCGATTAATCGATTAAATATTTAATCGTCGATCAATTATATTTTCCGATTAATCGGTTTAGTCGAATTCTGAAAAACATTTTCGAGAAATGGGTCAATTGACCAAACTCCTCTCTCAGTGCCGAGTGAGAGAAATTTTAGTGCTGCCGGTATTATTGTAAACAAGCTATGATCGTGTCTTGAACATTCAAATGTCAACAAACTCATGTATCCCAAATCTTGGCTGAAAAAGTAACCGGAAATGAAAGTTTTGTAGCCTATATATTTTTATTATATATATGAATATATTTTATTCATTAATTCAGGATTACTTCTGATTATCTGTAGTGTAGTAGTTATTAAACGTGTAAAACAATATTAAATGTACACTTTGGTTTCGTTTAAAATACCGACCTGTTTGTCGATTAATCAGTCGATTAATCGGTCGATTAATCGATTAAAGTCAAGCGTTAACTCGATTAAAAATTTTAATCAATTTTCAGCCCTAATTTTTATGCTATTTGAATAGTATCGTGCATTATAATATCTCTTAAGTACAACAAAAAAATAAGAAAATAAGATTTCCATACCGAGCGAGATGGCCGAGATAGCAACAACGACTTGGACTCACATTCGGGAGGTCCCTGATTCAAATCTCGTGGCCGGCCAATTTGACATAGGAAAATACCGAATTGGATATTAACATACCATGAATCATCCTCACCATTTCATTCTGTATCATATCCATTTAAATTAATATCAATTTTCATTTGTTCCATAAAATACATCAATAATAAAAACAATTGACAATCAAACGTTCCATGGCCTACCCTACTGTATAGACACAGACCCCAAACTCCTGATATAGTCCGTATCCAAAAGGAGTATAAAAACAACTAAATTTAAAAAATCTAAATGCCCTCTCCCATTACTGGTAATTGTTTCGATATCATTATTGAATATATGACTACGAACCACCGTCTCGAGAATTACACTGCCTGTCCTATGCTGTATTTTAACATGGAGTTTAGAGAATTGCTCAATTGCCTAATTTCTCCAGTAGAGGCGACACAGTTCACACCCAGATTGCAGCAATCACCGCCACCTATACAACCGCCGTCTCGAGAATACACGAGTAATAGAGTCTACAGTAATTTTCAAATGGGAAGCGTTTTGTTCTTCTCCTTGCTTAGATACGCGGTCCAATCAGAGACGTCGAGACGGAAGGAAGACCCTTCCTGATAGCGGTACTACTTTAGCTCGTACACGTGATTGGCGGTGAAGGAAAACGCTTCCCATTTGAAAATTACCGTAGAAGGCAGTGCCCTATACATTACCGTACATTGCTTCTATGCGTTTGCTGCGTCAAAATAAGCATTAAACAGACACAGATACTTGTTTTATTTGTTTAGAACATAATATTATTCCAGTATATGACACTTACCTTGAAATGGAATTTTGGAGCAATAATCAAAATAAATATAAATTAATTAGACGTATTGATAGTAAATTTTATAATTATTATTTTACAAAATTTTATCCATAGCAATTAAGTACCGGTACCTAGAATAATGCAAGTTTAAACATTCAGTTTATGCTATATTACGAGACGGCGGTGACAGCACCACATAATCAACAATGTCGTAGCAAAAAACAAGAAGCAATCTGGGTGTGAAAGGTGCTGCCATCTGTAATGTCGCCGAGTACGCAAAATTAGCCGTAGAGGACAGGCAGTGTATACACGAGTAATACAGTTTAGAAGGCAGTGCAACGAACTGAACAAGAATGTGTGCCAGTGTTGCCAACCCCTGTTTGACCAAAAAAAGGAGATTGGTACTAAAAAAAGAAGGAGATTAAAGTAGATTGTCAAATTTAAATGGGTACCACTTTTCCATAAATATACACGGAAAATATTGGTCGTTTTTAAAAACAAATCCTAAAATTCACATCAAAACGCCTAAAGTGAGATTTTGTGAGATATTTTATTCTTATTTAAATATTTATACAAAACAAGACCACCCGAATGAGCAAGCGCTCATGCTCGGGCACAGTTCAGCCATTTACATTACAAAATACAAATACATAAAGAAAATATAATTAAATCAATACCTAAAAAAAATCATATTAAAAAAGAAAGAACAGAAAAGTAAAAAGAAAAAAAGGAAAAGTAGTAAGAACAAAAATTGAAACCCCGAGTTATTACAAATAAAATCGTTCCTTAATTGTCTACTAAGTACAGAGTGAAGTAACTTTTGAACTATGAAATAAGATTTTTTATAAACTTATTGAATTTTTTGTTGTTCATATGTACTATTTCTGGATGTGACCTAATTATAGAGTTATACAGAGTTATAAGTGATGTAATGTTTAATGTTTAATCTTGTCATTCTCATAGCTGCATCCACACATTTTACAGGGATGTCACTTTTAACTTAATTGTCCTCGCTCTCATACATATCCATTCTCACCGTCAAGGACCTATTCGACAAAAATGTCGATTCTCCATGTTTCAGCACCAAACTAGACTTTGATTTTGATCTCGATTTACATTTAACTACATTCCATGACAAAGTAAGATCAGAAAAAAAATGAAAAAAACCTATTTTAAAAGGAAAATGTCATAAAGTAAGGAGATTTGCTATGTTTCTAAAAGTTTTAAAGTAGAAAAGTAGACAATGTTAAAAAAAGGAAATCTCCTTCAAAATAAGTAGACATGGCAACACTGATGTGTGCCTGTTCGTAATGTAGGGCCTTGATGAACACCAGTATGAATGTTTATGTTTCACAAGCTCGGCCTGCTTGATCCAGTTTCAATAATAATGTTTGTCTCACTTGGGCCGTGACACTGAGAACAGGGATTACGACCTCCGTTGGCAGTTTCCGAGTTTCCAAATGTGGAGGAACAGGAAACAACTCTCCACAATTCCTGCATGTCCTTATTTCTTGCACTTCGTTTTTATAGCTTAGATCTGAGTTACTTTATGCAAACCTAACAAAATTGTTCGTGGGAGTTTTATTTGTTTTACTGAAATATACCACGGATTATTAGGACAAAAAATTGTTCCTTCGCTCTAACCTTAGCTTTACCCTTTCTCACTTCCTCTGATATAGAATAAGAAGCTGCTTCTTTAGATATTACGGACGTGTGGAAAATGGAAGATGTGTATCTGGATGTTTTCTATTAATCGTATAGAACAGGTAAGAGAATAGCCTATATAAAAATATTTCAGTACGCTAGCACGATTCACATAGGCCTACAAAAAGTATCTGATGTGAAGCACATAACTTCCTCTAGACAGTTAAATGTTTAGACTCTTAGTATAGCTATAGCCTAATATATTATAATTAGGGATGGGTCCTCGATACTTTCGATACCTCGATACTCTCGATACTTGCATGGTATCGGCATCGAACGATACTTCAGAAAAACTCGCTCGATACTTTTTCGATACTTTTGTAATTCTGCAATTCTGCAATTAAGTGAGAATGCTAGTAATTTTTTTACAAAAAATTGTAAGTGGACTGTTAAAAAAATAATTTTAGTGTTAATGTAGAACTTAAAAATAATTATAGGCTACTGATGATATTAAATGTTGTCTTATTAAATATGCAGACTTAATTAATTTAGTTGGTATTACACAGTTCTCTCAAATTATAATTTTTAATTTACCTATTTTTAGAAACTGGAAATGTTGAAGGTATCGAGTATCGAAGTATCGAGTATCGAGGAAAAAATCATGTATCGGTATCGAGTATCGAGTATCGAGGAAAAAATCATGTATCGGTATCGAGTATCGAGAAAATCTGGTATCGACCCATCCCTAATTATAATACATAACAGCCTATACCGTTTAATATAAGATATATTGTGCATATTATGGAATTCATGCAGGAATTTTAAACAAAAGCGCGTATGCAGTTGTTTCAACATGATGCAAGACTGGGTTTCTAAAAACAGTGGATGGCTTATAACAACCCTTCAGAGAATTTTTAAGAAAAAATTTCAAGTGAACGTTTTAGCTCTTAGTATAAGCAACTCATGTATAAAATTAAACAAAATCGTTAGAGCCGTTTTCGAGAAAGTCGCGAAAAACAAAATTTTCTTAATGTAAAATGGCATTAAGAGTAAGAGAAATTCGACGCCAATCTTCGTGTCAAATTCCCAGAATATACTTAATCTGAATATAAAATTTTGTTTTTATATGAATTTTCATTCTAGAGCTAGGCTGTTCACAGACAGACAGACAGACAGACACACACACACACACACACACACACACACACACACACACACACACAGACATGTTTCTGAAAATAACTTTTTTTTTTAAATTCAGGGACCAGAAAACGTGTATTTATGTTAAAATATTGACTTCGAATTTTGGGGTCGAACAAAATACTACCTGTACCTATAATACCCATGGTATGGGTAGAAGAAATAATAGAACGTAGGTACGATAAATATAATGCTGAAAATAAGGCGATAGGGAGCGGTGATTAGTTGAAATTTTACATATCCTTACATCAGATTGGTCACTGATTCATGAGCTAAAAAATCAGCGACATATTTAAATCAAAACTAAGTTATTTCATCTTCTAAATACTACGAAATAATGGCCTAGTTCTTGTCTAGACAAATTCAATTGTTTTAGGAAATCTCCCAATGGACACAATGATAAATATTTACAATGCATTTCTGTACAAGGGAATTGGTAATTCCACGGCCTTCTTTATAAACATAAAGGGGGCCTTGGCCATTCCCATATAAACCCGAAGTAGAGTCAATACTATTATGGCTTGAATTCCCTTTCAAGCATGGCCTTAGAGAGAACGCAAAGACAAATTAACTCAAATGCTCTGAGAACTAACACAGTTTTCTATATCATAAGTGCCTTCGGTTTAGAAGTATTAAAACTGTTTCCGATTAGATTATTTTGTCATTACAAAACAGTGAAAATTGTGTTAAAACGTTACATTGAACAATTTCATAACAATAGCAGTTTCTCAACTGTTTCTCACTGAACTATGACGGTCAGCTTTTAGCGGTTTGTGCTAACGTCATATTTATCTTTGTTAAGGAAGCGAGGGAAGAAAGCAGTTCAGAGGTTGGGAACTATGTTGGGAAAAAATGAAGACTGTTGGCATAGAGAAAGCATTATCAAAATTGTGCCAGTAATATATGTTTTGACCTAATTGATAAAGTAAACAAAAAAATCAGCAATAAATGTTTATTATCCGTGAAGTCTGGAGATAATAACAGAAATAATTAAAAAGTTGGAAAAAAGTGTTATTCAGACGGTGTTTTGTTTTGAGAGGTTAAGAAAATGAAGTCAGAGAGCATAGGTCTCGCATAATTCACAAGTTATTGTGTTATTTTTCGACACTTTCTTGTTCTGATAATGGGAATTAGAACGCGTAAAGACTAACTAGGAGTATTACAGAAACTAGTCCAATCTATACAATAATAATAATAATAATAATAATAATAATAATAATAATAATAATAATCTTTATTGTTCATTGAGGTTCTACATAGTAGAGCTCCTATTCAACATTGTCATAAATTTCCAAACAAAATACTTCGCTTCAGGGAAGTTACAAATAGTTGTTTGGAGAGATTAAGTTCAAGTCGATCCCTTGTTCTAACAAGAAGAAATGTATGTCAAGTTTATCTATTAAAAACTATTAACAGGGTTAAAAATAAAAAAATAAATATTATTATTGAAGTATGAAGTTATTTGGATTAAATTCATTCAAGGAATAATATGCATTAGTTACTAGTACATGTCGTATAGTTCTACAGAATTTGATTTCGGACAAATTCTTCACCTCATGGGGAAGCTTATTGAATATTTTGATTCCCATAGCAATGGGACTCATTGCTGTTATTTGAAGATTGTGTCTAGTTATTGCTATATTATTTGCTGTTCTTGTCTCATGGTCATGAATATCTTTATTTTTGTTGATATTTGGTTCATTTGTTTTTATCAGTTTAAGTAACTCATATAAGTACATACCAGTCATAGTGAGGATATTATTGTTTTTAAAGATATTTCTGCATGAATGCCTTCTACTTAATTTAAATATAATTCGAAGGGCTCTTTTTTGTAATTTGAATATGTTATGTGGCTCTGTCTAATTGACTTAAATTGGTGTGTTCATAGCAGTATTTCCTCTAGTATCACACCGATATCGAAATTGATATCAACAAAATCTTAACTCCTTTCCAAACAGTAAGTTACCAGCTTTCTGCCCGGTTTTTTGGTACACTTTCGTCAGGCTTTAATTGTATTATTCACAGGAGAAACCATCTTTTAACTAAGTGAACTCCTTATCTTTACTGTTTTGCGTGTTTTCCCCCATTATGACAATCTATTTACATTATTTTTCTCCCGGTTTTAAATTTGGGCACCCTTGGACCTCACCCTCCCCCCTCCCGCATCGCGGGGTCTGCAGGGACTTCAGTTATGTCACTGCTAGGCCTACTAGAGAACTTTTCGGATTTATACCTATGTTGTTTTAAAAGCTTAAGGGCACTTTTTATACTTAGGCCTAACTGAAGTATTCTCATTACCTAATGAATGAAATGCGACAAATTAATGTATTTCATTTATCGTAGTCATGGGCGTACGGTGGGGGAGGGTTGAGGGGGTTGAAACCCCTCCCGAAATATTTGCGATTTATAGAATAATTCTAAAATTCTAAAAATTTTATAACATCATGTTCAATAATTAAAAAGAAAAAATCATTGGTATGGTTATTTTATTATATTTTCTTACAAAAGACAGCATTACTATAAAGAACTCTTGTAAATTGTATTTTCTCATTAATGATTCTATACTCTCGTAATTTATTTAATAATAATGCACATAATTTATCTCAATGAGCAAGTGATCTGTAATAACTTCTACTGTAGAGGAAAGCGTAGGCCTATTGTTATTAAATAATTTATTAATACTGGTGGGTGTTTAATTATATACTTCTTATAACAGTGACGCGTTGATGATAAACAAAATTTCCTTTGGAATTTCTCATAAGCCGGATATTTCTGTGGTGTGATCGGTTGGATCTCAGGAGTCCAATTGATATCAGGTTTCAATACGTAAAACAAGATTTTCTGGAATGGACTTAGCTCCAGAAACCAGCACAAGTAGTTAAAACGAAATTACCACGTATGCAATCAACTTGCCGATACAGAAACTACAGAATATAGATGCAATGATTCAAATGTGCGCAAGGACATGGAGCTGATACACCATTATATTCAACCCCCTCCGAACAGAATTTCACCGTACACCCATGATCGTAGTTGAAATTAAATTGTGCATAGTATTTTGCATTTCATGATTTTTATTGCACATCAGGCCCAAATTAAAAAATAGTATTCCATAAGATAACCCTTGCCCATTCTGAGAAACCTACTCTGATCTTGAATTCTGGCTAAGTTCTTTCCATGAATAGCATCATTTTCTCAGTTCACAATTTGATATAGGATAAGAGTAGGCTTGCCAGATTTCTGAAATGTTCAACCGGGACACCGGAATACCCCCCAGCGTCGCGGGTATTGAAGGGTACACACCCTTGGCGGATTTTTAGAGCGTTAGATGGTAGTTTATTCTCAATGCTATGAATAAATGGTTACTGATTAGGAACCTAAACCAGGGGTAATAATAAATGACATAAGCATATAAATTTAAACATTTTATTTCTAACATGTTAATATTTAAAAGTTATTTAAGTAAGAAGAAACACTTTGATGGAGGAATAGAAATTTGAACAGTATTTTCATGTACTTTTCATTGGCTAGGACTTTTTTAGAAAGTGTTTTCACTTTTCATACAGTACAGAAATAAATAACAAAGTAATTATCCTAAATAATCCTTCACAGTTCATTATTTTTAGAACTTTTTGGTCATCTAGAAAATCAAATTTAATTTTTACCGGGACGTGAAGTAAACCGGTCGGGACATCGGGATTTTGTCTAAAAACCGGGACGTCTGGCAATCTTAGATAAGGGCCATATCGCGGAAAGTGCGCATTCTAAACCTCATGCAAAGGCAGGACTTAAAAAGTGAACTTGTGCAAGAACGAGGCGAAGAACGCTAGAGGCTAATTAAGTTTAACAACTAGTTTAACAGTAGTTAATAGTACAAAGTACATGTATAGAATGTGGCAATGACAGAAATGAACATAAGACACTTAAACGATGGAAGCAGTAAATTTCCTGCACAGAACAGGAAGAAGGTTATGTATGTAATTAGTAAAGTGAACATGCAAACTAAATACATACAACACGCTATGGAGAAGGAAAAATACTGTGCCCAGCTGCAATAACAGCTAATAATGAAATGACATTAGTAGCGTGATCTCACCATGACTTTGTGATATCGCAACGATGTTGCAATAACTTATACCACTCTTATGGGATGAGTGAAGTGATGAAAGTGGTTTTCTAAACCACTTTTCCTAGAAATTTGAAATTTTTGCACACTAAATTAAAATGTAAACCTAAGTGAAGGATTAAATTTATCTCAATTAATAAAAAAATTAACTAATTCTCAATTTTTAGTTAATTCAATTGAAGGGCCCAAATCCATATGGGCGTAAGGCACAAGGACATAACTTCGAGAAATATTGATGTTTTTAAACAATGTTACCACTCAAAAGTAGGTGATTTAAAGTTTAATTGTTTAAGTTATATTGTATTACCTCGTACCTTTGTATTGTAAAAAGAACATGTTCTAACCTTTTATACATGTATTCTGTCATACTTCTCTAAATTTTGTATTGTTTTAAGTAATTATTTAGTATAAGTTTTTCTCATATATAGAACTGAACCACCCCCGAACACAAGCTCTGCTTCTTCGGGTGGTGTATCAACTTTTTATGTATATTTTTCGTGTAATTTGAAACAATAAATTGTAATTGTAATTGTAATTGTAATCTATTTAGCCTATATAAAAGGCTTTGTCCTGACTGACTGACTTAATGACAGAGAATCAACGTGGAGCCTAAACTATAATAGGTAGAGACTTGAAATTTTGACAATACCTTCGTTTCATAATGTAGGTGCTCAATAAAAATGGATTTTGAAAAAAAATGATTTTAAATGCCAAAAATCAAATGTTTTTGAGAATACTTAATCCCTTTTTACACAGAATTATCAAATTCAAATCACAGTTCACATGACAACAGTGTATTGTTGGCAGTAGTCACATAAGGCTTTGGAAATAAATGAAATGGGACTTTGTCAAATTAGAGAAGTTATTTTAAAAGAAAGAGATTCCAAAAAAACCGTCAAGATAGTATAATAAATAAATAAATCCTTAGACTGAAAGTAAAGAAAATACTTGAAAGTAGAAGAAATATACGGAAATGCTGATACGTTTTCTGATCTTGAAAGGTGTGCAGATATCGCACAAACCCATGTAGAACATAATAATCACTTAGAAACTTGAAATTCCTGCTTTTGTTTACATCGGTTTGCACATCACGTGGCCGGTCACTTTGTAATTCAATTACCAATTTAATGGATGTAATTACGCGAAAAATCTGCCAGTCGGCGCCACTATCTCAAGGTGATTTGACAGGAATTATGATTATCGATTACACAGGAGGTCATTTCAAGGCCACAGCATGCAGATGTGTGCAGAATACCTGCAGGCGACGAATAGCCACTGGAAATTTACGCACAAGGCAATGCAAGAAATCTCAAATCCGGTTTTGCCTTTTAATACTAACATATCGCAATTATTCCATGCAACATAAAATGTTAAAAGTTTTAGTATCCATAACTTACAAATAAAAACCCGGATATGGAACTTGACAGGATAGGTAAAAGAGAGTTTAAAATTGAACTTGAGGGTTTTTAATAAAAGCATATTTAAAAACTGTTTTTATAATAAAAAAAAACTCAGTGGCGCTACATCCCTGGAGGGACTTGGCCTACCACCCGACCGCTGCGTCATCTACCGTAGGCAGATGGCAGGATTGGGGGCATGTCGATTTTATAATAACACTTTTTAAAAATTATTTATTTATTTTTATTTCAAAATTACATAAATACATCAATCTCTTCTCTCTATATATGGCTTTGTCCTGACTGAATGACTGACTGACAGGAATCAACGTACAGCCTAAACTATAACAGGTAGAGACTTGGAATTTTGACAGTACCTTCGTTTCATAATGTAGGTGCTCACTAAGAAAGGATTTTGAAAAATTTCGATTTTAAATGCCAAAAATCAAATGTTTTTGAGAATACTTAATCCCTTTTTACACAGAATTATCAAGTCCAAATCACATTTGACATTAAAACATATTGTTGCCAGTGGGTCTCAGATGGGTTTGGAAAAAAAATGAAACTCGAATTTGACAAATTAGTAAACTATCAATATCCACGAAAATAATGCAATCACATAACTTTCTTTACCCTGGACATAGAGGAAACAATACGAGGTATGGTAATATATATATATTAGTATATCGCAGGTTTTTGGAGAGAGAAGTATGAAAGGGATATTACATTTCTGTTTAATTTCATCCCCAAAACGGTTTTATGGTAACATGAGAATGAGAAATGAAATATTCCACAAAGATAATACAATTTTATGTTACCGGAATTTATGTTTTTTCTTATTTGAACCCCTACCCGGCTTGCTGTGTACAAGCGATAGGATACAAAATTCGGTATAGGATAATTTCCACGTTTGAGAAAATTTTGTTGTGAACACAGGTATCGATGTAATTCATTAAAATACGTTATGTTCAGGTACTGTGGACCATGCGATATCATTATTATTATAAGAGGGATAATCAATATAGGCCTAAATATGGTCAAACGTTGTTCGATTTGGACGAAACTCACTATGCAGGGGTTTTCTGGGCCAAGGACCTCGAATCTGAGGTCGCTTTTACCAGGCGACGCTATCTAATCGTGGTATGTAATTCACGTGATTTAAGTGTTAATAAATAGGCCTATATTGATTTAACTATTATGCTCTTAACTTTTAATTTTTGAAATAATTATCTTGGGCGAAGCCGCGGGCACATGCTAGTAATATATAAGATCTTGAAACCCTGACAGTTCCATTGTTACGTTAAAAAAGTCCATATCATTCCAGTGTCCAGTATATATATTGAATATTGAATTAGAGCTGTGTAAGGGATAGATAGGCCTATTCAGTCAGTGATATAAATATCTAAGACATACAAAAATGAGCTGTACTTTTGAATTAGACGATGGAAATTTGTATTTCATTTATAGCAACTTTCTTTGGTGAATATGTAAACTTTAGTAATTGCTGTGTTTGCGTTAATTTTATCCAGCGTCACTCTTTTTGTTTTCGAAGTGTCAGTACGGATTTCATCAGAACTGCTATAATACATGAACATGGTACTGTCTCAAACACACATAGGCCTACATTTTATTGCGTAAAAAGTGCACAGTATTTACCTTGATGGTCATGCGTTGTTGATAAAATGTGAAAACACGTTTCAAGATTTCGTCATCCCGAACCGATTTACGTCAATAAAATTTCTTATGCGTCATAGATCTCAGTAAGATGCCGAAAAGATAATTCAGTATTACTGTTACACATTTTAGATCTTGGAAGGTCTTTTAGACCTAAATAAGTGGAAAATATAACTTCAAATATGCCCTTAAAAATGACAAAATATGACCAAAAAATCCGAAATATGACCTAATAAAAATATGACCTAATAAAATACGATATTTTATTAGGTCATATATCGTATTTTCAAAAAATAATTTTTCTACTTTATAACGTTTAACGACATTAAATTTTTACTTTACCCGGATATTCACTTTTACAGTTTTACTTGTAATGAACTTCTATTTTTTAAAGAATTTTCACCTGTTTGCTCGCTTTATCAGCTCCAAATACTCGTAATATTTTGTAGATCTTGCGTGTCTCTATAAAATATAGACAGTTGCATTAACTTTAAAGTTTAAGTTATCTGTTAATTTGGCAAAAACATTAAATTAATTAAATAAATTTCAAATCTAACTCGACCATGTAGTTCACACACTGTATAATTGTGCTATTTTATCAAATTTATAACAGAAATATGACGTTAAATTACGAATATGGACAAAATATGACCAAGACCATGAAAATGACCAAAATATGACTTTATATGCTTCCTAAGTGCCCAGTATTTCTTCATTCTTTCTTATCTTTTCCGCTCTTCTTCAGAGATAATAGGTTTGGATTTCAGTGTCGACCTTGTATTTTCATCTTTAGTTATTTTAGCCGTTCGATCGAGCAGTGAATTTTCTGTAATTTTTAACTCGACTAGGTCTTTTTCAGTTTCTTTAAATCAGTTGGGTTTTGTTTTGCGGTTGCGGAAAAAGTCAAAGATTTGTTTGGTTAATCTATCAGAGTCCATTCTGAGAAGAATACCATAGAAATATATCCGCCTTTTTCGCATAGTATCCGCCTAATTTATTATTACAAATTATTACAAATACAAATACAAATAATATAAACACAATTATTACAAATACAAAAGAGTATTGTTTACCCCGCATAAGCATAGCTCGTGTTCGGGGTCAGTTCAGTCATACTAAAATTATATTACATAATTTTTACATAATGTATGTATGTATGTAATGTATGTATGTATGTAATGTATGTATGTATGTATGTATGTATGTATGCCGTTGGCCGTACTGTTGATTGTTGTTCAGGTCTCCATTTGTATTGTACATTCTTTGCAGTTTGCAGTGTTCTTCTTCAATTACCAGAATGCCAAAACGAAAGACTTCTTTTAATCCTCAGTGGGTCAACGAATTTCAGTACATTTCATTTGATATAAATGCAGTTATTAACTAAAATTCGTCAGGGTTATACCATGTAATATCTGCTGTCCAGCCGTCCATGCCCGAAGTTTTATACTATGTTAGATTACCGAAGATATGTCCTCCTTTCTGACATTTTAGAAATGGCCACCCTAGTAATGATCATAAGCCATATTAAGTTTACATTAGTCAATGAGCTAATTTACAACAGTTTCTTTAAACATTCGTTGTAATGTATCTGAATAGTTTTCTGCGTGCTTCAGTTGACATTTTAACTCGATTTAACGAGAATTGGATCCTGTAAACAGCAAGTCACGTGGCTTTGCAAGTCATTGTTGTGATGTCTGCAGTCATCTGTTGCATCTGTTTTTCTGGGTTGTTATGGTAACATTATCATTCGCAGCATTCTTGTCCTTTGTTTACAAATGCCATCTGCATGTTTTATAATATTTTAATGTTGCTTTCGCAATCTCAGTAATGTATAATATTATTTGTTATTGGTGATTTATTAAAATTCTTGTTACCGAGCGATGTGACCTCTTGGACTCGCATTCGGGAGTTCCCAGGCTAAATCCCGTGGCTGGCCAGTTTGACATGGGTTTTTCATGGTTTCCCGAGTCTTAAAGGCAAATGGCGAATTGGATATTTACATACCATGAATCGTCCTCACCATTTCATCCTGTATCATATCCATTTAAATTAATATCAGTTGAAATTTACTACATAAAACCCACTATAAAATAATTGGCAATCAATAGTTCCATGGCCCACCCTACTGTACAACCACAGATCCCGAAAGTAGCTACAGGGAGTACAGATGAAATAAAAAAAAAATCTGTAAAACCTCATATTATTACCAGCTGAAAATAATATGGAGGACATTGAATGAAAATAGAGGACATTTTCTTAAAATGGAGGACATACCGTTATAAAAAGATTCTTCTTCTTTATATTCTTGGGTAAGGAATCTGGTAAAAAAATCGTATTCCAAGAAAATTTTCAAACATCTGACTGCATTGTTCTCAAGGCCCTCAGTGATTAGCAACGCGGCTTTGTAGTATAGTCATGATTTGCCATTTAAAAAGCACGTGACCTTTAATTAGTCGTTACTCCGGTACCGTTGAACTAATTTGGTCCAAAATTAATAGGCTTCTTTGTAGTATAGTCATGATTTGCCATTTAAAAAGCATGTAACTTTTAATTAGTTGTTTCTCCGGTACCGTTGAACTAATTTGGTCCAAAATTAATAGGCTTCTTCTCAAGGACGTTATAAATGCGTACACCAAGTTTCATAAAAATCCGATAAAGAGTGTTAGAGTTATCGCGCGTACAGACACATGGATAGATTGACAGACATTTTCTCGTCCCCCATACAATCTCATAAAGTACCAAACTGTCACTTAATAAATTATGTAATCCATGCAATTTATGTAAAAACTATACCGTTAATAAATATGTTTAATTATTTTGTTGTTATATACCGGTAAATTATTAAAAAAAAGTATGTAGCGGTTTAATTAATAAACCCTGGTAATATTAAAAAAATAATATTATATAATATAATGTAATTTTATGTAGTTCAGCTCTACGAGTCCTAATGAGTTGGATATAATCCAATGTGAGATCGAAGTTCATGGTATGTCTTGTAGATATTGCAAAAAATATGTTGATAAGAAAGGACACGGGAATTAATTTCTGATGCAATAATTAATAAAGCTAATTGAGAAAAAAGATGGAGACATGCTGTCTGTAAGCATGAGTGTACAAAATAAAATCTGCATGATGCATAACATTTGTGATAATACATCGTAATTTTCATCGTACGTGGTAAATAATTTCACTGCATGCATATCCAGTCATACGAGTTATCCCATGTCGCAACACTCAAATAGGGTTGGAATAACTTGAATGGAAATTCCTACTTGAGCTAGTAAAGCAACCTAGCTGACCTCAATAACGTTTCGCATTTGGAAATTGCTGCAAGTTTGTTGTTGCTGTATACCATCGACAATAATTGCCCTAGAGTTTTTATTTTTTATTATTTTTTTACATTCTCTGCCCACTATAGGTAGAGGAAGCATTGTGTTCGACTCCGTAATCCGAAGTTGAGTTTTTAACATAAATACAAGTTTTGGGATCCCCGAATCTAAAAATACTATTTTCATATGCATGTCTGTGTATCTGTGAACAACCTTGCTCAAGAATGAAAAATCATATACAAACAAAAATTTATACAGTATTTTGTATGATTTCATACTCACGAATATAACAACAAAGTTTAGTGATGACTGATAAATTTCTCTTCTAATAGGATTTTTCATTCACGAATATGACACAAAGTTTAAATTTAGTAATGACTGACAGCGTTCTCTTCTAATAGAATTTTTCATATTCACGAATATGACAGAAAGTTTAATGATGATTGATAACCTTCTCTTCTAATAGAATTTTTCGTACTCACGAATATGACATAAAGTTTTAATGATGATTGATAACCTTCTCTTCTAATAGAATTTTTCGTACTCACGAATTTGACATAAAGTTTAATGATGATAGATAACTTTCTTTTCTAACATGAATTTTCATACTCACGAAAATGACACAAAGTTTAGTGATGACTGATAAATTTCTCTTCTAACAGAATTTCCATACTCACAATATGACATAAAGTTTAATGATGATTGATAACCTTCTCTTCTAATAGAATTTTTCGTACTCACGAATATGACATAAAGTTTAATGATGATAGATAACTTTCTTTTCTAACATGAATTTTCATACTCACGAATATGACCAAAGTTTTAGTGATGACTGATAAATTTCTCTTCTAATAGAAGTTTTCATACTCACGAATATGACATAAAGTTTAATGATGATTGTCAACTTTCTCTTCTAATAGAATTTTTCATACTTACGAATATGACACAAAGTTTTAGTGATGACTGATAAATTTCTCTTCTAATAGAAACTTATTAATGCTTTTACTAACATACAATATTATCGGGTGTAGATACCTTGAAGCTAAAAGTTCCAGCTTTCCTTGCAACAGTAGTTTATTTCGGGTGCACGCGCACCCTACTTAGGAAGGTTATTAATTTAATGTTGTACATGCAAATTTATTGAACGCTTTCCAAAACAGGCAGCTTACTACTGAGAGTAGCTTATGCTGACGACTAACTCTCTGGCATTTTCCATTCAGCTCGTGAAGATGATGCAATTCGCCGTGACCTCTGTGTCAGTGACATGTACCGCGAGCCAGACTGCAGGACTGTCCTCAACCACGTGTTGCCAACTCTTCAGTTTTACAGCCAGTAGTCCACTGAACCTTTTCTGAAGGGAAATGTATGTAGGCCTACTCCGAAAAAGCTGATTACATACTCCCTACAATACGGTATCTTATTATTAGGGCAAGGCATTTGACGATTTTGAATCTTTTTTATATGAAGGTTAAAAGATAGCTCTAATATATAATGTATACGTATAAATGTGTATCATAGGAGAATTGATTAAATAAGGGCAACTTGTTTTTGCATTTTTCGTCATTTTCAAGAGATGGATAATTTTTTGGCAATATTTAAGTCATTTTCTGCATTTTTAGGTCATTTTCGGCATTTTTACGTATTTTTCGGAATTTTAGGTCATGTTTCAGTGGAGACAGAGAGGAGCTTTTCCATGTACAAATCGTTACTTTCAGACAACAGACAATCATTTTTATTTGAGAATCTCTGCCAAGTATTCATAGTTAATTTAAATTCTGTTTATTGTAAAGACCATAGCAGTTTGTCTTGTGGCAATAATGATTTCTTTTTTCTTTCTTTTTAAGTGGCACATATTTGCTAGATGCAATTTGATGGGCCTGTCAGTTCAGAAAGATTTTTTTTTTTCGCTAAGTGTCCAAGAAGTACAAATTTACTTACTTCTTTAGTAATAAAATAAGTGTGTTTTATATTGTAAATTCATATTTAATGCACTGCCATTCATTAAATTGCTTTTAGTAATTAATTACTTAAAAAAACTAAATACAAGTAGCCTAATAATGGAAAATTTATAGGTCATTATTTTAAAATGCTGTGTCATTTCTTCACTATTTTTAAGTCATAAATGCATTTTTTATTTTGCATTTTTTCACTATTTTATAGCCATTAAATGCCTTGCCCTACTTATATAACAGAGTGTGAATTATTGCCCGTGCTTAGGCATAGGATAAAGGTAATTATGTGGTGTAACACATAACATTTTTTTATTTCTGGAATCGCTCTTTGTAAGTTTGTTTATTGCTCGGTTTATTATTTGCTACTGATGGCAGATACATTCAGTTTATCATGTTAAAGCATAAGCTTATTTGTTGTCGTTAGTTCAGACAGCTTGTCGCCATTTGGTTAGCATTTAATTTTAATAATTGCATCAGACGTTCACACATGCATGATCTCAGAGTATTTTTTACAAAATAGCGAAGTCATTAATTAGATTTGATATCATCTCAAAACATAATTTAACAAAATATAAGCAATCAATTCAAAACATCTTTTAACAAAATATAAGTAATCAATTTAAGCGAGGTTATCAACACGAAGTTCGCTCTCCTGAATTTGTCTGGGAATGCATTTCCTAATAATTCCAGAATAACGATATCAAGCGAACACCTTCACCTTTAACTGGCAGACAAAGTGCAAAAGAAAATTACCGTATTTTACGGACCATAAGACGCGCTTTTTTACCTTGAAAACAGAGCCTTAAAAGTTGGGTGCGTCTAATGGTCCGAAGTACACTAAAAAAATTAAACTTATGGTATATATTGCCGGAATACCATAGTTAGGCCTATACACAAGGCGTTGTAAACGGTAAAACACAAATTTTAGCACAGACTGTACATCAGTGCACTTGTCACAATCGTAAAATGAGGGTAGCATTAGCCAGGTATAGGCTACAATGCAAAAAGAAAGGAATGTTGAGTTCTTTTATACGAAAGGAGTTGTCTCTGCTGGGTGGTTTAAATGAAGGCAATGACTTCTAAACAGCCTTGTCCCGTTACACTCACCGTATGCTGAATTGAGGGTGAGAGGGTGTAAAATTATTTTCAGTCTTTCGTAAGAAATCATTTCAGTTGTTAAAATTTATGCAACGCACCTGTACAGAAGAGATTTTCGTACAATGCAGATTTCAAGTTAGAAGTCATTTACACTGATTCCATTGTTTATGCAATGAAGTATATTAGCCTATTCCTTTTAAAATGTTTCGTTTAGAATCAAGTTAAATTTATTTTTCTTTAAATTTCCATCCTAAAATTAAGGTGCGTCTTATGGTCCGGAGCGTCTTATGGTCCGTAAAATAGGTAGTTATTTATAATAAAAGTGGTAGACCTAAAAGGGAAATTTTATTTTATGAGTAGTTATATTTGCGAATTAAACTTTGCTGCATTAACTGCATAGGCTTAATTTATTTAATGAATGAAAATAAAATATTACAACTCAAAAAGGTTAACTGCACAGCTAACCGGCCAAACTTAACAGTCTGCTTACGTCCCTCTATGTTCGCCTGAGAAAGAAACTAAGAATGCTTGGATTATATTGTTCGGGGTACTTTTCTTTACAACGTTGTCGCAGGAAGTTTATATGTGGACTTTCAGAATGCAAAAATGAAAAATACTCTCACCTTGTCTGACAGATTATTTTTTATAACCACTATTTTTAAAAATACTGGTAAATTCTAAGAAGCAGCATTGCTTATAAGGAAAAAAAAAACTAATGATTCAGCTTTTTTCGTCGCAATTGTTTCAGTTTTACTACATGTTTTAATGGTCGGAGTGAAAATTAGCCTATGTTAAAAATTTCATTTAAAAAATTCCAATTTTATTATTTAAACAAAAGGTAACGAAAATATTAGCCTTCTATGTCTACCATTATATTCTTCATAAAATTTCATATAGAAATTCATGTTCCTATTTTACTTTGGTCATATTCCGAAAATACATATATCTGTCAACAACGCGCGAATTCTTTATAAGAGCCCTTGTTCCTTCACGATGGGAAAAGACCTAATAGCACGAAGTCTGCCCGAAGAGATTATAAACCATGGCGTAGACTTACACCTCGCTAAAGAACTACAACATCAATTAGAACCTCTAAGCCAAATTTCCCGGCCCTTTAATGGTCAACTAGAACCTTAGTTTCTTCTAGATGGTCGTGGAAGCGATAGGCTTTCCACCTATCACCCATCCTCTAAGGAAAGATAAGCATAACTAATTTCACCCCAGTAACTCAAACAGCAGAAACCAGATTTTAACCCTTAAATGCGCGAGACTTAATTTCTCACACAATGTATAAACCCTTGCCGGACCGTAAAGAAAACCGTAAACACAATGATTAGGTTCACAGTTCATTTCTTACACCCCGTCCTTCAGTTTTTTAAGTTTTCCATTTTTCCGAGTAACATATTTTTTAAACAAAAAGCGTAAAGAATATAAAATACCTGTCAGTAAATTTGTAAAACAAGCGTCAAAGAATTGCACAAAAAATGTAGGTTGGTATTTTAATACTTGTCGGAGGAGGAAGATTTCAATTTTGATTTTAAAATCAATATGAAATTCAGATATTACAACGAAATTTCTAACTTTAATTTCGGTTTACATTTTAATGAAGTTTTCAAAATTTCACGTTTTTAAGCAGTAAGTTTATAAAACCCTCTCAGCACTTCGGTCATCCCTTCAGAGGGGGAAAATAAGAATGCAGTGAACGCCGCTTAATATAATCGCGGATAATGTTATCAGTCGGGTAATGTTATCGCTTTTATGAAGTATCATACGGATTACTACTGATGCATTGAAAAAATGCTGTTTATTGTGGTTTATGTTATCACATTTCCCTTTTTGCGGTGCATACGGATTGAGGAAAGAGTTTGAAAATCAATTTCTGAGATCCGTTATGCGCTTACGGCACGAGTATTGCATGCTATTTTTTGCACGATGATTATTTATATCAATTTATTTATATTAATTGAGATATTAGCTGAAAATATTATGTATACAGGCCTACACTATTGAAGATGGATGTTATATTTCAGAAAGTGATTCCCATGTGTTTGTTGTTATGGGAACCGAATATTTGTCCTGGGGCAGTGGTGATATTCAGCCGGTTCGCACCGGTTCGCGAGAACCGGTTGTTAAATATCTTGTAGGTTCTCCGAACCGGTAGCTTCACAATGAGTGATTGCCTCCTTCCAAGATCAGATTCACGCCAATCCACAACGGTGATAATACATATATGAATTTGCTAGAACCAAAACACGCCATTTATGTTCGCTAGAGGTGGACTACCACCATAGGTAGCGGGCGTGCGGTTAAGTCTGCCAGACTCTCTTCTTTGCGCACGGCCGATCGTCTCGACACTCGCTCGCTTTGCTTTCGATGTTCGATTATAAAACGGACTGTGGTCTTCTTTTGCTGTGTAAGGTTATGTTTTAAGGAAGCTGAGTAAGTTTAGTATGAGTATGAAAAAGACAAAACAAAATAGCACATTGGGCTATTTTGAATCAACATCAAATACCCTGATGAGAACCGGTTGTTAAACTGTTTGAATATCACCACTGTCCTGGGGGCCTTGTCCATAAAGGCTTGTATTATGATGAGTGCCGTAAGTAAATTCTTACCGCACATAGCAACAAGATTGCGTGTGGGAATGTCAACTTACTATCCACGGCAACAATATTCGTAAGTACCACTAATTAGTTAAGTCTTGCAAAAAACATGCAACATTGTAGCTTGCAGTGCAAATAGCAGAGCTGAAAAGCTGATCTGGAGATTGACAAGTGCTGAAGATGAAACTGCGCCATGAGACTGGTTGTCAGATGATAGCTAGCACGTGCTTCAGTCCTTGAACTGGGAATTGACTGGGAATTAGCGTAATCTCCAGTACGACAAGTTCATTTGACCTCCTCAACTGCATAATCCTCTGCTCCAATCCTATCACAGATTGTGCATCATACAGGCAGGCGTACATAATACGTTTTTCAATGGTATCAGTGACATCTTAATCTTTACTTAGGCCTATATACAGGGCCTGGATTTTGATGACATGTCATCTTTTAACATCATGGACGTTGCCCACTAGCACAGATATTCTGATCATGGCTCCTAATTATAAAAATGGTAATTTTTGGGGTCCTTTTTACTCATTTCCCCCCATTTTTTTCATTTTCAGAATTCAGTCTCATTACATGGCCATTTTACGGTTTATTTTGCACATTTCATATTTTAGGTTATTTTTAAAATACAAAGTCATTATGTTCTTATTTTGTGCTGTTTCTCGCATTTTATAGAGTTTTTGTGCATTTACTTGCATTGAATATTATCGGAACTGTAATGCGCCCTAAAATGTGTTCGCTTACTTCACCGACACCCTTTGACCTAGAAGTCTGTCTACATTTCTGTCAGCAATCAGTCAAACAATATCTATGTATTTTACGTATGGAAATGCATTTCGATGCTGAATATAAATGTTTGGAAATTTTTAGCCTAAATCCTCAAAAATTATTTTTGCACTCCTTAGCTAGTAAGTGTTTCTTACGACAGTTGTTTACATGGCTCGTAACTTGACATTACCACACGCAATCTTGTTGCTAGGGGCGACGGGCGGAAAGTGAATTGTTGCTAGGGGCGACGGGCGGAAAGTTACTTTACCGCCCGCAAATGCTTATTTGCGAGCAGAAATGACCAAGGCCTCCCCGCTTTATAAATATTCGGTTGCCATAAACAATAACAAATGCGAATCCCTTTCTGAAATAAGCACCATTCTTCAAGTCTGTATTTACATAATATTTTCAGGTAATATCACAATTAATATAATTAAATTGATATAAGTAACCGTCGTGCAAAAAATAGCATGCAACACACGGACCGTAAAGGCATTTACGGTCTCGAAAACTTAAAAACCCTCGGCTGCGCCTCGGGTTTTCAATCTGTTTCCTCGACCCGTAAACGTGCCTTTCCGCCCTTGTGTCGCAATATACTATTTCGTACCTTGTTTAGATAATAAATCTCATATTTATAGAATATATATTCCAAGTCATTATTAAAAACAGTAATATTAAATAATTTATTCAAAGAATAAAAGTCAAATATTGATAAAAGGTTATGATTCTATTACAATGTACAATAAGTGTTAATAATTGAAATTTACTAAGAATATTGTATCTGAATAAGCTTATTTAGCTTTTACAATAGTATTAAAAATAATACTTATTCAAAATTGTTTACAGGTATACAAATCTGAATAAGGTTTCGTATTAAATTTCTTTTACATATTATATTTAACACCCCATAAATGTGGTATAGTAATATATAAAATTAGCGTGGTATACCTACATATATAAGTTACCTATAAAAAATCGTGTCAATGTCTAAAAGTTAAAAAAGTTTCTTATATAAGAGCGTTTCATATTAGAAGTTTCACATCATATAGTATTTTACCATGTTTTATATGTAGTATAAATTGTAGAAATTATGTGGAGAGTCTGTTCTCTTATATTGTTCTTATATATTTCCGAAGATCAAAATAGCTAATCCAGTTTGTAGTTCTACATGAGTGTTAAGTAATATTCATATCAATTATATAGAAGATATGCGTCCAAGTACTTATATTTTATTGGATGGTTTTAACCTAACTTATTTAGGAACTAATGCAAACTGAATTGATAAAATTTCTTCAATAAAAGCGTAGATGTTGCACTATATTATTATCTGATATATAACCACTACTTATTTTTAGGAGTAGTATCAATAACTATTGTATGCTTCTTCGTGGATGATATTGGTGATTGCAGGATTATCAGGAACTTAATCATTCGCTTCTAGTCGTAGGTTGTTTAATTGGAAATGTACATTTCGGTACAAAGATGTACCATCTTCATTCCATAGTCTTTAAGTAAAATAACAATAAGAAATTAATTAAAACCACGTTAAAGATGAATATAAATATTGGGGGATATTGAGTTATTGAGATAGATATAAATCTAGAATGTATTAAGTAATAATTTAAAACACTAACCTTGTATTCAATTGTAGATCTATGTGAATGAGGGTTTAGGCTAAAAATTTCCAAACATTTATATTCTACGTTTACCCTCAAATAAAAGATGAAATTCATTAATTTCGATGCTGGTTCTGCATCATCTTCAGTCCAACAAAGATCAAACACTAAAAATAAGAAAATTGGGATTTAGAATATTATATGGAATATGTCTGAATTATGTTGGATTTCTTGTAACTGCACCATTGACACTAGCAGGTGCCGCGACTTCCCCTGCGTTTATTGATCCAGTCATTATTTTTATAATCTAATTTATTTAATTATGCTTAATAATTAAAGCATTATATTTATTAACACTGGTATCTTTTTTTTTTAGATAAATTGCATGTATCACATCATTTTATTTTTAATTATATTCTTACTTTCAGTGTTTAGCATACGTTGTTAGTGGTAGTACGGTACAAATAATGTAACACAACGACTCGATATTATTAAAAAAAAGACTCATGTTTCCGTATAGAGTTAGGATAAGGATTAACCAACTGTATTAACTGAACTTCCATTTGGAGCAAATATGTATAGTTCAATAGTTCACCGTTGGGGAAGCACAGTATCCAAAGATAATCTTAAACTTAAAAAAAAATGATTGTCCTTCTCGACTTTGTGATGATTGCTTTATTTTTTCAATGCTCTTCTTTCCCAATTGCTAAGGCAACACAGCAAGGCCACCTGAAATTAATTTCACACGGAAAAAATTGGTCCTATTAGCGAAATGGTGCGTCGATAGAGCTAAAAATCACGATTTCTGCCAGTTTTTCACTCATAACTCGCGAACGAAGGCGAAAAATAAAAATCCGTCTCCGGGGTGCAT
This sequence comes from Ectobius pallidus, assembly GCA_964059195.1. Taxonomy (NCBI): domain Eukaryota; kingdom Metazoa; phylum Arthropoda; class Insecta; order Blattodea; family Ectobiidae; genus Ectobius; species Ectobius pallidus. Next base: position 114,931,264 of record CAXKWD010000010.1, read on the forward strand.
TCGGACCCCCTTCAGTCCATCTAAATAGAAAATGTCAGATCTTTGCGTATCGTAGATTTGGCTAAGTCGCACATAGACAAACATACAAGAACTTCCTGTTATTATAATGTAGATTTCTACTTTCAGCTCATTTTTCACGTATGAGATAGCGCAACTAATATTTTCAAATGCAATCTCTGATGATGCAGCAATTTTAGCAAGTTTGTTTGTTTATTTATTAGTCTGTAAATTCTTGAAGATAGTAAATCGCGTACTTCATTTACTTGAAATACCAAGGCAAAGAGATCTTATTGCGTTTCTATGTGATGTAAACACAGCCATAATCTAAATAAAGACGATATTACTTAACCTTCGTTTCATAGGAGGCCTTGCATCTCGACTTCATCTCAACAATGATATATCGACATTTTTAATTGCTTGGTCAAAGGATGGCAGAGATGAATAGATTGTGACAATGTCTCAAATTAAACTAGCATCAGTTATCTCTTTATTGCATCAAGTATTTCACGCGATTAAACCGAATTAAGGAGCCGTCTGGGTATGAGTTCCAACTAATTCGTTTTAGATTAAAATTCCTCACACATATCCCTAAATCACTCATTAAAATTTCTGTCACTCTGCACAGATAAGGAAGACATGCGAAACCTAGATAGAAAAGTCGGATAGGCTGTATCGGAAACGCAGCCCCAGGATACGTGAAACCTCTTGTGCGTGCTGCCTAAATCCATTGCGCTCCATATGTTACGATTTTTTTTTTTCGTATTTGCAGTAAATATAAAAGGCAGTAAGTAGCCCTATTCTCGCTTATCGTATGTTATAGCCTACTGTATAGGTTAAATTTTAAAATTAATTCACCATTTTTAACATGGATTTAAGCATATATTTGGCCATAAAACTAATTTAAGCCAACATATTTCTTTAAAATAATCAGAAACTTTACCAGGGTTTTTCGCAAAACAGGGTAGCCTACTTCATCATATAACAAGAAATAAAAGCCAACAACTTTTTCACATCTTTCACAAGAGAATCATTGCTTACTAGCATTTAAATACAATAATGTATTCCTTCTCATACTCTACTGCTGCAGTGATGTTGCTGGCAGCAGCTCCAATTCAATATTTCTGGCTTGGATTGAAATTTCTTCGGGATTATCATTCATATTTTCAAAACTTTTCATAAATACTAGTTCGTATGCATTATTGTTTACAAAAAGCTACTCATATTAAATGCATTTATAGCCCATTTCATATTGGCACGTACGGTTCATTGTTGTTCCGCGATTCAGGTGGCTGTGAAAATATGACGTTAACAAATGGCTGGCTATCTTTTATTATAATTAATTATATGGTATTTTTGTTTCAGTTCGTACAATAGAGAGCTTATACTAAAAAATATTGTATGCACCACGTACGCAAAAATGTTATCGGACTCATCCAGTATTTCGGCCTCGGCTTACTCCTCGGCCGCTATACTAAATTCGTCCGATAAAGCGTTATTTTGCGTACTTGTTACATACGTAGCTATAATGCACTAATTTTTCTTGTACACCAAATGTTCCTTAGTAACACAGGAGTACAATAAAAATTTAAAGAGACCTTTTACCAGATCAAATAACTGATTTTGCAATTTCAATACGTTTAGATTACAGGGAAGTTACACACACTCCTTTGTGAAAAATAACTCAGTGGAGCATAAATCTAAAGATCTATTTAGTATGGTAGAAGAAGAAAACGAACTCGGAAGGGCTTAAACTAGACTACAAAGGTTGCATAATAAAAAGAAACATTCGCGTTGTTTCGGACGTGCTCGGATAGCGTGGGAAGAAAACAAATGAAAGACAGGAAGTGATGTTTCACTGGATGTCAACAGAGGGCTTTGGTCAAGTGTGACAAACATGGCGACGATCCAAAAGCAATTCCAAAAACTCGTTCTAAACAAAAGCAATGCGGTTTTATTGTCACATTTTCATAATGACTTACTAGGCATTTTATCAGCTAGGTTATATTAAATGGCAGAAAGCTCTTTGTTATTTCTCCAAAAACAAACCATCTTATAAGTCAACAGAACATTTTCCATGGAAGTTTTAAGAGGCATGCAGGATTATTGCATTCTCTTAAATTACTACAGTCGAAAAAGTCGAAAGTCGAAGTAATGCGTTCGACCCTGAAATTCGATATCGAATTTTCAGTATATATAGAAGTTTTGAGGTGCATTGAATATAAAAATACAGGATGTTAATGAATAACATCGAAATATTTTACCGGTGTATAGAAGGGCATAGACAAGCAATTTTTATTAGGAGATTTTTGATCTATGGATTCAATTTTTTTTCTGTTACAGCATAAAATCTCCCAGGCCATGGCAACCACTGACTTCTAACAATTGAAAAAATGCAAAACAAGAATTTCGTTGTTAACACTGTAGTTATGAATATGCAATATTTTGAAAATAACGCGATGCTTTTATTTCCAACTTACGACAAAAGAAGGTAATTCATTTGACAGTTGAAATGTATTACCGAAATCTGATGCTTCGATAGCTAAAAGAAATCACGTTTTCTGCCAGTTGTGTACTCATAACTCGCGAACGAAAGCGAAAATCTAAAATCCGGCTTCAATGTGCTTTCGGCCACCCTTCTGACTATCTATGTTTAAAATTTCAGATCTCTGCATTCGGTAGATTTCGCTGGGCATCGCGCACAAACACTTCCTCTTATTATTATAGATAAATGGTGTTAGTATAAAATTTGGTTCTATGTATTTGTACGTTAACCGGTCAAACACTGAAGGAAAAAATGTTATTTTCAAAGAGCCATTGAAGAGCCATTGAATAATGAGCCATAAAATAATAAACTAAAAAAAAAAATTATAGGCCTTCTTCAAAAATGTTATTTTACAACGTGAGAGTTTAGAAACTTTGACCGTATAGTGGCCTATGTGCTCTTTTCCATTGAGATTTTTAGTTATGTCAAAAGAGTTAGTAGAGACGTTATTTACGCAACTGTGTTATTTAAATTGACCTCGACCTAATTGAAGTGGGTATTGCAATGAATGAGGCTTCTAGGCGTTTTCTCCAGATGAAGGGTTCTGTCGGTCTATTTCGAGGCAAAAAATCCCTGAGAGCAGTGATTCCTGTAACAAGATTGCCGACATTGAGAATGCATTAGATTGACGTAATCAATTTGATGGACATCTCCATCAGAGTTCTCAATAAATCAAACCCTTGAACTTGTAATGCCAGATCTTTCTAACTTATATAGAGACATCTGTGCGAAGTCCATACTGGCTTAAGGAGGGACACACAGCTTTCAATGAAATTCACTGTTGAGAAATTTATAGGTGACTATTCAACTCATACGCCGAGTGTTTGATATTGACCAATAACATTTAGCAATTCCTCGGATATAGACCAATCACGGCCGTTTATTTTGCAATAGGCCTATTCTTGTAGGAATCGCGAGGAGGGTGTTTTTTGCGATAAAACCGTCTGCTCGTTACTGGAGACGCAAGTATCCGTGCGCAGTGATTAATAGTCAGATGCTGCCACTAAGCGGCATGAAAACAGATTATTTTATATAACATAGCTTGTTTTAAAATTGAAATAATAGAAATGTACAATCATTAGGAACACAATTTCGATTCAGTGCAAGCCAGTTCGAGTATTTTTATTCTGTTCTGCTGTTAGCTAACCTGAAGTTAACTATGTCATATATGCAATATTGGTACCACTGATTACACCACAGTAGCTCGAATCGATTCATGGATGGTTGATTCACAGTATGCCGTGATCTCACAACTGTTAGTATTGTTTTTATACAACAAAGCACGAATGTAATTATTATTTATATAATCCGTTACATTTTATTCATGGAATAGTCTTAATAAATCCAACTCGCGAATCTATCGATAAACTCGTCAACTCTCGTGGGATTGCCTATGACAAATAGGTGAATTTCATTTTTTTTTCTCAGCAATAAATTGCTCTAGAATCTTGCAATCTGACATACTGTTTATTGAGTACTTCCACAATTGCATACTATTTTCAAAATCAATCAAACTGTTACATTTATGGGTAATTATCTTTACAAAATGGCAGCATGTTTCGTGCGTTAAAATGCCGTTTCCGTGATGCTTTCCACAAATGGCAATATTTTTGAGTGATTCTTTTTTCGATCTATTTGCAAACATCTTATGAACAAAATCATCTACTATGTTTGAAATATCTACAGTATATGTATTTTTTTTTAAATCAATATTTTTAAATTTCCTTTTTCATTAAAATATATATATATATATATTTAAAAAAATAAACTATTAATGTTAAATAAATGATTGTAGATAGTGTTGTTTTATATGATATTAACAAATAAACAGAAAAATAATCACTCAGAAATATTTATATTTGCGGAAGTTATCAAGGAAACGGCAATCAGTGCATGAAACGTGGCTGCCATTTTGAAACGATAATTACCCGTAACTTTAACAGCTTGATTAATTTTGAAAATAGTATGGAATTGTAGAATTAGTGAATAAAGAGCATGTCAGATTGCAAGATTGTAGATTAATTCGTTGCTGAGGAAAAAAAGAATGAAATTCACCTATTTATCACCTATGAATGTATCATATCCATTTGAATTAATATCAGTTGAAATTTATTCTATAAAAATTCACCGATAGTAGAAACAATTGACAAGCAATAGTTCCATGGCCTACCCTACTGTATAGACACACATTTCGAACTCCTGGTATGGTCTCGCAGCTAAAAGGAGTATATACACAGCTGAATTAAAAAAATCCCTTTAGGCAAGCCTACAGGCTGAGGTAGATTTCAAAGTGCTTTCGGTTTAATTTACTGTCTCTGCGTAGCACTCTTCTTCTTTAGCCTTGGCATGACAAACCCGCAATAATAATTGCAAAAAAGAGGAAAGAGCACTTTTTCAAACATTCAAATCTCGCCTTAAATGAGAGCTATCGAGAAACTAGTTATTGATTTGTAGAGTACTCATCAAGAGCTTTTCAATGATACCCCATAAGATGTGGTTTCAACAATTTCGAATTTCCATCCCCCACCCCCAAAACCCCCGAATCGTTGGTGTCACTGTGAACTCCATAGGGAGTACTCTAATTTATTCAAACAAAGTTTCCCTCTATACTTCATAGGGGCCGAGATAAAAATGTTTTAAAATTTCAACCCCTTCCCCCGACCACCCCCTTGGGCCAATTTCGCTCATTAACGAACTTGTCCGAACTATTGGGCCTAGAAATAACTATTAAAATTTGGTTCGAATATCTTCAAAATTACGGCCGCTATCGTGTAAAGATATAGGCCTATATATATATATATATATATATATATATATATATAACAATTTTTTTTTTTGGACGGGCGGTGGTTTCGTACTTAGGGGAGCATGAAACGTAAAGATATGAAAGAATTTTTCGAAAATCATAACATGGTATCCATTGCAATAGGTAGATTTTTCTTCGAAATCTACCTAAAAATAGATGTAATTTCATCAAAATCCTAGCTCTTCTTATTACAGGCTGTAAGTAGATAAGTTATACGTGCAGACTGTATGGTGGCGGTGTGGTGTGGCTGATTGGCAGGTCCAGAGGTCAACCAGATCGCAGCATCGCGTCAATCAGGAATGTGATGTCCACGTGATATCTGGCGCGAGTCCTCTGTCACATAGCTAAAGACAAAAACCAACTATGTGCACCTTTTATCCGAACCTTAACACCACATTTGCAACGTTTAGATAAACACAATATTGATAATGAAATAAAACATTATTTTTCGACGATAGTGTCTATTTTTAATCAGTTTTCCGTTCAAGTGGAAACAAGAATTTTCTGCACCCAGTGCCGGCAATCTAACCCACTTAAATATTTATCCTTATAATTCTGTGGCTTGTTCTAAAAGGGCCAATGTCATAAAACTTGCTTTTGAGATAACTGACTTTGAAGTCTTTATAGAAGTAACATTTTTTGCTGAGAACTTCCGACATTGGCCTCTAAGGTTTATGTATTATGTCTATTAATAGCAACATACATTGACACTTTTATTATACGAAATATAAAGACTAGCCGAGCTCAATAATGCATAAATCTCATTTTTTTGCAAGAAATTGACATTGGCCCTTTTAGAACCAAGCCACAGATATTTGCAGCCCAACTGCATCATTAATAGGGCCCGGAATTTTTAGGTTTTAAACTATTTTGTTCTTTGCTAGCTAACTGTTATTTTTTAACATAATTATCTCGTTTCATTGCCATAGCAGTCACAATCTTATAAACCCTAAAAATGGCTAAATAAGACGTTAAAACTAAAAACTTCCCTTTAGGCAAGCCTACAGGCTGAGGTAGATTTCGAAGTGCTAAATCTCGACTTATATGAGAGCTATCGAGGAACCAGTTATTGATTTGTAGAGTACTCATCAAGAGCTTTTCAACGATACCCCATAAGACGTGGTTTTAAAAAAAATCGAATTTCCATCCCCCCACCAACTCATACCCCCAAAACCCCCGAATCGTTGGTGCCACTGTGAACTCCATAGGGAATACTCTAATTTATTCAAACAAAGTTTCCCTCTATACTTCATAGGGGCCGAGATATAAATTTTTCAAAACTTCAACTCCCTCCCCCGACCCTCTCCTTGGGCCAATTTTGTTCATTAACGAACTTGTCCGAACTATTGGGCCTAGTAATAACATAATAAAGTTTGATTCAAATATCTTCAAAATTACGGCCGCTAACTTGTATAAGTAATATATTTTTTTTTTGAACGGGCGGTGGTTTCGTACTTAGGGAGGTATGAAACGTAAAGATATGAAAGAATTCTTCGAAAGTCATGACATGGTATCGATTGGAATAGGTAGATTTTTATTCGAAATCTACCTAAAATGGCTAAAACTGCTTTTCAAGTAAAGAACGATAAAATAACAATATTAATTATTAATCTAGTTGTTATTGTTCTATGGGCTATCGGAATTATTTGAAATGAGAAGTTATACTGGCCACGTTTTGGGGTGGAGAAAGTTACATGAGTGTATCAAATAAGATTCTTTTACGATTCTGTTTACATGATACTCAACTGCCTGAGCCACGCCACGAACTCTTGAACTGCACTTAAACACATTGCCATGCCGAATGCCGCGGCATTGAAACAAACACTGATATGACAAATGACAAACAAATTGCAAAGCAGAGGGCTTAGTTTTGACCTTAGACCTTGGAAACATTTATTGCAATAGCATTGAATTCTTATCAGCCTTTAGTCGCTGCTTTTATGTCATTTAAATACGATTAATAACTCTTTGGGCAAAATGTAATTAGGCCTACTACAAAAATAACATTCGTATGCAACAATTTTACTTCGGAATAACTTTTTTTTAGTTCCTCGCCCGGATTTCAATGATTGTATAGTTTTTTTCTGGTGATACTAAGTAGGGTTAAGCATCGATGACCGATGCTTTCAAAACATCGATGTTTTCATGTCTATGATCGATGTTTTCTACATCGGTGGAAAACAACCGATGGTTTTGTTAAATCGATTTTTCGCCCCAACATAGATGGCGTTAAATATTTACACTACTATTTTTTTGTTGCACTAATTTTGGTAAATTAATGATGAATGGGTCCGCCGGCGTGGTCTTGTGGTTAGCGTCGCTGACTATAGATCCGTCGGCCCGGGTTCGATTCCCGGTACCTCCTCGGATTTTTCTGAGGTAGGGAGGTCTGGTAGGGGTGCACTCAGCCTCGTGATTCCAAACTGAGGAGCTACTTGATAGAGAAGTAGCGGCTCCGGTCCAGAAAACCACCATTAACGGCCGTGGGTGTCGGCATGCCGACCACATGCCCCCCAATCCTGCCATCTGCCTACGGGAGATGATGCAGCGGTCGGGTGGTAGGCCAAGTCCCTCCAGGGATGTAGCGCCACGGAGTTTAGTTTAGTTTTTAATGATGAATGGACATACTGAGTCGGATATTGAGAACGTATTGACAGAAAATTTCCCAAAACATAGATAGCTTTCATCGAAATATTTCAGTCTATTTATGAATTTTGCCTAATTTTGTGAAACCACGACTTTAAAAAATATGTACTTCGATGTTTTCCGTCAAAATACATCGACGTTTTCAGGTCGATATTATCGTCACATCGATAGTGACAGCTAATTTTAACGTCGAAGGTGAACATCGATGTTTTAACTATCGATCCTCACCCCTAATACTAAGGCGATGCTCTATTGAAAACAAGCACCACTCATTCATTCAATAATGAAATAAAAGGAATTTGTAGATAATTTTTCTGAATTTTTTAATTTTTCCATAATAGAAAAATTTTCATTGTTTAACGCAATATTAGGGTCTTTTAAAAAGAAAAAAATTGTAATTTTTTACGCCTTTTAATGTAGATAGACACTTCTTTTTCTTTTTTATGTATTTATTTATTTACCTATTTATTCTTTCAGAGCTACGGCCACTTGGCCTTCTCTTCCACTCTACCGGTCAAAAACAATATTAAAATTACTTAATAGGCCTATGTAAATAAAAAAATCAAGTTATTTAGATCTATGTACAAAAAATCTAAAGTTTATATCACATTGCTAATATAAATTTAAGACTGATAAGTTATTAAAAAAACAATGGAAATTATAATTTAAGAATATAATTTCTACTTTGCTGATAGAAAACACTAAAAATTAAACTAAAATACTAAAAATAAAAATTTATCGTTACAATAGATTTATTATAAGGGATCCAAATTATTGAAAAGAGTAGTGAAATTGCTAGTTATTAAGAAGAAAAAAGAGAGTTTCGCCTTCCCCGTTGTAGGGACGTTTATGCGCCCCACGCCGCCCGTCCTTACAAGGTTGTTACGTTTCTTGTCTAATTTTTTATATTTTTTTCAAAGTTTATGTAGATTTAAATTTAAACGAGTAGATTCCAGTAATACGAGTATATTTGTCTCATATATATATATTTTTTTTTTCTCAGCAAGAAAAAAATTGTCCCTAAAGTTAACGATCACTCCTTCAAATGACATATTATTACGTTACAGATCATTAATCTGTCAGGTCTGAAAAAATAATAATATTCCTATGAAGGGTTTTCTAGAATTTAGTTCTTGAGATCGTTTACGATCTGTTCCGCTTTTTACTTGTGTAGTCATCGCTAAGTTCTGAAGAGCAATAATTAAGTCGTTATGAGAAATTAACTTTCCAGAAAAGCGCCGCCACAAAGAGAATGTTTGAGGTTAGGAACCCAAGGCCCTGGTAGCTGATGTTATCAATACCGCAATCATGGCCCACTGTGTAAGGGATCAATTCATATTTACTCCACATTTTAATGTTATGAGGGCCATGGAATGTTTTAAGTGCTACTACGACAATGGCCTGATTTTGCAATAAATTTCGTCTACGCAAATATTTTGTACATTGTAATTGTAAAATTCCACGAGCTACTTAATTTGGAATTAAGAACCTTCATCATTTGAAACCTTCTGGAAGTTTTTATGACAGAAGCTGACCTTGAGCTGATAAGAGTTATCAGAATAAGGAAGTTTTTTTTTTTTTTCATTGCTATCTTTGCATACTTAGGTCAGATATTTTCGAGACAATGGAATTAGTAGATATTTTCCGCACTAGAATCGGCCTTAAAGTAAACAAGTAAGTCTGTCTCACTCTTACATATATACGAGTAATATCCTAGGGACTCGAAAGGCTTCGACCGAATTATAACTGCCTTGCTACAGTGTGAACTCAGTTTAAGAGATATATGGATCTCTTAATCATTTAATGTCATCTTATCATCTTCCTTAATTCCCAAGAATTTGCAGCGACATTTTACTGAACTATTCCTGAAGATTTCGCATTCACTTAAGTTCGAATTCCGGTACATCGAAACAGTGAACCCAAAAACTTTGGGGTTCCTTATATATTGACATATTTTTTTCGATTAGCTCAGACAACAATTCCGGGGTGCGTGGGCAAAGAGAGTTAAGTCCACTTTCTTGTTACTGAGAATTAGAGTGACTTAACACACTATACCAGCCCAACATACTGTAGCTTTAGAGATGGATAAACCCATGAGGCACACATCCATAACTACCATACAATTTTGATTATGACTTACTGGACTTGAGACAAATGTAGAGAACACTAACTCTATGAGCATATCTCATTTTTTAGGATGGTGGACTTAACTCTCTTTGCCTGCGCACCCCGGAATTCTGCTGATGTTTTAAGAACATTTTAAGTTTTATTGATTTTTATTAACAATGGAGAAGACTGTTAAGAATTATGTCTTGGACATAAAGAAGAAAAAATTCATAAGTAATCAGAGAGATAAAGCCAAAATATTCACTAGAGGCAATGGCTATGAAATTAAAATTGTCATGTATTACTGTTCTGTATAACGTTGGGCTACATTTAAGAGCATTGTCAATTATGATCAGTATTATCATACAAATAAGTACTCAATATACAAAAGCACATATGACATACAGACAACATAGGCCTACACCATACATCATTAAAAAAGTTTAATTAAAATATACATGAGCTAAGACATTTTTTATCTTATAGGCCTACCACATGAACAGTTGCACTAAAATTTAAAGTTTAAGTATTCATTAGCATTATAAAAGGATTTATTAACCAGAAAAATTAGAAGTGATTTAAATTTCCTACTATTTTCGTTATTTTTTATTTGTATCGGTAGAGCATTGTATAACTATATTCCAATATAACTAGGCATCTTCTCTGTCATCTGAAGTTTGTATTGGTGGAGGTTAAGTGTATACATGCCTCTTGTATCATGGTTGTGAATCTCTATCTATATAAAAGGCTTTGTCCTGACTGACTGAATGACTGACTGAATGACAGGAATCAACGTACAGCCTAAACTATAACAGGTAGATACTTGGAATTTTGACAGTACCTTCGTTTCATAATGTAGGTGCTCACTAAGAAAGGATTTTGAAAAATTCTGATTCTAAATGCCAAAAATCAAATGTTTTTGAGTATACTTAATCCCTTCTTACACAGAATTATCGAATCCGAATCACATTTGACATTAAAACATATTGTTACCAGCGGGTCTCAGATGGCCGTGGAAAAAAAATGAAAGTAGAATAAATTTGACAAATGAGAGAAACAAATGAGAGAACTATCAATATCCACGAAAATAATGCAGTCACATAACTTTCTTTACCCCGGACATAGAGAAAACAATATGAGGTATGGTAATATATATATTATTATATCACAGAATGAAATTCACGAAAATAATGCAGTCACATAACTTCCTCTAGCCTGGAAATAGAGAAAACAATACGAGGTAAGGTAATATGTTTTGGGAAGAGATGTATGAAAGTGATATTGTATTTCTGTTTAATTTCATTCCGAAAACGGTTTTATGGTAACATGACAGTGAGGAACAAAATTTTCAGCCACGATAATACAATTTTATGTTACCGGAATTTCGGTTTCTTCTTATTAGAACCCCTCCCGGGCTTACTGTGTACTGTACAAGCGATGGGATGCAAAATTCTACATATAGCCATAAAAGCTATTTCAAACATTTTCTTAGGGGATAGTTTGAGTGTGATATGTCGTTCTTTCTACTTCACATTATAAATACCTATATAAGGACCTAGAATTTATAAATCTAAAGTCCTTCATAAGTTAATTTCCAATTACAAAATAAAAAACCCGGGCGACGCCGGGCCTTTTAAGCTAGTATCTTATAAAGTTTTATATAACTTCTCCTTCTACTTAGTTTACTACTGTATATGTAGACTACTGTATATGTAGCTTCATAATCTGTACTCGTTACTGGATGTAGTAAGGGTAATTAAATCACGGAGGATGAAATAGGCTGGACATGTTGCGCGCATGAAGGAGGAAAGACATATCTAATATTCAGTGGGAGACCCGAAGGGAACAGACCACTTGGAAGCCCTAGACGTAGGTGGGAGGTCAATATTAGGATTTAAGAGAAGTAGTATTTGGGAGGGATGATTCGACGGAGTTAGCACAGAAAAGGGTTGAATGGCGGGCTCAGGTAAGCGCCGCAATGAACCTTCGGGTTCTGTAAAATATATAATATTCTATTAGCTTGCTGAGGAATTGTCTATTGCCATTGAGCAAGTAAGTAAGCATATGTAGACCAAAGTTTTTAAGCGTCGAACTGGTGTACACAACTATCTGCGTTCATCTTACTTTGCATTTTTCCAAGGTATAATTCAGTATGGCTTAATACTATGGGGTAACTGAAAACATATTAGTAGAATATTGTTATTAAAAAAAGCTATCAGAGCCATAATTGAACACTGCAAACCATTGTTTTCCCAATATAAAATACTAACCATAGTTAATTTGTACTTTTATTCATTTTTTGTGTATACAAAAAACAAATTACCGGAGTTATAATGTAGAAATAGTATTCACTCTCATTTAATACCAGATCCAATACCCATATCTATATACAACACCATAGGCTATTAAAATATCTAAATAGTTATCAAATTACTGAGCTGAAACTATTTAATAAATTACCAATAAATTATCAAAATTTACCTGTAAATATCTCTAAGGTAAGAGTACACGACTGGTTAACCAGAAATCCATGTTATAATATAAATGAATTTTTTAATAGTAATATATCGTAACAATATAGTCCTAATATTATCGTCTTATTTTTATGTATCACTAATCAGACTGGTCTGTAATCCTAATACTTTGATATTTTATATTCTATTGTGCCTTGACAATGCACTAACTTGGTATATTGACAGGTTATGCAATAACTGTAAAAATGTAAGCTTCTTATGGCGTAATACTTAGCTCAATGTAACTTTGTATAATTTAAGTTTACTGGTACCTGACTTTGTCTACTGCTAATTTACATTGGTTTGATGACAATAAAATTCATTATTATTATTATTGTTATACCTAACTTAATGTATTGCTCAGTTAATTTATTTTATCTTGCTTAGTTAAGCTATTTATTCCAACAATATCTTATCTATAATTTAAGGTTATGTTTATATAAAAACGAATTCACACAATTAACTTTAACTTAAGACTTACCATATCGTAAGACATAAGAAACTGTAGGACTATTGTAGACATTACGCCTGGTAAGAACTGTACAGTATTGTAAATAGTGTATATTAGACATTCAGATTCCAATACCAGGATAACCTATTGTAAATAACATTTGTGACATCTCCAACCCTAATGTACCTTCGGGTGAAATAGGGTTTTGTGTAATGTGGATATTCAATAAATAAATAATATTATTTTTATGACCTAAAAATGTGGAAAATATGACTGCAAACGTTCCCTTAAAAATGACCAAATATGACTAAACAATCTTAAATATGACCTAATAAAAGGACTATTTTCTAAAAATAAATGTTCCAATTTAAAACGTTTAATGACACTAAATTATAAAATCACACGAATTCAATCAGATAATCATTTTTTGACAATTTTACAGGTGATTTATAGTTTTACTTGTTTTAAAGAATTTGCTCCTCTTTGCTCGCTTCATTTTGTAGATCATGTGTATCCGTTAAGTTTAAAATTAAGATACTTATTCATTGGGCATAAACATTAAGTTAATGAAACAAATTTGAAATTTAACTCTATCATTTAGTGCATTTAGACCATTTTTAAGTTATAATTGTGCTCCTTTACAGAAGTAATAAATGAAATATGACATTAAATCACAAATACGGACAAAATATGACCAAGATAATTAAATGACCAAAATATGACTTTATATGCAAAATAAAAACGGTCCGATTAGGACAATAAGCGGGCAATTCGCGTTTAATTTGTGTTTGCGGTGAGAATGGAGGCCAGGATAAAAATAAGACATGTCATAAACATTGGAACCCTAATTACTAGTATTATAACTAATTTCGCCCCTCCTTCCCTAATGAACAGTATTTTACCTCGGTATAGGCTACGCAATGTATTTCAGCGATTTAATCTGCTGATGGGAACACTTTAAATGTAAACGCATTAGCGATAAATAAGATGAAGAACATTTAAACTTATGTATACAAGGTGGAAAGTGTAACCAATAAGCAAACACAGAAATTTGCTTCCAGGGAAAAGAGAAATTCATATCAATGCAAAGAAATTTTGTTCCGTAAAGTGGCTACACTGTATACGATTTTCATCAGTTTCTAACCGTTTTTCATCTCGTGTGAGGTGTATCTCGAATGGAAGTGATATTTTAAGTGATTAAATGTGTGTTTATGTTTAATTTCTAGAAGATATGAGAAGATATTGAGACTACGAGAGATAAATCAAAACAAACACAGCCTGGAGTGGAGTGCAACTGTTAAAACTTGTAAGTAGAAAAATCTGCCTCTTAACCTTACATGTTGCATGTTATAGGCTGGGTATTGTATGTTAAATTTCGTATTCGCAAGTCATTATATCACTGAATGTATCTTATCATTAGGAGGCGGATTTCTATGACCTAAAAAATAGGATATATGCATGCATTTATGACCTAAGAAAAACATTAAAATACGACCAATAACATTTAAAATATGACTTTACCACTTACACATTGTGTATATTTTTTTTAAGTTTCATTACAATACATTTCATTACAGTATAGTGCTAATTATTTAAAATATCTGTAAATTCTCAAAAATTATTATTTTAATGCAAAATTTACAAAATATGATATGAAACTTCAAAATATCTTTAATATGCACACAAATATGCCAAAAATACGACCTAAATATGTATATTCATACTAAATATGCTACAATAAAAGCCGTTCCATATTCACCAGGATGCTTGCAATCGGGTTTAAATTAGTCGGAAACCTGAAATAATGCAAAGGGGAAAAATATGACATGTCATAGAAATCCTCCCCCTACTTATCACATTTTAATCGTCTTGTTGATATATTACAGTTTTTTCATCCCTGACCCATGCTTGGGATACAGAACAAATTCTGGTAGTTGCAGTCTGATTGATAGGCTATAATTACCTTCAAACCAGTACCAGGAAAAGGCCTTATAATTCGTATCATTTACCCTGAGGAAGGGAGCAGTGAAAACAAAACCACTTACGAACCAAAAGTCAGAAAATACAAAAATAAATACAGACTGACAGACACTGAAGTGATAGGTCTCATGATAAATGCTAGGGGTACCCTTGTTATTTCATCAATATTTCTAAGAGATTTGACCTCGAAAAACTGTATAAAATTTATGTAGATAGGTTTTTTTTAGATAGTCTTTACTGCCATTAAATATTTAGAGTACAATAGATATGACCTTGTTCACATTTTATTGGAACGAGGCATTTCATTGGCATTTATGTTTAAACACTCTTCAAATCTGTAAATTGGATTATTCACAAGCCATTCAAGTATTTTAGATTCAAAACTGTTAAAGTCTAGACTTTGGTACTTGGGAGGAACCTTCTGATAGAGTAAATTGCTTATAATACGATTTAAGTCTTTCCTAACCTAACATGTGGTACATAAAATTGTTCTACATTTCTTATGTCGTAAATTTGAATTTTATTCTCTAATGTAAAACCATCACATATTTTTCTTACATAATGTCAATGCCTCGTAATATATAAGCTATATACAGTTAAAAAATTCAAGTCTGTGAATAAATGTCCGCATGGCGTGTTATACTCTGACTTCGTGATGCAATACTGTACCAGAATATCTTTTACGTTTGTAGCACGACCATACATAAACAAACCATACCTAAAAACGCTGAAGAGTTCTATTAATATCTTAAGAAATTATTGATAAGTCACATCCTCCTTAGCCGTATGAAAGTTTTATATTTATTAATCTATTTGTTCAAGTTTGTGTTAAACAAACGGTTGTGGTAAATAATAATAATAAAATTTTATTTATATTTATTGATATATTTTTTCAAGTTCGTGTTGAACAAACTGTTGTGGTAAATAATAATAATAATAATAATAATAATAATAATAATGCATTTTATTGTCATTAAACCAATATAAATTAGCAATAGACAAAGTCAGGTAACAGTAAACTTATATTACACAAAGTTACAGTGAGCTAAGTATTACGCCTTAAGAATCTTACATTTTTACAATTATTGCACAACCTGTTGATAGAACAAAGTAGTGCATTGTCAAGACGCAATGAAATATAAAATATCACAGTATTAGGATTAAAGACCAATCTGGTTAGTGATACATAGAAATAGACAATATTAGACCTACGTTTTTACGATGTATTAGGCCACTATTAAAAAATTCATCTATATTATAACCAGTCATGTATTCTTATCTTAAAGGTATTTGCAGGTAAATTTTGATAATTTATTGGTAATTTATTAAATAGTGCAGCCCAGTAATTTGATAACTATTTAGAGATTTGAATAGCCTATGGTGTTGTATATAGATCTGGTATCATGAGAGTGAATACTATTTCTACATTGTAGCTCCGGTAACTTTTAATGGCTGTGGGTGTCGGCATGCTGACCACATGTCTCCCAATCCTGCCATCTGCCTAAGATAGATGACGCAGCGGTGGTAGCCTTGTCCTTTCAGGGATGTAGCGCCAAGAAGTTTAGTTTAGCCCCAGTAACTTTTTTTCGTGTACACTAAAACTGAACAAATGTACAAATCGTTCAATCGCTCAAATACTATTAATTATTTACAAAATGTGGTCTACATTGGCTACACCTAAGTTGGGAAGTTTTATACCTAAAATTATTTTTCATTATTGCCTGTATTATTATTATTATTATTATTATTATTATTATTATTATTATTATCATCATCATCATTATTATTGTTATTACTGTTTAAAGGTCCGTTTAGTAACGAAGGGGATCGCATACATGAATTGTAGGCTATGTTAACATAATAAAATAAGAATACATCTCTATAACCAAGTAAGAGACTGTTTTAGAAGCTAAGCTGTCGAACGGAAACCCTTAAAGCGCTGTTGTTGCAGAAAATGAAGCGACGTATACGGCAATTTGATACAGTTTTTAACTTTAAATACACACCACACCGATAAGACAATATATTCTCACACTATCTTATATTTTTAACATTCTGCATTTCTTAAGGTTCCTATGTAAGAATACGACACTATTATCTTTCCTTCAGTAAGCCCCGAACCATTCATTTTTATCATCTGAACTAGTATCAAAACTGCAGAAGTCCCACAATCGCCAGAATGTCAAAAATAACATTAGGCGTGCCATGTATTACGGTTGTGTACATTTTCCCCCCTTTCACTCGAGTTTCAAGTGTCATTATAAATATTAAATCCTTTATTTGGAAGGTTAGGTTATGAAGCGACCAATAGGTACATATTTTGCCGTGTAATCGTCTTTAAGGCCGGTCTTACGAGGGGTCACTTGCAAAATAGTATATTACTGTTGTAAAACTGATGTAATTAGTATATGAGAATTGGGCAATGAGACTTTAATAATTATTCTCAACAAAATAAATAAATATATTTTCAAATTTTCACTGCGTGGTAGATTTAGGCAGCACGCACAAGACGTTTCACGTACTTTGCGGCTGTTTCCGCGATACAACCTACCCGACTTTGTTTTTCTATTTATTGTCTAACAAAAAAAAATTTACTTTAAATACTAAATACCTTATTTGGAAGGTTGAGGTAGTATGTAACAGACTTAAAATGATTTCTCCTCTAACTTTACTGCCTGTACAACCAAAATCCCTTTTCTTATTTGGGGGGGGGGGGCAATTCCTCACTTAATTACATTTTCATGTGTTGGCAGTAACAACCAGTACCTTTTTCGTATTCAACTGCTAATCATATTACAGTATTTCGCAGAAAGACACCGTCTAGAGCTGGTCGCATAGCACAACGTATACCGTATTTCACTCCCTTCACACCGCTTTGTTAACCCTTAAATGCATAACGTATCCTATAAAATATAATAATTTGCCTTAAATTTGAATTAAAAGAACATAAAATATCTCGAAGTATAATTAAAAGTACATGTAAAATGTACAGAATATGGCACAAGAAACACTGTGCTCTTAATCATTTGGTTAATTGTTTTCTGCGCAGTCCGGGACCAATTTATAATTTGCGTGAGAAATTAACTGTCGCGTATATCTAGGGGTTAGACACTTTCAACATGGGGACCTCTTGGGGACATCTTTTAGATAAAATTCAAGGAAAGACTGCCTATACTGCCGTCGTTAGCATACCTCCGGAAAATGTGTACGTGGTTTTACGATATATATAATAGAGCCCGGATTTCCATGCAAATGCATGTTTTTATATACTTTGGTTACACTTCTCAATCTTTGTAGTTACACATTACATGACTTATGGATTCCAAATAAACATATTTTTTCCGTGCATGTTTGCATATTTCGGCCTTTTTACGGCAAAATTCATGCATAATGCATGTTTTGGATTTTTTGGGCTTAATGTAGCATATTCAGACGTTTTTAATGCATATAAACCCTCATTTTCAGGTTTTAGTGCATAATATCAAGTTACCATGCATAACTGTGCATATTTTGAATATGCCTCCCTAAAATCTTGGCTTTTCAAAGAAACGTAAAAATGTTGTATTGCATTACCATTGTACGCATTGTGCGCTATTCTTATATTATTATTACCATTGTTATAATATTTTGATTGACTTGGCAACAGAGTCTGCCACCTGCATGAATTTGAGAGTGCAAGCTACTATTTACCCTAAATAAACAGTAATATATAGGGACCGGATTCTTAGGTTTTTACCTATTTTTTCCCTTACTTCCAAAACAAAAAGCGCTCATACAGTTTTTCGAATCATGTCCATAGGATTCACCCATATTAATTCTGTGGCACCTAAAAATACCTAAATGGGGTATAAAAACCTAAATATACCTAAACGGGATATAAAACCTAAAATATCTAATTTAGGCTCCTTTTTTGTCTTTTTTGTTTGTCAGTTGAGAAATCGATATTTTGCGGGGTGAGAATAATTTTTGTCGGGTAGAAATTAATACCACCAGCGTTTCATTCAACCCGTTGTCATCTAGGATGGACAGTATCAAGGGAGGAATAAAAGTACCGGGGTATTCCTTTTAAAATAACAACCATTGTTGCCGTGTATGAACAAGGATATCGATTTTTGTTTTTTTGTTTGCCTTTAGTTTAAAAAGGTATTCCTCATTTTCACGAGTGACCCCTGGTGATCCCGTACTGCCGTGTTATTCATACTGAGTGGTCACACGGTGAGTTTTAAGAAGACGTGTTAATTATGCCGAAACAAATGAAATCGAGTTTATTACGGCAGTGGATTGGCGACGATCTGAATTTCACTACAAATGGCAAAGTAATATTTTGTCAAGCCTGCCAGAAACACGTATTATTTACCTTTCTAGAAAAGGGGGAAGTTTTCGTCCTTACTTGATCTGTTGTGCGGTTAGCATGCGTAACAACCGAAAAAAGGAGAATAATCAGTTTCACATTATCCACGTCCAACCATAAATTATTTTACTCACTACATTAGAAGCATCGGATTCGAATCCTGAGAAAGGTAGTGTCTAGATACAGTATTAACTATTAACTAAGAGATAACAGGAAGAACTTCACAGTTGAAAATCTTGGAAGATATTTAGTGATATACTGTAACCAGGAAATGCGAGGGAATCTTACTTTTACAGCATCTTTGGTTGCTTATGCTTTCTTTCTTAAATTGTGTAATATTGTCTTAAAGCAAGTTTACACAATTTTCAGTCAATTTTGTTAAGTTAAACTTTACAAGTATTATGTATTCAATCCTATGTAGCACATTCAAATTCTTTAAACCAAACATTCTACCCGAAAATGATATTTTGGACATAAAAACCTAAAAAAAAACTATTTCTCCTAATGGAAAACCTAAAACAGTGTTTTTAAAAACCTAAAAATCCGGTCCCTAGTAATATAATACACAAGGCTACAAAAGAAAATTCCGACTCGCCGACCCCCACCACCTTCCTTTGAAAGAAAACTGCTAAACCGAATGTTCACTGCTTGAATTTGTCAGTCACTAGCCATTGTTGAAGACTTTGAATATATTTTTAGAATCGTGTTGTGGAGAAACGGGTGTGACAGTCAGGGAAAAACTTAAGAAGGTACTTAGTTCAAACCCTGTTCTTAAACTTCAGAAAACGTGAAAGACGTATTACGTGGAGAAAATGTAAAAGACATGGAATTCGATCTCGCCCTTAGTCAAATTTCTTCCCTTAAGTAGGCCTATGCACCTGTTACTTCTTGTGAAATAGATAGATCCTTTTCTGCGTTCAAGAATGTCCTAACTGATAAACACACGAGTTTAAGTGAGGAGAATTTGGAAAAACTCGTTGTATATTGTTTTAAGATAAATTGAAATATATTGCAGTACAGTGCGGATTTTTGATAGTGCATGTTTTGCCCTTCATTGTGCATATTTGGAGATACGATAGTGCATGAATGCATGCATATTTTTAAGTTTGATAGTGCATGAAAATCCGGGCTTTATATATAACTTATATGTATGTATGAATATACACATGCTACGCGTATAACTTTTTTTTTTATCGGCACGATAACTGCAGTAATTTTGCACAAAATAATTCCAGATTTCTTCAAGAGATTAGGAATCCCTCCATCTGTCACAACACAAGTTACTTTGTCAACGCTCAAAATATGATCTGAAGCCGTATTGAGGAACCGCATTTTCTATAAAACGTGATAAAATAATGTTATTCGTAAGTTTTCCTCATTTTTTTGCCATTTATTTCTTACTATCATGTGCCCGCGGCTTCGCCCGCGATAATTATTTTAAAAAGTATGAACATAATAGTTAAATCATTATATTTATTAGCACCTAAATCACGTGAATTACATACCACGATTAGATAGCGTCGCCTGGTAAAAGCGACCTCAGATTCGAGGTCCTTGGCCCAGAAAACCCCTGTATAGTGAGTTTCGTCCAAATCGAACAACGTTTGACCATATTTAGGCCTATAATGAATATCCCTCTTCCGTCTATGTTGAAAATTTCATACGTCTGCTGGCCTTGATATTCTAAACAAATGAATTATCCAGGATGGACTTAAAAAATCAAGCGATCGCCCGCGATAATTATTTCAAAAATTAAAAATTAAGAGCATAATAGTTAAATCATTATATTTATTAACACCTAAATCACATGACTTACATACCACGATTAGATAGCGTCGCCTGGTAAAAGCGACCTCAGATTCGAGGTCCTTGGCCCAGAAAACCCCTGCATAGTGAGTTTCGTCCAAATCGAACAGCGTTTGACCATATTTAGGCCTATAATGGATATCCCTCTTCCATCTATGTTGAAAATTCCATACGTCTGCGGGCCTTGATATTCTAAACAAATGAATCGTCCAGGATAGACTTACAAAATCAAGCGATCGCCCGCGATAATTATTTCAGAAATTAAAAATTAAGAGCATAATAGTTAAATCATTATATTTATTAACACCTAAATCACGTGAATTACATACCACGAATAGGACCAAGGAGATAGAAATGGTGTTTTCGTTTGTTTGTTTGTTTTTTTGTTTTTATTTTTCAATTCTGAAAATCACTAGCTCACTTAATTTTTAAAAAAATTGAATCCGTTTAACGTTATTATACCTCCTAATTGTAGTACCAAGAACTTTTGTTGAAAAGGTTTTTGAGAACACCACCTTATTAGTTCAAGGGGTGGAAAAAAATAGGCGCTGAAAAAATCATAACTCCCTTAGTATGCGTATTATAAAATTCGTTCGAAGTTCTTCTAAACCTTATAAATGTTGTCTAAAATGTTGTATGAAACAATTCTTTATAAAAAACTAACCATTAGTTACTGCAAGTGGTGACAAAAATGAGGTCTTAGAATATTTTTTTTTTATGTACACGCTAACTGCCGCAATTTTGCACAAGTTACTTTCAAGACTGATACATAATATATAGAGAAGGAAAGCCTGGAAGCAGTTTTAATGAAATGTATATTTTAAAGTGTTTCTAACTTAATTCTGGGAAGTAGTAAAATGAGTGAAAACCTTAACATCATTAAGCCTATATCAAAACTTTGTTTCTTATGAACCACAGATTGTTGGGCATTACATGCAGGGCCGTCCCGTGATTTTTTGGCGCCCGGGGCAAGATTTCGTCAGGCGCCCACCCGACATTCCACCTATCTGTAAGGATTCAAACATAAACACACAGCGAGCGACGTGACGCGACACTATCAAATACATATAAACATAATGGGGTTAAACACGCATTATTATTAGGTTATTATTATTGACAGTATACAAGCAAATCCAGCTGTTCAATTTTGAGAAAATATTTATTTTGGGGTAACTTAGAAAATATAAAGTTATTGGTGTCAAATATTTATTTGTTCAATAAATACAAACAACGTAATATTCAAAATTCAGTTATACTTAACTTTAAAAAATACGTTATGTACATCTAACATATTATTTCAAATTTTGTTGTTATATTTTTGCCGTTGCCACGGCGCCCCCCTGGTCGCGGCGCCCGGGTGATCGCCCCGGTCGCCCTGCCCACGCGACGGCCGTGATTACATGATATATTATAGGAGAAAAATTTAGTGTGCCTCACAGTACTTCATATGACTTAACTTGTCTGTCAGTGAGGTAAACCATTAAGGGCAATCAGTCATAGGAGAGAGGTTCCATCTGGCGCTGTGAAGTGAACTCTGGCTTAGCTCAGTTGGTAGAGCATTGGCACGGATAGCCAAAGGTCCTGGGCTCAAATCCCAGTGCCAAAGGAATTTTTTATTATAATATTATTAGTTTCTTAACTTTTGCCATACGGAACGAGAATAGTCTATCTCAATGGCATGCCCTTCCGGTCGCTTTTAGTAGCCCTTGAGGAATAGAGCCTTGTATAAACTTTATCAGTTAGGTTCAATGATTAATCATACTTTCAAGATGATCCTCACCAGGGTCGTAGCTAGGCGGTGGCGAGATGGGCCCCGCCAAGGGCACCGGTACAGAGAGGGCGCAAAATTAACCATGAAAAATCCCGCCTTTTTTTTTAGACTGGTGCAATTTATCAAGCAATAAAAATTCCACGTTAATGGAAGAAATCTTTCAGGTTATTAAAAATTACGCACGTGAACTATCTGTAGTATTATGCCGATTGTCTACAAACGAAAAGCAGTCATGCAACGTTCTTTAATTAACACTTTTTTATTGACAGAGTATAACATAAATCATGAAAAGTATGGAATGATATAACAATAAAAATGTACGTTATTATTGAGATGAAAGTGGTTTAAATATTTAAAAAAAATACTTTTACCTATATTAATGGGTTAAACATTTTAGTAGGCCTCAGGCCTATTATATAATGTACTTTTGGTACTAGGTTTTATTATTTAATTCTTTTTTAAGTAGTTCAATCATCTTGAAAATTAGTAGGCCTCAGGCCTATTATGTAATTCACTTTTGATACTAGATTTTATTATTTAATTCTTTTTTAAGTAGTTCAATCGTCTGAAAATAAGGTTTTAGTACTTTGAAAATGCAACTCTTAGTTCATTTTCAAATTGAGGTTTAGGATATCTTTGATAATATCAGTGTTTTTATATTAAAATAATAAACGATTTTACAGAAATTAAAAAAAATTGTTCAGACCCCCCAGTTTTGGAGGGCGCAGATTTGTCAAACTCGCCAAGGGCGCAGAAGGACCTTGCTACGGCCCTGATCCTCACATCTGGTTTAATCTAACTGATTTCAAGAATATAAATAAACTCAAGAATCCCAATGATTAACCTTTGATCCAAACGATTCAAGGAAATAGCGGAATGTTAAATAATTACCAGAATGTACTAATTTGAGGAATTTTTCCGAACTCTGGGAAGGCTGCGGTTGCACTTAAATGGACAACTGATTGACACTGTGACGTCACGGGTGAGCATTTCAGACCGCGAGGTTAGAGTTGAGAGTTCAGCACAACTCCAAGCCAACACACAATGTAGCACTTTGTCTTACAACGCGAAACGATGAAATTAATTCGCACATTTAACTTGTGGTTAGCTTTGCAATTTAGGTCAATGTTCTCCTTTCAGACGCGTACATGCATTGTGGGACCCGCAAACCCTCCTATTTTGAACCATCATATAACCTAAATAATTTCTGTTGTCGACATCCTTTTTTATCAACTAATACTAAAGCATACATCATTAATGCCCGGTTTCTATAAACTCGTGAAATACCTATAGGTAAATTATCCATGGGCAAATTAGTTCCTAATCACTCACAATGATATAATGAGGAAGGCCTTGGAGTTGTACAGTTAATTTAATTCAGAAGGCTTAGATTCTCATTGTTTAAATTATTATTGATCCTATGAGAGGTTAAATTTTATCCAGCCATGCATGAAAGGATAAATTAACCCGACGATTTACTCTTGGAAAGATCTAGCCCGAGTTTATAGGAACATTTTTTCTGTCATTTTCATATTTACCCAGAGGACATTTATCTAGAAACTCGGCACAAGTTGTATGTGATTGTTACCATTAAATTATTTGAGTTTGTAAAAGTTATTCTTGTGTAAATTCTGCCCATTGGATAATTTACCCATAGGTATTTGGCGAGTTTATAGAAACCGGGCATAAATAAGGTATCAGCCTCTTAGTACGGAGCTGTTTTCGAGAAAATCGTGACAGACGAAATTTTCCTCGTGTAAAGTGCTCTTAAAAATAAGGGAAGGTTGTCGCCAATCTTCGTGTCACAGCTTCAGAAGGTACCTAACCCAAATACAAAGTTTCGTTTTCGTACGATTTTCCGTTACAAGCGGCCGTATTGCAAAGAGCGCGTATTCAGAGTGTATGGCTTATAACTAGGGTTCGGATGTATATGACCTAAAAAAGTCGTAAATATGACTGCAAATATGCCCTTAAAATTTACTAAATATGACCCAAAAATCCTAAATATGACGTAATAAAATAACGTATTTTCAAAAAAGAAATGTTCCAATTTAAAACGTTTAAAGACACTAAATTCTTACATCACATGAATTCAATGGGATAATAATTTTTTTACAATTCTGGTTATTTATAGTTTTACATCTAAAGAACTTATATTTTTAAAGAATTTTCTCCTGTTTGCTCGCTTCTTCAGCTCCAAATACTCATAATATTTTGTAGACCTTGCATGTCTATGAAATATGAACAACTGCATTAATTTTAAAATTTAAGTTATCTAATAATTTGGCATAAACATTAAATTGGTTAAATAAATTTCAAATTTAACTCGATCATGTGCTCCTTTACCGAATTTATAACTGAAATATGACGTTAAATTACAAATATGGGTACAGTATGACCAAGACCACAAAAATGACCAAAATATGGCTTTACATGCAAAATAAAAACGGTCCGATTAGGATAACAAATGTGCAATTCGTGCTTAATTTGTGTTTGCGGCGAGAACGGAGTTCAGGATAAAAATATGACATGTCATAAACATCCGAACCCTACTTATAAATACCCTTCAGAGAATTTTTTTAGAAAAAATCGTTAGAACCGTTTTGGATTAAAACGCGAAAAACGAAAATTTCTTAAAGTCCCCTTAAAAATAACAGAAGGTTGTCGCCAATCTTCGGGTCACAACTTCAGAAAGTACCTAACCGAAATACGTAATTTTGTTTTCATACGATTTTCCGTTCTGGAGCTAGACTGTTCACAGACATCCACACAGGCACACAAATTTCCGAAAATAGTATTTTTGGATTCAGGGGACCTCAAAACGTGTATTTATGTTAAAAACTCAACTTCGAATTTGGGGGTCGAAACTATACTTCCTCTCTGGTGGCACTATGGCCCTGGGGTCGACTCAGCCTCTAACAGAAATGAGTACCAGGAGCAATCTTGGGGTAAAGGCGGTCGGTGCGTAAGGCTGACAACCTTACCACATTCACGTGCCGAATGTCCAAAATCTTGGAGCCTCAACCTCCTGGAACCCTCTGGGCCTCCATGGCCTGTAATAGGGAACACTTTACTTAACTATACTTCCTCTACCTATAGTCCCTATGGTACGGGCAGAGGAAGTAAAATGTGGTCAGTGTTACCATGGAAACAGAATGCACTGTGAACAAGTCTATGTTTCCCATGTAAGAATTTTCACGCACTTGAAAAATTGCATTTCATGTATAGTGTTCAAGGAGAGGACTTGAACACAAGTGGAACACAGAACTTATCATTTGTTGTGCAACATGAAGCACGATTTTTCGTGACACTCCGATGTTGCCAGACGTTTGCAGATATTTTCAGCAATAATTACTGTTTCTCGGAAAACGTGAAGAGTTTTAAAGTACACTCCGATCTAGATTGTAGCGCACTGCAACAAAGTTCAACGCCTCGGAATGTTTCGAAAGGCCACAATCACCATGACTTCACTATGTCTGACTTGGGTGAAAATTGAGTGCTATGGTTATTTTTTAAAATTCATTCTGGGCATAAATAAAACCCAGGTTTCCAGCTTGGTTCGTCACCTCCGAAGCCTCACTAAGAACGTACCACCTCAAATATTCCTGTAAGCCACTATCGATCTTGCTGCAGATTAGGTTTTCTTTATTTCTCGAAAATGACTTTAAAGATTTTGTTTAAATTATCTACAGGTCTTTACATAATATATTTTAATGTAGGTATGCTATGTATTATAAAATTATAATAGGCCTATATTATAGGCTATATACTTGATCCAAGATGTGTATGAAGCAACCTAATGTGAAAGTACAAAGCACAGTTCACAAGAGTTCGTTTTTGAGACTGTTTACTTGGTTATATACGATAAGGTGAATTGAACTTTTTTTTAATACTAAGCGCCAAGGGTCCCGGGTTCGATTCCCAACGTTTTGTGTATATTTACAATCTGTATCTTCCCGGTGCTGGACAAACCTTTTTCTCGCATACTTTTTTATTGGCAACACAATTTTTGAAGACCCTGGCATGCAATTTCCCTCTATGGTGCAAATTATTAGAGGTTATGCCTATTACTTTTACTTACAATATGTGGTGTACTTCAATCACACGTTATGTAAATGGATATTAGACCTACATTGTTACGATATATTACTATTAAAACATTAATCTATTATAAAAAGAGATCCCTGGCTAACCAGTCGTGCACTATTATCTTAGAGATATTTACAGGGTAAATTATGATAATTTATTGGTAATTTATTAAATAGTTTCTGCCTAATAATTTGGTAACTATTTAGATATTTTAATAACCTATGGTGTTTTATATAGATATGTGTATTGGAACTGGTATTATGAGAGTGAATACTATTTCTACATAGTAACTCCGGTTACTTGTTTTTTGTATACACTAAAACTGAGTAACTATACAGATTAACTACGGTTAGCATTTTATATTGGGAAAACAATGGTTTGCAATGCTCTCTATAAGAAGAACCACATTACAAACTTACAATCTAGGCCATGAATTTAATGAAACACCAACTATTCTCCGAATGTATTAAAAAGACAAACTTGTCTGGAGATTAAAATATCACATTTTGTTTCTTTCCACACGTCTCTCTTTCTTTGAACTTTATTACTGGAACACTCTGTATCGTAAGATCCATAAAGCGGTGATCAATCATCCCAGCTGGCTTTGTCTTATCAGAAGTGTCACAGATGACCTTGCCAATATCTTTAACGTTAGATAATTAACTACCACTTTACTATCGCGCTGTTACGGTCCAAACGCATGTTTTAACCTTCCAGTTCATTTCCTAAACGTTTTCGGCCCCTTTTAACTTTCAATTTTAATTTGGTATGATTGACAACACAAGAACTTCCGACGAAAAAATGACAAGATGACTTGGTACATAAATCAAGAAACACGATAACCAAAAGCAACTTATCTGTCTTTTTAAATTATGGCTGTTTTGTTTTTAAGCAACATGTTAATGCTATGAACTTACGAACCCTTTGAGCTAGGTTATAAGTTTGGAATGAAATATTATGCAATGTTCCTAGTCGGGAGCCGATTTGGTTACAATCAAGAATCAATTTATTTAGATATTAAAACATCTTATTTGAAACATATAACTTCCTCTACCATTGATATATTCCTGTATATTATTTATAGATCTATTGGGTGGGTCAGTCTCATTTTTTATTGCTGTAAATCAGCGTTTCTCAACCTATGGTTGACGGCGCAGAAGGTCCGCAGACATAATTAAAAAATATCATAAAGCAAGTAAAGAAGTAAAACATTTTCACATAAATTGGACACTAGATGTCAAGTTTTTAAAATATTCGACAATACAGGTGCTATTTCAAGTTTCCTTACTTTCGCAGTTACGAACCACAGTTTGAAACCCCTGATGCACTGACGTCTATGGTTCACTCTTTCATTCAAAACCCTGAAAAATGAGACTTTGTCGGAATTTGTTATTAGAGGCGCTCTCTTAACAAGGGTTTTATTGTTGGAGGTGCCCGAGTATCTGATACCGGTAAACCTGTGTTATAATTCCTAATTATATTATCAAATTAGTAATAAATATTGAAGTCTGTTCAAAATATAATTTTACTGTCAATAGTTTACTTTCAATTCAATAGCTGTGTTTCCATCGAATTAAAAAAATGTATTTAGATTTATTTCGTTATAATGACCTATAATATATACCCCAAATATTAAGAATATAGGCCTACATATAGCCTATTTTTAAAAATGGGATGTAAAATTAGGGGTCCGTAAATTTTTTTAGACAATTTAACGGTCCTCGGGTTCAAAAAGGTTGAGAAACGCTGCTGTAAATGATTTACAAAGTCACATGAATACCTCAACTTTAATGATTGCTGATGACATTGTATTTTTAATAAGCATACAAGTCTTATTAATCTTAGAAAAAATGTTGATACCACATCCAGAGCGTCTGCATAGTTCAGCCCGATTTTTTTTTTCTTTCTTAAATCAGGACGCTCCCGGATTTTGAGACAGTCGGAATTCGTTGCCGACGTTTACTCCCTCTCCAGTTGCTTCTGGTAATTGAAATCCAATTGTATTCGAACTTTACCTATATACCATATCTAAATTATAGGCTTTGTAATTCTAGATTCTTGCTGAAAACGAAATATCTTGTTTATATCAAGTTATAAGCATTAAATTTATTGTATTATGTGTAAAACAATTATTCACACAATACAGCTATTAACATTTACATTAAAAGTTAAAATTATGTATGCATGTGTTGTTCATTAAATATTACAATTCTATGAATAGGCCTATTGTTTAAAAATAAATAAATCCCCTCTTTTTTTAATTGCAATTTTATAACACCAACAGGTATCTAGAACGGAAGGCATCAAGCCCGATCTTTATGCACAAGCTCTTACCGTGAAATGATGATGATGATGTTGATGATAATAATATTAATATTAATAATAATAATAATTAACGGCGGAGGGTGGGTGTACATATCAGTTAGTACATTGTATTTGTTTAAGTAAATAATGCATTTGACAAAATGTATTACCAGCCCATAACGAAAGAGCTCTATTTGAGCAAAGAATGTATAGGTACACAAGAAAAGCTTAAATATTTTGTAAATCATATATTCCTCAATAAATATCTCTGAAACAGGTTGGCTACTATGGAATCATCTGACATGACCAAGATGCCAACTTTTCTTATAGTATAGAAACCTGTATTTTCTTTTATATTTTATATCCAGTGGTGATAGAATTAGGTGGCCTGTACGTAGGCCTACCATAGGCAGAAGAAGTAGGCCTATTGTGTTCGACCCCGAAATTCGAAGTTGCATTTTTACATAAATACATGTATTCATATCTCCTGAATCCTAATACAATACTATTTTTAGAAACGTGTCTTTATTGCCCATGCTTAGGGTAAAGAAAGTTACGAGTGTACAATAATAAGATTTTATTTGGGTTATGTATCCTTCGGGGATGCGTGTGGTAACGGTATTCTTTTCATTATTACACCAATTTACATGAAGAGAATTTCATACATAATATATTAAACTAAGAGGAAAAACTTATATTTGGGTAATGTTTCTCGTCATTTTTTATCCAGAAAGTTTATTAAAACACAAAGTTGTATGATAGGACTCGCATTCTGGAGGTCCCAGGTTCAAATCCCGTAGCCGGCCCATTTGACATGGGTTTTTTCACGGTTTCCCCAATCGTAAAGGCAAATGCCGAATTGGTTATTTACATAACATGAATCATCCTCATCATTTCATCCTGTATCATATCCATTTAAATTAATATCAGTTGAAATTTACTCCATTAAGTACACTGCCAATAGAAACAATTGACAAGCAATAGTTCCATGGCCTACCCTACCCTGCTTAATTAATCGATCTGGAGCTTAACTCTGAAATCGATAACAAAAAGTAACTTATTTTCTGCATAATTGCTATTATCACTGATTAAACAAAAGCGTTCTGTCACTTTGTTATATCAGTTTACCTGATTTTACTGATTCAGAGCTAGTTATGTTATAATCCACATACAAAAGTGGTTGATCAGAATCGAAATAGAAAAGAGACACACGATGTGAAAATGAAAATAGATCCATCAAACTTGTGAATAAAGATAATTATTACCATGGTGAAAGTATCTGTACATGTAGGCTGTGCTTCTTTGAATTTAAAACCTTTGACCTATATCGGCTTCCTCAGCTGAGAGAAATCATTAAATATCGTAAAAATTTTAAAAAATTGGGAAAATCCTGCTACTTTCTATATCGAGAAATGCTTCCTCCAACCAAACTAATAATTTTTCCGAACTCCTGACATAGCCTCGAAGCTAAAAGGAGTATAAACACAGCTCAAATAATAATAAAAAGCTGTATTGATCTTTTATTTTGTGTATGCATAGAATAAATGCTATTGTTAGCAATAAAGTATTGGGAAAGCTCACTCTAAAGGCTTCACTAGGCCACACTGATAACGTGCCAGCGTTCACATCTGGGACATCTTGCACTAATTGAATATTGTCATAACGTCCCATCAGTGCACTCTTCTCACATTCCCTGATTTGCATGCGGGGCAAAGGTCAACAAGCACAGCTAAGCGTAAAAACCATACAACTTCCCAAGAAGTTGAAGTCTTTTGTATTACGCTAGTTAACACTTAGGATCTGCTTTCCATCTTAAAACGGAATAAAAAATATTTATTTATTTATTTATTTAACCTGGCGGAGTTAAGGCCATAATGCCTTCTCTACCACTCAGCCAGGGCAAAAACATGAAATACATAATGATAATAATAATAATAATAATAATAATAATGATTAATAATAAATTAAAAAGAACTGATATACATGAATACAAGAAACGAACATTAAATACAAAGAAAAAAATAGAACATAAGCAATACAAATGACTAAAAATAAAGAAAAAAAAATGACGAAAGTCTAAACAAATACATTCTTAGTTATTACAAAATATATGAAAATTAAAATATATTACTAATTAGCATCAATTCCTAAATGTTATTGTATACTAAATTTATTAAATAGCGCTTGAACTGTGAAGTCGTTTGGCAGCTCCTGAGATGGCTAGGCAGTGAATTCCAGTGACGAATAACTGTTGTTGTAAACGAATTCGAATAATGTGTAGTTCTGTAAAGAGGCATGGATAGTAAGGGGTCAAGCTGAGAGCGCGTGCCCAAGTTATGGTAGGAAGAAAGGTAATGATGTTAAACTCACATAACTTCTTCTGCCAAAATAAAAATTAGCCTCTTTGACGGAGCCGTTTTCGAGAAAATAGTGACGAAGAACATTTTCTTCATGTAAAGTTTCGTTAAAAGTAAGAGAAATTCGTCACCAATCTTCGTGTCACATCCCAGAAAGGTACCTAGCCCAAATACAACATTTTGTTTTCGAACGATTTACAAAGAGCGCGTATTCAGAGAATTTTTTAGAATAAAAATCTTTCAAATAATAGTATTACTAAGTTCTATGACAAAGGGCCTGGTAATACTATTGGTTAATCACATTAGAACTTAGAATAATATTTGTTAAAGTCTCGTTTCATAGGTAAATCATAAATGTAAACTATTCATAAACCCTTTTCGCAGATTAAGTACGAAAATCTAGCCTCAAATTTTGAAATCTTATTATGACTAGAATTCCCTCAAATTTAGACATTTCTTTGCCAACGTTTGAATCAGAGAGTGTTTTACGAATGTTTCGTAACACAAGAAAATTATCTGCAGTATTTAACATAAAACACGAGGCTACGTATTTGATAACTGCCGGCTCTGATGAGGTACATTTAATCAAAATCCTGGCCCTGCTAATCATATTAGTAATATTTACTAATAATTGTGAGCCATGGACTCTTATTTTATAAAATATTCATATGAAACAGAGCACTAACAGTATAACTAATATTAGGCCTATTATATATTTCCTAATAAAATGAGTGCAAAAGTTCTTTGAAGTAGGGCCCGATTTTGAGATAAAAACGGCCGTAAATTTGATCATACAGCCAAGTGGTTACTATGGTAACAGACGTGAAATTCCTTCCGTATCAGGTTGAGATTAGTGTTCAGATTTTTATATTATTTAAGATGACAGGCATTTTATATTACCTAATCAAAGCAGATAAAGAACAAGATAATGCATAGACAGCGATGGGTTTAGTCATTTATTTACCAGTCATTGTAACAAAGAATTTAAAGTGGTTAAATTGCGAAATATGAATTACCTCGCAATCTAAAATAAGAAAAGATATCACGATGATGATATAGCGTGGGATTGCGTTTTGCTGCAGGGTACGAAGTGACCTTCAGGTGCACCAGATCGTCCTTGTGAAGGACACGGCGTGAAGATGCTCCAGCGCCTCAATCATCACCAAGTTGCTCTCACCAGATGGCTGTCAGAGAACAAAGAGAACAAGGTATAAACATAAGCAAGAATGTAGGAGAGGAGAATAAAAAACAACAGTGAAGACTATGGAATGAAATGGAGTCAGCAACAAAGCAAAGACAATACAAAATTAACAATGGTAAAACAAGAAATACAACATATTTCGAGGAGAATATTAGGCCTACCCCCTAGCAATTTTGTAAGCACAAGGCCACAAGTAATAAGGGTGCGAGTCTGAAAGCCACAAATAAATATTTAAATTCATTTACTAAAATATTGATAAACATGACTTTTAGGTCGCTAAAAATGCTGTTTTAGGTTCCTAAAATAGGCTCTATAAATTGGAAAATAGGTTCTTAAAACCGTAAAATAGTCTCTTATAAAATCGATAAGTTGCCAGTTTTCTTAAATATCTCAATTGCAATGCAGAATATTATACTTATTGGAGTCACCATTAATCAATAATCATGATAAAACAAAGATATAGGCCTATGGTACAGAGAATTATATAGACCTATTACTAGGGCCTGTATTACTACCATAACAATGACAACCTAATCCCTGCGCGCAAAAGCTACGCATGCTAGCATATTCAACCCCTTGTATCCCTCAGTAATTCAGATAACTACTTAGGCCTATATAATATATATGAAGGGGCTAGTTCCATAAGGGCGTAAGGCACATCTTGAATTTTGAGCTTTTAACATTGATGCCTTCTCATATCTCTCAAATACTCAGTGAACAATTTATACTTGTGCCTTAAACCTCTGCTCAGTCATAAGAAAAGACCTGTGCTTGTGAGTGGTAACATTGTTTAAAAACATCAAGATTTCTCAAAACTGTGCTCTTGTGCCTTACGCCTTATGGAACTAGCCCCTTCATATATATATATATAGGAATTTCAGGGGTACGTCGTAGCGTAGTGGTTGAGGTCGCGGGTTCGATCCCGATGAGGTCGTTGGAGTTTTTTCAATTGGCCTAATCCTTATGGTGGCACTATGGCACTGGGGTTCGACTAAGCCTCTCACAGAAATGAGTACCAGGAGCAATCCTGGGGGTAAATACGGCCGGTGCTTAAGGCTGACAACCTTATCACCTTCACGTGCCTAATGTCTAAAATCTTTGGAGCCTCAACCTCCTGGAACCCTCTGAGTCTCCATGCCTGTATAGGGAACACTTCACTTTTTATATAAATATGTATTCAACGTTCTTTTTTACTATATAATTTTCCAAACTGTTTTTAGCATATTAAAATGTAACGGCAGCTATACAGAAAAAAGCACAGGCAGGAAGAATACCCAGCCTTTTTTTACAGTTAAAACAATCCATAAATTATCTAGTCTCGCTATCAAGCCATAAGAATAGGATATAACATTGCTCAAAAACATTTCCTACAGTAGATCAAAACTTTTCTTGAACATCCTCGCATACCCTTTTTAAGTATTCGTTTCATAATCGTACGAATTCCAGAAACGACTTGCAGTGTTGCCATATAGTATGTCTGTTCAGCTACTGATCTTAAGCCTCCTATACAAAAATTATAATTAGACATTTTATTGCATTCGTTGTAAAACAGGCTACACGGTGAAAAGAAGTCATAGCTGTTGTTTCTATTTTTGTGGGAGAAGATAGATTTCGAATGTGGAAGAATAACGTGGGAATTGAAAATGGTTTCAGCAGCCCCTGTTCCATGCATCCAAGTGGCAAAAAATTGTGTACAAGTATACTTTGGGGCATGCTTCATATCTTGACACTAAAGACACTATGCGGAAAGCAAAAGAGAGAATCATGTAAACAGCTCTTTGAAAAATTAAAAGTCATTACTTTCACAGGGGAGTATATATACTCTGTTATGTGTTATATCAACGTTTCTCAGCCTATTGTCCGCGGACCACTGGTGGTCCGCGAAGATGGTGCAGATGGTCCGCAGACATAATTAAAAAAAATATCATAAAGCAAGTAAAGAAGTAAAAAATGTTCACGTAAAATGGACACTAGATGTCAAAGTTTTCAAAATCTTCATAAATACAGGTCCTATTGCAAGTTTCTTTACTTTTGCAGTTACGAACCACAGTTTGAACCCCCTGATGCACTGCCGTCTATGGTTCCCTCTTTCATTCAAAACCCTGAAAAATAAGACTTTGTCGGAATTTGTTATTAGAGGCGCTCACTTAACAAGGGTTTTATTGTTGGAGGTGCCCGAGTGTCTGATACCGGTAAACCTGTGTTATAATTCCTAATTATATTATCAAATTGGTAATAAATATTAAAATATGTTCAAAATATAATTTTACTGTCAATAGTTTACTTCCCATTCAATAAATGTGTTTTCGTCGAATTAAAAAAATATATTTAGATTTATTTCGTTATAATGACCTATAATTAATACCCCAAATATTAAGAATATAGGCCTACTTTTAAAAATGGGATGTAAAATTAGGGGTCCTTAAAAAACTTTTAGACATTTTAGAGGTCCTCGGGTTTAAAAAAGGTTGAGAAACGCTGTGTTATATGATAGACAGTATTGAGAGATTTCAAACTAATAGCAGTGTCCATGGACATACTACTAGAAACATTAGTGATTTACATAGACCGGTCAATTCATTAAAACTTTTTCAGAATGGCGCTTATTACTCCGCAATACGGATATACAATAAGCTTCCAAACAACATTAAATTATTATGTATTCGAAAAAAAAAACAAATCTTTCAAAGGATCTCTCAAGAAATTTTTAATGACTCACACCTTCTACAATATGGATATTTCCAGTTTGAATAAAATCAGGTAAACTGATGTAACAAAGTGCCAGTATGTTTTTGTTACGACTGCAATTATGATATGCAGAATATGTTTTTTTTTTTAATTGATTTCCAAGTTAAGCTCCAGATTTATTCATTAAGCAGGGCTTATGGAAGAAGAAAGGTCTACCATCTCGGCCACCTGGGTCATTTTAACGGTCTAGTTGGATAAGCGCATGTAAATCAATATGTTTTTTGTCATAGCTACCTGTATTTTAATTTCCAAGGCCTTATAAGATCACAGTAAAACAATAGGCTATGTTGTCAAGATAACTGATTTTAATTTTTTTTATAAATTCTTTCCAATACGTATATTACCATAAAATAGGCACTAAATTGAGCATTACTCCGAAACAGGTCAACCGATTTTATCCATTATGAATAGACGTCTTCCCATGGACATTATAAATGTGTAGGCCTATACCAAGTTTCATAAAAATCCGGTAAAGCGTATTTGAGTTACCGCGTCTTTAAAATATACACTAAATTGGGTTTTACTCCGGTACCGGTCTACCGATTTGGTCCAATATCAGTAGACGTCTTTCCACGTACATTATAAATGGGTATACAACATTTCAGGAAAATCCAATAAAGCATATTTGAGTTATCGCGACTTCTTATATATTAACATAAAAACACTAAATTGGGCATTATTCCGGTACTGGCCAACCGATTCGGTCCAATATCAATAAACGTCTTCCCATGGACATTATAAATGCGTATACGAAGTTTCATAAATATCCGATTAAGCGTATTTGAGTTATTGCGCCTTTAAAGTAGACACTAAATTGGGTTTTACTCCGGTACCGGTCAACAGATTAGGTTCAAATTCAATAGGGCACTTCTCATGAACGTCATAAATGGGTATACCAAGTTTCATGGAAATCCGATACAGCGTATTTGAGTGATGGCGCCTTTCTATTAGAAAGGCGCCATAATCTATTAAAATAGGCAGTAAATTGGGCATTACTCCGGTACCGGTGTACCGATTTGGTTCAATATCAATATTGAACATTCCCATGGACATTATAAATGTGTTTTCCAAGTTTCATGAAAATCCGAAAAAGCGTATTTGAGTTATGGTGCGTACAGACACACGGACAGACGGACAGACATTTTTTCGTCCACCACACAATCTCATAAAGTACCATACTGGCACTTAATAAATTTACAGTGTGGTATATTATTTATTATTATTATTTATTATTTGTTTGTGTATTGTAATCTGACGAGTTCTATATCCTTGAGTTCCACTCAACACAGGAGATATCTACACCTACGTCAAAATACAAAAATATCCATTTTGTTTTTTTTACCAAAATGGCTGAATCAACACTTCTGACTTCCCTAAGTACATGTTATATTGTGTGAAAAGCAAAACTGAAATGCTTACATGTCATATAACTAGACCTGGGATTTTAAGGCAAATGCCTATTTTGTTCGTTATGAAATAACATGACAATTTTTAAATATGTGGATGTTTCATGATAAATCAATTACATTTTTAGAGTTTTATAGTGCCCTAAAATACCTATTTGGATCTTTAGAGCCTATTTTACTATTTTAGTGCCTAAAATGCCTATTTTGTACATTTAAAATAAAATTCAACTTCTGTAATTTTTACAATCTCATAATGGACACCCCTCAATGAAAAGAAGAAGAACAGAGGTGGGTTTTTCACAGAAACACGATTATTCCAAACAATTGTCGCTAAAAGAATGCTGACTGACGGGTGAGGGGGAGGATTAAGGGGGAAGGACTACTGTGTCAAGTCACCAGTGAAAGAACATCTGTTTAAGTGAATATAGTTCGTGATGCCTAATTTTGCAGTTAATTCTGTTAAGAATATGTATACCACGTTTCTTGCAGTAAAAAAAGACCATGTTATAGTTTAAGTGTATATTGTAATATTTTAAAGTCTATTTTCTATCTATTTATACATTTTTAAAGCATATTTTAAGTGCCTATTTTCTCTTTTAAAAGCCTATTTACTTGTTTTAAATCCCTATTTTAGGTGCCTATAACTTTTTTAGAGCCTAAAATCCCAGGTCTAGTCATATAACAAACAGTTTGTAGAGAACTGGTGGATAGAATAAAATTAATGAAGCATAGCCAAGCGATGCACTGTCACTACCAATCAAGCATAACCCATTCTCTTCCACGTCTATGACAACGTCCTTCACGGTCTATGATCTGCTCTGTTTTTTTATGTCACCACGATCTAAAATTATGAATTATGACGACCTGAGCACCCATTTCCTTGCATCTCAGCTTTGATATCGTGTACAAAAAACGATTGGCTTCACAAAGAAGTTATTTCTGTAAAATCATTGTGATATACAGTCAACGCCGCTTAATGTAATCTCGGATAATGTTATCAATCGGGTAATGTTATCATTTTTATGAAGTCCCGTAATACTCATACATTGAAAAAATGCTGTTTAATGTGATCAAAGATTCGGTTTATGTTATCACATTTTCATTTTTATGGATTCATTTCCGAAGTACTTTACGTCATTCAAAATTTCGTTTTTCAGGGTTTCGTTTCTAATTGAACCGCATTGTATTGTATTGGCAGTGATCCCTGTTCACACGATGACCAGTTTGAGTGGGTGGCATTCCTCGACTTGCTCTTTTAAGCAATAAAGCATATTTCACCCCTCAGTTAAGCTGCAGCTTTTTATTTATTAAGATAACAGTGTTGACATGCTGTGATGGCTAGTGTAAAATGAAAAGACTTGAACAGACTTGTAGCTGAGTATGTAGTATTGGTTAATGGACTCCTAAAGGGGAAAAAAGAATTAAAAACTTTGTTACTGGTTGAAAAATAGTTGCTTGCAGTCTATTAGGCCTACTGTATTAGCGTATGAGTGGTTCAATGATTCACAGTTACGTATTATTTTATGAATAAATAGCTTTTAATTCTGTTTTGTGGTGTATTATCTTATATTTTTTTATTTTTTTTATTTAATAATATGAACATTACAGGTATAAAGGTCAATTATAATGTCCATGCCAAAAATACAATGCATACATACAAAATAATTAAAATATAAAATACAAAAGATAAAAATACACACAAAAATTACAGCAATTTAATAGGCAGAAAAAGAAATTCCTAGCCACTTCTGGGTTCCAGCAGTTGCCAGGTTATCTTCTCTAATCACAGTACATAATGCCTTTGAGAATTAAGATAAGAAAGAAAGAGTGAGGAGAATGTTTTGACATGATACATTAAATCAATACACTAACTACAATTGATTGTAACTACGTTTAGTAATTTTAATTCAGTAATTAAATCAGCTTCAACTAAAGCTTTTTTGAATTCATTTTCGAACATGCTAAGTATATCAAAATTTAAAAAAAATGAATTTTATTATACAAAGTGGTTACTTCATTTAAAGGTGAATTTTTATGAATATCAGTATTTACCCTGGGGGTAAAAAATAGCTTCCTGTGTCTACTTAGTTTACATGGCACGTAAAAATAAATCTTCTTAACAATATTATTATCATCATCATCATCATCATCAATTTTTTAATGTAATATATGAATAAATCAACTTCAATTAATTATTTCGGCTACTGTTTATCAATCGATTAATATTATCAGATTAGCTGTGTCCTGAAGTGATCACAACAAGCGGCGTGCACTGTTTTAGTATTGTGATATAACAGTGTAAGCAACCAAGAAATGAGGTTGAAAAGATTTTACTAGAATCTAGAGGTACCGTAAGGGCCTTTTTGCCGGTTTCTCTATTCATCTTATGAATATTTTAACAGTCTCTTACAGGTTGTAGACATTGTATAACCAATTCCAAGAAGTTCTTTATGCATTAGATCAAGTTTTCTGTATACCGTGAAGTATCCACTTTAGAGTCCTGTCAAGAATTTCCGGTAGGATCACAGCCTTGGGGGCTTTACAGAAAACTCTCACATACACACATTTACATGTATGCATTATATATATATATATATATATATATATATATATATATATATATATATATATGCCGGGTGTAACAAAAATGGGTAAAAATATTCCTCACATGTTAAGTATGAAAATATTAGTTGTCCTGGGAACATAACAGCGTTCTCTTATGTTATACTAATACTACATGTTTAGACTAATACTGTTGCCTGCAAACTTTAATATGAGAAGCCTATATTTCATTTTTAACATTCCATACAGTACTTATTTTTAACAATTTGTTATGTAATTATAAACAACTGTATAATACTGAACCTAAATACTTAGCAAAATTCCACTTTCTATGGCTTATGTCAAAAAGGGGAAAGTGCGAAATTTTAACCTGAGATATTCGTATAGGCCTACCATTGTTCGTCATTACTTACCATTACTCGTCATTCCTTACCATTATTCGTCGTTACTTCCATTATTCGTAATTACCAGTATTCATCATTACTAGGGATGGGTCGATACCAGATTTTCCCGATACTCGATACCGATACATGATTTTTCCCTCTATACTCGATACTTCGATACTCGATACCGTCAACATTTCCAGTTTCAATAAATATATACATTAAAAATTAAAAGTTGAGAGATCTGTGTATACCAGCTGAATTAACTAAGTGAGCATATTTAATTATACAAAATTTAATATCTTCATTAGCCTATAATTATTTTGAAAATCTACATTAATACTAAACGTTTGACAGGAAACGAACCAATTAAGAATCTCTTCTGTTTGGATTTCAAAAGTAGGAAAATCTTTATTTATGACTAGACAAAAGTCACAGAGTGGTTTTCTCCATTTCAAGGAGAAATAGAAGTATTTACTATATTTAGTAGACTACTAAAAGCAGAAAGAGATACCGCATTTCCTTAAATTGCAGGATTACCAAAGTATCGAGAAAGTACCGAGCGAGTTTTCTGAAGTATCGCTCGATACCATGCAGTATCGAGAGTATCAAGGTATCGAAAGTATCCAGGTCCCATCCCTAATCATTACTTACCATTACTCATGATTACTTACCATTGCTCATTGTTCCTTACCATCACTCGTCGTTACTTACCATTAGCCTATTCGTAAATACTTACCATTACTTTGGCCATCAGACAAAACGATCCGGCCTAACCCGGATAGCAAACACAATCAGTCTATATGTGACACCGGCCGTGGAAGCCTATGAACTTATTTCATTACCATTATTCGTCATTGCTTACTATTGTTATAACAATTGGATTAGTTACATATTTGGTCTTTCAGTTTAAGTATTTTATCGCATTTTAATTATAAAATTGTTGTAGTTTATATCGTCTTGTTTGTTTAGCCACTTCAAGTTTTTATAAGATTGGTATACCTAACTGCCATGACAATGAATCGGATAATTATGATAAAATATCACAGTTAGCCAGCAAGTAACAAAATAAAATAAAACCTAAGGAACCGGCCCCTAGTTGTAACCATAGAACAATCTAATATATAAAGTCGAATGTGTGTTTGTGGGTATGTTTGTTCCTTATACAAATCTACATTTCTTTACCAATTTACACGGAATTTTGCACACATACCCAGTTAAGCCCGGAAAGTATAGCGGTCAACATTAAAATTTAAACAAATCAGTCCTTCCCTTGAAAATTATATAATTTCTGTGAATATTCTACTGAAAAAAAGAATGTTGTTCAGTTCACATGGCAACAGTGAATTGTTTACTGTGATTACATAGGGCCTTGGCAACTATATAGCCTAGTGCTGGACTTTAACGAATTATGATTCCATGTAATATATTGGCGAAAATAATTACTGAAAATGAAATCCACGAAAATAAAGCACAGTGTGATGTAGTCACGTAACTTTCTCTACCCTCGACATAAGAAATATTTACTCACTTCACATTTTGATGTAGAATAAGAGGGACAACTTAAGTGTGTGAGTATGCTATATCAAAAGTCTGTAAATAATCCTTTCCGCTGATAAGTTATCCATACCTGTAGGCTTTGTATTAGTTGAGAAATAGGGATGTTTATCATAGGCCCTAAGCATGGGATGGAACATTTTGAGTCCTATGCTCGCAGTATATTATGTCCCGGGTTCTAGGGGAGGAAAGTATGAAAGTGACTGCATTTCTCTTTTATTTCAGCTCCGAAACGATTGTATAGTAACATGAGAATGAGAAATAAAATTTTCCGTCAAGTCAGTACAATCTTATGTAATTTGTGTTTCTTCTTATTTCAACCCCTCCCAAGCATGATGTGTAGAAGCAACGGAATGCAGCATTCCACATCCTCTATGAGCCATAAAAAGCTATATCCAGCGTTTTCTAATGGAATAGTTTGAGTGTGATAAATATTTTTCTTCATTTCAAGTTCTACATACATAAAGTCCTTCATAAGTTAATTTCAAATTAAAAAATACAAAGCCCGGGCGACGCCGGGCCTTTTCAGCTAGTATTATATAAATTACGGTTATTAAAATATTTTAATAAAATTTCTAATATAACTGAAGTAAATCTTCCTTGAAGCATTAGAGTGTCAATAAATAATATAAGTGTTAAAGATTTTCAAAATTTCGTCAGAATTTGTGTGGTGTATTTCCTCAAAGAAGAATAGGTTATGGTCCAAGGACATTTTCTAAGATGAAAGCAGGCTGAATATATGCGAGTGCAGTAGCTGTTTGTTGTGAGGTAGCGAATCGGAACTACAATTATGTAAGTGCACTTGGCATATTTCAGTGTATGAAGTGTTGTACAGAAGTATGTACGTGTTACATCATACAGGAAACAGAATTACACAGATCTCACGTGCTTAGAGCGCAGACGTGGGAGGAGATAAGATAAAGCTAAGGTGAAACAAGACATAACTTATTATCGAATAGAATTCTGCAATGTGGCGTTGTGATGAATCTTTATCATCTATAACCTGAGCAGTACAAATTCTACCCAGTCTGCCTAGAGACACCTTAGAGTAAACAATTATGTCCAAGGCCCTGTTTCATAGAACTTTTACACTGATATTTTTAGCAAATTCATAATAATATCAGTTATTATTATTATTAGTCTTCTGTTTCATAAGAATATTTTCTAATAATATTAGTTATTATTATTAGTTTTCTGTTTCATAAGGATATCTTCTAATAATATTAGTTATTATTATTAGTCTTCTGTTTCATAAGAGTATTTTCTAATAATATTAGTTATGAGTTCATGACTCTAAATTATTAGTAAATATTGCTAATATTATTAGTAAACTGTTTCGTAGACTGAAGAACTAATAGCATTTACAATAATACAATATTATCATACAATAATACAATATATAATACAATAAAACAATATTGTATTATAGGGCTGTGTTTCCCAGAACTTGCTAATAATATTAGTTAATAAAATTAGAACTCACAATATTATTTATTAGTTAGTAAAATCTTGTTTCAAAGAGAGATGAACACTACTCATAAAATATCTTCACTAATATTATTAGTTCATTAGTCAGCTGATTGATTTGGAGGTTATGTCTGGACTGTTTGTGTTTTTCCCTTCCAAGTCTTTTTGTCTATACTATTTCAAAGCAGCACGGCCTACATATATCTTCATAAATGTAACATAATAACTAGCTCTAAGAAATGAATAAATCTGCCAGGCACTTATTCAAGATAGCAGTAGGCTAATGTACTAAAATCTAACCTCAAATCCTAAAAACTTGTTATGACAAAAATTCCTTTGATAGCGTATGTAAGCCTGTTCTAAATTGATAATTAAATCAGAGTGATCATTTTCCACAAATTGAAGATCACAAAATCTGAATTAGCCTACATGGGTTTCAGAATAAATTATTATTGGTCCGAAAATACTTACAGAAAAACACCTAATATTCTCAGTGAATGTTATTAGTTCTGTATAGTTTAGAGACATGAACTCATAACTAATATTATTAGATAATATTCTTATGAAACAGAAGACTATTAATAATATCTAATATTATTATGTATTTGCTAATAATATCAATATATAAGTTCTATGAAACAGGGCCCAGGACCCTGTTTTATAGAACGTTTACACTAATATTATTAGCAAATACATAGTAATATTAGTTTATTTTATTATTCATCTGTTTCATAAGAATACTGGATAAGATATTAGTTATGAGTTCATGTACTTAAATTATTATTAAATATTACTAATATTATTAGTAACTGTTTCATATACCATAAGGATAATAAAATTTACTCATAATATTAGGCGTTTTTCTATAAGTATATTTGAACTAATAAGTTATTCTCAGTTCCGTGTGGTTCAGGTTTTTTTATAATTAAATTCTGAGGGAAGAAAGAAAGAAAGAAAGAAACAAACAAACAAACAAACAAACAAACAAACAAACAAACAAACAAACAAACAAAAGAATCACTCTTAATTCAATGATCGATCAAAGGGATTTT
This sequence comes from Ectobius pallidus, assembly GCA_964059195.1. Classification (NCBI taxonomy): domain Eukaryota; kingdom Metazoa; phylum Arthropoda; class Insecta; order Blattodea; family Ectobiidae; genus Ectobius; species Ectobius pallidus. The sequence continues at coordinate 114,975,362 of CAXKWD010000010.1, forward strand.
AGTCATAACACGATTTTAGGATTTGAGGTTATATTTTTAGTACATAAGTAATAAGTACATAAATAATAAGTAATAAGGGATTGATACGTTTATTGAGTACCAGAATGGTCCTTTCTGAGATTGTGTGGTGAACAGGAAAATGTCTGTCCGTGTCTCTGTACGCGTGATAACTAGAGACCGGATTTTAAAGGGAATTCCTTTTTTTATATTTCATCACAAAACGTGATAAAATTGAACAGGTCATTACTGAGTAAGTTTTAACTGCAAATGACCTGGTTTTAACGTCCCTTTTTTTTCCTTTTTTAGGCTCATCTCCCCTTTTTTAGGAACTTTCCCTTTCCAGTACCTTTTTTGCTAATTTATTTTGAAAAATTCGTAAATTACTCAGTATTTGGTAATATGAAAACATTAAAAATTGTTTTAACTGATTCACCATTGAAAAAATAATTCCTCCCAGCAGAATAAAGCGTTACAGGGAAATCACAGGCTTGCCATTGCCAAAGTTTCCCATTATAACAAGGTGGGGAACGTGGATTTCGTGTGATATTTTCCTCTGTGAGAATTTCAACAAGATCAAAAAATTTATTCAGCCATTAGCTGTTACAGAATCAGCAGCTGTAGAGCAAGCAAAGGCTTTACATAAAACAAACATGTATCTCTCTGTTGAATTTTTACGCTCTCTTACTTTTATATCCCTTTTTCCTACCTTTTTTTGGCAATAATTTTCCCTTTTTTCCCCACCTTTTTTTGGCAATAATTTTCCCCTTTTTCGTCCTTTTTTGGGTGAAAATTTTCCCTTTAAAATCCGGTCTCTAGTGATAACTCCTATACGCTTTATCGGATCTTTATGAAACTTGGTATACGTATTTATAACGACCATGGAAAGAAGCTTACTTATTTTGAACTAAATCAGTTGACCAGTACCGGAGTAATGCCCAATTTAGTGCCTATTTTATGGGGATATACTAGAAAGAATTTATCAAATACAAATCAGCTCTCATGACAACATATTGTTTTACAGTGTACATATACGGCTTTGGAAGTTGCAGTACAGTTAGCTTTGACAAATAACACTGCCCAGATATTCCTACACATATGCTTATCAAACTTTAGGCCTTTGTTTTTCCGTAAGCCCTGCTTAATGAATCGATCTGGAGCTTAACTCGGAAAATTATTACAAAAATACCTTATTTTCTGCATATCATAATTGCAATTATCACTGATTAAAAAAGCGATACTTCAGTTTACCTGATTTTACTGATTCAGAGCAAGTTATGTAATAATCAACACAAAAAAGTGGTTCATCAGAATCGAAATAGAAAAGAGACACACGATGTGAAAATGAAAATAGATCCATCCAACATATGAATAAAGAGAATTATACCTTAATGAAAGTTGACTATGTGAACACGTAGGCTATGCTGCTTTGAATTTAAAAACCTTTCAAACCTATACCTCTTCCTCAGCTGAGAGAAATAATTAAATATCCTAAAAATGGAAAAAAATTAATAAATACCTGATAGCTGCAATTATAATCAAAATCAAAATAATCTCCACTTCTGCTCTATATTTTAAACATTCCAAATAAAAAATATAATTTTATATATCAAGAAATGCTTCCTCCAACCAAACTAATAATTTTCCCCTTCTCCAGGATTGTTAACCTGCTGGTTGTCCTCTCATCACTATGGACTTCGGAGTCACTGGAAAGACTATGGCCTATAATCTTCATGTCTCAAGCGGATTCATTCCAGACAGGACGGAAACGCCAACATGGTGTAAGCATGGATTATATGTAAGTAAGCTATGAATGTTGAATATAAAAATTACATTGAAGCACACTCTTCTAATTGCTAGGATAAAGCATTTACTGATTTTACATCTTTTTATATGGAGGTTGAAAGATAGCTCGAATATTTGCAAAAATGTATCATGAATTAATTGATAAATGCCCGGTTTCTATAAACTCGCGAAATACAAATGGGTAAATTATACAATGGACAGAATTTACACAAGAATAACACCATAAAAAACCCAAATAGTTTAAAAATAGCAATCACATACACTTGTGGCGAGTTTCTAGATAAATGTCCTCTGGGTAAATATGAAAATGACAGAAAAAATGTTCCTACAAACTCGGGCTAGATCTTTCCAAGGGTAAATCGTCGGGTTAATTTATGCTTTCATGGATGGCTGGATAAAATTTAACCTCTTGCAGGATCAATAATAATTTAAACAACGAGAATCAAAGCCTTCTGAATTAAATTAACCGTACAACTCCAAGGCCTTCCTCATTATATCATTGTGGGTGATTAGGAACTAATTTGGCCATGGATAATTTACCCATAGGTATTTAACGAGTTTATAGAAACCGGGCAAAAATAAGGACAATTTCTTATTGCATTATTTTGCATCTTTCGTCAAGTTCAAGAAATAGGTAATTTTTATTTGGCACTTAAGGTTATTTTACATATTTTTCTACACATTACGTTATGTTTTGAATTTTTCATGATTACTTCTGATTTTAATACTTGTCTATTATCATGTTGTAAGTAACATTCAAACCACATGAAACAAATCAGACTTGCTACCCCTATTTTTAGAAGGATGTGCACTTTGAACTCTACTATATTCAAGAAAGTTATTACTTTCAGATAACACAGACCAACAGCCATTTTGGTGCCTTAGAATTTTTACTTATGTTTGGGTATATTTAGGTCGCTGATGCCAAATGTGCCATTAGTTTTGCCCTATCAGCTTTAGTTTTGTGAGATATGGTATTACTATTATGCATATTATCCCATTTTACGTTTGATAAATAAAAAACAGTGCCTATTTTTAGCTTCTAAATCACGTGACGAAAAAGGCCACACATTAAACATTACATTACCATTAGGCTACCATCTTTCAAAAATTGATATTATAACATATTGTACGGTCTTTTATGACTTATGAGCTGTCAATTTGAGAGCCCAAAAATAATCCAGCTTTTAGTTTTTCTGTACTTCGTACAGTTTTCGTCCTAGGGGTCCAAAGTATGGTCAAGAACTTTTAGTAGCTGTATTATCAAGCAAGATTTTGTTTCGCTAAAATGGTTATAAGTTAATGGCACTCTATATAAAAGTAGAGCTGGTAGAGAAAAACTGTTTACATATTTGGAATAAGCACACTAAGTATAGCCAAAATCCGGTAAAACATCTGAGACACCAAACAAAAAGTTCTTTTTTCTTGGGCTGTGTAATAGATAAATGTTTTCATTTGAGAATCTCCCCAAGTTCAATTTATTGTAAACAGCCATTGAAATTTGTGTTCTAGCAACAAATAATTAAGTGTTCTTTATTTCATATTAAATGGCACATATTTGATAGGAGCAATTTTAAGGGCAAACCAGTTCGGAATACTACTTTTTTCGCAAGGAGTGTCAAAGTAGCATTAATTTACTTACTAAGTTAATAACAAAATAAGAGTGTTTTATATTTTTACATTTAAATTAAACAGTCATCCATTAAATTGCTCTCTAAAAGCAACTTGTAAAAACCTAATTACAAGAAATAATGGATAATTTATTGGTATTTTTTAATTTTGTCATTTTTTCTTTTACTATTTTGGTCAGTACATCTTAAAGACAGCATAGGCCTATTGAAGTAGCACCCGAACTCACCTTAGATGTTTCTGCACATTTAAGGGATGATTTTACCCTCAATGACTTTATTTTCTGCCACCTACTAAACCTTTCTCTTCTGGAATTTCTAAGGAATGGAGGCCTTCCAGTTATCAGATCCCTAGAAGATTAATCTTCATGACTGGGATGGACACTAATCTGATACCATCTCCCATTCGCAGGGTTAAAATATTGGTTTGCAACAGCAATTTAACATCAAAATACTGTTATAAAAGGGTGTTTCTAAAAATAGCTTCATCATTGTTTTGAGTGAAATTTAACATTATTAAGATGGGTAATTTGCCAGGACCAAACAAAAATGTTGCTAAATGCGAGTTATCGTTATAAAGAGGTATGACTGTATGATTCTAAGTTTGATAAAATAGGCTAATAGCTTTCTGCATGAAAATTTATTTGGTACCTTACAAATTAGCCCAATAGCTTTCTTTTGAACTACAAACAGATTATTTGAATGTGAGTTATTTGTCCAGATCATTAGTGACAATGGAGAATGGTCGATATGGTGACAATTCTTCCTAACACAAACGGATACGAATTTGTTATTTAAACTAGCATCAGCATCCGTGAGTAGAACGGGTTATTTTGCTAATAATGATTAAAACACATGGATGAATGTAGCCTAATAACCAGGGCCCGGGTTTGAAGGTTTTAACCTTTTTTTCCCAGCTTCCTAGTTTGAACATTTTAACGTATTTTTTCGTTTCATGCCCATTGCTTCCGAATATATGAGTCTTCTTCTTCTTCTTCTTCTTCTTCTTCTTCTTCTTCTTCTTCTTCTTCTAGTTGTCAATCTTGCGATTGGTTTGTTACAGCTCTCCATCTACTTCTATTCATGGCCAATTCCTTCAGTTCTGCATATGTGTTGCATCCGGATTCCCTTTTGATGTTGTTTATGTAGGTTAATCTTGGGCGCCCTCTTTTATATTAAGCAGAAAGTTCTGATTTCTGAACAATAAGTAATAAGGATACAAGAATGAACATGTTACAAATATAGCCCAGTGGCTATATTTGCATAAATCTGTTTGACATATTAATTAAATCTCTAGATCAAGTCCAAAACTCTATTTCTATTGAGTCTACACGTGTTATTTCCAAACATAGGATGTCAGAAATTGTTTTCGAATGTCTATTGAGGTATTTTTTGCAGTTAGCAATGACTTTTTTTTGCTAAATGCAAATTTGGCTAAATGGATCATGTGTTTTATTTCTCTTGCACTTTTTCCATCTTTTGTAATATTGCTTCCTAAATAATTAAATTCCTTTAGTTCTTCTAGTGTTTGATTTCCTACATTTATTCCAATTTTTGCCTGTTCCTTGTTTCCATATGAGTCTTATAGAATCTTAAAAAGGCTAAATCGGAGTAAAGGATCTAAAGGGGGCTAAGGAGGACTTTTACTGAAAAACTAGGGGCTGAAGAGTAAATTTAAAATACTTTTACTAACATGCATATGCGTTTCAAATGAAGTTGAAATTTTTATGAACACATTTTTTTTAATTATTGCCATCTTCTTATTGTTCGTTTGTTGAATTACAGACTTTTCATTCAAATACCATAAAAAGAAACAATAATTGTATCATTAAAGGGTAAATATCTCAATTGTTTATGCTATTTTTCGAGTGCCGATATAAGGAATAGCTGTTACTTATTTATTTTCTAAACAAAACTAGAATAACTGTAACAATATTCATAAAAAAGAGCCATATTGAATTACTAATCAATGAAATTTAGTAAAACTCCGCCTTTCAATATTAAAGTTTTTTAATTATCATATATATTTATATAGTTATATATTTAATTATCATATATATAACTTCTGCACGTTCCTGGAATCTCCTTCCCTCCAGCATCAGGATGTGCTGTACGCTGTCAAAATTCAAAACTAGTCTAAAAGAACATCTCTCCAAAAAAGCTAATCTTTTTGTTTAGGTATAAATCAAATGCGTTTTATTGTTTCTTGTATATTGTAGATCTAAGATAAGTTACTTATTTTTTTCTCTCTAGTATAACACATTTTACTAAAATAGTTTCATTTCATGTAACATAGACTAAATTCACTTCTAGTGTATTATTATTACTTATAGAACTATGTTAGTGTATTTGTTTGTTTCTTCTTTTCTGTCTGGTTGAGTGTAAGAGAAAGCCCTAAGGCCTTAACTCTGCCAGATTAAATAAAGATTTATTTATTTATTTATTATTTCGACCAACTTGTGGTCATCTTCAGTGATACATATGGCAGTATGAAGTTAACATCATACTACCATATGTATCACTGAAGATGGCCACAAGCTGATCAAAATATATATGATAATTAAAAAACTTTAATATTGAAAGGCGGAGTTTTACTAAGTTACATCTCATTGATTAGAATACTGTGTCAAAATTATAATACCATTTTCGGTGTTTATATTAGTGTTTTATTAAGACGGCTAACATCGTTTGTTTAAAACCTAAAAACGGCTGTTCCACGAAAATAAAAGGCTAAAATACCTTTTATAAAAGCCTAAAAATCCGGGCCCTAGTAATAACAAAAAACGAAAGAGAACGAAGTAGAAAAACAAGAAGCAATTGGAAAAAAAAAAGATTGCAATAAAATCCATTCTCCGCTGCCAAACTATCAAAGCAATAGCTTAGCTTTAAAAAAAAGTCTGCCTTAATAGCTTCAATAAATACTCTCTGTCGTTTTAAGTTATCAGCGTTCATTAACTGGAGCCTGCATTATAAATATTAATGTCCATCCACAGCCATCTAGATAATATTTCACTCAATCAACAATAAGAAAAGTGAAGATCGCCGGCAGACGCCATATTTAATAACGCTATTCAACTTTTACGTAGAAATGAATCGTATTTGAGCTTGTCCAATGTAATAGTGATAATTACAAAATCTTTCACACGCCCAATTTCCACGTACGGAGGAGTCGATGACTTGAAAGTCTCCTTCAGACGATCTTCATTATGTTTTTATTGTGTAAATACCGGCATGCATTCGCTTTTCTCGGAAATTATTTTGGATCGATGCATGTAGGCGTGCATTTTCATCAAGGACGTCCGAGTTATTTTTATCTCAAATATTCCCTCGTTCAGAAATCACTACCCAACATTAATGCGTCTGTGAAAAAGTTTGTTGGTTGAATTTATTTGAAGATCTAGGTTAGCGACTTGGAATTAGTTTTTCATATATTTTTATTTATTTTGGGGGATTATGGAGACCCGGTGTTATGAGTAATTTAGAAATCATTAAAAATATTTATGTAAATTATCTTTAAAATTCCAAATCGATGCACAAGAAACAACTTACTTCTGATGGTAATAGACTACCAATATTTATAATAATTAAAACAATCTGTTGCGAAACTCGCATAACGTCCTCTGCTCAAATAAAGTTTACGTCTTAGTATAATATATTATCTAAATTGGTTATAAAAATGAAGATAATGTCGTTACCACATCGTATCGCATCCCCGAAGGATACATAACCCAAATAAAATCTGATTGATGCACTCATGTAACTTTCTTTACTGTAAGCATAGCCAACAATACACATTTCTCACTTCACATTCTTATATAGAATAAGAAACCGTGAAAGAACGTATATTCAGTTGTTTCAGTCTAATGCAAAGCTTTATTGTTCACCAGGCAAGACAGAGTTTCTACAAACAGTGGTTAGCTTACAACCACTCTTCAGATAAATTTTTTGAAAAAAGTTTCAAATAAAAGTTTTATCTCTTGGTATAAGCACTCCATGTACAACATTTAAAGGAAATTGTTTGAGCCGTTTATGAGAAAATAGCAAAAAAAAAAAAAAAAAAAAAAAAAAAAAAAAAAAAAAAAAAAAAAACTAAATTTTCTTCATGTAAAGTCCCCTTAAAGATACGAAAAGGTTGTCGCCAATCTTCCTATTACATCCTCACAAGGTACCTAACCCAAATACAAAATTTGGTTTTCACACTATTTTCCGTTCTGTAGTTAGGCTGTTCACAGACACATAGACACACACATACATGTTTCCTAAATAATATTTTGGGATTCAGAGGACTTCAAAAGGTGTTTTATGTTAAAAACTCAATTTCGAATTTTGGAGTGGAAAACAATACTTCCTCTACCTATAGTACAAATGGTACGGGCAGAGGAAGTAAAAAATCAAAACAGTGTAAGATAGTACCAAATACAATAGAGGGCAATACAGGACACTTTGCGATATATCGAGGGACAATATCTTGAGCACCATCTAGCGGCCCAACCTGCTACTACTGAATACAGAAGCAGTAACTAAATACAATTATATCAACCAATTTCTATTAAAGGAGTCGAAGTAGCCAACCTCGGCATGTTATGTATAAGTGATATGATTTTTCTATCTATCTATGGCACAGAAAATAATGCTGGTTTGGAAATAAATAACCTAAAAAATTAAAACAAAAAAGCAGCATTGAAAAATAGAGAAAGTTGTTGTTGTTAGCAACCGCTAAGTTGAAATATTTGTGTTTTCATTGATATTTTGATAACTATTTCGAAAGTTCTGTGTTTTGTTTGCTCATTATTATTCTTATAATTACTTAAACAGTGTTTTGGTCCTTAGTGTTTGGTGAAACAATAAAACATTGCAGTTTATATGCGTTTTGACTATTTTAATTTGTTCCCAAGTTTGCAGGTTGGGAGTGCTGCAAAATCTGTCCCCCAATTTTTCCATTGTCAAAGCAGTAAGTGTCCGGTATTATCCTATATTGTATTTGGATAGTACATAAGATAGAAGTAGTGAGTACTGGGCATGGAGATACTTTCAGAGGGCCTTGCAAACGACCTTCATCTTTTTTTGTAGGGAAGAATGCACTGCAACAACTGAAACGTTTTTCTTTTCTTGGAATCAGGAAGGGTGGCCGTGCTATAATTACGCGAAGGGGAAGGGGATCGAGACCAGATCACGCTTCTCCGCCCATATTTCAAGATTGAATAACCTCGGAGATGGAGCATACCTTTAGTTTAATAACATATTGTCCATGCCCCTTTTTTCTCAACTAATACAAAGCCAGCAATAAATTAGGTATGAATTCTGAGATAGGCCTTACAGTACCCAATGCAATCATCACAAGATTGTTTGCATTGTACACAGCTGGCTTGGGAAATCGCATGATACTGGGATTTGATAGAATCGATCAAATTAGATAGGGTATCGATATAATTCATTCCTACAGATCAGTAGCCTAATAGTGTTAGAAATTCAAATATATAGGAATTTTATATACTTATATAACTTTCTTAACCTTAGGCATGGACGATAAATAGGCTACCATATTCCACATCTCACATTTTATTATAGAATACGAGACCGTATTGCAGAGAGTACGTATTCAGTTTCTGAGCCTCACACAAGGTAGGACTTAAAGCCTTGAATTCGTGCAAAACTATGGGTAGCGAATATGCTATCGGTATGTTAGAAGTTGGTGAAAAAGTTTTATCCACTAATTCTTTGTTGTAGGCTTTGCATTAGTTGAGAAAAGAATAAATGTAGAGTGGATAAACGAAATTTTGTTTTATTTATTTTATTTTAGTTGTATTCATTTCATCTAGCGGAGTAAATACATGAAAATACATTAAAAACATAAGAGGAATATATATGAAATACAAGAATTATACAACTTAGTTATAAAAGCGTATACAAAGATATAAAAATATATAAGAAAAAGGAAATAAACTAAATCATATATGAAATTAAAATATATGAATACAATATTGACTATGAGTGTTGAAAACATGCTAAAGTATTTACTTTTTAATATCACTCTTAACTCACTATTACAGCACAGAGCATTCAGTTGGAAATCTCTGGTCCAAGGTTTTAGTTCTCCAGATGTAGTGATCTCTTAGTGAGCTATAGTAGTTTGGAATGTATTTGAACACTGTCTAAAGTTGCCATAAGGATGTTTAATTAAATACCGGAAAATGAAGCAAAACCCAGATAAACAATCTTTTTTTAAGGTCAAGATGTCTGCAGTGAAGTAGCACTTGAAGGACCTTCTAGATGAATCTCTCTCTCCCCCCCCTATATAAGGCTTTGTCCTGACTGACTGACTGAATGACTTACTGACTACTGACTGACTGACAGGATTCAACGTAGAGCCTAAACTATAACGGGTAGAGGCTTGGAATTTTGACAGTACCTTCGTTTTATAATGTAGGTGCTCATTAAGAAAGGATTTTGCCAAAAATTAAATGTTTTTGAGAATACTTAATCCCTTTTTACACGAGTTATCAAATCCAGATCACAACAGTGTATTGTTGCCACTGGTCTCAGATGGGTTTGGAAATAAATGAAACGTGACTAACAATTTAGAAAAGCTATCAATATATTAATGTTAAAAATAAATATTAAATAATTAAACTCCACGATTATAATGCAGTCAGATAACTTTCTCTAGCCTGGAAATAGAGAAAACAATACGAGGTAAGATAATATGTTTTGGGAAGAGAAGTATGAAAGTGATATTGCATTTCTGTTTCATTCCATCCCCAAAACAATTTTATGGTAACATGAGAGTAAGAAATAAAAATTTTCTGCCACGATAATACAATTTTATGTTACCGGAATTTCTGTTTCTTCTTATTTGAACCCCTACCAGGCTTGCTGTGTACTGTAGTTTCATAGTGACTACATCATTTGTTAAATCTAAGATTGAATGATTGAAGTAGACTAGGTGACTCATGGGGCGGAAATTACGGTGGGTCCTAATTCTCTGTGCTTGTAAACTTAAGGGTGCCTGCTGGTGAAGGAACCTACCTGGCACCAAATGCCATCACTGTTTGCTAAGGGTATAGGAAAACTTGCTTATTACCGGTACTTTTAAAATTATTTCAGCTCTTCAATCAATGGAAATTTTGCATCTCAAAAATAAAGTTTGTAAGAAACACATGCAGCAATGCAACTCCCCTTCAGAATTTGGAGGATTTTAGCAGTGATGGGAAAAGTACAAAAAGAAAGTAATTGGGCTGAATTACAATTACCTGAGAGACATTTTACTTAATTAACATTACAAATTACTTTTTCAAAAAGTAATCAGTAAAATTACAATTACATTTACAATTACTTTACAAAGTGGCAATACCTAAAAATTCCTTGTTTTTGGTTTGTTTTGGGCACAAGCCCAAATTATTAATGAACAAACAAAAAAAACACATCAATGAGAATATTTTCTGAAACAATGAGTAACTTCTTGTTAATATTAACTCTAATTTGGATAATAGTTGCAAAAACAGTAGTGATGACGATATAGCAAGCAAGAATGATACTAATAGCCTACTAACGACTAATAAATTGTATCAATTACAATTTTATTTCCATAAGTAAATTACAAGTAGAAATTACATTTTTTAAAGTATTGATTACAAGTAAATGGGACCAAAAAAGGAATTGTTACTGTAATCTGATTACTTTTACTCAATTACTTCCCATTGTAACGACGCAAATAGCGACGTGCATAATCAACGATAGGAGACCATTCCTAAACAAAGGAAGGGTTGGGGGACCGCAACTAATCGATATTGAACATTTTTATGATTATCGATACTGCCCTGAATTTTATTTGAATTACAGAAAAGGAGAGGTGCGCATGCGTCGACGGTGAATCGACGAGGCAGACGTGCGGAACCTAAAAGACGGTTAGTAGTACGTGCCTGACCACGAGAGAGAGAAGTTGAAAAGGCAGAAGGGAGAAGACGAGATTGGGATGTGTGATAGCGGTAGAGGCGTTCTGACATAATGGTGTGTCAGACTTTCATCTAAAGGAAATTCTGGTTGTGAACTTCCTTGACACGGCTATATGGAGATAGTCATTAATCAGAAGAATACACCAAGTCGGCCAGTACGAGACACCGCTACAGCGAACACCAGCTGTGAGAGTGAGTCGTGACTGCTCGCTCTGAATAAGAGCAGATATGGACATCAGGAAGTAATGGAAGACAACTCAGGATCGGAGGATAAGTTGGACATCACTGGTTGAGTATAAGCGTCTAGACTTTTTTTCTTATTGTTTGGGGAGTGAGAAAATTGAGATATCCTTTTTTTTTAAGGATGGTTTCTAAGTCATGTATGGCGATTAGACACCGTATGGAATAATAGAATAGAATAGAAACATAGAAGTGAGAATTCTAGAAGTAAAGTGATGAAATCCAGTAATCCAACTATTTTCTATTTCTGGTCTAAATTAATTATAAAAGAGCAGTCTAGAGCCTAACAACTGAATGCCACAGATATATCTCTTCACTTTAAGTTTTTTTGGGTGATTGTCCCACGAATGAATACATAGCTAGGGGCAATTGGTGATGCTCATATAAACTTTGTTATTTTTGAGACAGGACGCGAGGGGAGTAAGGAAGAAAAGTAATTAAGGGGCATGCTTAGTACTTCTTACGAGGGCCCCTCCCTCTTGGGTTTCTTTCAGGTGACGGGTGACTATCTATAAATAGATTTCATGCTGGCCTGTAATGTTAAGTTATGTTTTTTTATAGAGATTTATCTACAAGCGAAGGTGTATGGAATATGGTAGAGGGGGATAAGCAGTGGAAAGATTGAAGGGCAAAAGAAGGCCTACGAGTGGTAGTGCATTAGGTGTGTACCATTGGAAAATTTACATGTTAGGGTAGAAGTAAACGTCATTAAAGGGGTTATAGAGAAGCTTACTAATCTGGGCGTGAATTAGTTTCAGTTAGAATTCTAGGGAATTTAGAGACAAAAGAAGATTGGGTGCCCATGCTAAAGAGTAGTAACGTAAGAAGTAGGAAAACTAGAATAACCACCGAGTGAATTAAATCAATGGTATAAGCTGAAGGGAACTCTACTTAAAGAAAGAAAGGGGTTAAAAGATAACAGCTGATGACTGGTCAGGTTAGAAAGAGGAGAGTGAGTTGAAAGATAACAACAAATGATTGGTTAGGTTAGAAAGAGGAGAATAGGAAATTGCGAGTAGTGTACTGATGATAAGTAGTTTATTAGCAAGTACTAGAGATTGTAAGGGTGAGGTGAGGGAACGCCGGAAGTATCCCGAATCAAACAAATAAAATCTGGTAGTAGACAAGGCCTATACCAGTAACATATAAAGAAAAGAAATTTATGAGAGATTGTGAAAGCCATCGATGTTGGAGGCGAACAACGGCCCCACGTGCCTCTAGGAGAGAGTGTCAGGGACCTCTGACATCGATTTACAAAATTTTATTTTTGTTTGCGGCCCATTAATATTTTCCCGGTTGCAGGAGAGGAGTCAGATTGTTTGTAACTCAAGATCTAGACGTCGCTCCTGTATCGGTGGTCTATCGCCACAGTCACTCTGTGGGTATAGGCCTAAACTTCTATTTCTTTCTTCGTGAGACTGTCTTTTCTATCTATCTTTAAATACAATTCTTCATGGACTAAGCTGACAAATAGACTAATATAGGAGACATAGGTGGGATTATTGAGTGTAATCTGTAGAGTAAGGACTGGATTATGAATTGAAAACCATTATTTATTCAAGAGAAAAAAACACCCAGTATAATATATATATTGAGCTATCCTGAAGTTACAAATGTAAATGACTGCACAAGTCAGTAGTAAATTAGAAGAATAGTACAAAACGTTCTAGTAGATACCTGAAAAACAAAGAAAGAAAATTAAAGTAATTAATTAAGGATTTGTTATTGTTGAACAGAGAACGTACTTATATAGTTAAAATTGGGTATACTAACCTTGAATAATCAAATATTATCCTACCAATAAAAGTGTTGAATGGTTAATGTAGTGTAAATGTAATTTATTGTATATAAGATTGTTATTGTTGAAAAAAAGAAAAAAAATAATATATTAAATAAATTATGGTTATTGTTATGCAAAGTAAATTAACGTGAAGTTCAGATTTTTGACCCTTATCCTTATAATGGTCTGAGAGTAGCTGGTTTTTGTGCTAAGTTACATACTTTGGTAGTGAGTATTAAAAAAAAAGGAGAAAAAGAAGAAGCAAAATAATAAAAGAAAGATAAATCCGAACCCAACTCCCGTCTCCACTGTTATTTAAAAGCTAGTCGAGGGGCATGTAGGTACATAGCCTGTGTATCTATAATTTAATTTGTGTCTGGGCTGATACATAACAAAAAGAAAAGAGGAAGCGTATTGATGATGGCGCCCGTTAATATAAATTTTCATCAATATTATCAAGACTGGGTAAATTGTTAAAAGAGAGAGAAAGTAGACTGAGAGTAGGAAGTTTGCAATCACCCGGTGTCAAAGGTAGTTGTACTGAACGTTGGAATGTGGACTATGCAGGCAGTGTTATGATGACACGACAGGTGCATGAGTGACCTTGTTTTGTAGGAGTTCAGTAAACTTATATACTACGATTAAGAATAATCACATATTAGTCGTCACAGAATTTTGGCGAAGATTTAATCCAAGAAGTTAAGGAACTTTATAGCATAAAGTAAGAAAAGTCCACGCAAAAATTTTGGCGCCCATACCGTGGGGCGATAGTTTGTTAATTTGTAACGTGTGGGGCGATAGTTTGTTAATTTATGACCAAAATATCGTGAAGTTCAGTCTTCACAAATTTTGGTCGCCCATAGCGTGGGGCTGAGTAGTGTTAAAACAAAACAGTATTGCTAATTGTTGCAACTTAATTTAGATTGTTAAAAAAAAAAAAAAGAAACCTTTATTCAGTTGAAGTTCCATATTATGATAGCCCATAGCGTGAGGCAGTGATAGTTTGATATCCTAACGTGAGGCGAGATAGGGTTAAAAGAATTTTGGGGAGTTAGGTTAGTATAACTGAAATTTATTCTCAAAAACAAATAATAATAATAATAATAATAACATATTTTTGGGAAAAGAATAATGACTATTGACAAGTAAGGACTTCTATAGATGACTAAGACAGACGACTGAACTATTGTGTGTTCTAATCTTTTTTTTTCCAGTGGTATTGTTAATATATAAATATGGCTACTTATGTTGATCCGTATGCACAAATAAGAGCAGCTGAGCTAACCCAAGCTATTAGGAAGTTGAGGAAGGCGGATTTAGAGGCAGAATGTGATAGAGTAAAGTTACCGACCACAGGTACAAGGGATGAGTTAAGACAACGCTTGTTAGATTATGCCCGTAAGAACCCTCAGTCATTTCAAGTGTTAATTACGGCTTTTGCTCTGAGTCAGGAAGTTTTGGAAGAAGATTTAGTTGAACATAATATAACGGTTCCACAAGATTCATATGGAGATGTAGTGTATACATGGGTTAAGTTAATGCGTAGGAAGGCCATGGCGGTAGCTGATTCAGAAGAAGTTGTACCAGTAGTACCATCGTTTACAATTCAGTTAGAGCCACATAAACCAAATACTTTGGATCTGGTTCGTAAATGGAACATTAAATTCAAACCTGGGGATAGTATTTACTTATTTTTGGAGAGATTAGAAGATTTAAAACAAAGTTCTAAGTTACAGGGTGTAGAGTTATTGTCAGTATTACCCGAAATTTTACAAGATGCTTGGTATATTAAGCGGAAAGAGCAAGTACAAAGTAAACCTAAATTTTGGCCAGATTGGAAGGTCGTAGATGAGAAGTTGTACCATTTAAGATTAGATCAGTTAGAACAAACTTTAGAGGGAACAGTGAATAGGTGGAAATTAGTTATTCCGCAAGATTATAGGATTAAAGTATTACAGGAATGTCATGATGCACCTACTGCAGGACATATGGGGATAGCTAAAACTTTCTTTAGAATAGCAAACAAGTATTATTGGCCGGGAATGTTTAGAGATGTTGCTAAGTATGTTACTGCTTGTGAAATATGTCAGAGACAGAAAGTGTTACAGACGGCTCAAGCAGGACCAATGCATTTTTACCAGAAAGAGAAACCTTGGATGACTGTAGCTACTGATTTGTTGGGACCTTACCCACGTTCCAAAAAAGGGAACCGATACATTGTAGTATTTCAGGACACCTTTACCAAATATGTAGAGTGTAAAGCGTTAAGGAAAGCAACCAGTAGAGCAGTTACGGAAGCATTTTATGAATTGATTATCCTTAAATGGGGAATTCCGGGATATTTGCTGATGGATAATGGACCGCAATATACTAGTAAATTAATGCGAGAGATAGCTAAAGCTTTTAATATAACTCCTTGTTATTTACCTGTATATTCGCCACAAGGAAATCCAGTAGAAAGAGTCAATAGAGTATTGAAAACAATGATTTCTAGTTATATTCAAAAGGATCAGACAGTTTGGGATGTGTATTTGAGAGAATTTAATTTTGCTATAAATACGGCTAAGCATAGTTCCACTGGATGCACTCCTTATATGCTAAATTATGGGAAGGAGCCTGAAATTATCAGTAGGATTGAAAAGGTGGAAAACCAACCGATTCATAAAGAAATTCCAAAACTTTGGGTGGAGAGACTCAATAAATTGAAAACGGTACGTTTAATGGTTAGACATAACTTAGAAACCGCCTATAAGAATTCGAGTCATTATTATAATCTTCGGAGGAGAGAGATGAGATTTCGTCCAGGAGATCTAGTGTTAAGAAGAAACTTTAAATTAAGTGATGCCTCACAAGCTTATACAGCAGGTTTAAGTGCAAAGTTTGTCGGGCCCTATATTATAAAGAAAAAGTTCAGTGAAAATAGCTACGAACTGACAAACCGTTTTGGTAAAAAGTTGGGGAAGTGGCACGTCAAAGACTTGAAACCCTTTGTTCCTGGATAAACATTCTTTAAGGCTGGTAAAAGAGACACGCACAAAAAAAAAAAAAAAATGAATGTGACCTGTGTCAACATTATTTTTTTTTATGGTGAGTGAGGGAAGAATGTAACGACGCAAATAGCGACGTGCATAATCAACGATAGGAGACCATTCCTAAACAAAGGAAGGGTTGGGGGACCGCAACTAATCGATATTGAACATTTTTATGATTATCGATACTGCCCTGAATTTTATTTGAATTACAGAAAAGGAGAGGTGCGCATGCGTCGACGGTGAATCGACGAGGCAGACGTGCGGAACCTAAAAGACGGTTAGTAGTACGTGCCTGACCACGAGAGAGAGAAGTTGAAAAGGCAGAAGGGAGAAGACGAGATTGGGATGTGTGATAGCGGTAGAGGCGTTCTGACATAATGGTGTGTCAGACTTTCATCTAAAGGAAATTCTGGTTGTGAACTTCCTTGACACGGCTATATGGAGATAGTCATTAATCAGAAGAATACACCAAGTCGGCCAGTACGAGACACCGCTACAGCGAACACCAGCTGTGAGAGTGAGTCGTGACTGCTCGCTCTGAATAAGAGCAGATATGGACATCAGGAAGTAATGGAAGACAACTCAGGATCGGAGGATAAGTTGGACATCACTGGTTGAGTATAAGCGTCTAGACTTTTTTTCTTATTGTTTGGGGAGTGAGAAAATTGAGATATCCTTTTTTTTTAAGGATGGTTTCTAAGTCATGTATGGCGATTAGACACCGTATGGAATAATAGAATAGAATAGAAACATAGAAGTGAGAATTCTAGAAGTAAAGTGATGAAATCCAGTAATCCAACTATTTTCTATTTCTGGTCTAAATTAATTATAAAAGAGCAGTCTAGAGCCTAACAACTGAATGCCACAGATATATCTCTTCACTTTAAGTTTTTTTGGGTGATTGTCCCACGAATGAATACATAGCTAGGGGCAATTGGTGATGCTCATATAAACTTTGTTATTTTTGAGACAGGACGCGAGGGGAGTAAGGAAGAAAAGTAATTAAGGGGCATGCTTAGTACTTCTTACGAGGGCCCCTCCCTCTTGGGTTTCTTTCAGGTGACGGGTGACTATCTATAAATAGATTTCATGCTGGCCTGTAATGTTAAGTTATGTTTTTTTATAGAGATTTATCTACAAGCGAAGGTGTATGGAATATGGTAGAGGGGGATAAGCAGTGGAAAGATTGAAGGGCAAAAGAAGGCCTACGAGTGGTAGTGCATTAGGTGTGTACCATTGGAAAATTTACATGTTAGGGTAGAAGTAAACGTCATTAAAGGGGTTATAGAGAAGCTTACTAATCTGGGCGTGAATTAGTTTCAGTTAGAATTCTAGGGAATTTAGAGACAAAAGAAGATTGGGTGCCCATGCTAAAGAGTAGTAACGTAAGAAGTAGGAAAACTAGAATAACCACCGAGTGAATTAAATCAATGGTATAAGCTGAAGGGAACTCTACTTAAAGAAAGAAAGGGGTTAAAAGATAACAGCTGATGACTGGTCAGGTTAGAAAGAGGAGAGTGAGTTGAAAGATAACAACAAATGATTGGTTAGGTTAGAAAGAGGAGAATAGGAAATTGCGAGTAGTGTACTGATGATAAGTAGTTTATTAGCAAGTACTAGAGATTGTAAGGGTGAGGTGAGGGAACGCCGGAAGTATCCCGAATCAAACAAATAAAATCTGGTAGTAGACAAGGCCTATACCAGTAACATATAAAGAAAAGAAATTTATGAGAGATTGTGAAAGCCATCGATGTTGGAGGCGAACAACGGCCCCACGTGCCTCTAGGAGAGAGTGTCAGGGACCTCTGACATCGATTTACAAAATTTTATTTTTGTTTGCGGCCCATTAATATTTTCCCGGTTGCAGGAGAGGAGTCAGATTGTTTGTAACTCAAGATCTAGACGTCGCTCCTGTATCGGTGGTCTATCGCCACAGTCACTCTGTGGGTATAGGCCTAAACTTCTATTTCTTTCTTCGTGAGACTGTCTTTTCTATCTATCTTTAAATACAATTCTTCATGGACTAAGCTGACAAATAGACTAATATAGGAGACATAGGTGGGATTATTGAGTGTAATCTGTAGAGTAAGGACTGGATTATGAATTGAAAACCATTATTTATTCAAGAGAAAAAAACACCCAGTATAATATATATATTGAGCTATCCTGAAGTTACAAATGTAAATGACTGCACAAGTCAGTAGTAAATTAGAAGAATAGTACAAAACGTTCTAGTAGATACCTGAAAAACAAAGAAAGAAAATTAAAGTAATTAATTAAGGATTTGTTATTGTTGAACAGAGAACGTACTTATATAGTTAAAATTGGGTATACTAACCTTGAATAATCAAATATTATCCTACCAATAAAAGTGTTGAATGGTTAATGTAGTGTAAATGTAATTTATTGTATATAAGATTGTTATTGTTGAAAAAAAGAAAAAAAATAATATATTAAATAAATTATGGTTATTGTTATGCAAAGTAAATTAACGTGAAGTTCAGATTTTTGACCCTTATCCTTATAATGGTCTGAGAGTAGCTGGTTTTTGTGCTAAGTTACATACTTTGGTAGTGAGTATTAAAAAAAAAGGAGAAAAAGAAGAAGCAAAATAATAAAAGAAAGATAAATCCGAACCCAACTCCCGTCTCCACTGTTATTTAAAAGCTAGTCGAGGGGCATGTAGGTACATAGCCTGTGTATCTATAATTTAATTTGTGTCTGGGCTGATACATAACAAAAAGAAAAGAGGAAGCGTATTGATGATGGCGCCCGTTAATATAAATTTTCATCAATATTATCAAGACTGGGTAAATTGTTAAAAGAGAGAGAAAGTAGACTGAGAGTAGGAAGTTTGCAATCACCCGGTGTCAAAGGTAGTTGTACTGAACGTTGGAATGTGGACTATGCAGGCAGTGTTATGATGACACGACAGGTGCATGAGTGACCTTGTTTTGTAGGAGTTCAGTAAACTTATATACTACGATTAAGAATAATCACATATTAGTCGTCACAGAATTTTGGCGAAGATTTAATCCAAGAAGTTAAGGAACTTTATAGCATAAAGTAAGAAAAGCCCGTCACACCATCACTGGATTTTAGTGATAGAGATTTCTAAAACCAGGGCTCGAGGAACTTTCTGCAAAGTCAACTGGACCGTCAACAGGCGTTGAAATTCTCAGACCTGCGAAAAAATACCAAAATCGTGTTAGAAGAAAAGAGTGAAAATATTAAGAAATTGATACCTTACTATGTGCTAGTCAACGTTACCAATAAGTAGGGCAAAGACCATAAAATAGTGAAAAAATCGAAAATAAAACATGCAAAATAAAAATGTATTTCTGCCATAAAAAAGTAAAAAATACACAAGTTAAAAAGATACTAATAAATTATTATCTATTAATGCTTATAATTAGTCTTTCAGAAGTAATGATTCGATTTTAGAGAGCAATTTAATAGTTGACTGTGTGTTGCGCACGATAATTAAAATACGGTTTATCGGATTTTTATGAAACTTTGTTTATGCATGTATAACGTCCATGGGACGAAGCCTGTTGATTTTGGGCCAAATCGGGTGACTAGTACCTGAGTAATGCCCAATTTAGCGCCTATTTTATGAATATGAATATACAGAATTTATCAAATGCAAATCAGTTCTCATGACAACATATTGTTTTACAGTATTCATATACGGCTTTGGAAGTTGCAATACAGTTAGCTTTGACAAATAACGTTACCAAATATTCTTTCACATTATGCTTATCAGACTTTAGACCTTTGTTCTTCCGTAAGCCCTGCTTAAATGAATTGATCTTGAGCTAACTCGGAAATCGATAACAAATACAACTTATTTTTTTCATTTCATAATTGCAATTATCATTGATTAAACAAACGCAATCAGGCACTTTGTTATATCAGTTTACCTGATTTTATTATAATCTTTATTAACCAAGAAATCGATATTCGACTGAAGTTACATGTATTGTGCGAAAAACTGGAAAAAATCCCGGATGAATATTTTAATTATATTATTATAACTTATAAGTTGCTTTACGTTAGTTATAAATGCAATGTGCTTATCAGAAATAAATGTCAACATGAAACATTTACCAGGCACAGTAACCAACTATTCTCAAAGATTCTGCAGTGTACGTTTAGTTAATATGACAATGCACAAGGCAACATTCTCTTCGTGTTTGCTGGAATAATAATAACAAAGCAAAATACAAGAAAACAAAACAAAAACACTACAAAAACGCAACAAACCAAACATAAACACGACACAAACTCCACAAAACAAAAGCTCAGCAAAAACACTATAAAAACTCAAGTTACAGGTCCATTTTTACAAGTTACAGGTCCATTTTTACAAGTTACGTGTTCATTTATACAAGTTACAAATCCATTTATAAAAGTCGCAGGTTTATAAGTCGTATTAATATAATATATTATATATATGTACGTATATGAGTTTTAGACCACTTTTTTTTAGCAAGTTTGATCAGTATATGTGAAGGGATGTAATTAGAATATTGATAGACGTCAACAATATTCCTTTATTTTTGCCAAAATATTGGAAGGCGTACAAATACCGCAGTTCCCAACAGCATATTCAGTTCTATCGATTAGTGAAAATTTGCTATTTTAAAAGCTTGAGACCGTAATGGTCGTTACTCAAGTAACTGTCAACTGATTTGGTCCAAAACAAGAAAGGTTTCTTTCTATGGACTTTATAAGTGTGTATAGGCCTACTAAGTTCCATGAAAACTTATTAGTTATTGCGCTTACAGATAGATGGATAGACATTTTCCCCGTTAACCAAGTAATCTTACAAAGTAGCCTATCATTCTGGCACTTAATAAATAAATAAAATCAAGTAAACTGATATAACGAAGTGCCAGAATGCTTTTTTAAAATCAGTGGTAATTGAAGAAAAGAAGTTATTTTTGTAATAGATCTCCGAGTTAAACTCCAGATCGATTCATTAAGCAGGCCCTACGGAAGAACAAAGGTCTAAAGTTTGTTTCTTAACCTTAATTCATATTCGTATACACTGATATAATAATTCTTAAACATTTGTCAACATTTTACAAAATGCACTGCCAATAATATTATTAATGGTATAATAGGCCTACGATTCGCTGACATGTTTGTTTCAAATTGAAAGCAGCCGTATGGATTATGAATGAATAAAAAGTCAATCTGCTGGGCCTCCATGGCCTGTAATAGGGAACACTCTATATTGCTGCACAGGAACGAATAAGAACAATACTCACATTAAAATATAATGTAGATAGGCTATCGGTAACATACTTATCGATAGAATGGACAATACTATATCAGTATTCAACGGCTAGTTGTGTTTTAAATCTTTTATTTCCATTTACTTACACTGACATCGTTATGAAGAAATGAATCAATCCAGACAGGCTAACAATATCAATAAACTATTGGCAATTTGTTACGTTATGTTTAATATATTGTGGGCCATGCTAAATATTGTAGCGTGAAATATCCATTACGAAATTAATACTTATATTAAATTGGAAATGGAAGCATGCTCTTTAATAAGTAATTTCGCCTAGTATTTATATGTACAGAATTGTGTACATTAGGACATTAGTTACGGGAGCTCGGTCGCTGATTGGTTGGACGCGAGCCAATGGTCAACCGATTTGGTTCAAATTCAATAGGCTTCTTTCCATGGACGTCATAAATGCGTATACCAAGTTTCCATGAAAATCCGATAAAGCGTAGGCCTATTTGAGTTATTGCTTCTTTCTGATATATTGCCATTAAAATAGGCACTAAATAGAGCATTACTCCGATACCGGTCAACCGATTTGGTCCAATATCAATAGGGTTCTTCCCATTGACGTTATAAATGCGTATACCAAGTTTCATGAAAATCCGATAAAGCATATTTCAGTTTACGCGAGTACAGACACACGGACAGACAGACAGACAGATATTTTCCTTCCCCCACACAATCTCATAAAGTATCATTCTGGCACTTAATAAATAATATTCTTTGCACGACTTAACTAACTTACGAATATTGTTGCCGTGGATCGTAAGTTGACATTCCCGCACAAAATATTGTAGCTATGGAAACAAAACAAATTTCCTTGCGGTAAGAATTTATTTACGCCACACATCATAATACAAGCCTTCATGGACAAGGCCCCCCAGGACAAATATTCGGTTCCCATAACAACAAATACATGCGAATCATTTTTGAAATAAACATTTATCTTCATTAATGTACATAATATACATAATATTTGAGGTAATATCTCAATTAATATAATTAAATTGATATAAATAATCATCGTGCAAAAAATAGCATGCAATACTCGTGCCATAAGCACATAACGGATCTCGGAAAATTGAAAAACGCTTTCCTCGATCCGTATGCATCGCTTACGGCACTTGTATCGCAATATACTATTCCTACATACTGTAAGGCACAGATAGAGAAAGTAAACAAATCCCACTCATTTTTACTTCCTCTGCCCGTACCATAGGTACTATAGGTAGAGGAAGTATTGTATTCGACCCTAAAATTCGAAGTTGAGTTTTTAGCATATATACACGTTTCAAGGCCCTCTGAATCCAAAAATACTATTTTTGGAAACATGTCTGTGTGTCCGTGTGTGTGGTGTGTGTGTGTCTGTCTGTCTGTGTGGAAGTTTGTGAAGAAGCTAGCTCCGAAACGGAGAATCGTATGAAAACAAAATTTCGTATTTGGGGCAGGTACCTTCTGAAGATGTGATTCGAAGATTGGCGACAAATTTCCCTTATTTTTAAGGGGACTTTACATGAAGAAATTTTCGTTTTTCGCGATTTTCTCGAAAACGGCTCTAACGATTTTCTTTAAATTTTGCGCATGGATTGCTTGTACCAAGAGCTAAAACTTTTATTTGAAACATTTTTTCGAACAAATTCTCTGAAGGGTAGTTATAAGCAACCCACTGTGATTTTTTTTTTTTTTTGCAATACGGCTTCTTGTAAATCGTACGAAAATAAAATTTTGTATTTGGGTTAGGTACCTTCTGAGGCTGTGAAGATTGGCGACAACCTTTTCTTATATTTAAGGGGACTTTACATGAAGAATATTTTGTTTTTTGCTATTTTCTCATAAACGGCTCTAACAATTTCCTTTAAATTTTGTACATGGATTTCTTATACCATTTCAAAAACATTCTCTGAAGGGTGGTTGTAACCTACCAACTTGCCTGGTGAACAACTCAATACGCGGACATTTAAGGCATTTTATTCTATATAAGCACGTGAAGTGAGAAAAATGTACTGTTGGCCCTGCTTACAATAAAGAAATAGCCTATCTCAGGGGAATATTTGATAAATTTCGGAAATTATTCTTAGCAGCGGAAAGTTCAATAAACGTTTGCAGTCACTTGTTTTTTTCCCCATAGCCTGCGTTTTTAGTCGCAACATTCAAAGAAGGGGCTATAAGATATTTATAGCATAATTAGCGTAAATGCTGCAAACTTTTATTTGGGCAGAGGAAGTTATGTGACTTTCACATCAGATTTTTTTGTTTTGTAACATAAGACTGAACTCTTCCGACTCCACGTACAACTTAACAATCTCAGTGATCGGCGCTGAATACCATAAATATGACTTTTCGGTGACATCAGAGTTGAGAATCCCGTTATTAATGTCATTTCCATATGTTACATGTGTTGTGTCACAATGCGACCTGACCTTCATCTTACGCAATCAGAATCCGGAAAGAACGGCAATTGTTCTGCAGCTTTCACTGCCACCATGATGACCTCTGACATGTCACACGCAGCCAGTAGCTTCAGATTTCAATGCCCCTCAATACATCTCGTTCTATATTAATTATATCGACTGTCTATTGTTTCTCTTCTCTATTGGAAAGTTTTTCCCCTTGGATTTAATTATAATAATAATAATAATAATAATAATAATAATAATAATAATAATAATAATTTCAATTTCATTTATTTCGTTTATTTATTTAGAGAAGCTACAGACAATTTTTACAAATTTTAATGTAATAATAATAATAATAATAATAATAATCTTTGTAACATTGATAAGTGTTAAGTGAAGTGATAACCTAAATAGTATAGGCCCGTTATTACCACCTCCAGTAAAGTATTTACGGCTACTTTCACGGTTACTTTACTGACAGTTCGATTTTACAATATCTGGTTAGGCGTTAACTGTTGGTAAAAATCTCTTAACTGGCAGTAATCTTTACTGTAGGAAAATGTACAAGTAAACTCCTAACCGGAGGATTTTTTGAGGTTATTCTTCTCGCGAACTGAATTAAAATGGAGACATGAAATTATTTAGCTGCTTTCGTAATGTCAGAGGTGATGATGAACAATGCCAATATATGTAATAAAGATTAAAATAATATTGAAAACTAGATCAAACTATTATGAAAATTTGGACAATCAATTATTTTACTGTTTACTTCCTCTACCCGTACATCAGATTATATTTGGATCTTGCATCTTTAGGGGATGGGGTTAGAAACGTGGTAACTTTCTTTTCATTTTTACAACCACTTTACTTGAGGAGGATTTTATTCGTCTTTATTTTTTAGAAAACAGCTTAACAAATTTTAGATTTTAACAGGAATTGTATAATAAGCGTAATATATAAAATATAATAGGCCTATATGTAATGTATTTAAATATTTCATGCTAAGAGCTAATAATTTCATTTGAAAAATCTTGTAATATATCCTCTAGTTATTAGCTACACATTTCATACACAAACCTATTAGGTTTTAGGTCTTGCCTCGCAAATTATGCGACCTTTTTAGGCTAAGACAACTGAATGCGCACTACTGCCCGTACTGTGTACTGTATACTATAATTAAATTCAGAGGAAGTTATTTTTTATTTATTTATTTAACAAAAGGTCCCACAAGAGGTTTCACAAGAGATTTTTTTATAGGCCTATGTCTTTCCGAGCTTTGCTGTGTGTTTATTTTGAATTATATGACACTTTTCGTCGATAATATTCAGGAACAATTGTCCTTCGCTTCAAAAGAAATTGCTGTGTCTCTTTATTTTTTATATCACCCATAACCTCATTATCCATTGCAAAATCAATCTTAACAATGAAAACAGATGAAAGCTAAGATAAACAAGTGAGTAACGCTGGTACCAACTGATATGACTTTTGTCTGATTGCGTTAACTGGGAGTAAATTTTAACTAGAAGATGATAAGAACAAAGAAGTGTTTACTGGAACTTTACCCCGACCGTAAAATAACTATCAATTAACACTTACTCCTACTTAACTGGACATCGTAAGAACGGGCCTAAGTCAACAATGAGTGTGGAAGACAATGTGCAAATAAGCACAAACAAACTCGAATTATGTAAACTATGGCATGTAGTAGGCCTACTGCGTACTGCAATGGGGCATGCCAACTAAAGCCAAAATAAAAAAACTAAAAACAAAAACTAATCATAATCTTTATTGCCGAAGACATAACAAATGTTTGGACAGTGTCAAGGTTTCCTCTAATACTAATATAAAAAAAAAATTAGTTATAGGCCTATTGCTTAATAGTTATGTGATTTAAAAGGCCTACGCGTGCATCCTCCGAACTGTAGAGGCATATTTGTATTGCATTAAGACCTGTTTTCTAATTGGTAATAAATTTAGCGTCTTGATATTAACAGTTAAACCATTATATAATTGTAAACCAAAAACCATATAATGTATGTATTTGAGATTCAAAATGAATTAGTTCCTGTCAGCGCAGTGTCAGATGATATGCGAAATCATGTTAACATAATTCTACCTAAATATAGGCTAACAAGAACCTGTGACAGCCATGTTGTTTTGGGTATCAAACTTCTTATTAAAGTCCACTTAATATTAGAAATACAAACCACACAAGATGTTTTAATAATTAAATAAAATCAGGTAAACTGATGTAAAAAAGTGCCAGTATGTTTTTGTTTAATCAGTTATGACTGCAATTATGATATGCAGAATATGTTGTTTTTTTTAAATTGATTTCCAAGTTAAGCTCCAGATTTATTCATTAAGCAGGGCTTACGGAAGAAGAAAGGTCTACCATCTCGGCCACCTGGATCATTTTAACGGTCTAGTTGGATAAGCGCATGTAAAACAATGGTGTTTTTTGTCATAGCTACCTGTATTTTAATTTCCAAGACCTTATAACATCACAGTAAAACAATAGGCTATGTTGTCAGGATAACTGATTTTCATTTTTTTTATAAATTCTTTCGAATACGTATATTGCCATAAAATAGGCACTAAATTGAGCATTACTCCGAAACAGATCAACCGATTTTATCCATTATGAATAGATGTCTTCCCATGGACATTGTAAATGTGTGTACCAAGTTTCATAAAAATCCGGTAAAGCGTATTGAGTTACCGCGTCTTTAAAATATACACTAAATTGGGTTTTACTCCGGTACCGGTCAACAGATTAGGTTCAAATTCAATAGGGCACTTCTCATGGACGTCATAAATGGGTATACCAAGTTTCATGGAAATCCGATACAGCGTATCGCCATAATCTATTAAAATAGGCACTAAATTGGGCATTACTCCGGTACCGGTGAACCGATTTGGTTCAATATCAATAGGGTTCTTCCCATCGACATTATGAATGTTTATACCAAGTTTCATGAAAATCCGAAAAAGCGTACTTGAGTTATGGTGCGTACAGACGCACGGACAGACGGACGGACGGACAGACAGACAGACAGACAGACGGACAGACAGACAGACAGACAGACGGACAGACATTTTTTCGTCCCCCACACAATCTCATAAAGTACCATACTGGCACTTAATAAAGAACATCCCATTTACAAAAAACGTTTATACTGTTGAAGAATACTTGGATTCTGATTATTTGTTTCATTTTTTACCACTTTATTAACATATTGTATTACTTATTGGTGGCATATATTATTATTATTATTATTATTATTATTATTATTATTATACACTGAAACAAGGAAATGATAACAGAAATTCTACAGCAGGGTGTGATTTTATTTTTCAAATACGTTTTAAATCAAAATTAAGTTTTAAGATTATTATAATGCAATTGCATATACAAATACAAATAATAATAATAATTTAATTTCATTTATTTATTTACTAGCATGTGCCCGCGGCTTCGCCCGCGATAGATATTTCAAGAATTAAAAATTAAGAGCATAATAGTTTAATCATTATATTTATTAACACCTAAATCGCGTGGAAAACATACCACGATTAGATAGCATTGACTGGTAAAAGCGACCTCAGATTCGAGTTCCTTGGCCCAGAAAACCTCTGTATAGTGAGTTTCGTCCAAATAAAACAGTGTTTGACCATATTTAGGGCTTACAACATTCAAGCGATCGCGAAAATTTTATTTTCAAGGTACAGTATGACAAAAATAGCTAAAGCCAATTACTGTAATTGATTTGACATTGAAATGTATAACTGAAAAATGATGTTTCGAAAACGCCAAAATGCGATCAGAATTCCGAGAAGGCTAACCCCTTTGAAAATTTCGAAAAATGCGCCCAGAATTCAGAGAAGCCTAACCCCTTTGAAAATTTCGAAAAATGCGCCCAGAATTCCGAGAAGGCTAACCCCTTTGAAAATTTCGAAAAATGCGCCCAGAATTCCGAGAAGGCTAACCCCTTTGAATATTCCGAAAAATGCGCCCAGAATTCCGAGAAGGCTAACCCCTTTGAAAATTTCGAAAAATGCGCCCAGAATTCCGAGAAGGCTAACCCCTTTGAAAATTTCGAAAAATGCGCCCAGAATTCCGAGAAGCTAACCCCTTTGAAAACTTCGAAAAATGCGCCCAGAATTCCGAGAAGGCGAACCCCTTTGAAAATTTCGAAAAATGCGCCCAGAATTCAGAGAAGGCTAACCCCTTTGAAAATTTCGAAAAATGCGCCCAGAATTGCGAGAAGGCTAACCCCTTTGAAAATTTCGAAAAATGCGCCCAGAATTCCGAGAAGGCTAACCCCTTTGAAAATTTCGAAAAATGCGCCCAGAATTCCGAGAAGGCTAACCCCTTTGAAAATGTCGAAAAATGCGCCCAGAATTGCGAGAAGGCTAACCCCTTTGAAAATTTCGAAAAATGCGCCCAGAATTCCGAGAAGGCTAACCCCTTTGAAAATTTCGAAAAATGCGCCCAGAATTCCGAGAAGGCTAACCCCTTTGAAAATTTCGAAAAATGCGCCCAGAATTCCGAGAAGGCTAACCCCTTTGAAAATTTCGAAAAATGCGCCCAGAATTCCGAGAAGGCTAACCCCTTTGAAAATTTCGAAAAATGCGCCCAGAATTCCGAGAAGGCTAACCCCTTTGAAAATTTCGAAAAATGCGCCCAGAATTCCGAGAAGGCTAACCCCTTTGAAAATTTCGAAAAATGCGCCCAGAATTCCGAGAAGGCTAACCCCTTTGAAAATTTCGAAAAATGCGCCCAGAATTCCGAGAAGGCTAACCCCTTTGAAAATTTCGAAAAATGCGCCCAGAATTCCGAGAAGGCTAACCACTTTGAAAATTTCGAAAAATGCGCCCAGAATTCCGAGAAGGCTAACCCCTTTGAAAATTTCGAAAAATGCGCCCAGAATTCCGAGAAGGCTAACCCCTTTGAAAATTTCGAAAAATGCGCCCAGAATTCCGAGAAGGCTAACCCCTTTGAAAATTTCGAAAAATGTGCCCAGAATTCCGAGAAGGCGAACCCCTTTGAAAATTTCGAAAAATGCGCCCAGAATTCAGAGAAGGCTAACCCCTTTGAAAATTTCGAAAAATGCGCCCAGAATTGCGAGAAGGCTAACCCCTTTGAAAATTTCGAAAAATGCGCCCAGAATTGCGAGAAGGCTAACCCCTTTGAAAATTTCGAAAAATGCGCCCAGAATTCCGAGAAGGCTAACCCCTTTGAAAATTTCGAAAAATGCGCACAGAATTCCGAGAAGACTAACCCCTTTGAAAATTTCGAAAAATGCGCTCAGAATTCCGAGAAGGCTAACCCCTTTGAAAAATTCGAAAAATGCGCCCAGAATTCCGAGAAGGCTAACCCCTTTGAAAATTTCGAAAAATGCGCCCAGAATTCCGAGAAGGCTAACCCCTTTGAAAATTTCGAAAAATGCGCCCAGAATTCCGAGAAGGCTAACCCCTTTGAAAATTTCGAAAAATGCGCCCAGAATTACGAGAAGGCTAACCCCTTTGAAAATTTCGAAAAATGCGATCAGAATTCCGAGAAGGCTAACCCCTTTGAAAATTTCGAAAAATGCGCCCAGAATTCCGAGAAGGCTAACCCCTTTGAAAATTTCGAAAAATGCGCCCAGAATTCCGAGAAGGCTAACCCCTTTGAAAATTTCGAAAAATGCGCCCAGAATTCCGAGAAGGCTAACCCCTTTGAAAATTTCGAAAAATGCGCCCAGAATTCCGAGAAGGCTAACCACTTTGAAAATTTCGAAAAATGCGCCCAGAATTCCGAGAAGGCTAACCCCTTTGAAAATTTCGAAAAATGCGCCCAGAATTCCGAGAAGGCTAACCCCTTTGAAAATTTCGAAAAATGCGCCCAGAATTCCGAGAAGGCTAACCCCTTTGAAAATTTCGAAAAATGCGCCCAGAATTCCGAGAAGGCGAACCCCTTTGAAAATTTCGAAAAATGCGCCCAGAATTCAGAGAAGGCTAACCCCTTTGAAAATTTCGAAAAATGCGCCCAGAATTCCGAGAAGGCTAACCCCTTTGAAAATTTCGAAAAATGCGCCCAGATTTCCGAGAAGGCTAACCCCTTTGAAAATTTCGAAAAATGCGCCCAGAATTCCGAGAAGGCTAACCCCTTTGAAAATTTCGAAAAATGCGCCCAGAATTCCGAGAGGGCTAACCCCTTTGAAAATTTCGAAAAATGCGCCCAGAATTCCGAGAAGGCTAACCCCTTTGAAAATTTCGAAAAATGCGCCCAGAATACCGAGAAGGCTAACCCCTTTGAAAATTTCGAAAAATGCGCCCAGAATTCCGAGAAGGCTAACCCCTTTGAAAATTTCGAAAAATGCGCCCTAATTCCGAGAAGGCTAACCCCTTTGAAAATTTCGAAAAATGCGCCCAGAATTCCGAGAAGGCTAACCCCTTTGAAGATTTCGAAAAATGCGCCCAGAATTCCGAGAAGGCTAACCCCTTTGAAAATTTCGAAAAATGCGCCCAGAATTCCGAGAAGGCTAACCCCTTTGAAAATTTCGAAAAATGCGCCCAGAATTCCGAGAAGGCTAACCCCTTTGAAAATTTCGAAAAATGCGCCCAGAATTCAGAGAAGGCTAACCCCTTTGAAAATTTCGAAAAATGCGCCCAGAATTCCGAGAAGGCTAACCCCTTTGAAAATTTCGAAAAATGCGCCCAGAATTCCGAGAAGGCTAACCCCTTTGAAAATTTCGAAAAATGCGCCCAGAATTCCGAGAAGGCTAACCCGTTTGAAAATTTCGAAAAATGCGCCCAGAATTCCGAGAAGGCTAACCCCTTTGAAAATTTCGAAAAATGCGCCCAAAATTCCGAGAAGGCGAACCCCTTTGAAAATTTCGAAAAATGCGCCCAGAATTCCGAGAAGGCTAACCCCTTTGAAAATTTCGAAAAATGCGCCCAGAATTCCGAGAAGGCGAACCCCTTTGAAAATTTCGAAAAATGCGCCCAGAATTCCGAGAAGGCTAACCCCTTTGAAAATTTCGAAAAATGCGCCCAGAATTCCGAGAAGGCTAACCCCTTTGAAAATTTCGAAAAATGCGCCCAGAATTCCGAGAAGGCTAACCCCTTTGAAAATTTCGAAAAATGCGCCCAGAATTCCGAGAAGGCTAACCACTTTGAAAATTTCTAAAAATGCGCCCAGAATTGCGAGAAGGCTAAACCTTTTGAAAATTTCGAAAAATGCGCCCAGAATTCCGAGAAGGCTAACCCCTTTGAAAATTTCGAAAAATGCGCCCTAATTCCGAGAAGGCTAACCCCTTTGAAAATTTCGAAAAATGCGCCCAGAATTCCGAGAAGGCTAACCCCTTTGAAAATTTCGAAAAATGCGCCCAGAATTCCGAGAAGGCTAACCCCTTTGAAAATTTCGAAAAATGCGCCCAGAATTCCGAGAAGGCTAACCCCTTTGAAAATTTCGAAAAATGCGCCCTAATTCCGAGAAGGCTAACCCCTTTGAAAATTTCGAAAAATGCGCCCAGAATTCCGAGAAGGCTAACCCCTTTGAAGATTTCGAAAAATGCGCCCAGAATTCCGAGAAGGCTAACCCCTTTGAAAATTTCGAAAAATGCGCCCAGAATTCCGAGAAGGCTAACCCCTTTGAAAATTTCGAAAAATGCGCCCAGAATTCCGAGAAGGCTAACCCCTTTGAAAATTTCGAAAAATGCGCCCAGAATTCCGAGAAGGCTAACCCCTTTGAAAATTTCGTAAAATGCGCCCAGATTTCCGAGAAGGCTAACCCCTTTGAAAATTTCGAAAAATGCGCCCAGAATTCCGAGAAGGCTAACCCCTTTGAAAATTTCGAAAAATGCACCCAGAATTCCGAGAATGCTAACCCCTTTGAAAGTTTCGAAAAATACGCCCAGAATTCCGAGAAGGCTAACCCCTTTGAAAATTTCGAAAAATGCGCCCAGAATTCCGAGAAGGCTAACCCCTTTAAAATGTCGAAAAATGCGCCCAGAATTCAGAGAAGGCTAACCCCTTTGAAAATGTCAAAAATGCTCCCAGAATTCCGAGAAGGCTAACCCCTTTGAAAATTTCGAAAAATGCGCCCAGAATTCCGAGAAGGCTAACCCCTTTGAAAATTTCGAAAAATGCGCGCAGAATTCCGAGAAGGCTAACCCCTTTGAAAATTTCGAAAAATGCGCCCAGAATTCCGAGAAGGCTAACCCCTTTGAAAATTTCGAAAAATGCGCCCAGAATTCCGAGAAGGCTAACCCCTTTGAAAATTTCGAAAAATGCGCCCAGAATTCCGAGAAGGCTAACCCCTTTGAAAATTTCGAAAAATGCGCCCAGAATTCCGAGAAGGCTAACCCCTTTGAAAATTTCGAAAAATGCGCCCTAATTCCGAGAAGGCTAACCCCTTTGAAAATTTCGAAAAATGCGCCCAGAATTCCGAGAAGGCTAACCCCTTTGAAGATTTCGAAAAATGCGCCCAGAATTCCGAGAAGGCTAACCCCTTTGAAAATTTCGAAAAATGCGCCCAGAATTCCGAGAAGGCTAACCCCTTTGAAAATTTCGAAAAATGCGCCCAGAATTCCGAGAAGGCTAACCCCTTTGAAAATTTCGAAAAATGCGCCCAGAATTCCGAGAAGGCTAACCCCTTTGAAAATTTCGTAAAATGCGCCCAGATTTCCGAGAAGGCTAACCCCTTTGAAAATTTCGAAAAATGCGCCCAGAATTCCGAGAAGGCTAACCCCTTTGAAAATTTCGAAAAATGCACCCAGAATTCCGAGAATGCTAACCCCTTTGAAAGTTTCGAAAAATACGCCCAGAATTCCGAGAAGGCTAACCCCTTTGAAAATTTCGAAAAATGCGCCCAGAATTCCGAGAAGGCTAACCCCTTTAAAATGTCGAAAAATGCGCCCAGAATTCAGAGAAGGCTAACCCCTTTGAAAATGTCAAAAATGCTCCCAGAATTCCGAGAAGGCTAACCCCTTTGAAAATTTCGAAAAATGCGCCCAGAATTCCGAGAAGGCTAACCCCTTTGAAAATTTCGAAAAATGCGCGCAGAATTCCGAGAAGGCTAACCCCTTTGAAAATTTCGAAAAATGCGCCCAGAATTCCGAGAAGGCTAACCCCTTTGAAAATTTCGAAAAATGCGCCCAGAATTCCGAGAAGGCTAACCCCTTTGAAAATTTCGAAAAATGCGCCCAGAATTCCGAGAAGGCTAACCCCTTTGAAAATTTCGAAAAATGCGCCCAGAATTGCGAGAAGGCTAACCCCTTTGAAAATTTCGAAAAATGCGCCCAGAATTGCGAGAAGGCTAACCCCTTTGAAAATTTCGAAAAATGCGCCCAGAATTCCGAGAAGGCTAACCCCTTTGAAAATTTCGAAAAATGCCCCCAGAATTCCGAGAAGGCTAACCCCTTTGAAAATTTCGTAAAATGCGCCCACATTTCCGAGAAGGCTAACCCCTTTGAAAATTTCGAAAAATGCGCCCAGAATTCCGAGAAGGCTAACCCCTTTGAAAATTTCGAAAAATGCGCCCAGAATTCCGAGAAGGCTAACCCCTTTGAAAATTTCGAAAAATGCGCCCAGAATTCCGAGAAGGCTAACCCCTTTGAAAATTTCGAAAAATGCGCCCAGAATTCCGAGAAGGCTAACCCCTTTGAAAATTTCGAAAAATGCGCCCAGAATTCCGAGAAGGCTAACCCCTTTGAAAATTTCGAAAAATGCGCCCAGAATTCCGAGAAGGCTAACCCCTTTGAAAATTTCGAAAAATGCGCCCAGAATTACGAGAAGGCTAACCCCTTTGAAAATTTCGAAAAATGCGCCCAGAATTCCGAGAAGGCTAACCCCTTTGAAAATTTCGAAAAATGCGCCCAGAATTCCGAGAAGGCTAACCCCTTTGAAAATTTCGAAAAATGGGCCCAGAATTCCGAGAAGGCTAACCCGTTTGAAAATTTCGAAAAATGCGCCCAGAATTCCGAGTAGGCTAACCCCTTTGAAAATTTCGAAAAATGCACCCAGAATTCCGAGAAGGCTAACCCCTTTGAAAATTTCGAAAAATGCGCACAGAATTCCGAGAAGGCTAAACCCTTTGAAAATTTCGAAAAATGCGCTCAGAATTCCGAGAAGGCTAACCCCTTTGAAAAATTCGAAAAATGCGCCCAGAATTCCGAGAAGGCTAACCCCTTTGAAAATTTCGAAAAATGCGCCCAGAATGCCGAGAAGGCTAACCCCTTTGAAAATTTCGAGAAATGCGCCCAGAATTCCGAGAAGGCTAACCCCTTTGAAAATTTCGAAAAATGCTCCCAGAATTCCGAGAAGGCTAACCCCTTTGAAAATTTCGAAAAATGCGCCCAGAATTCCGAGAAGGCTAACCCCTTTGAAAATTTCGAAAAATGCGATCAGAATCCCGAGAAGGCTAACCCCTTTGAAAATTTCGAAAAATGCGCCCAGAATTCCGAGAAGGCTAACCCCTTTGAAAATTTCGAAAAATGCGCCCAGAATTCCGAGAAGGCTAACCCCTTTGAAAATTTCGAAAAATGCGCCCAGAATTCCGAGAAGGCTAACCCCTTTGAAAATTTCGAAAAATGCGCCCAGAATTCCGAGAAGGCTAACCACTTTGAAAATTTCGAAAAATGCGCCCAGAATTCCGAGAAGGCTACCCTTTGAAAATTTCGAAAAATGCGCCCAGAATTCCGAGAAGGCTAACCCCTTTGAAAATTTCGAAAAATGCGCCCAGAATTCCGAGAATTCTAACCCCTTAGAAAATTTCGAAAAATGCGCCCAGAATTCCGAGAAGGCTAACCCCTTTGAAAATTTCGAAAAATGCGCCCAGAATTCCGAGAAGGCTAACCCGTTTGAAAATTTCGAAAAATGCGCCCAGAATTCCGAGTAGGCTAACCCCTTTGAAAATTTCGAAAAATGCGCCCAGAATTCCGAGAAGGCTAACCCCTTTGAAAATTTCGAAAAATGCGCACAGAATTCCGAGAAGGCTAACCCCTTTGAATATTCCGAAAAATGTGCCCAGAATTCCGAGAAGGCTAACCCCTTTGAAAATTTCGAAAAATGCGCCCAGAATTCCGAGAAGGCTAACCCCATTGAAAATTTCGAAAAATGCGCCCAGAATTCCGAGAAGGCTAACCCCTTTGAAAATTTCGAAAAATGCGCCCAGAATTCCGAGAAGGCTAACCCCTTTGAAAATTTCGAAAAATGCGCCCAGAATTCCGAGAAGGCGAACCCCTTTGAAAATTTCGAAAAATGCGCCCAGAATTCCGAGAAGGCTAACCCCTTTGAAAATTTCGAAAAATGCGCCCAGAATTCCGAGAAGGCTAACCCCTTTGAAAATTTCGAAAAATGCGCCCAGAATTCCGAGAAGGCTAACCCCTTTGAAAATTTCGAAAAATGCGCCCAGAATTCAGAGAAGGCTAACCCCTTTGAAAATTTCGAAAAATGCGCCCAGAATTCCGAGAAGGCTAACCCCTTTGAAAATTTCGAAAAATGCGCCCAGAATTCCGAGAAGGCTAACCCCTTTGAAAATTTCGAAAAATGCGCCCAGAATCCCGAGAAGGCTAACCCCTTTGAAAATTTCGAAAAATGCGCCCAGAATTCCGAGAAGGCTAACCCCTTTGAAAATTTCGAAAAATGCGCCCAGAATTCCGAGAAGGCTAACCCCTTTGAAAATTTCGAAAAATGCGCCCAGAATTCCGAGAAGGCTAAGCCGTTTGAAAATTTCGAAAAATGCGCCCAGAATTCCGAGTAGGCTAACCCCTTTGAAAATTTCGAAAAATGCGCCCAGAATTCCGAGAAGGCTAACCCCTTTGAAAATTTCGAAAAATGCGCACAGAATTCCGAGAAGGCTAACCCCTTTGAAAAATTCGAAAAATGCGCCCAGAATTCCGAGAAGGCTAACCCCTTTGAAAATTTCGAAAAATGCGCCCAGAATTCCGAGAAGGCTAACCCCTTTGAAAATTTCGAAAAATGCGCCCAGAATTCCGAGAAGGCTAACCCCTTTGAAAATTTCGAAAAATGCGCCCAGAATTCCGAGAAGGCTAACCCCTTTGAAAATTTCGAAAAATGCGCCCAGAATTCCGAGAAGGGTAACCCCTTTGAAAATTTCGAAAAATGCGCCCAGAATTCCGAGAAGACTAACCCCTTTGAAAATTTCGAAAAATGCGCCCAGAATTCCGAGAAGGCTAACCCCTTTGAAAATTTCGAAAAATGCGCCCAGAATTCCGAGAGGGCTAACCCCTTTGAAA
This sequence comes from Ectobius pallidus, assembly GCA_964059195.1. Lineage (NCBI taxonomy): Eukaryota > Metazoa > Arthropoda > Insecta > Blattodea > Ectobiidae > Ectobius > Ectobius pallidus. The sequence continues at coordinate 115,011,746 of CAXKWD010000010.1, forward strand.
ATTTCGAAAAATGCGCCCAGAATTCCGAGAAGGCTAACCCCTTTGAAAATTTCGAAAAATGCGCCCAGAATACCGAGAAGGCTAACCCCTTTGAAAATTTCGAAAAATGCGCCCAGAATTCCGAGAAGGCTAACCCCTTTGAAAATTTCGAAAAATGCGCCCTAATTCCGAGAAGGCTAACCCCTTTGAAAATTTCGAAAAATGCGCCCAGAATTCCGAGAAGGCTAACCCCTTTGAAGATTTCGAAAAATGCGCCCAGAATTCCGAGAAGGCTAACCCCTTTGAAAATTTCGAAAAATGCGCCCAGAATTCCGAGAAGGCTAACCCCTTTGAAAATTTCGAAAAATGCGCCCAGAATTCCGAGAAGGCTAACCCCTTTGAAAATTTCGAAAAATGCGCCCAGAATTCAGAGAAGGCTAACCCCTTTGAAAATTTCGAAAAATGCGCCCAGAATTCCGAGAAGGCTAACCCCTTTGAAAATTTCGAAAAATGCGCCCAGAATTCCGAGAAGGCTAACCCCTTTGAAAATTTCGAAAAATGCGCCCAGAATTCCGAGAAGGCTAACCCGTTTGAAAATTTCGAAAAATGCGCCCAGAATTCCGAGAAGGCTAACCCCTTTGAAAATTTCGAAAAATGCGCCCAAAATTCCGAGAAGGCGAACCCCTTTGAAAATTTCGAAAAATGCGCCCAGAATTCCGAGAAGGCTAACCCCTTTGAAAATTTCGAAAAATGCGCCCAGAATTCCGAGAAGGCGAACCCCTTTGAAAATTTCGAAAAATGCGCCCAGAATTCCGAGAAGGCTAACCCCTTTGAAAATTTCGAAAAATGCGCCCAGAATTCCGAGAAGGCTAACCCCTTTGAAAATTTCGAAAAATGCGCCCAGAATTCCGAGAAGGCTAACCCCTTTGAAAATTTCGAAAAATGCGCCCAGAATTCCGAGAAGGCTAACCCCTTTGAAAATTTCGAAAAATGCGCCCAGAATTCCGAGAAGGCTAACCCCTTTGAAAATTTCGAAAAATGCGCCCAGAATTCCGAGAAGGCTAACCACTTTGAAAATTTCTAAAAATGCGCCCAGAATTGCGAGAAGGCTAACCCTTTTGAAAATTTCGAAAAATGCGCCCAGAATTCCGAGAAGGCTAACCCCTTTGAAAATTTCGAAAAATGCGCCCTAATTCCGAGAAGGCTAACCCCTTTGAAAATTTCGAAAAATGCGCCCAGAATTCCGAGAAGGCTAACCTCTTTGAAGATTTCGAAAAATGCGCCCAGAATTCCGAGAAGGCTAACCCCTTTGAAAATTTCGAAAAATGCGCCCAGAATTCCGAGAAGGCTAACCCCTTTGAAAATTTCGAAAAATGCGCCCTAATTCCGAGAAGGCTAACCCCTTTGAAAATTTCGAAAAATGCGCCCAGAATTCCGAGAAGGCTAACCCCTTTGAAGATTTCGAAAAATGCGCCCAGAATTCCGAGAAGGCTAACCCCTTTGAAAATTTCGAAAAATGCGCCCAGAATTCCGAGAAGGCTAACCCCTTTGAAAATTTCGAAAAATGCGCCCAGAATTCCGAGAAGGCTAACCCCTTTGAAAATTTCGAAAAATGCGCCCAGAATTCCGAGAAGGCTAACCCCTTTGAAAATTTCGTAAAATGCGCCCAGATTTCCGAGAAGGCTAACCCCTTTGAAAATTTCGAAAAATGCGCCCAGAATTCCGAGAAGGCTAACCCCTTTGAAAATTTCGAAAAATGCACCCAGAATTCCGAGAATGCTAACCCCTTTGAAAGTTTCGAAAAATACGCCCAGAATTCCGAGAAGGCTAACCCCTTTGAAAATTTCGAAAAATGCGCCCAGAATTCCGAGAAGGCTAACCCCTTTAAAATGTCGAAAAATGCGCCCAGAATTCAGAGAAGGCTAACCCCTTTGAAAATGTCAAAAATGCTCCCAGAATTCCGAGAAGGCTAACCCCTTTGAAAATTTCGAAAAATGCGCCCAGAATTCCGAGAAGGCTAACCCCTTTGAAAATTTCGAAAAATGCGCGCAGAATTCCGAGAAGGCTAACCCCTTTGAAAATTTCGAAAAATGCGCCCAGAATTCCGAGAAGGCTAACCCCTTTGAAAATTTCGAAAAATGCGCCCAGAATTCCGAGAAGGCTAACCCCTTTGAAAATTTCGAAAAATGCGCCCAGAATTGCGAGAAGGCTAACCCCTTTGAAAATTTCGAAAAATGCGCCCAGAATTGCGAGAAGGCTAACCCCTTTGAAAATTTCGAAAAATGCGCCCAGAATTCCGAGAAGGCTAACCCCTTTGAAAATTTCGAAAAATGCGCCCAGAATTCCGAGAAGGCTAACCCCTTTGAAAATTTCGTAAAATGCGCCCACATTTCCGAGAAGGCTAACCCCTTTGAAAATTTCGAAAAATGCGCCCAGAATTCCGAGAAGGCTAACCCCTTTGAAAATTTCGAAAAATGCGCCCAGAATTCCGAGAAGGCTAACCCCTTTGAAAATTTCGAAAAATGCGCCCAGAATTCCGAGAAGGCTAACCCCTTTGAAAATTTCGAAAAATGCGCCCAGAATTCCGAGAAGGCTAACCCCTTTGAAAATTTCGAAAAATGCGCCCAGAATTCCGAGAAGGCTAACCCCTTTGAAAATTTCGAAAAATGCGCCCAGAATTCCGAGAAGGCTAACCCCTTTGAAAATTTCGAAAAATGCGCCCAGAATTCCGAGAAGGCTAACCCCTTTGAAAATTTCGAAAAATGCGCCCAGAATTACGAGAAGGCTAACCCCTTTGAAAATTTCGAAAAATGCGCCCAGAATTCCGAGAAGGCTAACCCCTTTGAAAATTTCGAAAAATGCGCCCAGAATTCCGAGAAGGCTAACCCCTTTGAAAATTTCGAAAAATGGGCCCAGAATTCCGAGAAGGCTAACCCGTTTGAAAATTTCGAAAAATGCGCCCAGAATTCCGAGTAGGCTAACCCCTTTGAAAATTTCGAAAAATGCACCCAGAATTCCGAGAAGGCTAACCCCTTTGAAAATTTCGAAAAATGCGCACAGAATTCCGAGAAGGCTAACCCCTTTGAAAATTTCGAAAAATGCGCTCAGAATTCCGAGAAGGCTAACCCCTTTGAAAAATTCGAAAAATGCGCCCAGAATTCCGAGAAGGCTAACCCCTTTGAAAATTTCGAAAAATGCGCCCAGAATGCCGAGAAGGCTAACCCCTTTGAAAATTTCGAGAAATGCGCCCAGAATTCCGAGAAGGCTAACCCCTTTGAAAATTTCGAAAAATGCTCCCAGAATTCCGAGAAGGCTAACCCCTTTGAAAATTTCGAAAAATGCGCCCAGAATTCCGAGAAGGCTAACCCCTTTGAAAATTTCGAAAAATGCGCCCAGAATTCCGAGAAGGCTAACCCCTTTGAAAATTTCGAAAAATGCGCCCAGAATTCCGAGAAGGCTAACCCCTTTGAAAATTTCGAAAAATGCGCCCAGAATTCAGAGAAGGCTAACCCCTTTGAAAATTTCGAAAAATGCGCCCAGAATTCCGAGAAGGCTAACCCCTTTGAAAATTTCGAAAAATGCGCCCAGAATTCCGAGAAGGCTAACCCCTTTGAAAATTTCGAAAAATGCGCCCAGAATCCCGAGAAGGCTAACCCCTTTGAAAATTTCGAAAAATGCGCCCAGAATTCCGAGAAGGCTAACCCCTTTGAAAATTTCGAAAAATGCGCCCAGAATTCCGAGAAGGCTAACCCCTTTGAAAATTTCGAAAAATGCGCCCAGAATTCCGAGAAGGCTAACCCCTTTGAAAATTTCGAAAAATGCGCCCAGAATTCCGAGAAGGCTAACCCGTTTGAAAATTTCGAAAAATGCGCCCAGAATTCCGAGTAGGCTAACCCCTTTGAAAATTTCGAAAAATGCGCCCAGAATTCCGAGAAGGCTAACCCCTTTGAAAATTTCGAAAAATGCGCACAGAATTCCGAGAAGGCTAACCCCTTTGAAAAATTCGAAAAATGCGCCCAGAATTCCGAGAAGGCTAACCCCTTTGAAAATTTCGAAAAATGCGCCCAGAATTCCGAGAAGGCTAACCCCTTTGAAAATTTCGAAAAATGCGCCCAGAATTCCGAGAAGGCTAACCCCTTTGAAAATTTCGAAAAATGCGCCCAGAATTCCGAGAAGGCTAACCCCTTTGAAAATTTCGAAAAATGCGCCCAGAATTCCGAGAAGGGTAACCCCTTTGAAAATTTCGAAAAATGCGCCCAGAATTCCGAGAAGACTAACCCCTTTGAAAATTTCGAAAAATGCGCCCAGAATTCCGAGAAGGCTAACCCCTTTGAAAATTTCGAAAAATGCGCCCAGAATTCCGAGAGGGCTAACCCCTTTGAAAATTTCGAAAAATGCGCCCAGAATTCCGAGAAGGCTAACCCCTTTGAAAATTTCGAAAAATGCGCCCAGAATACCGAGAAGGCTAACCCCTTTGAAGATTTCGAAAAATGCGCCCAGAATTCCGAGAAGGCTAACCCCTTTGAAGATTTCGAAAAATGCGCCCAGAATTCCGAGAAGGCGAACCCCTTTGAAGATTTCGAAAAATGCGCCCAGAATTCCGAGAAGGCTAACCCCTTTGAAAATTTCGAAAAATGCGCCCAGAATACCGAGAAGGCTAACCCCTTTGAAAATTTCGAAAAATGCGCCCAGAATTCCGAGAAGGCTAACCCCTTTGAAGATTTCGAAAAATGCGCCCAGAATTCCGAGAAGGCTAACCCCTTTGAAAATTTCGAAAAATGCGCCCAGAATTCCGAGAAGGCTAACCCCTTTGAAAATTTCGAAAAATGCGCCCAGAATTCCGAGAAGGCTAACCCCTTTGAAAATTTCGAAAAATGCGCCCAGAATTCCGAGAAGGCTAACCCCTTTGAAAATTTCGAAAAATGCGCCCAGAATTCAGAGAAGGCTAACCCCTTTGAAAATTTCGAAAAATGCGCCCAGAATTCCGAGAAGGCTAACCCCTTTGAAAATTTCGAAAAATGCGCCCAGAATTCCGAGAAGGCTAAGCCCTTTGAAAATTTCGAAAAATGCGCCCAGAATTCCGAGAAGGCTAAACCCTTTGAAAATTTCGAAAAATGCGCCCAGAATTTCGAGAAGGCTAACCCCTTTGAAAATTTCGTAAAATGCGCCCAGATTTCCGAGAAGGCTAACCCCTTTGAAAATTTCGAAAAATGCGCCCAGAATTCCGAGAAGGCTAACCCCTTTGAAAATTTCGAAAAATGCGCCCAGAATTCCGAGAATGCTAACCCCTTTGAAAGTTTCGAAAAATGCGCCCAGAATTCCGAGAAGGCTAACCCCTTTGAAAATTTCGAAAAATGCGCCCAGAATTCCGAGAAGGCTAACCCCTTTAAAATGTCGAAAAATGCGCCCAGAATTCAGAGAAGGCTAACCCCTTTGAAAATGTCAAAAATGCGCCCAGAATTCCGAGAAGGCTAACCCCTTTGAAAATTTCGAAAAATGCGCCCAGAATTCCGAGAAGGCTAACCCCTTTGAAAATTTCGAAAAATGCGCCCAGAATTCCGAGAAGGCTAACCCCTTTGAAAATTTCGAAAAATGCGCCCAGAATTCCGAGAAGGCTAAGCCCTTTGAAAATTTCGAAAAATGCGCCCAGAATTCCGAGAAGGCTAAACCCTTTGAAAATTTCGAAAAATGCGCCCAGAATTCCGAGAAGGCTAACCCCTTTGAAAATTTCGTAAAATGCGCCCAGATTTCCGAGAAGGCTAACCCCTTTGAAAATTTCGAAAAATGCGCCCAGAATTCCGAGAAGGCTAACCCCTTTGAAAATTTCGAAAAATGCGCCCAGAATTCCGAGAATGCTAACCCCTTTGAAAGTTTCGAAAAATGCGCCCAGAATTCCGAGAAGGCTAACCCCTTTGAAAATTTCGAAAAATGCGCCCAGAATTCCGAGAAGGCTAACCCCTTTAAAATGTCGAAAAATGCGCCCAGAATTCAGAGAAGGCTAACCCCTTTGAAAATGTCAAAAATGCGCCCAGAATTCCGAGAAGGCTAGCCCCTTTGAAAATTTCGAAAAATGCGCACAGAATTCCGAGAAGGCTAACCCCTTTGAAAAATTCGAAAAATGCGCCCAGAATTCCGAGAAGGCTAACCCCTTTGAAAATTTCGAAAAATGCGCCCAGAATTCCGAGAAGGCTAACCCCTTTGAAAATTTCGAAAAATGCGCCCAGAATTCCGAGAAGGCTAACCCCTTTGAAAATTTCGAAAAATGCGCCCAGAATTCCGAGAAGGCTAACCCCTTTGAAAATTTCGAAAAATGCGCCCAGAATTCCGAGAAGGGTAACCCCTTTGAAAATTTCGAAAAATGCGCCCAGAATTCCGAGAAGACTAACCCCTTTGAAAATTTCGAAAAATGCGCCCAGAATTCCGAGAAGGCTAACCCCTTTGAAAATTTCGAAAAATGCGCCCAGAATTCCGAGAGGGCTAACCCCTTTGAAAATTTCGAAAAATGCGCCCAGAATTCCGAGAAGGCTAACCCCTTTGAAAATTTCGAAAAATGCGCCCAGAATACCGAGAAGGCTAACCCCTTTGAAGATTTCGAAAAATGCGCCCAGAATTCCGAAAAGGCTAACCCCTTTGAAGATTTCGAAAAATGCGCCCAGAATTCCGAGAAGGCGAACCCCTTTGAAGATTTCGAAAAATGCGCCCAGAATTCCGAGAAGGCTAACCCCTTTGAAAATTTCGAAAAATGCGCCCAGAATACCGAGAAGGCTAACCCCTTTGAAAATTTCGAAAAATGCGCCCAGAATTCCGAGAAGGCTAACCCCTATGAAGATTTCGAAAAATGCGCCCAGAATTCCGAGAAGGCTAACCCCTTTGAAAATTTCGAAAAATGCGCCCAGAATTCCGAGAAGGCTAACCCCTTTGAAAATTTCGAAAAATGCGCCCAGAATTCCGAGAAGGCTAACCCCTTTGAAAATTTCGAAAAATGCGCCCAGAATTCAGAGAAGGCTAACCCCTTTGAAAATTTCGAAAAATGCGCCCAGAATTCCGAGAAGGCTAACCCCTTTGAAAATTTCGAAAAATGCGCCCAGAATTCCGAGAAGGCTAAGCCCTTTGAAAATTTCGAAAAATGCGCCCAGAATTCCGAGAAGGCTAAACCCTTTGAAAATTTCGAAAAATGCGCCCAGAATTTCGAGAAGGCTAACCCCTTTGAAAATTTCGTAAAATGCGCCCAGATTTCCGAGAAGGCTAACCCCTTTGAAAATTTCGAAAAATGCGCCCAGAATTCCGAGAAGGCTAACCCCTTTGAAAATTTCGAAAAATGCGCCCAGAATTCCGAGAAGGCTAACCCCTTTGAAAATTTCGAAAAATGCGCCCAGAATTCCGAGAAGGCTAAGCCCTATGAAAATTTCGAAAAATGCGCCCAGAATTCCGAGAAGGCTAAACCCTTTGAAAATTTCGAAAAATGCGCCCAGAATTCCGAGATGGCTAACCCCTTTGAAAATTTCGTAAAATGCGCCCAGATTTCCGAGAAGGCTAACCCCTTTGAAAATTTCGAAAAATGCGCCCAGAATTCCGAGAAGGCTAACCCCTTTGAAAATTTCGAAAAATGCGCCCAGAATTCCGAGAATGCTAACCCCTTTGAAAGTTTCGAAAAATGCGCCCAGAATTCCGAGAAGGCTAACCCCTTTGAAAATTTCGAAAAATGCGCCCAGAATTCCGAGAAGGCTAACCCCTTTAAAATGTCGAAAAATGCGCCCAGAATTCAGAGAAGGCTAACCCCTTTGAAAATGTCAAAAATGCGCCCAGAATTCCGAGAAGGCTAACCCCTTTGAAAATTTCGAAAAATGCGCCCAGAATTCCGAGAAGGCTAACCCCTTTGAAAATTTCGAAAAATGCGCCCAGAATTCCGAGAAGGCTAACCCCTTTGAAAATTTCGAAAAATGCGCCCAGAATTCCGAGAAGGCTAACCCCTTTGAAAATTTCGAAAAATGCGCCCAGAATTCCGAGAAGGCTAACCCCTTTGAAAATTTCGAAAAATGCGCCCAGAATTGCGAGAAGGCTAACCCCTTTGAAAATTTCGAAAAATGCGACAAGAATTCCGAGAAGGCCCCTTTGAAAATTTCGAAAAATGCGCCCAGAATTCCGAGAAGGCTAACCCCTTTGAATATTCCGAAAAATGCGCCCAGAATTCCGAGAAGGCTAACCCCTTTGAAAATTTCGAAAAATGCGCCCAGAATTCCGAGAAGGCTAACCCCATTGAAAATTTCGAAAAATGCGCCCAGAATTCCGAGAAGGCTAACCCCTTTGAAAATTTCGAAAAATGCGCCCAGAATTCAGAGAAGGCTAACCCCTTTGAAAATTTCGAAAAATGCGCCCAGAATTCCGAGAAGGCTAACCACTTTGAAAATTTCGAAAAATGCGCCCAGAATTCCGAGAAGGCTAACCCCTTTGAAAATTTCGAAAAATGCGCCCAGAATTCCGAGAAGGCTAACCCCTTTGAAAATTTCGAAAAATGCGCCCAGAATTCCGAGAAGGCGAACCCCTTTGAAAATTTCGAAAAATGCGCCCAGAATTCCGAGAAGGCGAACCCCTTTGAAAATTTCGAAAAATGCGCCCAGAATTCAGAGAAGGCTAACCCCTTTGAAAATTTCGGAAAATGCGCCCAGAATTGCGAGAAGGCTAACCCCTTTGAAAATTTCGAAAAATGCGCCCAGAATTCCGAGAAGGCTAACCCCTTTGAAAATTTCGAAAAATGCGCCCAGAATTCCGAGAAGGCTAACCCCTTTGAAAATTTCGAAAAATGCGCCCAGAATTCCGAGAAGGCTAACCCCTTTGAAAATTTCGAAAAATGCGCCCAGAATTCCGAGAAGGCTAACCCCTTTGAAAATTTCGAAAAATGCGCCCAGAATTCCGAGAAGGCTAACCCCTTAGAAAATTTCGAAAAATGCGCCCAGAATTCCGAGAAGGCTAACCCCTTTGAAAATTTCGAAAAATGCGCCCAGAATTCCGAGAAGGCTAACCCGTTTGAAAATTTCGAAAAATGCGCCCAGAATTCCGAGTAGGCTAACCCCTTTGAAAATTTCGAAAAATGCGCCCAGAATTCCGAGAAGGCTAACCCCTTTGAAAATTTCGAAAAATGCGCACAGAATTCCGAGAAGGCTAACCCCTATGAAAAATTCGAAAAATGCGCCCAGAATTCCGAGAAGGCTAACCCCTTTGAAAGTTTCTAAAAATGCGCCCAGAATTCCGAGAAGGCTAACCCCTTTGAAAATTTCGAAAAATGCGCCCAGAATTCCGAGAAGGCTAACCCCTTTAAAATGTCGAAAAATGCGCCCAGAATTCAGAGAAGGCTAACCCCTTTGAAAATGTCAAAAATGCGCCCAGAATTCCGAGAAGGCTAACCCCTTTGAAAATTTCGAAAAATGCGCCCAGAATTCCGAGAAGGCTAACCCCTTTGAAAATTTCGAAAAATGCGCCCAGAATTCCGACAAGGCTAACCCCTTTGAAAATTTCGAATAATGCGCCCAGAATTCCGACAAGGCTAACCCCTTTAAAAAATTTCGAAAAATGCGCCCAGAATTCCGAGAAGGCTAACCCCTTTGAAAATTTCGAAAAATGCGCCCAGAATTCCGAGAAGGCTAACCCCTTTGAAAATTTCGAAAAATGCGCCCAGAATTCCGAGAAGGCTAACCCCTTTGAAAATTTCGAAAAATGCGCCCAGAATTCCGAGAAGGCTAACCCCTTTGAAAATTTCGAAAAATGCGCCCAGAATTCCGAGAATGCTAACCCCTTTGAAAGTTTCGAAAAATGCGCCCAGAATTCCGAGAAGGCTAACCCCTTTGAAAATTTCGAAAAATGCGCCCAGAATTCCGAGAAGGCTAACCCCTTTAAAATGTCGAAAAATGCGCCCAGAATTCAGAGAAGGCTAACCCCTTTGAAAATGTCAAAAATGCGCCCAGAATTCCGAGAAGGCTAACCCCTTTGAAAATTTCGAAAAATGCGCCCAGAATTCAGAGAAGGCTAACCCCTTTGAAAATTTCGAAAAATGCGCCCAGAATTCCGAGAAGGCTAACCCCTTTGAAAATTTCGAAAAATGCGCCCAGAATTCCGAGAAGGCTAAGCCCTTTGAAAATTTCGAAAAATGCGCCCAGAATTCCGAGAAGGCTAAACCCTTTGAAAATTTCGAAAAATGCGCCCAGAATTCCGAGAAGGCTAACCCCTTTGAAAATTTCGTAAAATGCGCCCAGATTTCCGAGAAGGCTAACCCCTTTGAAAATTTCGAAAAATGCGCCCAGAATTCCGAGAAGGCTAACCCCTTTGAAAATTTCGAAAAATGCGCCCAGAATTCCGAGAATGCTAACCCCTTTGAAAGTTTCGAAAAATGCGCCCAGAATTCCGAGAAGGCTAACCCCTTTGAAAATTTCGAAAAATGCGTCCAGAATTCCGAGAAGGCTAACCCCTTTAAAATGTCGAAAAATGCGCCCAGAATTCAGAGAAGGCTAACCCCTTTGAAAATGTCAAAAATGCGCCCAGAATTCCGAGAAGGCTAACCCCTTTGAAAATTTCGAAAAATGCGCCCAGAATTCCGAGAAGGCTAACCCCAATGAAAATTTCGAAAAATGCGCCCAGAATTCCGAGAAGGCTAACCCCTTTGAAAATTTCGAAAAATGCGCCCAGAATTCCGAGAAGGCTAACCCCTTTGAAAATTTCGAAAAATGCGCCCAGAATTCCGAGAAGGCTAACCCCTTTGAAAATTTCGAAAAATGCGCCCAGAATTGCGAGAAGGCTAACCCCTTTGAAAATTTCGAAAAATGCGACAAGAATTCCGAGAAGGCTAACCCCTTTGAAAATTTCGAAAAATGCGCCCAGAATTCCGAGAAGGCTAACCCCTTTGAAAATTTCGAAAAATGCGCCCAGAATTCCGAGAAGGCTAACCCCTTTGAAAATTTCGAAAAATGCGCCCAGAATTCCGAGAAGGCTAACCCCTTTGAAAATTTCGAAAAATGCGCCCAGAATTCCGAGAAGGCTAACCCGTTTGAAAATTTCGAAAAATGCGCCCAGAATTCCGAGTAGGCTAACCCCTTTGAAAATTTCGAAAAATGCGCCCAGAATTCCGAGAAGGCTAGCCCCTTTGAAAATTTCGAAAAATGCGCACAGAATTCCGAGAAGGCTAACCCCTTTGAAAAATTCGAAAAATGCGCCCAGAATTCCGAGAAGGCTAACCCCTTTGAAAATTTCGAAAAATGCGCCCAGAATTCCGAGAAGGCTAACCCCTTTGAAAATTTCGAAAAATGCGCCCAGAATTCCGAGAAGGCTAACCCCTTTGAAAATTTCGAAAAATGCGCCCAGAATTCCGAGAAGGCTAACCCCTTTGAAAATTTCGAAAAATGCGCCCAGAATTCCGAGAAGGGTAACCCCTTTGAAAATTTCGAAAAATGCGCCCAGAATTCCGAGAAGACTAACCCCTTTGAAAATTTCGAAAAATGCGCCCAGAATTCCGAGAAGGCTAACCCCTTTGAAAATTTCGAAAAATGCGCCCAGAATTCCGAGAGGGCTAACCCCTTTGAAAATTTCGAAAAATGCGCCCAGAATTCCGAGAAGGCTAACCCCTTTGAAAATTTCGAAAAATGCGCCCAGAATACCGAGAAGGCTAACCCCTTTGAAGATTTCGAAAAATGCGCCCAGAATTCCGAGAAGGCTAACCCCTTTGAAGATTTCGAAAAATGCGCCCAGAATTCCGAGAAGGCGAACCCCTTTGAAGATTTCGAAAAATGCGCCCAGAATTCCGAGAAGGCTAACCCCTTTGAAAATTTCGAAAAATGCGCCCAGAATTCCGAGAAGGCTAACCCCTTTGAAAATTTCGAAAAATGCGCCCAGAATTCCGAGAAGGCTAACCCCTTTGAAAATTTCGAAAAATGCGCCCAGAATTCAGAGAAGGCTAACCCCTTTGAAAATTTCGAAAAATGCGCCCAGAATTCCGAGAAGGCTAACCCCTTTGAAAATTTCGAAAAATGCGCCCAGAATTCCGAGAAGGCTAAGCCCTTTGAAAATTTCGAAAAATGCGCCCAGAATTCCGAGAAGGCTAAACCCTTTGAAAATTTCGAAAAATGCGCCCAGAATTTCGAGAAGGCTAAACCCTTTGAAAATTTCGAAAAATGCGCCCAGAATTTCGAGAAGGCTAACCCCTTTGAAAATTTCGTAAAATGCGCCCAGATTTCCGAGAAGGCTAACCCCTTTGAAAATTTCGAAAAATGCGCCCAGAATTCCGAGAAGGCTAACCCCTTTGAAAATTTCGAAAAATGCGCCCAGAATTCCGAGAAGGCTAACCCCTTTGAAAATTTCGAAAAATGCGCCCAGAATTCCGAGAAGGCTAAGCCCTTTGAAAATTTCGAAAAATGCGCCCAGAATTCCGAGAAGGCTAAACCCTTTGAAAATTTCGAAAAATGCGCCCAGAATTCCGAGATGGCTAACCCCTTTGAAAATTTCGTAAAATGCGCCCAGATTTCCGAGAAGGCTAACCCCTTTGAAAATTTCGAAAAATGCGCCCAGAATTCCGAGAAGGCTAACCCCTTTGAAAATTTCGAAAAATGCGCCCAGAATTCCGAGAATGCTAACCCCTTTGAAAGTTTCGAAAAATGCGCCCAGAATTCCGAGAAGGCTAACCCCTTTGAAAATTTCGAAAAATGCGCCCAGAATTCCGAGAAGGCTAACCCCTTTAAAATGTCGAAAAATGCGCCCAGAATTCAGAGAAGGCTAACCCCTTTGAAAATGTCAAAAATGCGCCCAGAATTCCGAGAAGGCTAACCCCTTTGAAAATTTCGAAAAATGCGCCCAGAATTCCGAGAAGGCTAACCCCTTTGAATATTCCGAAAAATGCGCCCAGAATTCCGAGAAGGCTAACCCCTTTGAAAATTTCGAAAAATGCGCCCAGAATTCCGAGAAGGCTAACCCCATTGAAAATTTCGAAAAATGCGCCCAGAATTCCGAGAAGGCTAACCCCTTTGAAAATTTCGAAAAATGCGCCCAGAATTCAGAGAAGGCTAACCCCTTTGAAAATTTCGAAAAATGCGCCCAGAATTCCGAGAAGGCTAACCACTTTGAAAATTTCGAAAAATGCGCCCAGAATTCCGAGAAGGCTAACCCCTTTGAAAATTTCGAAAAATGCGCCCAGAATTCCGAGAAGGCTAACCCCTTTGAAAATTTCGAAAAATGCGCCCAGAATTCCGAGAAGGCGAACCCCTTTGAAAATTTCGAAAAATGCGCCCAGAATTCCGAGAAGGCGAACCCCTTTGAAAATTTCGAAAAATGCGCCCAGAATTCAGAGAAGGCTAACCCCTTTGAAAATTTCGGAAAATGCGCCCAGAATTGCGAGAAGGCTAACCCCTTTGAAAATTTCGAAAAATGCGCCCAGAATTCCGAGAAGGCTAACCCCTTTGAAAATTTCGAAAAATGCGCCCAGAATTCCGAGAAGGCTAACCCCTTTGAAAATTTCGAAAAATGCGCCCAGAATTCCGAGAAGGCTAACCCCTTTGAAAATTTCGAAAAATGCGCCCAGAATTCCGAGAAGGCTAACCCCTTTGAAAATTTCGAAAAATGCGCCCAGAATTCCGAGAAGGCTAACCCCTTAGAAAATTTCGAAAAATGCGCCCAGAATTCCGAGAAGGCTAACCCCTTTGAAAATTTCGAAAAATGCGCCCAGAATTCCGAGAAGGCTAACCCGTTTGAAAATTTCGAAAAATGCGCCCAGAATTCCGAGTAGGCTAACCCCTTTGAAAATTTCGAAAAATGCGCCCAGAATTCCGAGAAGGCTAACCCCTTTGAAAATTTCGAAAAATGCGCACAGAATTCCGAGAAGGCTAACCCCTTTGAAAAATTCGAAAAATGCGCCCAGAATTCCGAGAAGGCTAACCCCTTTGAAAGTTTCTAAAAATGCGCCCAGAATTCCGAGAAGGCTAACCCCTTTGAAAATTTCGAAAAATGCGCCCAGAATTCCAAGAAGGCTAACCCCTTTAAAATGTCGAAAAATGCGCCCAGAATTCAGAGAAGGCTAACCCCTTTGAAAATGTCAAAAATGCGCCCAGAATTCCGAGAAGGCTAACCCCTTTGAAAATTTCGAAAAATGCGCCCAGAATTCCGAGAAGGCTAACCCCTTTGAAAATTTCGAAAAATGCGCCCAGAATTCCGACAAGGCTAACCCCTTTGAAAATTTCGAATAATGCGCCCAGAATTCCGACAAGGCTAACCCCTTTAAAAAATTTCGAAAAATGCGCCCAGAATTCCGAGAAGGCTAACCCCTTTGAAAATTTCGAAAAATGCGCCCAGAATTCCGAGAAGGCTAACCCCTTTGAAAATTTCGAAAAATGCGCCCAGAATTCCGAGAAGGCTAACCCCTTTGAAAATTTCGAAAAATGCGCCCAGAATTCCGAGAAGGCTAACCCCTTTGAAAATTTCGAAAAATGCGCCCAGAATTCCGAGAATGCTAACCCCTTTGAAAGTTTCGAAAAATGCGCCCAGAATTCCGAGAAGGCTAACCCCTTTGAAAATTTCGAAAAATGCGCCCAGAATTCCGAGAAGGCTAACCCCTTTAAAATGTCGAAAAATGCGCCCAGAATTCAGAGAAGGCTAACCCCTTTGAAAATGTCAAAAATGCGCCCAGAATTCCGAGAAGGCTAACCCCTTTGAAAATTTCGAAAAATGCGCCCAGAATTCCGAGAAGGCTAACCCCTTTGAAAATTTCGAAAAATGCGCCCAGAATTCCGACAAGGCTAACCCCTTTGAAAATTTCGAATAATGCGCCCAGAATTCCGACAAGTCTAACCCCTTTAAAAAATTTCGAAAAATGCGCCCAGAATTCCGAGAAGGCTAACCCCTTTGAAAATTTCGAAAAATGCGCCCAGAATTCCGAGAAGGCTAACCCCTTTGAAAATTTCGAAAAATGCGCCCAGAATTCCGAGAAGGCTAACCCCTTTGAAAATTTCGAAAAATGCGCCCAGAATTCCGAGAAGGCTAACCCCTTTTAAAATTTCGAAAAATGCGCCCAGAATTCCGAGAATGCTAACCCCTTTGAAAGTTTCGAAAAATGCGCCCAGAATTCCGAGAAGGCTAACCCCTTTGAAAATTTCGAAAAATGCGCCCAGAATTCCGAGAAGGCTAACCCCTTTAAAATGTCGAAAAATGCGCCCAGAATTCAGAGAAGGCTAACCCCTTTGAAAATGTCAAAAATGCGCCCAGAATTCCGAGAAGGCTAACCCCTTTGAAAATTTCGAAAAATGCGCCCAGAATTCCGAGAAGGCTAACCCCTTTGAAAATTTCGAAAAATGCGCCCAGAATTCCGAGAAGGCTAACCCCTTTGAAAATTTCGAAAAATGCGCCCAGAATTCCGAGAAGGCTAAGCCCTTTGAAAATTTCGAAAAATGCGCCCAGAATTCCGAGAAGGCTAAACCCTTTGAAAATTTCGAAAAATGCGCCCAGAATTCCGAGAAGGCTAACCCCTTTGAAAATTTCGTAAAATGCGCCCAGATTTCCGAGAAGGCTAACCCCTTTGAAAATTTCGAAAAATGCGCCCAGAATTCCGAGAAGGCTAACCCCTTTGAAAATTTCGAAAAATGCGCCCAGAATTCCGAGAATGCTAACCCCTTTGAAAGTTTCGAAAAATGCGCCCAGAATTCCGAGAAGGCTAACCCCTTTGAAAATTTCGAAAAATGCGTCCAGAATTCCGAGAAGGCTAACCCCTTTAAAATGTCGAAAAATGCGCCCAGAATTCAGAGAAGGCTAACCCCTTTGAAAATGTCAAAAATGCGCCCAGAATTCCGAGAAGGCTAACCCCTTTGAAAATTTCGAAAAATGCGCCCAGAATTCCGAGAAGGCTAACCCCAATGAAAATTTCGAAAAATGCGCCCAGAATTCCGAGAAGGCTAACCCCTTTGAAAATTTCGAAAAATGCGCCCAGAATTCCGAGAAGGCTAACCCCTTTGAAAATTTCGAAAAATGCGCCCAGAATTCCGAGAAGGCTAACCCCTTTGAAAATTTCGAAAAATGCGCCCAGAATTGCGAGAAGGCTAACCCCTTTGAAAATTTCGAAAAATGCGACAAGAATTCCGAGAAGGCTAACCCCTTTGAAAATTTCGAAAAATGCGCCCAGAATTCCGAGAAGGCTAACCCCTTTGAAAATTTCGAAAAATGCGCCCAGAATTCCGAGAAGGCTAACCCCTTTGAAAATTTCGAAAAATGCGCCCAGAATCCCGAGAAGGCTAACCCCTTTGAAAATTTCGAAAAATGCGCCCAGAATTCCGAGAAGGCTAACCCCTTTGAAAATTTCGAAAAATGCGCCCAGAATTCCGAGAACGCTAACCCCTTTGAAAATTTCGAAAAATGCGCCCAGAATTCCGAGAAGGCTAACCCCTTTGAAAATTTCGAAAAATGCGCCCAGAATTCCGAGAAGGCTAACCCGTTTGAAAATTTCGAAAAATGCGCCCAGAATTCCGAGTAGGCTAACCCCTTTGAAAATTTCGAAAAATGCGCCCAGAATTCCGAGAAGGCTAACCCCTTTGAAAATTTCGAAAAATGCGCACAGAATTCCGAGAAGGCTAACCCCTTTGAAAAATTCGAAAAATGCGCCCAGAATTCCGAGAAGGCTAACCCCTTTGAAAATTTCGAAAAATGCGCCCAGAATTCCGAGAAGGCTAACCCCTTTGAAAATTTCGAAAAATGCGCCCAGAATTCCGAGAAGGCTAACCCCTTTGAAAATTTCGAAAAATGCGCCCAGAATTCCGAGAAGGCTAACCCCTTTGAAAATTTCGAAAAATGCGCCCAGAATTCCGAGAAGGGTAACCCCTTTGAAAATTTCGAAAAATGCGCCCAGAATTCCGAGAAGACTAACCCCTTTGAAAATTTCGAAAAATGCGCCCAGAATTCCGAGAAGGCTAACCCCTTTGAAAATTTCGAAAAATGCGCCCAGAATTCAGAGAAGGCTAACCCCTTTGAAAATTTCGAAAAATGCGCCCAGAATTCCGAGAAGGCTAACCCCTTTGAAAATTTCGAAAAATGCGCCCAGAATTCCGAGAAGGCTAAGCCCTTTGAAAATTTCGAAAAATGCGCCCAGAATTCCGAGAAGGCTAAACCCTTTGAAAATTTCGAAAAATGCGCCCAGAATTTCGAGAAGGCTAACCCCTTTGAAAATTTCGTAAAATGCGCCCAGATTTCCGAGAAGGCTAACCCCTTTGAAAATTTCGAAAAATGCGCCCAGAATTCCGAGAAGGCTAACCCCTTTGAAAATTTCGAAAAATGCGCCCAGAATTCCGAGAATGCTAACCCCTTTGAAAGTTTCGAAAAATGCGCCCAGAATTCCGAGAAGGCTAACCCCTTTGAAAATTTCGAAAAATGCGCCCAGAATTCCGAGAAGGCTAACCCCTTTAAAATGTCGAAAAATGCGCCCAGAATTCAGAGAAGGCTAACCCCTTTGAAAATGTCAAAAATGCGCCCAGAATTCCGAGAAGGCTAACCCCTTTGAAAATTTCGAAAAATGCGCCCAGAATTCAGAGAAGGCTAACCCCTTTGAAAATTTCGAAAAATGCGCCCAGAATTCCGAGAAGGCTAACCCCTTTGAAAATTTCGAAAAATGCGCCCAGAATTCCGAGAAGGCTAAGCCCTTTGAAAATTTCGAAAAATGCGCCCAGAATTCCGAGAAGGCTAAACCCTTTGAAAATTTCGAAAAATGCGCCCAGAATTCCGAGAAGGCTAACCCCTTTGAAAATTTCGTAAAATGCGCCCAGATTTCCGAGAAGGCTAACCCCTTTGAAAATTTCGAAAAATGCGCCCAGAATTCCGAGAAGGCTAACCCCTTTGAAAATTTCGAAAAATGCGCCCAGAATTCCGAGAATGCTAACCCCTTTGAAAGTTTCGAAAAATGCGCCCAGAATTCCGAGAAGGCTAACCCCTTTGAAAATTTCGAAAAATGCGCCCAGAATTCCGAGAAGGCTAACCCCTTTAAAATGTCGAAAAATGCGCCCAGAATTCAGAGAAGGCTAACCCCTTTGAAAATGTCAAAAATGCGCCCAGAATTCCGAGAAGGCTAACCCCTTTGAAAATTTCGAAAAATGCGCCCAGAATTCCGAGAAGGCTAACCCCTTTGAAAATTTCGAAAAATGCGCCCAGAATTCCGAGAAGGCTAACCCCTTTGAAAATTTCGAAAAATGCGCCCAGAATTCCGAGAAGGCTAACCCCTTTGAAAATTTCGAAAAATGCGCCCAGAATTCCGAGAAGGCTAACCCCTTTGAAAATTTCGAAAAATGCGCCCAGAATTGCGAGAAGGCTAACCCCTTTGAAAATTTCGAAAAATGCGACAAGAATTCCGAGAAGGCTAACCCCTTTGAAAATTTCGAAAAATGCGCCCAGAATTCCGAGAAGGCTAACCCCTTTGAAAGTTTCGAAAAATGCGCCCAGAATTCCGAGAAGGCTAACCCCTTTGAAAATTTCGAAAAATGCGCCCAGAATTCCGAGAAGGCTAACCCCTTTAAAATGTCGAAAAATGCGCCCAGAATTCAGAGAAGGCTAACCCCTTTGAAAATGTCAAAAATGCGCCCAGAATTCCGAGAAGGCTAACCCCTTTGAAAATTTCGAAAAATGCGCCCAGAATTCCGAGAAGGCTAACCCCTTTGAATATTCCGAAAAATGCGCCCAGAATTCCGAGAAGGCTAACCCCTTTGAAAATTTCGAAAAATGCGCCCAGAATTCCGAGAAGGCTAACCCCATTGAAAATTTCGAAAAATGCGCCCAGAATTCCGAGAAGGCTAACCCCTTTGAAAATTTCGAAAAATGCGCCCAGAATTCAGAGAAGGCTAACCCCTTTGAAAATTTCGAAAAATGCGCCCAGAATTCCGAGAAGGCTAACCACTTTGAAAATTTCGAAAAATGCGCCCAGAATTCCGAGAAGGCTAACCCCTTTGAAAATTTCGAAAAATGCGCCCAGAATTCCGAGAAGGCTAACCCCTTTGAAAATTTCGAAAAATGCGCCCAGAATTCCGAGAAGGCGAACCCCTTTGAAAATTTCGAAAAATGCGCCCAGAATTCCGAGAAGGCGAACCCCTTTGAAAATTTCGAAAAATGCGCCCAGAATTCAGAGAAGGCTAACCCCTTTGAAAATTTCGGAAAATGCGCCCAGAATTGCGAGAAGGCTAACCCCTTTGAAAATTTCGAAAAATGCGCCCAGAATTCCGAGAAGGCTAACCCCTTTGAAAATTTCGAAAAATGCGCCCAGAATTCCGAGAAGGCTAACCCCTTTGAAAATTTCGAAAAATGCGCCCAGAATTCCGAGAAGGCTAACCCCTTTGAAAATTTCGAAAAATGCGCCCAGAATTCCGAGAAGGCTAACCCCTTTGAAAATTTCGAAAAATGCGCCCAGAATTCCGAGAAGGCTAACCCCTTAGAAAATTTCGAAAAATGCGCCCAGAATTCCGAGAAGGCTAACCCCTTTGAAAATTTCGAAAAATGCGCCCAGAATTCCGAGAAGGCTAACCCGTTTGAAAATTTCGAAAAATGCGCCCAGAATTCCGAGTAGGCTAACCCCTTTGAAAATTTCGAAAAATGCGCCCAGAATTCCGAGAAGGCTAACCCCTTTGAAAATTTCGAAAAATGCGCACAGAATTCCGAGAAGGCTAACCCCTTTGAAAAATTCGAAAAATGCGCCCAGAATTCCGAGAAGGCTAACCCCTTTGAAAGTTTCTAAAAATGCGCCCAGAATTCCGAGAAGGCTAACCCCTTTGAAAATTTCGAAAAATGCGCCCAGAATTCCGAGAAGGCTAACCCCTTTAAAATGTCGAAAAATGCGCCCAGAATTCAGAGAAGGCTAACCCCTTTGAAAATGTCAAAAATGCGCCCAGAATTCCGAGAAGGCTAACCCCTTTGAAAATTTCGAAAAATGCGCCCAGAATTCCGAGAAGGCTAACCCCTTTGAAAATTTCGAAAAATGCGCCCAGAATTCCGACAAGGCTAACCCCTTTGAAAATTTCGAATAATGCGCCCAGAATTCCGACAAGGCTAACCCCTTTAAAAAATTTCGAAAAATGCGCCCAGAATTCCGAGAAGGCTAACCCCTTTGAAAATTTCGAAAAATGCGCCCAGAATTCCGAGAAGGCTAACCCCTTTGAAAATTTCGAAAAATGCGCCCAGAATTCCGAGAAGGCTAACCCCTTTGAAAATTTCGAAAAATGCGCCCAGAATTCCGAGAAGGCTAACCCCTTTGAAAATTTCGAAAAATGCGCCCAGAATTCCGAGAATGCTAACCCCTTTGAAAGTTTCGAAAAATGCGCCCAGAATTCCGAGAAGGCTAACCCCTTTGAAAATTTCGAAAAATGCGCCCAGAATTCCGAGAAGGCTAACCCCTTTAAAATGTCGAAAAATGCGCCCAGAATTCAGAGAAGGCTAACCCCTTTGAAAATGTCAAAAATGCGCCCAGAATTCCGAGAAGGCTAACCCCTTTGAAAATTTCGAAAAATGCGCCCAGAATTCCGAGAAGGCTAACCCCTTTGAAAATTTCGAAAAATGCGCCCAGAATTCCGACAAGGCTAACCCCTTTGAAAATTTCGAATAATGCGCCCAGAATTCCGACAAGTCTAACCCCTTTAAAAAATTTCGAAAAATGCGCCCAGAATTCCGAGAAGGCTAACCCCTTTGAAAATTTCGAAAAATGCGCCCAGAATTCCGAGAAGGCTAACCCCTTTGAAAATTTCGAAAAATGCGCCCAGAATTCCGAGAAGGCTAACCCCTTTGAAAATTTCGAAAAATGCGCCCAGAATTCCGAGAAGGCTAACCCCTTTTAAAATTTCGAAAAATGCGCCCAGAATTCCGAGAATGCTAACCCCTTTGAAAGTTTCGAAAAATGCGCCCAGAATTCCGAGAAGGCTAACCCCTTTGAAAATTTCGAAAAATGCGCCCAGAATTCCGAGAAGGCTAACCCCTTTAAAATGTCGAAAAATGCGCCCAGAATTCAGAGAAGGCTAACCCCTTTGAAAATGTCAAAAATGCGCCCAGAATTCCGAGAAGGCTAACCCCTTTGAAAATTTCGAAAAATGCGCCCAGAATTCCGAGAAGGCTAACCCCTTTGAAAATTTCGAAAAATGCGCCCAGAATTCCGAGAAGGCTAACCCCTTTGAAAATTTCGAAAAATGCGCCCAGAATTCCGAGAAGGCTAAGCCCTTTGAAAATTTCGAAAAATGCGCCCAGAATTCCGAGAAGGCTAAACCCTTTGAAAATTTCGAAAAATGCGCCCAGAATTCCGAGAAGGCTAACCCCTTTGAAAATTTCGTAAAATGCGCCCAGATTTCCGAGAAGGCTAACCCCTTTGAAAATTTCGAAAAATGCGCCCAGAATTCCGAGAAGGCTAACCCCTTTGAAAATTTCGAAAAATGCGCCCAGAATTCCGAGAATGCTAACCCCTTTGAAAGTTTCGAAAAATGCGCCCAGAATTCCGAGAAGGCTAACCCCTTTGAAAATTTCGAAAAATGCGTCCAGAATTCCGAGAAGGCTAACCCCTTTAAAATGTCGAAAAATGCGCCCAGAATTCAGAGAAGGCTAACCCCTTTGAAAATGTCAAAAATGCGCCCAGAATTCCGAGAAGGCTAACCCCTTTGAAAATTTCGAAAAATGCGCCCAGAATTCCGAGAAGGCTAACCCCAATGAAAATTTCGAAAAATGCGCCCAGAATTCCGAGAAGGCTAACCCCTTTGAAAATTTCGAAAAATGCGCCCAGAATTCCGAGAAGGCTAACCCCTTTGAAAATTTCGAAAAATGCGCCCAGAATTCCGAGAAGGCTAACCCCTTTGAAAATTTCGAAAAATGCGCCCAGAATTGCGAGAAGGCTAACCCCTTTGAAAATTTCGAAAAATGCGACAAGAATTCCGAGAAGGCTAACCCCTTTGAAAATTTCGAAAAATGCGCCCAGAATTCCGAGAAGGCTAACCCCTTTGAAAATTTCGAAAAATGCGCCCAGAATTCCGAGAAGGCTAACCCCTTTGAAAATTTCGAAAAATGCGCCCAGAATCCCGAGAAGGCTAACCCCTTTGAAAATTTCGAAAAATGCGCCCAGAATTCCGAGAAGGCTAACCCCTTTGAAAATTTCGAAAAATGCGCCCAGAATTCCGAGAACGCTAACCCCTTTGAAAATTTCGAAAAATGCGCCCAGAATTCCGAGAAGGCTAACCCCTTTGAAAATTTCGAAAAATGCGCCCAGAATTCCGAGAAGGCTAACCCGTTTGAAAATTTCGAAAAATGCGCCCAGAATTCCGAGTAGGCTAACCCCTTTGAAAATTTCGAAAAATGCGCCCAGAATTCCGAGAAGGCTAACCCCTTTGAAAATTTCGAAAAATGCGCACAGAATTCCGAGAAGGCTAACCCCTTTGAAAAATTCGAAAAATGCGCCCAGAATTCCGAGAAGGCTAACCCCTTTGAAAATTTCGAAAAATGCGCCCAGAATTCCGAGAAGGCTAACCCCTTTGAAAATTTCGAAAAATGCGCCCAGAATTCCGAGAAGGCTAACCCCTTTGAAAATTTCGAAAAATGCGCCCAGAATTCCGAGAAGGCTAACCCCTTTGAAAATTTCGAAAAATGCGCCCAGAATTCCGAGAAGGGTAACCCCTTTGAAAATTTCGAAAAATGCGCCCAGAATTCCGAGAAGACTAACCCCTTTGAAAATTTCGAAAAATGCGCCCAGAATTCCGAGAAGGCTAACCCCTTTGAAAATTTCGAAAAATGCGCCCAGAATTCAGAGAAGGCTAACCCCTTTGAAAATTTCGAAAAATGCGCCCAGAATTCCGAGAAGGCTAACCCCTTTGAAAATTTCGAAAAATGCGCCCAGAATTCCGAGAAGGCTAAGCCCTTTGAAAATTTCGAAAAATGCGCCCAGAATTCCGAGAAGGCTAAACCCTTTGAAAATTTCGAAAAATGCGCCCAGAATTTCGAGAAGGCTAACCCCTTTGAAAATTTCGTAAAATGCGCCCAGATTTCCGAGAAGGCTAACCCCTTTGAAAATTTCGAAAAATGCGCCCAGAATTCCGAGAAGGCTAACCCCTTTGAAAATTTCGAAAAATGCGCCCAGAATTCCGAGAATGCTAACCCCTTTGAAAGTTTCGAAAAATGCGCCCAGAATTCCGAGAAGGCTAACCCCTTTGAAAATTTCGAAAAATGCGCCCAGAATTCCGAGAAGGCTAACCCCTTTAAAATGTCGAAAAATGCGCCCAGAATTCAGAGAAGGCTAACCCCTTTGAAAATGTCAAAAATGCGCCCAGAATTCCGAGAAGGCTAACCCCTTTGAAAATTTCGAAAAATGCGCCCAGAATTCAGAGAAGGCTAACCCCTTTGAAAATTTCGAAAAATGCGCCCAGAATTCCGAGAAGGCTAACCCCTTTGAAAATTTCGAAAAATGCGCCCAGAATTCCGAGAAGGCTAAGCCCTTTGAAAATTTCGAAAAATGCGCCCAGAATTCCGAGAAGGCTAAACCCTTTGAAAATTTCGAAAAATGCGCCCAGAATTCCGAGAAGGCTAACCCCTTTGAAAATTTCGTAAAATGCGCCCAGATTTCCGAGAAGGCTAACCCCTTTGAAAATTTCGAAAAATGCGCCCAGAATTCCGAGAAGGCTAACCCCTTTGAAAATTTCGAAAAATGCGCCCAGAATTCCGAGAATGCTAACCCCTTTGAAAGTTTCGAAAAATGCGCCCAGAATTCCGAGAAGGCTAACCCCTTTGAAAATTTCGAAAAATGCGCCCAGAATTCCGAGAAGGCTAACCCCTTTAAAATGTCGAAAAATGCGCCCAGAATTCAGAGAAGGCTAACCCCTTTGAAAATGTCAAAAATGCGCCCAGAATTCCGAGAAGGCTAACCCCTTTTAAAATTTCGAAAAATGCGCCCAGAATTCCGAGAAGGCTAACCCCTTTGAAAATTTCGAAAAATGCGCCCAGAATTCCGAGAAGGCTAACCCCTTTGAAAATTTCGAAAAATGCGCCCAGAATTCCGAGAAGGCTAACCCCTTTGAAAATTTCGAAAAATGCGCCCAGAATTCCGAGAAGGCTAACCCCTTTGAAAATTTCGAAAAATGCGCCCAGAATTGCGAGAAGGCTAACCCCTTTGAAAATTTCGAAAAATGCGACAAGAATTCCGAGAAGGCTAACCCCTTTGAAAATTTCGAAAAATGCGCCCAGAATTCCGAGAAGGCTAACCCCTTTGAAAATTTCGAAAAATGCGCCCAGAATTCCGAGAAGGCTAACCCCTTTGAAAATTTCGAAAAATTCGCCCAGAATTCAGGGAAGGCTAACCCCTTTGAAAATTTCGAAAAATGCGCCCAGAATTCAGAGAAGGCTAACCCCTTTGAAAATTTCGAAAAATGCGCCCAGAATTCAGAGAAGGCTAACCCCTTTGAAAATTTCAAAAAATGCGCCCAGAATTCCGAGAAGGCTAACCCCTTTGAATATTCCGAAAAATGCGCCCAGAATTCCGAGAAGGCTAACCCCTTTGAAAATTTCGAAAAATGCGCCCAGAATTCCGAGAAGGCTAACCCCATTGAAAATTTCGAAAAATGCGCCCAGAATTCCGAGAAGGCTAACCCCTTTGAAAATTTCGAAAAATGCGCCCAGAATTCAGGGAAGGCTAACCCCTTTGAGAATTTCGAAAAATGCGCCCAGAATTCAGAGAAGGCTAACCCCTTTGAAAATTTCGAAAAATGCGCCCAGAATTCAGAGAAGCTAACCCCTTTGAAAATTTCAAAAAATGCGCCCAGAATTCCGAGAAGGCTAACCCCTTTGAATATTCCGAAAAATGCGCCCAGAATTCCGAGAAGGCTAACCCCTTTGAAAATTTCGAAAAATGCGCCCAGAATTCCGAGAAGGCTAACCCCATTGAAAATTTCGAAAAATGCGCCCAGAATTCCGAGAAGGCTAACCCCTTTGAAAATTTCGAAAAATGCGCCCAGAATTCAGAGAAGGCTAACCCCTTTGAAAATTTCGAAAAATGCGCCCAGAATTCCGAGAAGGCTAACCACTTTGAAAATTTCGAAAAATGCGCCCAGAATTCAGAGAAGGCTAACCCCTTTGAAAATTTCAAAAAATGCGCCCAGAATTCCGAGAAGGCTAACCCCTTTGAATATTCCGAAAAATGCGCCCAGAATTCCGAGAAGGCTAACCCCTTTGAAAATTTCGAAAAATGCGCCCAGAATTCCGAGAAGGCTAACCCCATTGAAAATTTCGAAAAATGCGCCCAGAATTCCGAGAATGCTAACCCCTTTGAAAATTTCGAAAAATGCGCCCAGAATTCAGAGAAGGCTAACCCCTTTGAAAATTTCGAAAAATGCGCCCAGAATTCCGAGAAGGCTAACCACTTTGAAAATTTCGAAAAATGCGCCCAGAATTCCGAGAAGGCTAACCCCTTTGAAAATTTCGAAAAATGCGCCCAGAATTCCGAGAAGGCTAACCCCTTTGAAAATTTCGAAAAATGCGCCCAGAATTCCGAGAAGGCTAACCCCTTTGAAAATTTCGAAAAATGCGCCCAGAATTCCGAGAAGGCGAACCCCTTTGAAAATTTCGAAAAATGCGCCCAGAATTCAGAGAAGGCTAACCCCTTTGAAAATTTCGGAAAATGCTCCCAGAATTGCGAGAAGGCTAACCCCTTTGAAAATTTCGAAAAATGCGCCCAGAATTCCGAGAAGGCTAACCCCTTTGAAAATTTCGAAAAATGCGCCCAGAATTCCGAGAAGGCTAACCCCTTTGAAAATTTCGAAAAATGCGCCCAGAATTCCGAGAAGGCTAACCCCTTTGAAAATTTCGAAAAATGCGCCCAGAATTCCGAGAAGGCTAACCCCTTAGAAAATTTCGAAAAATGCGCCCAGAATTCCGAGAAGGCTAACCCCTTTGAAAATTTCGAAAAATGCGCCCAGAATTCCGAGAAGGCTAACCCGTTTGAAAATTTCGAAAAATGCGCCCAGAATTCCGAGTAGGCTAACCCCTTTGAAAATTTCGAAAAATGCGCCCAGAATTCCGAGAAGGCTAACCCCTTTGAAAATTTCGAAAAATGCGCACAGAATTCCGAGAAGGCTAACCCCTTTGAAAAATTCGAAAAATGCGCCCAGAATTCCGAGAAGGCTAACCCCTTTGAAAGTTTCTAAAAATGCGCCCAGAATTCCGAGAAGGCTAACCCCTTTGAAAATTTCGAAAAATGCGCCCAGAATTCCGAGAAGGCTAACCCCTTTAAAATGTCGAAAAATGCGCCCAGAATTCAGAGAAGGCTAACCCCTTTGAAAATGTCAAAAATGCGCCCAGAATTCCGAGAAGGCTAACCCCTTTGAAAATTTCGAAAAATGCGCCCAGAATTCCGAGAAGGCTAACCCCTTTGAAAATTTCGAAAAATGCGCGCAGAATTCCGAGAAGGCTAACCCCTTTGAAAATTTCGAATAATGCGCCCAGAATTCCGACAAGGCTAACCCCTTTAAAAAATTTCGAAAAATGCGCCCAGAATTCCGAGAAGGCTAACCCCTTTGAAAATTTCGAAAAATGCGCCCAGAATTCCGAGAAGGCTAACCCCTTTGAAAATTTCGAAAAATGCGCCCAGAATTCCGAGAAGGCTAACCCCTTTGAAAATTTCGAAAAATGCGCCCAGAATTCCGAGAAGGCTAACCCCTTTGAAAATTTCGTAAAATGCGCCCAGATTTCCGAGAAGGCTAACCCCTTTGAAAATTTCGAAAAATGCGCCCAGAATTCCGAGAAGGCTAACCCCTTTGAAAATTTCGAAAAATGCGCCCAGAATTCCGAGAAGGCTAACCCCTTTGAAAATTTCGAAAAATGCGCCCAGAATTCCGAGAAGGCTAACCCCTTTGAAAATTTCGAAAAATGCGCCCAGAATTCCGAGAAGGCTAACCCCTTTGAAAATTTCGAAAAATGCGCCCAGAATTCCGAGAAGGCTAACCCCTTTGAAAATTTCGAAAAATGCGCCCAGAATTCCGAGAAGGCTAACCCCTTTGAAAATTTCGAAAAATGCGCCCAGAATTCCGAGAAGGCTAACCCCTTTGAAAATTTCGAAAAATGCGCCCAGAATTCCGAGAAGGCTAACCCCTTTGAAAATTTCGAAAAATGCGCCCAGAATTCCGAGAAGGGTAACCCCTTTGAAAATTTCGAAAAATGCGCCCAGAATTCCGAGAAGGCTAACCCCTTTGAAAATTTCGAAAAATGCGCCCAGAATTCCGAGAAGGCTAACCCCTTTGAAAATTTCGAAAAATGCGCCCAGAATTCCGAGAGGGCTAACCCCTTTGAAAATTTCGAAAAATGCGCCCAGAATTCCGAGAAGGCTAACCCCTTTGAAAATTTCAAAAATGCGCCCAGAATTCCGAGAAGGCTAACCCCTTTGAAAATTTCGAAAAATGCGCCCAGAATTCCGAGAAGGCTAACCCCTTTGAAAATTTCGAAAAATGCGCGCAGAATTCCGAGAAGGCTAACCCCTTTGAAAATTTCGAATAATGCGCCCAGAATTCCGACAAGGCTAACCCCTTTAAAAAATTTCGAAAAATGCGCCCAGAATTCCGAGAAGGCTAACCCCTTTGAAAATTTCGAAAAATGCGCCCAGAATTCCGAGAAGGCTAACCCCTTTGAAAATTTCGAAAAATGCGCCCAGAATTCCGAGAAGGCTAACCCCTTTGAAAATTTCGAAAAATGCGCCCAGAATTCCGAGAAGGCTAACCCCTTTGAAAATTTCGTAAAATGCGCCCAGATTTCCGAGAAGGCTAACCCCTTTGAAAATTTCGAAAAATGCGCCCAGAATTCCGAGAAGGCTAACCCCTTTGAAAATTTCGAAAAATGCGCCCAGAATTCCGAGAAGGCTAACCCCTTTGAAAATTTCGAAAAATGCGCCCAGAATTCCGAGAAGGCTAACCCCTTTGAAAATTTCGAAAAATGCGCCCAGAATTCCGAGAAGGCTAACCCCTTTGAAAATTTCGAAAAATGCGCCCAGAATTCCGAGAAGGCTAACCCCTTTGAAAATTTCGAAAAATGCGCCCAGAATTCCGAGAAGGCTAACCCCTTTGAAAATTTCGAAAAATGCGCCCAGAATTCCGAGAAGGCTAACCCCTTTGAAAATTTCGAAAAATGCGCCCAGAATTCCGAGAAGGCTAACCCCTTTGAAAATTTCGAAAAATGCGCCCAGAATTCCGAGAAGGGTAACCCCTTTGAAAATTTCGAAAAATGCGCCCAGAATTCCGAGAAGGCTAACCCCTTTGAAAATTTCGAAAAATGCGCCCAGAATTCCGAGAAGGCTAACCCCTTTGAAAATTTCGAAAAATGCGCCCAGAATTCCGAGAGGGCTAACCCCTTTGAAAATTTCGAAAAATGCGCCCAGAATTCCGAGAAGGCTAACCCCTTTGAAAATTTCGAAAAATGCGCCCAGAATACCGAGAAGGCTAACCCCTTTGAAGATTTCGAAAAATGCGCCCAGAATTCCGAGAAGGCTAACCCCTTTGAAGATTTCGAAAAATGCGCCCAGAATTCCGAGAAGGCGAACCCTTTGAAGATTTCGAAAAATGCGCCCAGAATTCCGAGAAGGCTAACCCCTTTGAAAATGTCAAAAATGCGCCCAGAATACCGAGAAGGCTAACCCCTTTGAAAATTTCGAAAAATGTGCCCAGAATTCCGAGAAGGCTAACCCCTTTGAAAATTTCGAAAAATGCGCGCAGAATTCCGAGAAGGCTAACCCCTTTGAAAATTTCGAATAATGCGCCCAGAATTCCGACAAGGCTAACCCCTTTAAAAAATTTCGAAAAATGCGCCCAGAATTCCGAGAAGGCTAACCCCTTTGAAAATTTCGAAAAATGCGCCCAGAATTCCGAGAAGGCTAACCCCTTTGAAAATTTCGAAAAATGCGCCCAGAATTCCGAGAAGGCTAACCCCTTTGAAAATTTCGAAAAATGCGCCCAGAATTCCGAGAAGGCTAACCCCTTTGAAAATTTCGTAAAATGCGCCCAGATTTCCGAGAAGGCTAACCCCTTTGAAAATTTCGAAAAATGCGCCCAGAATTCCGAGAAGGCTAACCCCTTTGAAAATTTCGAAAAATGCGCCCAGAATTCCGGGAAGGCTAACCCCTTTGAAAATTTCGAAAAATGCGCCCAGAATTCCGAGAAGGCTAACCCCTTTGAAAATTTCGAAAAATGCGCCCAGAATTCCGAGAAGGCTAACCCCTTTGAAAATTTCGAAAAATGCGCCCAGAATTCCGAGAAGGCTAACCCCTTTGAAAATTTCGAAAAATGCGCCCAGAATTCCGAGAAGGCTAACCCCTTTGAAAATTTCGAAAAATGCGCCCAGAATTCCGAGAAGGCTAACCCCTTTGAAAATTACGAAAAATGCGCCCACAATTCCGAGAAGGCTAACCCCTTTGAAAATTTCGAAAAATGCGCCCAGAATTCCGAGAAGGGTAACCCCTTTGAAAATTTCGAAAAATGCGCCCAGAATTCCGAGAAGGCTAACCCCTTTGAAAATTTCGAAAAATGCGCCCAGAATTCCGAGAAGGCTAACCCCTTTGAAAATTTCGAAAAATGCGCCCAGAATTCCGAGAGGGCTAACCCCTTTGAAAATTTCGAAAAATGCGCCCAGAATTCCGAGAAGGCTAACCCCTTTGAAAATTTCGAAAAATGCGCCCAGAATACCGAGAAGGCTAACCCCTTTGAAGATTTCGAAAAATGCGCCCAGAATTCCGAGAAGGCTAACCCCTTTGAAGATTTCGAAAAATGCGCCCAGAATTCCGAGAAGGCGAACCCCTTTGAAGATTTCGAAAAATGCGCCCAGAATTCCGAGAAGGCTAACCCCTTTGAAAATTTCGAAAAATGCGCCCAGAATACCGAGAAGGCTAACCCCTTTGAAAATTTCGAAAAATGCGCCCAGAATTCCGAGAAGGCTAACCCCTTTGAAGATTTCGAAAAATGCGCCCAGAATTCCGAGAAGGCTAACCCCTTTGAAAATTTCGAAAAATGCGCCCAGAATTCCGAGAAGGCTAACCCCTTTGAAAATTTCGAAAAATGCGCCCAGAATTCCGAGAAGGCTAACCCCTTTGAAAATTTCGAAAAATGCGCCCAGAATTCCGAGAAGGCTAACCCCTTTGAAAATTTCGAAAAATGCGCCCAGAATTCAGAGAAGGCTAACCCCTTTGAAAATTTCGAAAAATGCGCCCAGAATTCCGAGAAGGCTAACCCCTTTGAAAATTTCGAAAAATGCGCCCAGAATTCCGAGAAGGCTAACCCCTTTGAAAATTTCGAAAAATGCGCCCAGAATTCCGAGAAGGCTAAGCCCTTTGAAAATTTCGAAAAATGCGCCCAGAATTCCGAGAAGGCTAAACCCTTTGAAAATTTCGAAAAATGCGCCCAGAATTCCGAGAAGGCTAACCCCTTTGAAAATTTCGTAAAATGCGCCCAGATTTCCGAGAAGGCTAACCCCTTTGAAAATTTCGAAAAATAAGCCCAGAATTCCGAGAAGGCTAACCCCTTTGAAAATTTCGAAAAATGCGCCCAGAATTCCGAGAATGCTAACCCCTTTGAAAGTTTCGAAAAATGCGCCCAGAATTCCGAGAAGGCTAACCCCTTTGAAAATTTCGAAAAATGCGCCCAGAATTCCGAGAAGGCTAACCCCTTTAAAATGTCGAAAAATGCGCCCAGAATTCAGAGAAGGCTAACCCCTTTGAAAATGTCAAAAATGCGCCCAGAATTCCGAGAAGGCTAACCCCTTTGAAAATTTCGAAAAATGCGCCCAGAATTCCGAGAAGGCTAACCCCTTTGAAAATTTCGAAAAATGCGCGCAGAATTCCGAGAAGGCTAACCCCTTTGAAAATTTCGAATAATGCGCCCAGAATTCCGACAAGGCTAACCCCTTTAAAAAATTTCGAAAAATGCGCCCAGAATTCAGAGAAGGCTAACCCCTTTGAAAATTTCGAAAAATGCGCCCAGAATTCCGAGAAGGCTAACCCCTTTGAAAATTTCGAAAAATGCGCCCAGAATTCCGAGAAGGCTAACCCCTTTGAAAATTTCGAAAAATGCGCCCAGAATTCCGAGAAGGCTAACCCCTTTGAAAATTTCGAAAAATGCGCCCAGAATTCCGAGAAGGCTAACCCCTTTGAAAATTTCGAAAAATGCGCCCAGAATTCCGAGAAGGCTAACCCCTTTGAAAATTTCGAAAAATGCGATCAGAATCCCGAGAAGGCTAACCCCTTTGAAAATTTCGAAAAATGCGCCCAGAATCCCGAGAAGGCTAACCCCTTTGAAAATTTCGAAAAATGCGCCCAGAATTCCGAGAAGGCTAACCCCTTTGAAAATTTCGAAAAATGCGCCCAGAATTCCGAGAAGGCTAACCCCTTTGAAAATTTCGGAAAATGCGCCCAGAATTGTGAGATTGCTAACCCCTTTGAAAATTTCGAAAAATGCGCCCAGAATTCCGAGAAGGCTAACCACTTTGAAAATTTCGAAAAATGCGCCCAGAATTCCGAGAAGGCTAACCCCTTTGAAAATTTCGAAAAATGCGCCCAGAATTCCGAGAAGGCTAACCCCTTTGAAAATTTCGAAAAATGCGCCCAGAATTCCGAGAAGGCGAACCCCTTTGAAAATTTCGAAAAATGCGCCCAGAATTCAGAGAAGGCTAACCCCTTTGAAAATTTCGGAAAATGCGCCCAGAATTGCGAGAAGGCTAACCCCTTTGAAAATTTCGAAAAATGCGCCCAGAATTCCGAGAAGGCTAACCCCTTTGAAAATTTCGAAAAATGCGCCCAGAATTCCGAGAAGGCTAACCCCTTTGAAAATTTCGAAAAATGCGCCCAGAATTCCGAGAAGGCTAACCCCTTTGAAAATTTCGAAAAATGCGCCCAGAATTCCGAGAAGGCTAACCCCTTTGAAAATTTCGAAAAATGCGATCAGAATCCCGAGAAGGCTAACCCCTTTGAAAATTTCGAAAAATGCGCCCAGAATCCCGAGAAGGCTAACCCCTTTGAAAATTTCGAAAAATGCGCCCAGAATTCCGAGAAGGCTAACCCCTTTGAAAATTTCGAAAAATGCGCCCAGAATTCCGAGAAGGCTAACCCCTTTGAAAATTTCGAAAAATGCGCCCAGAATTCCGAGAAGGCTAACCCCTTTGAAAATTTCGAAAAATGCGCCCAGAATTCCGAGAAGGCTAACCCCTTTGAAAATTTCGAAAAATGCGATCAGAATCCCGAGAAGGCTAACCCCTTTGAAAATTTCGAAAAATGCGCCCAGAATCCCGAGAAGGCTAACCCCTTTGAAAATTTCGAAAAATGCGCCCAGAATTCCGAGAAGGCTAACCCCTTTGAAAATTTCGAAAAATGCGCCCAGAATTCCGAGAAGGCTAACCCCTTTGAAAATTTCGGAAAATGCGCCCAGAATTGTGAGATTGCTAACCCCTTTGAAAATTTCGAAAAATGCGCCCAGAATCCCGAGAAGGCTAACCCCTTTGAAAATTTCGAAAAATGCGCCCAGAATTCCGAGAAGGCTAACCCCTTTGAAAATTTCGAAAAATGCGCCCAGAATTCCGAGAAGGCTAACCCCTTTGAAAATTTCGGAAAATGCGCCCAGAATTGTGAGATTGCTAACCCCTTTGAAAATTTCGAAAAATGCGCCCAGAATTCCGAGAAGGCTAACCCCTTTGAAAATTTCGAAAAATGCGCCCAGAATTCCGAGAAGGCTAACCCCTTTGAAAATTTCGAAAAATGCGCCCAGAATTCCGAGAAGGCGAACCCCTTTGAAAATTTCGAAAAATGCGCCCAGAATTCCGAGAAGGCTAACCCCTTTGAAAATTTCGAAAAATGCGCCCAGAATTCCGAGAAGGCTAACCCCTTTGAAAATTTCGAAAAATGCGCCCAGAATTCCGAGAAGGCTAACCCCTTTGAAAATTTCGAAAAATGCGATCAGAATCCCGAGAAGGCTAACCCCTTTGAAAATTTCGAAAAATGCGCCCAGAATCCCGAGAAGGCTAACCCCTTTGAAAATTTCGAAAAATGCGCCCAGAATTCCGAGAAGGCTAACCCCTTTGAAAATTTCGAAAAATGCGCCCAGAATTCCGAGAAGGCTAACCCCTTTGAAAATTTCGAAAAATGCGCCCAGAATTCCGAGAAGGCTAACCCCTTTGAAAATTTCGAAAAATGCGCCCAGAATTCCGAGAAGGCTAACCCCTTTGAAAATTTCGAAAAATGCGATCAGAATCCCGAGAAGGCTAACCCCTTTGAAAATTTCGAAAAATGCGCCCAGAATCCCGAGAAGGCTAACCCCTTTGAAAATTTCGAAAAATGCGCCCAGAATTCCGAGAAGGCTAACCCCTTTGAAAATTTCGAAAAATGCGCCCAGAATTCCGAGAAGGCTAACCCCTTTGAAAATTTCGGAAAATGCGCCCAGAATTGTGAGATTGCTAACCCCTTTGAAAATTTCGAAAAATGCGCCCAGAATTCCGAGAAGGCTAACCACTTTGAAAATTTCGAAAAATGCGCCCAGAATTCCGAGAAGGCTAACCCCTTTGAAAATTTCGAAAAATGCGCCCAGAATTCCGAGAAGGCTAACCCCTTTGAAAATTTCGAAAAATGCGCCCAGAATTCCGAGAAGGCGAACCCCTTTGAAAATTTCGAAAAATGCGCCCAGAATTCAGAGAAGGCTAACCCCTTTGAAAATTTCGGAAAATGCGCCCAGAATTGCGAGAAGGCTAACCCCTTTGAAAATTTCGAAAAATGCGCCCAGAATTCCGAGAAGGCTAACCCCTTTGAAAATTTCGAAAAATGCGCCCAGAATTCCGAGAAGGCTAACCCCTTTGAAAATTTCGAAAAATGCGCCCAGAATTCCGAGAAGGCTAACCCCTTTGAAAATTTCGAAAAATGCGCCCAGAATTCCGAGAAGGCTAACCCCTTTGAAAATTTCGAAAAATGCGCCCAGAATTCCGAGAAGGCTAACCCCTTTGAAAATTTCGAAAAATGCGCCCAGAATTCCGAGAAGGCTAACCCCTTTGAAAATTTCGAAAAATGCGCCCAGAATTCCGAGAAGGCTAACCCCTTTGAAAATTTCGAAAAATGCGCCCAGATTTCCGAGAAGGCTAACCCCTTTGAAAATTTCGAAAAATGCGCCCAGAGGGCTAACCCCTTTGAAAATTTCGAAAAATGCGCCCAGAATTCCGAGAAGGCTAACCCCTTTGAAAATTTCGAAAAATGCGCCCAGAATACCGAGAAGGCTAACCCCTTTGAAAATTTCGAAAAATGCGCCCAGAATTCCGAGAAGGCTAACCCCTTTGAAAATTTCGAAAAATGCGCCCTAATTCCGAGAAGGCTAACCCCTTTGAAAATTTCGAAAAATGCGCCCAGAATTCCGAGAAGGCTAACCCCTTTGAAGATTTCGAAAAATGCGCCCAGAATTCCGAGAAGGCTAACCCCTTTGAAAATTTCGAAAAATGCGCCCAGAATTCCGAGAAGGCTAACCCCTTTGAAAATTTCGAAAAATGCGCCCAGAATTCCGAGAAGGCTAACCCCTTTGAAAATTTCGAAAAATGCGCCCAGAATTCAGAGAAGGCTAACCCCTTTGAAAATTTCGAAAAATGCGCCCAGAATTCCGAGAAGGCTAACCCCTTTGAAAATTTCGAAAAATGCGCCCAGAATTCCGAGAAGGCTAACCCCTTTGAAAATTTCGAAAAATGCGCCCAGAATTCCGAGAAGGCTAACCCCTTTGAAAATTTCGAAAAATGCGCCCAGAATTCCGAGAAGGCTAACCCCTTTGAAAATTTCGAAAAATGCGCCCAGAATTCCGAGAAGGCTAACCCCTTTGAAAATTTCGAAAAATGCGCCCAGAATTCCGAGAAGGCTAACCACTTTGAAAATTTCTAAAAATGCGCCCAGAATTGCGAGAAGGCTAACCCTTTTGAAAATTTCGAAAAATGCGCCCAGAATTCCGAGAAGGCTAACCCCTTTGAAAATTTCGAAAAATGTGCCCTAATTCCGAGAAGGCTAACCCCTTTGAAAATTTCGAAAAATGCGCCCAGAATTCCGAGAAGGCTAACCTCTTTGAAGATTTCGAAAAATGCGCCCAGAATTCCGAGAAGGCTAACCCCTTTGAAAATTTCGAAAAATGCGCCCAGAATTCCGAGAAGGCTAACCCCTTTGAAAATTTCGAAAAATGCGCCCTAATTCCGAGAAGGCTAACCCCTTTGAAAATTTCGAAAAATGCGCCCAGAATTCCGAGAAGGCTAACCCCTTTGAAGATTTCGAAAAATGCGCCCAGAATTCCGAGAAGGCTAACCCCTTTGAAAATTTCGAAAAATGCGCCCAGAATTCCGAGAAGGCTAACCCCTTTGAAAATTTCGAAAAATGCGCCCAGAATTCCGAGAAGGCTAACCCCTTTGAAAATTTCGAAAAATGCGCCCAGAATTCCGAGAAGGCTAACCCCTTTGAAAATTTCGTAAAATGCGCCCAGATTTCCGAGAAGGCTAACCCCTTTGAAAATTTCGAAAAATGCGCCCAGAATTCCGAGAAGGCTAACCCCTTTGAAAATTTCGAAAAATGCACCCAGAATTCCGAGAATGCTAACCCCTTTGAAAGTTTCGAAAAATACGCCCAGAATTCCGAGAAGGCTAACCCCTTTGAAAATTTCGAAAAATGCGCCCAGAATTCCGAGAAGGCTAACCCCTTTAAAATGTCGAAAAATGCGCCCAGAATTCAGAGAAGGCTAACCCCTTTGAAAATGTCAAAAATGCTCCCAGAATTCCGAGAAGGCTAACCCCTTTGAAAATTTCGAAAAATGCGCCCAGAATTCCGAGAAGGCTAACCCCTTTGAAAATTTCGAAAAATGCGCCCAGAATTCCGAGAAGGCTAACCCCTTTGAAAATTTCGAAAAATGCGCCCAGAATTCCGAGAAGGCTAACCCCTTTGAAAATTTCGAAAAATGCGCCCAGAATTGCGAGAAGGCCAACCCCTTTGAAAATTTCGAAAAATGCGCCCAGAATTGCGAGAAGGCTAACCCCTTTGAAAATTTCGAAAAATGCGCCCAGAATTCCGAGAAGGCTAACCCCTTTGAAAATTTCGAAAAATGCGCCCAGAATTCCGAGAAGGCTAACCCCTTTGAAAATTTCGTAAAATGCGCCCACATTTCCGAGAAGGCTAACCCCTTTGAAAATTTCGAAAAATGCGCCCAGAATTCCGAGAAGGCTAACCCCTTTGAAAATTTCGAAAAATGCGCCCAGAATTCCGAGAAGGCTAACCCCTTTGAAAATTTCGAAAAATGCGCCCAGAATTCCGAGAAGGCTAACCCCTTTGAAAATTTCGAAAAATGCGCCCAGAATTCCGAGAAGGCTAACCCCTTTGAAAATTTCGAAAAATGCGCCCAGAATTCCGAGAAGGCTAACCCCTTTGAAAATTTCGAAAAATGCGCCCAGAATTCCGAGAAGGCTAACCCCTTTGAAAATTTCGAAAAATGCGCCCAGAATTACGAGAAGGCTAACCCCTTTGAAAATTTCGAAAAATGCGCCCAGAATTCCGAGAAGGCTAACCCCTTTGAAAATTTCGAAAAATGCGCCCAGAATTCCGAGAAGGCTAACCCCTTTGAAAATTTCGAAAAATGGGCCCAGAATTCCGAGAAGGCTAACCCGTTTGAAAATTTCGAAAAATGCGCCCAGAATTCCGAGTAGGCTAACCCCTTTGAAAATTTCGAAAAATGCACCCAGAATTCCGAGAAGGCTAACCCCTTTGAAAATTTCGAAAAATGCGCACAGAATTCCGAGAAGGCTAACCCCTTTGAAAATTTCGAAAAATGCGCTCAGAATTCCGAGAAGGCTAACCCCTTTGAAAAATTCGAAAAATGCGCCCAGAATTCCGAGAAGGCTAACCCCTTTGAAAAATTCGAAAAATGCGCCCAGAATGCCGAGAAGGCTAACCCCTTTGAAAATTTCGAAAAATGCGCCCAAAATTCCGAGAAGGCTAACCCCTTTGAAAATTTCGAAAAATGCTCCCAGAATTCCGAGAAGGCTAACCCCTTTGAAAATTTCGAAAAATGCGCCCAGAATTCCGAGAAGGCTAACCCCTTTGAAAATTTCGAAAAATGCGATCAGAATCCCGAGAAGGCTAACCCCTTTGAAAATTTCGAAAAATGCGCCCAGAATTCCGAGAAGGCTAACCCCTTTGAAAATTTCGAAAAATGCGCCCAGAATTCCGAGAAGGCTAACCCCTTTGAAAATTTCGAAAAATGCGCCCAGAATTCCGAGAAGGCTAACCCCTTTGAAAATTTCGAAAAATGCGCCCAGAATTCCGAGAAGGCTAACCACTTTGAAAATTTCGAAAAATGCGCCCAGAATTCCGAGAAGGCTACCCTTTGAAAATTTCGAAAAATGCGCCCAGAATTCCGAGAAGGCTAACCCCTTTGAAAATTTCGAAAAATGCGCCCAGAATTCCGAGAAGTCTAACCCCTTAGAAAATTTCGAAAAATGCGCCCAGAATTCCGAGAAGGCTAACCCCTTTGAAAATTTCGAAAAATGCGCCCAGAATTCCGAGAAGGCTAACCCGTTTGAAAATTTCGAAAAATGCGCCCAGAATTCCGAGTAGGCTAACCCCTTTGAAAATTTCGAAAAATGCGCCCAGAATTCCGAGAAGGCTAACCCCTTTGAAAATTTCGAAAAATGCGCACAGAATTCCGAGAAGGCTAACCCCTTTGAATATTCCGAAAAATGTGCCCAGAATTCCGAGAAGGCTAACCCCTTTGAAAATTTCGAAAAATGCGCCCAGAATTCCGAGAAGGCTAACCCCATTGAAAATTTCGAAAAATGCGCCCAGAATTCCGAGAAGGCTAACCCCTTTGAAAATTTCGAAAAATGCGCCCAGAATTCCGAGAAGGCTAACCCCTTTGAAAATTTCGAAAAATGCGCCCAGAATTCCGAGAAGGCGAACCCCTTTGAAAATTTCGAAAAATGCGCCCAGAATTCCGAGAAGGCTAACCCCTTTGAAAATTTCGAAAAATGCGCCCAGAATTCCGAGAAGGCTAACCCCTTTGAAAATTTCGAAAAATGCGCCCAGAATTCCGAGAAGGCTAACCCCTTTGAAAATTTCGAAAAATGCGCCCAGAATTCAGAGAAGGCTAACCCCTTTGAAAATTTCGAAAAATGCGCCCAGAATTCCGAGAAGGCTAACCCCTTTGAAAATTTCGAAGAATGCGCCCAGAATTGCGAGTAGGCTAACCCCTTTGAAAATTTCGAAAAATGCGCCCAGAATTCAGAGAAGGCTAACCCCTTTGAAAATTTCGAAAAATGCGCCCAGAATTCCGAGGAGGCTAACCCCTTTGAAAATTTCGTAAAATGCGCCCAGATTTCCGAGAAGGCTAACCCCTTTGAAAATTTCGAAAAATGCGCCCAGAATTCAGAGAAGGCTAACCCCTTTGAAAATTTCGAAAAATGCGCCCAGAATTCCGAGAAGGCTAACCCCTTTGAAAATTTCGAAAAATGCGCCCAGAATTCCGAGAAGGCTAACCCCTTTGAAAATTTCGAACAATGCGCCCAGAATTCCGAGAAGGCTAACCCCTTTGAAAATTTCGAAAAATGCGCCCAGAATTCCGAGTAGGCTAACCCCTTTGAAAATTTCGAAAAATGCGCCCAGAATTCCGAGAAGGCTAACCCCTTTGAAAATTTCGAAAAATGCGCCCAGAATTCCGATAAGGCTAACCCCTTTGAAAATTTCGAAAAATGCGCCCAGAATTCCGAGAAGGCTAACCCCTTTGAAAATTTCGAAAAATGCGCCCAGAATTCAGAGAAGGCTAACCCCTTTGAAAATGTTGAAAAATGCGCCCAGAATTCAGAGAAGGCTAACCCCTTTGAAAATGTCGAAAAATGCGCCCAGAATTCCGAGAAGGCTAACCCCTTTGAAAATGTCGAAAAATGCGCCCAGAATTCCGAGAAGGCTAACCCCTTTGAAAATTTCGAAAAATGCGCGCAGAATTCCGAGAAGGCTAACCCCTTTTGAAAATTTCGAATAATGCGCCCAGAATTCCGAGAAGGCTAACCCCTTTGAAAATTTCGAAAAATGCGCCCAGAATACTTTGAAAAAGTTACTTTGAAAATAGTTACTTTCAAAAAAGTTACTTTCAAAATAGTTACTTTCAAAAAAGTTACTTTCAAAAAAGTTACTTTCAAAAAAGTTACTTTCAAAAAAGTTACTTTCAAAAAAGTTACTTTCAAAAAAGTTACTTTCAAAATAGTTACTTTCAAAATAGTTACTTTCAAAAAAGTTACTTTGAAAAAAGTAACTTTGAAATAGTTATTTTGAAAATAGTTACTTTGAAAAAAGTTACTTTGAAAAAGTTACTTTGAAAAAAGTTACTTTGAAAAAAGTTTCTTTGAAAAAAGTTACTTTGAAAATAGTTACTTTGAAAATAGTTACTTTGAAAATAGTTACTTTACAAAAATGTTACTTTCAAAAAAGTTACTTTCAAAAAAGTTACTTTCAAAAAAGTTACTTTCAAAAAAGTTACTTTGAAAAAAGTTACTTTGAAAAAGTTACTTTCAAAAAAGTTACTTTCATAGTAGTTACTTTCAAAAAAGTTACTTTCAAAAAGTTACTTTCAAAAAAGTTACTTTCAAAATAGCTATTTTGAAAATAGTTACTTTGAAAAAAGTTACTTTGAAAAAGTTACTTTGAAAAAAGTTACTTTGAAAAAAGTTTCTTTGAAAAAAGTTACTTTGAAAATAGTTACTTTGAAAATAGTTACTTTGAAAATAGTTACTTTACAAAAATGTTACTTTCAAAAAAGTTACTTTCAAAAAAGTTACTTTCAAAAAAGTTACTTTCAAAAAAGTTACTTTGAAAAAAGTTACTTTGAAAAAGTTACTTTCAAAAAAGTTACTTTCATAGTAGTTACTTTCAAAAAAGTTACTTTCAAAAAGTTACTTTCAAAAAAGTTACTTTCAAAATAGCTATTTTGAAAATAGTTACTTTGAAAAAAGTTACTTTGAAAAAGTTACTTTGAAAAAAGTTACTTTGAAAAAAGTTACTTTGAAAAAAGTTACTTTGAAAAAAAATCTTTGAAAATAGTTACTTTGAAAATAGTTACTTTGAAAATAGTTACTTTGAAAATAGTTACTTTCAAAAAAGTTACTTTGAAAAAAGTTACTTTGAAAAAGTTACTTTCAAAAAAGTTACTTTCATAATAGTTACTTTCAAAAAAGTTACTTTCAAAAAAGTTACTTTCAAAATAGTTACTTTCAAAAAAGTTACTTTCAAAAAAGTTACTTTTAAAAAAGTTACTTTCAAAAAAGTTACTTTTAAAAAAGTTACTTTCAAAAAAGTTACTTTGAAAAAAGTTACTTTGAAAATAGTTACTTTGAAAATAGTTACTTTCAAAAAAGTTACTTTGAAAAAAGTTACTTTCAAAAAAGTTACTTTCAAAATAGTTACTTTCAAAATAGTTACTTTCAAAAAAGTTACTTTCAAAAAAGTTACTTTCAAAACAGTTACTTTCAAAAAAGTTACTTTCAAAAAAGTTACTTTCAAAAAAGTTTTTTTCAAAATAGTTACTTTCAAAAAAGTTACTCAAGAAAGTTACTTTGAAAAAAAGTTACTTTCAAAATAGTTACTTTCAAAAAAGTTACTTTCAAAAAAGTTACTTTCAAAAAAGTTACTTTGAAAATAGTTACTTTCAAAAAAGTTACTTTGAAAATAGTTACTTTCGAAAATAGTTACTTTCGAAAATAGTTACTTTCAAAAATAATTACTTTGAAAATAGTTACTTTCAAAAAAGTTACTTTGAAAAAAGTTACTTTCAAAATAGTTACTTTCGAAAATAGTTACTTTCAAAAATAATTATTTCGAAAATACTTACTTTGAAAATAGTTACTTTCAAAAAAGTTACTTTGAAAATAGTTACTTTCAAAATAGTTACTTTCAAAAAAGTTACTTTCAAAATAGTTACTTTCAAAAAAGTTACTTTCAAAAAAGTTACTTTCAAAAAAGTTACTTTCAAAATAGTTACTTTCAAAATAGTTACTTTCAAAAAAGTTACTTTCGAAATAGTTAGTTTCAAAAAAGTTACTTTGAAAAAAGTTACTTTGAAAAAAGTTACTTTCAAAAAAGTTACTTTTAAAATAGTTACTTACTATTTTGAAAGTAACTTTTTTGAAAGTAACCATTTTGAAAGTAACTATTTTGAAAGTAACTATTTTGAAAGTAACTATTTTGAAAGTAAGTATTTTGAAAGTAACTATTTTGAAAGTAACTTTTTTGAAAGTAACTATTTTGAAAGTAACTATTTTGAAAGTAACTTTTTTGAAAGTAACTTTTTTGAAAGTAACTTTTTTGAAAGTAACTTTTTTGAAAGTAACTATTTTGAAAGTAACTATTTTGAAAGTAACTATTTTGAAAGTAACTATTTTGAAAGTAACTTTTTTGTTTTTTCAAAGTAACTTTTTTCAAAGTAATTATTTTGAAAGTAAATATTTTGAAAGTAACTATTTTGAAAGTAACTATTTTGAAAGTAACTTTTTTGAAAGTAACTATTTTCAAAGTAACTATTTTCAAAGTAACTATTTTCAAAGTAACTATTTTCAAAGTAACTATTTTCAAAGTAACTATTTTGAAAGTAACTATTTTCAAAGTAACTATTTTGAAAGTAACTATTTTGAAAGTAATTTTTTGTTTTTTCAAAGTAACTTTTTTCAAAGTAACTATTTTGAAAGCAACTATTTTGAAAGTAACTTTTTTGACAGTAACTTTTTGGACAGTAACTTTTTTGAAAGTAACTTTTTTGAAAGTAACTTTTTTAAATGTAACTTTTTTGAAAGTAACTTTTTTAAAAGTAACTTTTTTGAAAGTAACTTTTTGAAAGTAACTTTTTTGAACGTAACTATTTTGAAAGTAACTTTTTTGAAAGTAACTATTTTCAAAGTAACTATTTTCAAAGTAACTATTTTCAAAGTAACTATTTTCAAAGATTTTTTTTCAAAGTAACTTTTTTCAAAGTAACTTTTTTCAAAGTAACTTTTTCAAAGTAACTTTTTCAAAGTAACTTTTTTCAAAGTAACTATTTTCAAAATAACTATTTTGAAAGTAACTTTTTTGAAAGTAACTTTTTGAAAGTAACTTTTTTGAAAGTAACTTTTTTGAAAGTAACTATTATGAAAGTAACTTTTTTCAAAGTAACTTTTTTGAAAGTAACTTTTTTGAAAGTAACTATTTTGAAAGTAACTATTTTCAAAGTAACTATTTTCAAAGTAACTTTTTTCAAAGATTTTTTTTCAAAGTAACTTTTTTCAAAGTAACTTTTTTCAAAGTAACTTTTTTCAAAGTAACTTTTTCAAAGTAACTTTTTTCAAAGTAACTATTTTCAAAATAACTATTTTGAAAGTAACTTTTTTGAAAGTAACTTTTTGAAAGTAATTTTTTTGAAAGTAACTTTTTTGAAAGTAACTACTATGAAAGTAACTTTTTTGAAAGTAACTTTTTCAAAGTAACTTTTTTCAAAGTAACTTTTTTGAAAGTAACTTTTTTGAAAGTAACTATTTTGAAAGTAACTATTTTGAAAGTAACTATTTTGAAAGTAACTATTTTGAAAGTAACTATTTTGAAAGTAACTATTTTGAAAGTAACTTTTTTGAAAGTAACTTTTTTGAAAGTAACTTTTTTGAAAGTAACTTTTTTGAAAGTAACTTTTTTGAAAGTAACTATTATGAAAGTAACTTTTTTGAAAGTAACTTTTTTGAAAGTAACTTTTTTCAAAGTAACTTTTTCAAAGTATTCTGGGCGCATTTTTCGAAATTTTCAAAGGGGTTAGCCTTCTCGGAATTCTGGGCGCATTTTTCGAAATTTTCAAAGGGGTTAGCCTTCTCGGAATTCTGGGCGCATTTTTCGAAATTTTCAAAGGGGTTAGCCTTCTCGGAATTCTGGGCGCATTTTTCGAAATTTTCAAAGGGGTTAGCCTTCTCGGAATTCTGGGCGCATTTTTCGAAATTTTCAAAGGGGTTACCCTTCTCGGAATTCTGGGCGCATTTTTCGAAATTTTCAAAGGGGTTAGCCTTCTCGGAATTCTGGGCGCATTTTTCGAAATTTTCAAAGGGGTTAGCCTTCTCGGAAATCTGGGCGCATTTTACGAAATTTTCAAAGGGGTTAGCCTTCTCGGAATTCTGGGCGCATTTTTCGAAATTTTCAAAGGGGTTAGCCTTCTCGGAATTCTGGGCGCATTTTTCGAAATTTTCAAAGGGGTTAGCCTTCTCGGAATTCTGGGCGCATTTTTCGAAATTTTCAAAGGGGTTAGCCTTCTCGGAATTCTGGGCGCATTTTTCGAAATTTTTTAAAGGGGTTAGCCTTGTCGGAATTCTGGGCGCATAATTCGAAATTTTCAAAGGGGTTAGCCTTCTCGGAATTCTGCGCGCATTTTTCGAAATTTTCAAAGGGGTTAGCCTTCTCGGAATTCTGGGCGCATTTTTCGAAATTTTCAAAGGGGTTAGCCTTCTCGGAATTCTGGGCGCATTTTTGACATTTTCAAAGGGGTTAGCCTTCTCTGAATTCTGGGCGTATTTTTCGACATTTTAAAGGGGTTAGCCTTCTCGGAATTCTGGGCGCATTTTTCGAAATTTTCAAAGGGGTTAGCCTTCTCGGAATTCTGGGCGCATTTTTCGAAACTTTCAAAGGGGTTAGCATTCTCGGAATTCTGGGCGCATTTTTCGAAATTTTCAAAGGGGTTAGCCTTCTCGGAATTCTGGGCGCATTTTTCGAAATTTTCAAAGGGGTTAGCCTTCTCGGAAATCTGGGCGCATTTTACGAAATTTTCAAAGGGGTTAGCCTTCTCGGAATTCTGGGCGCATTTTTCGAAATTTTCAAAGGGTTTAGCCTTCTCGGAATTCTGGGCGCATTTTTCGAAATTTTCAAAGGGCTTAGCCTTCTCGGAATTCTGGGCGCATTTTTCGAAATTTTCAAAGGGGTTAGCCTTCTCGGTATTCTGGGCGCATTTTTCGAAATTTTCAAAGGGGTTAGCCTTCTCGGAATTCTGGGCGCATTTTTCGAAATCTTCAAAGGGGTTCGCCTTCTCGGAATTCTGGGCGCATTTTTCGAAATCTTCAAAGGGGTTAGCCTTCTCGGAATTCTGGGCGCATTTTTCGAAATCTTCAAAGGGGTTAGCCTTCTCGGAATTCTGGGCGCATTTTTCGAAATTTTCAAAGGGGTTAGCCCTCTCGGAATTCTGGGCGCATTTTTCGAAATTTTCAAAGGGGTTAGCCTTCTCGGAATTCTGGGCGCATTTTTCAAAATTTTCAAAGGGGTTAGTCTTCTCGGAATTCTGGGCGCATTTTTCGAAATTTTCAAAGGGGTTACCCTTCTCGGAATTCTGGGCGCATTTTTCGAAATTTTCAAAGGGGTTAGCCTTCTCGGAATTCTGGGCGCATTTTTCGAAATTTTCAAAGGGGTTAGCCTTCTCGGAATTCTGGGCGCATTTTTCGAAATTTTCAAAGGGGTTAGCCTTCTCGGAATTCTGGGCGCATTTTTCGAAATTTTCAAAGGGGTTAGCCTTCTCGCAATTCTGGGCGCATTTTTCGAAATTTTCAAAGGGGTTAGCCTTCTCGCAATTCTGGGCGCATTTTTCGAAATTTTCAAAGGGGTTAGCCTTCTCGCAATTCTGGGCGCATTTTTCGAAATTTTCAAAGGGGTTAGCCTTCTCTGAATTCTGGGCGCATTTTTCGAAATTTTCAAAGGGGTTCGCCTTCTCGGAATTCTGGGCGCATTTTTCGAAATTTTCAAAGGGGTTAGCCTTCTCGGAATTCTGGGCGCATTTTTCGAAATTTTCAAAGGGGTTAGCCTTCTCGGAATTCTGGGCGCATTTTTCGAAATTTTCAAAGGGGT
The DNA here is from genome assembly GCA_964059195.1 of Ectobius pallidus. Lineage (NCBI taxonomy): Eukaryota > Metazoa > Arthropoda > Insecta > Blattodea > Ectobiidae > Ectobius > Ectobius pallidus. Next base: position 115,056,567 of record CAXKWD010000010.1, read on the forward strand.
TAGCCTTCTCGGAATTCTGGGCGCATTTTTCGAAATTTTCAAAGGGGTTAGCCTTCTCGGAATTCTGGGCGCATTTTTCGAAATTTTCAAAGGGGTTAGCCTTCTCGGAATTCTGGGCGCATTTTTCGAAATTTTCAAAGGGGTTAGCCTTCTCGGGATTCTGGGCGCATTTTTCGAAATTTTCAAAGGGGTTAGCCTTCTCGGGATTCTGATCGCATTTTTCGAAATTTTCAAAGGGGTTAGCCTTCTCGGAATTCTGGGCGCATTTTTCGAAATTTTCAAAGGGGTTAGCCTTCTCGGAATTCTGGGCGCATTTTTCGAAATTTTCAAAGGGGTTAGCCTTCTCGGAATTCTGTGCGCATTTTTCGAAATTTTCAAAGGGGTTAGCCTTCTCGGAATTCTGGGCGCATTTTTCGAAATTTTCAAAGGGGTTAGCCTACTCGGAATTCTGGGCGCATTTTTCGAAATTTTCAAAGGGGTTAGCCTTCTCGGAATTCTGGGCGCATTTTTCGAAATTTTCAAAGGGGTTAGCCTTCTCGGAATTCTGGGCGCATTTTTCGAAATTTTCAAAGGGGTTAGCCTTCTCGGAATTCTGGGCGCATTTTTCGAAATTTTCAAAGGGGTTAGCCTTCTCGGAATTCTGGGCGCATTTTTCGAAATTTTCAAAGGGGTTAGCCTTCTCGGAATTCTGGGCGCATTTTTCGAAATTTTCAAAGGGGTTAGCCTTCTCGGAATTCTGGGCGCATTTTTCGAAATTTTCAAAGGGGTTAGCCTTCTCGGAATTCTGGGCGCATTTTTCGAAATTTTCAAAGGGGTTAGCCTTCTCGCAATTCTGGGCGCATTTTCCGAAATTTTCAAAGGGGTTAGCCTTCTCTGAATTCTGGGCGCATTTTTCGAAATTTTCAAAGGGGTTCGCCTTCTCGGAATTCTGGGCGCATTTTTCGAAATTTTCAAAGGGGTTAGCCTTCTCGGAATTCTGGGCGCATTTTTCGAAATTTTCAAAGGGGTTAGCCTTCTCGGAATTCTGGGCGCATTTTTCGAAATTTTCAAAGTGGTTAGCCTTCTCGGAATTCTGGGCGCATTTTTCGAAATTTTCAAAGGGGTTAGCAATCTCACAATTCTGGGCGCATTTTCCGAAATTTTCAAAGGGGTTAGCCTTCTCGGAATTCTGGGCGCATTTTTCGAAATTTTTAAAGGGGTTAGCCTTCTCGGAATTCTGGGCGCATTTTTCGAAATTTTCAAAGGGGTTAGCCTTCTCGGAATTCTGGGCGCATTTTTCGAAATTTTCAAAGGGGTTAGCCTTCTCGCAATTCTTGGCGCATTTTTCGAAATTTTAAAAGGGGTTAGCCTTCTCTGAATTCTGGGCGCATTTTTCGAAATTTTCAAAGGGGTTCGCCTTCTCGGAATTCTGGGCGCATTTTTCGAAATTTTCATAGGGGTTAGCCTTCTCGGAATTCTGGGCGCATTTTTCGAAATTTTCAAAGGGGTTAGCCTTCTCGGAATTCTGGGCGCATTTTTCGAAATTTTCAAAGGGGTTAGCCTTCTCGGAATTCTGGGCGCATTTTTCGAAATTTTCAAAGTGGTTAGCCTTCTCGGAATTCTGGGCGCATTTTTCGAAATTTTCAAAGGGGTTAGCCTTCTCGGAATTCTGGGCGCATTTTTCGAAATTTTCAAAGGGGTTAGCCTTCTCGGAATTCTGGGAGCATTTTTCGAAATTTTCAAAGGGGTTAGCCTTCTAGGAATTCTGGGCGCATTTTTCGAAATTTTCAAAGGGGTTAGCCTTCTCTGAATTCTGGGCGCATTTTTCGAAATTTTCAAAGGGGTTAGCCTTCTCGGAAATCTGGGCGCATTTTACGAAATTTTCAAAGGGGTTAGCCTTCTCGGAATTCTGGGCGCATTTTTCGAAATTTTCAAAGGGGTTAGCCTTCTCGGAAATCTGGGCGCATTTTACGAAATTTTCAAAAGGGGTTAGCCTTCTCGGAATTCTGCGCGCATTTTTCGAAATTTTCAAAGGGGTTAGCCTTCTCGGAATTCTGGGCGCATTTTTCGACATTTTCAAAGGGGTTAGCCTTCTCGGAATTCTGGGCGCATTTTTCGACATTTTCAAAGGGGTTAGCCTTCTCTGAATTCTGGGCGCATTTTTCAACATTTTCAAAGGGGTTAGCCTTCTCTGAATTCTGGGCGCATTTTTCGAAATTTTCAAAGGGGTTAGCCTTCTCGGAATTCTGGGCGCATTTTTCGAAATTTTCAAAGGGGTTAGCCTTATCGGAATTCTGGGCGCATTTTTCGAAATTTTCAAAGGGGTTAGCCTTCTCGGAATTCTGGGCGCATTTTTCGAAATTTTCAAAGGGGTTAGCCTACTCGGAATTCTGGGCGCATTTTTCGAAATTTTCAAAGGGGTTAGCCTTCTCGGAATTCTGGGCGCATTGTTCGAAATTTTCAAAGGGGTTAGCCTTCTCGGAATTCTGGGCGCATTTTTCGAAATTTTCAAAGGGGTTAGCCTTCTCGGAATTCTGGGCGCATTTTTCGAAATTTTCAAAGGGGTTAGCCTTCTCTGAATTCTGGGCGCATTTTTCGAAATTTTCAAAGGGGTTAGCCTTCTCGGAAATCTGGGCGCATTTTACGAAATTTTCAAAGGGGTTAGCCTCCTCGGAATTCTGGGCGCATTTTTCGAAATTTTCAAAGGGGTTAGCCTTCTCGGAATTCTGGGCGCATTTTTCGAAATTTTCAAAGGGGTTAGCCTTCTCGGAATTCTGGGCGCATTTTTCGAAATTTTCAAAGGGGTTAGTCTTCTCGGAATTCTGGGCGCATTTTTCGAAATTTTCAAAGGGGTTAGCCTTCTCGGAATTCTGGGCGCATTTTTCGAAATTTTCAAAAGGGTTAGCCTTCTCGGAATTCTGGGCGCATTTTTCGAAATTTTCAAAGGGGTTAGCCTTCTCGGAATTCTGGGCGCGTTTTTCGAAATTTTCAAAGGGGTTAGCCTTTTCGCAATTCTGGGCGCATTTTTCGAAATTTTCAAAGGGGTTAGCCTTCTCTGAATTCTGGGCGCATTTATCGAAATTTTCAAAGGGGTTCGCATTCTCGGAATTCTGGGCGCATTTTTCGAAATTTTCAAAGGGGTTAGCCTTCTCGGAATTCTGGGCGCATTTTTCGAAATTTTCAAAGGGGTTAGCCTTCTCGGAATTCTGGGCGCATTTTTCGAAATTTTCAAAGGGGTTAGCCTTCTCGGAATTCTGGGCGCATTTTTCGAAATTTTCAAAGGGGTTAACCTTCTCGGAATTCTGGGCGCATTTTTCGAAATTTTCAAAGGGGTTAGCCTTCTCGGAATTCTGGGCGCATTTTTCGAAATTTTCAAAGGGGTTAGCCTTCTCGGAATTCTGGGCGCATTTTTCGAAATTTTCAAAGGGGTTAGCCTTCTCTGAATTCTGGGCGCATTTTTCGAAATTTTCAAAGGGGTTAGCCTTCTCGGAATTCTGGGCGCATTTTTCGAAATTTTCAAAGGGGTTAGCCTTCTCTGAATTCTGGGCGCATTTATCGAAATTTTCAAAGGGGTTAGCCTACTCGCAATTCTGGGCGCATTCTTCGAAATTTTCAAAGGGGTTAGCCTTCTCGGAATTCTGGGCGCATTTTTCGAAATTTTCAAAGGGGTTAGCCTTCTCTGAATTCTGGGCGCATTTTTCGAAATTTTCAAAGGGGTTAGCCTTCTCGGAATTCTGGGCGCATTTTTCGAAATTTTCAAAGGGGTTAGCCTTCTCGGAATTCTGGGCGCATTTTTCGAAATTTTCAAAGGGGTTAGCCTTCTCGGAATTCTGGGCGCATTTTTCGAAATTTTCAAAGGGGTTCGCCTTCTCGGAATTCTGGGCGCATTTTTCGAAATTTTCAAAGGGGTTAGCCTTCTCGGAATTCTGGGCGCATTTTTCGAAATTTTCAAAGGGGTTAGCCTTCTCGGAATTCTGGGCGCATTTTTCGAAATTTTCAATGGGGTTAGCCTTCTCGGAATTCTGGGCGCATTTTTCGAAATTTTCAAAGGGGTTAGCCTTCTCGGAATTCTGGGCACATTTTTCGGAATATTCAAAGGGGTTAGCCTTCTCGGAATTCTGTGCGCATTTTTCGAAATTTTCAAAGGGGTTAGCCTTCTCGGAATTCTGGGCGCATTTTTCGAAATTTTCAAAGGGGTTAGCCTACTCGGAATTCTGGGCGCATTTTTCGAAATTTTCAAACGGGTTAGCCTTCTCGGAATTCTGGGCGCATTTTTCGAAATTTTCAAAGGGGTTAGCCTTCTCGGAATTCTGGGCGCATTTTTCGAAATTTTCTAAGGGGTTAGACTTCTCGGAATTCTGGGCGCATTTTTCGAAATTTTCAAAGGGGTTAGCCTTCTCGGAATTCTGGGCGCATTTTTCGAAATTTTCAAAGGGTAGCCTTCTCGGAATTCTGGGCGCATTTTTCGAAATTTTCAAAGTGGTTAGCCTTCTCGGAATTCTGGGCGCATTTTTCGAAATTTTCAAAGGGGTTAGCCTTCTCGTAATTCTGGGCGCATTTTTCGAAATTTTCAAAGGGGTTAGCCTTCTCGGAATTCTGGGCGCATTTTTCGAAATTTTCAAAGGGGTTAGCCTTCTCGGAATTCTGGGCGCATTTTTCGAAATTTTCAAAGGGGTTAGCCTTCTCGGAATTCTGGGCGCATTTTTCGAATTTTTCAAAGGGGTTAGCCTTCTCGGAATTCTGAGCGCATTTTTCGAAATTTTCAAAGGGGTTAGTCTTCTCGGAATTCTGTGCGCATTTTTCGAAATTTTCAAAGGGGTTAGCCTTCTCGGAATTCTGGGCGCATTTTTCGAAATTTTCAAAGGGGTTAGCCTTCTCGGTATTCTGGGCGCATTTTTCGAAATTATCAAAGGGGTTAGCCTTCTCGGAATTCTGGGCGCATTTTTCGAAATTTTCAAAGGGGTTAGCCTTCTCGGAATTCTGGGCGCATTTTTCGAAATTTTCAAAGGGGTTAGCCTTCTCGGAATTCTGGGCGCATTTTTCGAAATTTTCAAAGGGGTTAGCCTTCTCGGAATTCTGGGCGCATTTTTCGAAATTTTCAAAGGGGTTAGCCTTCTCGCAATTCTTGGCGCATTTTTCGAAATTTTAAAAGGGGTTAGCCTTCTCTGAATTCTGGGCGCATTTTTCGAAATTTTCAAAGGGGTTCGCCTTCTCGGAATTCTGGGCGCATTTTTCGAAATTTTCATAGGGGTTAGCCTTCTCGGAATTCTGGGCGCATTTTTCGAAATTTTCAAAGGGGTTAGCCTTCTCGGAATTCTGGGCGCATTTTTCGAAATTTTCAAAGGGGTTAGCCTTCTCGGAATTCTGGGCGCATTTTTCGAAATTTTCAAAGTGGTTAGCCTTCTCGGAATTCTGGGCGCATTTTTCGAAATTTTCAAAGGGGTTAGCCTTCTCGGAATTCTGGGCGCATTTTTCGAAATTTTCAAAGGGGTTAGCCTTCTCGGAATTCTGGGAGCATTTTTCGAAATTTTCAAAGGGGTTAGCCTTCTAGGAATTCTGGGCGCATTTTTCGAAATTTTCAAAGGGGTTAGCCTTCTCTGAATTCTGGGCGCATTTTTCGAAATTTTCAAAGGGGTTAGCCTTCTCGGAAATCTGGGCGCATTTTACGAAATTTTCAAAGGGGTTAGCCTTCTCGGAATTCTGGGCGCATTTTTCGAAATTTTCAAAGGGGTTAGCCTTCTCGGAATTCTGGGCGCATTTTTCGAAATTTTCAAAGGGGTTAGCCTTCTCGGAATTCTGAGCGTATTTTTCGAAATTTTCAAAGGGGTTAGCCTTCTCGGAATTCTGGGCGCATTTTTCGAAATTTTCAAAGGGGTTAGCCTTCTCGGAATTCTGGGCGCATTTTTCGAAATTTTCAAAGGGGTTAGCCTTCTCGGAATTCTGGCCGCATTATTCGAAATTTTCAAAGGGGTTAGCCTTCTCGGAATTCTGGGCGCATTTTTCGACATTTTCAAAGGGGTTAGCCTTCTCGGAATTCTGGGCGCATTTTTCGACATTTTCAAAGGGGTTAGCCTTCTCGGAATTCTGGGCGCATTTTTCGAAATTTTCAAAGGGGTTAGCCTTCTCGGAATTCTGGGCGCATTTTTCGAAACTTTCAAAGGGGTTAGCATTCTCGGAATTCTGGGCGCATTTTTCGAAATTTTCAAAGGGGTTAGCCTTCTCTGAATTCTGGGCGCATTTTTCGAAATTTTCAAAGGGGTTAGCCTTCTCGGAATTCTGGGCGCATTTTTCGAAATTTTCAAAGGGGTTAGCCTTCTCTGAATTCTGGGCGCATTTTTCGAAATTTTCAAAGGGGTTAGCCTACTCGCAATTCTGGGCGCATTTTTCGAAATTTTCAAAGGGGTTAGCCTTCTCGGAATTCTGGGCGCATTTTTCGAAATTTTCAAAGGGGTTAGCCTTCTCTGAATTCTGGGCGCATTTTTCGAAATTTTCAAAGGGGTTAGCCTTCTCGGAATTCTGGGCGCATTTTTCGAAATTTTCAAAGGGGTTAGCCTTCTCGGAATTCTGGGCGCATTTTTCGAAATTTTCAAAGGGGTTAGCCTTCTCGGAATTCTGGGCGCATTTTTCGAAATTTTCAAAGGGGTTAGCCTTCTCGGAATTCTGAGCGTATTTTTCGAAATTTTCAAAGGGGTTAGCCTTCTCGGAATTCTGGGCGCATTTTTCGAAATTTTCAAAGGGGTTAGCCTTCTCGGAATTCTGGGCGCATTTTTCGAAACTTTCAAAGGGGTTAGCATTCTCGGAATTCTGGGCGCATTGTTCGAAATTTTCAAAGGGGTTAGCCTTCTCGGAATTCTGGGCGCATTTTTCGAAATTTTCAAAGGGGTTAGCCTTCCCGGAAATCTGGGCGCATTTTACGAAATTTTCAAAGGGGTTAGCCTTCTCGGTATTCTGGGCGCATTTTTCGAAATTTTCAAAGGGGTTAGCCTTCTCGGAATTCTGGGCGCATTTTTCGAAATCTTCAAAGGGGTTAGCCTTCTCGGAATTCTGGGCGCATTTTTCGAAATTTTCAAAGGGGTTAGCCTTCTCGGAATTAGGGCGCATTTTTCGAAATTTTCAAAGGGGTTAGCCTTCTCGGAATTCTGGGCGCATTTTTCGAAATTTTCAAAGGGGTTAACCTTCTCGGAATTCTGGGCGCATTTTTCGAAATTTTCAAAGTGGTTAGCCTTCTCGGAATTCTGGGCGCATTTTTCGAAATTTTCAAAGGGGTTAGCCTTCTCGGAATTCTGGGCGCATTTTTCGAAATTTTCAAAGGGGTTAGCCTTCTCGGAATTCTGGGCGCATTTTTCGAAATTTTCAAAGGGGTTAGCCTTCTCTGAATTCTGGGCGCATTTTTCGAAATTTTCAAAGGGGTTAGCCTTCTCGGAATTCTGGGCGCATTTTTCGAAATTTTCAAAGGGGTTAGCCTTCTCTGAATTCTGGGCGCATTTTTCGAAATTTTCAAAGGGGTTAGCCTACTCGCAATTCTGGGCGCATTCTTCGAAATTTTCAAAGGGGTTAGCCTTCTCGGAATTCTGGGCGCATTTTTCGAAATTTTCAAAGGGGTTAGCCTTCTCTGAATTCTGGGCGCATTTTTCGAAATTTTCAAAGGGGTTAGCCTTCTCGGAATTCTGGGCGCATTTTTCGAAATTTTCAAAGGGGTTAGCCTTCTCGGAATTCTGGGCGCATTTTTCGAAATTTTCAAAGGGGTTAGCCTTCTCGGAATTCTGGGCGCATTTTTCGAAATTTTCAAAGGGGTTCGCCTTCTCGGAATTCTGGGCGCATTTTTCGAAATTTTCAAAGGGGTTAGCCTTCTCGGAATTCTGGGCGCATTTTTCGAAATTTTCAAAGGGGTTAGCCTTCTCGGAATTCTGGGCGCATTTTTCGAAATTTTCAATGGGGTTAGCCTTCTCGGAATTCTGGGCGCATTTTTCGAAATTTTCAAAGGGGTTAGCCTTCTCGGAATTCTGGGCACATTTTTCGGAATATTCAAAGGGGTTAGCCTTCTCGGAATTCTGTGCGCATTTTTCGAAATTTTCAAAGGGGTTAGCCTTCTCGGAATTCTGGGCGCATTTTTCGAAATTTTCAAAGGGGTTAGCCTACTCGGAATTCTGGGCGCATTTTTCGAAATTTTCAAACGGGTTAGCCTTCTCGGAATTCTGGGCGCATTTTTCGAAATTTTCAAAGGGGTTAGCCTTCTCGGAATTCTGGGCGCATTTTTCGAAATTTTCTAAGGGGTTAGACTTCTCGGAATTCTGGGCGCATTTTTCGAAATTTTCAAAGGGGTTAGCCTTCTCGGAATTCTGGGCGCATTTTTCGAAATTTTCAAAGGGTAGCCTTCTCGGAATTCTGGGCGCATTTTTCGAAATTTTCAAAGTGGTTAGCCTTCTCGGAATTCTGGGCGCATTTTTCGAAATTTTCAAAGGGGTTAGCCTTCTCGTAATTCTGGGCGCATTTTTCGAAATTTTCAAAGGGGTTAGCCTTCTCGGAATTCTGGGCGCATTTTTCGAAATTTTCAAAGGGGTTAGCCTTCTCGGAATTCTGGGCGCATTTTTCGAAATTTTCAAAGGGGTTAGCCTTCTCGGAATTCTGGGCGCATTTTTCGAATTTTTCAAAGGGGTTAGCCTTCTCGGAATTCTGAGCGCATTTTTCGAAATTTTCAAAGGGGTTAGTCTTCTCGGAATTCTGTGCGCATTTTTCGAAATTTTCAAAGGGGTTAGCCTTCTCGGAATTCTGGGCGCATTTTTCGAAATTTTCAAAGGGGTTAGCCTTCTCGGTATTCTGGGCGCATTTTTCGAAATTATCAAAGGGGTTAGCCTTCTCGGAATTCTGGGCGCATTTTTCGAAATTTTCAAAGGGGTTAGCCTTCTCGGAATTCTGGGCGCATTTTTCGAAATTTTCAAAGGGGTTAGCCTTCTCGGAATTCTGGGCGCATTTTTCGAAATTTTCAAAGGGGTTAGCCTTCTCGGAATTCTGGGCGCATTTTTCGAAATTTTCAAAGGGGTTAGCCTTCTCGCAATTCTTGGCGCATTTTTCGAAATTTTAAAAGGGGTTAGCCTTCTCTGAATTCTGGGCGCATTTTTCGAAATTTTCAAAGGGGTTCGCCTTCTCGGAATTCTGGGCGCATTTTTCGAAATTTTCATAGGGGTTAGCCTTCTCGGAATTCTGGGCGCATTTTTCGAAATTTTCAAAGGGGTTAGCCTTCTCGGAATTCTGGGCGCATTTTTCGAAATTTTCAAAGGGGTTAGCCTTCTCGGAATTCTGGGCGCATTTTTCGAAATTTTCAAAGTGGTTAGCCTTCTCGGAATTCTGGGCGCATTTTTCGAAATTTTCAAAGGGGTTAGCCTTCTCGGAATTCTGGGCGCATTTTTCGAAATTTTCAAAGGGGTTAGCCTTCTCGGAATTCTGGGAGCATTTTTCGAAATTTTCAAAGGGGTTAGCCTTCTAGGAATTCTGGGCGCATTTTTCGAAATTTTCAAAGGGGTTAGCCTTCTCTGAATTCTGGGCGCATTTTTCGAAATTTTCAAAGGGGTTAGCCTTCTCGGAAATCTGGGCGCATTTTACGAAATTTTCAAAGGGGTTAGCCTTCTCGGAATTCTGGGCGCATTTTTCGAAATTTTCAAAGGGGTTAGCCTTCTCGGAATTCTGGGCGCATTTTTCGAAATTTTCAAAGGGGTTAGCCTTCTCGGAATTCTGAGCGTATTTTTCGAAATTTTCAAAGGGGTTAGCCTTCTCGGAATTCTGGGCGCATTTTTCGAAATTTTCAAAGGGGTTAGCCTTCTCGGAATTCTGGGCGCATTTTTCGAAATTTTCAAAGGGGTTAGCCTTCTCGGAATTCTGGCCGCATTATTCGAAATTTTCAAAGGGGTTAGCCTTCTCGGAATTCTGGGCGCATTTTTCGACATTTTCAAAGGGGTTAGCCTTCTCGGAATTCTGGGCGCATTTTTCGACATTTTCAAAGGGGTTAGCCTTCTCGGAATTCTGGGCGCATTTTTCGAAATTTTCAAAGGGGTTAGCCTTCTCGGAATTCTGGGCGCATTTTTCGAAACTTTCAAAGGGGTTAGCATTCTCGGAATTCTGGGCGCATTTTTCGAAATTTTCAAAGGGGTTAGCCTTCTCTGAATTCTGGGCGCATTTTTCGAAATTTTCAAAGGGGTTAGCCTTCTCGGAATTCTGGGCGCATTTTTCGAAATTTTCAAAGGGGTTAGCCTTCTCTGAATTCTGGGCGCATTTTTCGAAATTTTCAAAGGGGTTAGCCTACTCGCAATTCTGGGCGCATTTTTCGAAATTTTCAAAGGGGTTAGCCTTCTCGGAATTCTGGGCGCATTTTTCGAAATTTTCAAAGGGGTTAGCCTTCTCTGAATTCTGGGCGCATTTTTCGAAATTTTCAAAGGGGTTAGCCTTCTCGGAATTCTGGGCGCATTTTTCGAAATTTTCAAAGGGGTTAGCCTTCTCGGAATTCTGGGCGCATTTTTCGAAATTTTCAAAGGGGTTAGCCTTCTCGGAATTCTGGGCGCATTTTTCGAAATTTTCAAAGGGGTTAGCCTTCTCGGAATTCTGAGCGTATTTTTCGAAATTTTCAAAGGGGTTAGCCTTCTCGGAATTCTGGGCGCATTTTTCGAAATTTTCAAAGGGGTTAGCCTTCTCGGAATTCTGGGCGCATTTTTCGAAACTTTCAAAGGGGTTAGCATTCTCGGAATTCTGGGCGCATTGTTCGAAATTTTCAAAGGGGTTAGCCTTCTCGGAATTCTGGGCGCATTTTTCGAAATTTTCAAAGGGGTTAGCCTTCCCGGAAATCTGGGCGCATTTTACGAAATTTTCAAAGGGGTTAGCCTTCCCGGAAATCTGGGCGCATTTTACGAAATTTTCAAAGGGGTTAGCCTTCTCGGTATTCTGGGCGCATTTTTCGAAATTTTCAAAGGGGTTAGCCTTCTCGGAATTCTGGGCGCATTTTTCGAAATCTTCAAAGGGGTTAGCCTTCTCGGAATTCTGGGCGCATTTTTCGAAATTTTCAAAGGGGTTAGCCTTCTCGGAATTAGGGCGCATTTTTCGAAATTTTCAAAGGGGTTAGCCTTCTCGGAATTCTGGGCGCATTTTTCGAAATTTTCAAAGGGGTTAGCCTTCTCGGTATTCTGGGCGCATTTTTCGAAATTATCAAAGGGGTTAGCCTTCTCGGAATTCTGGGCGCATTTTTCGAAATTTTCAAAGGGGTTAGCCTTCTCGGAATTCTGGGCGCATTTTTCGAAATTTTCAAAGGGGTTAGCCTTCTCGGAATTCTGGGCGCATTTTTCGAAATTTTCAAAGGGGTTAGCCTTCTCGGAATTCTGGGCGCATTTTTCGAAATTTTCAAAGGGGTTAGCCTTCTCGCAATTCTTGGCGCATTTTTCGAAATTTTAAAAGGGGTTAGCCTTCTCTGAATTCTGGGCGCATTTTTCGAAATTTTCAAAGGGGTTCGCCTTCTCGGAATTCTGGGCGCATTTTTCGAAATTTTCATAGGGGTTAGCCTTCTCGGAATTCTGGGCGCATTTTTCGAAATTTTCAAAGGGGTTAGCCTTCTCGGAATTCTGGGCGCATTTTTCGAAATTTTCAAAGGGGTTAGCCTTCTCGGAATTCTGGGCGCATTTTTCGAAATTTTCAAAGTGGTTAGCCTTCTCGGAATTCTGGGCGCATTTTTCGAAATTTTCAAAGGGGTTAGCCTTCTCGGAATTCTGGGCGCATTTTTCGAAATTTTCAAAGGGGTTAGCCTTCTCGGAATTCTGGGCGCATTTTTCGAAATTTTCAAAGGGGTTAGCCTTCTCGGAATTCTGGGAGCATTTTTCGAAATTTTCAAAGGGGTTAGCCTTCTCGGAATTCTGGGAGCATTTTTCGAAATTTTCAAAGGGGTTAGCCTTCTAGGAATTCTGGGCGCATTTTTCGAAATTTTCAAAGGGGTTAGCCTTCTCTGAATTCTGGGCGCATTTTTCGAAATTTTCAAAGGGGTTAGCCTTCTCGGAAATCTGGGCGCATTTTACGAAATTTTCAAAGGGGTTAGCCTTCTCGGAATTCTGGGCGCATTTTTCGAAATTTTCAAAGGGGTTAGCCTTCTCGGAATTCTGGGCGCATTTTTCGAAATTTTCAAAGGGGTTAGCCTTCTCGGAATTCTGGGCGCATTTTTCGAAATTTTCAAAGGGGTTAGCCTTCTCGGAATTCTGGGCGCATTTTTCGAAATTTTCAAAGGGGTTAGCCTTCTCGGAATTCTGGGCGCATTTTTCGAAATTTTCAAAGGGGTTAGCCTTCTCGGAATTCTGGGCGCATTTTTCGAAATTTTCAAAGGGGTTAGCCTTCTCGGAATTCTGGGCGCATTTTTCGAAATTTTCAAAGGGGTTAGCCTTCTCGGAATTCTGGGAGCATTTTTCGAAATTTTCAAAGGGGTTAGCCTTCTCGGAATTCTGGGCGCATTTTTCGAAATTTTCAAAGGGGTTAGCCTTCTCGGAATTCTGGGCGCATTTTTCGAAATTTTCAAAGGGGTTAGCCTTCTCGGAATTCTGGGCGCATTTTTCGAAATTTTCAAAGGGGTTAGCCTTCTCGGAATTCTGGGCGCATTTTTCGAAATTTTCAAAGGGGTTAGCCTTCTCGGAATTCTGGGCGCATTTTTCGAAATTTTCAAAGGGGTTAGCCTTCTCGGAATTCTGGGCGCGTTTTTCGAAATTTTCAAAGGGGTTAGCCTTCTCGGAATTCTGGGCGCATTTTTCGAAATTTTCAAAGGGGTTAGCCTTCTCGGAATTCTGGGCGCATTTTTCGAAATTTTCAAAGGGGTTAGCCTTCTCGGAATTCTGAGCGTATTTTTCGAAATTTTCAAAGGGGTTAGCCTTCTCGGAATTCTGGGCGCATTTTTCGAAATTTTCAAAGGGGTTAGCCTTCTCGGAATTCTGGGCGCATTTTTCGAAATTTTCAAAGGGGTTAGCCTTCTCGGAATTCTGGCCGCATTATTCGACATTTTCAAAGGGGTTAGCCTTCTCGGAATTCTGGGCGCATTTTTCGACATTTTCAAAGGGGTTAGCCTTCTCGGAATTCTGGGCGCATTTTTCGAAACTTTCAAAGGGGTTAGCATTCTCGGAATTCTGGGCGCATTTTTCGAAATTTTCAAAGGGGTTAGCCTTCTCTGAATTCTGGGCGCATTTTTCGAAATTTTCAAAGGGGTTAGCCTTCTCGGAATTCTGGGCGCATTTTTCGAAATTTTCAAAGGGGTTAGCCTTCTCTGAATTCTGGGCGCATTTTTCGAAATTTTCAAAGGGGTTAGCCTACTCGCAATTCTGGGCGCATTTTTCGAAATTTTCAAAGGGGTTAGCCTTCTCGGAATTCTGGGCGCATTTTTCGAAATTTTCAAAGGGGTTAGCCTTCTCTGAATGCTGGGCGCATTTTTCGAAATTTTCAAAGGGGTTAGCCTTCTCGGAATTCTGGGCGCATTTTTCGAAATTTTCAAAGGGGTTAGCCTTCTCGGAATTCTGGGCGCATTTTTCGAAATTTTCAAAGGGGTTAGCCTTCTCGGAATTCTGTGCGCATTTTTCGAAATTTTCAAAGGGGTTAGCCTTCTCGGAATTCTGTGCGCATTTTTCGAAATTTTCAAAGGGGTTAGCCTTCTCGGAATTCTGGGCGCATTTTTCGAAATTTTCAGAGGGGTTAGCCTACTCGGAATTCTGGGCGCATTTTTCGAAATTTTCAAAGGGGTTAGCCTTCTCGGAATTCTGGGCGCATTTTTCGAAATTTTCAAAGGGGTTAGCCTTCTCGGAATTCTGGGCGCATTTTTCGAAATTTTCAAAGGGGTTAGCCTTCTCGGAATTCTGGGCGCATTTTTCGAAATTTTCAAAGGGGTTAGCCTTCTCGGAATTCTGGGCGCATTTTTCGAAATTTTCAAAGGGGTTAGCCTTCTCGGAATTCTGGGCGCATTTTCGAAATTTTCAAAGGGGTTAGCCTTCTCGGAATTCTGGGCGCATTTTTCGAAATTTTCAAAGGTGTTAGCCTTCTCGGAATTCTGGGCGCATTTTTCGAAATTTTCAAAGGGGTTAGCCTTCTCGGAATTCTGTGCGCATTTTTCGAAATTTTCAAAGGGGTTAGCCTTCTCGGAATTCTGTGCGCATTTTTCGAAATTTTCAAAGGGGTTAGCCTTCTCGGAATTCTGGGCGCATTTTTCGAAATTTTCAAAGGGGTTAGCCTACTCGGAATTCTGGGCGCATTTTTCGAAATTTTCAAAGGGGTTAGCCTTCTCGGAATTCTGGGCGCATTTTTCGAAATTTTCAAAGGGGTTAGCCTTCTCGGAATTCTGGGCGCATTTTTCGAAATTTTCAAAGGGGTTAGCCTTCTCGGAATTCTGGGCGCATTTTTCGAAATTTTCAAAGGGGTTAGCCTTCTCGGAATTCTGGGCGCATTTTTCGAAATTTTCAAAGGGGTTAGCCTTCTCGGAATTCTGGGCGCATTTTCGAAATTTTCAAAGGGGTTAGCCTTCTCGGAATTCTGGGCGCATTTTTCGAAATTTTCAAAGGTGTTAGCCTTCTCGGAATTCTGGGCGCATTTTTCGAAATTTTCAAAGGGGTTAGCCTTCTCGGAATTCTGGGCGCATTTTTCGAAATTTTCAAAGGGGTTAGCCTTCTCGGAAATCTGGGCGCATTTTACGAAATTTTTAAAGGGGTTAGCCTTCACGGAATTCTGGGCGCATTTTTCGAAATTTTCAAAGGGGTTAGCCTTCTCGGAATTCTGGGCGCATTTTTCGAAATTTTCAAAGGGGTTAGCCTTATCGGAATTCTGGGCGCATTTTTCGAAATTTTCAAAGGGGTTAGCCTTCTCGGAATTCTGGGCGCATTTTTCGAAATTTTCAAAGGGGTTAGCCTTCTCGGAATTCTGGGCGCATTTTTCGAAATTTTCAAAGGGGTTACCCTTCTCGGAATTCTGGGCGCATTTTTCGAAATTTTCAAAGGGGTTAGCCTTCTCGGAATTCTGGGCGCATTTTTCGAAATTTTCAAAGGGGTTAGCCTTCTCGGAATTCTGGGCGCATTTTTCGAAATTTTCAAAGGGGTTAGCCTTCTCGGAATTCTGGGCGCATTTTTCGAAATTTTCAAAGGGGTTAGCCTTCTCGGAATTCTGGGCGCATTTTTCGAAATTTTCAAAGGGGTTAGCCTTCTCGCAATTCTTGGCGCATTTTTCGAAATTTTAAAAGGGGTTAGCCTTCTCTGAATTCTGGGCGCATTTTTCGAAATTTTCAAAGGGGTTCGCCTTCTCGGAATTCTGGGCGCATTTTTCGAAATTTTCAAAGGGGTTAGCCTTCTCGGAATTCTGGGCGCATTTTTCGAAATTTTCAAAGGGGTTAGCCTTCTCGGAATTCTGGGCGCATTTTTCGAAATTTTCAAAGGGGTTAGCCTTCTCGGAATTCTGGGCGCATTTTTCGAAATTTTCAAAGTGGTTAGCCTTCTCGGAATTCTGGGCGCATTTTTCGAAATTTTCAAAGTGGTTAGCCTTCTCGGAATTCTGGGCGCATTTTTCGAAATTTTCAAAGGGGTTAGCCTTCTCGGAATTCTGGGCGCATTTTTCGAAATTTTCAAAGGGGTTAGCCTTCTCGGAATTCTGGCCGCATTATTCGAAATTTTCAAAGGGGTTAGCCTTCTCGGAATTCTGGGCGCATTTTTCGACATTTTCAAAGGGGTTAGCCTTCTCTGAATTCTGGGCGCATTTTTCGACATTTTCAAAGGGGTTAGCCTTCTCGGAATTCTGGGCGCATTTTTCGAAATTTTCAACAGGGTTAGCCTTCTCGGAATTCTGGGCGCATTTTTCGAAACTTTCAAAGGGGTTAGCATTCTCGGAATTCTGGGCGCATTTTTCGTAATTTTCAAAGGGGTTAGAATTCTCGGAATTCTGGGCGCATTTTTCGAAATTTTCAAACGGGTTAGCCTTCCCGGAAATCTGGGCGCATTTTACGAAATTTTCAAAGGGGTTAGCCTTCCCGGAATTCTGGGCGCATTTTTCGAAATTTTCAAAGGGGTTAGCCTTCTCGGAATTCTGGGCGCATTTTTCGAAATCTTCAACGGGGTTAGCCTTCTCGGAATTCTGGGCGCATTTTTCGAAATTTTCAAAGGGGTTAGCCTTCTCGGAATTAGGGCGCATTTTTCGAAATTTTCAAAGGGGTTAGCCTTCTCGGAATTCTGGGCGCATTTTTCGAAATTTTCAAAGGGGTTAGCCTTCTCGGTATTCTGGGCGCATTTTTCGAAATTTTCAAAGGGGTTAGCCTTCTCGGAATTCTGGGCGCATTTTTCGAAATTTTCAAAGGGGTTAGCCTTCTCGGAATTCTGGGCGCATTTTTCGAAACTTTCAAAGGGGTTAGCATTCTCGGAATTCTGGGCGCATTTTTCGAAATTTTCAAAGGGGTTAGCCTTCTCGGAATTCTGGGCGCATTTTTCGAAATTTTGAAAGGGGTTAGCCTTCCCGGAAATCTGGGCGCATTTTACGAAATTTTCAAAGGGGTTAGCCTTCTCGGAATTCTGGGCGCATTTTTCGAAATTTTCAAAGGGGTTAGCCTTCTCGGAATTCTGGGCGCATTTTTCGAAATCTTCAACGGGGTTAGCCTTCTCGGAATTCTGGGCGCATTTTTCGAAATTTTCAGAGGGGTTAGCCTACTCGGAATTCTGGGCGCATTTTTCGAAATTTTCAAAGGGGTTAGCCTTCTCGGAATTCTGGGCGCATTTTTCGAAATTTTCAAAGGGGTTAGCCTTCTCGGAATTCTGGGCGCATTTTTCGAAATTTTCAAAGGGGTTAGCCTTCTCGGAATTCTGGGCGCATTTTTCGAAATTTTCAAAGGGGTTAGCCTTCTCGGAATTCTGGGCGCATTTTTCGAAATTTTCAAAGGGGTTAGCCTTCTCGGAATTCTGGGCGCATTTTTCGAAATTTTCAAAGGGGTTAGCCTTCTCGGAATTCTGGGCGCATTTTTCGAAATTTTCAAAGGGGTTAGCCTTCTCGGAATTCTGGGCGCATTTTTCGAAATTTTCAAAGGGGTTAGCCTTCTCGGAATTCTGGGCGCATTTTTCGAAATTTTCAAAGGGGTTAGCCTTCTCGGAATTCTGGCCGCATTATTCGAAATTTTCAAAGGGGTTAGCCTTCTCGGAATTCTGGGCGCATTTTTCGACATTTTCAAAGGGGTTAGCCTTCTCTGAATTCTGGGCGCATTTTTCGACATTTTCAAAGGGGTTAGCCTTCTCGGAATTCTGGGCGCATTTTTCGAAATTTTCAAAGGGGTTAGCCTTCTCGGAATTCTGGGCGCATTTTTCGAAACTTTCAAAGGGGTTAGCATTCTCGGAATTCTGGGCGCATTTTTCGAAATTTTCAAAGGGGTTAGCCTTCTCGGAATTCTGGGCGCATTTTTCGAAATTTTCAAAGGGGTTAGCCTTCCCGGAAATCTGGGCGCATTTTACGAAATTTTCAAAGGGGTTAGCCTTCTCGGAATTCTGGGCGCATTTTTCGAAATTTTCAAAGGGGTTAGCCTTCTCGGAATTCTGGGCGCATTTTTCGAAATCTTCAACGGGGTTAGCCTTCTCGGAATTCTGGGCGCATTTTTCGAAATTTTCAAAGGGGTTAGCCTACTCGGAATTCTGGGCGCATTTTTCGAAATTTTCAAAGGGGTTAGCCTTCTCGGAATTCTGGGCGCATTTTTCGAAATTTTCAAAGGGGTTAGCCTTCTCGGAATTCTGGGCGCATTTTTCGAAATTTTCAAAGGGGTTAGCCTTCTCGGAATTCTGGGCGCATTTTTCGAAATTTTCAAAGGGGTTAGCCTTCTCGGAATTCTGGGCGCATTTTTCGAAATTTTCAAAGGGGTTAGCCTTCTCGGAATTCTGGGCGCATTTTTCGAAATTTTCAAAGGGGTTAGCCTTCTCGGAAATCTGGGCGCATTTTACGAAATTTTCAAAGGGGTTAGCCTTCTCGGAATTCTGGGCGCATTTTTCGAAATTTTCAAAGGGGTTAGCCTTCTCGGAATTCTGGGCGCATTTTTCGAAATCTTCAAAGGGGTTAGCCTTCTCGGAATTCTGGGCGCATTTTTCGAAATTTTCAAAGGGGTTAGCCTTCTCGGAATTAGGGCGCATTTTTCGAAATTTTCAAAGGGGTTAGCCTTCTCGGAATTCTGGGCGCATTTTTCGAAATTTTCAAAGGGGTTAGCCTTCTCGGTATTCTGGGCGCATTTTTCGAAATTATCAAAGGGGTTAGCCTTCTCGGAATTCTGGGCGCATTTTTCGAAATTTTCAAAGGGGTTAGCCTTCTCGGAATTCTGGGCGCATTTTTCGAAATTTTCAAAGGGGTTAGCCTTCTCGGAATTCTGGGCGCATTTTTCGAAATTTTCAAAGGGGTTAGCCTTCTCGGAATTCTGGGCGCATTTTTCGAAATTTTCAAAGGGGTTAGCCTTCTCGGAATTCTGGGCGCATTTTTCGAAATTTTCAAAGGGGTTAGCCTTCTCGGAATTCTGGGAGCATTTTTCGAAATTTTCAAAGGGGTTAGCCTTCTCGGAATTCTGGGCGCATTTTTCGAAATTTTCAAAGGGGTTAGCCTTCTCGGAATTCTGGGCGCATTTTTCGAAATTTTCAAAGGGGTTAGCCTTCTCGGAATTCTGGGCGCATTTTTCGAAATTTTCAAAGGGGTTAGCCTTCTCGGAATTCTGGGCGCATTTTTCGAAATTTTCAAAGGGGTTAGCCTTCTCGGAATTCTGGGCGCATTTTTCGAAATTTTCAAAGGGGTTAGCCTTCTCTGAATTCTGGGCGCATTTTTCGAAATTTTCAAAGGGGTTAGCCTTCTCGGAATTCTGGGCGCATTTTTCGAAATTTTCAAAGGGGTTAGCCTTCTCGGAATTCTGGGCGCATTTTTCGAAATTTTCAAAGGGGTTAGCCTTCTCGGAATTCTGGGCGCATTTTTCGAAATTTCAAAGGGGTTAGCCTTCTCGGAATTCTGGGCGCATTTTTCGAAATTTTCAAAGGGGTTAGCCTTCTCGGAAATCTGGGCGCATTTTACGAAATTTTCAAAGGGGTTAGCCTTCTCGGAATTCTGGGCGCATTTTTCGAAATTTTCAAAGGGGTGAGCCTTCTCGGAATTCTGGGCGCATTTTTCGAAATTTTCAAAGGGGTTAGCCTTCTCGGAATTAGGGCGCATTTTTCGAAATTTTCAAAGGGGTTAGCCTTCTCGGAATTCTGGGCGCATTTTTCGAAATTTTCAAAGGGGTTAGCCTTCTCGGAATTCTGGGCGCATTTTTCGAAATTTTCAAAGGGGTTAGCCCTCTCGGAATTCTGGGCGCATTTTTCGAAATTTTCAAAGGGGTTAGCCTTCTCGGAATTCTGGGCGCATTTATCGAAATTTTCAAAGGGGTTAGTCTTCTCGGAATTCTGGGCGCATTTTTCGAAATTTTCAAAGGGGTTAGCCTTCCCGGAATTCTGGGCGCATTTTTCGAAATTTTCAAAGGGGTTAGCCTTCTCGGAATTCTGGGCGCATTTTTCGAAATTTTCAAAGGGGTTAGCCTTCTCGCAATTCTGGGCGCATTTTTCGAAATTTTAAAAGGGGTTAGCCTTCTCTGAATTCTGGGCGCATTTTTCGAAATTTTCAAAGGGGTTCGCCTTCTCGGAATTCTGGGCGCATTTTTCGAAATTTTCAAAGGGGTTAGCCTTCTCGGAATTCTGGGCGCATTTTTCGAAATTTTCAAAGGGGTTAGCCTTCTCGGAATTCTGGGCGCATTTTTCGAAATTTTCAAAGTGGTTAGCCTTCTCGGAATTCTGGGTGCATTTTTCGAAATTTTCAAAGGGGTTAGCCTTCTCGGAATTCTGGGCGCATTTTTCGAAATTTTCAAAGGGGTTAGCCTTCTCGGAATTCTGGGAGCATTTTTCGAAATTTTCAAAGGGGTTAGCCTTCTAGGAATTCTGGGCGCATTTTTCGAAATTTTCAAAGGGGTTAGCCTTCTCTGAATTCTGGGCGCATTTTTCGAAATTTTCAAAGGGGTTAGCCTTCTCGGAAATCTGGGCGCATTTTACGAAATTTTCAAAGGGGTTAGCCTTCTCGGAATTCTGGGCGCATTTTTCGAAATTTTCAAAGGGGTTAGCCTTCTCGGAATTCTGGGCGCATTTTTCGAAATTTTCAAAGGGGTTAGCCTTCTCGGAATTCTGGGCGCATTTTTCGAAATTTTCAAAGGGGTTAGCCTTCTCGGAATTCTGGGCGCATTTTTCGAAATTTTCAAAGGGGTTAGCCTTCTCGGAATTCTGGGCGCATTTTTCGAAATTTTCAAAGGGGTTAGCCTTCTCGGAATTCTGGGCGCATTTTTCGAAATTTTCAAAGGGGTTAGCCTTCTCGGAATTCTGGGCGCATTTTTCGAAATTTTCAAAGGGGTTAGCCTTCTCGGAATTCTGGGCGCATTTTTCGAAATTTTCAAAGGGGTTAGCCTTCTCGGAATTCTGGGCGCATTATTCGAAATTTTCAAAGGGGTTAGCCTTCTCGGAATTCTGGGCGCATTTTTCGAAATTTTCAAAGGGGTTAGCCTTCTCTGAATTCTGGGCGCATTTTTCGACATTTTCAAAGGGGTTAGCCTTCTGGGATTTCTTTGCGCATTTTTCGAAATTTTCAAAGGGGTTAGCCTTCTCGGAATTCTGGGCGCATTTTTCGAAACTTTCAAAGGGGTTAGCATTCTCGGAATTCTGGGGGCATTTTTCGAAATTTTCAAAGGGGTTAGCCTTCTCGGAATTCTGGGCGCATTTTTCGAAATTTTCAAAGGGGTTAGCCTTCTCGGAAATCTGGGCGCATTTTACGAAATTTTCAAAGGGGTTAGCCTTCTCGGAATTCTGGGCGCATTTTTCGAAATTTTCAAAGGGGTTAGCCTTCTCGGAATTCTGGGCGCATTTTTCGAAATCTTCAAAGGGGTTAACCTTCTCGGAATTCTGGGCGCATTTTTCGAAATTTTCAAAGGGGATAGCCTTCTCGGAATTAGGGCGCATTTTTCGAAATTTTCAAAGGGGTTAGCCTTCTCGGAATTCTGGGCGCATTTTTCGAAATTTTCAAAGGGGTTAGCCTTCTCGGTATTCTGGGCGCATTTTTCGAAATTTTCAAAGGGGTTAGCCTTCTTGGAATTCTGGGCGCATTTTTCGAAATTTTCAAAGGGGTTAGCCTTCTCGGAATTCTGGGCGCATTTTTCGAAATTTTCAAAGGGGTTAGCCTTCTCGGAATTCTGGGCGCATTTTTCGAAATTTTCAAAGGGGTTAGCCTTCTCGGAATTCTGGGCGCATTTTTCGAAATTTTCAAAGGGGTTAGCCTTCTCGGAATTCTGGGCGCATTTTTCGAAATTTTCATAGGGGTTAGCCTTCTCGGAATTCTGGGAGCATTTTTCGAAATTTTCAAAGGGGTTAGCCTTCTCGGAATTCTGGGCGCATTTTTCGAAATTTTCAAAGGGGTTAGCCTTATCGGAATTCTGGGCGCATTTTTCGAAATTTTCAAAGGGGTTAGCCTTCTCGGAATTCTGGGCGCATTTTTCGAAATTTTCAAAGGAGTTAGCCTACTCGGAATTCTGGGCGCATTTTTCGAAATTTTCAAAGGGGTTAGCCTTCTCGGAATTCTGGGCGCATTTTTCGAAATTTTCAAAGGGGTTAGCCTTCTCGGAATTCTGGGCGCATTTTTCGAAATTTTCAAAGGGGTTAGCCTTCTCGGAATTCTGGGCGCATTTTTCGAAATTTTCAAAGGGGTTAGCCTTCTCGGAATTCTGGGCGCATTTTTCGAAATTTTCAAAGGGGTTAGCCTTCTCGGAATTCTGGGCGCATTTTTCGAAATTTTCAAAGGGGTTAGCCTTCTCGGAATTCTGGGCGCATTTTTCGACATTTTCAAAGGGGTTAGCCTTCTCGGAAATCTGGGCGCATTTTACGAAATTTTCAAAGGGGTTAGCCTTCTCGGAATTCTGGGCGCATTTTTCGAAATTTTCAAAGGGGTTAGCCTTCTCGGAATTCTGGGCGCATTTTTCGAAATCTTCAAAGGGGTTAGCCTTCTCGGAATTCTGGGCGCATTTTTCGAAATTTTCAAAGGGGTTAGCCTTCTCGGAATTAGGGCGCATTTTTCGAAATTTTCAAAGGGGTTAGCCTTCTCGGAATTCTGGGCGCATTTTTCGAAATTTTCAAAGGGGTTAGCCTTCTCGGTATTCTGGGCGCATTTTTCGAAATTATCAAAGGGGTTAGCCTTCTCGGAATTCTGGGCGCATTTTTCGAAATTTTCAAAGGGGTTAGCCTTCTCGGAATTCTGGGCGCATTTTTCGAAATTTTCAAAGGGGTTAGCCTTCTCGGAATTCTGGGCGCATTTTTCGAAATTTTCAAAGGGGTTAGCCTTCTCGGAATTCTGGGCGCATTTTTCGAAATTTTCAAAGGGGTTAGCCTTCTCGGAATTCTGGGCGCATTTTTCGAAATTTTCAAAGGGGTTAGCCTTCTCGGAATTCTGGGCGCATTTTTCGAAATTTTCAAAGGGGTTAGCCTTCTCGGAATTCTGGGAGCATTTTTCGAAATTTTCAAAGGGGTTAGCCTTCTCGGAATTCTGGGCGCATTTTTCGAAATTTTCAAAGGGGTTAGCCTTCTCGGAATTCTGGGCGCATTTTTCGAAATTTTCAAAGGGGTTAGCCTTCTCGGAATTCTGGGCGCATTTTTCGAAATTTTCAAAGGGGTTAGCCTTCTCTGAATTCTGGGCGCATTTTTCGAAATTTTCAAAGGGGTTAGCCTTCTCGGAATTCTGGGCGCATTTTTCGAAATTTTCAAAGGGGTTAGCCTTCTCTGAATTCTGGGAGCATTTTTCGAAATTTTCAAAGGGGTTAGCCTTCTCGCAATTCTGGGCGCATTTTTCGAAATTTTCAAAGGGGTTAGCCTTCTCGGAATTCTGGGCGCATTTTTCGAAATTTTCAAAGGGGTTAGCCTTCTCTGAATTCTGGGCGCATTTTTCGAAATTTTCAAAGGGGTTAGCCTTCTCGGAATTCTGGGCGCATTTTTCGAAATTTTCAAAGGGGTTAGCCTTCTCGGAATTCTGGGCGCGTTTTTCGAAATTTTCAAAGGGGTTAGCCTTCTCGGAATTCTGTGCGCGTTTTTCGAAATTTTCAAAGGGGTTAGCCTTATCGGAATTCTGGGCGCATTTTTCGAAATTTTCAAAGGGGTTAGCCTTCTCGGAATTCTGGGCGCATTTTTCGAAATTTTCAAAGGGGTTAGCCTACTCGGAATTCTGGGCGCATTTTTCGAAATTTTCAAAGGGGTTAGCCTTCTCGGAATTCTGGGCGCATTTTTCGAAATTTTCAAAGGGGTTAGCCTTCTCGGAATTCTGGGCGCATTTTTCGAAATTTTCAAAGGGGTTAGCCTTCTCGGAATTCTGGGCGCATTTTTCGAAATTTTCAAAGGGGTTAGCCTTCTCGGAATTCTGGGCGCATTTTTCGAAATTTTCAAAGGGGTTAGCCTTCTCGGAATTCTGGGCGCATTTTTCGAAATTTTCAAAGGGGTTAGCCTTCTCGGAATTCTGGGCGCATTTTTCGAAATTTCAAAGGGGTTAGCCTTCTCGGAATTCTGGGCGCATTTTTCGAAATTTTCAAAGGGGTTAGCCTTCTCGGAATTCTGGGCGCATTTTTCGAAATTTTCAAAGGGGTTAGCCTTCTCGGAAATCTGGGCGCATTTTACGAAATTTTCAAAGGGGTTAGCCTTCTCGGAATTCTGGGCGCATTTTTCGAAATTTTCAAAGGGGTTAGCCTTCTCGGAATTCTGGGCGCATTTTTCGAAATTTTCAAAGGGGTTAGCCTTCTCGGAATTCTGGGCGCATTTTTCGAAATTTTCAAAGGGGTTAGCCTTCTCGGAATTCTGGGCGCATTTTTCGAAATTTTCAAAGGGGTTAGCCTTCTCGGAATTCTGGGCGCATTTTTCGAAATTTTCAAAGGGGTTAGCCTTCTCGGAATTCTGGGCGCATTTTTCGAAATCTTCAAAGGGGTTAGCCTTCTCGGAATTCTGGGCGCATTTTTCGAAATTTTCAAAGGGGTTAGCCTTCTCGGAATTAGGGCGCATTTTTCGAAATTTTCAAAGGGGTTAGCCTTCTCGGAATTCTGGGCGCATTTTTCGAAATTTTCAAAGGGGTTAGCCTTCTCGGAATTCTGGGCGCATTTTTCGAAATTTTCAAAGGGGTTAGCCTTCTCGGAATTCTGGGCGCATTTTTCGAAATTTTCAAAGGGGTTAGCCCTCTCGGAATTCTGGGCGCATTTTTCGAAATTTTCAAAGGGGTTAGCCTTCTCGGAATTCTGGGCGCATTTTTCGAAATTTTCAAAGGGGTTAGTCTTCTCGGAATTCTGGGCGCATTTTTCGAAATTTTCAAAGGGGTTACCCTTCTCGGA
The DNA here is from genome assembly GCA_964059195.1 of Ectobius pallidus. Classification (NCBI taxonomy): domain Eukaryota; kingdom Metazoa; phylum Arthropoda; class Insecta; order Blattodea; family Ectobiidae; genus Ectobius; species Ectobius pallidus. Next base: position 115,080,949 of record CAXKWD010000010.1, read on the forward strand.
ATTCTGGGCGCATTTTTCGAAATTTTCAAAGGGGTTAGCCTTCTCGGAATTCTGGGCGCATTTTTCGAAATTTTCAAAGGGGTTAGCCTTCTCGGAATTCTGGGCGCATTTTTCGAAATTTTCAAAGGGGTTAGCCTTCTCGGAATTCTGGGCGCATTTTTCGAAATTTTCAAAGGGGTTAGCCTTCTCGGAATTCTGGGCGCATTTTTCGAAATTTTCAAAGGGGTTAGCCTTCTCGCAATTCTGGGCGCATTTTTCGAAATTTTAAAAGGGGTTAGCCTTCTCTGAATTCTGGGCGCATTTTTCGTAATTTTCAAAGGGGTTCGCCTTCTCGGAATTCTGGGCGCATTTTTCGAAATTTTCAAAGGGGTTAGCCTTCTCGGAATTCTGGGCGCATTTTTCGAAATTTTCAAAGGGGTTAGCCTTCTCGGAATTCTGGGCGCATTTTTCGAAATTTTCAAAGGGGTTAGCCTTCTCGGAATTCTGGGCGCATTTTTCGAAATTTTCAAAGTGGTTAGCCTTCTCGGAATTCTGGGCGCATTTTTCGAAATTTTCAAAGGGGTTAGCCTTCTCGGAATTCTGGGCGCATTTTTCGAAATTTTCAAAGGGGTTAGCCTTCTCGGAATTCTGGGCGCATTTTTCGAAATTTTCAAAGGGGTTAGCCTTCTCGGAATTCTGTGCGCGTTTTTCGAAATTTTCAAAGGGGTTAGCCTTATCGGAATTCTGGGCGCATTTTTCGAAATTTTCAAAGGGGTTAGCCTTCTCGGAATTCTGGGCGCATTTTTCGAAATTTTCAAAGGGGTTAGCCTACTCGGAATTCTGGGCGCATTTTTCGAAATTTTCAAAGGGGTTAGCCTTCTCGGAATTCTGGGCGCATTTTTCGAAATTTTCAAAGGGGTTAGCCTTCTCGGAATTCTGGGCGCATTTTTCGAAATTTTCAAAGGGGTTAGCCTTCTCGGAATTCTGGGCGCATTTTTCGAAATTTTCAAAGGGGTTAGCCTTCTCGGAATTCTGGGCGCATTTTTCGAAATTTTCAAAGGGGTTAGCCTTCTCGGAATTCTGGGCGCATTTTTCGAAATTTTCAAAGGGGTTAGCCTTCTCGGAATTCTGGGCGCATTTTTCGAAATTTTCAAAGGGGTTAGCCTTCTCGGAATTCTGGGCGCATTTTTCGAAATTTTCAAAGGGGTTAGCCTTCTCGGAAATCTGGGCGCATTTTACGAAATTTTCAAAGGGGTTAGCCTTCTCGGAATTCTGGGCGCATTTTTCGAAATTTTCAAAGGGGTTAGCCTTCTCGGAATTCTGGGCGCATTTTTCGAAATTTTCAAAGGGGTTAGCCTTCTCGGAATTCTGGGCGCATTTTTCGAAATTTTCAAAGGGGTTAGCCTTCTCGGAATTCTGGGCGCATTTTTCGAAATTTACAAAGGGGTTTGCCTTCTCGCAATTCTGGGCGCATTTTTCGAAATTTTAAAAGGGGTTAGCCTTCTCTGAATTCTGGGCGCATTTTTCGAAATTTTCAAAGGGGTTCGCCTTCTCGGAATTCTGGGCGCATTTTTCGAAATTTTCAAAGGGGTTAGCCTTCTCGGAATTCTGGGCGCATTTTTCGAAATTTTCAAAGGGGTTAGCCTTCTCGGAATTCTGGGAGCATTTTTCGAAATTTTCAAAGGGGTTAGCCTTCTAGGAATTCTGGGCGCATTTTTCGAAATGTTCAAAGGGGTTAGCCTTCTCTGAATTCTGGGCGCATTTTTCGAAATTTTCAAAGGGGTTAGCCTTCTCGGAAATCTGGGCGCATTTTACGAAATTTTCAAAGGGGTTAGCCTTCTCGGAATTCTGGGCGCATCTTTCGAAATTTTCAAAGGGGTTAGCCTTCTCGGAATTCTGGGCGCATTTTTCGAAATTTTCAAAGGGGTTAGCCTTCTCGGAATTCTGGGCGCATTTTTCGAAATTTTGAAAGGGGTTAGCCTTCTCGGAATTCTGGGCGCATTTTTCGAAATTTTCAAAGGGGTTAGCCTTCTCGGAATTCTGGGCGCATTTTTCGAAATTTTCAAAGGGGTTAGCCTTCTCGGAATTCTGGGCGCATTTTTCGAAATTTTCAAAGGGGTTAGCCTTCTCGGAATTCTGGGCGCATTTTTCGAAATTTTCAAAGGGGTTAGCCTTCTCGGAATTCTGTGCGCGTTTTTCGAAATTTTCAAAGGGGTTAGCCTTATCGGAATTCTGGGCGCATTTTTCGAAATTTTCAAAGGGGTTAGCCTTCTCGGAATTCTGGGCGCATTTTTCGAAATTTTCAAAGGGGTTAGCCTACTCGGAATTCTGGGCGCATTTTTCGAAATTTTCAAAGGGGTTAGCCTTCTCGGAATTCTGGGCGCATTTTTCGAAATTTTCAAAGGGGTTAGCCTTCTCGGAATTCTGTGCGCGTTTTTCGAAATTTTCAAAGGGGTTAGCCTTATCGGAATTCTGGGCGCATTTTTCGAAATTTTCAAAGGGGTTAGCCTTCTCGGAATTCTGGGCGCATTTTTCGAAATTTTCAAAGGGGTTAGCCTACTCGGAATTCTGGGCGCATTTTTCGAAATTTTCAAAGGGGTTAGCCTTCTCGGAATTCTGGGCGCATTTTTCGAAATTTTCAAAGGGGTTAGCCTTCTCGGAATTCTGGGCGCATTTTTCGAAATTTTCAAAGGGGTTAGCCTTCTCGGAATTCTGGGCGCATTTTTCGAAATTTTCAAAGGGGTTAGCCTTCTCGGAATTCTGGGCGCATTTTTCGAAATTTTCAAAGGGGTTAGCCTTCTCGGAATTCTGGGCGCATTTTTCGAAATTTTCAAAGGGGTTAGCCTTCTCGGAATTCTGGGCGCATTTTTCGAAATTTCAAAGGGGTAGCCTTCTCGGAATTCTGGGCGCATTTTTCGAAATTTTCAAAGGGGTTAGCCTTCTCGGAATTCTGGGCGCATTTTTCGAAATTTTCAAAGGGGTTAGCCTTCTCGGAATTCTGGGCGCATTTTTCGAAATTTTCAAAGGGGTTAGCCTTCTCGGAAATCTGGGCGCATTTTACGAAATTTTCAAAGGGGTTAGCCTTCTCGGAATTCTGGGCGCATTTTTCGAAATTTTCAAAGGGGTTAGCCTTCTCGGAATTCTGGGCGCATTTTTCGAAATTTTCAAAGGGGTTAGCCTTCTCGGAATTCTGGGCGCATTTTTCGAAATTTTCAAAGGGGTTAGCCTTCTCGGAATTCTGGGCGCATTTTTCGAAATTTTCAAAGGGGTTAGCCTTCTCGGAATTCTGGGCGCATTTTTCGAAATTTTCAAAGGGGTTAGCCTTCTCGGAATTCTGGGCGCATTTTTCGAAATCTTCAAAGGGGTTAGCCTTCTCGGAATTCTGGTGGCATTTTTCGAAAATTTCAAAGGGGTTAGCCTTCTCGGAATTAGGGCGCATTTTTCGAAATTTTCAAAGGGGTTAGCCTTCTCGGAATTCTGGGCGCATTTTTCGAAATTTTCAAAGGGGTTAGCCTTCTCGGAATTCTGGGCGCATTTTTCGAAATTTTCAAAGGGGTTAGCCTTCTCGGAATTCTGGGCGCATTTTTCGAAATTTTCAAAGGGGTTAGCCCTCTCGGAATTCTGGGCGCATTTTTCGAAATTTTCAAAGGGGTTAGCCTTCTCGGAATTCTGGGCGCATTTTTCGAAATTTTCAAAGGGGTTAGTCTTCTCGGAATTCTGGGCGCATTTTTCGAAATTTTCAAAGGGGTTACCCTTCTCGGAATTCTGGGCGCATTTTTCGAAATTTTCAAAGGGGTTAGCCTTCTCGGAATTCTGGGCGCATTTTTCGAAATTTTCAAAGGGGTTAGCCTTCTCGGAATTCTGGGCGCATTTTTCGAAATTTTCAAAGGGGTTAGCCTTCTCGGAATTCTGGGCGCATTTTTCGAAATTTTCAAAGGGGTTAGCCTTCTCGGAATTCTGGGCGCATTTTTCGAAATTTTCAAAGGGGTTAGCCTTCTCGCAATTCTGGGCGCATTTTTCGAAATTTTAAAAGGGGTTAGCCTTCTCTGAATTCTGGGCGCATTTTTCGAAATTTTCAAAGGGGTTCGCCTTCTCGGAATTCTGGGCGCATTTTTCGAAATTTTCAAAGGGGTTAGCCTTCTCGGAATTCTGGGCGCATTTTTCGAAATTTTCAAAGGGGTTAGCCTTCTCGGAATTCTGGGCGCATTTTTCGAAATTTTCAAAGGGGTTAGCCTTCTCGGAATTCTGGGCGCATTTTTCGAAATTTTCAAAGTGGTTAGCCTTCTCGGAATTCTGGGCGCATTTTTCGAAATTTTCAAAGGGGTTAGCCTTCTCGGAATTCTGGGCGCATTTTTCGAAATTTTCAAAGGGGTTAGCCTTCTCGGAATTCTGGGCGCATTTTTCGAAATTTTCAAAGGGGTTAGCCTTCTCGGAATTCTGGGAGCATTTTTCGAAATTTTCAAAGGGGTTAGCCTTCTAGGAATTCTGGGCGCATTTTTCGAAATTTTCAAAGGGGTTAGCCTTCTCTGAATTCTGGGCGCATTTTTCGAAATTTTCAAAGGGGTTAGCCTTCTCGGAAATCTGGGCGCATTTTACGAAATTTTCAAAGGGGTTAGCCTTCTCGGAATTCTGGGCGCATCTTTCGAAATTTTCAAAGGGGTTAGCCTTCTCGGAATTCTGGGCGCATTTTTCGAAATTTTCAAAGGGGTTAGCCTTCTCGGAATTCTGGGCGCATTTTTCGAAATTTTCAAAGGGGTTAGCCTTCTCGGAATTCTGGGCGCATTTTTCGAAATTTTCAAAGGGGTTAGCCTTCTCGGAATTCTGGGCGCATTTTTCGAAATTTTCAAAGGGGTTAGCCTTCTCGGAATTCTGGGCGCATTTTTCGAAATTTTCAAAGGGGTTAGCCTTCTCGGAATTCTGGGCGCATTTTTCGAAATTTTCAAAGGGGTTAGCCTTCTCGGAATTCTGAGCGTATTTTTCGAAATTTTCAAAGGGGTTAGCCTTCTCGGAATTCTGGGCGCATTTTTCGAAATTTTCAAAGGGGTTAGCCTTCTCGGAATTCTGGGCGCATTTTTCGAAATTTTCAAAGGGGTTAGCCTTCTCGGAATTCTGGGCGCATTATTCGAAATTTTCAAAGGGGTTAGCCTTCTCGGAATTCTGGGCGCATTTTTCGACATTTTCAAAGGGGTTAGCCTTCTCTGAATTCTGGGCGCATTTTTCGAAATTTTCAAAGGGGATAGCCTTCTCGGAATTAGGGCGCATTTTTCGAAATTTTCAAAGGGGTTAGCCTTCTCGGAATTCTGGGCGCATTTTTCGAAATTTTCAAAGGGGTTAGCCTTCTCGGTATTCTGGGCGCATTTTTCGAAATTTTCAAAGGGGTTAGCCTTCTCGGAATTCTGGGCGCATTTTTCGAAATTTTCAAAGGGGTTAGCCTTCTCGGTATTCTGGGCGCATTTTTCGAAATTTTCAAAGGGGTTAGCCTTCTCGGAATTCTGGGCGCATTTTTCGAAATTTTCAAAGGGGTTAGCCTTCTCGGAATTCTGGGCGCATTTTTCGAAATTTTCAAAGGGGTTAGCCTTCTCGGAATTCTGGGCGCATTTTTTGAAATTTTCAAAGGGGTTAGCCTTCTCGGAATTCTGGGAGCATTTTTCGAAATTTTCAAAGGGGTTAGCCTTCTCGGAATTCTGGGCGCATTTTTCGAAATTTTCAAAGGGGTTAGCCTTCTCGGAATTCTGGGCGCATTTTTCGAAATTTTCAAAGGGGTTAGCCTTCTCGGAATTCTGGGCGCATTTTTCGAAATTTTCAAAGGGGTTAGCCTTCTCGGAATTCTGGGCGCATTTTTCGAAATTTTCAAAGGGGTTAGCCTTCTCGGAATTCTGGGCGCATTTTTCGAAATTTTCAAAGGGGTTAGCCTTCTCGGAATTCTGGGCGCATTTTTCGAAATTTTCAAAGTGGTTATCCTTCTCGGAATTCTGGGCGCATTTTTCGAAATTTTCAAAGGGGTTAGCCTTCTCGGAATTCTGGGCGCATTTTTCGAAATTTTCAAAGGGGTTAGCCTTCTCGGAATTCTGGGCGCATTTTTCGAAATTTTCAAAGGGGTTAGCCTTCTCGGAATTCTGGGAGCATTTTTCGAAATTTTCAAAGGGGTTAGCCTTCTAGGAATTCTGGGCGCATTTTTCGAAATTTTCAAAGGGGTTAGCCTTCTCTGAATTCTGGGCGCATTTTTCTAAATTTTCAAAGGGGTTAGCCTTCTCGGAAATCTGGGCGCATTTTACGAAATTTTCAAAGGGGTTAGCCTTCTCGGAATTCTGGGCGCATTTTTCGAAATTTTCAAAGGGGTTAGCCTTCTCGGAATTCTGGGCGCATTTTTCGAAATTTTCAAAGGGGTTAGCCTTCTCGGAATTCTGGGCGCATTTTTCGAAATTTTCAAAGGGGTTAGCCTTCTCGGAATTCTGGGCGCATTTTTCGAAATTTTCAAAGGGGTTAGCCTTCTCGGAATTCTGGGCGCATTTTTCGAAATTTTCAAAGGGGTTAGCCTTCTCGGAATTCTGGGCGCATTTTTCGAAATTTTCAAAGGGGTTAGCCTTCTCGGAATTCTGGGCGCATTTTTTGAAATTTTCAAAGGGGTTAGCCTTCTCGGAATTCTGAGCGTATTTTTCGAAATTTTCAAAGGGGTTAGCCTTCTCGGAATTCTGGGCGCATTTTTCGAAATTTTCAAAGGGGTTAGCCTTCTCGGAATTCTGGGCGCATTTTTCGAAATTTTCAAAGGGGTTAGCCTTCTCGGAATTCTGGGCGCATTTTTCGAAATTTTCAAAGGGGTTAGCCTTCTCGGAATTCTGGGCGCATTTTTCGAAATTTTCAAAGGGGTTAGCCTTCTCGGAATTCTGGGCGCATTTTTCGAAATTTTCAAAGGGGTTAGCCTTCTCGGAATTCTGTGCGCGTTTTTCGAAATTTTCAAAGGGGTTAGCCTTATCGGAATTCTGGGCGCATTTTTCGAAATTTTCAAAGGGGTTAGCCTTCTCGGAATTCTGGGCGCATTTTTCGAAATTTTCAAAGGGGTTAGCCTACTCGGAATTCTGGGCGCATTTTTCGAAATTTTCAAAAGGGTTAGCCTTCTCGGAATTCTGGGCGCGTTTTTCGAAATTTTCAAAGGGGTTAGCCTTCTCGGAATTCTGTGCGCGTTTTTCGAAATTTTCAAAGGGGTTAGCCTTATCGGAATTCTGGGCGCATTTTTCGAAATTTTCAAAGGGGTTAGCCTTCTCGAATTCTGGGCGCATTTTTCGAAATTTTCAAAGGGGTTAGCCTTCTCGGAATTCTGGGCGCATTTTTCGAAATTTTCAAAGGGGTTAGCCTTCTCGGAATTCTGGGCGCATTTTTCGAAATTTCAAAGGGGTTAGCCTTCTCGGAATTCTGGGCGCATTTTTCGAAATTTTCAAAGGGGTTAGCCTTCTCGGAATTCTGGGCGCATTTTTCGAAATTTTCAAAGGGGTTAGCCTTCTCGGAATTCTGGGCGCATTTTTCGAAATTTTCAAAGGGGTTAGCCTTCTCGGAAATCTGGGCGCATTTTACGAAATTTTCAAAGGGGTTAGCCTTCTCGGAATTCTGGGCGCATTTTTCGAAATTTTCAAAGGGGTTAGCCTTCTCGGAATTCTGGGCGCATTTTTCGAAATTTTCAAAGGGGTTAGCCTTCTCGGAATTCTGGGCGCATTTTTCGAAATTTTCAAAGGGGTTAGCCTTCTCGGAATTCTGGGCGCATTTTTCGAAATTTTCAAAGGGGTTAGCCTTCTCGGAATTCTGGGCGCATTTTTCGAAATTTTCAAAGGGGTTAGCCTTCTCGGAATTCTGGGCGCATTTTTCGAAATCTTCAAAGGGGTTAGCCTTCTCGGAATTCTGGTGGCATTTTTCGAAATTTTCAAAGGGGTTAGCCTTCTCGGAATTCTGGGCGCATTTTTCGAAATTTTCAAAGGGGTTAGCCTTCTCGGAATTCTGGGCGCATTTTTCGAAATTTTCAAAGGGGTTAGCCTTCTCGGAATTCTGGGCGCATTTTTCGAAATTTTCAAAGGGGTTAGCCTTCTCGGAATTCTGGGCGCATTTTTCGAAATTTTCAAAGGGGTTAGCCTTCTCGGAATTCTGGGCGCATTTTTCGAAATTTTCAAAGGGGTTAGCCTTCTCGGAATTCTGGGCGCATTTTTCGAAATTTTCAAAGGGGTTAGCCTTCTCGGAATTCTGAGCGTATTTTTCGAAATTTTCAAAGGGGTTAGCCTTCTCGGAATTCTGGGCGCATTTTTCGAAATTTTCAAAGGGGTTAGCCTTCTCGGAATTCTGGGCGCATTTTTCGAAATTTTCAAAGGGGTTAGCCTTCTCGGAATTCTGGGCGCATTATTCGAAATTTTCAAAGGGGTTAGCCTTCTCGGAATTCTGGGCGCATTTTTCGACATTTTCAAAGGGGTTAGCCTTCTCTGAATTCTGGGCGCATTTTTCGAAATTTTCAAAGGGGATAGCCTTCTCGGAATTAGGGCGCATTTTTCGAAATTTTCAAAGGGGTTAGCCTTCTCGGAATTCTGGGTGCATTTTTCGAAATTTTCAAAGGGGTTAGCCTTCTCGGTATTCTGGGCGCATTTTTCGAAATTTTCAAAGGGGTTAGCCTTCTCGGAATTCTGGGCGCATTTTTCGAAATTTTCAAAGGGGTTAGCCTTCTCGGTATTCTGGGCGCATTTTTCGAAATTTTCAAAGGGGTTAGCCTTCTCGGAATTCTGGGCGCATTTTTCGAAATTTTCAGAGGGGTTAGCCTTCTCGGAATTCTGGGCGCATTTTTCGAAATTTTCAAAGGGGTTAGCCTTCTCGGAATTCTGGGCGCATTTTTCGAAATTTTCAAAGGGGTTAGCCTTCTCGGAATTCTGGGCGCATTTTTCGAAATTTTCAAAGGGGTTAGCCTTCTCGGAATTCTGGGCGCATTTTTTGAAATTTTCAAAGGGGTTAGCCTTCTCGGAATTCTGGGAGCATTTTTCAAAATTTTCAAAGGGGTTAGCCTTCTCGGAATTCTGGGCGCATTTTTCGAAATTTTCAAAGGGGTTAGCCTTCTCGGAATTCTGGGCGCATTTTTCGAAATTTTCAAAGGGGTTAGCCTTCTCGGAATTCTGGGCGCAGTTTTCGAAATTTTCAAAGGGGTTAGCCTTCTCGGAATTCTGGGCGCATTTTTCGAAATTTTCAAAGGGGTTAGCCTTCTCGGAATTCTGGGCGCATTTTTCGAAATTTTCAAAGGGGTTAGCCTTCTCGGAATTCTGGGCGCATTTTTCGAAATTTTCAAAGTGGTTATCCTTCTCGGAATTCTGGGCGCATTTTTCGAAATTTTCAAAGGGGTTAGCCTTCTCGGAATTCTGGGCGCATTTTTCGAAATTTTCAAAGGGGTTAGCCTTCTCGGAATTCTGGGCGCATTTTTCGAAATTTTCAAAGGGGTTAGCCTTCTCGGAATTCTGGGAGCATTTTTCGAAATTTTCAAAGGGGTTAGCCTTCTAGGAATTCTGGGCGCATTTTTCGAAATTTTCAAAGGGGTTAGCCTTCTCTGAATTCTGGGCGCATTTTTCTAAATTTTCAAAGGGGTTAGCCTTCTCGGAAATCTGGGCGCATTTTACGAAATTTTCAAAGGGGTTAGCCTTCTCGGAATTCTGGGCGCATTTTTCGAAATTTTCAAAGGGGTTAGCCTTCTCGGAATTCTGGGCGCATTTTTCGAAATTTTCAAAGGGGTTAGCCTTCTCGGAATTCTGGGCGCATTTTTCGAAATTTTCAAAGGGGTTAGCCTTCTCGGAATTCTGGGCGCATTTTTCGAAATTTTCAAAGGGGTTAGCCTTCTCGGAATTCTGGGCGCATTTTTCGAAATTTTCAAAGGGGTTAGCCTTCTCGGAATTCTGGGCGCATTTTTCGAAATTTTCAAAGGGGTTAGCCTTCTCGGAATTCTGGGCGCATTTTTCGAAATTTTCAAAGGGGTTAGCCTTCTCGGAATTCTGAGCGTATTTTTCGAAATTTTCAAAGGGGTTAGCCTTCTCGGAATTCTGGGCGCATTTTTCGAAATTTTCAAAGGGGTTAGCCTTCTCGGAATTCTGGGCGCATTTTTCGAAATTTTCAAAGGGGTTAGCCTTCTCGGAATTCTGGGCGCATTTTTCGAAATTTTCAAAGGGGTTAGCCTTCTCGGAATTCTGGGCGCATTTTTCGAAATTTTCAAAGGGGTTAGCCTTCTCGGAATTCTGGGCGCATTTTTCGAAATTTTCAAAGGGGTTAGCCTTCTCGGAATTCTGTGCGCGTTTTTCGAAATTTTCAAAGGGGTTAGCCTTATCGGAATTCTGGGCGCATTTTTCGAAATTTTCAAAGGGGTTAGCCTTCTCGGAATTCTGGGCGCATTTTTCGAAATTTTCAAAGGGGTTAGCCTACTCGGAATTCTGGGCGCATTTTTCGAAATTTTCAAAAGGGTTAGCCTTCTCGGAATTCTGGGCGCGTTTTTCGACATTTTCAAAGGGGTTAGCCTTCTCGGAATTCTGTGCGCGTTTTTCGAAATTTTCAAAGGGGTTAGCCTTATCGGAATTCTGGGCGCATTTTTCGAAATTTTCAAAGGGGTTAGCCTTCTCGAATTCTGGGCGCATTTTTCGAAATTTTCAAAGGGGTTAGCCTTCTCGGAATTCTGGGCGCATTTTTCGAAATTTTCAAAGGGGTTAGCCTTCTCGGAATTCTGGGCGCATTTTTCGAAATTTCAAAGGGGTTAGCCTTCTCGGAATTCTGGGCGCATTTTTCGAAATTTTCAAAGGGGTTAGCCTTCTCGGAATTCTGGGCGCATTTTTCGAAATTTTCAAAGGGGTTAGCCTTCTCGGAATTCTGGGCGCATTTTTCGAAATTTTCAAAGGGGTTAGCCTTCTCGGAAATCTGGGCGCATTTTACGAAATTTTCAAAGGGGTTAGCCTTCTCGGAATTCTGGGCGCATTTTTCGAAATTTTCAAAGGGGTTAGCCTTCTCGGAATTCTGGGCGCATTTTTCGAAATTTTCAAAGGGGTTAGCCTTCTCGGAATTCTGGGCGCATTTTTCGAAATTTTCAAAGGGGTTAGCCTTCTCGGAATTCTGGGCGCATTTTTCGAAATTTTCAAAGGGGTTAGCCTTCTCGGAATTCTGGGCGCATTTTTCGAAATTTTCAAAGGGGTTAGCCTTCTCGGAATTCTGGGCGCATTTTTCGAAATCTTCAAAGGGGTTAGCCTTCTCGGAATTCTGGTGGCATTTTTCGAAATTTTCAAAGGGGTTAGCCTTCTCGGAATTAGGGCGCATTTTTCGAAATTTTCAAAGGGGTTAGCCTTCTCGGAATTCTGGGCGCATTTTTCGAAATTTTCAAAGGGGTTAGCCTTCTCGGAATTCTGGGCGCATTTTTCGAAATTTTCAAAGGGGTTAGCCTTCTCGGAATTCTGGGCGCATTTTTCGAAATTTTCAAAGGGGTTAGCCCTCTCGGAATTCTGGGCGCATTTTTCGAAATTTTCAAAGGGGTTAGCCTTCTCGGAATTCTGGGCGCATTTTTCGAAATTTTCAAAGGGGTTAGTCTTCTCGGAATTCTGGGCGCATTTTTCGAAATTTTCAAAGGGGTTACCCTTCTCGGAATTCTGGGCGCATTTTTCGAAATTTTCAAAGGTGTTAGCCTTCTCGGAATTCTGGGCGCATTTTTCGAAATTTTCAAAGGGGTTAGCCTTCTCGGAATTCTGGGCGCATTTTTCGAAATTTTCAAAGGGGTTAGCCTTCTCGGAATTCTGGGCACATTTTTCGAAATTTTCAAAGGGGTTAGCCTTCTCGGAATTCTGGGCGCATTTTTCGAAATTTTCAAAGGGGTTAGCCTTCTCGCAATTCTGGGCGCATTTTTCGAAATTTTAAAAGGGGTTAGCCTTCTCTGAATTCTGGGCGCATTTTTCGAAATTTTCAAAGGGGTTCGCCTTCTCGGAATTCTGGGCGCATTTTTCGAAATTTTCAAAGGGGTTAGCCTTCTCGGAATTCTGGGCGCATTTTTCGAAATTTTCAAAGGGGTTAGCCTTCTCGGAATTCTGGGCGCATTTTTCGAAATTTTCAAAGGGGTTAGCCTTCTCGGAATTCTGGGCGCATTTTTCGAAATTTTCAAAGTGGTTAGCCTTCTCGGAATTCTGGGCGCATTTTTCGAAATTTTCAAAGGGTTTAGCCTTCTCGGAATTCTGGGCGCATTTTACGAAATTTTCAAAGGGGTTAGCCTTCTCGGAATTCTGGGCGCATCTTTCGAAATTTTCAAAGGGGTTAGCCTTCTCGGAATTCTGGGCGCATTTTTCGAAATTTTCAATGGGGTTAGCCTTCTCGGAATTCTGGGCGCATTTTTCGAAATTTTCAAAGGGGTTAGCCTTCTCGGAATTCTGGGCGCATTTTTCGAAATTTTCAAAGGGGTTAGCCTTCTCGGAATTCTGGGCGCATTTTTCGAAATTTTCAAAGGGGTTAGCCTTCTCGGAATTCTGGGCGCATTTTTCGAAATTTTCAAAGGGGTTAGCCTTCTCGGAATTCTGGGCGCATTTTTCGAAATTTTCAAAGGGGTTAGCCTTCTCGGAATTCTGTGCGCGTTTTTCGAAATTTTCAAAGGGGTTAGCCTTATCGGAATTCTGGGCGCATTTTTCGAAATTTTCAAAGGGGTTAGCCTTCTCGGAATTCTGGGCGCATTTTTCGAAATTTTCAAAGGGGTTAGCCTACTCGGAATTCTGGGCGCATTTTTCGAAATTTTCAAAGGGGTTAGCCTTCTCGGAATTCTGGGCGCGTTTTTCGAAATTTTCAAAGGGGTTAGCCTTCTCGGAATTCTGTGCGCGTTTTTCGAAATTTTCAAAGGGGTTAGCCTTATCGGAATTCTGGGCGCATTTTTCGAAATTTTCAAAGGGGTTAGCCTTCTCGGAATTCTGGGCGCATTTTTCGAAATTTTCAAAGGGGTTAGCCTACTCGGAATTCTGGGCGCATTTTTCGAAATTTTCAAAGGGGTTAGCCTTCTCGGAATTCTGGGCGCATTTTTCGAAATTTTCAAAGGGGTTAGCCTTCTCGGAATTCTGGGCGCATTTTTCGAAATTTTCAAAGGGGTTAGCCTTCTCGGAATTCTGGGCGCATTTTTCGAAATTTTCAAAGGGGTTAGCCTTCTCGGAATTCTGGGCGCATTTTTCGAAATTTTCAAAGGGGTTAGCCTTCTCGGAATTCTGGGCGCATTTTTCGAAATTTCAAAGGGGTTAGCCTTCTCGGAATTCTGGGCGCATTTTTCGAAATTTTCAAAGGGGTTAGCCTTCTCGGAATTCTGGGCGCATTTTTCGAAATTTTCAAAGGGGTTAGCCTTCTCGGAATTCTGGGCGCATTTTTCGAAATTTTCAAAGGGGTTAGCCTTCTCGGAAATCTGGGCGCATTTTACGAAATTTTCAAAGGGGTTAGCCTTCTCGGAATTCTGGGCGCATTTTTCGAAATTTTCAAAGGGGTTAGCCTTCTCGGAATTCTGGGCGCATTTTTCGAAATTTTCAAAGGGGTTAGCCTTCTCGGAATTCTGGGCGCATTTTTCGAAATTTTCAAAGGGGTTAGCCTTCTCGGAATTCTGGGCGCATTTTTCGAAATTTTCAAAGGGGTTAGCCTTCTCGGAATTCTGGGCGCATTTTTCGAAATTTTCAAAGGGGTTAGCCTTCTCGGAATTCTGGGCGCATTTTTCGAAATCTTCAAAGGGGTTAGCCTTCTCGGAATTCTGGTGGCATTTTTCGAAATTTTCAAAGGGGTTAGCCTTCTCGGAATTAGGGCGCATTTTTCGAAATTTTCAAAGGGGTTAGCCTTCTCGGAATTCTGGGCGCATTTTTCGAAATTTTCAAAGGGGTTAGCCTTCTCGGAATTCTGGGCGCATTTTTCGAAATTTTCAAAGGGGTTAGCCTTCTCGGAATTCTGGGCGCATTTTTCGAAATTTTCAAAGGGGTTAGCCCTCTCGGAATTCTGGGCGCATTTTTCGAAATTTTCAAAGGGGTTAGCCTTCTCGGAATTCTGGGCGCATTTTTCGAAATTTTCAAAGGGGTTAGTCTTCTCGGAATTCTGGGCGCATTTTTCGAAATTTTCAAAGGGGTTACCCTTCTCGGAATTCTGGGCGCATTTTTCGAAATTTTCAAAGGGGTTAGCCTTCTCGGAATTCTGGGCGCATTTTTCGAAATTTTCAAAGGGGTTAGCCTTCTCGGAATTCTGGGCGCATTTTTCGAAATTTTCAAAGGGGTTAGCCTTCTCGGAATTCTGGGCGCATTTTTCGAAATTTTCAAAGGGGTTAGCCTTCTCGGAATTCTGGGCGCATTTTTCGAAATTTTCAAAGGGGTTAGCCTTCTCGCAATTCTGGGCGCATTTTTCGAAATTTTAAAAGGGGTTAGCCTTCTCTGAATTCTGGGCGCATTTTTCGAAATTTTCAAAGGGGTTCGCCTTCTCGGAATTCTGGGCGCATTTTTCGAAATTTTCAAAGGGGTTAGCCTTCTCGGAATTCTGGGCGCATTTTTCGAAATTTTCAAAGGGGTTAGCCTTCTCGGAATTCTGGGCGCATTTTTCGAAATTTTCAAAGGGGTTAGCCTTCTCGGAATTCTGGGCGCATTTTTCGAAATTTTCAAAGTGGTTAGCCTTCTCGGAATTCTGGGCGCATTTTTCGAAATTTTCAAAGGGGTTAGCCTTCTCGGAATTCTGGGCGCATTTTTCGAAATTTTCAAAGGGGTTAGCCTTCTCGGAATTCTGGGCGCATTTTTCGAAATTTTCAAAGGGGTTAGCCTTCTCGGAATTCTGGGAGCATTTTTCGAAATTTTCAAAGGGGTTAGCCTTCTAGGAATTCTGGGCGCATTTTTCGAAATTTTCAAAGGGGTTAGCCTTCTCTGAATTCTCGGCCCATTTTTCGAAATTTTCAAAGGGGTTAGCCTTCTCGGAAATCTGGGCGCATTTTACGAAATTTTCAAAGGGGTTAGCCTTCTCGGAATTCTGGGCGCATCTTTCGAAATTTTCAAAGGGGTTAGCCTTCTCGGAATTCTGGGCGCATTTTTCGAAATTTTCAAAGGGGTTAGCCTTCTCGGAATTCTGGGCGCATTTTTCGAAATTTTCAAAGGGGTTAGCCTTCTCGGAATTCTGGGCGCATTTTTCGAAATTTTCAAATGGGTTAGCCTTCTCGGAATTCTGGGCGCATTTTTCGAAATTTTCAAAGGGGTTAGCCTTCTCGGAATTCTGGGCGCATTTTTCGAAATTTTCAAAGGGGTTAGCCTTCTCGGAATTCTGGGCGCATTTTTCGAAATTTTCAAAGGGGTTAGCCTTCTCGGAATTCTGAGCGTATTTTTCGAAATTTTCAAAGGGGTTAGCCTTCTCGGAATTCTGGGCGCATTTTTCGAAATTTTCAAAGGAGTTAGCCTTCTCGGAATTCTGGGCGCATTTTTCGAAATTTTCAAAGGGGTTAGCCTTCTCGGAATTCTGGGCGCATTATTCGAAATTTTCAAAGGGGTTAGCCTTCTCGGAATTCTGGGCGCATTTTTCGACATTTTCAAAGGGGTTAGCCTTCTCTGAATTCTGGGCGCATTTTTCGAAATTTTCAAAGGGGATAGCCTTCTCGGAATTAGGGCGCATTTTTCGAAATTTTCAAAGGGGTTAGCCTTCTCGGAATTCTGGGCGCATTTTTCGAAATTTTCAAAGGGGTTAGCCTTCTCGGTATTCTGGGCGCATTTTTCGAAATTTTCAAAGGGGTTAGCCTTCTCGGAATTCTGGGCGCATTTTTCGAAATTTTCAAAGGGGTTAGCCTTCTCGGTATTCTGGGCGCATTTTTCGAAATTTTCAAAGGGGTTAGCCTTCTCGGAATTCTGGGCGCATTTTTCGAAATTTTCAGAGGGGTTAGCCTTCTCGGAATTCTGGGCGCATTTTTCGAAATTTTCAAAGGGGTTAGCCTTCTCGGAATTCTGGGCGCATTTTTCGAAATTTTCAAAGGGGTTAGCCTTCTCGGAATTCTGGGCGCATTTTTCGAAATTTTCAAAGGGGTTAGCCTTCTCGGAATTCTGGGCGCATTGTTTGAAATTTTCAAAGGGGTTAGCCTTCTCGGAATTCTGGGAGCATTTTTCGAAATTTTCAAAGGGGTTAGCCTTCTCGGAATTCTGGGCGCATTTTTCGAAATTTTCAAAGGGGTTAGCCTTCTCGGAATTCTGGGCGCATTTTTCGAAATTTTCAAAGGGGTTAGCCTTCTCGGAATTCTGGGCGCATTTTTCGAAATTTTCAAAGGGGTTAGCCTTCTCGGAATTCTGGGCGCATTTTTCGAAATTTTCAAAGGGGTTAGCCTTCTCGGAATTCTGGGCGCATTTTTCGAAATTTTCAAAGGGGTTAGCCTTCTCGCAATTCTGGGCGCATTTTTCGAAATTTTCAAAGGGGTTAGCCTTCTCTGAATTCTGGGCGCATTTTTCGAAATTTTCAAAGGGGTTCGCCTTCTCGGAATTCTGGGCGCATTTTTCGAAGTTTTCAAAGGGGTTAGCCTTCTCGGAATTCTGGGCGCATTTTTCGAAATTTTCAAAGGGGTTAGCCTTCTCGGAATTCTGGGCGCATTTTTCGAAATTTTCAAAGGGGTTAGCCTTCTCGGAATTCTGGGCGCATTTTTCGAAATTTTCAAAGGGGTTAGCCTTCTCGGAATTCTGGGCGCATTTTTCGAAATTTTCAAAGTGGTTAGCCTTCTCGGAATTCTGGGCGCATTTTTCGAAATTTTCAAAGGGGTTAGCCTTCTCTGAATTCTGGGCGCATTTTTCGAAATTTTCAAAGGGGTTAGCCTTCTCGGAATTCTGGGCGCATTTTTCGAAATTTTCAAAGGGGTTAGCCTTCTCGGAATTCTGGGCGCATTTTTCGAAATTTTCAAAGGGGTTAGCCTTCTCGGAATTCTGGGCGCATTTTTCAGAATATTCAAAGGGGTTAGCCTTCTCGGAATTCTGCGCGCATTTTTCGAAATTTTCAAAGGGGTTAGCCTTCTCTGAATTCTGGGCGCATTTTTCGAAATTTTCAAAGGGGTTAGCCTTCTCTGAATTCTGGGCGCATTTTTCGAAATTTTCAAAGGGGTTAGCCTTCTCTGAATTCTGGGCGCATTTTTCGAAATTTTCAAAGGGGTTAGCCTTCTCGGAATTCTGGGCGCATTTTTCGAAATTTTCAAAGGGGTTAGCCTTCTCGGAATTCTGGGCGCATTTTTCGAAATTTTCAAAGGGGTTAGCCTTCTGGGAATTCTGGGCGCATTTTTCGAAATTTTCAAAGGGGTTAGCCTTCTCGGAATTCTGGGCGCATTTTTCGAAATTTTTAAAGGGGTTAGCCTTCTCGGAATTCTGGGCGCATTTTTCGAAATTTTCAAAGGGGTTAGCCTTCTCGGAATTCTGGGCGCATTTTTCGAAATTTTCAAAGGGGTTAGCCTTCTCGGAATTCTGGGCGCATTTTTCGAAATTTTTAAAGGGGTTAGCCTTCTCGGAATTCTGGGCGCATTTTTCGAAATTTTCAAAGGGGTTAGCCTTCTCGGAATTCTGGGCGCATTTTTCGAAATTTTCAAAGGGGTTAGCCTTCTCGGAATTCTGTGCGCATTTTTCGAAATTTTCAAAGGGGTTAGCCTTCTCGGAATTCTGGGCGCATTTTTCGAAATTTTCAAAGGGGTTAGCCTTCTCGGAATTCTGGGCGCATTTTTCGAAATTTTCAAAGGGATTAGCCTTCTCGGAATTCTGGGCGCATTTTTCGAAATTTTTAAAGGGGTTAGCCTTCTCTGAATTCTGGGCGCATTTTTCGAAATTTTCAAAGGGGTTAGCCTTCTCGGAAATCTGGGCGCATTTTACGAAATTTTCAAAGGGGTTAGCCTTCTCGGAATTCTGGGCGCATTTTTCGAAATTTTCAAAGGGGTTAGCCTTCTCGGAATTCTGGGCGCATTTTTCGAAATTTTCAAAGGGGTTAGCCTTCTCGGAATTTTGGGCGCATTTTTCGAAATTTTCAAAGGGGTTAGCCTTCTCGGAATTTTGGGCGCATTTTTCGAAATTTTCAAAGGGGTTAGCCTTCTCGGAATTCTGTGCGCATTTTTCGAAATTTTCAAAGGGATTAGCCTTCTCGGAATTCTGGGCGCATTTTTCGAAATTTTCAAAGGGGTTAGCCTACTCGGAATTCTGGGCGCATTTTTCGAAATTTTCAAAGGGGTTAGCCTTCTCGGAATTCTGGGCGCATTTTCGAAATTTTCAAAGGGGTTAGCCTTCTCGGAATTCTGGGCGCATTTTTCGAAATTTTCAAAGGGATTAGCCTTCTCGGAATTCTGGGCGCATTTTTCGAAATTTTTAAAGGGGTTAGCCTTCTCTGAATTCTGGGCGCATTTTTCGAAATTTTCAAAGGGGTTAGCCTTCTCGGAAATCTGGGCGCATTTTACGAAATTTTCAAAGGGGTTAGCCTTCTCGGAATTCTGGGCGCATTTTTCTAAATTTTCAAAGGGGTTAGCCTTCTCGGAATTCTGGGCGCATTTTTCGAAATTTTCAAAGGGGTTAGCCTTCTCGGAATTCTGGGCGCATTTTTCGAAATTTTCAAAGGGGTTAGCCTTCTGGGAATTCTGGGCGCATTTTTCGAAATTTTCAAAGGGGTTAGCCTTCTCGGAATTCTGGGCGCATTTTTCGAAATTTTTAAAGGGGTTAGCCTTCTCGGAATTCTGGGCGCATTTTTCGAAATTTTCAAAGGGGTTAGCCTTCTCGGAATTCTGGGCGCATTTTTCGAAATTTTCAAAGGGGTTAGCCTTCTCGGAATTCTGTGCGCATTTTTCGAAATTTTCAAAGGGATTAGCCTTCTCGGAATTCTGGGCGCATTTTTCGAAATTTTCAAAGGGGTTAGCCTACTCGGAATTCTGGGCGCATTTTTCGAAATTTTCAAAGGGGTTAGCCTTCTCGGAATTCTGGGCGCATTTTTCGAAATTTTCAAAGGGGTTAGCCTTCTCGGAATTCTGGGCGCATTTTTCGAAATTTTCAAAAGGATTAGCCTTCTCGGAATTCTGGGCGCATTTTTCGAAATTTTTAAAGGGGTTAGCCTTCTCTGAATTCTGGGCGCATTTTTCGAAATTTTCAAAGGGGTTAGCCTTCTCGGAAATCTGGGCGCATTTTACGAAATTTTCAAAGGGGTTAGCCTTCTCGGAATTCTGGGCGCACTTTTCGAAATTTTCAAAGGGGTTAGCCTTCTCGGAATTCTGGGCGCATTTTTCGAAATTTTCAAAGGGGTTAGCCTTCTCGGAATTTTGGGCGCATTTTTCGAAATTTTCAAAGGGGTTAGCCTTCTCGGAATTCTGGGCGCATTTTTCGAAATTTTCAAAGGGGTTAGCCTTCTCGGAATTCTGGGCGCATTTTTCGAAATTTTCAAAGGGGTTAGCCTTCTCTGAATTCTGGGCGCATTTTTCGAAATTTTCAAAGGGGTTAGCCTTCTCGGAATTCTGGGCGCATTTTTCGAAATTTTCAAAGGGGTTAGCCTTCTCGGAATTCTGGGCGCATTTTTCGAAATTTTCAAAGGGGTTAGCCTTCTCGGAATTCTGGGCGCATTTTTCGAAATTTTCAAAGGGATTAGCCTTCTCGGAATTCTGGGCGCATTTTTCGAAATTTTCAAAGGGGTTAGCCTACTCGGAATTCTGGGCGCATTTTTCGAAATTTTCAAAGGGGTTAGCCTTCTCGGAATTCTGGGCGCATTTTTCGAAATTTTCACAGGGGTTAGCCTTCTCGGAATTCTGGGCGCATTTTTCGAAATTTTCAAAGGGATTAGCCTTCTCGGAATTCTGGGCGCATTTTTCGAAATTTTTAAAGGGGTTAGCCTTCTCTGAATTCTGGGCGCATTTTTCGAAATTTTCAAAGGGGTTAGCCTTCTCGGAAATCTGGGCGCATTTTACGAAATTTTCAAAGGGGTTAGCCTTCTCGGAATTCTGGGCGCATTTTTCGAAATTTTCAAAGGGGTTAGCCTTCTCGGAATTCTGGGCGCATTTTTCGAAATTTTCAAAGGGGTTAGCCTTCTCGGAATTCTGGGCGCATTTTTCGAAATTTTCAAAGGGATTAGCCTTCTCGGAATTCTGGGCGCATTTTTCGAAATTTTTAAAGGGGTTAGCCTTCTCTGAATTCTGGGCGCATTTTTCGAAATTTTCAAAGGGGTTAGCCTTCTCGGAAATCTGGGCGCATTTTACGAAATTTTCAAAGGGGTTAGCCTTCTCGGAATTCTGGGCGCATTTTTCTAAATTTTCAAAGGGGTTAGCCTTCTCGGAATTCTGGGCGCATTTTTCGAAATTTTCAAAGGGGTTAGCCTTCTCGGAATTCTGGGCGCATTTTTCGAAATTTTCAAAGGGGTTAGCCTTCTGGGAATTCTGGGCGCATTTTTCGAAATTTTCAAAGGGGTTAGCCTTCTCGGAATTCTGGGCGCATTTTTCGAAATTTTTAAAGGGGTTAGCCTTCTCGGAATTCTGGGCGCATTTTTCGAAATTTTCAAAGGGGTTAGCCTTCTCGGAATTCTGGGCGCATTTTTCGAAATTTTCAAAGGGGTTAGCCTTCTCGGAATTCTGTGCGCATTTTTCGAAATTTTCAAAGGGATTAGCCTTCTCGGAATTCTGGGCGCATTTTTCGAAATTTTCAAAGGGGTTAGCCTACTCGGAATTCTGGGCGCATTTTTCGAAATTTTCAAAGGGGTTAGCCTTCTCGGAATTCTGGGCGCATTTTTCGAAATTTTCAAAGGGGTTAGCCTTCTCGGAATTCTGGGCGCATTTTTCGAAATTTTCAAAAGGATTAGCCTTCTCGGAATTCTGGGCGCATTTTTCGAAATTTTTAAAGGGGTTAGCCTTCTCTGAATTCTGGGCGCATTTTTCGAAATTTTCAAAGGGGTTAGCCTTCTCGGAAATCTGGGCGCATTTTACGAAATTTTCAAAGGGGTTAGCCTTCTCGGAATTCTGGGCGCATTTTTCGAAATTTTCAAAGGGGTTAGCCTTCTCGGAATTCTGGGCGCATTTTTCGAAATTTTCAAAGGGGTTAGCCTTCTCGGAATTTTGGGCGCATTTTTCGAAATTTTCAAAGGGGTTAGCCTTCTCGGAATTCTGGGCGCATTTTTCGAAATTTTCAAAGGGGTTAGCCTTCTCGGAATTCTGGGCGCATTTTTCGAAATTTTCAAAGGGGTTAGCCTTCTCTGAATTCTGGGCGCATTTTTCGAAATTTTCAAAGGGGTTAGCCTTCTCGGAATTCTGGGCGCATTTTTCGAAATTTTCAAAGGGGTTAGCCTTCTCGGAATTCTGGGCGCATTTTTCGAAATTTTCAAAGGGGTTAGCCTTCTCGGAATTCTGGGCGCATTTTTCGAAATTTTCAAAGGGGTTAGCCTTCTCGGAATTCTGTGCGCATTTTTCGAAATTTTCAAAGGGATTAGCCTTCTCGGAATTCTGGGCGCATTTTTCGAAATTTTCAAAGGGGTTAGCCTACTCGGAATTCTGGGCGCATTTTTCGAAATTTTCAAAGGGGTTAGCCTTCTCGGAATTCTGGGCGCATTTTTCGAAATTTTCAAAGGGGTTAGCCTTCTCGGAATTCTGGGCGCATTTTTCGAAATTTTCAAAGGGATTAGCCTTCTCGGAATTCTGGGCGCATTTTTCGAAATTTTTAAAGGGGTTAGCCTTCTCTGAATTCTGGGCGCATTTTTCGAAATTTTCAAAGGGGTTAGCCTTCTCGGAAATCTGGGCGCATTTTACGAAATTTTCAAAGGGGTTAGCCTTCTCGGAATTCTGGGCGCATTTTTCGAAATTTTCAAAGGGGTTAGCCTTCTCGGAATTCTGGGCGCATTTTTCGAAATTTTTAAAGGGGTTAGCCTTCTCTGAATTCTGGGCGCATTTTTCGAAATTTTCAAAGGGGTTAGCCTTCTCGGAAATCTGGGCGCATTTTACGAAATTTTCAAAGGGGTTAGCCTTCTCGGAATTCTGGGCGCATTTTTCGAAATTTTCAAAGGGGTTAGCCTTCTCGGAAACTATTTTCAAAGTAACTATTTTCAAAGTAACTATTTTCAAAGTAACTATTTTCAAAGTAACTATTTTCAAAGTAACTTTTTTCAAAGTAACTTTTTTCAAAGTAACTTTTTTCAATGTAACTTTTTTGAAAGTAACTTTTTTGAAAGTATCTATTTTGAAAGTAACTATTTTGAAAGTAACTATTTTGAAAGTAACTATTTTGAAAGTAACTATTTTGAAAGTAACTTTTTTGAAAGTAACTCTTTTGGAAGTAACTTTTTGAAAGTAACTTTTTTGAAAGCAACTTTTTTGAAAGCAACTTTTTTGAAAGCAACTTTTTTGAAAGCAACTTTTTTGAAAGCAACTATTTTGAAAGCAACTATTTTGAAAGTAACTTTTTTGAAAGTAACTATTTTGAAAGTAACTATTTTGAAAGTAACTATTTTGAAAGTAACTATTTTGAAAGTAACTATTTTGAAAGTAACTTTTTTGAAACTAACTATTTTGAAACTAACTATTTTGAAACTAACTATTTTGAAACTAACTATTTTGAAACTAACTTTTTTGAAACTAACTTTTTTGAAACTAACTTTTTTGAAACTAACTTTTTTGAAAGTAACTATTTTGAAAGTAACTATTTGGAAAGTAACTATTTTGAAAGTAACTTTTTTGAAAGTAACTATTTTGAAAGTAACTATTTTGAAAGTAACTATTTTGAAAGTAACTTTATTGAAAGTAACTATTTTGAAAGTAACTATTTGGAAGTAACTAATTTGAAAGTAACTAATTTGAAAGTAACTTTTTTGAAAGTAACTAATTTGAAAGTAACTAATTTGAAAGTAACTAATTTAAAAGTAACTAATTTAAAAGTAACTAATTTGAAAGTAACTAATTTGAAAGTAACTTTTTTGAAAGTAACTATTTTGATAGTAACTATTTTGATAGTAACTATTTTGATAGTAACTTTTTTGAAAGTAACTTTTTTGAAAGTAACTTTTTTGAAAGTAACTTTTTTGAAAGTAATTTTTTTGAAAGTAACTTTTTCGAAAGTCCCTTTTTCGAAAGTATCTTTTTCGAAAGTATCTTTTTCGAAAGTATCTTTTTCGAAAGTAACTTTTTCGAAAGTAACTTTTTTGAAAGTAACTTTTTTGAAAGTAACTTTTTTGAAAGTAACTTTTTTGTAAGTAACTTTTTTGAAAGTAACTTTTTTGAAAGTAACTTTTTTGAAAGTAACTATTTTGAAAGTAACTATTTTGAAAGTAACTAATTTGAAAGTAACTAATTTGAAAGTAACTAATTTGAAAGTAACTAATTTGAAAGTAACTAATTTGAAAGTAACTTTTTTGAAAGTAACTATTTTGAAAGTAACTATTTTGAAAGTAACTTTTTTGAAAGTAACTTGGAAGTAATCTCAAAGTAACTTGGAAGTAATCTCAAAGTAACTTGGAAGTAATCTGAAAGTAACTTATAAGTAACCTCAAAGTAACTTGGAAGTAATCTCAAAGTAACTTGGAAGTAATCTCAAAGTAACCTCAAAGTAACTTGGAAGTAACCTTAAAGTAACTTGGAAGTAATCTCAAAGTAACCTCAAAGTAACTTGGAAGTAATCTCAAAGTAACCTCAATGTAACTTGGAAGTAACCTCAAAGTAACTTGGAAGTAACCCCAAAGTATTTTGGAAGTAACTTCAAAGTAACTTGGAAGTAACCCCAAAGTAACTTGGAAGTAACCCCAAAGTATCTTGGAAGTAACTTGTAAGTAACTTGGAAGTAACTTGTAAGTAACCTCAAAGTAACTTGTAAGTAACCTCAAAGTATCTTGGAAGTAACCTCAAAGTAACATGGAAGTAATCTCAAAGTAACTTGGAAGTAATCTCAAAGTAACCTGGAAGTAACCTCAAAGTAACTTGGAAGTCATCTCAAAGTAACTTGGAAGTAACCTCAAACTAACTTGGAAGTAACCTTAAAGTAACTTGGAAGTAACCTCAAAGTAACTTGGAAGTATCCATAAAGTAACTTGGAAGTAACCTCAAAGTAACTTGGAAGTATCCTCAAAGTAACTTGGAAGTAACCTTAAAGTAACTTGGAAGTAACCTCAAAGTAACTTGGAAGTAACTTCAGAGTAACTTGGAAGTAACCTCAAAGTAACTTGGAAGTAACCTCAAAGTAACTTGGAAGTAACCTCAAAGTAACTTAAAGTAACCTCAAAGTAACTTAAAGTAACCTCAAAGTAACTTCACGTAACCTTAAAGTAACCTCAAAGTAACTTATGCAGTTTTATATTTTTAGGGCATTTTTTTCATTTTTAGGTAATTATTTTGTCATTTTCGTGTCATTTGCTTCCTTATTTAGTCATTTTCATGCGTTTACATTGAGTGCATTAACTTTTTTTCGTCGCTAGCGGTTCTTTCTTTGAAGTGTTGTTTGTTTAATGTAAGAAGGAAAAGTGCTGTCATGTTTCAATCGGATATGAGAATCAAATAAACACCAAAATTTTGTATTATATTACTATTGTTATTAGATTGACTTGGCACCTGCTTGGATTTGAGCAGCAGTTCGTGAAATTTTACTAGCAATATATTCTATATCTTATTCCCATGATGAACATTAATCTAGAATTAAACCTAAACGCTTTATATGACATTCTATTTTCATAATTGATCTCAATTGTATTTTTCACCACTCAAAGTCAGTTTTGTTGTAGCGCCATCCAATAAACATAAATTTGTAGCCTGGCACCATATGAAAACCTCTGGTAATAATTTCCCGTTCACTTTTACAGACAGAGGACTGACAGAAGAATAATCAAATTTTAATCCGATGTGGTTGAAACTTGTGTGAAACACTGTCCTTATATAATTTAAAAGTGTTGAATTTCGAGAGGCAAATCATGAAAACTATTGGTCTACAGTTTGATTTCAGAGGTCGGCCTACGATCTATCGCTCGACAGAACAACAACTGCAAAAACTAGGGATCGACAAAGAAGAAACAAAAAATCTAACTGAAAGCATCATTGTTGATTCAATATATATCTTGAATCACCATATTTACTCCAAAAACTAATATTGTGTGCTTCTGTTTAGAAGAGAACTGTTAAACTTTTTATATTTACGTACGCTATGTATTTAATAATTGTCTTGTTAGTTGGAATCAGTAAGATGTGTCCAGTTGCAACTTGTGAAGAGGCAAGCAGCTTCATTTATGTTTCTAATAAATGATTTTCTTCTTTTCTTCTAATGGACGAAGACTGTATATCTTTTAATTAAATACAGTAGAGTCGCGATAATCCGAGTTAGAGTACGATTACTTCCACAAAGTCTCTGGGTTTCTACGTATATACCTCAGGAGCGAGTGTCACCGTTCCTAGAGTTCTTGTCTAGGATAGGTAGCTGCACCCTGATTGTCTCAGCTCTTCTATCCCACTCCACGTGTTGTCTGTCTCTGTCTCGCTCCAGCATTATCCCTCCACTCAACTACTCGTATTATAGTATTTTCTATGACTGGCAACGTGCTGCATGATCTTCATTCTGTGCTCAACATTAGCAGAGTGCGCATGCGAGTCTGCTCAAGCTGGTAACGAGACGTAACTAGAAGCTCGCTGGCTGGGTAAGTCTTCAAGGCCAGAGATTTTGTGGAAATAATCGTACTCTAATTGGGGCTGGTGGTACCTTGGATTAACGTGACGTATGGGACGTTGCCAACCCGCATCCCTCCCACCTTCCATTACCAACTTGCACCTTCCCCAAGCCTTCTTTGTATGTTGTCAAAGATAAAGGTACTTTAATAAAATAAAAAATAAATTTAAAAAAATACAAATAAATACAAATAAAAACTCCTTTAAGCCTTAAGAACTTTTCTTCCCTACAGTGCACTTTCGGCTAAATGTTAAAATGTTTACACCAAATTTTATTTTAACACATGGAAAATTTGGGAGTTATTTTTTACGATTTCATATTATTTCAGATAGTGGTTATAGTTGTGTCAGGAATCCATACTAACTGTAAAACATGTTTTGTCCTATGTCCTATGTTCGAAACGAAAATACTCCAGCTAAATTTGCTTTGTGAAGATTGTGACGAAATTTCCATGTGTCAAAAAGTTTTCAAGAACAAATGATATTATAATCATTTTATGCAGTATCTAACATATATTCACAGCCATATGTAATTAATATTCTATATTTTACTGTATTTATTGCTGTGTAAGCTATAACCTAAACATGCCATTTCTGGCAAAATAGGGTTCATATAGTATATTGCGATACAAGTGCCGTTAAGTGGTGCTTACGGATCGAGGAAAGAGTTTGAAAAAACGAGGCGCTCGCGACGAGTTTTTTCAATTTCCGAGATCCGTTATGCGCTTACGGCACGAGTACTGCATGCTATTTTTTGCAGGATGATTATTTATATCAATTTATTTATATTAATTGAGATATTACCTGAAAATATTATGTATGTACACTATTGAAGATGGATGTTATATTTCAGAAAGTGATTCGCATGTTTTTGTTGTTATGGGTACAGAATATTTGTAAATAAGTATGGAGGAATTTCTTTAAATAATTGTACAAATTGTAGTATTACGATAAATATAGCAAAATAAAGGCACGATGATTATTTGTATCAATTTAATTATATTAATTGTGATATTACCTGAAAATATTATGTATATACATTCTTGAAGATAGATGTTTATTTCAGAAAGTGATTCGCATGTGTATTTGTCTTGGGGGGCCTTGTCCATAAAGGCTTGTATTATGAAGTGTGGCGTAAGTAAATTCAAAACAGCACGGAAACTCTTACCGCACATAGCAACAAGATTGCATGCGGGAATGTCAACTTACGATCCACGGCAACAACATTCGTAAGTACCACTAATTAGTTAAGGAGTGCAAAAAAGATTTGGAGATACAATAAATAAATAAGCCTTTATATATGGATTTTTTTTATTTCTTATTTTTTTGCATTTTGGATTGCACGGAATCTCGGATTATCGCGATTCTACTACTAATCTATTAAAACGTGTTAAGACTAAAATAGGGGGGGTTTACTTAATAAGAGACGTGCTTTACAAAATCAAGGCAAGAATTTATACTTCTACTTCTATATTATCTGGCTTCAATTTTCCTTCTTTTCTTACTTTTTGGAAAAGTTATGGTCTATTTGGATATTACTCATTTTAAGGGACTCTCAACGTTTTGAGAGTGATTTTCTAAATTACTTGTGCTATAAACTTGATACACCTGATTAAACCCTACACTGAAATTACAGTTTCAAATTTCAGTTTAATATCTCAATTTGTTTCTGAGTTTTTTATTAATATAATTTTTTTTTAAATAATAAAAATTGAAACCACCGTCCTCCGACAAATATATGTTTTTTAGTTCAGGAGATAGACTATTATAGTTCAATCACTAATATAATATTTTTTCTCTTTAATACTCAGTTGTTAGTTTATACATTGTATTGTATTGTATTGTATTGTATTGTATTGTATTTATCTCTTGTAAATTTATTTAATCCTGGTTGAAAGGAAGAAAAGCCCTAAGACCTTAACCCTGCCAGAAAAATAAACTATTATTATTATTATTATTATTATTATTATTATTATTATTATTATTATTAGCGCAAGGCATTTAATGACCGTAAAATAGTGAAAAATAAAAATGCATTTATGACCTAAATTAGTAAAAAAAAAAAATGACAACATTCAAAGAAAGTTACCAATAAATTTACCATTATTATTTATAATTAATTTTTTAAAGTAATGATTTGCTAAAAACAATTTAATGGGTGCGTTACATAGGAATTTAAAATATAGAACACACCTATTTTGTTACTAAAGAAGAAAGTAAATTTATACTACTTGGACACCCTTAGCAAAAAAGAAATTATTTATGAACTGGCATGCACATCAAATTTCCCATAGCAAATAATCCCATTTCAAAAGAAAGAGAAAAATCTTTATTGCTTCAAGACAAACTGCTGTGGTGTTTACAATAAACCTGAATTAAAATGAATTATGTACACTTTGCGGGGATACTCAAATAAAAACGATTGTCTGTTGTCTGAAAATAACAATTTGTACATGGAAAAGCTCCTCTCTACCTCCACTGGAACATGACCTAAAAATGGCGAAAATGACCTAAAAATGGCCAAAAATGACCTATCTCTTGAAAATGACGCAAAATGCAAAATAAAACAAAAGAAATTCAAAAACCAAATTGTCCTTATTTAATCAATTATTTCATTATACACATTTATATATATTCGAGCTATCTTTTAACCTTCATATAAAAAAAGAAGATGCATAATCATCAAATGCCTTGCCTTATTATTATTATTATTATTATTATTATTATTATTATTATTATTATTATTATTATTATTATTATTATTATTATTATTATTACAAGTCAGATCTCTTATCCAAAGTTATGTAATTCCTGTTTGTATATGTCATGCTGTCAAATTTTCTCTCTTTCTTGTTACTTTCGTTTTCTTTTTTTAAGATACCTGCTATTTAAAATTTGTAAAAAATTCTATTTAAAATTCGTAAAAAATTGTAAGTAGCATCTTTAAATAAATAAATGAAATGAAATGAAAAATTATTAGTATTGTAGTATTACTGTCATACTGTCATATTTTCTTTTTAAGATGCCTGCTATTTAATTCTTTTTTTAATTTGTCTGTAGCATCTTTATAATAATAATAATAATAATAATAATAATGGTCATTGTCGAAGACATAACAAATGTACGGACAGTGTCAAGTTTCCTCTAATACTAATAAAAAAATTAAGATTAGTTGTAGGCCTATTACCTAAAAGTTATGGAATGAAATGAAATTGAATTATTTTGAGCCGGCATCGAAACTTCTACCTAGGGCACAGAAAGCCAATGCCGTGCAGCCATAAGGACAGAGTGGTAATTTTCACAAGTTTTCTGGTTTAAGCTGTACTTTGTAATAATAATAATAATAATAACAACAATAATAATAATAATAACAATAACAATAACAATAACAATAACAATAATAATAATAATAATAATAATAATAATAATAATAATAATAATAATAATAATAATAATGGTACTGGTTGCTTTTCACTCGCGCATCGCAATCTCCAGAGGTGACAGTTGAACGCTACACAGCTGTCCGCGCTTGCGCAACTCGTGGCGCCTGCACAGCAGAAAGTCCATTTCCTTGTTTTAGGCAATGATTATACTTTTTAAAAGGACATTTATAACTCTACACTGATAAAGAATCGGTCCTTTAAGAACCTTGTGTACCTAATTATAGAAAACATCGACCTTTTAACTAATCTATATTAGGGTTTTTATTATTTCTGTGCACTCCTACGAACTTCAAGATAAGTTCAAAATGTTCTTTCGAAACCAAAATTTCACTGTGAAATAGCATAGACAATCAACTCAATGATTAAGCTTATCCAAAATTAAAAAAATCCAATTTAAAAAAAATTCCAAAATAAAAAATAATCCAAAATAAAAAAATCTAAAATCCAAATTTCCAAAATCTAAAATTAAATAATTAAAAAATCCAAAAAATAAAGGAAATTACGGGAGGGCGCGGGGGAAAGGTATCAGGCATTGAGTTGGGGAACTATTACTGCTTCGAGCTAGTGGCGTGGTGAGCCCTTCACCATTATAAAAAATCCAAAATTTAAAAAATAAAAAGATCTAAAATTTAAAAAATCCCTAATTAAAGAACTGAAAATCCAAAATTAAAAAATCCAAAAAATTAAAAAATTGAATGATCCAAAATTTAAAATATCCAAAAATTAAAACGAGATTCACTTCTGTCGCGTGGCGTTCCATAATAAGGGCATAAGGCTAATACCAATGAGCCCTTCACCATTATAAAAAATCCAAAATTTAAAAAATAATAAGATCTAAAATTTAAAAAAATCCCTAATTAAAAAATGAAAATCCAAAAAATTAAAATTAATCTTATTCAACTTCCCCCATTTACAAGATGAAGTTCATTAATAGAGGAAGTTGTGTAAATTTCACATCGGATTTTTTTATTCTTTTTATTTTTATTATTATTTTTTTACATTTGTTTACTTTTACTTGTAATGCGGGTTTATCATATCGATCTTCGTTATACAGAGGTTTGACCATAGTAACAGGAATAAAACCCGTGGCTATGATAACAAGCGGTCACAGTGTTATATGCTTTTAATGTCTCTTCCCCTTACATGAGCCTAACGTGTAACTGAGAATTAATTTGCGATACACGGAGACCGTTACGAGCAAGCTCAGTAGCAATTAACGCTGTCTCTATTCTTCACGGCGGGTGGGCGAGGTCACACGTGACCACTACTGGACCCGGAAAAGACCTCTGCTAAAGTGAAGACCATAAAGTCCCACCTCAGTCATCTATGTATGGAGGTCATATGGGATTAGAATGGATTTCAAATGTATCTGATTTGAAATGGCGTTCTTCTAACAACGCAAATAACTTATGTTCAAATTTAAAAACCGATATTTCTGCCTGAAGGTAAATCTGTACTAACCTTTGACTCACCTCCGCTGTTTCATCTACAGTATATCAAAATTAGGGTTCGGATGTTTATAACCTAAAAAAGTGGGAAATATGACCAAAAAATTCTAAATATGACCTGATAAAATAACGTATTTTCTAAAAATAAATGTTTCAATTTAAAACGTTTTAAAGGCAGCAAATTCTTACATCGCATGAATTCTATCAGATAATCAATTTTTAACAATTTTGGTTGTTATAATCAATAATAATATATTTGATCAAAGTAAAAGTAAAAGTTGTTGACCATCGTCTGATTAAACACAATAAAAATACATTTATACATAATATGTTATCTCAAATGCACATAAACAGATACAGATTCATTGCAGTGTACAGATGAAAATATTAAAATTATATTATTTGCACTAATAATGATTAAAAGTTAGTCTAGCGTCAAATACATAAAAGTCATAAAATAATCAGTAGCTCACTCAGAGAGAGGTAGGTTATGCAATAAGTAACTTACAGTATACTCTATTTGTTTTTATTTACTTCTATGAACTCCTCAATGCTATAGAATAGTCCTTCCAGAAGATATTGAGATAGCTTTTTCCTGAATATCAAATCAAAGAATTTGGTACCCGTGTACATTGACCTTCAGGTTATGACCAATCGCTGCGAAGTTGTCTTTGTTTACATTTTTACATGTAATGGACTTCTATTTTTAAATAAATTTCTCCTGTTTGCTCGCGTCATCAGATCCAAATACTCATAATATTTTGTAGACCATGTGTGTGTCCCTATAGAATATGAACAATTGCATTGATTTAAAAATTTAAGTTAACTATCCTTTTGGCATAAACATTAAATTAAATAAATTTCAAATTTAACTCGACCATGAAATTATATATATATGAAATATTAAGTCATATTACAGAATAGAACATTTAAATACTCATCTCCTTCCTTACACTGGACATGCTCTTCAATTGAGTAGAAGCATTGATCAATCGTTATGCAATTATGCAATTCTGCTGATCGGAATGAATGAATGGCACTTAAATAATTTTAAATAACATAATAATCATAGAAGACAAGAGTAGAATTTTCTTTCCTATATCAATGCTAATTTTAGGTTAAGTTGGAGTTTAGAGGCGCTTCAACATGCGTCATTGAGAAATTTTAGGTTAAAAATGTACTGATACCACTAATCTATTATTTTAAGATATAAATAAGCACTTACAATGTTCTGTAGTTCCCTGAAGATGTATCCAAGTTCCGGTAATATTGAAAATTTACACTACAAAAACGAAACTCAGAAAGGTGACTCCGCATTTACCATACAGCTAACCGTTTCCTTGAAAACCGAGCGCTACCAACAAAACAAAAACAAAATTCCCAAATTCAAAAGAAAAACAAAAAATCCCTATGTTAAAAAATAAAATATTACTCAAGCATTATATTAGTTTTCTTCTTCCTTATTATTATTATTATTATTATTATTATTATTATTATTATTATTATTATTATTATTATTATTATTATTATTATTATTATTATTATTATTATTATTATTGTTTATTATTATTATTATTACTACTGTACTACTATTAATACAAGATGGAATAAGCACATTACTTTTGTTTGCAATAGGTTTCGTAAAAAATACATCAATTTTCAACTCTTTTTCGGAAAAAAAGTCGACAATTTAGTGCAAATACTGTATAACTGTGCTCTTTTACCAAATTTATAACTGAAATATGACGTTAAAATTACAAATATGACCAAGACAATGAAAATGACCAAAATACGAGGGATTAAATAAAAACTGTCCGATTAGGATAACAAATGTGCAATTCGTGTTTTATTTGTGTTTGCGGCGAAAATGGAGGTCAGGATAAAAATAAGATAGGCTATAGGCCGAACCCTTGTTATCATCAGGGCCCGGATTCTAATGACATGTCATCTTTTTATTGATGCTGCATAGACATTGCCAACTTGTGGATAAATCCTAATCATGGCCTCTAGATTATAGAAATGTATTTTTATTAGGTCATTTTTTGTCACTTTACGCAATTTTATATTTTTAGGGCATTTCTTTCAATTTTAGGTCATTATTTTGTCATTTTCATGTCATTTGCTTCCTTATTTAGTCATTTTCTTGTATTTACATTGAGTGTATTAACTTTTTTTGTCGCTAGCGGTGCTATCTTTAAAGTGTTGTTTGTTTAATACAAGCAGGACAAATTTCGGCGTTACAGTGTTGACATGTCTCAGTCGGAAATGAGAATCAAAGAAACGACAACATTTTGTATTATATTAACTATTGTTATAATATTGACTTGGCACCAGAGTCTGCCACCTGCTTGGATCTGAGAGTTTACCCTTGATAAACAACAATATAATCCGGCAGACCACAAAAGGAAATGCCGAATTTTTACTCGCCAGTGCCTCAGTGCCAGTATAAATTTCCGTGAGAAAAGAGCATTCACAACATTACAGTTATTTACAGTTTTTACAATTATGTACAAACTAGTCTATAACTTTGTGTGTACAATAATTATTTTTTATAAATAAAATATCAGTTTTTAGGTCATTTTTTTGTAATTATTTAGTCATTTTCTTTCAAATTTAGGGTCATTTTATAGGTTATTTTTTAAACAATTTTATGACTTCAGAATCCGAACCCTAGTTATCATACAGATATCTACTGTAACTTCAGATTTCAATCTATGTTTGAAGACATTCATTCAGTCTGTTTATTGTAGTCCACGTGGTGTAAACTTGCATCTCGTTTCGAATCCATCAGCATGGTTTATGAACACTTGAAATCTTTCTTCGTTATTACTCTA
Source organism: Ectobius pallidus (assembly GCA_964059195.1). NCBI lineage: Eukaryota > Metazoa > Arthropoda > Insecta > Blattodea > Ectobiidae > Ectobius > Ectobius pallidus. The sequence continues at coordinate 115,114,259 of CAXKWD010000010.1, forward strand.
TATCTCACGACTGTGTCTGACCTTTTCGCTTTGTCACTTGATCTGCGTTCGTGATCTGGCAGACAATTGAAGTTCACACCCGCTGATCCAGGTTAACGGGTTCGATCACGATCTTATACAACACACATTATAATTCTTGAGCAATGCTTAATGGATTGTAATGCATTCTTTTATTCACTACATTATATGCTCTAACAATGAATCGTCTGCCAATACAAAAGCTTTATTGTAGAATTCCGTCATTTTACTTTCTCGCATATCCGTAATAATAATAATAATAATAATAATAATAATAATAATAATAATAATAATAATACAATTTTATTGTCATTTGGCAATGAATTGCAATAGACAAAGTCAGTATGGTTAAAAATAGAATAAAAATACAAGTGATTATACAGGCTACGGTTACAAAGAATGAATTAGAACTAATTGTGGTACACAACCCTTTATATCAGGTCGTTATGCCATGACATACACAAATTAACAAGATAATTCCCATTCAAAAAATTCTTGGATATCATAAAATGGATTCCTAACAAGTAAAATAAAAAGCTTACTTTTGAATATGTTTACCGGAAGCTGAATTATTTTTGATGGGAGCTTATTGTACATTTTTAGGCCTAATACCTCATAACTGTTAAGTGATTTAGATAATCTATGATATGGAATATTGATAAGTTTGTTATTCCTAGTATTGTGAGAATGAATTTCCCGTCCGGTATAATAATCTGATATATTGTTTTTAATATATTATAACAAAACATGGAAAATGTAGTAGCCTATAGAGAAAGTAGGCCTACTGTGATCGTGACAAAAATCTAAATCGAGATAACACCGGGAAAAGTTGTTTCAAGATGCCTAAAAACAGAAAAGAAAGTGTTTTTGGAATGACGTCAATCCGTACGTCCGTACGTCCGTATGTCCGTATGTCCGTCTGTCCATGGCAAGCACAGCGGGTAAACAGTTTATTGTATTTACTTCATTTTTTTGAATTAAGGGCTTTTTCAAAATTTTATCGAACCGCCCAAAATTTGATATTTATAACTCAAATATTAAGGGGACTTTGCATTAAATTTTTTAGAAAAATTTTCGAAACTCTTATCTGTGACTAATAAAATGGCTATATCCGTTTTTCTGCAAAAATGATTTAGAGGGTACTTTACTCGTATCCATTTTAAATTTTTCTAGGCTGTCTCCGTTACATTGGGCGATACATGGAAACTTAGCACACTCAAGTTGTAGAGAAAATTAAAAAGAACATGTTTTGTTAAATACATTTCTTTATCAAATTAATAGGTATCAAGATAAAAACGAAATAACATGACTTAAATAGGAATTTCAGAGCATACATTTTGATTAAAATCTTAATTCTTTTGTTGCCCACAGTAGCAAGACTACTATAATCTAATTATTGTTGTGAAATTTGGCCAGTTTACCACAGACTATTGAACACACCAAAATCAATTAGAGCGAGGTGGTTTAGGGTAATAGGGAAGAGGTACTGGGTTCAAATCAAATTTCGTGGCCACCCAAATTTACCAATAGACTCTTGTAATACCTCATTCGTTAAGCATTTGCTTCTATTGTTCGGCTCTATTTCAATGTATCCTGCATTTTTGCCTTTGAGATTGAGAAAACCATGCAAACCCTAAGTTATTATTTTTATTATTGTTATTATTATTATTTCATGGTAAAAGCTTGAACATAAAGATCGATCCTGATGCTTTCCGTTCTAGATACTTGTTAGTTTTATGAAAATGTAATAAATAAATTTTAATTGTCTCTATAATTTAATTTCTTTCTGTTCTAGCCTTTACCACGTAGCCTATATGCGAGAAAGTTTGTGCAACATATTTTTGCACCATTTATTTAAAAATTCATAGGCCTACTATTTTTACTTTATCTGCATTGTAGGACCGTCCTAGAGAAACTGTTGTGTTCGACCCCGAAATACGACGTCAAGTTATCACTAGGGTCCGGATTTGAAGGTATTAACATTTTTTTTCTCCAGCTTCCTAATTAGTACATTTTAACGTATTTTTCCCTTTCAGACTCCTAGCTTCAGAATATTTTAATCTTATTGAACCTAAAGGGCCTAAAAGGGGCTAAGGAGGACTTTTTCTGCAGAAAAAACATGATTTTTAAATAGATTTTCAAATTAATGCAAAGGAAAATAAAATTTGTATTCACATATTTAATACGTGAATTTATGCATTTTAAGAAAATACATAATAAAAACCCAACATGAGAAGCGAGAAATTTGCAAGATACACGCTTAGGATAGGGAAGTCATGAAAGGTTTCTCTTAAGACTTTTTTTAAATCGAGTCAACTATGAATAAGAAAAGTGTTTCATCATAACTGATGGATTCCATTCTAAAACCTCACCAGTAATTGCGGTTCGTGAGAATTTAATGCAAGGACAAACGTGCATGAAGATAAGATAGTCTATATTCGTAACAATTTGCACGTAGTGCAGTAAAATGTTGCCAAACTGTCCGTTATCTCTCCCACCAACGCCCTTCTTGCACTGCAACGCCTTCATTTGTCAACAAGATGCGCAGATAGTATTAATGATCATATTATTGTAATATTATTTGCTTTTTCACGCGTGTGCAGGTTGCGTGCACATTGGCACACGTGCACATCGGCACAATTGCTTTTTCGTGCACATAGGCATATTATTTTTATCTTGCAATATCATCGTGCTCATCGCTACACACCCTTCGTAGGGGTGAACATAGAGAAAAAGTTGGAATTACATTATCGTATTGAATGCAATGGAGTTCACAGTAACTGCTAGATAGACAGAAAGACAAACACTTCCTTTTATTATTATAGATACATACTGTGTACATTAATATTATAATTGTATTGTTTAGAAATCATTCATGAAGTATCTGCCTGCGATTGAATGAGACTGAATTAATTTAACCTAACCCACAAACAACGTGAGGTAACCTAACGTAACATGACGTAACGTGAGGTAACGTGAGGTAACGTACCTTTACGTAACTTTACGTAACGTAACTTCACGTAACAGAACTTTACATAACGTAACTTTACATAACGTAATTTGACGTAACGTAACTTTACGTGTTACGTACCGTAACTTTACCTAACGTAACGTAACTTTACGTGTTACGTACCGTAACTTTACGTGTTACGTAAAGTTACTTAAAGATACGTTAGGTAAAGTTACGTTACGTAAAGTTACGTAGAGATCAAAAAGTTGTGTTACGTAAGTTGTGTTACGTAAGTTATGTTACGTAAAGTTACGTAAGGGTACATTACCTGACTTTACGACACGTTACGTTAGGTTACCTCACGTTGGTTTGTTAGGTTACGTTACAATAAGATGCGTTACGTTAAGTTACGTTAGGTTACGAAGTGTTACGAAAAGTGACGAAGTGTGACGAAAAGTGAAGTCTGACGAAGTGTGACAAAGTGTGACAAAGTGTGACGAAAAGTGACAAAAAGTGTGACGAAAAGTGACAAAAAGTGTGACGAAAAATGACAAAAAGTGTGACGAAAAGTGACAAAAAATGACAAAAAGTGTGACGAAAAGTGACAAAAAGTGTGACGAAAAGTGACAAAAAGTATGACGAAAAGTGAAAAAAGTGTGACGAAAAGTGACAAAAAGTGTGACGAAAAGTGACAAAAAAGTGTGACGGAAGGTGACAAAAAGTGTGACGAAAAGTGACAAAAAAGTGTGACGAAATGTGAAGAAGCGTGTAACGAAGTGTGTCGAAATCTGACGAAGTGTGACGAAAAGTAACGAAGTGTGACCAAGTGTGACGAAGTGTGACGAAGTGAGACGAAGTGAGACGAAGTGTGATGAAACGTGACAAAAAGTGACGAGAACTTTCGAAAAAGTTTAAAAAGTTTCACCTGACCTAATTTAAACTAAACAAACCTAACCTAACCTAACCTAACCTAACCTAACCTAACCTAACCTAACCTAACCTAACCTAACCTAACCTAACCTAACCTAACCTAACCTAACCTAACCTAACCTAACCTAACCTAACCAACCAAACCAACCAAACCTAACCTAACCTAACCTAGCTAAGCTACCTAACCTAACCTAGCTTTTCGAGACTTTTCGTCACATTTCGTCACACTTCGTCACACTTTGTCACACTTCGTCAATTTTCGTCACACTTTTCGTCACACCGTCACTTTTCGTCAATTTTCGTCACACTTTTCGCCATACTTCGTCCCACTTCGTAAATTTTCGTAACCTATCGCAACATAACGTAACGTAACGCATCGTAATATAACGTAACCTAACACAAACCAACGTGTGGGAACTTAACGTAACGTGACGTAACGTCAGGTAATGTACCCTCACGTAACACAACTTACGTAACTTTACGTAACACAACTTACGTAACTATACGTAACACAACTTACGTAACTTTACGTAACACAACCTATTGAACTTTACGTAACGTAACTTTACGTGACGTAGCTTTACTTAACTTTATGTGACGTAACTTTACTTAACTTTACGTTACGTAACTTTACGTGAGGTAACATTACGTGACGTAAATACACGTGACGTAACTTTACGTGACATAACTTTACGTGACGTAACTTTACATAACCATACGTGATATAATTTACATAACTTTACGTGACGTACCTTTGCGGAACTTTACGTGACGTGACGTAACGTTACGTGACGTGACTTCACGTGACATAACTTTACGTGAGGTAACTTTACGTGAGGTAACTTTACGTGACGTAACTTTACGTGAGGTAACTTTACGTGAGGTAACTTTACGTGAGGTATCTTTACGTAACTTTACGACAGGTAACTTTACGTTAGTAACATTACGTATCTTTACGTAACGTAACTATGCGTAACAATACGTAACTTTACATAACGTAACATTATGTAACTTTACGTAACGTAACATTATTTACGTAACGTAACATTACGTAACTTTACGTAACGTAACATTACGTAACCTTACGTAACATAATATTACATAAGTTTACGTAACGTAACATTACGTATCTTTACGTAATGTAACATTACGTAACGTATCAATTCGAAACTTTACTTGACGTAACTTTACATAAAATTATGTGAAATAACATTACGTAACTTTACGTGATTTAGCATTACGTAACTTTACGTAATTTTACGTAACGTAACTTTGCGTAACTTGACGTAACATAAATTTTCGTAACTTTTCGTAACATAATTTTACGTAACTTGACGTAATATAACTTTATGTAACTGTACGTAACATAACTTTACGTAACATAACTTTACGTAACATACCTTTACGTAACTGTTAAGTAACATAACTTTACGTAACTTTACTTAACGTATCTTTACGTAACATAACTTTACGTAACTTTACGTAACATAACTTTACGTAACTTCACGTAACATAACTTTACGTAACATAACTTTACGTAACATAACTTTACCAAATGTTACGTTATATTACGTAACTTTACGTAACGTAATATTATGTAACCTTACGTAATGTAACTTTAGTATATATACATAACGTAACTTTATGTAATGTAACTTTTGACATATACGTAACGTTACTTTGCGTAACATTAAGTAACTTTACGTATATATACGTAACGTAACTTTGCGTAACATTACGTAACTTGTGTAGCCTAACTTAAAATAACTTAACGTAAAGTAACATTACGTAACTTTACGTAACGTAACATTACATAACTTAACGTAACCTGACAAAAATTAACTTTACGTAACGTAAAGTAACATTACTTAACTTTACGTAACTTAACTATTCGTAACTTTACGTAATTTTACGTAACGTAATTTTATGTAACGTAACTTTACGTAACGGAACTATACGTATTTTAAGTAACGTAACGTCACGTAACATTACGTAACTTTACGTGGGGTAACTTAACGTAACTTTACGTATCTTTACGTTACGTAACTTAACGTAACTTTACGTAACGTAACTTTACGTAACGTTACTTTGCATATCTTTACGATAAGTAACTTTACGTAACGTGACTTTACGTAACCTAACGTGACTTTACCTAACGTGACTTTACGTAACGTAACGTAATCTAACCTAGCGTAACGTGACGTAACGTGAGGTAACGTGAGGTAACGTGAGGTTACGTAGTTTTACGTAACTTTTCGTACCGTAACTTTAGGTAACGTAACTTTACGTAATGTAACTTTACATAACTTAACTTCTCGTAACTTTACGTAATTTTACGTAACGTAACTTTACTATCGTAACTTTACGTAATTTTACGTAACAACTTTACTAACGTAACTTTACGTAACCTAACGTTACGTAACTTTACTTATCTTTTCGTAACGTAACTTTTCGTAACATTACGTAACTTTACGTAACGAAACTTTACGTATTTTTACGTAACGAAACTTTACGTATTTTTACGTAACGTAACGTAACCTAACCTATCCTAATTTTACCTTACCTAACCTAACCTAATTTTACCTTACCTTACCTTACCTAACGTAACGTAACGTAACGTAACGTAACGTAACCTAACCTAACCTAACCTAACCTAGCCTAACCTGACTACCTATCTACGATATCAACGGTCGGTTTCCTTAGCCGCGGTAGCTACGGGGTGCTGCCTTGGAGCCGTGGGGAAGGAGGCCGTAAGTTTGAGTCTCTATGTCCACCCCTGCCCCCAACGTGGTGTGTGGCGATGAGCACGATAACTATTACAAGATAAAAATACTATGCCGATGTGCACGAAAATGCGACTGTGCCGATGTGCACGTGTGCCAATATCAAAAGAAAAGAAGTAATAGGCCTACCACTCGAAAGTAAGTTTACCAACAAACAAAAAACACACACACGCATAAAAGTACTAAAAACATTAATGGCAAAAGTAGGCTAACGACATTAAATAAATAAATAAATTAATTAATTAATTAATTAATTAATTAAATACAAACTAAAGTAGCTAAGATCAACAACATATCGTACAAATTCTGCGAAGGAGCATACAATTTTAGGGTGGATAATAAAAGAATTAAATAAATAAAATGACAAGCAATAAAATCAATCAAAACAAAGAAGAACGAAATACGGCAAGAAATACGAAAGAGGTCTCAAATAAGAAAACTACATTTAATGAAGAATGAGCCAGTAGAAATAACAGAGATAATAACGTGGAAAAATGACTCAAAACAGAAATAAAGGGACACGAAGGATTTAATAAATTAAGAAAGAAAGAAGGAAAGAAAGAAGGAAAGAAAGAATGAAAGAACGAAAGAAGTAAACGTAAAATGTTGATCAATAATTGAATGAATGAACAAATAAATTAATCTATATATATAAAAATGAATGTATGTGTGTGTGTGTGTGTGTGTGTGTGTGTGTGTGTGTGTGTGTGTGTGTCCTTTATGCATTACTAAACCATTCAACCGATCGCCATGAAACTTTGGGAAGTTGTTGGGTACATTGCCGGGAAGGTTTCTGTCACACTACATTTTTAGTTTTAGCCTTCGTTCGCGAGTTATGAGTGAAAAATGGCAAGAAAACGTGCATTTTTTACGCTTTCGAAGCATAAGTTTTCAGTTATTCATTTCAGTTGTCAAATCAGTTGCAGAAGGCTTTGTCTATTTTTGTCATACTTTGGAAACAATAGCATCGCGATCGCTTTGGAAGGCAATGGGTATCTCATGTTATTATAAACGCCAGAGAAGTTAATGATAAGGTGATGGTAAGGTAATATTAAACATTTATTTAACGTGGAATATGCTTCTTATGAAAGATGGTTTACAGAAAATTCCAGGGAAGTTGCTTAGTTCGGGGTCCAGGCTACAACATTTCTATATGTAATCATAAGTAAAATCTCTTATGTAGGGTCGTTAAATCTGCCTGAAATGTAACGGAATTATAAGTCTGGACAAATGATTATAGAAACTATGGCCTCAGTAGGCTTATTCCATTCTTCATCTATATAAATAAAAACGAATATATGTCTGTCTGTCAAATACATTTACACACATTTTTTTCATAGTGAGTTTAATCGATTTCAATTCTCATAATCTTCTGAGATTGCAGCAACGCTCGACGGGAAATCTATATAGAACTTCTATATAGCCTACATAAAAATGAATGTATGTGCGTCTGTCCTTTATGCATTACTATGCCATTCATCCGATCACCATGAAACTTTGGGAAGATGTTGAATACAATCCCGCAAAGGCATGCTACATTTTTTTATTTTAGCTTTCGTTCGCGAGTTATGAGTGAAAACGGGATTGAGACGTACATTTCTTGCGCTTTCGAAACATCAGTTTTCAGTTGTCAAATCAATTGCAGATGACTTTGCCTACTTTCGTCATACCTTGGAAATAAAAGCATCGCGATCGTTCGAATTTTGTAAGCCCACCATGGCCGAATCATTTGTTTATAATGTCAAGGCACGCAGACAGATTAAATTTTCACCCTACACGGAAGAAGAATAGTGAATATAGCCCTAAATGGACAAACATTATGCAGGGTTTTTTAGGCCAGGGAACTCGAATATGAGGTTATTTTTCCCATGCTGAGCTTTCTAATCGTGGAATTCACTTCAAAGCCAGATTTACAGTTGTTTCATTAATTAGGCCTATCAATCGTTTAGTTTAGACCTATGAATGTTTCGTGTGCAAAGTGATAATAAATATAATAGTTTAATTATTTTGCTCTTAATTTATAATCTTCCAATTAATTATTGTGGGCGAAGCCGCGGGGATCTGCTGTAAGCTATAATAAGCTGTAGCTTATCTAGCGATTTCTGAGGAAATAGTTTGTGTGTGATAAGTCGTTCTTCCCCATTTCAAATTCTAAATACCTATATAAAGACCTTAAAGACCTCGAGTTTGAAAATCGAAAGTCCTTCATAAGTTATTTTCGCATTTACAAAATACAAAACCCGAGCGACAGCGGGCCTTTTAAGCTAGTAACAATAAAAATCACATGGCCTAAGAATTTCGTGACGAGCATTATTACCGAGTGAAGATCACAGGACTTAACAATAATAATACAGAAAACGAACTAATGGAATAAGGAAACAAATAGTATTGCAAAAAAGAATTATCACAAATCGAACCTAAAATTTAGTAGATACTCTAGATGTACTCACTTGATAAAAATTGAGTTACGCAAAGGAATATTATTAAAACTTACGTCAAAGACGAAATAGTTATCAGAAAGAAGTGTCTTGTTAATAATATAATATAATAATAATAACTTAATAATAAATAAGAAATAAATAAACAATATGTCGTCGAGCACAAAGATGCTACTGTCATTGTCATGTGTTAAATTAGATTTGTATGTCGACCTATATATTTAATCATTCGACCTTTATAGAAGACAATTATTCTGTCCCAGTGATAGATGTTATATAACTTACAAAACCCGGTAAGCTAGTCTATATTAATAAAAGGAAGTGTTTGTCTGTCTGTCTGTCTGTCTGTCTGTCTGTCCGCGATGCCCAGCGAAATCTACTGAACGCAGAGATCTGAAATTTTAAATAAAGGTGGACTGAAGGGTCGGAAAATGCACCTCGAAGCCGGAATTTTCATTTAGATTTCGTTCGTGAGTTATGAGTGAAAAACGGGCAGAAAACGTGAATTTTTTTGTGTTTTCGAAGCATCAGTTTTCAGTAATACATTTCAATGTCAAATCAATTACAGTAGGCTTTGGCTATTTCTTTCATACCTTGGACATAAAAGCATCGCGATCGCTTGAAAGTTGTAAGCCTACGCTGGTCGATTCATTTGTTTATAATGTCAAGGCACGCAGATATCTGAAATTTTCAATCCACACGGAAGAGGGATAATCAATATAGGCCTAAATACGGTCAAACATTGTTCGATTTGGACGAAACTCACTATACAGGGGTTTTCTGGGCCATAGAACTCAAATCTGAGGTCCCTTTAACCATCTAATCGTGATATGTAGTCCACGTGATTTAGGTGTTAATAGGCCTAAATAGAATGATTTAACTAATATGCTCTTAAATTTTAATTTTTACTTTTTGAAATAATTATCGCGGGCGAAGCCGCGGGCACATGCTAGTAACAAATACAGTAAACAGAAAAGTGTCAAATAGAAGAGAATAAAATAAAACAAAATAAATACAGTAGAAACAAGGACATGTAAACCATTAAAACAGAGTAAGATAACGTACTAGTTGCTGGCGGCGTAATTTAAGGGGCCCCCAGGGGTGGGCTGCTGAACGGCCTACTTACGAATACTAAAGAGCAGTTCCGTATGTCGGGACAGCAGGTGTATGACGGGTTTCAGGAAGTTCCGGATCTCTACATTCCACCCTTCTCCATTATTATCAATAACCACCTCACATCATGCAAGCATTTTGATCTCTCTCTCTCTCTCTCTCTCTCTCTCTCTCTCTCTCTCTCTTCTGATATTACTATGTATGAACTAATAGGTCTATTTATAGCCAATAATAATAGTAGTTTTCAATAATAATAATAATAATAATAATAATAGTAATAATAATAATAATAATAATAATAATAATAATAATAATAATAATAATAATAATAATAATGAGGAAGTGACTATCTGTCTGTCTGTGCGCGATGCCCAGCGAAATCTACTGCATGCAGAAATCTAAAATTTTAAACATAAATGTACGGAAAGTCTGGCCAAATGCACCTCGAAGCCGGATTTTTTGTTTTCACTTTCGTTCGCGAGTTATAAGTAAAACAACTGACAGAAAACGTGATTTTTTTTTCGCAATCCAAGTATCAGTTTTCAGTAATACATTTCATGTGTGAAATCAGTTGCAGGTGGCTTTGCCTATTTTTTTTTTAAATATAATTTGGAAATATAGGAATCGCTTCATTTTGTAAGTCCACCCTGGTCGATTCATTTCTTTATAATGCGAAGGCACGCAGCCATCTGAAATTTTCAACGTAGTCAGAAGTGGGATAATGAATATAGGCCTAAATGGACAAACATTGATCAATTTGGACGGAACTCACTATGCAGGGGTTTTCTGTGCCAGAGGTCTTTTTCCCTGATAATTTTCATACTGTAAATACCAAAATTTCTGAGTGATTATTTTTTTTATCTATTTGTAAATGTCATGTGAACAATATAATATAGAATCTTTGGATTATCTGCAGTATAAATATTTTTTAAAACCAATTCAACATTTGTTATTTTTTTTTACAAATTTTTACATGATAAATATATACTTTAAAAAAAAACTATTAAAGTTACATCAATGATTCTAGACAGTGTTGTTCACGAATATCAAATATACTTGCTTGCAAAATTTCACTACAATATGTTTATAAATGTTTGATTTATGAGGGAAACGGCACTTCAGTGCACAAAATTTGGCTGCCATTTCGAAACGATATTTGCCCATAATTGTAATAGTTAAATTAATTCTGAAAATAGTATACAATTGCAGAACTACACCTTTTCAACCTCAATTTCGGAAAAAGTAATTTCAATTTCGGAAAAAGTAATTCCAATTTCGGAAAAAGTAATTTCAATTTCGGAAAAGGTAATTTCAAATTCGGAAAAAGTAACTTCAATTTCGGAAATACGAGGGCTATGAAGAGGGTATAGTAAAGTTGGTACCACGCTAGGACAAATGACTCAATCGGAGTGAGATTATGTAGAGAAGTAGCTGGAAGGTGTACCTAAATGTTCCAAATAAAACAGTTTGGATTTTCACTGTGGTTTTCATTTTATGCCCCATCGAATGTTTAAAAAAATAGCCCTCGTATTTCCGAAATTGAAGTTACTTTTTCCGAAATTGAGATTACTTTTTCCGAAATTGAAATTACTTTTTCCGAATTTGAAATTACTTTTTCCGAATTTGAAATTACTTTTTCCGAAATTGAAATTACTTTTTCCGAAATTGAGGTTGAAATGGTGTAGTCAATATATAGCATGCCAGATTACAAGGCTACAGAACAATTCATTGCTGAGAAAAGAAAATGAACTTCGCCTATTTTTCAGCATCGAAAGGAGTAAGTTATGTCCCCCATTAAGAGCAATTTAGCGTTTTGTCACATTCATCCGTACGAAGGAAGGGTAACCATCTTGTAATATACTAGCAGGTGCCCGCGGCTTCGCCCACGATAATTAATTGAAAAATTAAAAATTAATAGTATAATAATTATTAAGGCATTATATTTACTAACACTTGCACGCGAATCATTCTTAAACTAAACCATTAATAATTAATGAAACAGCTAAAATTCCGACTTTAGAGTACATTCCACGATTAGAAATTGCCGCCTGGGAATGCGATCTCAGATTCGATTATGCAGTTCCAAAGCTAATTGTGAACACATAATACGTATTGTTTCTCAACTGTTTGTTGACAGATGAATATGATGTGAATTTTTACTTGATAAATTCAGTGCAATTTTCAGAAATTATATAATTTTTCAAGGGAAGTTGTGGTTTGTTTGGATATTTATTTCCGCGATACTTCCATGGTTAAACTATCAATAGCCTATATTATAGCTGGTGCCCGCGGCTTCGCCCGCCATTATTAATTGACTCCAGGATTTTTAAGAAATTTACACTGGCAGTTGATTAAAAATGTTTGTGGTTCAGTGCTATGAAAATTGTAAATAAAAATAAAATTAGAATATTTGTTCATTGTGTTCATTTCACTTAGGACTTATATAATAAAGAAACAGTTTTCCTAATTTTGAACTTTTCGTGAAAGTTTAGACTGAGAGAGACGAACATCGCCGAGTATGCCCGATGTTTCACGAAGTGAGCGAGGGAGTGAACACGCTATTTAGAGCCGTTGAATTGTATAAGAGCAGATAGTTGAAGAACTAGAATAATAAAAATTAGGATGCCAGCAATTATATGAACAACTTTTTTTTTGTACTTTCCTCCGAAAACCAGAAGTAATTAATCGTGCGACCCTTGGAGGACCTCTGCTACACATAATGGAGACGGGTGTCGACCCAGATCGGCCGGGCGGCCCAATTCGTGACCAGACGAGAGGCAAGTTACATAAATATAGACACACGGAACTAACTGGGCCAGAATTCCCACGATTTAATTGACTTAGCAGAGACTGCGGATGGTTTAGCGTTCAACAGCGCGGGTCCACTGATTTATACGCATGCGCCCGTGGGAACACGGACAGCGCCTCCTGATATCTTCGAGATGAAAACAGAAGGTCAAGGGTAACAGATGAGAATCTAGTGCGAGCGATCTTCATTGATTTGACCCACAATATGGAGATATTTCATAAACTCTTCAATAACCGTAATTGTTGTCTCATTTTAAACTGGCCTTAATGTGCGTATTATACAAGGCTATAAAAATGAATTTAGTATGTATCTGGAGCCATGGTGCCACATGTAGACTTCCGGCACCAGCTATCACTTCAGACATCTTCAAGAAATAAGATTTATATTATCCATTCTCTTTTAGCAGTCCAGTGCATGTAAACATTGCATTTGTATCATTCCGCCCGTATCTTTATTCGACTGGCAGACCCGACGAGAGGGAAGGGCCCGGCCGACCAGGTTTTACTTTTTATTTTCTAAATTTACTCTAAAAAAATTGGTTATAAGGCAATAACAGCTTAAGTTATGTTCTATGTGTTTACTTTATCTGCTTTGTCCTGTCGTATAACGGTGTCACGGAATTAATCAGTTATCTTTTCGGTAATCTTTTCAAAAGATTAAACTGGTATACACAGATAAAATTGTTCCTAATTAGAACATTTTAATGTATTTTTCAGTTTCGTGCCCGGCATCAGTTAACTGATTTGGTCCAAAATCAATAGGCTTCGTCCCATGGGCGTTATAAATGGTATACCAAGTTATATGAAAATCCGATAAAGCGTATTTGAGCTATCGCGCTTACAGACACACGGACAGACAGACAGTCCTGTCTACCAGACAATCTCATTCTGGTACCATTCTGGCTCTTAATAATTATGTAATATCATTACATAATCTTTTTGTTGCATACAATATAGGCCTAAAGGGCGAGTTGGGTAGTGAATTTAATATTTGACGGGGGCCCAGGAAAAATTTGTCCCTGGGGCCCTTGCTTTCTTTCCACGGCCCTGTCGATTGGTCATGTCTTACGTCAGTCTTCTCCTTCCATACATTGTCCACGTGTGTTAATGGTAGCTGATACGTTAAAAACAAATGAATTCATTATTTCGTTTTCAAGCTTAAAGCTGCCATATGTAGTACCATATTAATTAGTTCTGATTTTCACATTATAGATGCAAGCCTTTTAAACCAAGCCGGATACTATTAAAAGAGAATTTTTTAAGTGAATGCAACCATTAGGGCAAGGCATTTGATGATTTTGCATCTATTATATATGAAGGTTTAAAGATAGCTCGATTATATATAAATGTGTATCTTGAATTAATTGATTAATAAGGGCCATTTGTTTTTGCATTTTTTCTTTTGCTTCACTTTGCATTCTTCGTCAATTCAAGAGATAGGCCTAGGTCTTTTTTTGGCAATTTTTAAGTAATTTTTTGGTAATTTTTAGGTCATTTTTTGGCAATTTTTAGGTCATTTTCGGCATTTTTAGGTCAATTTTGGCATTTTTAGGCCATTTTTCAGTGGAGATAGAGAGGAGCATTTCCATGTACAAATCGTTACTTTCAGACAACAGACAATCGTTTTTATTTGAGAATCTCCCATAAGTGTTCATAGTTCATTTTAATTCAGGTTTATTTTAAACACCACAGCAGTTTGTCTACTAGCAATAAAGAGTCTTTTCGTTTCTTTTTAAATGGCATATATTTGTTAGGGGCAATTTGATGGGCATGGCAGTTCAGAAAGAATTTCTTTTTCGCTAAGGTTCTCCAAGTGGTATAAATTTACTTAGGCCCTACTTCTTTAGGTAACAAAGTGTGTTTTATATTGTAAATACATATACAGGGTGTTGACGAATAACACCGAAATATTTTACCTGTGTATAGAGGGGACGTAGACAAGCAACTTTTATTAGGAGATTTTTGCACTATGGATTCAATTTTCCTTTTACTGCATAAAATCTCCCAGGGCATGGCCGCCACTGACTTCTAATATTAGAAAAAAATGCAAAACAAAGGAGCTTAGTTATTAACGCTGTAGTCAGTAGCTATGAATAAAAAGAAGACTAATGCAGTGGCGACCAGTCATGTGATTAGTCTGTAAATTTTGCAGATTATGGATACACTAAATTATGTTATAGCTGTTGACAAATGATTAAGCGCCAGGTTTTTATCGATCACTAGGAAGGCATGAAGTCAATTTAATGAACATTTTAACCCTATTTCGCGTAATTATTGATTTATTATGACTTTAATTTTACGTCATAAGGCAAAAATCTCCGAATAAAAGTTGCTTGTCTAAGTCCCCTCTATATACAGGTACAATATTTCGGTGTTATTTATTAGGTGTCGTGCACATCGGCCAGTCGCATTTTCGTGCACATTGGCATAGTATTTTTATCTTGTAATATTATCGTGCTCATCGCCACACAACCCGTTGGGGCTAGGGGTGAACATAGAGACTCAAACCTACAGCCTCCTTCACCACGGCTCCAAGGCAGCACCCCTTAGCTACCGCGGCTAAGGAAACCGGCCGTTGATATCGTAGATGGGTTAAGTTAGGTTAGGTTAGGTTAGGTTAGGTTAGGTTTGGTTAGGTTAGATTAGATCAGATTAGGTTATGTTAATTCAAAGTCTCATTCAATCGCAGGCAGATACTTTATGACTGATTTCTAAACAATACAATTATAATATTAATGTACACAGTATGTATCTATAATAATAAAAGGAAGTGTTTGTCTGTCTAGCAGTTACTGTGAACTCCATTGCATTCAATACGATAATGTAATTCCAAATTTGTCTCTATGTCCACCCCTACGAAGAGTGTGTGGCGATGAGCACGATGATATTGCAAGATAAAAATACTATGCCGATGTGCACGAAAATTCGACTGTGCCGATGTGCACGCAACCTATTTATTAACACCCTGTATAATGCACTGTCATCCATTAAATTGCTTTTCGCAATTCATTACTTAAAAAACGAATTATAAGTAATAATGGTAAATTTAGGCCTACTGGTATTTTTTTTAACTTTTGTCATTTTCCACTATTTTTAGTTTTTTAAATGCATTTTTATTTTGAATTTTTCACTATTTTATGGTCATTAAATACCTTGCCCAAGTAATCATAAGTTAAACGGCTCAATATTTATCTATACGTTCTACTTGTTGAATTTACTCACAAGCCATATAGCTGTAAGAACATTACATTTTATGTAACTAATAATGTATCAACGGTAATTTCCACACAATAACATGGTTACTGAGACCTCATTTCGGGAGCCGCTGCTTGAAGTTAAGGAAGGGCAAGGAAGATGACCTGTCGACCACATGCAATGTCAATCAGACGCAACAATTACATTACGCAACAAATAGAGAAATCTGCAATATCCGTGTTTGCATAACTTCCAAATACCTGGCACGCCACGCCAGGCGATGCTCTTCTTTCTCTCGTGGTGTAATAATTACGTTACCATGGCAATCACGGCTCTCTAGTATAATACGTGCTTACTGTTGCCAACCGTACAATTTCGGTAATAATAATTGGCCTTAAATGTACGTGTGAGGTCCGATTAGTGAAAAATACATAAGAGCGATCCTGGTAACACTTTCTACCAAATTTTATTTCAAGTTATTATTATTATTATTATTATTATTATTATTATTATTATTATTATTCATCTTTTGGGATGTGCTGACTAGACAATACATGCAATTGGATCAATGAGGCTTCTATAGCCGACCTGACAGAAATACATGTTACGCATTGAACTCTTCAAATGTTACTTACAATTGTATTATTATTGTATTATTATATCATCGTCATCATCATCCCTGTAACATTATTATTATTATTATTATTATTATTATTATTATTAATATATTATAATATCCTAATTTGTAAAAACTGTCTGTAGCATCTTTAAATTAATAAATGAAATGAAAAATCATGGTTATTATTAATATTGTTATTATTATTATTATTATTATTATTATTATTATTATTATTATTATTATTATTATTATTAGTTCTGTGAACAGTGTACTTCGCGTTCGATAAAGAAGCTAAAAAATGCTCCAGATCAGTAAAGGAATGACCGAAGTGTTGAAATTCTTTTTCTAAACTACTTGTCCTAGCATCTTATAACTAAGCACATTTAATTAAAGTCTAAAGGTTTAAAATTTCATTCTAATATTTTAATTTGTTTCACTAACTTACTTACTTACTTACTTAATGGCAATAGACAAGTCCTAAGCAAGCTAAAGGAATATTTCTATTTTATGGAACCCGAAGATTGATTATCGCCCGCCATTCAACCCTATTCTGTGTTAACTCCATCCAACCATCCCTCTAAAATCCTACTTCTCTTAAATATATCCTAATATTGTCCTCTAACCTACGTCTAATTCTTCCAAGCAGTCTGTTCCCTTCGGGTTTCCTCCCAAGCGCGCAACATGTCCAGCCCATTTCAACCTCCGTCATTTAATTACCCTTACTATATTCAGTGAAGCTGTTGACACTATTTTTAAACCTGCGTTGGCTTTAAACTGCCGGTGTTTGCAAACTTTAATCCTTGCTTTCTTAGTTTCAATTTGCATTTTTTTTTCTCCCCCCATTCGTCGTTATGCAGTTTTCTCCAGTCCCCGTTTTCATTAATTAGTTTTACAGATATTCAATTTATTTCACTTTTTTTTTAGCAAAATTGAAATCTATCTCCTCTGACAGATATTAAAGTATGAACCTGAATTTTTATGCGAGATTATTTGATGTTTGCTTTACAAATATGCTGTTGGATTTATTATATCGTTTATACATTTAGTCTAAAAAAATGTTTTACCTAGAGAAATGAAAAACTGCCCTGGGATTATACAGAATATTAAAAAAAAGAACTAAGATCTATATAGAAAATCTGAACTAGACATTTTATTGCACAAATTCTATAGTACCGGTACATTTAAAAAAAAATATTCATAGTTGTGTCTCTATTTTTGTGGGAGATAAATTTTGAAAGTGGAAATAAACATGCAAATTAATTGAAACTAAGAAAACACGCGATTAAAGATTGCATGCAATGGCAGTTTGAAGACAACGGAGGTTTAAAAATGGCCTCAGCAGCGTCTGTTCTATACGTCCAAATGGTTTAAAATTTTGCTTTAGGATATGCTTGATTTTTTTACACTAAAGGCTAGTTTACACGACGAAATTAGGTTTCGTAAGTAAGTTTTGCAACTGTTTTTTGCTTGAATGCGCAAGCGCAAGATGTACCGGTACTGGCAACAATGAGTTACGAAACTACGCAGTTTCGGCTGATTCCAACTTTTCACGAAACTATAATAGTAATGTTGTTATTTTACGCTTATTTAGCTTGTTCGCGTTTCGTAAAATGAAATGGGGAAGTGAGGAAATTGTGAAATTCCTGTATTCATACGTGTTTCAAACATTTATATGGGATTTTAATTACTTGATCTTCAGAAATAACATGAAATGTGTGGTTGCAATGGAAAGAAAATGTGTGTAATTAGTTTCACGAAATCACTTTCATGAAAATGGTTTCGAAACCTAGTGTCATCGTGTAAACTAGCCTTAAAATCCAAAAATAGCATTTTTTGACCAACATGGCTAAATCAACATTTCAATCTTAAAAAAATGTGGCGTCACTCCAAGCCACGCAAACATCGAATTCCGGGGTCGAACACAATACTTCCTTAACCTATAGTAGGCCTACCTATGATATAGACAGAAAAAGTAATATCAGTGGGCTATATCAGAGGATGCTACGTAAATTTCAAGTTTACTAATGTCTCAAAGCAACAAATGACTGTAGCAGTCCATGGCCAACTTCGAAAGCTTTCGCGAGAATGTCATTTGTCTGAAGTGAATTCCTGATTAAACACGGAAAACAGACGCAAACAGATTCCTTTTTAGCGCATGGCGAGTCGAATTGCAAGCGCGGACTTCTTTCCGTACTTTTCCACAACATCAAGAACGATGACGGACTGTCCTGGAGTTTTCTGCTTAATATGGGTAGTAATTTCATACAAACATCAGTCATCAGGAACATCTACACAAGATATAAACATAAAATCTGATGTGTAACACTCACTTAACTTTCTATGCCTTCAGTATGAGTAAAACAACGTTCTCACTTCAAATTCTGATATAATATAATAACTCTGTTGGCTTAAATTTGTTTTATGACCAAATATAAGCTTAAATCCATGTTGAAGTTTTTTTTTAATTCAGTTGTGTCCCTTTTAGCTGCGAGGCCATATCAGGAATTTGGGATATGTGTCTATACAGTAGGGTAGGCCATGGAACTATTGAATGTCAATTATTTCTATTATTGGTGTATTTTTATGGAGTAAATTTCAACTGATATAAATTTAAATTGATATATAATTCGAAATGGTGAGGACTATTCATGGTATGTAAATATCCAATTCGGCATTTGCTTTTACGACTGGGGAAAACCATGATAAACCCATGTCAAATTGGCCGGCTACGAGATTTGAACTTGGGACCTCTCGAATACGAGTCCAAGACGTTACCATCTCGGCCACCTCGCTCGGTATGTTAAAGTTGGTGTGACAGGTAAATGCCATCTGGATTCTGTTTATAGAATGCCATTAAGACTTTAACGTCCTACGCAATTTTAGCGGCCTAGGTCGCTAAAATGCAAATTTTCGGCGTGTTACCATTCCGACAAGCAGCTGTTTTAGAGAGCGTGTACTAGAAAAACGTATTTAATACTTCTTAACATTTTTTTCAAATGGGTGAAGTGTGAAATCCTTGCATGGCTGATTGTAGTTCTTTGATAAAATACATTCTCTTCACGCCAAGAAGCGTGATGTATCTCAGACGCAGGGTTGCCAACCACAAAAGCTAAAATCTCTTTGACAACTCCATAAATTTTCTTTAAATTTCTTTGACACATTAAAAAAATCTTTAATTATATATTTTACCGATAATAATAATAATAATTGATAATAATTTTATTAATATGAATATTGCCTCAATTTAACTGTATGCAATTCACAAAGGCATAAATGCGCTGAGAGAAGAGATATTTTGTGCTGAGGCATCGTTTTTAACTCAGTGTATGCATTTAAATAGTTGTAGACTGCTCTCTCGCTCTCTATTTTATTATTTGTCCGAATTTCCGCTTTATCATTATTAATTAATTAATTATCTATGGAAAACAGTTAATTCATTTTTTCTGTAGGTTTGGGACGAAATTCTTTGATTCTACGGGGATTGAACAAGATATAGGCGATGAGAGAGAAGACGTTTTATGCTGAGGTGTCGTTTTTAACTCAGGGGGCACAATGTACTTATTGTAAGATTCAACTGTGCCTTGATGACCTCATCCACTCTGCATAGTTTTATTAATTATCTATAGAAAACAGGGGAAAAAAAATTCTGTAGATTTGGGACGAAATTCTTTGATTCTTTGAAGGAAGCAAGATTTCTCTAAATCTACAGAAATTTCTTTGAGGTTGGCAACACTGATTCAGACGCACGGGTCTGTACTAATTTTAGATGTGCAAGAAACAGATGAGTGTTCAGATTGAATAAAAGGAGACCTTGTCTGCTCTGATATAGTTCCTCATTACAAATGAATACAGCCAATGACAAGGGTGATTTGAAACCGACCATCAGTTAGATTGCAAGAGAACAGATAGCAGCGCTTTATCAGCTGTCACTCTTCGTTACACAGTAGGCTTTGGAACATCAGTCTAATTATACTATAATGTTTACAAACATGTGTTCGCGATTTAAATTTGTAGAAATATCAATTGTTGCAATTCTTTAAACAACTTTCTACAATTCTATCAAGAAATCAATAAAGACGCGTAGGTCAAAGTTGTGGCCAACCTCTTACGTATTTTTTCTTTATTTAATTATTTTTCTTTCCTTCTTTATATATTTTTTTACTTTTATTTCTTCCTTTATTTTTAGTTATTTACGCCTATTCTTTATTTTTTGTCTTTTTTATTTCATTATTTTCTTTCTTTCTTCTTTCTTTTTGTTTATTTTTGTTTTATATCATTGTTTCTTTTCTTTCTTTTTCTTCTTCCTTTATTTTCTTTCTTTTTCTTTATTTTTTCTTTATTTCATTCTCTCTTCTTTCTTTCTTTCTTTCTTTCTTTCTTTCTTTCTTTCTTTCTCTTTCTGTCTTTTATTTTCCTTCGTTTCTTCAAGTCAATGGTTAAAGCCTCTGAATTAATGAGTGAGCACTAAATGACTAATTTAGCACGATTTTTTATGTTATAAATGTAAATAAGTTTATAAATCTAATGATGAGCATTAATTGTTCATATAAAAAATTATGTAAAATTTATAATAAATATAAAGAAAATTAAACTTTGTGTTGTTTTATTGATTTATAATTTATAATTTATAATTATTTATTTATTTATACAAATTTATACAAATATACAAAACAAGACCACCCGAATGAGCAAGCGCTCGTGCTCGGGCACAGTTCAGCCATTTACGTTACAAAATACAAATTACAAATATATAAAGAAAATATAATATTAAATCAATACCTAAAAAATAATAATAAAAAAGAAAGAACAGAATAGTAAAAAGAAAAAAGGAAAAGTAGTAAGAACAAAAATTGAAACCCTGAGTTATTACAAATAAAATAGTTCCTTAATTGTCTACTAAGTACAGAGTGAAGTAACTTTTGAACTATGAAATAAGATTTTTGATAAACTTATTGAATTTTTTGTTGTTCATATGTACTATTTCTGGATGTGACCTAATTATAGAGTTATAGAGTCTTGGACCATAATAAATGCTATGTTTAGAGCCAGAAGAGGTGAAGTATTTTGGTTCTATTAAAGGCAATGTTTTATTTCTTCTAGTATTGTAATTATGAGGATCCGATACATGTACGTTGCGGTATTTGTGAAAGTATTTGTGAAAGTATGATTCATAAGTTCCTTTCTATATATTTTTTATTTGTTGTAAATTGAAACAAAGGTTTGTTTCGGGAGGCCCCGGGTTCAAACCCCATGACTGGCCAGTTTGACTAGGGTATTTCATGTTTTCCCCAGTCGTAAGGGCAAAAGCCGAATTGGATATTTGGTTACCAAGACGCATCGACGACATT
This sequence comes from Ectobius pallidus, assembly GCA_964059195.1. NCBI lineage: Eukaryota > Metazoa > Arthropoda > Insecta > Blattodea > Ectobiidae > Ectobius > Ectobius pallidus. The sequence continues at coordinate 115,136,461 of CAXKWD010000010.1, forward strand.
TCATTATGTGTCATAATCATTATAATTAATTATCAGTTCAAAATTAACAGAAGCCATAACTCATCAACAATAGAAAACAGATTAATCACATTCAGAACCTAACTGATGATGACCTCGAGGATAAACAAAGTTGAACCTTTTGAAGTTTGTTATGAATTAAATATATAGAGTCTAACCATTTTTTGTATTAAAGTCAAGTACAATTTTAGGGGAAGAGTCACAATGTTGGGGGGAGAGATTTTGATACGTTTAGGCAACACTAGCTGGTCTGGCATCGCTGGATAAACTATGGCATATAGTAAGGTATGTCTCTGTTATACAGAGTGTTAATGAATAACATCGAAATATTGTACCTGTGTATAGAGGGGACATACTACCCGCACGCCACTTCTTGAGCGCTGGATTTACGGGGAAGTGAGGGCCGGGGGGAACAAAACAAAGCTATTCCGCCAGTCTTTCTGCAGTGTTGTCAACCAAAGAAATTACGTTTCAGCAGAATCGCGCGTATGGTATTTTATGTAGTGACTTTAATATACAACGATTTTAATGCACTCCAATAATATAACGTGGTGATGGTATTGCGTAACAATTAATTACACGTCATAAGCCTTTGGTTATCAAATAAGTCGTAAAATAAGAATATTATGCATAATATAGGCTCAATATTTTTACACTGGATGACTAATTTTAAGCATAAAGAAGAGTCTTAGCAGAACATGCTTCACCATTTCGTGTTTTAAAACGAAAGAGAGGTAAGGCATCTAAAAGTGGAGAAAGCTATAAGCCTAATTTTAAACGTATTTAATACAAATTGTGAAAAGTTCGCTCAACTTTCAGTCCATGAAATTGACATCAGAGTTCACGGGATCGTCAGAAATTAGCACATACGGAATTCTTAAAGAGGTGAGGAAAGTTTTGAATGTACAATGAAGTATTTGTGAAATCAGCAGTTCGAAAGATTGTATTTTTCCCCATAACTCCATGCGTCAGAAAAGATAATGTCAATAAATAAATAAGAATCCTGAGACAGAATGAAAGCTTATTATTGAAGCCACTAGATGTCAGGGTGTATAGCGTACTTCGTGTTTCAATGTTGTCAGCTTAACCTACGAAGTTGAACGAAACCTACCGAATGAGGACTAGGGAGCCGAGCGCTCAAGAAATCGCGCGCGGGTAGTAGACAGACAACTTTTATTAGGAGATTTTATCTACGGATTCAATTTTTCACGTTACAGCATAAAATCTCCCAGGGCATGGCCGCCACTGACTTCTAACATTTGAAAGAAATGCAAAACAAAGGAATTTCGTTGTTAACATTGGAGTTATGAATAAAAAAAAAAAAAACTAATGCAATGGTGGCCAGTCATGTGATTAGTCTGTAAATTTTGGAGATTATGGGATTATGATATGTTGATGAATGATTAGTAATATGGTTTTTGTCTATCACTAAGAAGGCATGAAGTTAACTTAATGAAAATATTAACCCTACTTCGCTTCATTATTGACTTACGAGCACCAAATTGAAGTGACTTTAATGTTCTGTAGCATACACATTTTACGTCATAGAGCAAAAATGTCCCAATAAAAGTTACTTGTCTATGTCCCCTCTATACACAGGTAAAATACGAGGGGTATTCCGAAAGTAAGTTTCGTCAGTTTGTCACACGGACACTTTATTGACCCAAAAGCAATACAGCATGGCAGCATGACCTATACACCGTGCACTATTTTTCGACATAGTCGCCAGCGACATTGAGACATTTGTCGTAGCGTGCGATCAGTTTGAAGAACCCACTGTGGTAAAACTCGGTGCCCTGCGATGCAAGGAATTGGCGCACAGCCTGCTCCACCTCAGCTTCCTGACATTACTAAAGGTTCCATACAGACCATTTTGAGTGACAAATTGATGTTCCATAAGGTTTGTGCGAGATGGGTTCGTGGAGGCCGCACTTTGCGGGGACGGAAATCGGGAGATCAATTTCAAACAGCTCTATCTCGGACAATAAAAGGTTCAGCGGCTGCAGCAATGGCTCGTTTGAAAGAGGGGAGATAGCGGTACATGGCAGTGGCGCCAAATCTCTCGTGCCATCGTGAGCGGTACACTAATACCCGCGGGCACGCCAGTCTGCTGCGACTCGCTCTTCTACGGCGCAGTGCGCCTGCGTCATGCCTCCTCCGCTGACGCCACTTCCGTCGTGGAACCAGCCACGGGTGGGGATTCGTCTGGCGTTTGTTTGGTTCCCCTGGTGAACACGCCGCTCCTGCCATACATTGACGAAACTTACTTTCGGAATATCCCTCGTATTTTGGTGTTATTCATTAACACCCTGTATAATATGCAGTATGTTTTAATATTAACCTGTGGAAAACTCTTCAAAATTCAAAATATCCCTGTTGAAACAAACAATTATCTACAATAATTATGTCGTTGTGTTAAAGGTTATCTGCAAAGATTTTTTTGAATAGAGGGGGCCGTCATAACAGCTGGCCATGGAGCCTATAGATTGATGTGGGGGGGGGGGTGGCTGATCAAGGCACTTGACATCACAGAAATGGTATGTATTATGCGTTTCTGTAGGACAAATGTTATGCTTAAGAGCTTCGTATTAAAGTTTCTATGGAATATCCTGTCGTAATTAGAACATTTCTTAACCCTTAAATTGATAATGTATCCTATAGGATGCAGTCATTTGTCTTAAATTTTTATTAAAATGATAAACAGAAAAGTAATTGGAAGGAAAATTTAAATTTCATATAAATTGCATGGGCTTAACCATTGTGCTAACTGTTTTCTTTGAAGTCCGGCATGGGGTTATATATTATGTGAGATTCCAGTCTCGAGTAAAATAGCAGAAAAAATACTAAGTAAGCGCCTCAGTCATAATCTCAAAACTCTCAACGTAATCAGAAACGAACAATGTGGCTTCCGTCCAAAACACAGTGCGACGGCCCAGCTCATGCGACACGTTGAAAACATTTCAAGAAGTTTCAACGAAAATCGTTCCACCGCAGCCTTTTATCTCGACATAAAACAGGCCTTCGACAAGGTCTGGCATGATGGCCTGATCAGAAAGATGATCGAACTGAATCTCGACGACGGTATAATCCGACTCGTGTACCACTATCTTAGCAACAGACGTTTCCACGTAACTTGCGAAAACAAACATTCTGACCTAAAAGATATCAGAAGTGGTGTGCCACAAGGAAGCATCCTGGGCCCCAGCCTGTTCAACATCTTTATAAATGATATTCCTCATCGGTCACAATATAATAATAGCAACATACACATATTTGCTGACGACACACTGATCACTGGACAATCAGTCAAAGCAACACATGCAGCAAACCAAATACGCCGAACAATACCTCTATTAGAGGAGTGGCTAACAAAATGGCGCGTAGAAATAAACACTGACAAATGTCAAGCAGTGCTATTCACTAAGAAATGGTCACAACTCAGAATCCTACCTCCTGAATTAATAATAACCGGAAAAGCCATCCCATGGAAAACAGAAGCCAAGTACTTGGGAGTAATATTGGATCAAAAGTTACTATTCAGGAAACATATAGACTCCTTGCGAGCTAAGGCGTATGCCCAATTAAGGAATCTATTCCCATTGTTGAACAACACTTCCAAACTAAACATTCGTACATCCTTAACGATCTATAAAGCATTGGTTAGGAGCATCATAACATATGCTAGCCCAGTGTGGGGCCACGCCAGCAAAACTCATATGAGTAAACTGCAAAAACTACAAAACAGAGTATTATACACTATCACTAAACTTCCGCGAGTCACTCCAATCTGGACCCTCCATAAGGAAACTAACATGGACACCATCCAAGAATATATAGCGACAAGCGCGGCGACATTCTACGAGAGTTGCAACGGGCACGAAAATCCCCAAATCGCGGAGCTGGGCCGTTATGACATAACACACGACAAACACAAGAGGCCGAAGTCACTCCTTCCACAGGAGATGATTGAAGCACTAGGACTCTAACAGAACACACAAGACCTTATATAAGGCGGATAACTGGTAATTCGGACTGGCAATACTCTGAACACGAGCCAAATAGCAGGGGAAAATTTTTAATTTGGTTCCCCGAGTAGAAATTAATAAGCATTTTGTGTGATTTCAGGAAATGGATCTCCAGACTAGAAGTCACCATGCATTAAGCCTACACTAAATAAAATCTGGTCCTATTGCTAAATCACTAAAGTCAAGCTATTCTGCCAAGGTTTTTTGCGGTTTTCCAAGGCCTCGCAACGAATGTTGGAATAGTTCCCTTGCAAAAGACGGGCCGCAACCCGCACAATAACACCCCCCCCCCAAACTTCAAAATTGTTAAATAAAAGGACCCTCTGACCGCGTAAAACAAAATTTTAGAGCAAGAAATTGGATATACAAAATTACAATAGACTGTCTTTTCGGCTACAACAATAGAATGGAACATTCCTAACCACCCCTACTTTACAGCTATGACACCACTTCCAAATCATACTCAAAATCATGGGGCAAATGGGCTTTGCCTAGGTACCCATTGCCTACTACATAGTAGTGGGCATAAAAGAGGAAGGAGCCACGTATCAAAAGTACGTTGCAGATATTCTCAATTCGATTCCGATTCCGATTCTCGCCAAATAATAGCTGTACCTAGCATACACACTTAATTGTGGTGGAAACTGAAACATACGAGTATATATTGTAGTGTTTCATTTATGACTTTTCGCTAGATAAAACTTTTTTGTATATTTCTATCTTTCTTTCTGTATGCATATCGACAGTCGATTAATAGAGACTAAAACGGGACTGGAGAAAACTGTCTAATAAAGAACTTCATATCGTGTACCTTCACCGAATATAGTGAGGGTAATTAGATCACGGAGGTTGAAATGGGCTAGACATGTTGCGCGTGGGGGAGGAAAGATACCTAAAAAAATATTGACGGGGAGACCCGAAGGGAAAATATCACTTGGAGGACTTAGAGGTAAGTAGAAGAGCAATATTATAATAGATTTAAGGGAAGTAAGATATTCGTGGGATGGTTGGATGGATTTAGCACAGAATAGGGTTGAATGGTGGGCTCAGATAAGCGTGATAATTAGGGACCAGATTTTTAGGTTTTTAAAAACACTGTTTTAGGTTTTCCATTAGGTGAAATAGTTTTTTTTTTAGGTTTTTTGTCCAAAATATCGTTTTCGGGAAGAATAATTGGTTTAATGAATTTGAATTTGCTACATAGGATTCAATACATAATACTTGTATTAAACGATGGTGATATTAATTTCTACCCGACAAAAATTATTCTCTCCCCGCAAAATATCGATTTCTCAACTGAAAAACAAAAAAGACAAAAAAGTAGCCTAAATTTTATATTTTAGGTTTTATATCCCATTTACGTATATTTAGGCATTTATACCCCATTTAGGCATTTTTAGGTGCCACAGAATTAATGTGGGTGAATCCTATGGACATGATTCGAAAAAGTGTATGAGCGCTTTTTGTTTTGGAAGTAAGGAAAAAAATAGGTAAAAACCTAAGAATCCGGTCCCTAGTGATAATGAATCTTCGGGTTCCATAAAATAGATAATATTCCTTTAGCTTGCTGAGGAATTGTCTATTGCCATTGAGTAGGCCTAAGTAAGTAAAAGCACTGATACTTTTAATGTTGTTAGTTGCCGGATACGGACTATTACTTTACGGACACAGCCCTAAGACTAATGAAATTTTACTTTTGCAAAAAAAGGGCTGTTGTGTTTCTTTCAGGACGAGTTGTAAGCCAGTTTTTATACAAGAAGGTATTTTGACCGTTTTAGCTGTTACATTTTATAACTTTTATTGCATGTACATAAGAATATAACACTTATCCTATAGTAGCTCCACCGCCGCGCCGTCTCGAGAATTACACTGCCTGTCCTATGCTTAATTTTAACATGGAGTTCAGAGTATTGTTCAATTGCCTAATTTCTCCAGCAGAGGCGACACAGTTCACACCCAGATAGCATGAAGTTCCAGCATATTTCAGTTTCCGAGTTTATACTTCAGAGGGCAACACAGAGCATACGGTAATGTAAAGGGTATTGCTGCTGGGTGTGAAAGGTGCTGCCATCTGTAATGTCGCCGAGTACGCAAAATTAGCCGTATAGGACAGGCAGTGTATACACGAGTAATACAGTCTAGAAGGCAGTGAGTAGCTCACACACATTCTCACAATACTAGAATTCAAGATAAATTACAAGTACCGTTTGTTAGACTGGAAAAAGTAAAAAAAAAAAAAACAGCCATGTAATAAACAGCATCGTGCTCTATAACAGATTGCCAGCACAAATCAGAAATTTCAATTTTATTGCTTTTAAATCCAAACGGGAGTTTTTTTTTTAAACTAATAATCCATTTTATAGTATGACATATGTATCAGTTGCAATTATAAGTTTTAATTTGTTGTACTATTTAATTATTTGTAAATCTTTTAGGCCAAGTAGAGCCTATATTTAATACTAGCATGTGCCCGCGGCTTCGCCCGCGATAATTATATCAGAAATTAAAAATTAAGAGCATAAAAGTAAAATCATTATATTTATTAACACCTAAATCACGTGGACTACATACCACGATTAGATAGCATCGTCTGGTAAAAGCGACCTCAGATTCGAGTTTCTTGGCCCAGAAAACCTCTGTATAGTGAGATTCGTCCAAATAAAACAACGTTTGACCATATTTAGGGCTTATAACATTCAAGCGATCGCGAAAGTTTTATTTTCAAGGTGTGACAAAAATAGACAAAGCCAACTGTAATTGATTTGACATTGAAATGTATAACTGAAAACTTATGTTTTGAAAACGCAAAAAATACACGTTTTTTGCCCGTTTTTCACTCATAACTCACGAACGAAAACTAAAATTAAAATTCCGGCTTCGCGGTGCATTTTCCGACCCTTCAGCCCACCTATGTTTAAAATTTCAGATCTCTGCGTTCAGTAGATTTCGCTGGACATCGAGGACAGTTCCTTTTATTAATATAGATAATATGAATTATAATGATACCTTCTCTAATTTGTTAAACATCCATTTAATTTAATCCAAACCCACCTATACCATTGGCAACAATATGTTCTGTGAATTTGTTTCGATAATTCTATGCAAAAAGGGATTAAGTATTTTCAAAAACATTTAATTTTTTGCATTTAGAGTCAGAATTTTTCAAAATTCCTTCTTAGTGAGCACCTACATTATGAAACGAAGGTACTGTCAAAATTATAAGTCTCTACCTGTTATAGTTTAGGCTCTACGTTGATTCCTGTCAGTCAGGACAAAGCCTTTTATATATATAGAGAAGAGATGACTTAGTATGATCTATGGGCTATACTGAGATTTTACTGACAGTTACTATTGTATTATTACTTAATGGCTTCATAAAATTATTATTATTACTATTATTATTATTATTATTATTATTATTATTATTATTATTATTATTATTATTATGCCTTACTGCTCCAACTTCTTCCGACATCAACGCATCTTAAACCTGGAGTGTCATATCGATGGACCATATTTTCAGAATGTGTATGCAGAGTCAAAGAACTGTGAAGATTAACCTTTATAGTACCTCTTGGGTCTCTTTGGCCTATAACGGGACCCGCTTATCTTCTGTCTGTGCAGGTCCATAACTCACCATTAAGAAAATGCTAACACCAATTCAGCACTCTTGTCTCAGTAATTTAAAAGCACGAATCAGAAATTTATCACGCCTGTGTACGTGTGTTAAGTGTGTTTGCTGGGGTCAAGTCATTGTGATGAATTTAGTTAATACCAGGGCTGGACTTGCCCTTTGGGAGTTTTGGTGGTTGAGTGGGATATCATCTTTCAAAATTTAAAATTGGTTTGTCATAAGTAGACTTCGGATTTTAGGTAAAAACCTATTTTAAGCCTTAAGTGATATATGGACGAAAATTTGTTTATGCATGTTTCATAAATAACTATGCCTAAAACTGGTACTTTTATAGGACCTAAAACAGCCTATTTTTACGTTAGAGCCTAATATTGTCTTTTTGCTTGTTTTTCCTTTAATGTTCAAAATAAGTTATTTTTTGTCATAAATTCTATCATTTATTTTCAGTTCGTACTAAATTTTTAGCTCGGAATGTGCAGTACATGACACATTTGTGACGTGGTAAAATAGTAAGGAATGTTTCGTCTTCAGTAGAAAAATTCCTTGGAATTCCCAAGAAAATGTAGTGTTTTTCTCCCGACCCCTACATCCAGTAACAAAAAAATAATAATAATAAACGTAGTTCTCTGAATTACTGAAGGATACAAGGGGTTGAATACGCTAGCGTGCATAGCTTCTGCTCGCAGGGATTAGGTTTTCACTGATATGGTAGTAATACAGGCCCTAGTAGGCCTAACAGGTCAGGTAATTCTGTGTACCGTAGGCCTATATCTGTGTTTTATCATGATTATTGATTAATGGCGACTTCAATAAATATAATATTCTGCATTGCAATTGAGATATTTGAGAAAATTGGCAACTTAACGATTTTTTAAGAGACTATTTTACGATTTTTAGAGCCTATTTTCCAATTTTTAGAACCTATTTTAGGTACCTAAAACAGCATTTTTAGCGACCTAAAAGTCCGAAGTCTAGTCATAAGGTAATTAAATTGGTTAGTTGATTATATAATTTGGTTGTTATGGATGGCGTATTATTACTTACACTATATGGGGCTGCTTATTTAATCACTGTCTTCCATAAAAAGATACGGGCAACAGCTACATGTTTTCTATATTTTTTATAATATACTGCAAGTAGTTACTTATGAAACAAGACGATAATCCCTATTTAAATATCAAGTACGCAAAGTAACGCTTTAGCGAATCTAGTATTGCGGCCGAGTCGTAAGCCGAAGCCGAAATATTGGATAGAAAATAACTGACAATCATAGATCCATAGCCTACCCTACTGTACAGACACCGATCCTGAACTCCTGATTTAGCCTCGTAGCTGAAAGGAGTATAAATACAGCTGAATTAATAACAATAATTATGTATTTAACACTTTTTCCCCTTCATATATTTTAACTTTTCATTGCTATTGACGTATACACCTTAAAAATCGTAAAAAAAAAGATATATATATGATCAATAGAGTAGTGTTTTAAACAAAAAGTGAGTTTTTTTTTATCTACAGGGTGGACCAAAAGTCGCGATCGGATATTTTGTATGTTAGTTTATGCAATAATAAAATGCCACAATTGACGTAAAAACTTTATTTATTGAAGTAGCAAGTATTAAGGAATGGAGATATGGTAAAATAAAGTTCCCTGGGCCTGTCAGCGTCATTGTTAAACGTCCCAAGTTTCGGTATATACACCATCGTTTTCCGCGCACGGTTGAATGCGCCGCCATGTCCATCTGCTTGCCCGCCTCAGCATTTCGGGAGTGATCGTTCTGAAGATACGGATGATCTCTCTCTTAAGTTGTTCAACAGAATCCATCCGAATCATTCCAACCCAAGATTTTCTTCTAAGGAAGACCAGAGCCAGTTGTCGCACATCGAAGTTCTTGGGTTCTGCATTTCTGCCGATCGCTTCCGTGTTGATTTCATCGGTGAACGCTCCAATGATTCACTCAGACGATTACTGACATCATCGCCGCAATATTTTTTAGGTCTTCAGCTGCGTTTTGCACCCAATACAGATCCTTTTGAGAAAGTCTTCTTTTCCAGTTTCCGTAGTTTGGCTTCAGTGGGAGCTGGTTTATTGAAACGAAGAAAGAAATTCTCTCTGATTTCTTCGTACGTTTCGCCAGTTTGTTCTTTTTCATGAACCCTCACACTAACAATGAGACGTTCCTCAATCGTACGAGTATATTTGCTTGTATCTGCCATTGCTTACAACACAAACATAACACAGCGCTTAACATCGACAACAATCGCCTAATAAACCCGCACGCAAGAAAAATCTGGCTTGTCACTAAAACATAACAATGTCCTTGCTCTATCGAAAAATCGACAAATTAATCCTACAAAACGTAGATGAAGGGGGTAAATATTCCTCTCAGCCTATGAATAGTTTTTAATTAGTTTTCGGTTTCGGAAAATGAGTTATTACAATATAAACATTATCCGATCGCGACTTTTGGTCCACTCTGTAGAAGTTAGAACTATCGATCATGGAACCCAGTTATTCTACTGAAATTTTCCTCATAGATTTCAAACAAAGTCCACTGATGATTTTACTTGATGATTACATAAATTCAGATCTGAATGAATAAATACCCTAAAGGAATGTCGTTTCTTTTTATTTAATCCAGTCGTTTGTTTACTCCTTTTAGCTTCGAGGCCGTATCAGGAGTTCAGGATGTGCGTCTATACAGTAAGGTAGGCCATGGAACTATTGCTTGTCAATTGTTTCTATTAATTATTGGTGTATTGTATGGAGTAAATTTCAACTGATATTAATTTAAATGGATATGATACAGAATGAAATGGTGAGGATGATTCATGGTATGTAAATATCCAATTCGGCATTTGCCTTTAAGACTGAGGAAACCATGAAAAACCCTATGTCAAATTGGCCGGCTACGAGATATGAACCTGGGACCTCCCGAATGCGAGTCCAAGACGTTACCATCTCGATCACCTCGATCGGTTAAGGAATGTTGTTTCTAGTTTATTAATTGAAATTACTCTCGACTTGGAAGACAATAAAAACCAGGAATGATATAAATTCAGAAAGTGTCATTTTCAAACGAGTTTATCACGAAGTCACTCACAGATGGCACAACTGGGAGGCGTGATTGAAGAGATAACCGGAGTCACGATCGGACACCGAGATCCTTTTAGCACCTCAGGAGTACATTACCAACAAGCACGATGGCAGCGTTGGGAATTCCTTTATGCAAACTGAAGCACTTAAGCAAGCAATTCTCTCATTCCATTGCGTACCTGCTCTTCAAATCATAGTAGACATTGATAAGCTAAACTATATTTAATACAATATTTAAGCTGGTGTTTCCGTGTAGACAGTATTCAATTGTAAAATTAATTGAAAGTGGCCTAGCTCGGTTGCCAAAGCAAACTAGGTAAGAAGAGCATCGCTGAAATATATAAATCATGATAAAAAAAGTCGAGGACATTGAGAGAGAACAATTTTAAAATAAAATTAATAAAATCAAGAACAAAAACATGGGTGAGGTAAGAACATAAGCTTGATTGAAGATAGAAAAAAACCTCGAATCCTGATTTTTAGCTTTTTAGAGTAGGACTCCAACTATCCGGATTAATTGGGACCGGACCCAATCCGGATAATAAAATATCCTTATAATTGTATAATAAATCATAAAAAAATAATTTCTTTAAAAAATTAAATTGTACAATACTGCGCTTACATGAAGTGTCACATCTTGAACATATCGGCCAAAGCCGCTAATAAATAGGCTGTAATAAGCAGGGCCCGGATTCTGATGACCTAAAATTTTTTGAAAAATGTCCTATAAAATGACCCTAAATTTTAAAGAAAATGACTTAACAATTATAAAGAAATGACATAAAAACTGACATTTTATTTATAAAAAATTATTATTGTACACACAAAGTTATAGACTAGTTTGTATAATTGTAAAAACTGTAAATAACTGTGATGTTGTGAATGTTCTTTTCTCACGGAAATTTAGGCCTATACTGGCACTAAGGCACTGGCGAGTCAAAATTCGGCATTTCCTTTTGTGGTCTGCCGGATTATATTGTTGTTTAATTGAGGGTAAACAGTAGTTTGCAGTCTCAAATCCAAGCAGCTGGCAAGTCTCTGGTGCCAAGTCAATCTAATAACTATAGTAATATAATAAAAATTTTTGGCGATTCTTTGATTCTCATTTCCGACTAAGACATGACAACACTTAACGAAGATTTTTTTTTGCATTAAACAAACAACACTTCAAAGACAGCACCGCTAGCGACGACAAAAAGTCAAGACACTGAACGTAAATACATGAAAATGACTAAATAAGGGAGCAAATGAGCCGAAAATGACAAAATAATGACCTAAAATTGAAATAAATGCCCTAAAAATATAAAATTGCATAAAATGACAAAAAATGACCTAATAAAAATGTATTTCTATTTTATAATAATAATAATAATAATTTTTATTATCTGTTTGCCGTACATACAGTACAGATAGAATCGTCAAATAACATTAAAATAACAAATACAATACAATACAATTAAAAACTAAAAAATTCATTTAAATCATAAAACGAATTCTTACATAAAAATGTCTTTAGTCTTATCTTGTACTGATGAAGATTATTAATACTAGAAATGCTTTGTGGAAGTTTGTTGACTATCCTACTAATGAGGCAAACTGGAGATTTTGTATACTTGGTAGTTGAGTAATGGGATATGTGCACATGATTTCTTTGTCTGGTTTCATAATTATGTATATCCATATTAAGTCTAAAATTTTGGAGGTTCTTCTTATAAAACACACCAGCTTTAAAAATTAAAATGCCTGTGACAGTTAGAATGCTATGTAATTTAAAATATTCACGTAAAGAATCTCTAGGTTTAAGATTAAAAATTACTCTTAAAATTCTTTTCTGAATTGTAAAAACCCTCTGAATATTAGATGCACAACCCCATACTAATATATTATAAAAAATCGTAGATTGTACAGAAGCAAAGTACACACTTAGTAAATAATTTATATTAAGAGAATTCTTCAAACATCTGATAGCATAACCTGCTTTGTTTAATTTACAACAAACATGATCAATCTGAAAATTCCAAGTTAAATTTGAGTCCAAATAAATACCTAAAAATTTACATGAATCTGAAGTATTTAAAGTAAAATTGTCGCACTGAACAGACAGTTGGGTGATATTTCTATTTTGGAATAGCAAACAGACAGTTTTTTCAACATTAATAATTAGATTATTCATATTACACCAGCGTTTAAATTGAGCTACAGCGTTACAAATTTTAGATTTTAAGTTAACAATATTGTCTGCAGTTATTACAAATGACGTATCATCGGCATACATAGTAAGATGATCAACAGTGATATGTGGTGATATTGAGTTCTAAATCATTTACAAAAAGAGAAAAGAGGCCATGATTAGGATTTATCTACAAGTTGGCAATGTTTATGCAGCACCAATAAAAAGATGACATGTCATTAGAATCCGGGCCCTGATAATAAGACTACTGACTCATTATAGTCCAGTCAAAACAAGGTTTAACCTAAGAAAAAATCCGAAAGTTTTGAAACTTTGCACACTTATTTAAAGGTACCTAAGGATGAATATACCAAAAGTCCTCGTGAATATGAGGCGAGCTCTAGCGGCAATTACCGAAAACAGGGCACTTATTTTTGTTTTTTGTTAATACCTCGAGAACCGTTGGTCGGAGGTAAAAGTTTGCTATATACATAATCGAAGCTTATTAAATTTGCAATAAAAAGGATTATATATATTTTTCTTGTATTTCCAATGGTTACCGAGTTATAGGGCGCTAAAGGATAGCGTTTTTTGAAAAACTACGCTAGCGCAGTACAATATGGCATTTCTAATAATATTTGACAATGGTTTACCATTTTTTTATACCAAGGATGATTCAGGAGATAAATTTCACAGCTTTCTATAAAAAGGAAGACATGATGTATATTAAACAATGAAATACATGAACCAAAAAAATAAAAAAATAAAAAATAATAATGCTGAGGATATTCCAAGGAAAACTGTGTACAGAAAAATCAATCAACTCTTGATCGCTTCTTGGTAGAAGGTCCTGCAATCTGCTCATCTTGGTCAGCTTCTGAACTTGCTGCCCTAAACACAGTAAGAAGAGGTAAATATGCATGATATGATGATGTGAGAGAACCATTATACAGATTAAGAACATGTAGATAAAAGAAAGTAGGTAAGCGAGCGGTAAAACAACGTATGAACATGACCGATTTATGTATACTATTTCAAGGAAAATGAATAACAAAAAAATACAAGTGTGCAATCTCACCTGACTTCTGGTTAAGCGTCCAGCAAGCACAGTATTTCGATCTTCATGTACCAAATGTTCAGTGTTTGTGCTTTGCACTGAACGGTCTGTTTCTTCAAGGTTTATGGCATCGGGATCATCAGGGTCATCAAAGTCTTCTTCGAGGGTGGAAGTAACACCATTCAAGTATTCGCCATGGTAGTTGTGACAAATGCTTGTACACATTATTCCTGACTTTTCGACAGCCACATCTGTTCCCACATCCACCTGTACATTTGCAACAAATGAGGTTGTGGACAGCTTCAGGTGCTGCTGGATTCTCTGTTGTTACAGGGATCAGCCGATCGCTTTCCAACTTCCAACCACACTGCACAGGAAGAAGTTCATTCCCAAGCCAAAATTGAATTTTATGGTACACTCGAAATGCGTGTTGTCTTGCTGCTCCTTTTGTGGGCTGCAGAGCAGAAAGGTCGGGTTTAGCATTGGATACAGATTTGGTGAAAGCATTGTAGCGGTGCATGTTAAGAGAGGTTTTCTTCCTGGGTGCATTCTACAATGCCAGGAATCTTTTGTTTCCAGCAGCAGCTACAGCCTCATGGGATGAACTTGGGCTGTTAAATATATCAGCAATACCTTGCAGTACAGCTTGCTTCTTGAACAATTTGAATCAGGAATGTTTCCCATTTCGATATGCAGCCGAAGTCGTATCACATCCGCTGAACGCATGCACAAGAAGTATGCTGTTCTTCATTCCCAAAGTTTGCAATTGCTGGTTTCAATATACTTGCCTTCCTACTTTTCCATGGCTTGGTTTCACAAATAATATGTTTTGTTCAGTCGGAGTTAAGACCAACAGGAGAATAATAAGATCTACATCTTCACCCGACTATTGCTACTTCGTCACAAGTGAAGGACTTCACGAGTGCTGTTCGGACGATCAATGTGTCAGCATCACTGGATGCTTGTTCTGTTTCAACTTCATGGCTGGTAAGGGCAATTATGAGGAATGAAATTAGTCTACATTTACTCTTTTCGTTAGAAAGAAAATCATCCTGTTTGACTGTTACTATTGTTTTCTCTCCAAAGTTTATGTCAACTGACCTCTTTGTTTTGTACCTTCGGTTCTGTTCAGCTCTCTTTGTACTGGATCGGGTGGCTGAATAAACAACAAACACCACCGTGCAGCCGTTGCCACCATAATGCTTGAGAACATAGGCTACATAACACTAGCAGATGGTTGAGATTGTTGGCGAATCTTTGGGCCACACCACCTTGTGTAATTTAATTGTGTAAACAATGTCAATATAGACTAGGTTAATTTCTTCTTTTAATGGAGTAGGCATCGTACAAGGTAGATTTCTTGGTATTCCGCATTCCTGCCTCCTCAAATAAAGACAATGGTGAAATAGTACGGTAGGTACCTACTTTAATTTGCACCATCGTGCGTTCCTCGACGGTTTTAGAAAAAACGCTATCCTTTAGCGCCCCATAACTCGGTAAACATTAGGAATACGAGAAAAATGTACATAATCATTTATGTTCCTCATTAAAAAAGGTTTAATTACATATATAGTCAACATTTACCTCAGACAAACGGTTCTCGAGATATTAACGAAAAACCAAAATAGGGGTCCTGTTTTCGCTAATTGCCGCTAGAGCTCGCCTCATATTCATGAGGACTTTTGGTATATTCATCCCAAGGTACCATTAAATAAGTGTGCAAAGTTTCAAAACTTTCGGATTTTTTTAGAGGTTGGGTCATTTTTTTAATTTTTTTGACTGGACTATTAATAGAATCCATCATTCTCAAGTAAATGAAATTAAAACCTACTCTTGCGCTAGATTCTACTGGCGACACATGTCCACCACGTGGAGTCACTTGAATGAAATTCCTTGCGCTCTCTGATCTCTGTGAGTGCTGCATTATTTGTGTATATCTGTATGTCGAGATGACGGATATGAGAACCGGGCGGATTGCAAAACCCTTCTTGTTATGTCACAAGGATCCTACGTCTCCATCCGCGCTCCCTGCAATACTGTCACAAGTATACACTTACTATAAATACCCTATGGGGCTTTACTACAAAGTCAGTTCTTATGCAATTTTGAATTTTTATATGTTTTCTATGTACATTTTTCTGTGTTTTTCCTGGTTAAGTAAAACATTTTTTGTAATTTTATTAGCTTTAAGTCATTTATTATTATTATTTATTGTATGTATTTGTGTTTAATATTTTTTGTCTCCTTTTTATAAATTTGTCTTTTCTTTTTCTAGCTCTGTTTAACATTTTTCATCTTTTTTATAAGTGTGTCATTCTTTCTCACTTTGTTTTTTGTTTCTCCTCTTTCTCCACTCTGATGTTCTGAATCTACACCCGAGCACGAGCAGTTTGCTCATTCGGGTGCATAGGCGTAACCAGGCCGACCATATGGGGGGGGGTTATAACATCCGCGGGGTATGGAATACCCCCCAGGGAGAGGGGGGTCCGGGGGTCCTCCCCCGGAAAATTTAAAAAATCAAGATGCAAAATAACGAGTTTTAAGCTTCCGGGGGTCCTCCCTAGGAAAATTTTAAAAATTAAGACGCAAAATAACGAGTTTTAAGCTTCCCACGCTTGTATTAAGTAATTTATGGGCCGACTTAAAAAAATTATACAATTTTCCTTTTTTTAATCAATGGGGGGGGGGGGGTTCAAACCCCCAAAACCCCCCTCGGTACGCCTATGTTCGTGTGTATTTCTAAATAAATATTTGGTTCTTTTCTTAAAAAGTATTGTACTTTAATTTTGAAATTTGTAAATGTTTTTTGTTTATTTGTGTATTTTTGTATTTGTATTTGTACTTGTATATAGGTTTATAAATGTAATTTAAATAAATAAAAAATAAAAAAAATTGTGTATAGTAAAAAAAAAATTAAGGAGTTCTCTCAAGTAGACCTGATTTGGTTATATATCATATGAATTTAGGGTTCGGATGTTTATGACCTAAAAAAGTGGAAAATATGACCGTAAATATGACCTTAACACATTACATTGAAATTCGTTATATATAAGTTGTGAAAAGAAGATGCACTGATGAGAGACAAATATTAGAACTGGTTTTAGAAGAAAACAGATTTATTGTATTTTATACAGACATGAAAACAAGAGAAGGCGAAGAAAAATATGTTGAAGTACTCAACTATAAATAAAGAGTAGGCATTGCTTGGTGGGGGCTTGGGGAAAGGCCTCTGGAAACTGAAAGGCAGAAGAGGAAAAAGTTGAAAAAGGTATTTACCCTTTGTAGTAATCCGACCTGAGGATACCAAACATACTTTGATTGAATATAGTAGGACTAGTAAGTTAGGCTTGATTCCTATTAATTAATACACATAAAGCTGAAATTCTCATACAAGGAGGTAAAACCTTTTCAGAGTTAAAACAATTTGGGAGGGGTCCACCAAAAATGCCTAAAATGGGTAAATATTTACTAGCTATATTTTGTATTGTAATACATTGCTTTTCTCTTAGAATAGCCTTTTCCCTGTAAATATTCTACACTACATCAGACATATGACTACTCGCCATGGACGTTGCCGGAATTTTATTAAGTGGGGGGGGGGCAAAATCAAATTAATTCCAAACACAATTATTCTTATTTATTAGGCTAAATTATACAGTAGTCTCTCTATATATAAAAGGCTTTGTCCTGACTGACTGACTGACTGACTGACAGGAATCAACGTAGAGCCTAAACTATAACAGGTAGAGGCTTGGAATTTTGACAGTACCTTCGTTTCATAATGTAGGTGCTCACTAAGAAAGGATTTTGAAAAATTTTGATTTTAAATGCCAAAAATCAAATGTTTTTGAGTATACTTAATCCCTTGTTACACAAAATTATCAAATCCAAATCACAGAACATATTGTTGTAATGGTATCAGATGGGTTTAGAAATAAATTAAATGCAAGTTTGACAAATAAGAGAAGTTATCAATATAATTCATGTTATAAATAAATATTATAGAATGAAATCCACGAAAATAATGCAGTCACATAACTTTCTCTACCCTGGACATAGAGAAAACAAAACGAGGTATGGTAATGTGTACTGTATATTATTATATCGCAGATTTTTGGAGAGAGAAGTATGAAAGTTATATTGCTTTCTGTTTAATTTCATCCTCAAAACAGTTTTATGGTAACATGAGAGTGAGAAATAAATTTTCCGCCTCGATATTACAATTTTATTTTACAGGAATTTCCGTTTCTTCTTATTTGAACCCCTACCAGGCTTGCTGTGCACTGTACAAGCGATGGGATGCAAAATTCTACATCCTCTATGGACCATAAAAAACTATATCAAGCGTTTTCTGAGGGAATAGTTTGAGTGCAATAAGTCATTCTTCCTATTTCAAGTTAATAATACCTATATAAGGACCTAGAATTTAAAAATCGAAAGTCCTTCATAAGTTAATTTCCAATTACAAAATACAAAACCCAGGCGAAGCCGGCCCTTTTAAGCTAGTCTATAATAAAAGAAATCATTTACTATCATGAACAATTAATGGTATAAGACAACAATCTAAATCTAAATTAGTTCTATGAGCTAATTCCTAATTGAAGTTAATCCACGTACAAGTGATATAAATAATATTTTATTATGACCGACTGAAAATCAATTTCGGACCTCAATTTCAAATGAGTAGGCTAAATAAATTAATATTCCCATAGATTCCCGGCTCGTAGTTTTGAACCCCAGTTGAAATCCACGAGGCTGTAAAGTTTTTTTTTTTAAATTCCCAGACCACGTTCTTTTGAGTAACAGCCTTAGTGACGGGTTATTTTAAATTCACTGAGGCAGTTATAATTATGAGTTAAACTTGCTACATTCATTATAAAATATTTATATATATTTTTTTTTTTCATGCAACAGCTGCAAATTGAGAGACAAAGAATATAAACAAAATTAATCCAGAAGGCTATTCCAGCGGGTGCAACCGCCCTCCTTGGCCCCCCATGCCGAAGCCCATGCTATTAGTCCATGTAAAATTTACCTTGACTATATTATTATTATTATTATTATTATTATTATTATTATTACGTACAGTCAAACAGCAGGTTAAAGAAGAAGACTTCGGACTTCATGAGATATGCTTAATAATAGATTGGTCAGAGAAATATGTCACATTATTGAAGAAGTTCAAGGCCAATAAGAAACTAAAGCGCATTGCCGACTGTGTTTTATTGATTGTATACGTATTTAGCAATGATGTTATTTACTACATGAAGTCAGTCAATTGCAGAAGCTATATTTAGTTATTACGTGACGCGACTTCATTTGCCTTTAGCAGAAAATTTCACAAATGAATGGTGACGGCTAAGAACGAATACAGTTGATGTTTGAAATGTCTCAAGTTTTAGTGCTGTTTTATAGCTAGACCTGGGATTTTAGGCTCTAAAAAAATTAGTTTTAGGCACCTAAAATAGGTTTTTTAACAAGTAAATAGTATAACCGTTGCTTACGTTGGTCAGCTATTTATAACAGTTCTTTAATTAGGCCACAAGATTGGACGTCATTTATAACCGTACTGGGGTTATGAAGATTTATCACTGTAGGTGGGATTTTTAGATGTGTAGTAGTTCTGGAGTTCTGATTAAAATAAGGGGTGCCGGGCGTAGTACTCAGGGGTAGTTATAAGCTAGAGAACTCTTATCTAGGGAAGTGGCTAGAGAAAATCGAGATAACAGTCAAAGGGCGGTGTCAGGAATAATGGTAACTAAAAGTTGAGTCGTCTTTTCAAATTAATATATATATTTTCCAAAGTTTAGTATTTGCTGAAATGCTGAATTAATCGATTTAGTTCTATTAGATGATGTAAGTCCTGATATTTAGTAGTATTTAGTACGTCGTTAAGGTTCGTAAGTAACACTTTGTAACTTGCTAAATTGTAATAGTAATTACTTCACTTGTACGCGCCGTTGAACACTTCTATTTACTTTCACATTTACTCTCTTGTAGTTTCTATTTGTATCGCGCGGATAATAATGTTCAATCTTACGTTCACAATTAAGGTTTCGTAATAAGAAAATCAATGTCTTTACCAAATAATATAAATTACGCGCTTCGACGCTGCTAATAACTTCTATTTCTATCGCGCGGATTATAACGTTTAAATATCAATATATTGCAAAGTTACTTGAGTTTAATAATGTTTAACGTGGTCTTTTGTCTGAAGTGTGTCTTGAAGTTCTTTAGTCTAAGCTGTCGTGTGATCAATAGATGACGAGATGTCCGTGCTTTCTGCTAATATCTTTGTAAGGGGTAGTGGGGGTAAGTAGTTCCAATTGGTTGTGTCTGTGTCTAAGTCTTCTCTGATTGGGGTAAGGTAGTTTCTTCTGCTATCCGATTTGAAATATATTCCGTTTTTCGTCGTTGAAACAGGCAAGTTGCATCGGTCATTAATTACTTGAGCTGTCAAAATTGGCTAGGCGCCAGCCGGGCGGCTCAAGACGAAGTAGGCGGTACTAGGTTTATGTTTTTATCAATAACTCTGATAACTGAAAGTTATCATAGTTCTGGTTATTTAATCCTGATGGGCTATTTTACGGGGCTTCCAATGGTATTAATTTGTAGTGGGTGTGATAAAAATGAAAAGAGTTATTAAGGTTTTTATATTAAAATGATGGAACGGGTTAATAAAAAGTTATGTGTAATATATCAAACTGTAGGGGCTGTTATTGGCTATTGATGGGTGTAATTGATTTCCTTGTCGCTTTTTTCTTAATGGAGTAATTAATGTTTGAAGTTAGGTGTTATATGGGGAATGAATGTTTGAAGTTAGGTGTTATGTGTGGAAGTATAAACAGTAGGGTGCGTATTGTCAATCGTACAGGGGCTATATATGAGATTGTCGTCTGTGTTGAGTACAAAGTACGGTTACAAGATGTCCGCATAATGATTAAAAAACTCACGCGAGGAATTGATCTGCGCAGAATCAATAAGAGCTGGATTTTATGATCATTATAATACCCAATCTGGAATTTGAAGAGTGGCGGTGTTTAGTTTTTGTATGAAATATGGAAATTTAATTTTTCGATTCCCTAAAATAATTCTCCGTCGTCACTTCGAATCATTTCGTGGGTTCTCTCTATTGTGTTTTACTTTGATATTAGCTTTTCTATCAATTGTCTTTGTTTTCAATATCTATTCTTGAAAAATTTAGATCCTTACATCATCTATACTTTTGATTAATTCTGCCGTAATTACACATACACAAATAAATTCATAATCAATAAAATACACTTTTAACATAATTTTACCTTAAATTGGTCACTTTTCTTCTTGGTCGTAGTACACATTTTGCTGAGTTCATAGTCCATTTGATTAACTAGTAAAACAAAATCATAATTATACCTTATACACAAATAAAATTATAAAATACACTCGAATTTCTTGATATTAATATTAATTTCAATATCTTCTTGCATAACGCTGATTTTTGATGCTAATCCATATGTTGTTGATGTCAAACGTTGGAGTACGCTAATCTTCCTCATTGGTCTACTTAATACACTGATATTATATTCAGATTACACATGTTTTCTTCCTACTCCTTTTTATCTATTTACCTCATTAATAATCATTCCTTAATGTTCCTTTTCATTCTTTCAATATTCTTTTACCTTGTTTCCATTATTCTAACCTCATAAATCATCTTTTATGTCTTACCTTCACAATTTCTTTATTAATCTCAATACTCATTATCATTCTTTTCTTTCATATTACTTTTAATACTCGTTATCATATTTCCTCATTTATTCTCATATTTCTCACTTCATAACTATCATTACTTCATATTTTCCTAGTAGACATATATTGTACCATCTTAATTATTCACTCATTTTGCTTATCATACATTTATTTCTTACCTTTTGTTATATTCCTCATTGTTTTACCTTCAAGATTCTTATTTGTTAACACACATATTTCTCAACAACTATTTCACTTTCAAATTCTTACTTAACTCTGATCATTCTTTTACTTCACTTTTGCTATACAATTCTACTTAATTAGTGTAGGGAGAGGGTTATTTCCTGTCCATATTGTTTATGTAAAATAATTTTTCTTTTTGAAAAATTAACAAAATTTAATTATTCTTACTCTGTGTACTACTCCAATAAAATTCAAATATGTCGAAATTTCAATGTTTACTTATTTACTACTTCAAATAATAGTGTGATTACCTTTGTCAAATGAATGTTTTAACTCTTCAGTTGAATAAATAAAGGGAGTGGCCTATCTTAAAATTACATATATACAAAGATTCACTAACAATGGCAATAAACTTATTTGTTGCACTTATATCTTTAGTGGCATGGCTGTTGTGATGTCTCACTCTATTTTATAGAATAAGAATCATCTCATCATAGTCTTTGCAACAACCACGGGGAGGCTAATTACACTCTACCTTGTAAGTATCACATTCGTTATATATAACGTCAGGTAAAACATTAATTTGAGAAGTATGAATCACTCTAATTATTTTACAATGTCAGTCTGATAAAACGTTTTCCTGAGTCCTGGTCGATAATCCTTTTTACTTCTCCTTCTGCTTTAAACTTTCTGCTGTCTTATGGTCTGTGGGCCATTACATGATAAGGCTTTAGCAAGTGTTTCCTGTACTTGCCAAGGATTTTCTTGGGGTTTTTGATGTTGGTTAGTTGGAAGGTGTCAGTTCCAAACTTTGCATTGACACGGTAGGGGCCTTTAAAAGGGAGGCTGAATTTTTTCTGACGATTGTGAAGTGTGCTAGAAATTACATGTGCCTTTAAAAGTACGTAATCTCCAGGAGCGGGGTTCCACTTTTTGCGGATGCGTCTGGGCTTCTGCTTTCTTTTAAGCCACCTGCTCTGAAGGCGTTTGAGAATGGAATTGCATATGTCAAGATCTGATCTATGGCATGTCGGTAACACAGGAGGGGTGTTCTTGAAGAGAGGGTCTATTTTACAGTGTGTTACGACTTGCAACGGGATTTCTTTAGTGACATGGTGTGGCGTTTCATTGAGAATAGCCTGAATGGGCTTTATGTACTTGAACCAATTTTTGTGTTGTCTATGAGTTAACAGTCGGAGGTATGAAATTACTTGTTTGATATATCTTTCTGATATGTTGCCTGATGGATTATAAGCTGAGCAGTGTAAGGTCTTTATATTTAGTTTTGACAGTCCTGAGTTCCATTTGGGGCTAGAATAGATACTGGCATTATCCGTAAGAAAAGATTCTACGCTGCCATAAATATTCACGTATTCTTCTACCTTTTTCAAGCAAATACTCGTAGATAAATTACGGAGGGGGTATAAGGCAACTAGCTTAGAAAATGTGTCCACCATAACAAAGATGAACTGGCAACCGAAGTTACTCCGCACCAAAGGACCTAAAATGTCACCACAAATCAATTGGTTAGGCTTGGTAGCTTCGATAGAATTGACTGAAACTTCGTAGGCGGTGTTTTTACTTTTGCCTACTTGACATAGATGGCATGTTTTCAGGAAAAGTCTGATTTTCCTACCAAGTTGTTTGATATAAAAATGCTCGCTAATGGAATCGATCATTTTTTCTGTTCCACTGTGGGCTAGATTTTCATGGTAACTGACAATAATGTCGTTTTCGATAGAAGAGGGGATGTATGGGCGCCAGGCGGGGTTTTCCTTTCCACAGAGTTTGTAAATGATGCCATTATGGGTAGCTAAGGTACTCTGTACATTATTTTCATTTACTGGGCTAGGGGCTGGTGGTTGGATTTCCTGCAACTCACTCTGAATAGTGGACAAATAGGGGTCTTCAGACTGCAATTTTGATAAGTTTCCAAGTTTCTTATTCAACTGATGTCGGTCATTAACGGAAATTCTCATAATTTTCACTTCTTTTTCAACCTGACCTTCTAAACTAGACATTCCAGGGTGGTTAGGCAACCGTGAAAACAGGTCGGGAAGATAATTTAGCGATCCTTTAATATGTTGGATTTCAATATCGTACATTGTGATGGCGCTGATCAGACGTGATACACGTGAGTTACTTAACTTACACTGTTTCAGGAAACTGAGACTCATGTGGTCGCATAATACGGTGACTCTACGGTTGTAAATGTAGTGTTTGTATTTGTTGAGGGCCTCATAGACTGCATACACTTCAAGCTCTGTGGGGTACATTCGGGACTGGGAGATAGTCAGACCTTTACTAGCAGTCGCAATAATGCGTTTTTCGCCATCTATCACCTGAAAAAGGATACTTCCTATGCCTTTTGCACTGGCGTCGGTTTGCACGTACAGCATTTCTCCTTCTTCCGGTTTCTGAAGCTTAATAGACTCCGCAAACAATTGCTTAACCCGGTTAAAGGCAGCATCTTGCTCTGGGGTCCATGTCCACTTTTGATTTTTCTTGAGGAGTGGCTTTAAGGGGCAAAGTTCCTGGGAGTAATTGATTACAAAGCGTGACTGGTATTGGCATACGCCAAGAAAAGATCTAAGTTGCTTCTGATTACGGGGGGCTGGGATTTTCAAGATGGCTTCCACTTTTTCTTCATCTATTCGGCAATCCTTCCCGGATATAATATATCCGAGAAATTTCACCTCCTTTTGAAAAAAGTGGCATTTCGAAATATTGAGGGTGAAACCTGCATGTAATAGTTTTCCCAAAGTCTGGTCTATGTGGGACAGGTGTTCAGCTTTGGTTTTGGAGGCTACCAGAATATCATCAAGGTAGGGGATAATGAAGTTATCCGTCTGCCAATCAAAGGTCAGAGCTAATGCACGCAAGAGGGCAGACGAGGAAGTGCGGCACCCGAAGGGTGTTCGAGTAAAACGGAAATTTCGTCCCTGATAATTGAAAGAAGTTAAATCGCGTGACTCTACATCCAGGGGTACTTGCCAGAAGGCGGAAACTAAGTCTGTTGTAGAAAAATAGTTTCCTTCTTTAGCACGGGTAAGAAGTTCATCTGATGTCAAAGGTCTATAATGGTCTTCTTGGGAGTCAGAATTAATTGACCTAGCGTCAATTGTAAGACGTACTTGTCCAGAGGGCTTAAGTACTATACACAGGGGGTTGCAATGGGGGCTGGTAGAATTTTCAATGATCCCTTGTGATAACATGTCCTGTATGACAGCTGAGACTTTCTCACGCAAACTGAGTGGGATATGTCGGGGCTTGTGTCTTACTACAGTGGTAGATGGACGGATTATTTTATGCGTGTACAAACGGCACTTTCCAATCTTATTGGAAAATAGGTCCTTATGCTTGTACAGCACGTCAAATAAATCCTTCCGTGTAGCGGGGTCTAAATCGTGTGCTTCCTGTACTTTAAGTGTGATTAGTTCTTTAATTTCATCTAGTGTGTTGATGTTATTTATTTGGAGTTCAGTTTGTATGTTATTTTCGCTTAAAAGTGGTGTTGTAGAGAGCGGGTCATTTCTTGTTTGTATACAAGAGGGTTCGTCTGTACTGAGGTGGAGGAGGGGTTGGTCATAAATAGACAGAGTTTCTATGAAGAATTCTTCCTGGCTCACATCTGGTTCACAGCGAGCGGTCGCAGGAGGGTGAGGTGTCTTGTCACAGAAAGGAATAACTTGTTCCTGCTGGTTCTCATCAATGAAAGCGAAACTTTCATTTCTGAAGTTAATTATCCCTTCTAACTGTTGGAATACCTCTAAGCCGACAATAATGGGCAGATTAAGTCCAGGGATTACTAGAAATAATATTTCTACTGTCTGCCCAGCTAAGGTAATAGGCACTAAACATTGTTGTTTGATCCTACACCTCTGTTTCCCTACGGCTAATAATGCTGTCATTCCGCATACAGGCAGTATTTGCGTAATCGCTTTAGTGCGCTGTAACTCTAGGAAAGTCGATTGCGAGATGACTTGAGCATCGCTTCCAGTGTCTAATGTCACTTGATAGGCTTTTTCACCGATATTGACCTCTATGACCGGAGATCGACGTCGGGTGCTCAATAGTTCATCTCGTTGCAAAATACCAATTACAATGTCAGTTTCTTCGCTGTTTGTGTTGTTTGGCAAATGTCCCGAGATATTTACATTGTTGTATACATTATTATTAATATTCTGACTAGGATTATTACTGTTCTGAATAAGGGAGCTTTCATCATTCACAAGAGGAGAAATAACACTACCAACAATTAAATTGTTGTCAACAATGGGCAGTACTTCCACATTGTTGGCACTGGCATGGTTACTCTCTATTTCTAGTTGCAGATTATTAGGAGATTTATTATTTTCCAAAAATGTTATGTTTGTTTCCTGAGGTGTATTAAGTGTCAACTTGTTACTTTCAACTACTGGAATATTTTGAACATTCTTTGCTGCCTTGGGAAATTTCATCATATGAGATTCATGATTTGTTTTCCCACGGCTAGCCAGCAAGGGGTTTATGTCACAAGTTTGTGAGGTTTTGAAGCCAAGAAAATTATTTACATAGTTGCTACCACAATGTATGATATCGATATTTCCAGTATTTCCTTCATTTTGATTCATAGGAGTTGCAGGGTTGTCCACAGAAGGAGCATGTAAAACCCTTATTCGTTTAAAGTCACGGTGGGTATGGGGGATTGAGTCTGGGGTTCTGCATTGCTTTGGGGGTTGTTGTTAGGCCTATTTCTCGGACTTTCATATGAATTGTTCCTTTCATATTGACTATTGTTGTTACGGCGGGAGTACCTGAAATTATTCCAGCCTCTATAGTAGGGGCGGAAAAAACCTTGATTATACTGATTTCGGTTAAACCAGTTAGGCCTATTTCCTGCATAGCCACGTCTGTTCTGACCACGGTAACTGTTCCCTTGCCTATTATTGTAATTGCCATACGGCCTGAAACGGAAACCACGGGTTTGCCAATTATTGCGGGCGTTCCGCACGTACTCTGTTTGGGGCCAATAAGGTCTGTTGTCCCTAGAATCATTGTTTTGCTGGTCCTCATTAGAATTTCCTGTCCGCAACCCAATCTGGAAATTTTCCTGGCTGTCAGAAGTTTGTACCAGATTGATGTTTTTCCGGTGAGTTTGGTTAGCTGACACAATGGGGTGCGATGGTTTAGTGGAAGTATAAGTTAGGTCCTGCATTGACTTTAGTAATTTTAACATCTCAGTGGTGGATTGAGGAGATGCGACAACAAGGCAATTTCTTATTACAGGCGGAAAGTGAGACGGGAGTGCCTTTAGAAAATCTTGCTCCAAAATTTCTGGTTTAAGCAGTTGGCGGCTTTCACACAAAGAAATGAAATATTCTAGATAGGTTTGGCCGTGGCTACGGTCGTACTTACCTTGAAATATTCGCGATCTCAAACGGCTTTGCTCGCTTTCGCTCCAATACTCAGATAAAAACATTTCCTCAAACTGACCTATGGACAGGAGGTTGTTGGGATCGATGACTTGGAGCCAGCGAGCTGCGTTAGCTTTCAAAGATTGATTCACAAAAATCATTTTTAGATGTTCTGGGACTCCTCGTAAAGCAAAATAAGTTTTTAGGTCCTTTAAATATCTGACAGGGTTTGTTTTCAAGGTATCTTCAAAATACGGTAATGGAAAATCTGAATTGTGCAATGAAAAACTATTGTTTACAACATTTTGGGGTGTTTGATTAGTGCTGGCAGCTCGTTGATCCAATCCATTGTTGGTTCTGGGTAATGGTGCAGGTGGTTCTGGTATTTCAGGGGCTTGAGGTACTGGATCAGGGGGGTTGGAAGAAGTAGAGGCAGATGTTGATGGGGTATTGCAAACATGAGGGATCAAAGCATTTTCCCTGGTTTGTTCGATTAGGCTTTCCTGGTCTCTTACCCTTTGCCTAAGTCGGTCTAATTCTGATTGAAGGGATACCAATTTAGTAGAATTGCTAACAGTTACCCTTTCTACTGAGGTGACATGATTTTCTACAGAGGAAATATGATTTGTCAACACTTGTTCTGAAGTAGCTATTTGAGCTGTGACTCTACTGTCTAAATTTTGTAATTCAGACGTAACCTGAGTGCGGTGTTCAGTGATTAAGGTTGTCAGTGTAGAGTTCATTGTTGTAATTTGTTGGTTTTGAATAGCAAGTTCGTCTCTTACTTGTTGATTTTGAGTAGCAAGTGTAGAATTTAGTGTAGTATTCATGTTAGTAATTTGATTTTCAAGTGTGGAGTTCATTGTGGTCATTTGTTGATTTTGACTTTCAAGTGTTGAATTTAGTTCGTTTCTCAATTGTTGGCTCTGTGTCTCTAGTGTGGAGTTCATAGTTGTATTCATGTTAGCAATTTGACTTTCAAGTGTGGAGTTCATTGTAGCATTTTGTGTGGCCATTTCATTTCTCAATTGTTGGCTCTGTGTTTCTAGTGTGGAATTTAATGTAGTATTTATGTTAGCAATCTGACTTTCAAGTGTGGAGTTCTGTGTAGCAAATTCGTTCACTTGAGTAGAAATTCCTACCATCATTGCCTGGATTTGTGACAAAAAATCTAAACTGAAAGAAGGAAGGTTAGGGTCTAAATTTATGGTGTTCTGAGTTGAAGTCGATGGGGTGGGTGCACTCACAGCTGGGATATTAACAGGGGGTTGCGTAACAGGCAAGCTAGCAAGGTCACTTTCGGTTTCATGCTGAGTAATTTCTAAGTTGTCAGAAATAGGAACAGAGGCACTTTCATTGTTTTCAGAAGTAGGATTCTGTTCTGAACATAATATCGGAGTATCAGAATTTGGCTCCATGATTTGGAATACTTTATTATTCCTTAATTTCATAAACTAATACAATACAATTGAATTTACTAAAAAATAAAAATTAATTACAATACAAAAAAAATTTGAAATTTAAATTGAAAAAATTTACTTTGAATTCAAATAAAAATAGGAGCAAAATTCAGTTTTCGACACTTAAGTTGGAT
This sequence comes from Ectobius pallidus, assembly GCA_964059195.1. Classification (NCBI taxonomy): domain Eukaryota; kingdom Metazoa; phylum Arthropoda; class Insecta; order Blattodea; family Ectobiidae; genus Ectobius; species Ectobius pallidus. The sequence goes on from CAXKWD010000010.1 coordinate 115,165,366, forward strand.
TAACGATACCCTTTTGTAGTCCAGATGTCCAGCGGCAGGCCAAAGGTGATGTCCAGGTGCCCAGGTGATGAGGGAAAATGTTGTAGATGAAGATCCAGGGGGGGGGGGTATTGATGAAATGATGAATAATCCAATGGTGTGCTGACTCTAATAAAATTTCTCACAGAATTTAAAACTTGGTGGTGTGTGATTTAGTGTAGTGTTCCTGAATTTTATTGTTGAAAAATTAAATTTTATTGACTGGTCCCTCGATCTTCAAATTCAAGCAATCACGATGGTCGCCATTTATAACCGTTGCTTACGTTGGTCAGCTATTTATAACAGTTCTTTAATTAGGCCACAAGATTGGACGTCATTTATAACCGTACTGGGGTTATGAAGATTTATCACTGTAGGTGGGATTTTTAGATGTGTAGTAGTTCTGGAGTTCTGATTAAAATAAGGGGTGCCGGGCGTAGTACTCAGGGGTAGTTATAAGCTAGAGAACTCTTATCTAGGGAAGTGGCTAGAGAAAATCGAGATAACAGTCAAAGGGCGGTGTCAGGAATAATGGTAACTAAAAGTTGAGTCGTCTTTTCAAATTAATATATATATTTTCCAAAGTTTAGTATTTGCTGAAATGCTGAATTAATCGATTTAGTTCTATTAGATGATGTAAGTCCTGATATTTAGTAGTATTTAGTACGTCGTTAAGGTTCGTAAGTAACACTTTGTAACTTGCTAAATTGTAATAGTAATTACTTCACTTGTACGCGCCGTTGAACACTTCTATTTACTTTCACATTTACTCTCTTGTAGTTTCTATTTGTATCGCGCGGATAATAATGTTCAATCTTACGTTCACAATTAAGGTTTCGTAATAAGAAAATCAATGTCTTTACCAAATAATATAAATTACGCGCTTCGACGCTGCTAATAACTTCTATTTCTATCGCGCGGATTATAACGTTTAAATATCAATATATTGCAAAGTTACTTGAGTTTAATAATGTTTAACGTGGTCTTTTGTCTGAAGTGTGTCTTGAAGTTCTTTAGTCTAAGCTGTCGTGTGATCAATAGATGACGAGATGTCCGTGCTTTCTGCTAATATCTTTGTAAGGGGTAGTGGGGGTAAGTAGTTCCAATTGGTTGTGTCTGTGTCTAAGTCTTCTCTGATTGGGGTAAGGTAGTTTCTTCTGCTATCCGATTTGAAATATATTCCGTTTTTCGTCGTTGAAACAGGCAAGTTGCATCGGTCATTAATTACTTGAGCTGTCAAAATTGGCTAGGCGCCAGCCGGGCGGCTCAAGACGAAGTAGGCGGTACTAGGTTTATGTTTTTATCAATAACTCTGATAACTGAAAGTTATCATAGTTCTGGTTATTTAATCCTGATGGGCTATTTTACGGGGCTTCCAATGGTATTAATTTGTAGTGGGTGTGATAAAAATGAAAAGAGTTATTAAGGTTTTTATATTAAAATGATGGAACGGGTTAATAAAAAGTTATGTGTAATATATCAAACTGTAGGGGCTGTTATTGGCTATTGATGGGTGTAATTGATTTCCTTGTCGCTTTTTTCTTAATGGAGTAATTAATGTTTGAAGTTAGGTGTTATATGGGGAATGAATGTTTGAAGTTAGGTGTTATGTGTGGAAGTATAAACAGTAGGGTGCGTATTGTCAATCGTACAGGGGCTATATATGAGATTGTCGTCTGTGTTGAGTACAAAGTACGGTTACAATAGGCATTAGAGGTTTTCCTGGAAATATAGAAGAATTCAAAATGCACATTCCTTAAAAATGGGGATAAGAGTTATGCTGCAAGTCTGACTTGTTTCTTGTGGATGTTATTTACTCAAATGTAATAAACCTATAACACATAAGCATTAAAAATAGAAATAACGAAAATTTTAAATACAACGTAATGTCACACTTTATCGAAGAAAACTATTTAAAAATTTCAAAAATGACCTTTAAATGCCAACCTATCCCTTCCAAATGGCGAAAAATGCAAAATAATGCCAAAACTAAATTCCCTTATTAAATTAATTAATTAATTCATGGTAAACACAAATACATTTGAGCTTTTAAGCTTCATACAAAAAAAAATGAAAATCAAATACCGTTGATTAAGTTCTGTTCGGGTTGCACTTCTGTCGTTTTTGCATGTAACAGACTGTGCGATGTCTGCTGATCAATTTTCTGGATGCCGAGAGTTTTGTGGAGCGGATGGGATCGGAGGCGCCGGCCACGAGTACAATCCCCGTATTCATCCTATTTATAAGACATGCGTGGCGTGTCCGGGAGTAAGTTTACATATATCTCACCTTACTTTGCAAATCGGGGTCCGTGTAACCTCTTTGGCTTTTTCTTCTTCGTTCCTACATATTTCTTTGTAATCCTATTGACATGTCGGATTCTTTTTACCGAAGTCATAACTAGATCCAGACCCGTAGCCAGGGTTGGGCTAGAGGGGGCGTTGCCCCTTAAATATTTTTCTTGCACTCTCTAGATTTTTAGCATTTAATAGTAGGCTATATTGCGATACAAGTGCCGTAAGTGATGCATACGGATCGAGGAAAGAGTTTTTTCAATTTTCCGAGATCCGTTTTGCGCTTACGGCACGAGTATTGCATGCTATTTTTTGCACGATGATTATTTATATCTATTTAATTATATTAATTGTGATATTACCTGAAAATATTATGTATATACATTCTTGAAGATGATGTTTATTTCAGAAAGTGATTCGCTTGTGTTTGTTGTTATGGGAACCGAATATTTGTCCAGGAGGGCCTTGTCCTTAAAGGCTTGTATTATGATGTGCCGTAAGTAAATTCTTACCGCACATAGCAACAAGATTGCGTGTGGGAATGTCAACTTACGATCCACGGCAACAACATTCATAAGTACCACTAATTAGTTAAGTCGTGCAAACAATCATAAAAACCTAATCAAGCAGTACTTTGAATTTTTTTCTTTAAATAGCTTTTGATATGTACAATATATGAGCTTTTATTTGTGATACTGGTTTCTGCGGTATAACTTACTAGGACAAGTACGATATAATCAGAGATATGCATAGGCCTACTAACGTTGAGAGCGCTGATTATGCGGGTATTTTATAGTGTATATTGTGGAGAGGTAGCTCCTTATTTACGATGCAGTTCATTTTGGGGTGGTAATATATATGTTTATACATACACTCATACATACTAAACTTAATGGACCCCTCTGACATTTTTTATTTGCCCCCCTCGAAAGCTTGACCCTAGTTACGAGCCTGACTAGATCCCGGATACTCAGCTGTTTCAAACAGTGATTTGTGTCAAACAAATTGTTGCCGACCGATTTCCACTTCATACAAAATTACCAAAAAGTTTTCTGATTGGTATTCTAAGCACAAGAGAACTGATATTGTTTTCCTTATAAAATTTACGAATCAGAGTAACAATGTTCTACCGTTATAACGGTTTTATATCGTAAATAACTACAACACATCGTACAAATTTCGTTTTATGCCGTATTTTACTATTTAGTACCACAACTATTTCATATCAACAAAACGTCGTGCAAACAAATAGGCCTATAACTTAAAAATTGCTTTACATTTTGATGAGTGCAATAAACGTATTATTGTGCGACGATTGAAATTAGTTGATGGTCTCTCGCTTCCTGGTTCTTCAAAGGGGGATGGGGGAGGTCAGGCGATTTGGGAGGACAGGCACGATTTTCTTCTCTAATAAAAGCATTTCTAGGAACGAGTCAATGCCCCGCAAATACCACAATAAACTCATTTACTGCGACGCACTTCTGCTTGTGGTTCCCTGGCAACGCGATCTTCTCCCGTTTCCACGTCACATGATAGGAAACATCAACAATGCCACAACGCGTGACAAACATGGCTCCTTCCGTGGCGCCACTTGCACGTGGTATATATTTGAACTGCCATTCATGTTCTACTCATAAAACACTTTATTAAATTGCGACAATGCTGAATTCCGGAAAGAAATAAAACTGTGCAATACGACACAGACAGTTTCCTGTTAACATGAGTAGGACTGTCTACTCTTTACGCAGAAGAGCTTAACAATACAAAGGCGTACTTCTGAAGTGCGGCAATGTTATATATAGAGTCCGGACTTCTAATAAAAATGCACTTTTATTTTTAGACACCTAAACATAAGCAGAAATGTTATTAGCCTATGTCGTAAGATAATCCTTGACAAGAGGTTTTAACTTTATTTGATAGTGTTTATTTTCATATTCTGGTAGAAAAAATATTTTACTTGCATATTGATGGTTTTTAGTTAAAATACTGCCACATTAAAGATGCGTATTTCAATCGGGGAAAAGGTAATCTGCGCCACTTCTACCTTTTTCCCCAACCTACACGATGTAAACTGCGCCACCGACATATGTAAACTGCGCCACCGACATTTAAATGGCGTCACCGTCATACTATCGCACTAACATTTTCCTTCCCACTTCTCCAGGCTTAGGACTATGAAGTTGAATAGATGTGATAGCTTTGTCTTTATAAAAAATGTTAAAAACAATACCCTAATTTCTTTTGCATGAACGCTACCTTTTCGTATCATTTTCTTCCTTATTTTGTCATTTTTATGCATTTACTTTCAATAAATGTTTAGGTTCCTGTAATGCAACATTTTTTGTATAATCTGCTTTTAGAAAAAAATTCTTATTTTTCTTCTCAAATGTTCCAATCAAGAACAAGACCTATAATATCATTTAAACATTTACAGTGTTTAGAATCATGTACAAATTAGTCTTTATCTTTGTGTGCACAATAATCTCTATATATATAAAAGGCTTTGTCCTGACTGAATGAATGACTGACTGACTGACTGACTGACTGACTGACTGACTGACTGACTGACTGACTGACTGACTGACTGACTGACTGACTGACTGACTGACTGACTGACTGACTGACAGGAATCAACGTACAGCCTAAACTATAACAGGTAGAGACTTGGAATTTTGACAGTACCGTACCTTCGTTTCATAATGTAGGTGCTCACTAGGAAAGGATTTTGAAAAATTCTGATTTTAACTGCCAAAAATTAAATGTTTTTGAAAATACTCAACCCTTTTTACACAGAATTATCCAAACAAATTCACAGAACATATTGTTGCCAGTTGTATCAGGTGGGTTTGAATTAAATGAAATGGATGTTTGACAAATTAGAGAAGGTATCATTATAATTCATATTATCTGTATTAATAAAAGGAATTGTCCTCGATGTCCAGCGAAATCTACTGAACGCAGAGATCTGAAATTTTAAACATAGGTGGGCTGAAGGGTCGGAAAATGCACCTCCAAGCCGGAATTTTAATTTTAGTTTTCGTTCGTGAGTTATGAGTGAAAAACGGGCAAAAAACGTTCATTTTGTACGTTTTCAAAACATAAGTTTTCAGTTATACATTTCAATGTCAAATCAATTACAGTTAGCTTTGGCTATTTTTGTCATTCCTTGAAAATAAAACTTTCGCGATCGCTTGAATGTTGTAAGCCCTAAATATGGTCAAACGTTGTTTTATTTGGACGAATCTCACTATACAGAGGTTTTCTGGGCCAAGAAACTCGAATCTGAGGTCGCTTTTACCAGACGATGCTATCTAAAATGAAATAAAAATTAAACCTGAAAGCCGTGCTCGCCATCATGATTCTGTTTAAATATAACTTTTCATTCATTGCAACTTTGTGTTAATCATAACATAGTTATCAATTAGTTTAAATATCTGAGTAATATATAACGCTATATGACGAGAAATATTAGGGTACATTTAGAAACTTGTACCATTTTTCAAACTTTCTAATAGTAAATCAGCTGCAGAACATAATATCCAAATTCTCGCCGAAGGAATTCCACATAATATCGTACAAATAACTGTGTCTTAATACTATTGCGAAAGACAATTCACAAAATAATTCGCCGGTTACGCTGGTATCTTCTTGTAATTTTTATAAATAAAATATAAGTTTTTAGGTCATCATTTGTAATTATTATGTCATTTTCTTTAAAAATTAGGGTCATTTTATAGGTCATTTTTCAAACAATTTTAGGTCATCAGAATCTGGACCCTGGTTATAAGTAGTATTTAGGAAATAGTTAATAAGTTTTGGCTATGTAACTACCACCGGATGGAAACCCAACCATAGTTAAAAGCGTAAATATTAATTCATTTTATTACTGAAAAACCCGAGTTATAAAACACGCCCTAAGATTTCTATATATATAATAAAAAAAACTTTCCGGTGAAGAAACATATTGTAGAAGAATTCGTCGAACAAGAAATGTGTTGCTTTTCACATGCGCCTGGGACGTCCTGCGACGTTAAAAGAACATTTTCACTTTAGAAATCTATCTTCACTGACAGATGCAGGAGCTTCACACAACAAAAGCTGCATATGACCTTCCTTACATAATGTAACACCCAAGAATAAGATAAGATAAATGACGGATTGTACTAAAGCCTGATAGGCCAATAATATTGGCTTAATATAGTTAAGAAGATGCTGTATATTAAATTAACTGTAGAAATATGTAAATAATTATTTTGAAATTGAAATTATACCTTAGGTAGCAGTTATTAGTTACGAGCTCATCAAATAATGCAACAGCGAACATAAGATCCCTCATATCCAGTTTCAACTGCCAGACATAAATTTAATCACGGCCTTCTAGAATAAAAAGGCGAGTATTGAGCCTGCTTGATGATCACTAGGGCCCGGATTTTTATGTGCTAAAAAACTTAAAAATATTTATTTTTTATGTGCTAAAAATGTTTAAAATATGTGCTAAAAATGTTTAAAATATGTGCTAAAATTTTAAAAATATGTGCTAAAACTAGAAAAAAAATATTTTTCTGAAAAAGAAACAAAAACACCAGAATGTGTATTGAAATTCGCCAATTGCAGCTAAACATCAGGTGTAAAATGCTGACTGCAGTGCACAACAAATGTCATCTCCAGATTATGGATCACAAATCCTTGCCTATTATCCGAGAATAATCTCTATCTATATAAAAGGCTTTGTCCTGACTGACTGAATGACAGGAATCAACGTACAGCCTAAACTATAACAGGTAGAGACTTGGAATTTTGACAGTACCTTCGTTTCATAATGTAGGTGCTCACTAAGAAAGGATTTTGAAAAATTCTGATTCTAAATGCCAAAAATTAAATGTTTTTGAAAATGCTTAATCCCTTTTTACATAGAATTATCAATTCCAAATCACAGAATATATTGTTGTCAAATGGTATATGGATGGGCTTGGAAAAAACAATTGAAATGCACTTTTGACAAATAAGAGAAGTTATCAAAATAATTCATGTTATAAATAAATATTACAGAATGAAATCCACTAAAATAATGGAATCACGTAACTTTCTCTACCCTGGACATAGAGAAAACAAAACGAGGTATGGTAATGTGTATATTATTATATTATATCGCAGGTTTTTGGAGAGAAAAGTATGAAAGTGATAATGCTTTCTGTTTAATTTCATCTCCAAAACGGCTTTATGGTAACATAAGAGTGGGAAATTTCCCGCCTCGATATTACAATTTTATGTTACAGGAATTTCTGTCTCTTCTTATTTAAACCTCTACCAGGCTTGCTGTGCACTGTACAAGCGATGGGATGCAAAATTCTAGATCCTCTAACAGCCATAAAAAACTATATCAAGCGTTTTCTGAGGGAATAGTTTGAGTGTAATAAGTCGTTCTTCCTATTTTAAATTATAAATGCCTATATAAGGACCTAGAATTTAAAATTGAAAATCCTTCATAAGTTAATTTCCAATTACAAAATAAAAAACCCGGGCGACGCCGGGTCTTTTAAGCTAGTGTCTTATATTGAGAAAAAGGAACGTTCTACATCACACAATGTCAACCTTGCATATTTGAAGAGGTGTACTGTATATCACTAACACACACACGATCAAGTTCACTTATGTTTTGGCCTTCCAAAACTTGAGCGACTTTGCAGAGGGTTTGGTAGCCACCATTTTTCTCAAACCTTTAAATTTTGTTCTTAGAACTTCTATTTTCGAACCTGAGATAGTGTTAAGTTGCTTTTCAACATATTGTATTTCTTTAACTGAACTACGCAATGTTGAGATTGGGTTCTGTTCTTTCCCGATAAGCAAGTGCAAGTGAATCACTCTCACCTCATTGCAAGTGAAGCATTTGTGTTGAATTCATTCGAGATACAAAATTTTGTTGTCAAATGTTAAAAAAGAATGAGGAAAAGTACTAAAATATTTATTTATGGAGAATATATCGAAAATGTTTATTCGTATAATTTTTTTGTAAAAAATGTATTTTTATGTAAAATAAAATTTAGAAATTGCTGTTTTCGGACCTTGATATGAGCATCAGGGAAAAAAATTACATAAAAAATCCGGAAAAGTACTAAAATATGAATTTTTGGAGAAAATATCGAAAATATTTATTCACATAACTTTTTTTGTAAAATATGTGTTTTTATGTGAAATAAAATTTGGAATTTGCGTTTGCCGGACCTCGATTTGGATATAAAACTTGGTTTTAGGAATGTACGCATCAGGAAAAAAAATATTTTTTTACATACAAATCCGGGCCCTAATGATCACGTATCCCCCAGCTTGTGTGCACGCAACCAGGACCGGGTTCAATCTCATCAAGATAAAACATCTGAACGCTAGTAAACAAAAGAGCATCTGGCACGCGAAAATATTGCATTATTGTACAAATGGCGTAATTGGTTAGAACTGCATCAGACACATTTATACCACAACAAGTTTGCGTGTGAGAACTTTAAATAGCATTGCGTCATGAGATGAACATCCGATATTATACCGGAAAAATTTAGTCTTTAACTTGTGGTCCGCTTTATAAATTTTGTTAGTTTAGGTCTTAACGTTAGTTATCAAACACTTTTTTTGAATTCTTCAAGTTTACTTCTTTTTTTTCAGCTGTGTTTATACTCCTTTTAGCTTCGAGGCTATATCAAGAGTTCGGAATCTATGTCTGTACATTAGGGTAGGCCATGGGACTATTGCTTGTCAGTTGTTTCTACTGTCGGTGTATTTAATGGAGAAAATTCAACTGATATTAATTTAAATGGATATGATACAAGATCAAATGGTGAGGATGGTATATAAATATCCAATTCGACATTTTCCTTTACGACTGGGGAAACCATGGAGGAAAAATGAAAGGAAAGGAAAAGGAAAGGGAAAAAAAGGGAAAAAAATGTCAAATTGGCATTATGTGGTTTGTTGGAACTTTATCGACCTGCTTAGAATTCGGTTTCTGTATCTGAAATAGTAAGTGAATTTTTCATGAACTTTTTTTTTTCAAAATCTTGATTTAATAAATGGCAATAACGATTTTAATAAAGAAACATCTGCCTATGAGTAATAAAATTGCTACATTCGTTTTTCTGTAATGATTATTTAGAGGATAGTTTAGTCCTGTCTATTTTCATTTTTCTAGAATACCACCATTACAGCAGGCCTAGAAGTTACATGAAAACCTAGCAGAGTAATGTTGTAGAAAAAATTTAAATGAACATTTTTCGTCAAATACATTTCATTATAAAATGAGTAGCTAGCTAGAAAGAAACGAAATAGATTTATTACTTCAATGCACAATGTGAGAATACACTTAATTTAAAATATTATTGATGATATTCTTTTGTTTCCCATAGTAACAAGAAAACAATTTAAGATTTAAAATGTCCCCTTTAAAATCCTGTCTCTGATCATAACCGAGAGATAATGAACAGAAGTTTAAACTTCATTAAGGACAAAACCAGAAGAAGTGCGCTTTTTAATTATTTGGAATGTCACGATATTATTATGAAACAAATTATACTTGTGCTTTGATTCTAAAATTGGGGCCATCGATCTAAAAACCCAGAAATTCCCACAAAATGTAGGTTAAGTCACAAATATTTCCGCGCAAACGCAATTGGCCTATAAAGCATTCAGTAAATTGCGTAGAATATGCATAAAAAAAAACATCACTTACAAGACTGTGACGTCAGAAGTAATTAGTGGCGCCTAAGCGACAACAATGACCGCGATTCATCTTCATCCAGACAACAGCGATCCTAGTGTCAAGAACGTGAACCTTCACAGCCCAGATATTGTTAGCGGAGGTCGAAATCGGAAAGGCCCCCCCCCCCCGGACCCGCTTCCTTTCTCTCCGGGGCTCAATTAAATAACTGCGATGAGCATTAAGATTGGAGTTCTTTTACCCTTCGAGGAAGTATCGGGTTATGGAGTAAAAACTATGAAAAGTTCGTTCCCCTGAGCTGTATGTGTTCATGTCGGCCTTAACCTCACACTGGCAAATCTTTCCGTTAATAAAAACAATATGCGATTTTCTTTTCCTGTCCCCTATGGAATCTATTACGTGAAAATCTTTTTTTACACACAGCCATTTCATAATTACGGGTGGGACATTCTAGCAAATTATAAAAACTATTTTTGTTTATTACATATCATAAATAATAAACTAGAATTGGTTCTTCACGTTCTGTAAAATTTACAATGCCTTCTCCTCCTCACTACATGAAGCATTGTTTAAATTTGTTTTTCAAAATCTATTACGGGTGGGAATAATTTGGACACTGATTTTAATGATGCAAAACAAAAGTTCATTTGCTGTTCTGCTATTACTGTTAGGGTCTTAATGTTGTTATTAATGCAGGCATCAGGGATTAAATACAAATTATAAACTTTTTCCAAGTTGTCAGAGCATTTATTTACCTCATCAATAATAATTTAACAAAACTATCACCATTACGGGTGGGACAAAAAGTCACTGTAATTAACCACACATATTTTTTGAAGTTAATCTTATACCAAATTGTACCTTAAGATGTATATTTTCTCAAATGAAAATGGACATAGCTGATTACTCTTGCCTACTTGGTATTAAAAAGTGTTAAAACCATGCTAAAATTGGCAAAAAAAAGTAACTCAACGCAATAAATAAGTAAATTGACAGGTTTTACACATGAAACCACTTCAGATACACCTAAGTCCTTAATATTCAGTGAATTTGAGGTTTTAAACTTATATTTGACCACCCAATTACAATAATTTTATAACTTCTATCTTTGAGGGAAAAATTCCGATATTTTATGAAATGGCTGCACAATACAGCGAAGATTGCAAACCCTTTCCTAACATATACCGGTATGCTTTATGTCGGTGGGGAACGCCGGTCAAATCACTGATATAATTTTCTCTTCATAGGCTACGATAAATACTTTAACATTCTTTCAATCATAGGCGTAACCAGGCCGACCATATGGGGGGGTTATAACATCCGCGGGGTCTGGCGAGTATGGAAGGAGAGGGGGGTCCGGGGGTCCTCCCCCGGAAAATTTTAAAAATTAAGATGAAAAATAACGAGTTTTAAGCTTCCGGGGGTTCTCCCACGGAAAATTTTAAAAATTAAGATGCAAAATAACAAGTTTTAAGCTTCCGGGGGTCCTTCCCCGGAAAATTTTAAAAATTAAGACGCAAAATAACGAGTTTTAAGCTTCCCACGCTTTATACTTGTATTAAGCAATTTATGGGCAGAGTTAAAAAATCATACAATTTTCCTTTTTTTAATCAATGGGGGGGGGGGGGTTCAAACCCCCAAAACCCCCCCCTCGCTACGCCTATGCTTTCAATGGTATGTATTTTCGTAGATGTCTCTCATCCAAATGAAATCGTATGTTTAGTAGTGTGTAATAGGCCTAATATGAGAAATATTGTTCACTTTTCCATACTGATCCAATTTCCTCTGGGTAATAATAAGTAATAAGTAGGGTTCGGATGTTTATGACCTTAAAAAGTGGAATATGACTGCAAATATGACCTTAAAAATGACTAAATATGACTCAACAATTCTAAATATGACCTAATAAAGGGACGTTATTTTCTAACAATAAAGTTCCCATTTAAAACGTTTAATGACACTAATGATTACTGCCCGGTTTCTACAAACTTGTGAATTACCTATGGGTAAATTACCCATGGACAAATTAGTTCCATTTAGCCTACAATGGTATAATGAGCAAGGCCTTGGAGTTGTACAGTTAATTTAATTCAGAAGGCTTTGATTCTCATTGTTATTGATCCTATGAAAGGTTAAATTTTATCCAGCCATCCATGAAAGGACAAATTAACCCAAAGATTTACCCTTGGACAGATCTAGCCCGAGTTTGTAGGAACATTTTTTCTGTCATTTTCATATTTACCTAGAGGACATTTATCTAGAAACTCGCCACAAGTGTAAGTGATTGCTATCTTTAAATTATTTGTGTTTGTGTGGTGTTATTCTTGTGTAAATTGTGTAAATTCTGTGCATTAGATAATTTACCCATAGGTAATTCGCGAGTTTATAGAAACCGGCCATACATCACATTAATTCGCTCAGATAATCATTTTTTTTTTTACAATTTTGCAGGTGATTTACAGTTTTACTTGTAAAGAACTTCTAATTTGCTAATTTTCCAGATACTTCTGAAAATATTTTTAAAACATGTCTATTTGAAATTGTTAACAACAAGGAGGAAGAGGTAATTGTGTCATTACTTGTTATTCCCTTCACATTTCAGTTAGAGTAAAACCAAAATATTCGTGACCCTTTTTCGGAAAAAATTAAATCCACATAGTTGTGCTCTTTTACCGAATTTATAACTGAAATATGACGTAAAATTACAAATATGACCGAAATATGACCAAGACCATGAAAATTACAAAAATATGACTTTATATGCAAAATAAAAACGGTCCGATTGAGATTCAAGTTTAATTTGTGTTTGTGGCGAGAATGGAGGTCAGGAAAAAAAAAATGACATGTCATAAACATCCGAACCTTAGTAATAAGAAATAAGAAATAGTTGTACTTACCATAAGTCCATTTCCTCTTCACTGATCTTCCAGGGCGCACCATTTTTATGTTTTCAGCTCTTTGTGATGTCCACTTGTCACTCACACCTGCAACATATTGAAAACATGAAGAAGTCAGTTTTACTGGCATATTGAAAAATATTTTTTTTTTTTTTTAGAAGTCTTTTGCTCTGTACACATCTTGGAATCATGTATAGGTTTAAGTGAGGACATTTTTATAAACTTATTTTTAGTGCCTTTTTTCCATTCAGATATGATATGAGTTATAAATTCTATTCTGAAATGATTCATACAAAATTATCATTTAATAATAATAAATTCTGGGATATTGTTAAACACATGGTGCGGTTCTTCGTATATAGCGTGTTTAAAGAACCAAAGCCATTCTAACATTGAAGACTGAACTATGCAGTGCAATATATCTTTATTAAGTTTCCTCCCACTCTTCATATATTTATGGATATTGTGAACCGAACACTTAAGTTCTCCGAATCATAACCTAGGTCGCGCCCAAACCTAAGATACCGGGAACAGAGCTCTTACCTGTAAATACCTTACACTGGCCATATTTCACACATACTGGACAGGCAAATCATACAGAATGGAGTGTTCAATGTTATTCTCGCGACAATTTTATGCACATTATGCAAATTCAGGGTTGAAGCCCTTATATTTCAAAGCGAGGATCGCAGACAACATTTTTAGCAATGGCATCTTGGTTATTCCGAAACAACGCGTTGCAACGAAAGGAAATAAATGGTGCAAAACATGTTGCACAAACTTTCTCACATCTCGTGTTAGGTTTGTATTATTGCCAGGGATACCTATCATCTTCACTAGAGGCAACTGGAAATAACTGTTAGGGATTTAATTTTTTTCCCCAAAATATTTTGAACCCATGACCTCAAGGTCTAGTTTATGGACCAAATTCTCAATGCTGAAATAGTTATTTATATTATTTTTAATCGTAAATTATTAATAGATGCAAAATTAATTAAATAGATAATTAATTATTTGTACGAAAGGGAAGAGAACGACAGTGACATCTGGTGATATCGTCAGTAAGTTCTGTTAAATAATGTGTATGGTGCAAAATAAGATAAAATTATTTTATATCGCTCGTACCTACCTACTCTCAAAACAAAATGTCTCTTTTACAACTTGTATCATAAATAACTATTTTCGGGTTCTATGCGTCGTGAAACATAATCCCGGAGATAATTTCCATTTTTGTGACGATCACTAAATACTGTCTTTATACCGCGAATATACTTGAAGTAAAAATAATGATAACTTAATCTTTTCGCTGCTACTGATGTATAAATTAATCTAAAAATTATGTATCAAAGCACAGACATAAGCTTAATAAACTTTTATTTTATGTTAAATGTTGGGATTTTTTTCACTTGTTCTGATTATCATTCACTGATACTAACTCCTTTATTAAAAATTGTTCTATTTGATTGTAAGCTTAGACCCCCGCTGATGATTTCACTTCATGATTGCTTATATTAAATAATATAAGTTACAAATTTAGCTCTCAAAAGATTAAACGTTAGTCAAGTTGCATTATGTCGAGAACTAAGGACACACACGCACATAATTATAGGCTATATGGGGCGGGATAACGGCGTATGGCGATGACAGGAGATCATCTGGATGGACCGGAAGTTTACACAGGGACGTCTGCTATTACAAAGCGGGCTTGAAAGGGGTTCAGGACAGTCCTCTCCATAAAAATTCAAACAGTATCCACCCAGTAGGGATGAGGAACAGTAGTTAAAACATCGATGTTAAAATCGGCGGTAATCATCGACGTGACGTTAAAATCGACCTGAAAACACCGAAGTATTTTTAAGGAAAGCATCGATGTATATTTTTTTTAAATTGTGGTTCAGGAAAATTTATAAATATATTGAAATATTTCCATGAATGCTATGGATGTAAAAAATCGATGTTTTGGCAAATCAGGCTGCTGGAAATAAAATTATATCTTAGGATCAAGGTAGGCATAATAATCTTATTTTAGTTAAAACATCGATGTATATTAAAAAAAAAGTCATGGTTTCAGAAAATTGGGCAAAATTCATAAATAAACTGAAATTTTCCATGAAAATGTTTTGTTGAAAGCAATATTCTGTCAATGCGTTCTCAATGTCCAACTCAGAATGTCAATTCATCATTAATTTATAAATTTATGCAAAAAATAATATTAATATTTAAAAATATCGATGTCAGAGAGAAACATCGATGTAGCAAAAACATCGGCTGCTTTCCATCGATGTAGAAAACATCGATCATCGACCCTACCACTCAGCTTTAAAGTCTTCCAGATACTGTAAGAAGAACGGATTTCAATCTGAGGCGAAGCTCCACTAGGCCCTACGTTTTGCAGATCAATCGAAACTAGCCCTAGGCATTGTATTTCAACAGCTATGAAATCGCTAAAAACTGGACTAAAAATTGAATTTTGACTCATCATAGCAAAAAAAAATAAAATAAAAATTAAACAAAGTAGATTAAATTGTTTAAAAAACTGCAATGCGTCGCTGAACAGCTGATAGCCATTTTAGAAGAGCCGTGCATATGGAAAATTATAAGTCACGGTTGAATTTCTTTCTCTATTTCTCGTATAGGAAATACTTTTACGTTTTTCAGTCTTGAAGGTGAAATAACTAAGACACTACTGAATATAATTGCATGAAATTTACAGGGCAACTTTGAGATGTTCTAATGTTTGAAAAAAGAAAGAAAGAAACCACAGTCTTGGCCTTCAACGGGATGATTTAATGAAGATTGTATTGCGTGTTGCAGAACCGGTCTAGGTTGTGAGGGGATTCCGCCAGGTGGCAGGCGAGTGCTCTGAAATCCGAGATCCTGACCCCAATGATCAACGTTACTCTTTCCTGGGTGGCGAAGACCCACATATATTATTATTATTATTATTATTATTATTATTATTATTATTATTATTATTATTATTATTATTATTATTATTATTATTATTATTATTATTATTATTATTACCACCATTAGTATATAATATTTCCTAAGCTGAAACTGTTCCAATGCATATGAATCTATTTTCTCATATTGTTTGATCTTCAATCATTACACTAGACTATTAGAAGAACGTACGAGAAGGATTCTCTTGAGACTGATGGAAACATGTCCCTTCAAGGATCGAACCTGCGGTAACGAGCTGAGTGGGTAATGAAGGTCAGATTGTGCACAGTAAATCTCTGCGCATGACACGTGCAATTCCACCCACGCACACGTGCACATAATGATCATAAAAGTCAGTGCATGAGATCGCCAATACTCATAATGTTTTCTTGTGCCCCTTGCTTTTCTCTTCTTATAGGCCTACCAATATATTGCTCTCTGCTTGATCAGCTACCTGTGGATGCGAATTAATCGATGTAAGGAATACAGGGTCGTAATTTATCCACCCAATCGTTTCATAGTTAATTCCTTATCCATTCAGTCTGTTACTTCATATTGGTCATATCGCGTGTAACTACTGATGTGCATTTGTGTATATTATCATGATATTATGTCAGTTGGAGAATTCAATAGTGTACCGGCACGTAGACATGGTAGCTCAATTGGTAAGAGCAGCGGCACGAAGAGCCAAAGATCCTGGTTCGAATCCCGGCTATGGTATTGCATTTTTCAGTCTGCATCTACCTTTCCACTCGATTGTTCTTTGTTTTTCCATATACAAAACAAAATGAAAAGGAAAAGGAGTAGTACTTTTTCTACCATGTCTGCAAAAGCCACAGTAATGTATTTTTTCCCTGTATGAAGGACGGGTAAAAAGCTAGTACTATATATAATATTCATACATGAGCAGATCATTTACTCATTAATAAAAGTAGCAAAAGCTGGACCCCCAAAACAAATTTCTGATTACGTCCTGGTATTGGCTTATATCTGATTCCTGATTATTAATTAATTAATTAAAGGCGGTCATGGTTGGTTGGTTTTATGTTATGGTCTTTAATCCTTTCAGAGATGAATTTACATACAGGGTGTTAATGAATAACACCGAAATAGTTTACCTGTGTATAGAGGGTACATAGATAAGCAACTTTTATTAGGAGATTTTTGCTCTATGGATGCAATTTTTCCTGTTACAGCAGAAAATCTCCCAGGGCATGGCCGCCACTGACTTCTAACATTAGAAAAAAATGCAAAACAAAGGAACTTCATTGTTAACACTGTAGTCAGTAGTTATGAATAAAAGAATAATACTGCAGTGGTGGCAAGTCAAGTGATTAGTTTGTAAATTTTGCAGTTTATGAAAACTCTAAATTATGTAATAGCTGTAGGTGAATGACTTAGAATTAAGTTTTTATGGATCATTAGGAAGGCATGAAGTCAATGTAATGAAAAGTTAACCCTATTTCGCATAATTATTGACTTATGAGCACCAAATTATAATGACTTTAATGCCCTGTAGCATACACATTTTACGTCATAGAGCAAAAATCTCCTAATAAAAGTTGCTAGCCTTTGTCCCCTCCAAGGTAAAATATTTCGGTGTTATTAAGTGCCAGTATGGTACTTTATGAGATTGTGTGGTGGATGAAAAAATGTCTGTCCGTCTGTCTGTACGCACCATAACTCAAATACGCTTTTTCGGATTTTCATGAAACTTGGAAAACACATTTAAAATGTCCATGGGAAGAATCATCAAATACGCTGTAGCGGGTTTCCATGAAACTTGGTATACCCATTTATGACGTCCATGAGAAGTGCCCTATTGAATTTGAACCTAATCTTTTGACCGGTACCGGAGTAAAACCCAATTTAGGATCTACTTTA
This sequence comes from Ectobius pallidus, assembly GCA_964059195.1. NCBI lineage: Eukaryota > Metazoa > Arthropoda > Insecta > Blattodea > Ectobiidae > Ectobius > Ectobius pallidus. The sequence goes on from CAXKWD010000010.1 coordinate 115,183,107, forward strand.
AAGGCGCAATAACTCAAATACGCTTTATCGGATATTTATGAAACTTCGTATACGCATTTATAATGTCCATGGGAAGACGTTTATTGATATTGGACCAAATCGGTTGGCCAGTACCGGAATAATGCCCAATTTAGTGTTTTTATGTTAATATATAAGAAGTCGCGATAACTCAAATATGCTTTATTGGATTTTCATGAAATTTTGTACACCCATTTATAATGTACGTGGAAAGACGTCTACTGATATTGGACCAAATCGGTAGACCGGTACCGGAGTAAACCCCAATTTAGTGTATATTTTAAAGACGCGGTAACTCAAATACGCTTTACCGGATTTTTATGAAACTTGGTATACACATTTATAATGTCCATGGGAAGACATCTATTCATAATGGATAAAATCGGTTGACCTGTTTCGGAGTAATGCTCAATTTAGTGCCTATTTTATGGTAATATACGTATTCGAAAGAATTTATTTAAAAAATGAAAATCAGTTATCTTGACAACATAGCCTATTGTTTTACTGTTAAATTAAAATACAGGTAGCTATGACAAAAAACATATTGATTTACATGCGCTTATCCAACTAGACCGTTAAAATGACCCAGGTGGCCGAGATGGTAGACCTTTCTTCTTCCGTAAGCCCTGCTTAATGAATAAATCTGGAGCTTAACTTGGAAATCAATTTAAAAAAAAACATATTCTGCATATCATAATTGCAGTCATAACTGATTAAACCAAAACATACTGGCACTTTGTTACATCAGTTTACCTGATTTTATTCATTAACACCTTGTATAAAAATATAAGCAATGGAGTGAAATAATCAGTGGAATATAAGTATGAAACCAATAAGAAAATTTTAGTGGAATAGCTGGTTTCCATGAATAGCAACCATAATACAAGAAAAAATCCTTACATTTTAATGTAAATTATTACTCTACTAATCTAATAACCAGCTTTTGAGGTGAGTAATATATACGCCAGTAGCAGTGGAAAGGTTCGCTATTCAGGGATTCTAATGCTGTTCAGAGGCTCGCTGACAAGCATATTTCTATAACTAGAATTTTTTTAACCGGAAACCTCAGAACTTATATTAATTCTAATAACTCGAAATCAGATTTCAGAATCAAAAACAATAGATCTCCTACATATAGTAACCATGGTTCAGAAGATAGATAAACAAAATAAAATAGCTGAACAAAGAAACGACATACGTTAATTGTTGAATTAATTTACATTCATTGCTATAAGAATAAATTGCAGTCAATTTACTAACAGTAAAATATAATTTTATACTCGACTTAATTAACAATTTAATAATATATGGGTAGGATATAAACAAACTTAACGAATGCTTGTTAAACATCAGAAGTCAATTTCCGCACACAACTCCTACAAGATTCTGAAATATTGCTCGTAAATGTTGTAGCAGGACATTATAATATACAACATGAATTTATTTCTCTCCCATCTCCCTACTCTGAGTTCTCCTTGTCTGTGTTGCCACATTTCCTAGTCTGAAATACATAATGCAGAAAAATTTGCTGATATTACAAAAATAAAGCAATAAAATTTCTATCTATGTAAGCGGCTTTGTCCTGACTGAGAATGAACGTAGAGCCTAAACTATAATAGGTAGAGACTTGGAATTTTGACAGTAGCTTCGTTTCATAATGTAAGCGTACACTAAGAAAGGATTTTGCCAAGTTTACTAAACAATAATTGAATGTTAGATTGAATGTTAAGAGAGTTCCGCCTATATACCACTAAATATTAAAACAATCAGCTGAAGTCTACATGAGATAAGGAAAACAGTTAATTAACAACACGTGTTTTGAATTTGGTTTTTATTGTGTTGTTATAAACGTACTTTTATTGTATTGGATTAGTCTATCACTTAATAAGATAGTATATTAAAATATCATTGAGCTCAATGTGTTGTCAAATTAGATTATTTGCAATAATCAGCAATAAAATTACGAAGTTGACCTTGTCACAATAGTTAAAAAATGAATTAAAATTAAAACATACATGAAACTTAGACTGCTAAAGTATTCTAATCCTTGTCATTAGTTTAAAAATAGCATACAGATGTCTATGTGTGTCATAAATATTTGTCTTCTTGGATGAAAATACTAAACAATAATATTAAATGCCCTATGACACTATTTTGTCTTGTAGCATGATGTGTTAATGCGGTTCAAGTCATGTGCATTTTTTTACATTGCCCTTTCCTTCTGAATCTGATAAAATGAGCCTAATCAATGTGGTAACTGTTTTCTTTGCAGTCCGACATATTGTGTGGGAAAAATCTCGCATTCAAATATCGCCACACATGTTTACCCAGATTAAATAATAGCTCCTCTAAACATGATGCTCTGATAATAGCACAGTGAAACTAAGAGGCCTAAGCATAAATAAACATCGTAAGTTGGGGAAGTTATTGATCGAGCTCAACGGTACCGTACAGCTGTTCCGGTTAAATTGTAATGATTTCAAATCACACATTTTGGCACACAATAAACTGCTATGATTGAACTATGTTGAACTATAGTATTCATATCTCTTGATAATATTATAGGAGAAAAATTGCTCCCAGTGTCAGAATAATTTTTCTCCTATAATATTATCATGTAATGTTCAACAGAAACAATAATCTGTGGTTCATTAATACATATACATATATCAATATAGTACCTATTGTTTGCGGATTTCGTAGGTAATATGTAATGCACTTAATGTGAATTGCCTTTTTTTTAAATAAAAATTATATTATACGAGTACATACGATGGATGGGGCATAACCCATCGCAATTATTTTTTGTTTTGAAAAAGTGGTACCCAATTAAAATTTTGAAATATACAAATAAAAGGTGAGGGTATGGAATGCATGCACGATGTAGATTATGGGTACTAGATGTAGGACAGTGAAGGAAACAGACACCCATAAACATAATTGATAATTGTATAGCAATTCGTTTATACATATTATTGTAAGTGTATTTTAATTATGTTGTGATAAGGTGTATATTATTATGGTTTTAATGCTATTTTGTAGTATTATACTATATTTTGTACTCTTTGACGTTGTCCACTGCAGAATTTGCCTAACGACAATAAAATATTTACCCATACGCGGCTGTATCGTGCCATTCTAATGTATTTTGTCGTTGGAAGCATAAAGGCACACATACCCACTCCCTGATTTCTACCTATTATTATTATTATTTTATTATTATTATTATTATTATTATTATTATTATTATTTTCTGTCTAATTTGTTCTACCTACAGTGTTGAATTTTCATTATTAGACTAAAGATTAATATAGTTTTAATTATAGTTTACACTAACATAAGCTACATATGTATAATATAATCAAGCTTCTTTTTTCTTTTTTTTATTCTTATTAGATTATTTGGTAAGGTTTGAATGTATCCACCTCAGGTTAGCCTTAAGGCCTTAACTACACCAGAGGGAAATATAAATAAACAAATAAATAAATGACCCGGATAAGAAAGTTCGATAAGGATGGACATTATTCCCCTAAGTTTCCATCATCTCCTCTGGTATTCTCTGGAATTTTTCACCCGGATAGTGATTATTTTCGCGTAAGAACGCTGTTCACATCTTGTCATATCCGTTCTGCAAGGCGGATGGCAGCTAAATTACCATCGCCTCTATTCTAATAACCGTATATCACAATGCTACCAAATGAGATTCTACCGTCTCCCATGGTACCATCGCTTTACTCTCAGAAAGAAAATAGTTGCCGTGACTTTTGCTCCATCCCTCGTATATATTTGATTTTCTTAGGTACTAACCATTACAAAACTTAATATCGTAATTTATTTACTTATTTATTAGTGCATCATTGTTAATATTTTTTAGTTTTTACTCTGAAGACCTTACATTTTGATATTACTGTAAGATGTCTTCGTCTACATCTCGAATGATTAATGGTTTTAGTATAACTTAGCCTACTACAAAACAAAATGTTGCCAATTTGCATTATCCTAATAACTTGGCAACACGGTTCTTCAAGAGTAACTTGGAGTTGGCAGCCCTAAGCATGTGGGAAGAATAAGAAAATGCCGTGTGATTTACAACGTTGTTCGCTTTAATTAATCCCTTCTTCAGTTCCGCTACATTAAACCAAAAGCGCTTTCTGGCGGACTGGTGTGGCAGCTCATAGATTGTTACGCAACAAGGAAACAGAAGAATGCAGCTTATTTACTTCAACTGTCATCGCTATTCTTGCGTCATTTTCAGCCAATTAGATACCGTTTCTCTCGCAACGGAGTAATTTATTAATTCCACTTTTCCAAACGCTGACTTTTTGGAATCCAGACGAATTAAAGTATGTGAATTTAAAATTGTGGATAATTGCTTGTAGTCTAAATTCCACGACAGTTTACCTCTAACGTTTAAAATGGATTATTTTAGGTTTAATTTATGTTACATTATCATCTGCTAAACATGAATCGCGAAAACTTCCATTCATAGTCAAGGCAGGGAATCAGCAGCTTCTCGCAGATCTTAAATGAGTTTTCCTGAGCACGCTACACTGGCTGAAAATAAAAGGTTTTCTATTTTTTTAGGTTAATAAACATAGTGCGTAATCATCGAAGCCATTCCCATAAGTTTTTAAGGGGGAATTTACGCATGCTTATTATCAAGGCCTGGATTTTGGAAACCAAAAAATACTTTAAAAATTAGCTATAAAATGACAAAAATAAATTTAAATTAAAAGATATAGGCCTATTTATTTATGCTTATTTAAAGTTCCGATAATATTCAATGTAAGTAAATACACAAAACTCTGAATATTGCGAGAAACAACACAAAATAAGAAAATAATGACTCTATATTTAAAAAACATGAATCGTAACATGACCACAAAATGAAAAAATGATTATTTTTTGTAAAAAATTATTTAAAAAGAAAAAATGGGAGAAAATGACCAAAAAATACCCAAAAATTATGTTTTTATAATATAGGACTTATGATAAGTGTATCTGCACTAGAGGGCAAAGTGCATGATGTTCCAGTTAAAAGATGACATGTCATCAAAATCTGGGCCCTGCTTTTTATGTTTTACGTTTGAAAATTAATAACCCGAAAATTTTCAGTCGGAATGATATGAAACCTAAATTCCTATTATAAAAGTAAAATGATAAACATGTGACAAAAAAGTCATGTAAATTGGTTAAAATTTATAGAATTCTGTTGTTAACTTGCAATCTTTGATACAGGATATGAGAAATCTAGATAACACGTTGGTAATAGCAATAATTTTTCAGGTAATTATTTTCTTGGCATGATTTTTTTTTTTGTAGAGCTTAAAACTTTTAAATTACTACCGTAAACTCATCTGTATTTATTACATTGTAGCTGTACGGAATTAAAGTTAAGAAAATATTGGGGTGCCACCGTAGTTGGCAGCTGTTGCAGAAAAACCACAAATTATTTCAAGGAATACAAGAATGTTAATGCGCATGCCCAAAGATGCTCGTAAATATAACTCGTGTGTAATAATCTCTGACAAACAAATTGAGAGACTGACCGCATGGCTCAAAACTCACGGAATAGCAATTTCTCGTTTTATGAAATAATTCCCCTGTCTCTGAGTACACCGTTCAACTGTTTTTCGTGCTTCTTTTGTTTCACACGAACCGGATTTCTCTTTCCGCTGAACATGCAGTATGATCCTTTCTTTACAGACCTCTCTACTAAAGATCTCGTATCCTTAAGCAATGCAACCTTGATGTTATATAAATTATAGCTTCGTGGTTTCCATAAAATAGAACACTGATATATTGCAACTGGAATGTAGTTTAGAACTGTAAGAATTCTTCTGGTTAACTTAAGCAATTGAGGTCGTTTATAAAATCTGTTTGTGTAAACCCTGGCATTTAATCTTTTTTCTTTCCGAGAGTTGTAGGCATGGTTTATACTTTTTATTCATAACTAACGAGTAACACACGCAGGCCTATTTCAGGATTATATATAGGATTGGATGTTTATGACCTAACAATCACTTTAAAATGATCAATGAAATGTTATTTGTATAAAAAAAAGACCTAAAATGAATTAAAAATGCATTAAAATCTATAAAAAAAACCTTTATGCAGGCCTACAGGTTAAGGTAGATCGAAGTGCTTTTGATTTAATTTATTGTCGCTGCGCAGCACTCTTCTTCTTTAGCCTTTGCATGACAAACCCGCAATAATAACTGCAAAAAAGAGGAAAGAGCAGTTTTTCAAACATTTAAATCTCGCTGTATATGAGAGCTATCGAGAAACTAGTTATTGATTTGTAGAACACTCATCTAGACCTTTTCAACGGTACCCCACAAGACGTGGTTTCAAAAATTTCGAATTTCCATCCCCCACCCCCACCCCACTCGTACCTCCAAAACCCCAGAATCGTTGATGTCACTGTGAACTCCATAGGGAGTACTCTAATTTATTCAAACAAAGTTTCCCTCTATACTTCATAGGGACCGAGATATAAATTTTTAAAATTTCAACCCCCTACCCCGACCCCCCCTCCCCCCCACCCTTGGGCCAATTTCGGTCATTAACGAACTTGTCTGAACTATTGGGACTAGAAATAACATAATAAAATTTGGGTCAAATATTTTCAAAATCGCGTCCACAAAAACAATTTTTGAACGTCATGACATGGTATTGATTGCAATAGGTAGATTTTTCTTCGAAATCTACCTAAAAAGTGAAGACTTTTATTTTGTAACTTTAATTTCATTTTACAATACCATTCTGAAACTGTAACTGTTTTCAAACCTTAGACCACAAAAAAATTTCTAACCCAGAAGCTTAAAAACAAAACATAAATAGGCCTACTATAAAAAAGAATTCATACAACGCAATAGCCTACAATGTATAAGTGATTTGGTTTTATCTTATGGTGTTCTATATAATTATTACGTGCTAAGAATATTCACGATTTGTGGCTAAGAAAAATAACATAAAATGTTGTAGTATTCATTTAAAATGATCGCAAAATTCATAAAATAGAAAAAATGCCAATGACGAAAAACTAGAAATAATGACTTTTCAAGTCAAATCGGGGTAAAATGCAAAAAATACAACATAAAAAAATCAACAATTCTGCTATGTTCCAACTTACAATGTACTGTATGTTTATACCACTGGGCACTGTTCTAATCAGAAAAGGGAAAAAGATGGCATTTCATCAACATCCGCCCCCAGGTATAAATATATATATACACACACACACAGACACGACGGATGGGGCATGAGTTATGGCAACTTTTTTCTTTTGAAAATGTGGGACCGTTTTCAAACTTTGAAATGTACAAATGAAAGGGCAGGGTATTGAATGTATAATTGTAAAATGCAGATTATGGGTACCAGATGTAGGATAGCGAAGTAAACAGACACACCCATAAACTAGAGATGGGAGTTCTCAAATGGAAAAATTCGGAACTATTCGATTCTTGAAACTTCTCGAGATCTCAAGACACAAAAGGTATTCGAATGATTTTATGAAGCGTAGAGTGAGCTAGAGTTGCATTGGTAGGCCTATTACTTCGGTGAACTTCGTTAACGCGGTATAAGTTTTCCATTCCTAATGAATTTGGTGAATTTAGTGTAATATTTTCAATATTTATTTAATTTTAGAACGGAAGGGGTGGTTTGTTTGAATTTTAACGTTGCCTACGTTTCTTTCCTGGCTGTGTGCAAAATTTCGTGCAAATTGCTCAAAGCATGTAGATTTGTATAGGGAACAAACATACCCACATAGAAGTAGATATCTCGTTCTGTAGATCCTGTGTTGAATGGGACTCAAGGATATAGAACACGTCAGATTACAATATAGAAGCAATACGTTATGCAATATGGGAGAGGTGAGTTATGCAATATGGGACACTGAATGGCAAGCCATAACTAAGGGTCAAGAAACGAAGAAATACTTTCCGAGTGTGGTGCAAAGGCTATCCTCCAAGATTTATCCTACAGTAGGTCTTACTACTATGCTCACCGGACATGGACCAATAAAAGCCTATTTTCATAGATTTAAAATAACGCAAGATTCCACTTGTCCCTGCAACGAAGGAGAAGAGACGACTAACCACCTTCTGCTGGAATGTTCGAGGTACAACAGAGAACGAGCTCAACTAAAGGCCAGCATAATTCGAAACAGAGGACAGTGGCCACCTAGATATAATGATTTAGTCATAAAATACCTAAAAGACTTTAATACATTTATTAAAGCAATGGACTTATTATTTATTTATTTAATATACAAATTCATTTAGCCCTATTTCACCATAAGGTACATTAGGGCTATAGTTTTATGTCAATTACAATTTATAATATACCTGTTATCTTGTATACTAGAGTAGCCTGTTTTGCTAAAGTTTAAATAAAATTATCGTAAACTCTTAAATATAAAACATATGAAATAGTGAAATTCTCTACAACAACAATCCTTGCTAAAAAATTTTAAGAGTGGTTTATCATAATTAACACCACAATAGTTTAAGTGTCCTGTTAAAGAAAATCTTTTCCTTTCAAAGAGTGGGCAATCAAAAAGTAGATGTTCTACGGTCTGGTTTTCTTTACAAATACATAAATAACCATTCTCCCTTATAATATTAAACCTTTCAAAGTAAGAGCCAAAAATTCCATGACCTGACAAGAATTGTGTTAATACAAATTCAGGTTCAATTTTGCTTTGAAGTCGGGATTCAATATTTGGGAAAAATAATTCTTTTGTAACTGTTCCTTTAACACTAGATAGCCACTGATTGTTCACCTAGTCTTAATGAGATCCCACATCTTTCTTCGTGCATAAGAGTAAGGACAAAGAGAATAGCTATAATTTAGACTCGAAACTGCGGCTGATTTGGCAGCAGCATCGGCTCTCTCGTTACCGGCAACTCCACGATGGCCTCTCACCCATGTTAAGCAAATATGTCGTGTGTATGATAGTAAAACATTCCTAATTTCCACTGACATCGGATTTAGATTATTTATACACAATGGAATGGACTTAAAATAAATAGATCAATGGACTTCAAATAAATAGATAAGTAAATATACGGACTAGGATAGTGATATAGTAGATGTAGTACATAACTAATAAGTATGAGACTGATATCTGTCAATTTGTAAATTACTATAGATAAAGTGGAACAAAACTAGAAACTAAGCCATATTGAAATATAATATTGTATTAATTAACAACATAAGGATTACACCAAAACATGTAGTATTACTATTGTAATGGAACATGTTGATGTTATACATATATATATATATATATATATATATATAGAGAGAGAGAGAGAGAGAAGTAAGTAATAATACATAATAAACTACACTGTAAACTTATTCAAACTAGAAATACTCATCCATATTGTGGAAGGTGTGAGTCATTAAAATTTTCTTGAGAGATCCTTTGAAAGATTTGTTTTTTTTTTTTCGAATACATAATAATTTAATGTTGTTTGGAAGGTTATTGTATATCTGAATTGCGTACTAATAAGAGTCATTCTGGAAAAGTTTTAATGAGTCTATGTAAACCATTCATGTTTCTAGTAGTATGTTCATGAACACTGCTATTAGTTTGAAATCTCTCAATATTACATATAGGCTACACTTATAATTTTAGGGAAAAAATGGTTTTATGCCGCGCACTAAGCTCCTCTCTAATGGGACCTGCCTGGGAAGGTGGGGTTTAGGGTTTCGTCACAGAATAGATTCAATGTGAGACATAATAAACCTCGCACTATTCAGTGTATTGCTCCTAAACTAACATAAACGTTCCTAACCTAACAAAACGGCGGAGCTTGGCTGGTGCGCGGCATAAATATATATTTTACCCTAGTATCAGACCGTTATGAACGCTTACCTCAGCCATATGAAGCATAATCTGTCCCAGTCAAATAGTTCGTCCACTGAATCACTTATCAACACAAACTTTAACACACGACAACTAGAAACACTGCACTGAAAGAACACGCAATATGGACACACAATCTGTATTTCTAACAAGTTAAAAACCTTTCAAACTTTTCACCGACACACTCCTGATGTAACCCATTTTCCGCCATTACGTAACTGTCCTATATGTAATACTCTAATCGATCTGCGGATGCGGATCGATTGCAAGGATTATGGACATCGACATTAATCAGTGGCGCAATGAGCATCGTAACCAACTGAAGTGACAAGTCAGCGCAATCCGCATGCGTTATTGCTTATTTTTGTGGCCTTCTTCCACAGTTTTAATGAATTATTAATTAATACATTATGAACCAATTACATAATTTAAAATCTTGAGTGTTTCATAGTAATCTAGTAGTAGACAGCCTAGTGTGTGACTCATTTTGCATTGTCCTAGTGTTTTATTTTCATGTTCGCTATTTATCGTTTATTTAAAAAATGAGAGGTGTTTAATAAGTTTATTTCGCTTTTGGTTTGTATTATGTACTGTTTGCCTTGTTGGCGTGTATGTTCGTGTGTGCCATGTGTGTATGGGTATGCATTGTATGTAGAGTGACTTTTCTCTAAATTGTTTGTTTGTAGTTCCAGTATTCATTATATTTTCTGTTACTGTGCTGAACTGCTGCTCATTCGGGTAGGCCTACCAGTAGGGTTCGGATGTTTGTGATCTAAAAAAGTAGAAAATATGACTCCAAATATGACCTTAAAAATGACTAAATATGACCCAAAAATCCTAAATATAACCCCATAAAAAGACGTATTTTCTAAAAATAAATGTTCCAATTTGAAACATTTAAGGACACTAAATTATTACTTCACATTAATTCAATCAGAAAATCACTTTATAACAATTTTACAGGTGGTTTAGAGTTGTCCTTGTAAATAATTTTTCATTTGTTAATGTTTCCAGGTACCTCTGCAAATGTGAACTGAAAATATTTCAAAAATATGTCTATTGGAAGTTGTTAACAACAAGGAGGAAGAGGTAATTGTGCTATTATATGTTATTGTTCCTTCACATTTCAGTTACTGTAAAACCAAAATATTTGTGACTCTTTTTTGGGAAAAATTTAAGTCGACAATTTAGTGCACATACTTCATAATGTGCTCTTTTACCGAATTTATAATTGAAATATGACGTTAAATTACAAATATATGACTGAAATGTGACCAAGACCATGAAAATTACCAAAATATGACTTTATATGCAAAATAAAAACGGTCCGATTAGGATAACAAATGTGCAATTCATGTTTAATTTGTGTTTTCTGCGAGAATGGAGGTTAGGATAAAAATATGACATGTCATAAACATCCGAACCCTACTGATGACTTTAAAAACGTGCCCTAAGCCAGGGGTTCTCAAAGTGTGGTCCGCGGACCGCTGCGCTGTAGATTTTTTAATATTGAAGTAGATTTAAGGCTGAAACTTTCAAAAATAAAACCCAATTTTTCAGAGGTTGTCAAAAGCAAAAAACAACACCATCCTTCTCACTGAAATTAGTGGTATTTTACTATATAACTGTCCCATTGGCAATCTTTTTATAATTAATACTAAGAGTCCTGTCGTTTTGCAATTGAATTCAATATTAGAAATAAAACAAATGTATAATAATAATAATAATAATAATAATAATAATAATAATAATAATAATAATAATGGTCATTGTCGAAGACATAATAACTGTATGGACAGTGTCAAGGTTTCCTCTTTTTCTATCCTATAGCTTTTCGTTTTGAATTATATATATTTCAAATGGTTATTACTACAAAATTATTAAAAATAGTAAAGGGTCATTTTTAGGAGTCCGCAATGACAACATTAATAATTAAAGGGGTCCTCCAATAAAGGAAGGCGGTCGCCCTAAGCGACTGCTTTGCGAGACTTTATTATAATATGAAAATGTAACTATTTACTGTGACCTTTCTGCAGACTCCCGGGCAGAGAGGAACGGGTTTCTCACAGGATGAGGTATCTCAGCGGCGAACCCGACAAAAGCAGGAGGTAACATTTTGCAATATTTCAATTACAGCACTCAGCGCATCTGGCCAGATTATGTGATCTTATCTTCAGTCAACTCGACGCAAGGAAATGTCAACTGAAATAATTACGGGGGAATACTCAAATATCGTGTTATTGCTTGGGGGAAAATGTCTGAAAATGTAATGTAAAGATCCTGAGAACTGATTTTATTAAAAGATTACTTTACTGAGCACTGAAGTTACTAAATAATTTGAAGATTGCAAAATGAGCTACTAACATTGAACATCATTTTATTTTAGATTTCTTAAAAATAAAATCATTTTTAAGCATATAAGACTTTATTATTTATAAGATGTAACTTATAGTTTTACTGGTGAAGTGGAAGAGAAGGCCTTATGGCATTAACTGCGTCAGTACAAATAAGAAACTAATTAATTAATTAAATCAGGTAAACTGATGTAACAAAATGATTTTGTTTAATCAGTGATAATTGCAATTATGATATGCAGAAAATAAGTTATGTTTTAGTCGATTTCCTATTTAAGCTCCAGATAGATTCATTAAGCAGGGCTTACAGAAGATCAAAAGTATAATTTGATAAGCAAATGTGAAGGAATATGTGGGTAGTGTTATTTGACAAAGCTAACTTCCAAAGTCGTATATAAACACTGTAAAACAATACCGGGTGTTCGGAAATTCATATTACAAATTTTTAGGGCTAGTAGAGGGGACTTAGTAGACAATATTTCGAATAGGAACCCACAGCCATTACAATGGGTCGGATTTGCCGTTGTTGGTTTCAAGCTGCATGTTATTTTCCCACATTCAAAATTTATCCTCTCCCACAAAAATAGAAATACAGTGAAATGTTGTTTTCAAATATGCTTTACAATGTGTGTAACAAAATGTTTCATCATATCTTCTTTATATTGCTTAGTTATTTTAAAAATATATTTGGTATAAACAGTTTAAAACTTTTCGTTTTCCTGGGTAAAATATGTGTTTAAACTACAAGTATAAACAATATAAAAAATCGATCAGTTAATTTGTAAAACAAGCCTCAAAGATTCACATTTTAATATCTGTCAAGGAGATAGATTTCTATTTTGATTTTTAAAAAAATTAATTAAGCTCAAAAAACAAATTGGGATTTTAATATTAAATTTTAAGCTCTAATTTAGGTTTACATTTTAGTTAAGTGTGCAAATTTCAGGTTTCTAGGACAAATAGTTCAGAAAACCACTCTCAACACTTCGGGCATCCCTTGAAGAACAACTTCCGGGTGGCAACTTTTTAAAAATAGAAGAAAAAAATATTCCAAAACAACCCACACAATACTCAGAAGGTTATGCACTTAATATCAAATCAATATTTCATCCACGTGCTTGATTACATTATGATAAATGATTCTTAGAACGGCTTTATGAATTGAACTGTTAATGAAGTATTTTATTACTCCTCGGAACTGTCAATGAGATCCTCAACTGTTCATTTGACTACGAATAAGAAGATCTGTTGTCATAGCAACCTGGCATTGCAAGGTCGGGCGTTGAACTTGAGTGCAGCTGTTCCAGAGCCTCCTGTGATGAATCTCACGTTTTTTTCTAACATTACTGAAGAAGAGTCGTACACTCCCATACAAAAGTCTGCAGGTTCAGGTGAGGAAACCTGTTATGTTAAACTGAAGTGAATCCATTTGCGAGGCTGACGGGTGATAACTGATAAGTCAGGAGATAATTTCGCATTCTCAAAGTATATAATTAAGGTGTATGAACTCTCTTACAAGGGAGTGAGAAAAGTTAATTGGGAATATAAACCACAAAATTGTAGCTGAAACGCAAAGAGAAATTTTTATGAAATATTATGGATATTTTTGCTGTTTTTTATGCTGATAGAGTCAAGTCAGGTTTCGTTTTACCACTTAGGGTCGGTATTTTACAGCAAATAAGGTTTATACGTGGAAAACAGGGTGCATAATATTTGGGCCTAAGAGAGATGAAAATGGGGACTGGAGAAAACTGCATAACGACGAGCTTCATAACATGTACTCTTCACCGGATATATAAGGGTAATTAAATCGCGATGCATGAAATGGGCTGGACATGTTGCGCGTATGGCGGAGGAAAGAAATCTTAAGGGTGAGACTGTGAGACTCGAAGGGAAAAGACCACATGGAAGACCTAGACATAGGTGGAAGGACGAATAGACTTAAGGGAAGTAGGATTTGAGAGGGATAATTGGATGGAGTTAGCACAGAATAGGGTTGAATGGCGGGTTCAGGTAAGCGCGGCAATGAACTTTCGGGTTCCACAAAAGAGATAATATTCCTTTAGCTTGCTGAGGAATTGTCTATTGAAATTGAGTAAGTAAGTAAGTAAATAATAATAATAAGTTAATAATAATGTGAATTTGATATGTTCTTCTAATCAGAAGCATTTGTTAATAACTTAACATTGGAACTTATTGGTTTATGTTGCCTTTGATGCACACTTGAGTGTAAATTATAACGATAAATACATTTTTTAATGTTTCTTTTTAAGGTGGAAATGTGTCTTTAGTCTAAGGAACATTAATATGAGTTATCCAACGACTTAAACCGTTAAGACTTCAATATAAGCAATCCTCAAAGAAATCCATCAGTTGGCTCTAAGTCACAAATCAGTGAGGAAAATTTCAGTGCAAAAGTCGGTCTCCGAGAATAATAAACTTAAGGTGACCATCTACCCTTAAAATAAAAAAAAAATCACCAAAAAATATATTTTTTTCCTTTGTCTCATTAGAAAGCTTGATTTCTGTAGTTTTCAAATATATATATAACATTTTTGGGTTTTCTCTATTATTGATTGACCTGGCGTGTCCACCTGCGAGTTGAGAAACGTTCAAATACAGGATTACCCCAAACTTTAACTTCATTTTTCTCTTATTTCAAAATTTTCAGCATTTCTTAACTTTCGGTTTAAGAAAAATGCACTTAGAATTTAGCTATTGACTTCATCCAAACACCAAAATGAAGCTTAAACATATAGCTAGTGTGTATACTAGAATCAAATAATTGAGCTTATGGTAAGAATCCTGACCCCTTATCAAAGGAAAAATAGACTAATTATTTTTTTAGACCTCAGGGAGAAAAAATTAAACTACATTTGATAAGCACTACAAAGATGATGTTAGTATGTAGACATATCTATGAAATGGGGAACATTTTAGTGTAAGAATCACTGTTCTAGCTTAATTGAAAGTGGAGATATGCTTGCTGAAAAAAATACATATATTTTTTTTAATGTTCCCCTGGTGCCTATATTTTTTTTATTCTTAGTTTTTATTAATGAAACCCTTTCATTTTATGACAAATAACATGTGATCAATTTTTTAAAGCGATGAAGAGGAAATTGTAATTTTTTATAACTAGGGTTGATGGATACCTTAACATGGGGATAAAAATCCTCTCGTTTTACAAATAGCAGTACCCTATTACTCTTACATATCTGCTTCAAAAAAATTATACGAAGTGGCGCATTAATACGTCAGTAGCAGTGAAAACATTCAAGTTATACTTCATACCTGAGCCCGTACAACACTTCAAATTATTTATTTGTTTTAAACACAGCCAGAAAATTAAGTAGCGTGAAAAAAGTGACATTCGCCGTGGGAACAGACTTGGCTGGCAGTTCATTCCGAGTTCTCACGAGGTGTCAGACATTTGACATGGCAATAATTTGAAATTGGAACTCGGCCAAGCAGATGCGAGATATACGAGTACATTAGGTTGGCAGAACTGGATTGAAAGAACTCTAACCAGGTGTGCTCCCCATGCCAGGGCTAAGCGATCATGAGACAGAGTGGCCGTAATTTGTTCTTCGCTGCTCGTGCATTGATCTTGAAAGAATCTGGACCTCGAGTTATATTTTATTGTGACTCCTTTGCGAATACAGTGAACGCAGCTCAATGTAATCGCGGATAATGTTATCGCGGATAATGTTATCACTAGACTTCGGACTTTTAGGTCGCTAAAAATGCTGTTTTAGGTACCTAAAATAGGCTCTAAAAATTGGAAAATAGGTTCTAAAAATCGTAAAATAGTCTCTTATAAAATCGTTAAGTTGAAAATTTTCTGGAATATCTCAATTGCAATGCAGAATATTATATTTACTGAAATAACCATTAATCAATAATCATGATAAAACACAGATATAGGCCTCTGGTACACAGAATTATATAGACCTATTACTAAGGCCTGTATTACTACCATAACAGTGAAAACCTAATCCCTGCAAGCACAAACTACGCACGCTAGCATATTCAACCCCTTGTATCCTTCAGAGTACTTTTTTTTTTAACTGAATGTGTGGGTCGGGAGAAAAACTCTACATTTTCTTGAGTATTCCAAGGAATTTTTCTACTGAAGACGAAATATTCCTTACTATTTAACCAGGCCACAAATGTCTCATGTACTGCACATTCCGAGCTAAAAATTTAGAGCTGAAAATAAATGCTAGAATTTATTTAAAAAAAAAACTTATTTTGAACTTTAGAGGGAAAACAAGCAAAAAGGCAATATTAGGCTCTAACGTAAAAATAGGCTGTTTTAAGTCCTTTAAAAGTACCAGTTTTAGGCATAGTCACTTATGAAATATGCATATACAAGTTTTCGTCCATATATCACTTAAGGATTAAAATAGGTTTTTACCTAAAATCCGAAGTCTAGTTATCACTAGTGCAAGGCATTAAAAAGTGGTAGGGATAAAGCGAATAAGTCAAAATTCCAAAGTATCAGGAATGACAAAAAATCATTTATTTCCACAGCATTATTACAATATTTAGTTCAGTCCACCAGATATGTTTACAAAGTATCTAACCATGTAAAAATATCTGGGTGGGCTGATCTAAATAGCCTATTGTAAAAATTCTGCGAAAATAAATCGTTATTTGTCCCTCCTAAAACTTTGGTATTTTGACTTATTCGCCTTTTCCCTATCACTCGAAATGACCATAAAATAGTGAAAAAATACAAAATAAAAAATTTATTTATGATCTAAAAATAGTGAAAAAATGACACCATATTTTAAAAAAATGACCAATAAATTTTCCATTATTGGGCCTACTTATATTAATTTTTTTTAAGTAATGATTTGCTAAACGCAATTCAACAGATGACAGTGCGTTATTTATGAATTTACAATAAAAAACACAGTTATTAAGTACATCTTTACTACTCTGACACCCTTAGCAAAAAAACAAATCTTTTTGACCTGACATGCACATTAAATTTCCCCTAGCAAATGTGTGCCATTTAAAAAGAAAGAAGAAATAATTCTTTATTGCTGCAAGACAACTGTTATGATGTTTTCAATAAACCTGAATTAAAATTAACTGTGAAGACTTGGCGGAGATTCTCAAATAAAAACGATTATCTGTTGTCTGAAAGTAATGATTTGTACATGGAAAAGCTCCTGCCTTACTCCACTGAAACATGAACTAAAATGCCGAAAAAGACCTAATATGCCGAAAAAGACCCAAAAATGACCTAAAATTGCCCAAAAATGACCTATCTCTTGAAAATGACGAAAAATGCAAAATAAAGCAAAAAATGCAAAATAAAGCAAAAAATGCAAAAACAAATTGCCCTTATTTAATCAATTATTTCATAATACACATTTAGGTAGGCTATTTAGCGAGTTTATAGAAACCGGACATTAGTGGGATACTGCAAAACTTAAAAATTCAGCAACTGCTTAAGTTGTATGTATTCGCGCAGACAACTCCCATGCGTTGATACGGTCAATTGATTTCGGGATACTTCCTGTATTAGAGATTTGGAGTCATATTATTATAATGAACTTCTCCTTAAATTCTTTGCATTCTTACGAGACTGGTTTTGAACCCAGGCTACCAGATTTTCAGGCAATGGAGCATGGGCGTACGGTGAAATTTTGTTCGGGAGGGGTTCAATGTAAAATCGTCTCAGCTCCATGTCCTTGCGCGCATTGTGAATTAATACTCTTTTAATTACTAAAGAGTTGTATTGTGATAGTTAATACACTGTAATAAATTAATATGCAGCTCAGTCTTTGAAACTGTTTTTCTTGAGATTTCTATCCATTTCTCGTTCAAGCTAGAGTCTATAAATAAAAACTTTCTTTTGAAAAATTATGATAATACTGTATGGTGCTCAGGGCACGTTTTTAAAGTCATCTGAAAATCCACCGGTGGAAAAGCCCGATTAATGCCGATTACTTCATGATAATTTTTTGATGAGCTCGTGTTTCCTGTTGGCTTTACAAACAGGTTGATGGATTTCGGCTTGAGTATTCGAGTTGTCGTTTGACAGATTCCGAAGGGATTTTTGTTTATTGTTATTACGCTGAAAAACTATCAGCACCACGAGGTTTTGAAATTTGAATCTTAAATAAATTACGATAAATCTTAAATAATGCTTTGATATGTACGAAAGTGTAAAATATGTAAGAGTTTTTTTTTTTTAAATTTTGTTCCATGATTTATAATCTTCAAAATATTGCAGACATTTCGGGAGGGGTTTCAACCCCTTCAACCCCCCCCCCCTTACAGTACGCCCATGCAATGGAGTATAAACGAAAGGAAGCTGTATCGGATTGTCGTTTCTTCTCTGCACTCCTAGGTGGTCCAAGAACTATGCGATTCATTTCTTACTTGAGCATTTTGTGTGCAGCTTCAAAGGACAACTTCTTCACTTAAACAATGCCGTCCTATTACAGGACACATGCTAAATGTACCGACTCTGAAGAAAACAGTGCCTCATGTTTTATATTTCCCGTGTAGAGTGACCATATGTCGGTCATTATGATGGAGAGTACGAGATTTTGAACATTATTTTTGAAGCCCCCTTTTTTGCTTTTCTCATAGGCATTTTTTCAAAATTATTTCTGACTACCATTCTTACAACACGCGTCATAATAGTAAATTGCGATACAAGTGCCGTAAGCGGTGCATACGGATCGAGGAAAGAGTTTTTTTCAATTTCCGAGATCCGTTACCCGCTTACGGCACGAGTATTGCATGCTATTTTTTGCACGATGACTATTTATAACAATTTACAGTATTTATATTAATTGAGATATTAGCTGAAAATATTATGTAGGCCTATATACACTATTGAAGATGGATGCTATATTTCAGAAAGTGATTCGCATGTGTTGGTTGTTATGGGAAAAGAATAATTGTCCTGTTAAAGTCTCACAAACTAGGGGGCCTTGGTTCCGGTCTTCTATAAAGGCTTGTATTATGATGATTTTACTTACGGCACTTGTGCTTTTTGTAATTTTTACCGCACGGAGATTTCTTTTGTTTTCATAGCAGCCAGATAGCGTGCGGGAATGTCAAATTACGATCCATGGCAACAATATTCGTAAGCACCACTAATTAGTTACGTCGTGAAAAAAAAATAGCAAAGCACTGTCGAAACACTACCCATCTTTTCGAATCCTCTCCATAATACTTAAGTTCGGAAACATTTAATTCACTCCCTTCTTATATCAAAGCACAAAAAACAGCAATTTCATTTAAGAATACGCCTAATTCCGTTCTTTTAACAAACTGTTTTTATAACTAGGGTTCGGATGCTTATGATATGTCATATTTTTATTCTGACCTACGTTCTAGCCGAAAACACAAATTAAACACGAATTGCACGCTTGTTATCCTAATCAGACCGTTTTCATTTTGCATAAAAAGTCATATTTTGGTCATTTTCATGGTTTTGGTCATATTTTAGCCATATTTGTAATTTAACGTCATATTTTAGTTATAAATTCGGTAATGGAGCACAATTATACAGTGTATGTACTACATAGCCGAGTTAAATCTGAAATTTACTTAATTTCATGTTTATGCCAAATTAATAGGTAAATAAATTTTAAAATCAATGCAATTTTTCATATTTTATAGGGACACGCAAGATCTACAAAATATTACGAGTATTTGGAGCGGATAAAACGAGAAAACAGGAGAAAATTCTTTAAAAATTGAAGTTCATTACAAGTGAAACTGTAAATCACCAAAAAGTTCAAAAGGTGATTATCCGATTGAATCATGTGATGTAAGAATTTACTATCGTTAAAAGTTTTAAATTGGAACATTTAGTTTTTGAAAATACGTTATCTTATTGCGTCGTATCTTTGGGTCATACTTAGACATTTTTAAGGGCATATTAGCAGTCATATTTTCCACTTTTTAGGTCATAAACATCCGAACCTTATTTATAACCTTTGTATTGTCATATATGTAAGTACATTTTACAATAATAAGAAATTTGTGCTCTAATTTTTTTGTCTGCGTTAAAACGTGAAATGATTGTGTTTAATAATGTTGTAATGGTTAGTAAGGTGGATTAAATACAAAAATTCCTTATACAATTTATGTTTAACCATTACGGAAATGAAATTCGTCAACTCTACCTATGAGTAGTTTTAGCCCTCGTAAGGGAAACTTGACTCAGATTTCACTGCCTCAGATTTGATCCCGTGAACTCCCGAAGAACAAGATTGTAAATTGTCATGTAAGTCACCTAGTTAATAACTAGGCCCGGATTTTGATGACCTAAAATGCTTAAGAAATGAGCTATAAAATGACCGAATAAAAACAAAAAACAAACAAACAAACAAACAAACATTTGCATGAAAATACTAGTTTATTCATAAGATTTGTGTCTATTCTACATTTATGTTGCTGACCCAATTATAGGCTTGTAATTAGTTAATTGCATACGGTTAAATGGAAATAACAATGTCCATGATGTTCCAGTCAAAATATGACATATCATCAAAATTCGGGCCCTGCTAATAACCTTTAAACAAAGGATATCAGGTTCCAACGTCATTTGTATGTCAAGCAATGCTATATTTCAACCCATATACCTTTAAATAAGTTGATATACATCTTCATTTGAGCAATTATAATTGATCCCATTCTAGTTTGATCCTAGTCAAAATAAAGGGGAGAGAGTTCGCGGAAAATTCCTATCATGTGACAAAACGTGATTGGTTAATGTCATTAGCAGGGTGTGGCTAACGAGTGTTCGTAAGTTCATGCAACAATAATATCAACAGTTACACGTGAAATAACAAACTCTCACTGGCATCGTCAACATTATAGTATATCAATTAGCAAACAAAACAAAGGATTCATTGTTCACGACGACCCTGCGGGTGAGGTGTACTGAGAATAAACAAACTAACATTAAACACGGTGAACACGTGCGTTCTCACGTGTGAGCTATGACAGCCACGCCTCTTTGTTTTGAACAGGATCGTTCTTAAATGGGATAGAGAATAGAAAATGTATTTTTAAATAAAAGTTAAATTGAAGAAACTCGTGCCGGTGTGAATCGCGCTCTGTTATGGACGCTGGCGCCAGAATATCGCGATGTTGTATCGATATCATAAATACAGCGCGGATCTTCCCTTGTCTCATTCACAACTGCAACAAGAATGTCATTCACACGGCTCAGCGAACACACAGTTGTTTATTTTCCGAATCAAATATAGATACAGAGCTTCGCTTCTTTTATGAACTGATGTATAAAAATAAACACTTCGACTGAATGACTGGCTGCCTATAGAGCTATGCTTTACATTTCCACAGAATTCACGGCCCAAGCGTTAATTAGATTTTTCTGTACGTTCGTAAGTTGACATGAATTATTATTACTTTATTATTATTATTATTATTATATATTTGATGTTATTATTATTAATATTAATAATACATTTAATGTTATTATTAATGTTATTATTATTATTATTATTATTATTATTATTATTATTATTAGAGTTCGGATGTTTATGACCTAAAACAGTAGAAAATATGACCCAGAAACCCTAAATATGACCTAACAGAACAGCAGAAAATATGACTGCAAATGTGCCCTTAAAAATGACTAAAAATGACTAAATATGACCCCAAAACCCTAAATATGACCTAATAAAATAATTAAAAAAAATAAATGTACTAATTTAAAAGGTTTATATACGCCAAATTATTATATCACATGGATTCAATCAGATAATTACTTTTTAACAATTTTACAGGTGATTTACTGTTTTAATTATAATGAACTTCTATTTTTAAAGAATTTTCTCCTGTTTGCTCGCTTCATCTGCTCCAAATATTCCTAATATTTTCTAGACCTTGCGTGCCTCTACAAAATATGAACAATTGCGTTAATTTTAAAATGTAAGTTACCTATTCATTTAGCATAAACATAAAATTAATTAAATAAATTTCAAATTTAACTCGACCATGTAGTGCTCCTTTACCGTATTTGTGACTTACATATGACGTCAAATCACAAATATGGCCAAAATATGACCAAGACCACAAAAATGACCAAAATATGACTTTATATGCAAAATAAAAACTGTTCGACTAGGATAACAAGCGTGCAATTCGTGTCAAATTTGTGTTTGCGGCGAGAACGGAGGTCAGGAAAAATATGACATGTCATAAACATCTGAACCCTATTTATTATTATTATTATTATTATTATTATTATTATTATTATTATTATTATTATTATTATTATTATTATTATTATTATTATTATTATTATTATTATTATTATTAGGGATACCGATTTTCGAGCTAACGTGTATGAAGTCACAATTTCGAAATGTTTAATATGCCACATAAAGATAAAGAGTGCGATTTAATATGCCACTGATAACTTATATGACTACTTATAACGCAACTGCCACTAACCTAGAGTTTCCTGTCACGAATCTAGGGCTACCAGTCACTAGAAGCTGCCACTACTAACCTAGCATAGGTGCCGACTTTTAAAATCTGTAGGTGGTGTTTATTGAGAAAAGGAAAATCACATTCAGACTTAATATAATTTATGTGGAAAGTCTTTCCTCATTACATCAAAAGACATTATTAATTGATAGGTTTAAACACAAACACTCTGTTTGTAGTATGTTTAATCACTAATTATTGTATTATTAACAACATTACCGCCTTTCTTGAGGATTAATAAAATCGCTAAGGGTGTCCAAGTAGTATAGATTTGCTTACTTTTTTGTAATAAAGTAAGTGTGTTTTATGTTGTAAATTCATATATAACGCACTGTCATCCGTTAAATTCCTTTTAGCAATTTATTACTGTAAAAATCTAAATACAATAATGGAAAATTTATTGGTAATTTTTTAATTTTGTGTCATTTTTCACTATTTTAAGGTCATAAATGCATTTTTTATTTTGCATTTTTTCGCTATTTTATGATCATTAAATGCCTGCCCTAATTATAAGGTTCAACTATTTTTCTATTTCAGCTATAGCCGTAGCATGCGTAGCGTACTTAAAGGCTTTACTTTTTTTCGAGAATAAAGAAATATTATTTTTTCGAGTTACACTGTCCACAGAGGAAGAAATACACTTATGTTTCCAGAAATAATACTGTATTTCTGAATTCAGGTGTACTCGAAACACGTATTTAATACTGAAACCTAAACATCGAATTTCAGGATCTAGCTCTTAACATATTACTCCTGTTCCTATGGTTGTATCAAATGAATACCTAGTACTTTTTATTGCCTCCAGTAACCACCATGATTTGTTGCCAAGTGCTACGAACATGACTGGGATCCATGTGTCTGTGATTTAGGCGTGTGAACGCGCCCTGCTGTTTGTTTCTAAATTGTTTTGCACAGGTGGAGCTGGGTGAGGTCTTTGATCCCGACTTAATAACTTCCAATAAATTACTTTTTTATTTTATATGCACGGCTTTAAATTTTTGGAATCACAAAAAAGAAAACACTTACATAACCAAGCAATATTTGAAAAGCAACCTGTTTTTACTTCCTCAGTCTTAGATAATTTAATGACCCTATAAATAAGAAAAAGTAACGGCTCCGGTCATGGAAACCAACATTATCGGCCGTGGAAGTCGGCATGCTGACCACATGCCCCCCAACCCTGCCATTTGCTCATGGTAGATGACGCAGCGGTCGGGTGGTAGGCCTTGTCCCTTCAGGGATGTAGTGCCACGGAGTTTGATTTAGTTTTATAAATAACAAAACAAGGGACTAATTAAAATATCGCTTTTCTTTTGTTTTAAGTAATAGAGCATTGCGATACTAACTCGGAGAGTGGTAATCACAGATAGGTTTTCTAACACATTATGTATAAGAAGTTGTTATATTTCAGGAACTACTGAAGGGAAATTGACCTTTTCGCACAAATTAAATAGTGAACTTTTGATTTCAGTTGGATAAACATGAAACAATTTGCAGCCCCTCTTAATTTTCAAAAACTTCCAACAGTGGATTTACACTTTCCCCTGGGTAACCTACTGTAACTCTCCTTAAGACTGCAATTCAGCACTAAGACAGTAGACTTTTCCCTTGATCGTTTATATGTGTTATGCTTCGTATGCTATCGTAAGCTATGTTTGATGTGAGAAGAATTTGAGCATGCAAAATTATTGAGCTTCATTTCTTCCTTGGGTTATTAAGTGTCAGGATGGCACTTTATGAGATTGTGTGCGGGACGGGAAAATGTCGGTCCGCCTGTCTGTACGCGCGATAACTCAAATACGCTTTATTGGATTTTTATGAAACTTGGTAAACTCGTTTATAACGTCCACGGCAAGAAACTACTAATTAAAGGTCACATGCTTTTTAAATGGGAAATCATGACTATACTACAATGTCGCGTCACTTAATCATTGAGGACCTCGACTCCAAAGCAAAAAGATGTTTGTTTATTTCTTAATCAAGTTGAAATGAGTAGGCCTACTACATGAATACTGTTATGTACAGAAGCTATATTACTGTGAAATAATCGTCTTACGTACATTAAGCGGAGTTCTTTGCAAGTTCATTTTGTGAAATGTTTACGTATTTTAAGAATCTCTTATATCAGTGTACACGAATTTGAATTAAGGTTAAGTATCAAACTTTAGAGCTTTGTTCTTCCGCAAGTCCTGATTAATGAATCGATCTGGAGCTTAATTCGGAGAAAGATTACAAAAATAACTTCTTTTCTGCATAGGCCTATCATAATTGCAATTATCACTGATGAAAGAAAAACATGGCACTTTGTTATATCAGTTTACCTGACTTTTTTCTTTCAGCAATGTGGTTTCACCCCTAAATATAGTAAGTTAACTACCAGCACCACAGAATAAGATAGGGGATGGATTTGCAGACAAACCCTCTCCAGATAAGAGATAATGGCACCCTCGTCCCATTAACAGGAAGAGCCTGCATTGAGGGTGCGTTCCATTAGCAGCGATGTCTTCCCAGCAGAATGGAATTAAGATAGGGAAACACAATGAGGAATTCATTTGTTCATTTCTGTGTCTGGACAATCTCCATTTTCTAGTTTGGACGTTCACGAAAATTTTGACCGACTAGTCAATTTTTCGTTTGACTTCTTATGTTTTTAACGTTTGTTTACTAAATGTTACGTCTATGAGGAATTTATCCTGAAATCTTTGTCCAAATTTTGTTAGTTTTCGAGTTTTTTTATTTTTTTTTTATATTTTTTTTACTGGTAACAATTAAAAGAGAATCGAGAGAAATGCAGAAAGCCTTTTCGATGCCTGCAGGAATGTTGGATTGGAAATTAACACAGAAAAAATTAAGTAAATGTTCATGAAACGTAAAAATACGCTTCGATATATTAGAATAACATATAAACCTTTCGAACAAGTGGGGAAATTGAAATATCTGAGAGCAATAATTAACAATGAATTAATAATGAACAAATAATGAATAATATTAAGGTAGAAGTTAAATGTACACTGAAATCAGGAAATTCCTGTTTTCATGCAGTTCAGAAACTTTTCCTCATATCTTCTGACCAGAAATCTAAAAATAAAAATGTATACGATAATTATCCTGCCGGTTGTATTATATGGCATTATAATGTGTTATGTGGTTGTATTATATGGTTTATCCCCCTGGTCACTTACTCTTCGGGAAGCATATAATCTCGGAATGTTCGAAAACAGGGTGCTTAGGAAAATATTTGGGCCAAAGAGAGATGAAAATGGGGACTGGAGAAGACTGCATAACGACGAGCTTCATAACCTATACTTGTCGCCGGACATAGTAAGGGTAATTAAGTCACGGAGGATGAAATGGGCTGGATATGTTGCGAGAATGGGAGAGGAAAGACATATCTCAAATGTATTGACTGGGAGACCCGAAGGGAAAAGACCACTTGGAAGACCTAGACGTAGGTGAGAGGACAATATTAGGATAGATTTAAGGGAAGTATGATTTGCGAGGGATGGTTGGAGTTAGCATAGAATAGAGTTGAATGGTGGGCTCATGTAGGTGCGGCTATGAACCTCTGGGTTCCGTAAAATAAACAATATTCCTTGTCTTGCTTGGGAATTATCTATTGACATCGAAAAAGTAAGTAATGTTTAAAAGATGCTAACGAAATGACCCGAGAAATAATGAAAGTGCTGCCAGCAAAATCTCGACAAAATTATGAGAAGGAATTTATTGCATTTAAAGACTGATCCATGGTAAAGCGGTGAAGATTTGAAACTATATTTATTTATTTATTTATTGCTAGGTCACTAAAATACTATTTAGCGGCCTAGACTTGAACTATTTTTTGGCTTGTTAACAGTCCAACAAGCAGCTAGTTTTAAAATACTTAGGTTTAAAATACTTAGTCCCACATGGGAAACATGAAACTTGTCTCCTTTGTGAATTAATAAATTTAATTGTATCCGAAGAGGGTGAAATTTATTCCAATATATGTTTTTTCTCCTTATACCCTCTAGTAATAACAATCAACACACTGAAACTTTAAGGAGCGAACCTAATTTATAGTGATAGCTTTTTTACATAAAGTAATATTAAAATTAAATAATAGGCCTATATAGCCTACATAAAAACTCGTGTGGTTTATTGGGGGCTACTGAATATATGAGAATAAGCTCAGTTGGTAGAGCATTGTCGCGAATAGCCAAAGGTCCTGGGTTCAGGTCCCAGTGTCGGAGGAATGTTTCTCCTATAATATTATCATGTAATGTCCAACAGAGACAATAATCTGTGGTTCATGAATGCTTAAATATCTATACTGAATATATGTTCAAACAATTGATCAGCATGTACAAAAAATAATAAGTTGATACAAATTATTATTATGCAGGCCTATATTGTCAAGTAGTGAAAACTATAATAATAGTTATGCCTGTAGGCTTTCCAAACTTATTATTTGGAGTGTCTTATACATTTGAGTACACCAAAAATGTCCAGATCTTTAGCTGTTCAGATAATTAAAATTTAAGAATAATAAAATTATTATGCAGGCCTACATTGTCAAGCAGTTAAAATATAATAAATCTCCTTTGGACAAGAGATTTACGTCATACAGTAGTAACAAATATAGAGATAGAATCACAGGATCCGGGTTCAATACAGAGAAAATCATGTGAGTGTCTTACATCAGATGTTTAAATTCAAGCAGATACTGTTCAATACAGTCATTTTCAACATCCGGTAAATCAAACTATTCAGACATACTGGGAGATTGGCAAGTTTACCAGTAGATGATATCAGTAAGGGGCCCGTTTCCGGCCACCTTGCTGGAGTTTCCGTTACACGCGCCCTGAAGGACGAACCGGCAGATGTGCGACCACAAAGACGCCTGGGACAACGTGGATACGCGTGTCTTGCAGGGGTGAACAAAATATTATTTCTTAAGAAAAATCTTCAAGTGGTTGTTTGTAGTGTAAGTATGTATGATTTTGTCATGGTCCTGTACTTAAAGTCTGTGTTATTCCGAAAAAGAAAAAGGGAAAAGGCAGGGGTTTTTCTGACTAGTCCACACATATGCCGCGTGTATGATATTGACCAATAACGTTTAGAAATTCTTCGGATATAGACCAATCACGATTGTTTCTCTTAACACGAGGATGCGATTTTATCTGATAAAATCATCAGCTCATTACTGGACACGTAAGGCATCAACGTGCTGTGATTAATATGTCACACGCTGTCATTAAGCAGCACGAAAACATTATTTTATACAACATAACTTGTTTCGAAATTGAAATAATATAAATGTACATTGATTAAAAATACAACTTCGATTCGGTGCAAGACAGTTCGTGTGCTTTTATTGCGTTTTGATGTAAGCAACTACCACGACGCCCTCCATCTTGTGATGAGCACTATTGGTAGCATTGGGAACTCGGATCGAATCATCGAATCGATTCGTAGACTGTTCGTTCATCTAGTGTGCCGTTATCTTACGGCTGACAGAATATTGACAGCGTATGAAAATAATTATTATTTACAAAATCCGTTATACTTTATTCGTGAATATTCTTAATAAATCCCACTCGAGATTACGAGTTTCATAAGATAAATTCGTAATCTCTCGTGGGATTACCTATGAAAACACAATGTAGCTTCTTTACAAATGCTTATCAAATAATAGTTTAGATTCTTTATAGAATCGTAAAGTACCTTCATATGCTGATTCGTACATTTATTGGGATAAAGCACTCCGAATTTTTAATTACTCGCCTTTATATTATAATAGTCTACACTCTATACACTAACCGGAAATTAAATTGACTTGGATTACTTGATCAGAAATCGAGGGTACATTGACTTTTTTAATTATTTGCTAGCATCATAGCTTTGAGCCAAAAATGTATTCATGCAAATTGCTTCAAGCTCATGTATAATGCAATAAAATACCCACTCAGATTTTCTGTATAGGCCTTAGTTCTTTTTAAAAATAAAATAGTCTAATCTTAGGGAAGTTTTTTCATATTCTGAGTAAAATATCTTTTTTTAACAACAAGTATATACAATATGAAAATCCATCAATAAACTCAGAAAGCAAGCATCAAAGAATCTCACATAAAAAAGCAGGTTTATATTTTAATATCTTTCGGAGGAGATAGATTTCGAATTTGGTTTAAAAATGAATTAATTTAATTAATAACTCAGAAACTATTTGTGATACTTGATATAAATTTTGAACTTTAGCTTAAGTTTACACTTTAATTAAGTGTGCAAAAATGCAAGTTTCTAGGAGAAGTAGTTATGCAAAAGTTAGACCGCCTTCAACTTATTACTATAATTTTTATATTATTATTACTTTTACTAATACAATTATTATTATATTCCCTTAATCTTTTTTGTTTCCTCTTTCGCCTATTCTCATTTCCTTCATTTTTTTCCACCACGTATTTCCTTTCCTCTTTGTTTATACTTTTGTCATTTTTCTTTTCTTGTGAGGTGTCAGACATCTTAAAAAGTGAGAGTTAATGAAGACTTGTAATAACGGCAACAATGACGATAATGATAACAAAACTGACGATTCAGTTGGATAAAGCTGTCTTCATCATCCTCACCACGGTTTTTTTTTATGTATGTCTACATCTTCCGTATTCTCAATCTCCACGCCTCTCTATCCTCCCATAGATTCTCGGGAATGTTTTTCTCCTTCATGTCTTCTTGTATCCCATTAAACCATTTTTTCTTTGGTCTGCCTCTCTTCTTTCTGCCCAGAGGATTCCATCTGAAGATCTTCTTTGGTAATTTCTGCTACCCTTCTCACATGACCATACCATATGAGTTGCTTGTCTTTAATTTCATCTATTATAGTGTGTTGTACTTCCATTTGTTCCCGAATTGCTTCATTTATAATTCTTTCCATCCTAGAAGTCCTATTTGCTCTTCTCCAAAAATCCACTTCTGTTGACAATAATTTTCTTTTGCTAATAATTTTCTTTCCTCTCTCTTTTTAACTGGCCAAATTTCTGAACCGTATTGTACTATTTTCTTAACTATTGAATAATAAATATACTGTTTTTTTCCTCCTCGTGATGCCTGTTCCACAATACTCTATTTAATACGGATATCTCTTTTCTGCCCAGAGTGTTCCTATTCTGAATTTATTTCTCCAGTCCACCATCATTATGAATCGTTATGCCTAAATATTTGTAGTTATCTGTGTTTTTAGTAATCACTTTATTATTTAACATTAAATCTTGTTGAATACCTCCTATGCACACATATTTGGTTTTTTCATGGTTGATTGTCAAACCACCCTTATCATATACTCTGAAATAAATTTCCTTGTCATGAATTCAGTATCTTCATAATCTTGTGCCATTATTATTTGGTCATCGGCAAAGTGTAATGAATAGATATCATCTTCTATCGGTATTCCCATAGGTTTACAACGTACTGTTTTTCCAATGTTACAAAGCTTTCCGTCTTTCCTGAAAGAAAAATAGCTCTTTCACGGGAACGCCTGCCGATTAGTTTATGCCGCAATACAGCGTTGTCAGAGAAGTTGCTGAGTGAGGTAGGCGCTGATAATTAGTGAACATCTGCCAGCAAAGAATTCCATCGATACAACAAACACGGTTTGGTTCCATTCAGGAAAACACAAAGCGGCGCCTGCGCAGATGTGGCCAACACAATAATTTTCCTTAAAACTGGGGACACAGAATAGCTTCTATTCTGAAGGCCCTCGTCGTAAATCCATCCTAAGCCCGGATGTTCCGTGAATACGTGGGAGGAGTTAGAGGGGGATTAGACAGCTGCCACGTGTTATTGCTGACACGTCATGATCTTAGGTCCACCTTAACTTTACCGCGACCTTCAATTATACAGAGTGGTGATAAGAGTCAGTAGCAATCAAGGGCGCAAAGTTTTGAAAAATATTGGGTGGGCTGAAAGATTTAAAAAAAATTTATTTTATACAGAGTGTTAATGAATAACACCGAAATATTTTACTTGTGTATAGACGGGACATAGATAAGCAACTTTTATTAGAAGAGTTTTGCTCTATGGATTTAATTTTTCCTGTTACAGCATAAAATCTCCCAGGGCATGGCCGCCACTGAATTCTAACATCAGAAAAAAAATGCAAAACAAAGGAACTTCGTTGTTAACACTGCAGTCAGTAGTTATGAATAAAAAAGAATAATGCAGTGACGGCCAGTCATGTGATTAGTCTGTAAAATTAGCAGATTATGAAAACTCTAAATTATGTAGTAGCTGTGGATGAATGATTAAGAATAAGTTTTTATGGATCGTTAGGAAGGCATGAAGTCAATTTAATGAACATTTTAACACTATTTCGCATAATTATTGACTTATGAGCACCAAATTATAATGACTTTAATGCCCTGTAGCACACACATTTTACGTCATAGAGCAAAAGTCTCCTAATAAAAGTTGCTTGTCTATGTCTCCTCTATATGCCTCTATACGCCAGGTTAAATAAATAAATAAATAAATAAATAAATATAAATATAAATATATGCAGGTAAAATATTTCGGTGGTATTCATTAACACCCTGCATATTCGTTCTTCCCTCTGGTTTATTGTCCCTTGCTTATTTAACGAATCTTTCTTAATTCACTCTTTCTGTTTGTTCATTTCACTTTGACTTTCTTCTTTTTCCACTCCCCGATATCTTGTACTCCACACTCTTGGCTTATATCACAATTCTTTATTTTGTCAATTAATATCCTTCCTGTCATTTTTCTTAATCACAAGTATCATCTAAATTCTAAATCGAACGATTTCGTGCTCTTCTTATTCATGTTTAGAACAGCATCATGATTGAGCCCCCCCCCCCGAACACAAAAAGTTTTTTTTTTTTTTTTTTTTCAAAGCGTAAAATATATTTCGGCAGTACCTTAGGAAATTGCAGGGGACTTGCTGGGAGGTGTTTAAAACTCCACTCTACAGCCCGGATCTCGCTCCCATTGATTTCCATCTTTTCCTACACTTCAAGAAATGACAGAGAATGGCAAAGAGGTGGCCGTGGTTGCCACACAATGGTTCAAATCCCAGGTGGCAGACTTCTCCGACAGATGTATTCAAACGTTGGTCCCACGGAATGAAAAAGTCTCAACTTCGGTGGGAATACGTTGAAAAATAGCTGAACACTTGCTGTATCTGTTGCAATAAACATTTCCATGATATTGTGTTGTTTTGTTTCTGTAAACAGCTCTAGGGAAACTTACTTTATGGACGGCCCTCGTAACAATAATAATAATTTCTTGTGTTTACAATCAGAACAGACCAGTCAACCGTGGTAGCTTTCTGGAGTAGAAAGGCTTTCTGTTTTAAGAAGCAATAAAGTGTAAATAAAGATAACATAATATGTTTTGCAGAAGAACTTAGTTTGGACACACTTGTCAGGACCTTACTGGCGCGTGGCAGCATCTGTCAGAGCCCATGTGTCTGACAGCAAGAGGGGAACAAGGAGAAGGTGCAGTTCCAAACTGTTGACTTTCCAAGGTTTCTTAGAACTCTTTAGGCTATATTTTTGGAAAGGATATTTTTTTTTATTTCAGCTGTGTTTATACTCCTTTTAGCTTCGAGGCTATATCAGGAGTTCGGGATCTGTGTCTGTACAGTAAGGTAGGTCATGGAACTATTGCTTATCAATTGTTTCTATTGTCGGTGTATTTAATGGAGTAAATTTCAACTGATATTTATTTAAATTGATATTATACAAGATGAAATGGTGAGGATGATTCATGGTATGTAAATATCCAATTCGGCATTTCCCTTTATCACTGGGGAAACCATGAAAAAACCCATGTCAAATTGGCCGGCCACGGGATTTGAACCTGGGACCTCCCCAATGCGAGTCCAAGACGGCCACCTCGCTCGGTAGGATAATTTTGTTTACTGCGAATGCGGAGTTTAGCACATAAGGTTTCCAGAATTGCAAGAAAAAAGAAAAAGAAAGAAAGAAAAGAGAGAGGGAGAGAGAACATAAAGAGTAAAGAAAAAACCATTATTTTGTGACAACCTATTAACGCTTAAATGCACGAGGCTCAATTGCTCACGCAAATTATAAACCATGCCGGACTGCAAAGAAAATAGTTAACACAATAATTACACCCATAGTTATAACTTGTACCCTATTCTTTAAATTGTACTGGCATTTTAAATTTTCTTTCGGCTGTTTTCCGTTATTAAGTGCCAGTATGGTACTTTATGAAATTGTGTGTGGGGACGAAAAAGTCTGTCCGTCTGTCTGTCTGTCCGTGTGTCTGTACGCGCCATAACTCAAATACGCTTTATCAGATTTTCATGAAACTTGGTATACGCATTTATAATGTCCATGGGAAGAACCCTATTGTTATTGAACCAAATCGGTTCAACGGTACCGGCGTCAAACCCAATTTAGCGTTTTTATTTAAAAGCGCCATAACTCAAATGCGCTTTATCGGATTTTCATGAAACTTGGTATACACATTTATAATGTCCATGGAAAGACGTCTCTTGATAATGGACCAAATCGGTTGGCCGGTACCGGAATAATGCCCAATTTAGTGCATATTTATGGTATTATATACCAAAAGGCCCCATAAGTCAAATATGCTTTATGGGATTTTCATGAAACTTGGTATAAACATTTATGACGTCCATGGCAAGAAGCCTATTAATTTTGGACCTAATCGGTTGGCCGGTACCAGAGTAACAACTAATTAAAGGTCACATATTTTTTTAATTTTTGTCTACTGGTATAATTTCACAGTTAACACTATTCCTTCACATATGCTTATCAAACGACACCGTCAAACTGGCTCAGTTGGCCAAATGGTAACGTCTTGGACTCGCATTCTGCAGGTCCCCGTATCGAATCCCGGAGCCGGCCGATTTGACATGGATTTATTATTATTATTATTATTATTATTATTTTTATGTGAGTGCGCGATTGTCAAGGTATCACAAATCTGTAGTTCTGCTGACGCTGGTCGATTTTAATCTGATTAGAAAAACTTATTTTCTGCATATCATAATTTTGTAATTGGGTTATTCTCCAGAAATGGGCAGATTCATGTCGCAGTTGATTTTCTGGTGTAAAATAAGTATTTATGGATTATGAATTATCATAAGTTAGATTGAAATAAGGTCTATTTGATCCCATATTCCACTTTTTAAACAAAAGTTACAATTTTTTGCATTTTAGGGCACAGCATGTGAGATCTCACCTCCGTGTCATGTCCTAATGCCTGACTTGTCATTTTCATTCTTTCATAATTCAACAGGCTTTAATTTTTATTCCATTTTAGTGTTATAACAAGAACAAACAGCTAAAAACATGAGTCATTAATAACTGAAAAGAAAATATATCATTTTGTAAAGACAAATTTTTTGCACTAAACATGCCTGTCCCAAAGTGAGACCTCACCTCCGTGAAACAATATAAAAGTTCAATTATTTCCACAGATATGGCGCTGTAGTCTTTCTATTTTCCTTGGACTCCAACTTTTGGCAGTTTTCTTCAGTGGCGGACGCAGAAATTTTTTCGGGGGGGGGGGATTTGAATAGGTAAAAACAATACTAAAAAAAATTAATCAACTTACTTATACAATTAGTTTATAAAACTGGCCACTTAGAGTACTTTTTTCAAATTTCGGGGGGGATGTAACCCCCCTATCCCCCCCCTGCGTCCGCCACTGGTTTTCTTATCATTTACAGAAAGCCAAGCTGTTAGTGTGCTTTTAAGTGTTGTTTTGTTTGTGTAAAAGGGCTAAATGCAGAGTTGGTAATTGGACTTCCTCACCTCCGTTACCTACACCCAACGGTAAAGTTGTATATTTTTATATTTACTTTTGCTATAAATAATAATAATAAGGAATGCAAAGTTAAACTCTAGAACTGAGATTTTATAACCTCAAATGTTCAAAAGCTGTTTGAAAAATTAAAGAAAAATCTCACCTCCGTTACTGTTACTCTCGAGTCCTATCCATGGAGGTGTAATTAACGTTGTAATTTATGACATATTTAACTGTCTGCATTTTTTATTTTTTGTTTAAAGAAGATACTGGTATAGCCTAATAGTTTATGACAATATATCATGTTTTGATTTAAAGTTTTGATTTTAAGGTGATAATATATTTTAACATAGATAGAAATAAGTAAAAAGTCGTGTGTTAATCCATTTGTATGGTAATAAATATTGTTCTTTTTCATGATAACATTTAATACAGTAAATTAATTCTAATTCTCACATAACTTCTATATAATTACTATTTCTTACTATTTTCTCATATCCATGAATGAGCCATTTTCTAACCTTGTTCATTTAATGCAAAATACCACTCGGTAAGCAGGGCAAGTACCTCAGTAGTACTCTGCAGTAAGAAATATTACATTAAAAAAATTACATGGTCCAAAATAAAAAATAATTTTAAAAAATTCTAACATTGAAATCTGCCCTTTTCTGGAGAATGACCCAATTATAATTGATTCAACAAAAACATACTGGCACTTTGTTATATCAGTTTACCTGATTTTATTAAATGCCAGAATGATACTTTCTAAGATTACTTGGTAAAAGGGAAAATGAATGTCCGTATGTCAGTCCGTCCCTGTATCTGTATGCGCCATAACTCGAATACGCCTTATCAGATTTTTATGAAGCTCGTATACACACTTATAAACTTAGGAAGAAACCTACCGATTGTGGTTGACCGTTACCATAGTAACGAACAATTAACGGGCACATGCTTTCCAAAATTCAAATTTATATCAATCGATAGAACTGAATACGCCGTTGGGGACTGAAGACAAGTCACTGCATATTCGTACGCCTTCAGATGTTTTGGCAAAAATAAAGGGATATTGTTGACGGGAGGAATTTGTTGTAAATTCATTTTGTTAATATTCTAGTTATCCCACATATTCCATCACATAGGCCTTATGCTCATCGAACTTTCTCACGAAACCGTGGTCCAAAACTCAGTCGATTCTTAAATATACCCTATTAATACATATTACCTCCAGTTTATCTGATTGTATGTTATTATTAGGGGG
The DNA here is from genome assembly GCA_964059195.1 of Ectobius pallidus. NCBI lineage: Eukaryota > Metazoa > Arthropoda > Insecta > Blattodea > Ectobiidae > Ectobius > Ectobius pallidus. Next base: position 115,218,910 of record CAXKWD010000010.1, read on the forward strand.
CGGATTTCTACGACCTAAAAATAGGATATATGCATGCATTTGTGACTTAAAAAGCATTAAAATATGACCAATAAAATTTAAAATATGACTTTACCACTTACACATTATGTATATTTTTTTAGTTTCATTACAATTCACTTTATTAAAATATGTTAATTATTTAAAATATCTGTAAATTCTCAAAAAGTATCATTATAATGCAAAATTTACAAAACATGATATGAAACTTCAAAATTTCTTTAATATGCATACAAATATGCCAAAATATGACCTAAATATGCATATTCATAATAAATATGCCACAATCGTTAAAAATGGCCTAAATATGCAGTTATATGCACAATAAAACCCATTTCATTTTCAGCAGGATGCTTGGAATCGGGTTTAAATTAGTCGGAAACCTGAATTAATGCAAAGGGGAAAAATATGACATGTCATAAAAATCCGCCCCCTAGTTATTACAAATTCAACAGATTTGCTATATTAGATCGGAAGTATTCCATAACAGAGACGAGCGAAAGTTTGATTGCCGAGACTATGTTATGCACTGAACTATTGCATACTATTTTTTCGACGATAGTGAACAATAAGAATGCTAGTTATGTGTAAGGTTCGGATGTTTATGACCTCCGTTCTCACCGCAAACTCGAATTGCACGCTTGTTATCCTAATCGGACCGTTTTTACTTTGCATATAAAGTCATATTTTGATCATTTATGTGGTCTTGGTCATATTTTAGTCATATTTGTAATTTAACGTCATATTTCAGTTATAAATTCGGTAAAAGAGCACAATTATACAGTGTATGTACTGCAGGGTCGAGTTAAATTTGAAATTTATTTAAATAATTTAATGTTTATGCCAAATTAATAAGTAATTTAAATTAAAAAATTAATGCGATTGTCATATTTGATACGGACATGCAAGGTGTACAAAATATTACAAGTATTTGGAGCTGATGAAGCGAGCAAACAGGAGAAAATTCTTTAAAAATAGAAGTTCATTACAAGTAAAACTGTAAATCACCAAAATTGTTAAAAAGTTATTATCCGATTGAATTCACATGATGTGTGTCTTTAAACGTTTTAAAATGGAACATTTATTTTTTGAAGAAAAAAAGTTATTTTATTAGGTCATATTTAGGGTTTTTTGGGTCACATTTACTTATTTTTAAGGGAATATTTGAAGCCATATTTTCCATTTTTTTAGGTCATAAACAGGGCACGGATTCTGATGACCTAAAATTGTTTGAAAAATTACCTATAAAATGACCCTAAAATTTAAAGAAAATTACTTAATAATTATAAAAAAAGGACCTAAAACTAATATTTTATTTATAAAAAATTATTATTTACACACAAAGTTATAGACTAGTTTGTACATAATTGTAAAAACTGTAAATAACTGTAATGTTGTGAATGTTCTTTTCTCACGGAAATTTATACTGGCACTGAGGCACTGGCAAGTCAAACTTCGGCATTTGCTTTTGTGGTCTGCCGGATTATATTATTGTTTATTGAGGGTAAACAGTAGTTTGCACTCTCAAATCCAAGCAGGTGCCAAGTCAATATAATAATAATAGTAAAACAATTCAAAATTTTGGCGTTTCTTTGATTCTCATTTCCGATTGAGACATGACAACACTTTTACTTTCTCCCATATACGTAGTATAGAGAAAGTATTGTGATCGTGACAAAAAATCGAAGTCGAGATAACACCGGGAGAGCATGTTTCATGAAGCCTAGAAACCGAAAAAAGGATTTTTGGAATGACGTCTGTCCGTCTGTCCGTCTGTCCGTCTGTCCGTCTGTCCGTCTGTGGACAAGCACAGCGGGTAAACGGCTCGTTGTATTTACTTCATTTTTTGAAATAAGGACTTTTCCGAAATTTTGTCGAACCGCCCAGAAATTTAGCTTTACAACTGAAATATTAAGGAGACTTTTCATGAAAACTTTTTTAAAATTTTTGATTTTTGAAAAAATGGCTCTAACGAATTTAAAAAAAAATTTAAATTGGAAACTCTTATCTATGACCAATAAAATGGCTATATCCGTATTTCTGCAAAAATGACTTAAGGGGTACTTTACTCGTATCCATTTTCAATTTTTGTAGATTATATCCATTAGTGTAGGCGATACATGAAAACCTACCACAGTAAAGTTGTAGAGAAATTTAAAATGAACATTTTTTGTTTAACACATTTCTTTATACATTTAATAGATATCAAGATAAAAACGAAATAAGGACGGCTTAAATGCGAATTTCAGAACATACATGTCAATTGAAATATGAATGACATTTTGTTGCCCCTAGCAACAAGAAAACTATAGGCCTAATGTACTTATTGTTGCAAATGCAGTCAGTTTTGCTCAGTCGTAATGAACACGCCAAAACCAATTACAGCGAGGTGGTATAGGCTAACAGACAAGAGGTCCTGAGTTCAAATCAAACCTCGTGGCTGCCCAAATTGACTTGGGGTTTTCATGGTTTCCTCGTTCGCAAAGGCAAACGCCGGGTTTGTAGGACTTGTTTATTTTCCATAACTCATCGCCGCTATGTCAGTGGATATTATAATCGTTTAAACTGAATATTACATAAGAAGACATCACTAAACAATAGATGCAGATGAGCTGTTACTATAGACTAATGGTTCACGCAAACATACTAAACACGTTATATGACCTACATGCAGTTAAAGCGTGCAATATAACCTAAGTAGTAGCAGTAGTGGTGAAATTCAAATATAAGTCGCTCCATAAGCTCCGCCCATTCGATATTCACATATGCATGGACTGTGTGATGTATTTTGTTTCTGAGCGAAGCAGAGTGACCAACTGTCCTTGTATATTGTCGCAAGTGCCTTGTATCCCCCTCTACATATAACTAAATAATGCATAACACTAACCACATAGTTGAAGTGCGCGAAGCGGAGGCGGAAGCCGTTGCGAAGCGCCCTTGCATTTTCGAAAAAGGACGATACACTGTTTGTAGGTTTCGAAAATGTGGCATATTATATCTCCCGCGAGGTTTGTCAGCCTGTCACCTCTCGTCTAGCGGTATGACGTCACACCTCCAACGTCCGATCACGAGTTTCTTCATAATACGAGGACAGAAGAATTTGCTAGATCGTGGTATAAAAGAAACTGCATCGGTGATGGTGGGTTGGGTGGGACCGATTCATCCCATGGTGCAATTTATATTTGAATTTTCCCGTATATTAGTAGGCCTACTAATAATATGAAGTTTTACTGCCATTGATATTATTATTATTATTATTATTATTATAATTATAATTATAATTATTATTATTATTATTATTATTATTATTATTATTATTATTATAATTTTTATTATTATTATTATTATTATTATTATTATTATTATTATTATTATTTCACAGTAAAAGCATTGAACATAAAGATCGACCCTGATGCTTTCCGTTCTAGATATTTGTTAGTTTTTATGAAAATGTAATAAGTAAAATTTAATTATCTCTTTAATTTACTTTTCTCTGTGCTAGCCTTTAACACGTATATGGGAGAAAGTTTGTGCAATATATTTTTGCACCATTTATTTCTTCTTGCATTAAACAAACAACACTTCAAAGACAGGCCCGCTAGAGACGAAAAAAAAGTTAATACGCTCAAGGAAAATACATGAAAATTACTAAATAAGGGAGCAAATGGCATGAAAATTACAAAATAATTACCTAAAACTTAAATAAATGCCCTAAAAATATAAAATTGCATAAAATGACAAAAAATGACCTAATAAAAATGCATTTATATAATCGAGAGGCCATGATTAGGATTTATCTACAAGTTGGAAATGTCTAAGCAGCATCAATAAAAAGATGACATGTCATTAGAATCCGGGCTCTGGTCATAAACGTCCGAACCCTAATTATGTGAAACCGCTAACATCTGTTCAAGATAGTCATCAAATTGCAAGGGAGTCAACCTTAAAAAGTAGTTACTATTTTAAATTTGGTGGCGATCTACTGTATACATCGATTACTTCAGCGCAGGTGCATCGGACTTAGCTGGTGGATAAATTAAACCACAAATCAATAGTCTACTGAGATAAAAATAATAAAAACAAAGGTGAGGTGTATATAGTAAAATTTTATTAGCAAACAGGATTATATTCCAGTATTTTTACGTAGACTTCATGTATAAATGAGGGAATACGTGGGCGCGCTATAAAGTCATATTGTAACACATTTCCACATCAAAGATGAAATTCAAGGATACTTTAAATTATGCCTTTCGGTGTGAAATGTGAAGGCTAATATTAGACGCAACATTAATAATAACTCTGTACTACACCCTTAACAAACAGGGAAGGCGGTTGAGGCCAGGTAGGTTCCTTCACCCGCAAGCACCCTCACATTTACAAGCGCAGAAGATTAGGACCAACCGTAATTTCCGCCCTATGAGTCACCTAGTCTACTTCAATCAATCAATCTTAGATTTTTTTAATATGTCATTTTATCTTAAAATGTATCATTCACTTTAATAGGAACATTTTTAACAAATGGTGAAGTAAGTCACTAAGATGACTCGTAAGTCTGAATCATAATTAAATTATACATTGTTTGGTGTCATTTTTCTTGTAATTATGTGTAGAATTGATATATAACAAACATTTTAAGATAAAATGACATATTCAAAAAAACTAAGATTGGCTGATTAAGTAGACTAGGTGACTCATGGGGCGGGTATTACGGTTGGTCCTAATCCCCTGCGCTTTTAAATGTGAGGGTGCTTGCGGGTGAAGGAACCTACCTGTCCTCAATCGCCATCCCTGTTTGCTAAGGTTATAATGTTTAAAAATGAAATTATGCAGCATGTTATGGATAAAATAATATTGTACCAAATATGTAAAAATATGTAAAATTAAATTAATGGAGAACATTTCTACTTGTATATCTCGTCAAGGTTTCCCTTCGCTTCATGGATAAACATGAAACGATATGTAGAAATGTAGAGTCAGACTGAAAAATTCAATGACATAGCCGGGATTTGAACCAGGGTCTTCGGATTTTCGTGCCGCTGTTCTTACCAATTGAGCTACCATGGCAACATTACATTCTCCAACTAACTCACATATCTCGGTGTACCACCAGGCGTTCTTAATTTGAGATAACGACCCAGTGGCGACTCACAACCCGTAAGTACTTCATGGCCCGAGGTTCATAGTAAACCATTATAAGTAGGGGGCGGATTTCTAATTCCTAAAAAATAGGATATATGCATACATTTATGACCTAACAAACGTTAAAATATGACCAATAAAATTTAAAATATGACTTTACCACTTACACATTTTGTATATTTTTTTAAGTTTCATTACAATACATTTTATTAACATATAGTGTTAAATACTTAAAATATCTGTAAATTCACAAAAAGTATCATTATAATACAAAATTTACAAAATATGATATGAAACTTCAACATTTCTTTAATATGCATACAAGTATGCCAAAAATATGGACTAAATATGCATATTCATACTAAATATGCTACAATAGTTGAAAATTTCCTAAATATGCAGTTATATGCACAATAAAAGCCGTTCCATTTTCACCAGGATGCTTGGAATCGGGTTTAAATTAGTCGGAAACCTGAAATAATGCAAAGGGGAAAAATATGACATGTCATAGAAATCCGCCTCCTAGTTATAAGTAAACCACTATAAGTTGCGTGTAGTAAGTTGTAAGTCGCCACTAAGGTGAATACTTAAAAATTAAAATTTGCTACATGCGATATTGGATTCTTTTATGCAAAATAACACTTAAATCAACCTTTAACACTTATATTAGCCTATACACAAATGAAGGTAATGTACATATGCGAGCAGAAAAACGTTGTAACCAATACTAATAACTGAATACAAACGGAGATGTCTCCTTCAATCGTAACAGTTATAATAAACGCTACATCCTGTATAATCTGTGCACTCCTTGATCGCATGCACTCCCGAGATGTGAACATGGCACCATCGTCCAATTCCCACTTTCTGCTCGAAATCCGATCTCCTCTTCCAGCATTTCCCGTTCGAACAGCCCCAGGGTTCGCCCACCATTCCGTTGACCAAGTCCATCTCTGCTACCAGAAGACACAGAAGAACGAGAACTACAGTAACAGACCTCATCTTGGGGACAAGCTTCTTCTGACTTTGGATCAATGTCAGCAACTAGGTCTTTTTAAAGCGCGCGTTTTTTTAGGTTTCTGGGTTCCTTCATTGTTTTCATGGTCTGATAATGCTGGTATTGATAAAAGAAGATCTAAAAATAATTATTTCAAATATGTTAAGGCCACACAAGTGTATTAACTTTCACCTAAAACTGCTCCGAATTGATAAAATGTATCATACTTACTTACTCAAGGAAGCTAAAGGAATGTTATCTCTTTTACGGAACCCGGAGGATTGCCGCCCTTACACGAGCCAATCATTCAACCCTATTCCGTGCTAACTCCATCCAACCATCCCTCGCATATCCTTACTCCCTTACTGTTCTCCAAAGCAAAGAACTTCCCTGTGAGGAATGCAAGGAATGTGACCGTTGCGCGCGCAAGCATGCCGGCGACCAATAAGAATCTGCCTAGCCACCTGTGATGGTACCCCTCACCTCCTCCTTCTCCACCGGAGCAATATATCGCCTCTTGCCCCTCTCATCAGCAGTGCACCCCGCAGGGAAGTACTCTGCTTTGGACTACAGTACCTACTCAATGACAATATACAATTCCTAAGCAAACTAAAGGAATTTTATATATTTTATGGAACCAGGAGGTTCATTGCCGCGCTTATAAGAGCCCGCTATTCAATCCTATTCTGTGCTAACTCCATCCACCCATCCCTCGCAAATCCTACTTCTCTGAAAACTTTCTTAATATTGTCCCCCACCTATGTCTAGGTCTTCCAAGTGGTTTTTTTCCCTTCGGTTCTACCCGTCAACGTTTTTTAGATATGTCTCCCATGCGAGCAACATGTCCAGACCATTTCATTCTCCGTGATTTATTTACCCTTACTATATCCGGTGACGGGTACAGGTTATGAAGCTCGTCGTTGTGAAGTTTTCTCCAGTCCCCATTTTCATCTCTCTTAGGCCCAAATACTTTCCTAAGAACCCTGTTTTCGAACACACTCAGATTAAGTTCTTCCCGAAAAGTAAGGGACCATGTCTCTCATCCATATAATACAACCGGTATGATAATAGTGTTGTGTTATACGTTTTTATTTTTAAATTTCTAAACAGAAGATAACAAGATAAAAGTTTTTGAATTGCATAAATACAAGCATCTCCTGATTTTAGTCAAACTTAAAATTTGACTGTACAAGGGAAATCCGACCATTTTGGTAATCACGTTTCCGCATAACAGTATAAAACAGCTGTGAGGGTGTAAAATACCGATTTTTGGATTTCAACGCCATCTATTGATTTCCTTATTGTACTACTTTCTCTGATCACAACAATCATAAAGACAGCATTGCCAACCATAGTATTTTCAGTTTGAAAAGAAGTCTTTACTTTTATAAACCCATCCATAAGTCGCAACATAAATTTACCATGGTCCATTGTGTTTTCTTCGTTACTTTTCGTGAAGAAACATTAATTACAGGCAACAGAAACGCTTCCTGTGCTGTAGTAATGTAATTGGATATTCTATTAATGTTTACAAACTTTGAGCATGGTATTAGGCTACCCGCTACAGTATTGCGAAACTGATGTTTAAAACATGGAAACGTTCCTTATCTTCGGAGAACAACAGCCATAAGTTATAATTTTGGAACAATAAAGTTTCAAAAGTAATACAAACATTTTTTTTTCATCTAGAAGCTCAGAATTTTATGCTGAAGTTGAATCCATTCAATTGAGAAAATGTATTTATCCGACTTATGTTCGGGTTTCCCTGGCATAGTCACAAATACTTAAGAAACCTCTTATGACTTTTAACTTTTTCCCATTGAATAAGAACTAGAAATGTAACTCCCTGAAGCAGAATTTTAAATATTTGGAGCCTGTTTAAGTAGAAATTCAATTTTTGCAACTTGAGCTTTGTATGTGTTGCCTATACCAAAAACAATAGCTGCTATAGCCTACTGTTGTCGGAACTGTCAACAAACAGATAATTTTCTCCATAGCATTTCTTGTAAATACATTATTTTGGAACTTCTTGCAAAAAAAAAGGCCTACAAGCTTGGAAAACTAAAATAGGAGGATTAATATTTAAAATACGTACAAGTCTTCCAGTGATCGAGAATGTAAAATACAACCTAGCAGAACTACATGTTCAAATGGAATGATACTTCTTTGGAATAATAATGATAAATGGAATGTGTAGGCCAGTCCTGGATTTGTCAATAGGAGGCCGCGGCCTAGGGGCGGCAGATTTCAGAGGGCGCTTCCTTACTTTTACTTTATGACTATTTATTTCCTTTATTTCATTTTTCAATACCTACGTAACTTATACTTAAATACTTAAAATTGTTTATTATCTAATAAAGGCCTACAAATCAGGGATTACGATAGGTGGTAACTTCTAGGAAGGTGGAAGAGGTGGTGCAAATAAAGTGGCCTATACTTATACAAATAAACCGTTAAATTCTTTTAAAAAAGCATTATATAACTTGCTGATTACAACACCTTTTTATTCGTTGCAAGATTTTCTTGACACAACATTGACAGTAGACTAAAGTTCTAATTTCCTATTACATATAAAGTTCTAATTTCCTATCACACATATCTCTATCCTCATTTCCCATAATGTGATGTCACACTTTCTGTATTGTAAACTTGCTTATGTTAAATTAATATCAGTACATTATAAACTACTGTTCATTAATGTTATTTTCTTTGTAGATATTTTTGTAATTTTCTATTGATATTATAATAGCATGTGATGGGATGTTTGGTCTTGTTTACATGTTTAGGGCATTTCTAATGTAAATCTTTTATCATTTCTCATGATTTCTTCACTTAGTGCATTTGTTGTATATTCTTGTACTTTGACTTTGTCTATTGCTTCTGGCTTAACGACAATAAAATATTTATTATTATTATTATTATTATTATTATTAAAAGTATAGCCTAAATCCGGCACTGGTGTAGGCTAAGGTGGAAAGATACAGAGAGATTGAAACATTCAATGCCATAGCCGGGATTTGAACTATAGCATTACATTTTCCAGTCTGACTCTACCTTTACACCTTTTCCTACACATGGCTAGTGTGAAAGAATTATCATTCCACTCTGACCTACTAGTGGTTTACTAGAAGCCTGGGCCTTAAAGTACTTACAGGTTGTAAGTCGCCGCTGGATTGGTATCTCATATTGAGAGCGTCTGTTGGTATACCGGGATATGTGAGTCAGCTGGAGAATTTAATGTTGTACCGGCACGTTGCCATGATAGCTCAATGGTAGAGCAGCGGCACGGAAAGACAAAGAACCTAGTTCAAATCCCGGCTATGGCATTGAATTTTTCAGTCTAATTCTACCTTTCTGCATGTTCAAATGTTCATTTGAAGGTAGCTGTGAATCAAGTCCATAATAATTAATAACAATACAAGAGAAAGCTATCACTTGGTCATGTTGTATTAGGAATATAATAGCCTAATAAACTTTCTGTAGAATTAAAGCAATGGACAGTAAAATACACTTTAAAGCCAATATTAGAATCTTCTGTTGAAGAATTTTTTTTATTCTGTTGTGGAATGCTTGTTATTTGTTTTTTAATTGTCAGTGTATATATTTTTTCTCATTAAACCAATTGCAATTTTATAGTAGTCTATTGCCAAACGGTGTTTTCAATAAGCTTTTAAACATACTATTAACTGAACACAAACGGAGACATCTCGTTCAATCGTAACAGTCATAATAAATGCTACACCCGGTATAATCTGTACATTCCTTGACCACATACACTCCCGGGATGTGAACGTGGCACCATCGACCAATTCCCAGTCTCTGCTCGAAACTCGATCTTCTCT